>JALAZF010000044.1:11780000-13030000 GCA_022829125.1 Lathyrus tuberosus | reverse complement strand
ACCAAAAAGAACTCTTAATATCAATATTACATCCACACAAAAGGGTTCTCTCAAGATTTCCATTAATGCTCTAAAACTCCAAAGACTACAAACCTCTCCAGAACTCTAAGTTATGCTTCCCATAGTATCATTGCCATTACCATCATAATGCTTGTTATTCTATTCAATCATCCCTCCTTTTTGTTACTAACCATACTGGAGCTCTCCAAGACGACACACTTGGCCTCACAATTCTCCTTACCAGTAATTCTTCCAACTGCTCTATCAGTCTGAGTTTCACTTCCTAAAAGTTCTTCTACTTACTTAGCAGATCCAAACCTCAAATCCTTACCTTCGTCCAATTTGAGTTCACACTCTTCTCTCTGAGAACAACCATTAACGATGCCCAATCACTCTCTCTCAATGATTTCCCAACTAGACCAACATACCCAAAACCTCTAATCCGTCTCATCTTTCGATATTAGCATCTTCATCGACTCATCAAAATAATCCGTAACCATTTCCTTAAATTCTAAACAATTCATTTCACACGCTATCAAAGCTGGAAAGACACGTCTATTCCATCCAACCTAATTCCCATCTGCTATCAACAAGAGATTAAGGGTGATCAGTTCCTCAATTTGCCAATAGACAGCCGACAATCATGATGGGGCATAAACCATCTTTACCAAACTATAATAGCATTCTTGCATCCTGTGCACAAAACTACCTAAAGCACAAATCCTTAGTTGACATAAACCTTACCTCCGCATCTCCTCTTAAACCGGGAACCACACTGTCCAAATAGTACTCACAAACTTGCAACCAACGGCACACAACCAAAGCAACTGGGAGAAGTACAAGCTTTTCCCCCACTTATCTCATTCTAACTCCTGCAGACAAATGATTAGAAAACCAGAAAGTACTGACAGTTTTCCACACACCTATCACGTACTAAGGGACAAACAACAACGACAGTATTCAATTGTCACACCAACTAACTCAACAACTTGGCCGGACGGACCGACCTGCTCTGATACCACTTAATGTAACACCCCCAATCTATACCCCCAATTAATAATAAAACAATAACCACTTAATAAAAATTTCGTCAGAGTATATTTAAAATTATCATGGCATAGACAGGGAGAATCACATTATATTGAAACAAAACATGCAACACCTGCTCATAAAGATATGCAACAGTGGGGTAGCAATCAACAGAGGAACTCAGTTCCTTACCCCACATTTCAGATTTTAGAATAAAAGCGAAAAATCTAAAACTGAATATCATACATGTATATCACATAAAGGTTCATCTGTTATCAACAGACTCATGTTAATATACAACTCCAAAGGATAAAGATGCATAAACACAACATCACAAAATAATCCTAATCAATCTCCCGACTACCCGGTGCTACATATCAGAGGCGACCGACAAAAGAATGAAGACATAAGCTTCACCAAAGACCTCCAGCAACACTAATCTGCAATGCCTCATAGAGCATTATAAAACAGCAGAAGGGTGAGAAATAACAACTAAACCAAGATTGCATAATAATATGCAAAAACATATAAAAATCACATACATAGTTATTCTCACCACAAGCATCACATATGATACATATAATATACCACATATACTTAACGTATTTCTAACATTTCCAACAACATAGCATATATCAATTATTCCAACATGATAACATATTTACACATAATGCACACCAAAGTTATGACATATGGAACCCCACCACCACATCACCACAAAACATATGTTTATACATAAAACATA
The DNA here is from genome assembly GCA_022829125.1 of Lathyrus tuberosus. Taxonomy (NCBI): domain Eukaryota; kingdom Viridiplantae; phylum Streptophyta; class Magnoliopsida; order Fabales; family Fabaceae; genus Lathyrus; species Lathyrus tuberosus. Next base: position 13,028,226 of record JALAZF010000044.1, on the reverse strand, counting down.
TTATCCACAACCAATGCATTTACCACACATGCACACCAATTCACCCATCCAATCATAAATCTCAACACATAACAAATCAATGCACAACTTCCACACATAATCAATCAAACACTATACACTCATCATCAATACAATTACACATATTCCATCTCATCAATCACATTCACAATTCCATGCACAATTAATCCATGATTTATGCAAATGCACAGAGACCGACACAACGACTCTATGCACATGCCATGCGGTACCGACTTCCAATGTTTCTCATGTCTCATCACCAGTTCACTCAAGAACTATTGGAACCATCGTTCGTTACTTAGTGTAACTCCCCGTCGGGCATACGATGTTCACCTGTCGCTTTCGGTCCCCACATGGGCACACGACGTTTATGGATTGCTTTCGGTCCCCACATGGGCACACAATCCGATCGCTTTCGGTCCCCACATGGGCACACGATCGTTTATAACCATCGCTTTCGGTCCTCACATAGGCACACGATGTTATAGCGAATTCCCTCTAGAACCAAACCGTCACTCAGGACGTCACAACAATGCATATCATGATGCTTGGCATACAAATGACTCATGACAATCCAATGCATACATATATACAACCATGTGAACCATTTCAACATCAATAATCATGCACTGAAAATCAATTCAAACAATGTATTCATCATTAACCACAAATCACAACAACAAGCATATTATCATATGCATTCACACCAATTCACAATAATTTCCACAATCTAGGATTCACGCCATAAGGCTACCCACAACACATCGTATAACAGTACACACAAGCTATACGTTATATAACAAAAGCATATTGCACGACAACACCTCAATTCACGACGGTAAAAATTAACACAACAATACGGTTTCAATTTTCTGCTATTATTGAACTAGATACAGACCTCAAAACCATTTTTCCTAGAAAGAACATCTCATTAGCTTTCCAACTCTTCAAACGGGGGTCAAAACCGACTTACGGTTCAAGAGATATGAATTTTCGAAGTTTTTCCGAAAGCAGAAAATTGCCCTGCGGACTGCTACGGGTTCTGGCATTTTCGTCCGAAAAACCGGCCGATTCAATTATTTTTTCCGAAACAAACACATACTCATTCATACCAAACATATAGTAGTGATTTGGAACCATTAAACGTGAATTCTACGACTTTCGATTTCACTCCGAATCTTAAACCCTCAATTCTCCAAAAATGCAAAAACTTACAAAATCAACCAAATTCGATAAAACAAGCATACTCAATCACGGCCTAACATTACTCGACACATCTACGCAATTTATTCCGACTTTCGTCCGTGAAAACACTGATTTCTAATCATTTTTCTCATTTCGACCTAGAATGGAAACTAGAAGAAAATAACCAAAACAGTCCAAGAAAACATACACATATACATACACAAGCAAGATATAATCGAAACTTCTCACCCTTATCCGATTATTCGCGATTGAAACGGAGTAATCTTTGATTTTCCTCTTTTCCTCTTTTTCTCCTCTTCTTTCTTCCCTTCTCTTTTCTCTCTCTTCTTTTTCTTTTTCTTTCTATTTCTCTCTTTTTATAAAAATATCTACCCCCAAAAAGACCAAAATACCCCTCAGCTCAAATATCTCGCAAACGCTCTCAAAATGCGATAAAACATAAACATACCGATGAAATATATTTCGAGAAATAAAAGTTGAAAAGAAATTATAATTTATTGCAAATATTTTACCTATCAGAGAAATTATCCAATTAACAGGGAAAACTCATTTAATTTACACAATTCACCAAATCCAACAAAATACCAAAAATAACATATAACTTCCACTGGTGGATGTTCAGTGCAAAAATTGACCAAAAGTATTTTCAGGCAGATTTTAAAGGTAACTTCCACTGGTGGAAGATCAGTGCAAAAACTGACCAAAAGTATTTTCAGACAGATTTTAAAGGTAACTTCCACTGGTGGAAGATCAGTGCAAAAACTGACCAAAAGTATTTTCAGACAGATTTTAAAGGTAACTTCCACTGGTGGAAGATCAGTGCAAAAACTGACCAAAAGTATTTTCTGGCTGATTTTAAAGGTAACTTCCACTGGTGGAAGATCAGTGCAAAAACTGACCAAAAGTATTTTCAGGCAGATTTTAAAGGTAACTTCCACTGGTGGATGTTAGTTCAAAATGTGACACATTTATGCTACGAAACTCTCAATGCATAAGCATGACGCATTAACATGAAACACAATAAATCACACAATTCACAAAATTTCACATAAATGGAATAATTAAATACGGTTAAATAAATCGGGGCGTTACAGCTCGCCCATCCATACTGTAATACCCCAAAATTTGCCCTCTCTTTTCTTCATATCTTTTTGCATTGCATTGCATTCAAGCATAGAAAAATAAACATCAAGCATTTAGCAAGGCATCTTGCGGTGTCAGGTGATCCTCTAAGGTGTTGATCATCCAACGAAGAAGACCAAGTGTTTCTCACAAGCTCAAGGATCTCTTACATCATGTATCGTCTCCATTTGATCTCACAAGTCATGGGAAGAGGAGAATTCATCAAGAAGATTGGACAGGGCATGATCTCCTACACAAGGCAGTCAAAAGTTGGGATCTGACCCTCAAATGGGCAAGATCTTTGAGTTTTTATCATCTCCAAAGGGCATATCTCATCATTGTTTGAGAGGATACACATCATATTCAGAGGATTTTGGATTTGGAGGATGTGTTATTTCCTCCTAACCAGAGGGAGCCAAAATTAGGGTTTGACCTAAAATCAGTTTATTTCTGATTCCTTGGGCAAGACTTGATCTCATGGTATTCCTTATGTTCTTAAGTGTTCATGGATGGAATCTTGGTCATTGGTTCTTTGGGGAAGATGTTCAATGGATCAATTACTTGTGAAATAAGCAAAAGTCAACCGTTCAAAAGGAGAAAGTCAACTGTGAAATTTTTGAGGTTCTTTTCATGGTTTTCAAGGTCTCATATCCTCATATGGTCTTCAATTGGCAAGATTCATGTCATTCATCAAGAATCAAGAGTTTGTGCAAAAGTTACTAAATTTGGAAAATGACCTATAATGAGAACTTTCCATTTTTGGCAATTTTCCCACCACATTCAACTTGACTTTTCATCATCTAGAAAGCTCCAAATGAATTTTCCTCCAACATGAAAGTTGAATATCTTTCTCTCCCATTTCCAAAAAGTACTAGAACATCTCCATATCATTTGTTGAACTCTAGTTATGGTCAAAAGATAGCAAGGTGCATTTTGAGGTTTTCATATGGTCCCATTTTCTTCATGTTATATTACAACATCAAAATACAAGTCAAGAGGAGTATTTTTGGCCTTTGAATCAAATTATTTCATGCCATATTTCTCATTATTTTCACAAAGTACAATTATGTAAATTGATTCAAAACTTACAAACCAAGAAAGTGCAAGGCCCAAATTCAATTCAGAGGTGATCAATAAGTAAATTGGAGGTGAATCATGCTTGTGGAAAGGAGTTTGCACGTGTGGTTTAGTGGATGCAACCCAAAATGCAAATTTGCAAAATCGTCCAAATCTCATTAACCAAGGTTCTAATCACTTGCTAATCCTAATCAGTGGAATAATCAAGAGTATATAAGCTTACTCACACCCTCACAGCTAGGTCAGAGACTCTCATTTGCTCAGTTTTGATGTTTTACTCTCACACTTCCTCTCTTCGAATCTCAGTTTCCTTGGAGTTTCTTTGAGATTTCTCTTCACATTCTTGATCAGTGAAGAGAATAGAGCAAGAATCAATCACTGGTTGGAGCTCATACTGAGGATTTCACCAAGTTCCATTCAAGAGGATTCAAGTTCAAAACCTCAAGATCTATCATGATTTCAAGCTCTAGTTGCATTTATTTTGCAACTAGAGGTTCCAAGGAGTAGATCTGCAGTTTTTGGAGGGATTTCTTGGAGGATTTCAAGCTCTTCAAGGTTCAGGTTGGTGTTGATTTCATACTCTTAGAACTTGAATTTTAGATGTGCATAATGATCTATGAAGTTCACTGAGCATGATGATCTATTTTATTTCAAGTTTGGACGTGTATCACGGATGTATTTGGTGATTTAAGTTTTGGATCCAAACTTTATTTCATTCGATTTGCATTGTATGTTGAGTGTTTAATAAAATAAGCATGATATTTGTGATCCTCATGATTTTCTGATCAAAATGGTATACTCATGTGTCATTTATGGAGATTTTTCACGTTGCAGCTCACCGGAGAGGGTGGCCGGAGCCCTAGCTCTGGCGACTGGTAAGTTTCAGTCCGGCGAGGGGTTTAAGTGAAGAAGACAAAATCACGTCCGTCCGTTTGTTTGATCCAAGGGCTTCCACATTGCCACCTCATTTAAAATTTTGTTTTATTTTATGGTTTATGTGTGTGCCATCCCATGGTTCTTAGTGTGTGCCTTTAATCACAGCCACTTATCTTATTTACTTTTTAAAGGTGTGATTTAATCTGGTGCGTTGTTTTGATCATGTGGTTGAGATTTAGCCAGCACATTAAAATGTACATGTGAGGCTCACGTGTGTTTTTTAGTCTCTGATTAATTCTGTGTGCGCGTGCATATGATAATTGTGGTGTTCATGTGAATCTGGTCCTTTGATTATGATTACTTGTTGATTGCATTAAATGTTGGTATGCGTAGGATTGATCCATTGGTTGTTATTGAATCTGATTGTTGACTGATTTCATTGTTCCTCTTTGACCTTCGCTATTGGACCATTGGCCTTGGGCCTTGATTTTTGCACCCTTCCTTTAAGCCCATGTTTATTTTTCAACGTGATGTTGTTACTGTTTGCACCCCCTTTGTTTATTTCATTTGTCTTATTTTATTTTCATGTAGTGTTTGCATTTTATTTTCTAAAATCATTTTAATGCATCCAAAAATCATAAAAAAAATCATGAAGCTTATTTTTAGTTTTATAAAAAATTTTCCAATTTTATTTTATTTTTTTATTTTAATTTTGGCATATGAATTAATTAATTGTTTAATTTCTTTGTAGTTTGTTTCACATGTGCACACTTCAACTTGTAGAATTTATTTCTCCTCATCTATACATGATTTTCAATTCATTCATTTTGAATTTTTTAGATGACATATTGAATTGCATAAAAACATTTTTTTTCATTTTTAAAACTTTTTCATATTGCATTTTGGTCCACATCTTTTGCATATTGAATCATGGTGCTTACTTGATCTTTGCTTAATTGTTTGAGTTCCTTAACTTGTGAATTTTTGTGAGATTTTTAGCATGTGATTGTCTTCTGACCTAGATCATTTGAGTTTAAATTTCACAATTGTTGAATGTCATATGATGCATGTTTGCTTATTTGTGCTTAAGTGACTTATGCATGATCATCTCTTGACATTTCTTTTCACAAGTTAATTTGCCATGATTAATTGATTGTTTTCCTTTGTGATTCTTTGAATGAGTTTTTGACATGATGTTTACCCCTGGTTGAGGTCCTTTGAGACTAATTTTTGCAATTTGTGGATCATGTTTGGATCATGTTTGAGTATGCCTAAGTGTTGGAACTTTGTCCTCTTTTTGTAGTTTGCTTTGGTGCATGTTTTGAAGTTATTGATTGATGTTTGAACTTGAATGACTTGAGTTTGGTTTTAATATGATATTGATACATATGCTACTGCCTCTTGAGTTCTATACTTGGTTTTCATGTTACTTGAGCATAGTTGAATTTACTTGGTTAGAATTGTATGGTGAATATCATTACCTTTCCTTTTGTGAACTTCTTTGGATCATAATGCTTCATGTTTTGAATCACTTTTGCACACATGAGTTGTTGATGATAATATGATATTGGTTCTGACTTGTCTTCATTTTTATCTTGCCTTTCTCATTTCATTTTGATATGAAGTCCATGTATGCTTAATTGTGCTTTTCATACAAGTATGCTTGCATTCTTTCATGTTTATCTTTGCATGCTTACTTGAATTGTTTTGCATTGATCTTTGAAACATGATGGTTGATTTGGGTTGGAAATTTATGATATATGTGCTTGATGCCATTTATTGTATCTCATCTTTCTTCTTCTTCCTCTCTTTTCTTCTCTTTCACTCTTTCTCATCCCATGAATCTCAAGACTTGTTCAAGTCTTGGATTCTTTCCCTTTAGAGCTACCTAGTCCAACTTAATTTTTGATTAAGCTTGGAGTAGGATTAGCATTAGGTTTTAGGTAGTCTTTTCTCTTAAACCTCACTAACCATAGGACATCCATGCATGATAACATTAGGACTCTGAGTTTCCCTTTAGAGTTTCCCTTGTGTCGTTTCTCTTTTCATCTCAAAATAAAAGTAAAAGACACTTAATAAAAGTTAACGTGTATTGCGCTTGAGCCTTCTATGTGGGAAGTGGGGAACGAGGGGCCTCCTCTCATTCTTCTAGGATACCTAGTGTACGTCCCGTTGGGGACGATGCGCGAAGTATTCATTCCTGGATTTAAGACTTTGGTTCAATGCAAGTTACAAATAACTGTAAAAGACACTTCTTGCTTAAAAAACTTCAAACCAACAATAACGTCTTTCCTTCGGGAATTCTTTTCTCATCTCACTCACTCTCAGCGTACGAACATGCTCCTACTCGTTCTCTTGCAAGATGGTAACGCACTCGGACCAGCGAGTCTGCAACACCTGAGCTAGAACGTTAGTTGTTCCCTAAAAAACATAATCAAGCGTCCCTAGTGAGGGGAACTACGTCGCTCTGATTCTCATGTTCCCGATGAGATACGTAGGCAGTGGGGTAGGGCCATTCGAGCACTTCTTTTATTTTCCCTACATTTATTCCTTGTTCTCTCTCTTCTTTCTTTTTTCCTTTTTCCTGTTCCTTTCCCTTTCCAGTAGCAGTGGAGCTCCAGAAGACGTCACCCTTTGATCGAGACAAGCAAGCGTGGATCCCATCGGGTACGATGGACGCGTGGGGGTGCTAATACCTTCCTCGCGCGTAACTGACTCCCGAACCCGGTTCTCTTGGTCGCAAGACCATGCTCTTTCCTTCCTCTCAGGTTTACACGGTGTGTCCTTTCCCTCTCATGAGATAAATACACATTGCTGGTGACTCTGTTTCGGTGCCACTTTCGCGTTTGTACTTGGATGAAAATCCCGGGAGCGACAGCTGGCGACTCTGCTGGGGACCGAACCCAGAATCTCTGGTTTCCTTAGCGAGTCAATCCTAGCGCTTGTTTGTTTTCTTTCATTGGGTGTTTATTTTGGTACTGTGTTTTGCTGTTTGTTGTATATTACTGTATTGTTGTTTACTATATTTTTGCTTTACTGCTTTACTGTTTTTATAACATTTTACTGCATTACTGTCATACTGGATATTACTGCGCTGTGCTGGCTGGTTTTCTGTTTGGCGGATTGGGATGTTCTGAGAGATGAGCCCAATACCCAGGCTCGAGCATACACCTAGGTTTTAGCGTGGGCAGGCGTGACGCTCCCGTGGTGTTGGCCACGTGCGGGTGATTACGATCCCTACAATCAGACGAGGTTCTATCCGGAGCTATCTGCTACTGTATGTTGATACAGGCCAGTAGTTATTCTCTGGAGGAATTGTCGACTCTGATGACCATTCCTGAGGACTCAGTAACGGTACTCCTCCCGGGTTGTGACAGTGGCAGCCCACGTTCTGTGGCAAACCCATTGCATATTCTCGATCCGAGGACCCAATGCTGGGAACTTGCTATAGGATTTCCTTTTGAAGTAAATCAGCGGACGACCTCTTTGATTAGCGATAGTATTGTATCCTTCGGGCTGAATGTGATATTGCTTCTCAAACCTCTGAAGCTGGGGATCTGTCGTTTTTGTGAATCAGTTGAGGCCTCCTCGATTGGTGATGATGCCAAACCAGAAATGGTGAACGTATCATCATTTCTCGACCTGAGAGTGCAGGATATTGAGGATCTTAGTACCCACATGTGAGAGGGATGGGTGTTTGCAGGTTTGCAGGTAACCGCGACCTTCAACCTACCTGGTTTTCTGGTTTTATCACTATAGTGGTTGTTATTTTGAGTTTTGGTACAGAGCCTTGATTTGTTCAGTCACCACAGTGCTGCCAGTTTGTGTGGACACCTTGATCACATGCTCTGTATTGCATTCTTTTTTTTCTGACATTCATGTTTGTGCATTTTCAGGTAGTATCTAGTCTTTGATATTCCAGTCATAGGGCATTCATAGGGATGGACACTAAGAGGGGTAAGAAGCACATCATCGTCTACAAGTTCCCAAAGATCACTCTTGGCCCGTTGAACAGTTTGCAGAGTATAGCTGGTCTAGAAGTCTTAGGAGCCTTTGAAGAGAAGTATGGTTGGATTTTATCCCTGGTTCGGAGTCTCAGTGAATATGAATACAATGGGCTACACACCTTGATGCAGTTTTATGATCCTTCCTTGAGGTGCTTTGTGATGCCAGATTATGTGTTCGTTCCTACCCTGGAGGAGTACTCCAACATTTTGAGGATTCCTGTCAAAGAAGGTGTTCCTTTCTATGGTTCCCAAGGAGATTGTGATTTCCAAGCAGTGACTGAGGCTCTTTATTTGAACAAATCTACAGTGGAGGCTGAATTTTCTAAGAAGGGAAGATCCCGAGGCTATCACTTGGATTACTTAATGAAGAGGGCTCAAGAAGAAGCAAAGGAAAAGAGGTGGATGGCTTTCAATGTAATATTGGCTCTGTGTATATATGGCCTTGTGTTGTTCCTTAATGAGTCTGATTTCGTCGATACAGATGTTATTCAGATATTTACAGCTCAGAATCCGATGCCGACTTTGTTAGGTGATCTCCATTATGCCCTATACAACAGGAATGAGAAAAGACGAGGTGGGGTGGTTTGTTGTTGTGCATCTCTCTTTTACAAGTGGTTTGCCAAACGTTTGCCCCAATCTGGTGCTTTTATTGATTCAAAGACTTCTTTAGAGTGGAGTAAGCGTCTTATGGGCTTAGCTGCTAAAGATATTATTTGGGTGGATAAGGGATTAGTGGGGACTGATATTTTGCATAGCTGTGGCAAGTATCGTAATGTACCCTTGGTCAGAAGAAAATGAGGTATTAACTACAACCCGTCTTTGGCTATCAGGCAGTTTGCATACGCTCTAAAAGATCCTCCGGCTGGAAAAGATTTGGAAGAATCTTTGTATTTTCATATGACTGATGGTGTGGCTATTGCCCAAGAAGCTTCTCAAGCTTGGCTCAGCAGAAAGAAGATAGGTAAAACTGTTTTGGGTAAGCCCAATAACCAAGCTTTCACTCCATATGTCAAATGGGTGAAGAAGAGGGTAGAAGAGTTCTATTTACCTTTTGATCAGGCGCCTCCCTTATATCCAGAGATTGTGGAAGAAAGACTCACTGTACCATTCGAAGAATTCAGCAAGCAGCGTAAGTTGGTATCTGATCTGAGGGTGGAAAACTCTGGCATGAGTAGTCAACTACAGAGTGCTCTACAGGACAACTTGGAGTTGAAATGGAAAGTTCAAGACATGGCTACGCATCTAGAGAAAAAAGAGAAGGATTTTGCCGACAGGGCTCAGCACTTCAAAAAGATCAGTATGGCTGCTGAATCGTCAGTCAAAGCTAAGAGGAAAAACAAGAAGCTTTTGACTAAAGCAGAAGACAAGCTTGCCACGTATCAGGATATGTGGAAGGATGCCAAGATTGAGAATAAAGAGCTGAAAGAAGAGCTTCAGGTAGTGAAAGCAAGAAAAGATCGCTACTTTGCCAAGTGGAAAGGAGCATAGAAAGAAATTGAAGAGCTCAAACTGCAAGCGGGAATCAAGAAGTCAAAGCACGAAGGCAGCGATGTTGAAGAGCATATTGCTAGGCTGAATCAGGATGTCGAGAAGAGAAACAGGTTGATCAAGGGTTTGCTAGAAAGACCTACTCATCCAGATACTGTGAACCTTCTTGAGGAGATTGAAGCCGGTTTATTTGGAATTAACTTGTAGTATTTCTGTTGCTTGTTTTTGCTGTGATTATCATCAGGATTGTTGATGGAATCACTTTTGATTTTATTAAACCTATTTGTATGACTTCTTATGCTATGATATTGCAACATTTGTCTCAATGGCTATCAGTTGTTTGAAAGGGGTTGTCTTTTGTTTGATTCTGCATTATTTTTGGATTCGGATTTATTTTCCGATGTTGTGTCCGATCCCTCGCCCAAAGCTGGAATCAAAGCAGATTCGGCCTGGAAATGTTTAAATATGATTGTTTGCATTTTGCATTTGCATCCTCATAATCATAAGCATTTTTGCATAGCAGGTACTTGTTGCGGGGGATTTCTAACCTTTATTTGGTTTTAGGCACTATAGCTGAGAATCACATTCACCGATACTCAACTCGAGGAAATCAAGCAAGGATAATGGATCAGATGCAGAGTGATTTGGCTGAAATGAGGGCACGAATGGATCAGTTTATGACTCTCATGACTGGTATGGCACAAACTCAAGAAAAACTGAGGCTTCTGGTCGAGCGTCCAGAGGCCACTCCTGGAGGAAATCAGAATGACAATTCACAGACTCATGGCACTCCTCCTCCTGTTAGCAATCCTCCTCTTGGTGGTAATCTGGGTAATGGAAATGGCAGAATTGTGGGTGTTGTTCAGGAAGATGCTCAAGAAGACCAATTTACTCTGTTGGATGCTGAGATGGGTACTCCTAATGATAAAAGGTACGATGAGTTGGCTGAAAAGATACGGGCTATGGAATGCAAGAATTTTATGGGTATTGATGTTACTAGTTTGGGGTTGGTACCAGGGGTCAGGATCCCTCCAAAATTCAAGCCGCCTACTTTTGATAAATATCATGGCAATACGTGTCCCCAGACACATATCCAAGCTTATTTTGGGAGGATTTCAGCCCATACAGATGATGAGAAGTTATGGATGCATTACTTTCAAGACAGTCTGGCTGGAGCTTCTTTGACCTGGTATATGAAATTGAATAGAGCTGCTGTGAAAAGTTAGAAGGATCTGGCAGAAGCATTCCTAAAATAGTACCAGTATAATATTGACACGGCGCCCAACCGCACTCAATTGCAAGGGTTGTCACAGAATGCTAAAGAAAGTTTCAAGGAATATGCCCAAAGGTGGAGAGAAATGGCTGCACAGGTTCAACCTCCTTTGCTGGATAGAGAAATGGCAGATATGTTTATGGGCACCTTGCAAGGGGAATTTCTTGAAAGATTGGCAGCTTGTCCATCAACCGGATTTGCCGATATCGTGATTGCTGGAGAAAGAATAGAGAGTCTGTTGAAACTTGGAAAGATTCAAGATGTAAGTGGGGCTGGCTCGTCTGGAACGAAGAAACCGTTTGCTAGTGGTCAGAAGAGAAGGTGATACAAATGATGTGTATAGAGGACGAGGTAGAGGGCGTTATCAGGGTTATCATCAGGTAGGTGCAGTGACAATCCCAGCACCGTCTATTCAACAGCAACAACCACAATAACAAGTTCAGCAGCAGCAGCAACCTCCTTTCCAACAGAGTTCTAGGCAGAGGGATCGTAATATTGACCCTCTCCCTTTGACCTATTCTGCGTTGTTACCACAGTTACTCAAGTTGAAGTTGGTTGAGCTTCGTACTATGAGACCTCCTGCCGCTGGCAATTTGCCTCCTAATTTTGATGTTAACGCTCGCTGCGAGTTCCACTCAGGTGCTCAGGGGCACTCCATTGAAAAATGTTGGGCTTTTCATCATAAAGTGCAAGACTTGATTGATGCCAAAGCAATCAATTTCTCTCTACCTCCTAATGTTCTTCAGAACCCCATACCTAATCATGGTGCGGCAGACGTGCATGCTGTTGAAATGGAAAAAGATTGAATTTCGTAGCAGACATCAGTCAGGCGAAGACTTCTTTGTTGGTTGTAAAAGATCATTTGTTGAAGGGACAGGTGTTCCCGGGTTGTGATCAAGATTGTTTTGAGTGTATGAATCAAGAGAATGGTTGTGATAAGTTGAAAGTGGGTTTGCAGAATCTGATCAATGAAGGATGTCTATAGTTTGACAGGGTTGTGAAAGAAACTAATGAGGTATCAACTGTGACCATCTATTATACTCCCGCTGAGATTCAGGTGCCTGCCAGTACAGTCCCTGTGGCAAGTGTTATGCAAGAAAGACCCAGTCTTGTTACCATCACGGTGCCAGGACCCGTTCCGTTTAGAACTACAAAGGCAATTCCATGGCACTATGGGGCAGACGTGTACTATGAGGGTAAAAAGCAAGAGGTTGGGACATCAGTCAGTTCAAATATTGATAATGTGGGTGATGTAGGTGGCTTTACTCGGAGCGGAAGGTTGTTTGCTCCCCAAACTTTGCGCAGTGATCAAGAAGTTGAGGCCGCTGCAAAAGCTAAAGGAAAACAGGTGGTTGAGAGCGTGCCTGTACCTGAAACAGAGACAAAGATTACTTTTGACAATGAGGTGGAAGAGTTCATGAGGATAATAAAGAAAAGCGATTATAAGATTATCGATCAACTGAATCAGACCCCTTCGAAGATTTCAATTTTGTCATTGTTGATGTGTTCTGACGCGCATCGGGAAGCTTTGTTGAAAGTGTTGAAGAGCGCATATGTGCCACAGGAAATCACTGTTAATCAGCTCGAGGGCGTAATCTCTAATGTTAATGTCAGCCATGGTTTGGGCTTCACAAGTAGGGATTTGACTTCTGAAGGAAGAAACCATAATAAAGCTTTGCACATCACAATGGAGTGTAAGGGGGCAGTGTTGTCTCACGTGCTGGTAGACACTGGTTCCTCGCTCAATGTCTTGCCTAAGAAGGCGCTAATGAAGCTGGAAGTTGATGGTTTGATTTTAAGGCCAAGTGAATTGGTTGTCAGAGCATTCGATGGGACGAAAAGATCTGTGTTTGGTGAAGTAGAATTGCCCGTGCAAATTGGACCGCAGGTGTTCAAATCCACATTCCATGAAATGGACATACAGCCTGCCTATAGCTGCTTATTGGGTCGCCCTTGGATTCATGCAGCCGGAGCTGTTACCTCCAACTTACACCAAAAGATGAAGTATGAGTTTGAAGGACAGGTTGTGACAGTGTGTGGTGAAGAAGATATCTTTGTTAGTCATTTATCCATGTTTAAGTATGTGGAGATGGATGGGGAAATTCACGAGATGCTTTGCCAGTCATTTGAAGCGGTGAATATTGACAATGTGCCTGAGTCTTCCTCTACACCAGATAGGGCTGGTACCTCCATTTCATCCTACAAACAAGCTGTCGAGGTCGTCAGAGCCGGCAATGCCCAAGGCTGGGGCAGGATAATAGAGACACCAATGAAGGATGACAAATTTGATATTGGTTATCATCCCTCTATGACTTCAGTTGCGGAGAACAGTGGACCCATCACTTTCAGTAGTGGGGGAATTATTTACACAGATCAGTCTTGTGCAGCTACAAAAGATGGTGTTGACAGTGACGGTGACTTAGACAACTGGGTACGCCCACGTGCTCCGGGACAACAATTGCAGAACTGGTCTGTTGAAGAAGTCATCCGAGTTACTCTTCAGACAGAGTAATTTTTCTTTGTTTTTCTAACCATAATGCATGTCAAAATCTTGCGCTCTGCCCAAGGCATATAGATTCATTTGTAGGGCCACCCTGTTTGCATTTGCAATTTTAATCATCAATAAAGGACATTTTGCACTCAAATTTTTGTTCTCTGTCTTTCAGTTTTTTATTTTTGCACAAAAATAATAAAATGGCAATGTTTCATTTCTTTTTGTTTTAAAATAATTCTAAAATAAAGCATGAACCCGTTCGTGCAGACTTGATCCTCCGGATTCCATTAATAATGATTTTGCTATGGCTATGTATGACTTTGACAAACCGATTTATCAAGCCGAAGAAGGGGATGAGAAGGATTGTGAACTCCCTGAAGAACTGGCCAGATTGTTAAAACAAGAGGAAAGGGTCATCCAGCCTCATAAAGAGACCGTAGAGATCATCAATATTGGTACCGAGGATGCTAAGAAAGAGATCAAGATTGGTGCCAGCTTGTAAGCAGATGTAAAGAAAGCTTTGACTGAGATGTTGTGTGAATATGTTGATATCTTCGCCTGGTCGTATCAAGACATGCCAGGGTTGGATACGGATATTGTTGTACACAGGCTGCCATTGAGAGAAGAATGTCCGCCAGTCAAGCAGAAACTTCGTCGGACTCACCTCGACATGGCCATAAAGATCAAAGAAGAAGTTCAGAAACAATGGAATGCAGGGTTTCTTGCAGTGACTCACTACCCTCCCTGGGTTGCCAACATTGTGTCGGTACCAAAGAAAGACGGAAAGGTTAGAATGTGTGTGGATTATCGAGATCTTAATAAAGCTAGTTCGAAAGATGATTTTCCACTACCTCACATTGATGTACTGGTCGACAATACAACACAGTTTTCAGTGTTCTCATTTATGGACGGTTTCTCTGGGTACAACCAGATTAAGATGGCACCTGAAGATATGGAGAAGACCACGTTCATTATGTCGTGGGGTACATACTGTTATAAGGTGATGCCTTTTGGGTTGAAGAATGCAGGGGCAATGTATCAGCGGGCAATGGTAACTTTGTTTCACGACTTGATTCACAAAGAGATTGAATGTTATGTGGATGACATGATTGCCGAGTCGAGAACGGAAGAAGAACATCTGATTAACTTGAAAAAGTTTTTTGAAAGGTTGAGAAAGTTTCTCTTAAGGTTGAATCCAAATAAGTGCACTTTTGGGGTGCGTTCTGGAAAGCTGCTGGGTTTCATTGTGAGTTAAAAAGGAATTAAGGTTCATCCTGCCAAAGTGAAAGCAATACAAGAAATGCCTGAACCGAGAAAGGAAAATGAGGTTCGTGGTTTTCTGGGTAGATTGAACTACATTGCAAGGTTCATATCTCACCTAACAGCCACGTGTGAACCAATATTTAAACTGCTGAGAAAAGATCAAATGGTGAGGTGGAATGACGATTGCCAATTGGCATTCGATAAGATAAAAGAATACTTGCAAGAACCTCCAATTCTCATACCTCCAGTTGCAGGAAGACCTTTGATAATGTATTTGACAGTGCTTGAAGGTTCTATGGGTTGTGTTCTCAGTCAACACGACGAGACGGGTAGGAAGGAGCATACTATCTACTACCTGAGCAAAAAGTTCAATGATTGTGAGTCCCGGTACTCAATGCTTGAAAAGACATGATGTGCACCTGCATGGGCCGCAAAGCGATTGAGGCAATATATGATTAGGCACACAACCTTGTTGATTTCCAAAATGGATCCTATCAAATACATTTTTGAGAAACCAGCGCTAACAGGCAGAGTTGCACGGTGGCAAATGATTTTGACAGAGTATGATATTCAGTACACTTCCCAAAAGGCCATCAAAGGAAGTATCCTGTCAAACTATCTTGCGCAACAGCCGATTGATGATTACCAACCCATGAAATTTGATTTCCCTGATGAGGACATCATGTTTCTCAAAGCTAAAGATTGCGAGGAACCACTCCTGGAGGAGGTGCCAGACCCTGAATCCAAATGGAGTCTGATGTTTAATGGGGCCGTCAATATGAATGGATGCGGAGTTGGAGCAGTTCTTATCACGTCGGAAGGTGTTCACATGCCTTTCACTGCCCGAATAACTTTCGGATGCACCAACAATGAAGCAGAATATAAAGCTTGTATAATGGGGATTGAGGAGGCGATTAATTTACGAATTAAGACCCTTGATATCTTTGGTGATTCAGCTTTGGTAGTTAATCAGGTGAAAGGGAGTTGGTACACGCACCAAGCAAATCTGGTTCCGTATAGAGATTATACAAGGAGATTACTGACATTTTTTACAACAGTGAAGTTGTACCATATTCCTCGATATGAGAATAGGTTTGCAGATGCCTTAGCCACGTTGTCTTCCATGATCAAAGTGCAAGGATGGAATCATGTACCTAAGATTGAAGTGTCTCGTCTTGACAGACCTGCATTTGTGTTTGCTGTTGATGCAACGTCTGATGACAAACCATGGTTTCATGACATCAAGTGTTTCTTGAAAAGACAAGAGTACCCACTAGGGGCATCTACTAAAGATAAGAAGACGTTGAGAAGGCTGTCTGGTAGTTTCTTCTTGAATCAGGATGATGTGCTGTACAAACAGAATTTTGACATGGTTCTGCTCAGATGCGTGGATAGACACGAAACAGACCTGTTAATGCAGGAAGTACATGAAGGCTCTTTTGGTACCCATGCTGGAGGACATGCAATGGCTAAGAAATTATTGAGATCAGGATATTATTGGTTGGCCATGGAGTCAGATTGCTGTAAGTACGCCCGCAAATGTCACAAATGCCAGATCTATACAGACAAAGTGCACGTTCCTCCAAATCCGTTGAGTGTCATGTCCTCTCCTTGGCCCTTTACAATGTGGGGCATTGATATGATCGGAAAGATTAAGCTTACTACTTCAAACGACCATCGTTTCATCTTGGTCGCCATTGATTATTTCACTAAATGGGTTGAAGCAGCATCTTATGCCAATGTCACTAAGCAGGTGGTAGCTCGTTTCCTGAAACGGGATATCATTTGTCGCTATGAAGTGCCCGAGAGAATCATTACTGATAATGGTTCTAATCTGAATAACAAAATGATGGTTGAGCTGTGCCGAGACTTCAAAATCGAGCATCACAATTCTTCTCCGTATCGCCCGAAGATGAATGGCGCTGTGGAGGCGGCCAACAAGAATATTAAGAAGATTGTGCAGAAAATGGTGGTCACATACAAAGATTGGCATGAGATGTTACCATTTGCTTTGCATGGGTACCGAACGTCAGTACGCACGTCCACTGGGGCAACTCCATTCTCACTTGTATACGGTATGGAGGCAGTACTACCGGTTAAAGTGGAGATTTCATCCCTCAGAGTCATGACGGATGTCAAGTTAGACAAGGCTGAGTGGGTCCGTGCCAGGTTTAATCAGTTGAGCCTTATTGAGGAGAAACGATTGGCAGCAGTATGTCATGGGCGGTTATACCAAAGGAGGATGAAGCAGGCATTTAACTAAAAGGTGCGTCCTCGGGTTTACAAAGTGGGAGATGTGGTACTCAAAAGGATCCTTCCTCCAGGTACAGATCACAGGGGCAAATGGACTCCTAACTATGAAGGTTCATTCGTGGTCAAGAAGGTCTTCTCGGGCGGAGCCTTGTTACTTACAACCATGGATGGCGAAGACTTTTCATCCCCTGTCAACTCAGACGTAGTAAAAAAATACTTCGCATGAATGGACCCGCTAGACATAAAAGAAAAAAAAGTCCAGGCAAAAAAGGGCATCCCGGCGAACCACAAAAACAGAATAAAAAGGTTCGGGAAAAAATTAGGGATAATAAAGAAAAAATTGTACACCCGGTGAGTTGAAAATCCGCAAGGACAACTCAGGCAAAAAAGGGTATCCCGGTGGATTGAAAACCCGAAAGGACGGTCCACGCAAAAAGGGGATTTAAGCGAACAACTATGATCTGAGTTATCTGTACTCCATCACCGTTTCAACAACTGACATTCCAAAGGGTAGAAATCGGTCTGATCATTCCTCAGAAGGCATGGTCGGGGAGTTTTGAAGACATGTTGGCCATAGCAGTATTGAAACTCAGTGGAAAGCCGTTTTCACATTGACATTAGGATAGTTTCTTTTCTCAATTTTCAGCGATCACCTCTTTCCAGGGATTGCTTCCTGTTGTAATTGCCTATTCTTCACTTTTTAATCAATAAATTGAATTTCAGTTAAAAGCTTCTTATTTTGTTTTACTGCTTTGTTTGCAAACCGTCTGAATTTTTGATAAAACATTGCATTTGAAAACATGGTGGCTTTACAATAACATGCGCAGAAAAACATTTAAAATTGCTTTGAATGTTGAGTAATCCTGGATGGTGAATCAAACCACGCAATATTCTGGGGCATGTGTGTGTATTCTTTTGTTGCAGGTAACAGATTCAGATGATTTCAAGCACAAGACGAGTAATCACTTATTCCCGCGCAGGAGACTAGGGTAATCATGTTCAAGGAAGGGTTCACTTGTCACCCTTTTGTCACAACGTTTACTGATTGAGTCCATCATTCGGTCGACAGTCGTTCACGACGTCTCGATATCAGTGAATTGAGTTCAACTGGGTATCATTGTATCTTATTAAGTCGATTCTCTCGTTCAGTACTTCCAACAGTTACAAGTTTTTTTGTGTCAATAACGGTTGCGAATCCCCAGTAGAGTTGTTTCGCAGACACCGAAGTTGGTGGTTAATCCCCAGTGAAGTCGTCAGGAGTTTGAAGATGCTTAATCTCCTGTAAAATCCTCTTATGACATTTTTTCAGGTAAGTCTTGTATCATGGAGCAGGAAGCAAGTTGTTGACCTTCCCAAGCATGAGGCATTTTGATTTCCCTAGCAGGAGATGTTCCAGATCTATTATCCCCAGTAGAGTTTAAGGACATTTGGTCTTCCGTAAAATCCTCTCAAAAGGCATTCCCCAGCATGAGACACTTTAAGGCGGTTTTCTCCAGCAGAGTTGGTTATAAACTCATCATCCCCATTGGAATCGTCAATTGGAAAGTTCGCCCAACATGGGGCATTGTAGCACTTATCTTAGGCTCAACAGTCTTATGTCTCAGCAGATTATTGTAGAGTTGCTTTGGGTTTCCCCAGCAGATCTAAGGACTCTCTCCCAGCATGTTGCAGCAGAACATGTTCTAACCAGGATTTGCATATCCCCGATTCCCAGCAAGATCGTATCTCTGGTAATGGTATCCCCATAGAGTTCAGCATTGAATCTTGTCAACAATACTCCCCAGTTGAGTTGTTTTGTCCCCACAGAGGCTTATTGATCAACAAAATCTATTCCTCAGCAGAGTGATAGTATATTCTTACCCCAGCCGGTTTAGAAGGTTGATTCTCCTCGTAAAAGATCCAGGGTTTGATAGATCCCCAAGCAGAGTTTTAATGACTTTTCTTCCCTAGAAAGAGTCATGCAAAGAAATTCTCATCCCCAGCGGAGTTGCTGTGACCGGAATTCATCCCCAAACAGATGAAGTATTTCCTGGCAGAATCACCATTTCCCCATTTTTCAAAGTCCAATTTATTTTTGGAAAACTTGACAATTCGATGCAGACGGATTTTTCATTCTCTAGCAGAGACATTATCCTTTCAGGAGTCTCCGAGATCAAGTCATTGATCGTTGTTTCTTAGCAGAGTCAGCAGAGATGTCTGACACGGATGCAGAGAGTAATCCAGTATTGGAATTCTTAAAGTCCAACCGTAGATTGGCAAAAGGTCCATCCAAGGGTGGCAAATTCTTAAAGTCCAACCGTAGATTGGAAAAAGGTCCATCCAAGGGTGGAAAATTCTTAAAGTCCAACCGTAGATTGGCAAAAGGTCCATCCAAGGGTGGCAAATTCTTAAAGTCCAACCGTAGATTGGCAAAAGTCCATCCAAGGGTGGCAAATCATCGGCAAGTCCAACCGTAGATTGGCAAAAGGTCCATCCAAGGGTGGCAAATTCTTAAAGTCCAACCGTAGATTGGCAAAAGGTTCATCCAAGGGTGGCAAATTCTTAAAGTCCACCCGTAGTGTGGCAAGTCAGTAGTCGTCTGACTCCTTTTAAAAGACCGCAACTAAGTCCAACCGTAGATTGGCAAAAGACGATCCAAGGGTGGCAAAGCAAGGCAAAGTTCAACAGTAGATTGGCAAAAGTCCACCCGTAGTGTGGCATTTCAGTTGCAAAGTCCAACCGTAGCTTGGCAAAAGTCCACCCGTAGTGTGGCAGGTCAGTAGTCTTCTGACTCCATTCAAAAAAGACAGTCCACCCGTAGTGTGGCAGGCCAGTAGTCGTCTGGCGTTGTACAAAAGATGTTGCTAAAGTCCACCCGTAGTGTGGCAAGCCAGTAGTCGTCTAGCGTTGTACAAAAGACGTTGCTAAAGTCCACCCGTAGTGTGGCAAGCCAGTAGTCGTCTGGCGTTGTACAAAAGACGTTGTTAAGGTCCACCCGTAGTGTGGCAGGCCAGTAGTCATTTGGGGTTATATAAAAGACATCTTCCCGGTGGTATTATTCATCACCAAAGTTTTATTCAGGCAGAGTTCGTTTGGTTGGGTTTATATCCCTTTTCTTCTTCCCTGCAGAGTGCAAATTTTCGGGTTATTTCTGGTATTCAATCCCTCCATACCTTGAAAGTCTGACAGCAATTGTTATCATCCGTTCAGGTCTACAGTGATTGAATAGGGGCAGCTGTAATACCCCAAAATTTGCCCTCTCTTTTCTTCATATCTTTTTGCATTGCATTGCATTCAAGCATAGCAAAATAAACATCAAGCATTTAGCATGGCATCTTACATAAGGGCATGTGATCAGGTGATCCTCTAAGGTATTGGTCATCCAAAGAAGAAGACCAAGTGTTTCTCACAAGCTCAAGGATCTCTTACATCATGTATCATCTCCATTTGATCTCACAAGTCATGGGAATAGGAGAATTCATCAAGAAGATTGGACAGAGCATGATCTCCTACACAAGGCAGTTAAAAGTTGGGATCTGACCCTCAAATGGGCAAGCTCTTTGAGTTTTTATCATCTCCAAAGGGCATATCTCATCAATGTTTGAGAGGATACACATCATATTCAGAGGATTTTGGATTTAGAGGATGTGTTATTTCCTCCTAACCAGAGGGTGCCAAAATTAGGGTTTGACCTAAAATCAGTTTATTTCTGATTCCTTGGGCAAGACTTGATCTCATGGTATTCCTTATGTTCTTAAGTGTTCATGGATGGAATCTTGGTCATTGGTTCTTTGGGGAAGATGTTCAATGGATCAGTTACTCGTGAAATAAGCAAAAGTCAACAGTTCAAAAGGAGAAAGTCAACTGTGAAATTTTTGAGGTTATTTTCATGGTTTTCAAGGTCTCATATCCTCGTATGGTCTTCAATTGGCAAGATTCATGTCATTCATCAAGAATTAAGAGTTTGTGCAAAAGTTACTAAATTTGGAAAATGACCTATAATGAGAACTTTCCATTTTTGGCAATTTTTCCACCACATTCTACTTGACTTTTCATCATCAAGAAAGCTCCAAATGAATTTTCCTCCAACATGAAAGTTGAAGATCTTTCTCTCCCATTTCCAAAAAGTACTAGAACATCTCCATATTATTTGTGGAACTCTAGTTATGGTCAAAAGCTGGCAAGGTGCATTTTGAGGTTTTCATATGGTTCCATTTTTCAACCTTTTGCATTTTGGCACAAAAAGACTTGTAATGGTCCCATTTGCTTCATGTTATATTACAACATCAAAATACAAGTCAAGAGGAGTATTTTTGGCCTTTGAATCAAATTATTTCATGCCATATTTCTCATTATTTTCACAAAGTACAATTATGCAAATTGATTCAAAACTTACAAACCAAGAAAGTGCAAGGCCCAAATTCAATTCAGAGGTGATCAATAAGTAAATTAGAGGTGAATCATGCTTGTGGCAAGGAGTTTGCACGTGTGGTTTAGTGGATGCAACCCAAAATGCAAATTTGCAAAATCATCCAAATCTCATTAACCAAGGTTTTAATCACTTGCTAATCCTAATCAGTGGAATAATCAATAGTATATAAGCTTACTCACACCCTCACAGCTAGGTCAGAGACTCTCATTTGCTCAGTTTTGATTTTTTACTCTCACACTTCCTCTCTTCGAATCTCACTTTCCTTGGAGTTTCTTTGAGATTTCTCTTCACATTCTTGATCAGTGAAGAGAATAGAGCAAGAATCAATCACTGGTTGGAGCTCATACTGAGGATTTCACCAAGTTCCATTCAAGAGGATTCAAGTTCAAAACCTCAAGATCTATCATGATTTCAAGCTCTAGTTGCATTTATTTTGCAACTAGAGGTTCCAAGGAGTAGATCTGCAGTTTTTGGAGGGATTTCTTGGAGGATTTCAAGCTCTTCAAGGTTCAGGTTGGTGTTGATTTCATACTCTTAGAACTTGAATTTTAGATGTGCATAATGATCTATGAAGTTCATTGAGCATGATGATCTATTTTATTTCAAGTTTGGACGTGTATCATGGATGTATTTGGTGATTTAAGTTTTGGATCCAAACTTTATTTCGTTCGATTTGCATTGTATGTTGAGTGTTTGATAAAATGAGCATGATATTTTTGATCCTCATGATTTTTTGATCAAAATGGTATACTCATGTGTCATTTCTGGAGATTTTTCACGTTGCAGCTCACTAGAGAGGATGGCCGGAGCCCTAGCTCCGGCGACTGGTAAGTTTCAGTCCAGCGAGGGGTTTAAGTGAAGAAGACAAAGTCACGTCTGTCCGTTTGTTTGATCCAAGGGCTTCCACATTGCCACCTCGTTTAAAATTTTGTTTTATTTTATGGTTTATGTGTGCGCCATCCCATGGTTCTTAGTGTGTGCCTTTAATCACAGCCACTCATCTTATTTACTTTTTAAAGGTGTGATTTAATCTGGTGCGTTGTTTTGATCATGTGGTTGAGATTTAGCCAGCACATTAAAATGTACATGTGAGGCTCACGTGTGTTTTTTAGTCTCTGATTAATTCTGTGTGCACGTGCGTATGATAATTGTGGTGTTCATGTGAATCTGGTCCTTTGATCATGATTACTTGTTGATTGCATTGACTGTTGGTATGCGTAGGATTGATCCATTGGTTGTTATTGAATCTGATTGTTGACTGATTTCATTGTTCCTCTTTGACCTTCGCTATTGGACCATTGGCCTTGGGCCTTGATTTTTGCACCCTTCCTTTAAGCCCATGTTTATTTTTCAACGTGATGTTGTTACTGTTTGCACCCCCTTTGTTTATTTCATTTGTCTTATTTTATTTTCATGTAGTGTTTGCATTTTATTTTCTAAAATCATTTTAATTCATTCAAAAATCATAAAAAAATTCATGAAGCTTCTTTTTAGTTTTATAAAATTTTGTCCAATTTTATTTTCTTTTTTTATTTTATTTTTGGCATATGAATTGATTAATTTTTTAATTTCTTTGTAGTTTGTTTCACATGTGCACACTTCAACTTGTAGAATTTATTTCTCCTCATGTATACATGATTTTCAATTCATTCCTTTTGAATTTGTTAGATGACATATTGAATTGCATAAAAACATTTTTGTTTCATTTTTAAAACTTTTTCATATTGCATTTTGGTCCACATATTTTTCATATTGAATCATGGTGCTTACTTGATCTTTGCTTAATTGTTTGAGTTCCTTAACTTGTGAATTTTTGTGAGATATTTTAGAATGTGATTGTCTTATGACCTAGATCATTTGAGTTTAAATTTCACAATTGTTGAATATCATATGATGCATATTTTCTTATTTGTGCTTAAGTGACTTATGCATGATCATCTCTTGACATTTCTTTTCACAAGTTAATTTGCCATGATTAATTGATTATTTTCCTTTGTGATTCTTTGAATGAGTTTTTGACATGATGTTTACCCCTGGTTGAGGTCCTTTGAGACTAATTTTTGCAATTTGTGGATCATGTTTGGATCATGTTTGAGTATGCCTAAGTGTTGGAACTTTGTCCTCTTTTTGTAGTTTGCTTTGGTGCATGTTTTGAAGTTATTGATTGATGTTTGAACTTGAATGACTTGAGTTTGGTTTTAATATGATATTGATGCATATGCTACTGCCTCTTGAGTTTTATACTTGGTTTTCATGTTACTTGAGCATAGTTGAATGCACTTGGTTAGAATTGTATGGTGAATATCATTACCTTTCCTTTTGTGAACTTCTTTGGATCATAATGCTTCATGTTTTGAATCACTTTTGCACACATGAGTTGTTGATGATAATATGATATTGGTTCTGACTTGTCTTCATTTTCATCTTGCCTTTCTCATTTCATTTTGATATGAAGTCCATGTATGCTTAATTGTGCTTTTCATACAAGTATGCTTGCATTCTTTCATGTTTATCTTTGCATGCTTACTTGAATTGTTTTGCATTGATCTTTGAAACATGATGGTTGATTTGAGTTGGACATTTATGATATGATGTTCTTGCTGCCATTTATTGTATCTCATCTTTCTTCTTCTTCCTCTCTTTTCTTCTCTTTCACTCTTTCTCATCCCATGAATCTCAATACTTGTTCAAGTCTTGGATTCTTTCCCTTTAGAGCTACCTTGTCCAACTTAAATTTTGATTAAGCTTGGAGTAGGATTAGCATTAGGTTTTAGGTAGTCTTTTATCTTAAACCTCACTAACCATAGGACATCCATGCATGATAACATTAGGACTCTTAGTTTCCCTTTAGAGTTTCCCTTGTGTCGTTCTCTTCTCATCTCAAAATAAAAGTAAAAGACACTTAATAAAGGTTAACGTGTATTGCGCTTGAGCCTTTTATGTGGGAAGTGGGGAACGAGGGGCTTCCTTTCATTCTTCTAGGATACCTAGTGTACGTCCTGTTGGGGACGATGCGCGAAGTATTCGTTCCTGTATTTAAGACTTTGGTTCAATGCAAGTTACAAATAACTGTAAAAGACACTTCTTACTTAAAAAACTTCAAACCAACAATAACGTCTTTCCTTCGGGAAATCTTTTCTCATCTCACTCACTCTCAGCGTACGAACGTGCTCCTACTCGTTTTCTTGCAAGATGCTAACGCACTTGGACCAGCGAGTCTGCAACACCTGAGCTAGAACTGTAGCCGTTCCCTAAAAAACACAATCAAGCGTCCCTAGTGAGGGGAACTATGTCGCTCTGATTCTCATGTTCCCGATGAGATACGTAGGCAGTGGGGTAGGGCCATTCGAGCACTTTTTTTATTTTCCCTACATTTCTTCCTTGTTCTCTCTCTTCTTTCTTTTTTCCTTTTTCATGTTCCTTTCCCTTTCCAGTAGCAGTGGAGCTCTAGACGACGTCACCCTTTAATCGAGACAAGCAAGCGTGGATCCCATCGGGTACGATGGACGCGTGGGAGTGCTAATACCTTCATCGCGCATAACCGACTCCCGAACCTGGTTCTCTTGGTCGCAAGACCATGCTCTTTCCTTCCTCTCTGGTTTACGCGGTGTTTCCTTTCCCTCTCATGGGATAAATACACATTGCTGGCGACTCTGTTTCGGTGCCACTTTCGCGTTTGTACTTGGATGAAAATCCCGGGAGCGACACATACGCGTATTGCCCAAAGTGATACGCGTACGGGCAGAGGTTGTTTTCCCTTAAAAATTCCATTTAAAACTCCAATATGCGTAATACCCTACCTCATACGCGTATTGCCCAAAACCTTACGCGTACCAATACGCAAATGGGCAGATGGCCGAGAAAATGGAACTCCATACGCGTATTGCCCATATTTCTTCATGGCCATACGTGTATTGCCTTAACCAATATGCGTATTGCCTTGAGTGATACGCGTATGGGCAACGTGAAAACCAGAATTTTTCCTGCATAATTAGTTCTGCGAAAATGCTCTATTTTCCCTTCCAAATCACTTCTAAACACCAGAAAAATACCAATTGGATACACAACAACACATATCTAACATGTATCAATCATAAGGAACATTAAAACATGATTTTAGTGCAAAATTTCTCATTTCTCACAATATCAAAACTATCTCTAAACTCAATAAAACTCTACTCTAAAGCATCTAACTAGAACCCACCTAGATTACAAGATGAGGATGATGAAGCTGAGATGAAAAGATGAAGATGGGTTGATGATTCAAGTCCTAGAGCTCTTGAGAATTTTTCCTCTCCTTTTCCTTCCTTTTCCTTCCTTTTTCCTTCTCTTCAATTTCTCTCTCCAAAGTTACTATCTTTGGCAAATAGTGGAAAGGAAAAGATATAGAAAAAAAACATTAATTGGTAATACTACTAATTGTCCAAATTATCTCAAATGCACTAATTAATAAAACTCCAAGTTAAATAATATTAATTAATCAATTCCGAGTTCGTCAGTTTACTCTAATTATTTTATCCAATAATTGCTCAGAGTACACCGGAACCCAGTTGATCATAATAATATTATCCAAAACGTTCACAAAATTACGGGGTATTACATCCTCCCCTCCCCCCTTAAATAGAAATTCGTCTGCGAATTTAAAAGATTAACTGAACAGATGAGGGTAAGCATCCCGCATCTCTGATTCTAGTTCCCAAGTAGCATCACCCGGATGCGTCACATCCCATTGCACCTTCACAAGAGGAATGCCTTTGTTCCTTAACACCTCCGTTTCTCTTCCCACAATACGACTCGGTTGGGGTTCAAAAGTTAAGTCTGCTTCTATCTCAATTGTATCTGGTAAGACTGGCTGAAGAGGATCTGGGACAAATTTTCGAAGCTGAGACACATGAAATACGTCGTGCATCTCTGATAGAGAAGGCGGTAAGGCCAATCTGTAAGCTACTTCACCAATTCTTTCCAAAATCTGATACGGTCCCACGTATCTCAGACTTAATTTCCGCGACCGAAACGGTCCTTTCAACCGCAATCTCGGAGTAACTTTCAAAAACACGTGATCGCCTTCTTCAAATTCTAAAGGTCATCTACGGTTATCCGCATAACTCTTCTGATGATCTTATGCTTGTTTGACCTTATCACGGATCATCCTAATCTTCTCCGTAGTTTCGTGAATAATCTCAGGTCCCAACATCCTATCTTCACCAACTTCTGCCCAACACAAAGGTGTCCTACACTTCCTTCCATATAATACCTCATAAGGTGCCATACCAATACTCGCATGATAACTGTTATTATAAGAGAATTCGATCAACGGCAAAACTTCTATCCAATTTCCTCCACTTTCAAGTACGCAAGCTCTCAACATATCCTCCATGGTTTATATTGTTCGTTCCGTCTGACCATCTATTTGCGGATGATTCGACGTACTCAAACACAACTTCGTTCCCATAGCTTGTTGAAAAGCTCTCCAGAATCTGGAAGTAAACTTTGGATCTCTATCCGAAACGATACTTGTGGGAATACCATGCAATCTCACTATCTCTGAAATGAACAACCTTGCGAGATGACTCGCCTTATAGGTAGTTTTCACAGCTAAGAAATGCGCGAATTTTGTTAACCGATCCACAATTACCCAAATAGAATCATAACCACCCTGAGTACGGGGTAGTCCAACGGCGAAGTCCATTGAAATACTATTCCATTTCCACACCGGAATTTCTAAAGGTTGCAACAAGCCACCCGGCCTTTGGTGCTCAATCTTCAATTGTTGGCACACCGCACATTCCGACACATACACCGCGATATCCCTTTTCATCCCGGACCACCAATAGTCCCTCTTTAAATCTTGATACATCTTTGAAGACCCCGGATGTATAGTAAAAGCACCCTTATGCGCCTCTTCTAAAATCCTCCTTTTTAACTTCGTGTTATCCGGAACACAAATCCTTTGGTTAAACAAAATAATTCCATCGGTAGCTCGCACAAAACCCGGTTGTACTAACACCTCTTGTAACTTCTCATCTAACCCTTGTTCTTGTTGGATTTCTTCCCTAAGAGTAGAATGGATATTCAAATTTCCCATCATCACACCATTAGGAGTCCAAAAAAATTGGAGATTTAGATCTCAAAATTTTTCCAATAAAGTATACTCTAACATCATCAACTCGGCATTATGCAACACCTTCCGACTCAATGCATCCGCCACTTTATTGGCTTTACCCAGATGGTATTTTAGCTCCAAGTCATAATCTTTCAAATACTCCATGCACCTCCTTTGACGCATGTTCAACTCTTTCTGATCAAAGAGGTACTTTAAGCTCTTGTGGTCGCTAAACATCTCAAAACGTACACCATACAGATAGTGATGCCACACTTTCAGAGTAAATACAACGGCCGCCAATTCTAAATCATGCATTGGATAATTCTCTTCATGGACTTTCAACTGTCGAGAAGCATAAGCCACAACATGTCCATCTTGCATTAACACACCTCCTAATCCCATCTTCGATGCATCACAATATACTTCATACGACTTGCTAGGATCCAGAATAACCAAAATAGGAGCGGTCGTCAATCTTTCTTTCAAACTCATAAAACTTCTTTCACAAGTCGAATCCCACTCGTACGAACAATCCTTTCGAGTAAGTCTCGTCATTGGTAAAGCCAGTTGCAAAAAACCCTTGATAAACCTTCTGTAATACCCTGCCAATCCCAAGAAACTTCTAACTTCAGAAGCATTCTTCGGTCTCTCCCAATTAATCACTGCTTCAACTTTTGATGGGTCAACTGCTACACCTCCCTGAGATATGACATGACCAAGAAAATTAACCTCGGACATCCAAAACTCACACTTACTTAACTTAGCAAAAAGTTGCTTCTCTTGTAAGATGGATAAAACGACTCTTATGTGTTCTCCGTGCTCTTGAGGATCACGAGAATAGATAAGAATGTCATCAATGAAAATCACCACAAATTGGTCCAGGTAAGGTTGAAATATCTGGTTCATATAATCCATGAAAACTGCCGGAGCATTCGTCACACCGAAAGGCATCACCAAAAACTCATAATGACCATAACGGGTTCTAAACGCAGTCTTTGGTACATTTGAACTCTTCACACGAATCTGATGATAACCCGATCGTAAATCAATCTTCGGGAACACACGGGCTCCTTTCAATTGATCTAATAGATCGTCTATCCTTGGTAATGGGTATTTATTCTTGATGGTGACCTTATTCAACTGACGGTAATCAATACACAATTGCATTCCACCATCCTTTTTCTTTACCAATAACACTGGAGCTCCCCAGGGCGAAACACTTGGTCGAAAAAAATGCTTAGCCATCAATTCTTCCAATTGATCCTTTAGTTCTCTTAGTTCAAGTGGTGTTATCCGATACGGAGAAACGGATATTGGAGTCGTTCCCGGTATCAGGTCAATAGAGAATTCCACTTCCTCTCCGGAGGAAGAGAAGTGACTGTTAGTTTCTTGGATTGGCTAGAATTTTGGTAAAACAAAGGTTGTTAAATGTTTGATGTCATATGGGTGATGTCACAACATTGAGTCTTAACACTGGGATGTGTTAAGTGTTTAAGTTACTGAAGTTTGGATGTCTGATGTCACATGCGATGTTGTGACATTAGATCTGCATAATTAATGACATCAGGTTGTGATGTTGTTAGGGTTTGCGTGTTAGCTGGAATTGTGGAGAGCAGGTAGTCTCATTGGATGCGAATATCTTGGGATACATATTCTCTGCTGCATAGGAGATCTGGTGCAGATTTGTAGGAGATTTAAAAGGTTGAAGATTTAAAAATATTTTAGGAGAATATCTGTTTTGAAGATTCAGTTTTAAATAACAAAGCAAGTCAGATATTCTAGCAGGTCCAAGCCCAATTCAGATAGCTATATAAAGCGCATCTGTAATGAAGGAAAAGTAACGAAGAAAGAGAGCTAAAGACTGAGTGTCGATTGTGTCTTCATGTATGTTTTTTAAACCATTCTAGTGTGAATTGGTATTGTTGTTTAGGGTTGTTCTTGATCAAAGCTGTGAAGCAGAATCAAGTAGTGTTATTCAAAGTGTGTGATCTTTGAAGTATATCACTGAAGGTTTTAGGGATTGAGTAGTGTTCTCATATCTAAGTGGTTTCTTAGGTAGAAAGTCACTAGTAAGAATTAAGATTAGGAGATTGTCAACTGGGTTGTTGAGTCTGTAATTTAATTCTACAAGTAGTGAATTTCATCCCTGGCTTGGTAGCCCCCAAACGTAGGTAGTTAGACCAAACTGGGTGAACAATTTGGTGTGTTATTCTGCTGTTTAAATTGTCCATTGTGCAGAGTATATTGTTGTGACATCGTACTTAAAATCACACGTCTGATACCAGAATTTCAATTGGTATCAGAGCAGGCATCCTGTCTGTCTCTGGGTGAGATCTAGGGAAGTTACTTTCTGGTGTAAAGATGGACAAGGAAGTTGGAGGATTTGTCAACAGACCCCCTATTTTGGATGGCTCGAATTATGACTATTGGAAGCCAAGGATGATCACCTTTTTGAAATCGTTGGACAGCAGGGCTTGGAAGGCTATTGTTAAAGAATAGAAAGCACCTGTTGTGTTTGAAAAAGATGATGCTGGGAAAGACAAAGAGGGCACCGCTAAGCTGAAGCCTGAAGAAGAATGGACCAAGGAAGAAGATGAACTTGCCCTTGGTAACTCTAAAGCCCTAAATGCTATCTTCAATGGAGTTGATAAGAACATCTTCAGATTGATCAACTCATGTGAAGTTGCTAAGGAAGCATGGGATATTTTGAAGGCTACACATGAAGGAACATCTAGAGTTAAGATGTCAAGACTTCAGATTCTAACATCAAAGTTTGAAAGCCTGAAGATGAAGGAAGATGATACTATCCATGACTTCCACATGAGTATTCTTGAGCTATCCAATGCATCCAGTGCTCTTGGTGAAAAGATGTCAGAAGAAAAGCTTGTAAGGAAGATCCTTAGGTCCCTTCCTAAGAGGTACAAGATGAAGGTGGCTGCTATTGAAGAAGCTCAAGACATCAACAAAATGAGGGTTGATGAGCTTATTGGATCTCTTCAAACATTTGAACTAGGGTTAAGTGAAGAAGAACCTGAGAAGAAGTCCAAGAGTATAGCTTTAGTTTCCAGTTCTGAAGAAGCTAAGAAAGAGAAAGTAGATGACTCTCAGGAGGAGCTGTCTTAGGCTATTGCTTTGCTGGGTAAACAGTTCAACAAATTTATGAAGAGGATAAATAGGAGTTATAATCCAAATGTCAAGAACATTATCTCTGACATCAATAGATAAGGAGAACAAGGGAAGAAGTCTAAAGATGATGAAAAATCCAGTAATGACAAAGGGGTACAATGCTTTGAGTGTGAAGGGTATGGACATGTCAAGAAGGAATGTCCCACTTTTCTAAAGAAGCAGAAAGGGTTATCATCTTCTTGGTCTGACAGTGAGAGTGAATCTGAAGAAAATTCAGCTAAACTTTCTAGAGCTATGGTTGGGGTTTATGAGTCAGATGATGAGTCTTGTGATGATGAGGTCTCTTACGACGAACTGGCTGTCACTTACAAAGATCTTTTCGTGAGAAGTAAGCAAGTGTGTCTTAAAGGAGAAGAGCTGAAGAAAAACATAATACAGTTGAAAGCGGAAAAGACTGAACTTGAAGCTGAAGTCAGTATGCTCAACTATAAGCTGGACTCTATGACCAAAACTATCAGAATGTTGAACAATGGTACTGATGCGTTAGACAACATTCTCAGTATTGGGAAGATGGATGGAGACAAATGTGGTTTGGGATTCACCAGTGATACAGGTTCTATCACCCCAAAACCAGTGATGTTAAAACAGATGCTAAAACATCATGACAGAACTCCATCTAAGAAGAAATACAGACGCTGGAGATGTCACCATTGTGGATGTTTTGGACACATTAAGGCTTATTGTTATAAGCTACATGGGTATCCACAGAAGGCTCATCAGGTTGTTCCCAAACAGAACTGTGATAAAGGAAGGCAGATTTCCAAGCCTAAGAAGCAATGGGTCCCTAAAGTTAAGGTTACCAGCTTGATAGCTCACACTTCCTTAAGGGTTTCTACCAAAGAAGACTGGTACTTTGACAGTCGGTGTTCAAGGCACATGACTGGAGTAAAGAATCTGCTGGTAGATGTGAAACTTCTGTCTTCAGGCTATGTTACATTTGGTGATGGGTTCAAAGGAGACATCAAGGGGATTGGTAAACTAAACTGTGCTGGTGCTCCCAGACTGGAGGATGTTCTTCTTGTTAAAGGACTAATAGCAAATTTGATTAGCATTAGTCAACTTTATGATCAAGGATTCAAAGTAGACTTTACAAAGTCTGAATGTATTGTCAAAGATGATAAGCGAGAAGTCATTATGAAGGGAGCCAGGTCTAAGGACAATTGTTATCTTTGGGTGCCTCAAAACTCAAATTCTTCCATGTGTGTGCTTGCTAAAGAAGATGATGTCAAAATCTAGCATCAGAAGTTGGGACATCTTCACCTAAAGGGAATGAAGAGAATCATCTCCTCAGAAGCAGTCAGAGGAATTCCCAAACTTAGTATTGAGGAAGGAAGGGTGTGTGGAGACTGTCAAAAAGGGAAGTAGACAAAGATGTCTCATTCGAAGCTTCAACATGACACCACCTCCAAGGTATTGGAACTACTTCATATGGACTTGATGGGACCTATGCAGGTGGAAAGTCTGGGTGGAAAGAAATATGCATATGTAGTTGTGGATGACTATTCAAGATACACCTGGGTGAACTTCATCAAAGACAAATCAGAGGTGTTTGATGTTTTTAAAGAACTTTGTCAAAGACTCCAAAGAGAAAAGGAGAGTAAGGTTATCAGAATAAGAAGTGATCATGGAAGAGAGTTTGAGAATAGCAAGTTTGAAGAATTTTGCTCTGCTGAAGGTATAAGTCATGAGTTTTCATCTCCTATTACTCCTCAGGAAAATGGAGTAGTTGAGAGGAAGAACAGAACTATCCAAGAGTCTGCTAGAGCGATGATCCACGCCAAGAAACTTCCTTATCATTTCTGGGCTGAAGCCATGAATACTGCCTGTTACATTCACAACAGGGTTACCCTGAGAAGAGGCACTTCATCCACTCTGTATGAACTATGGAAGGGAAGAAAACCTAATGTTAAATACTTTCATGTTTTTGGAAGTATATGTTATATACTGGCTGATAGAGAACAGAGAACAAAATTGGATTCCAAAAGTGATGAAGGAATTGATTATGATGAAACCTTTGCTCCTGTGGCAAGACTGGAGTCTATCAGATTGCTCTTAGGCGTGGCTTGTAATTTCAAATTCAAGCTCTTTCAAATGGATGTTAAAAGTGCCTTCTTGAATGGTTACTTGAATGAAGAGGTGTATGTTGATCAACCAAAAGGATTTATTGATCCAACATTTCCAGACCATGTGTACAAACTAAGGAAAGCTCTATATGGTTTGAAGCAAGCATCAAGAGCTTGGTATGAAAGACTTACTGAGTTCCTGGTTGTGAATGGCTACAGAAAAGGAGGGATTGACAAGACCTTGTTTGTTAAAGAGGAAGAAGGAAAACTGATGGTAGCTCAAATCTATGTTGATGACATAGTATTTGGTGGGATGTCGGATGCGATGGTTAAACATTTTGTGGAACAGATGCAGTCTGAATTTGAAATGAGTCTTGTTGGTGAGCTAAACTATTTTCTTGGCCTAAAAGTTAGACAAATGGAGGACTCCATATTTATTTCGCAGAGCAAGTATGCAAAGAACATAGTGAAGAAGTTTGGTTTGGAGAATGCTAATCACAAGAGGACTCCTGCTCCTACTCATCTAAAATTATCCAAGGATGAACACAGTGTCAGTGTGGATCAAAGTTTATATAGAAGCGTGATTGGGAGTCTATTGTATCTCACAGCTAGCAGACTTGACATTGCTTTTGCTGTTGGGGTTTGTGCCAGATATCAATCTGAACTGAAGGCCAGTCACTTGAATCAAGTGAAAAGGATCTTGAAATATGTTAATGGCACTAGTGACTATGGAATGCTGTATAGTTATGGTTCTGGGACTGAGTTAAGGGGATATTGTGATGTTGACTGGGCTGGGAGTGCTGATGATAGGAAAAGCACTTCAGGAGGCTATTTCTTCCTAGGGAATAATCTGATTTCATGGTTTAGTAAAAAGCAGAACTGTGTGTCACTTTCCACTGCTGAAGCTGAGTATATAGCCGCAGGAAGTAGTTGCTCTCAACTTGTTTGGATGAAGCAGATGTTAACTGAATACAATGTCAAGCAAGATGTCATGACATTGTACTGTGATAATTTGAGTGCTATCAATATCTCTAAGAATCCTATTCAACATAGCAGAACTAAGCATATTGATATTAGGCATCATTTTATAAGAGAATTGGTTGAGGACAAAGTTGTTGCATTGGAGCATGTAGTCACAGAAAAATAGTTAGCTGATATCTTCACTAAAGCATTAGATGCAAACCAATTTGAAAGTTTGAGAAGTAAATTGGGAATTTGCATACATGAAGATTAAATGTGCAAGAGAGTGTATTAAGCAGTTGTAGTATTTATTAGAAATTGATTTTGTTCAACTGCTGATAGCATACAAGTTTGAAGTACATCATAAGTTACAGATTATCCCAACCCCCTGCATCTAGAAAAGCTTTCCAATCTTCATCCCAATCATCATCTGCAGCTTGTTGTTGCATAGGAAGCTTTTTGCTTGGTTTCATGGTTGTTTCTGAGGTTCTGCGTGTCCTTTTGGTTCCTGAAGTAGTTACAGCTACAGTCATTGTTTTGTTTCCCTGCTGAGGTGGATCTGAAGTCGTGCTCGTCTGCTTGGAGTTCTTTGCTGCATATTTGTTATTTGACTGGTTCATTCTTGGTTGCTGAGTGGTGCTACTAGTAGAAAGGCTTGTGTTTATAATGGAAAACAAGGAGCATCGTTTGTATCGACTGGACAGTCAAGGTGTTGGAACTTGTGTTTTTGGGAAGCATGTTGTTTGACCATGTCTTTATGTCAGAACATTGTGTTTGGTGATTGTCAAATTGTGGCTAAAAAGGGGGAGAGTTAGCCTAGGTGTGTAGAGTGTACCCTATATCTGGTATGATGCAGAAGTGTAGAAGTTAAGGGGGAGTGTGCATGTGTAGACATATATTTTCGACACCATGTCTTGGTAGGTGAAATCATGTTTTTTTTAACTAAAGAAAATGACTACAGATGAAGAAGAAAGAAAATGAAGGTATTCAGAAGAAGTTTTCGACACTTCGACAATAACAGAATTTCGACATTTCGACAGAAACATAAGGAAGTTTTCATCAGACAAGTTTTGAGGGACATTTATTACTTTTCGACAATTCGACAAGGTGAAGAGGCGCAACGTTTCGACACAAAGGGAAAATTCAAATTCAAGAGTTATAACGTTTGGCAGAAGACGCGTGGAAGCTTTAGAAGAAAAGAAGACATGCAGAAGGCCAAGTGTCAAAGATTTAGAATTTTTCCGTTATTAGGCAGTTATTGTATTTGTATATAAATAGGATAGTTGTTGTAGAATTTTAGGGTGTGAAAACTTGTACTAAATTCCTGTAAATACTCAAAGTACCCGTGTGAGAGAAAAGAGTTTATTATCTGGAAATGTACGTGTGAAACACCATCTTTTTTAAGTTTATAGCAATTCAAAGTCTTTTATAAATGCCTTTACTTTTCCCAGTCATTTATCCTTTGTCATTTACTTTATGCAAGTTTTAATTTCATTCAATTTATCTTTTCGCCAGAAGTTGATATTTAGTTCTTTAACCAAACCATTCATACATAAAAGATATAACAAAACAAATCATCAAAACACCATTATCCTAAGAGTTAGATAAATTTGCACATGTATCCTAGGATTTGTGTGGTTGATCCTGCAAGTAACCCAGTTTTATAAGAGATTGGTAAACCAGAGGTTGTTCGCCAAAATTAACAGCGAACAAATTGGCACGCCCAGTGGGACCAGTGCAAAATTTTAGAATTTTTTACAAAATAACTCTTAGCCAAATAGTTTCTACTTAGTTGTATGATTTTGAGAAGCGGTAAATTAGCCGTAACCGACGTAGAAAGACCTAAAAGAACAAGAGTAAGAAGAATGGAAAATCAGCCAAATAATCCAAATCCAAATGAAACCATTCCAGTTTCCAACCCTATCCCTTCAACAGGGGGAAATGTGGATTCAAACCCTGTTCTAGAAGAGGCCATGCCTTCATCAACAGGATCTATACCAGCGGTTTCGCTCTCCCAAAATATGCCTAGTTCTTCCACAATGGGACATTCAATGCCCATGGGGATGCCTCCTCCTGGGGGACATAATTATAGGCCATTTCAGACAAATTTTTCCATGCCAATGTTTGGTAGAGAACAACCATATAGAATGCCAACTTCAGTGATGGCAAACTTGCAAAATGCACCATCCTTGTATTCTGATGCCATGGTCCACGTGTCTTCACCACTACAAGGGTCGGGATATGGTGGAAATATGAGTAGATTGAACCAACCCCTACCAAATTTCTAAATGCCAGCAATTACAAATAATTCTGCGCAAGTAATTCGACAACAAATGGACGAAAGTAATCATGATATGGTCCAAATGTTGACACAACAAATGGGAGCAGTGTTTAATCCTTTAATACAAAACACTACCCAAACCAACCAATTGTTGGCTGCACAAATGACACGCATTGCTGACTTTTTTGGTGTTCCTCAAACGCGACAAAGAGAACAAGTAATTCAAAACCCAGTAGTGAATGTCGAAGAGGAACCCACAATAAATCAAAGGCCTTTAGAGAATCCTCAGGCAAACCCTAGAAACCAAGAGGCAGTGGTCGAACAGCCTCGTGTCGAAATCCCCGTTCAACAAGAACCTAGGAGGGTAATAGTCCAGAGAGGCCAAGATGCTGATGATGTGTTGCAACAGCGAATACGATATAATAACCTGCCTGCCGAAAACAATTTAGCAGCCATGATCGAAAGGATAATGGCGCAAAATGGGGTAAATGTAGGATTACAAAGGCCTAGTTATGCTTCCCCATTATCTGAATATGTTCTACAACAGGAATTACCCCCAAGGGGGAAAGTCCCCAAATTTACCAAATTTTCAGGGGACACTAGCGAATCCACCATAGAACATATAGCGCGTTATTTGATCGAAGCAGGGGAAATAGCCAATAATGAAAATTTGAAAATGAAATACTTCCCAAGTTCTTTGACAAAAAATGTGTTTACCTAGTTTACATCCTTGCCTGCGAACTCTATATTCACATGGACCCAATTAGAAAGATTGTTCCATGAACAATTTTATATGGGTCAGACTAAGATAAGTTTGAAGGAATTAGCCAGTGTTAAAAAGAAATTTTCAGAGCCTATAGATGATTACCTAAATAGGTTCAGGTTGCTTAAGGCAAGATGTTTCACACAAGTGCCAGAACAAGAGTTAGTCGAAATGGCTGCAGGGGGTCTAGATTATTCTATAAGAAAGAAATTAGACACTCAATATTTGAGAGATATGGCACAATTAGCAGATAGGGTAAGACAAATTGAAAGGCTACAGGCTGAGAAATTTAGAGCAAATAAAAATAAAAAGGAAAGAGTGGCCTATGTAGGAGTATGCCAGGATGATGATAGTGACGAAAATGAACTAATTTTGTTCGACGAACAAGAAATTGATCTGGCAGAACTAAAGTCAGGCCCACCATACGCCTGTAAAGTACTAACTCCGTCGAATGGGAAAAATCCAGTCGAACCTGAAAAGAATGATAGGTTTCCTAAAAGAAATTATACGTTCGACGTCACCAAGTGTGACGAAATTTTCGACTTATTAGTCAAAGATGGTCAATTAATAAAACCAGCAGGCACTAAAGAGCCTCCTGTGGACCAACAAAAAAAGAGAGGTTTTTGCAAATACCATAACTTTTTGGGTCATAAAACTTCTCAATGTTTCCTTTTCAGGGATCTTGTTCAGAATGCAATCCATGATGGAAGACTGAAGTTTGGAGACAAATCAAAACAACAGATGAGGATTGACTCAAACCCCATGCAGGTGGTCGAAGCCAATTATACTGAACCTTCCACTGTGAATATGGTGGAAGTCGAAGTAGCCTCTGATTGTAGTTTTGAAATGGTGGAAGCTGCTGAGGGCTTCGACAATAATATCAACATGGTGGAGGTTGCTGATGATCTCCTAGACAAGCCTGAGGTTAAAGAAGTATCCAAGGACTTTGTAGACCAGCCAGTGTTGATCAAGATTACTGAAAATCTTGATGTAGGAAATTTGAATGACTATATCAACAAAGTTGAGACTACTGAAGGTTTCAACAGTAAGAACAAAGTTGGAGATACTGAAGTCTTCGACAGTCAGAAGAAGGAGGAAACTACTGAAGGTTTCAACAACCAGAATGTAGTTGGAATTACTGAAGGTTTCGACGAAGAGAATAACAACAAAATTGCTGAAGATGGAGTAATTTGGGATACTTTAGGGGAGCCCAGTGGAAAATTCGACTATCTCGTGAAATACTCTGCACCCCCAAGTTCTTGTATTGACCTCAACAAGATCCAGCCAACTGGATGGGAGATTTCTTTGAAAATACTAATGAAGGAGCAAATGATAATGCCCCTATCATCAAAGAGGAGGCTAGTGAAGGCCTTAATCATGACAAAATGGAGACAATGAGAGTTGCTGACAAGATCAACACTATGGAACCAGTCAATAAGAACGTTACCAGAATCAAGGCAGAGGCTGCTGAAGGCCTTGTGAAGCCCGCTCCTTATGGGATTTTGCGTAGAACAATGGAAGACCCTAAAGGAAACTCAGTCAAGCAATGTTGCAAACTCATCTCCAGGGACCTACCCTCAGGGGGAAGCTTCGACCAGGCGAAAGGGAATGCTGAAGAGGAGGCAAGACTTATTGAAAGAATGAATAAATTAAGTATCACTGATGACCAGAAGGTGGAGATCAACATGGTGGAAATTTCTCAGAAGAAACAAACAGAAACTGACGAAGAACGCCGTCGAGAAGAGTATCAAAAGTTGGCTTACCCTAAAGAGGAGGAGAACTTAGTCGAATTCATCCAAAGGTGCTAGAGTAAGAAGGCTGAAGTCATGTTGTGCCCACGTTGTAGTGCGGTGTTCGACAAGAAAGCAGCAAGCAATCTGGAGGGGGTGGAGAAAGCCAAAAGAAGAGGAAACTTAGGGGCAATCCCAGCAGCCAGAAATAGAAGGTTCGATCCAAGGAGGAGTGAGCATCACAACCAAAGGTTTGCCGAAGGACGTCATAGAACTTACAAGCCATCTGTCAAAGCTGAGGATGATAAGTGGGTCCAACCAATCAGAGATGCTCAAGGGCAGAAAAGATGGAAGAATTTTGAAATACAGAGAGGTTCCTCCATGGAAGGAAAAAGGGAGGTCGAAAAACAGAAACCAAGACCATACCCATCAGAGAACTATAAAGGAAAGAATCCCATGTCAAGGTCTCAGTGGAGAAGGTTCCAAAGACAGAAAAGAGCAGAAAAGGAGGCTGCAGAAAAGAACAAAATCAAAGAAAACACTGTTGATGAAAATAAATCTGAGTCAAGCAAGAACATGCAGATAATGAACAAAGAAGAGTCTGTTCCCAAAAACGAGCCCACTCAAAAGGACAGACCAAGCAACATGGTGGAGATGTCGAAGCCTAACAACAAGGTGCCAGAAGACGATGAAGTGACTGATGATTTTAGGTCAGACTCAGAAGCATCTTTCGATGTCACATGCAATGTGGTTTCAGTGCTGCCTAGAAACTATGATAGAGTGATGGAGATTGAAGACGAAGAAGATGATGTTGAAGACGACAGCATGGGGCTCAGGCCTGTGTGTTATTATATAATGAACAATGGTTGTGTCGAAGAGCAGAACGCTTTCTTTGAGAGACCAGATGATGCAATGAAGGCACACTTGAAGCCTTTGTTCATAAAAGGAAAAGTGGAGAACGTTGGTGTCAACAAGATATTAGTAGATGGTGGAGCTGCTGTGAATTTAATGCCCCATTTCATGATAAAAAAGATTGGAAAGGATGACTCAGACACAAAGCCCCACAACATGGTGTTGTCAAATTATGAGGGAAAAGTAGGAAGTACCATGGGAGTGATCCAGGTGAACCTAACTGTTGGAACCATAACAAGACCAACAATGTTTATAGTGATAGCTTCAAGGGCGAATTATAACTTGCTGCTTGGAAGAGAGTGGATTCATGGGATAGGAGTTGTACCATCATCCATGCACCAACGAATAGCCATCTGGAGGCCAGATGGGATTGTTGAGAATATTGAAGCAGATCAAAGTTATTTTATGACTGAAGTAAACAATGTGAATAGTCGAAGTTTCGACAAGAATTTGGCTCACATACCCCCCTGCAACCCAGCAGAATTCGACTTGAAGGCAACTGACAACGCCTATTGTTCCATGTACCTTCACCCAACACATGGTTTTCAATGGGACAAAGAAGTAATTGGCGAACCAAGTCACGTATGGGGAACTTCCCATACTGAGCCAACCGGTTGGGGAAGTGAATTTGATGATTATGATGAGTGAAGCCTCAGCGATCGAAAGAATCACGGCTTATATAGCCGAAAATAAACTCAAAGCGGCCCTAGAGGCCGAAGTAAAATACATGGCTGTCGAAGCCAACAAAGAAGATTTTAAAGAGAAATGTCCCCAAAAGGATATTGAAAAAGGTTATGACAACAATCAGACTGGCGAATGGCAGAATCAGAAGCTTGACGCCATCTATGATGACAAACCCTTGGGGTTCGAAAAGGA
Source organism: Lathyrus tuberosus (assembly GCA_022829125.1). Taxonomy (NCBI): domain Eukaryota; kingdom Viridiplantae; phylum Streptophyta; class Magnoliopsida; order Fabales; family Fabaceae; genus Lathyrus; species Lathyrus tuberosus. The sequence continues at coordinate 12,987,864 of JALAZF010000044.1, read as the reverse complement.
TCCAGCATCTACTAACATGAAGGTGGTAGCACAGGATCCATTAGAAGAAATCAATTTAGCACTGGGGGCAGAAAGAAGGCCAACTTACATCAGCGTCAAGATGGATCCTCAGTTCAAAGTCTAAATAGTCCAATTGCTAAATGAGTACAAAGACTGTTTTGCATGGGATTATGACGATATGCCAGGATTAGACAGGAGTTTGGTCGAATTGAAGCTGCCAATAATGGAGGGAAAGAAGCCAGTAAAGCAGACTCCCAGACGCTTCGCACCAGAAATCTTGTCGAAAATAAAAGAAGAGGTCGAAAGACTTCTAAAATGTAGATTCATCCGCACCACCAGGCGGGTGATTTCTTAGGTTTTGTGGTCCACAAGAAAGGGATCGAAATAAATGAAAACAAAGCCAAAGCCATAATGGAAGCGAGAGCGCCATCGACAAAGAAGGGATTGCAGTCTCTACTAGGGAAAATCAACTTTCTCAGAAGGTTCATTTCCAACCTTAGTGGGAAGACACAAGCCTTTTCACCTCTACTTCAACTAAAGAAGGAAGATTTCACATGGGGGCAAGAACAACAAGATGCCTTCGACAAGATCAAAGAGTATCTGGCTAGTCCTCTAGTTTTGATGTCTCCTTGTAGAAAAAGAAGTATGAGGTTATACATTTCAGCATCAGACAAAACTTTGGGAAGCATGCTATGTCAGGAAGATGAAAATGGCGTCGAAAGGTCCATCTATTATCTCAACAGAGTCCTAAATGATGCTGAAACTAGATATAGTGTGATAGAAAAATTATGTTTGTGTGTATATTTCTCTTGTACAAAGTTAAAGCACTATATAAAACCTGTTGATGTATATGTGTCTTCTCATTTCGACGTAATAAAGTATAAGCTATCTAAATCCATTTTACATAGTCGAATTGGGAAATGGGCTTTGGCATTGACAGAATATTCCTTAAAATATTTGCCTTTAAAGGCTGTTAAGGGACAAGTGGTTGCTGATTTCATAGCTGACCACTCAATAAATGAAAATGAAGTAGAATATGTCGAATTAGAGCCATGGAAGTTATATTTCGACGGTTCCAATCATAAGAATGGAACTGGTGTTGGAATACTAATTATTTCTCCTGACAAAATTCCAACAAAATTCAAGTACAAAGTCGAAGGCTTATGTTCAAATAATGAAGCAGAATATGAAGCTTTGATTGCCGAACTTGAAGTATTGTTGGAATTGGGGGCAACAAGAGTCGAAATAATGGGTGACTCTGAGTTGGTGATAAAACAATTGACCAGAGAATATAAATGTGTCAAAGAGAATCTGATTATGTACTTCGTAATAGCTAACAGACTTCTCAAAAAATTCGATAATGTGACCATTAGACACATTCCTAGATTGGAGAATCAAGAAGCAAATGATCTGGCTCAACTTGCGTCAGGCTACAAAGTGTCGAAAGGAAACTTGGAGAAAGCTATTGAAGTAAGGGGGAGAGTCATATCCACCAAATTGGCTCCTTCAGATTTGGAAACGATAAAATTAGGTTATGGGACACGTGGTGAGTGCGAAGTGGGTAATGCTGACGGTGGCAGTTAGGGTTTGACCCACGATGTGATAGGAGTAGAGTAGGAATGATGAGAGCTCAAAAACGTGGGCTGAAATGACGTTTTGGGAAAAGCGCAATGATGGTTCTGACATTTCTAATGTCTAAATCATATGAACAGTCTCTAGTCGAATAGTCCATGGCGTCAAAAGGCACTGGCAAAAAATGTTTTTTCTCCCTTAGTCGAAAATGCATTTTTTGGGGGGCAATTTGTAGACATATATTTTCGACACCATGTCTTGGTAGGTGAAATGATGTTTTTTTTAACTAAAGAAAATGACTACAGATGAAGAAGAAAGAAAATGAAGGTATTCAGAAGAAGTTTTCGACACTTCGACAAGAACAGAATTTCGACATTTCGACAGAAACATAAGGAAGTTTTCATCAGACAAGGTTTGAGGGACATTTATTACTTTTCGACAATTCGACAAGGTGAAGAGGCGCAACGTTTCGACACAAAGGGAAAATTCAAATTCAAGAGTTATAACGTTTGGCAGAAGACGCGTGGAAGCTTTAGAAGAAAAGAAGACATGCAGAAGGCCAAGTGTCAAAGATTTAGAATTTTTCCGTTATTAGGCAGTTATTGTATTTGTATATAAATAGGATAGTTGTTGTAGAATTTTAGGGTGTGAAAACTTGTACTAAATTCCTGTAAATACTCAAAGTACCCGTGTGAGAGAAAAGAGTTTATTATCTGGAAATGTACGTGTGAAACACCATCTTTTTTAAGTTTATAGCAATTCAAAGTCTTTTATAAATGCCTTTACTTTTCCCAGTCATTTATCCTTTGTCATTTACTTTATGCAAGTTTTAATTTCATTCAATTTATCTTTTCGCCAGAAGTTGATATTTAGTTCTTTAACCAAACCATTCATACATAAAAGATATAACAAAACAAATCATCAAAACACCATTATCCTAAGAGTTAGATAAATTTGCACATGTATCCCAGGATTTGTGTGGTTGATCCTGCAAGTAACCCAGTTTTATAAGAGATTGGTAAACCAGAGGTTGTTCGCCAAAATCAACAGCGAACAGCATGTTGAACAGCTGTTATGTTGGTTCTTGTTTTGAGGGGGAGCACCAGTGTTGATTGTTAAAGATGGTGTTGTAGCAGAGTTTTGTGTGAAGTGAAGTTTTTATTTATTGAAGATGTTGTTGCTTGAAGATTCAAAACTATTGAAGTTTTTTTCCGCTGCTGAAGTCTCTGAAGGTGCAGAGATTGTTTTAGCCAAAATTAGCCAAAGGGGGAGATTGTTAGTTTCTTGGATTGGCTAGAATTTTGGTAAAACAAAGGTTGTTCAATGTTTGATGTCATATGGGTGATGTCATAACATTGAGTCTTAACACTGGGTTGTGTTAAGTGTTTAAGTTACTGAAGTTTGGATGTCAGATGTCACATACAATGTTGTGACATTAGATCTGCAGAATTAATAACATCAGGTTGTGATGTTGTTAGGGTTTGCGTGTTAGCTGGAATTGTGGAGAGCAGGTAGTCTCATTGGATGCGAATATCTTGGGATACATATTCTCTGCTGCATAGGAGATCTGGTGCAGATTTGTAGGAGATTTAAAAGGTTGAAGATTTGAAAAGATTTTAGGAGAAAAATTGTTTTGAAGATTCAGTTTTAAATAACAAATCAAGTCAGATATTGTAGCAGGTCCAAGCCCAATTCAGATAGCTATATAAAGCGCATCTGTAATGAAGGAAAAGTAACGAAGAAAGAGAGCTAAAGACTGAGTGTCGATTGTGTCTTCATGTATGTTTTGTAAACCATTCTAGTGTGAATCGGTATTGTTGTTTAGAGTTGTTCTTGATCAAAGTTGTGAAGCAAAATCAAGTAGTGTTATTCAAAGTGTGTGATCTTTGAAGTATATCACTGAAGGTTTTAGGGATTGAGTAGTGTTCTCATATCTAAGTGGTTTCTTAGGTAGAAAGTCACTAGTAGGAATTAAGATTAGGAGATTGTCAACTTGGTTGTTGAGTTTGTAATTTAATTCTACAAGTAGTGAATTTCATCCCTGGCTTGGTAGCCCCCAGACGTAGGTAGTTAGACCGAACTGGGTGAAAAATTTAGTGTGTTATTCTGCTGTTTAAATTGTCCATTGTGCAGAGAGTTAGCCTAGGTGTGTAGAGTGTACCCTATATCTGGTATGATGCAGAAGTGCAGAAGTTAAGGGGGAGTGTGCATGCTGAACAGCTGTTATGCTGGTTCTTGTTTTGAGGGGGAGCACCAGTGTTTATTGTTGAAGATGGTGCTGCAGCAGAGTTTTGTGTGAAGTGGAGTCTTTATGTATTGAAGATGCTGCTGCTTGAAGATTCAAAACTATTGAAGTTTTTTTCCGCTACTGAAGTCTCTGAAGGTGCAGAGATTGTTTTAGCCAAAATTAGCCAAAGGGGGAGATTGTTAGTTTCTTGGATTGGCTAGAATTTTGGTAAAACAAAGGTTGTTCAATGTTTGATGTTATATGGGTGATGTCACAACATTGATTCTTAACACTGGTTTGTGTTAAGTGTTTAAGTTACTGAAGTTTGGATGTCTGATGTCACATGCGATGTTGTAACATTAGATCTGTAGAATTAATAACATCAGGTTGTGATGTTGTTAGGGTTTGCGTGTTAGCTGGAATTGTGGAGAGCAAGTAGTTTCATTGGATGCGAATATCTTGGGATAGATATTCTCTGCTGCATAGGAGATCTGGTGCAGATTTGTAGGAGATTTAAAAGGTTGAAGATTTGAAAAGATTTTAGGAGAAAATTTGTTTTGAAGATTCAGTTTTAAATAACAAATTAAGTCAGATATTGTAGCAGGTCCAAGCCCAATTTAGATAGCTATATAAAGCGCATCTGTAATGAAGGAAAAGTAACGAAGAAAGAGAGCTAAAGACTGAGTGTCGATTGTGTCTTCGTGTATGTTTTGTAAACCATTCTAGTGTGAATTGGTATTGTTGTTTAGAGTTGTTCTTGATCAAAGCTGTGAAGCAGAATCAAGTAGTGTTATTCAAAGTGTGTGATCTTTGAAGTATATCACTGAAGGTTTTAGGGATTGAATAGTGTTCTCATATCTAAGTGGTTTCTTAGGTAGAAAGTCACTAGTAGGAATTAAGATTAGGAGATTGTCAACTGGGTTGTTGAGTCTGTAATTTAATTCTACAAGTAGTGAATTTCATCCCTGGCTTGGTAGCCCCCAGACGTAGGTAGTTAGACCGAACTGGGTGAACAATTTGGTGTGTTATTCTACTGTTTAAATCGTCCATTGTGCAGAGTGTGTTGTTGTGACATCGCACTTAACATCACACGTCTGATACCAGAATTTCAGTGACATCCTCGGGAAAAACTTCCGGAAACTCACAAACTATTGGAATACTCAAAACTTAAAGGTTGCTACTCTCCTCCTTGGTAAGAACCAACAGAATAGACTTCTCCTTTTCAAACAAGAAATTAATCATTCCAACCGTACCTTCCAAAATAGTCGTTAACACATCCCTTGGAGTAGCCTCATCGTATGGAATAATGATTAGCTTTTCCTCACACCTAATAAACACCGAATTAGCAGAAAGCCAATCCATTCCCAAAACGACATCAACTTTCTTAAGCGGTAAACAGATGAGGTCGATCTGGAAAACTCTATCATTCACAGACAAAACACAATTTTCACACATCAATGGTGTCTCAACTATTTCATCCATGGCGGTAGTGACCACCATAGGAGGAAATAAAGGAACAACTTGCTATCCAAGTCGCTTCACACATCGTGTTGACACAAAAAAATGCGTTGCCCCACAATCAAATAAAACAAAACAAGGATGTCCATTTACAAAACACGTACCCGCAATCAAGGAGTTGTCTTTCTTTGTCTTCCTTGCAACTAAGGTATACACCCTCCCGGTATTCCGTCCTTGCCCTTGGCTTTTATTATGAGTACAATCTCTAGTCATATGACCCAAACCATTACAATTATAACACCTAAAATTCCCATCGGTACACTTCCCAAAATGACGTTTGTTGCACACTTTACACAGAGGAATAGCATTAGGTCTAGCAACTTGCTTTCCTTTGAAAGCTGGTGATCTTGACCTAAACTGTTGACTTGCTCTTCCACGATCACCCTGATTTACCCTACTTGCAACACTTTTAGCTTGCACTTTCATCAAACTATGCTCCGCCACTTAACATTGTCTTAGAACTTCTGCATAAGTAGTAAATTCCCTCTGAGAGACACTATGAGATATTTCCGCTTTTAGTCCAAAAAGAAACTGATCTATTTTCCACCATTCATCCGAAGCATACATAGCCTGCCTAGAATAAGCAGCCATATTCTCAAACTTTTCAGCATAACTGGCCACAGACATATTTCCCTCTCTTAACTGTTGAAATTCAAACTCCTTTTGAGTCCGCAAGGAGCTAGGAAAATATTTCTCCATAAAAGTTACCTTGAATTGTTCCCAGACCTTGGGCACACCCTGAATAGTCATAAGAGCCGACGCACTCTCCCACCATCTCATGGCAGAACCCTTCAAGGAATACGAAGCAAAAACCACTTTGTTCTCCTCGGTACAAGGCACTATCAAGAAAATCCTTTCCATACCTGAAATCCATTCGTGAGCCTTTACAGGATCTAATCCGCCATGAAATTCCGAAGGATTCATGCGGGAGAAATCCTGGAAAGTCCCACCTACCACTTCTGGAACAACCACCTGAGGATGCAGACCCTCATTAAATTGTTGAACCATTTCCTGCATAAATTGATTCTGTTGTTGCTGCATCTGTTGCATAAACTGATACAGAGGAGCATTCCCATCGTCGACCGAAGGATTTGTCCCAGCTGGAGTAGTTCGGGGCCTACCAAGGTTGTTTCTATGCCTATCAGCCATGTTCCTGGATGTCATACAGATAGGATTAAGTTGATCAGGCTCAATACCATAAATATAACACATAAGACCAAAGGCGACACTACGCATAAGAAACGGAAAGAAAACTTATTCTATTTCATGGCTAGGTCAAGGATACGACCTGCTCTGATACCAACTGTAAATGCCCATATATATATATATATACATACATCAAAGCATATATTATACATGAATTCCACTTTTGGTACTGAAATATACAATAAGTTCCTAGTAAACACATTATACATATACATGCCTCAAAAAGACTAAATACAAAAAAACTACGTCATAGTATATCTACAAGATGTTCCAAAGACAAATACTAAGAACTAGATCAAATAATGATCTCAAAAATCTTCAAAACGGAAGCCTTGCCACACAAAAGCTACGATCCGTAAGGAAAGTCAAACAACCTTGTCCTTACCCTTCGCCGAACCTGCAGAACCTGTGATGTAAACAACAACAGTGGGGTGAGATACATTAAATCTCAATGAGTTCCCTATCTTATGGATTCTCTCGGCTTTACAAGGTTCTAACCAAAACCTAACTCAAGTCGGGGGAAAAGGAACTAGACTTTGAGTTCAAACATTCTGACTAGAGAAACAATCGTGCAAAACACAAAACGACATACAAGTTAAGAATCTTCTCCCCGGGCAGCCATACAAGGCAAATGCAACGTGGGTCACGGATTCTTAACATAGATAACTTCTCCCCGGCCAGCCATACAAGGCAAATACAATGCGGGTCACGGTTATCTATAGTTGGTACTTCTCCCCGCCCAGCCCACACAAGGAGCACTTCAGCACGGGTCACGGTACCAACCACTAAGTAACTTCTCCCCGCCCAGCCCACACAAGGAGCACTTCAGCACGGGTCATGGTACCAACCACTAAGTAACTTCTCCCCGCCCAGCCCACACAAGGAGCACTTCAGCACGGGTCACGGTATTTATTAAGACACACACACACAACAAACCGGAGGAATACGATCCTCCACTAACAACTACTTAACAAAGATACTCTTCTAGTATCGATGTAAGCATTGCCGCACGATTTTCTAAGTCCTTCTATTGCACTAAGGTTTCCTCACTCTACTTGTTTCATATTTTAACATGCATATTCAACCACAATTATACACCATTAAACGATAAAAGTCGACAAAATGACACTATTCCAAATTCCCGACATAATTAAATTGGCCAACAATCTCAAAACCATTTTAATAAGAAAGTACATTCTATTAGCTTTCCAACGATATCAAGAATGTTAAAAACGGATAATCGGAACACGAGTTATGGAAAATAACGAGAAAAGGTATCGCGAAAAACACAATTCTGCACTCTCACTGGCCGTACACATATTGCCTTGTGCCATACACGTACTGCCCAGCTGGCTCGCCCAGCCATACGTGTATTGCCCAAAGTGATACGCGTACGGGCAGAGGCTGTTTTCCCTTAAAAATTCCATTTAAAACTCCAATACGCGTACTACCCTACCTCATACGCGTATTGTCCAAAACCTTACGCATACCAATACGCAAATGGGGAGATGGCCGAGAAAATGGAACTCGATACGCGTATTGCCCACATTTCTTCATGGCCATACGCGTATTGCCTTAACCAATACGCGTATTTCCTTGAGTGATACACGTATGGGCAGCGTGAAAACCAGAATTTTTCCTGCATAATTGGTTCTACGAAAATGCTCCATTTTCCCTTCCAAATCACTTCTAAACACCAGAAAAATATCAATTGGATACACAACAACACATATCTAACATGTATCAATCATAAGGAACATTAAAACATGATTTTAGTGCAAAATTTCTCATTTCTCACAATATCAAAACTATCTCTAAACTCAATAAAACTCTACTCTAAAGCATCTAACTAGAACCCACCTGGATTATAAGATGAAGATGATGAAGCTGAGATGAAAAGATGAAGATGGGTTGATGATTCAAGTCCTAGAGCTCTTGAGAATTTTTCCTCTCCTTTTCCTTCCTTTTCCTTCCTTTTTCCTTCTCTTCAATTTCTCTCTCCAAAGTTACTATCTTTGGCAAATAGTGGAAAGGAAAAGATATAGAAAAAAAACATTAATTGGTAATACTACTAATTGTCCAAATTATCTCAAATGCACTAATTAAGAAAACTCCAAGTTAAATAATATTCATCTAATCAATTCCGAGTTCGTCAGTTTACTCTAATTATTTTATCCAATAATTGCTCAGAGTACACCGGAACCCAGTTGATCATAATAATATTATCCAAAACGTTCACAAAATTACGGGGTATTACATCCCCCCCCCCTAGGTCAAAACATGGACTCCTCAAGTCAAGGATCATAAAAATATGTGATTTGGATCATGATCAATCAAGAAAATTAAAGTAAACATCAAAAGAACATGATTTGTAAAGATTAGGGTTTCTTGAATTTTTCTGAGTTATGGAATCTTATGATTTTTGCTCAACTTGCCAAAGCTCATAACTTCCAATCCAAGTAACCATTTTCTTTGCCCCAAAAACCAAATTGAAGAGCTTGTTACATACTACAACTTTGTCTTTGAGGATGAATTCGTAAAAAATGCATATATTGAGAGATATGAAGCCATGAAGTTGGAGGTTCCACACTTTTGAAATCCAAACACTTAGAAAAAATTTCAACAAAATCTGCCTTGTGTTTGAGCCAACTTTGAGGCCATTTTTCACCATGATCTGTTTTGATTCAAGAAAAACTCAAAACATGAAAGCTTTAGAGCATGTTTCAAGCTTTCAAAAGAGTCTAATAACACATTTTTATCATACTTGAGCTAGGAGTTTTGAAGAAGGGGAGTTGGCTCCTCCATGCTGAATTTCAAGTCATGTTCATGCCAAATCTTTGTTGCAAATCCTAGCCAAAGCCATGAAATCTAGTTTTTCAGCCTATGTTACTTACAAATCTCTCTCTAATCAGAAAATTACTCAAGCTTAGGAGGTATTATCCAAGTGATTAAGACTTTGTTCAATGAATTATTCCATTTTGGGAAGAAAGATCACATTTCCATTTTGATAAAGTTAGTTTAATCACAAGTTAACTTATCTTGAGCCCTTGCCATGTTTCTTCTCCACTCAAACCTTTGTAAACTCAGAGAGCAACACCTCTAAACTTTCCAACCACCCTAGAAGTTGGTACTATGCCTTGGAACTTCAAAAATCCATGAAACCACAAGTTGTATTCCAACCAAACCAAGTGAACTCCACAAGTCCAATTCTGCAGAACTCAATTCCTCAGCTCTTGCCCTATAAATATAGGGTCTCTCCTCATTCAAAAACAACAACAAAAACAAAAGAAAACTCTAGGCAAACACCCTTCACACCAGATTTTGCATTAAAGCCTCCACTGTGCCACAAAACCTCCATTTTCACATAACTTGCCAAAATCTTCTCTATTCACAAAATCATCAAACCAACCATCCAAACACACCATAAAACACATAACAAAGGTGCTCAAACCATCATCTTCATAAAAAATATTCAGAATTAAAAAGTCAACCTTCAACACTCATTTGTTTGACTTTTCGTACAAAATACCACAACTCTTCATACAATCCATTTCCAATCCATTTAAGCCTTGAAGAACACTCCATAAATATGTCCTAAGCTTTCCATAACATCACTCCTCAACTGTAACTGCATTTACCTCAAAAACAAATTCACACTTTCTTCATTTTGCAAGAGAGGTGGTGCAGAAAATATGAAGCTGGTTCAAGTCATTCTAACCATTCCAAAAGCACCAAGTGAGTTCATTGAAGCTTTCTCAATCAAGGAATAACTTATGTAAAAAGTTTGAAGATGCATTAGACATTGCTCCAATAGGTAAGGTTTTCCAACTCTGAAACTCATCATACAAGCATTGTTAGGGTTTGCTTTCTGAAGCAAAAATGTAGCCTTTAATGTGTAGAGTGTATCCCCTAAGTTAATTGCAATCTATCTTGTGTGTATTTGAAGTTTGGTCTTTCTGAACGTCTAGGGTTCATGTTGAGTTCAATCATGATTTTTGTTATGTGTTGATTTTTAGTGCAATTGAATGTTACCATCTTAATCCTCATGAAAAATCACATGACTTTCATTTTTACATCGTTCAATTTCATTGAGTTTTGAGCAAGTTGACATTTGTGAAAGATTGAAATTGGGCATTTTTAACATTCTGCCATATTCATGTCGATGCACAGTCCCTGTTCGTGTCGACGCACAGACTCCTTTTTTGTATAATTTTTCATTTTACCATGTTCGTGTCGACGCACAACCTTGTTCGTGTCGACGCATACTGATTGAAATTGGTGTTTTTAACATTCTGCCATGTTTGTATCGACGCATAACCCTTTAGGTCGACATACAAATTCCTTTTATGTTCATTTTTTCATTTTAGCATGTTTGAGTTGACTCATAGCTCTTATAGGTCGACTTCTCGCTTGTTTACCATGTATATACTTGTGAACCTTGTATATAATCCAAGGGAGAAGATCTTTTGTTGACTTGCTAGTTATTCATATGCATTTTGTACATAATTATAGCATCTCATATCTCCCATTATTCAAAACTTATTTCAACCTTAGGACTTTGAAATCATTTTCATTTACAAACTTTTAACCTTCCCAAGAGATAGCCATTAATCTCTTGTATCTTTTTCTAACCCTTCATTCAAACCTTGTCGTAGAGATAGCCATTAATCTCTCTTCCTTTTACAAACCTTTAACCTTCCCAAGAGATAGCCATTAATCTCTTGTAGCCTTTAATCATTCCTTCAAACCTTGTTTCAGAGATAACCATTAATCTCTCCTCCTCTTTTTGAACCTTTAACTCTCCATTCAAATCCTTTCATAAAAGATGGCCATTAATCTCTTCACCTTTACAATGAATCCTCGTAAGCTATGCTTTCAAGCTTTTCCCCATTATTGTTTTGGTTCTTAGAACCCTAACAACTTGTAGTTTCATGAACTACAGACGCTCTAATTTCTCAAGTTCCTTTTGAGAATACGTAGGCATAGGGTTACGAAATCCTAGTGAGCAACCTTTTCTTTTTTCACTCTTTTCCTTTTACACCATTTTTCATCGTAGTTCTGAACTACGATTGCTCTGACTTCCTATTAAGGATACATAGGCATAGGATTGCGAGATTCTAGCAAGCAACCTGTTCTTTTTTTCAACTTTTTATTTTTTTCAACCTTTTCTTTTTTTTAACCTTTTCTTTATTTTCAACCTTTTCTTTTTTACACCCTTTTCCCTTTTACATCGTAGTGTCAAACTACGATTGCTCTGACTTCCTATAAAGGATACGTAGGCATAGGATTGCAAGATCCTAGCGAGCTACCTTTTTTCATTTTTCCCCTTTTCTCTTTACTTTACCCATCTTTGACCTTAGCAAACAATTTTAGCCAAAACACAAATATTTAAAGAGGTTCCTGTAGAGTACTGTAGATACTTAGGGTGCTAGTACCTTCCCTTAGTATAACCAACCCCCATACCTTTGATCTCTCTTTGCTTAGCTTTAGGCCTTGCTTTTTACTTTGCATTTTTAGGGTTTTTGTTCGATCTTTTCTCCTTTCCCTTGGATAAAATAAAAGTTTGGTGGTGATATCATTATTTTGCGAGCCAAGCTGATCTGATAGCTTTGGTATTCAATTCTCACCGTGACACTTATTCTTTGAAACCACGCTCCATTTGTGATGGATTCTAACTACAATCTTCCAAAGCTCCTTAATGTCGTTGATATCTTTAACCATTGCAAAAGTTCCTGCCATTTTTTGTTGTTGATTCCCGGTGAAGCTGAAATGTTATTCAGAGGATTTTTTTGGTGGAAGAAGGGATTTGGTAGAGTTGTTTCAAAGCAGTACAATATTCCCTTACACAAATGGTACTGAGATGGTGATCAAACGTCAAGCCATATTGGAAACCATGTGCTTTCTGAACAAATCTTGCATTGGTATATGTGCCCAAAACCCAAACTTTAGTCACACGAAAAGCAAAATAGTTGTCTGGTTAGCCACTGTTTATCAACTATATGGCTAAATAGCGGTATATATAGTGATATTATTGTAGTTGAATTGTAATCATACCTTAATCTGGTTGGATTTAGTTGTAATTAGACACAAATTTTCCCAAAATTGCTGAGTTAACATCATTAGAGAGAAGGGTATTTTTGTGATTTTCAGAACAACAACATTTCTTATATTATAGATTTCAACGAGTTTCTTTAACCTAAAGGTATCCAACATCAATGAACACGTCCAAATACACCTGAACAGAATGACAAATCTAAAAGAAAGAATATACATCTTTTTGAGGTAGCTTGTACCATTATGTTTGATAGTATTGTTTCTGAGTTTTAATGGTGGAATTTTGTTTTAACAACATCATATCTCATAAGATGGATGTCAACTCGTGTATTAACTTATCACACACCATTAGACACCTCTTGTTTTCTATTAATATCCAAGGTAAAAAGAAATTATTTATGTCAATTTGAAATTAAAATCGAGGGATAAAATCTAATTTTTGTTATTTATATTTTGTTTTAAATCTCAATTTGACTGGTCTGTAACTGTTTTTACACAGGATTAGAATTAGACCATAACATTTTGTGACATAATCAAAACACTTTATTTTATAACAGAACATTACTTGATATACACACATTGTTTACAAAATCAAATATACACATCCAAAAAGGTACACCAAGAAACCTATGCATATTTGAAAACAAAATACATAACCAAATACATGTGTAACAGAAAACCTATACAAAATGCTTACAACAACCAAGAAAATCTAGTATTTTTGAGATTCATATTTAGATAGGAAGCAATCGGCCCAACATGATCAAATCTCATCTATATCTTCTGGTGGGAATGATGTTCGGTCGCTAAACACCTATAATTTTTACAAATTTAAATTATACTAAGCTAACAACAACAAGATTAACTTAACAAATATAGATAAATTATGATAAAAAAAGTGGTCCGTCTGTCCACTTTTTCAAATGTGTTAATGTTTAGAAATATTAACAAAGTTTTTTTTGTGCATAAGTTTGATTTTAATATAAACTATTTATATGATGAAATATGTGATGAGTCTCTCTCTTTCATTTATTCAATTTTTATAATATGTGTGAAATACTCAACTGAGTCGTTTATTTTGAGATGGAGAGTATTAAAAAAGCATTTATGCAACAAACAATATTGCATGTGCAAAAGTGACTAAAGGAAAATTGATTGAAAAAAAAAAGAGAGAAGATGTGACAAACATATGCAATAACAAGTTTTAATTTTGAATTGTGTGGTGTTTTTTGAATTAGTTTTTAAATTGAAAATGATCTTTTTGTTTGATAAGAGAATACAACTTTTTTTTATCACTTAAATTTTTTTTATTATATTTTTGAACTTTATAATATATTAGATTTTAATTTATTTGTGGGTTTTATTTGTAAATCTCTTTCTAACTTCAATTTCTATTTTTTAGATTCTCTTATAAATTTTCTTTCTTTTGAGAATTTTTATCATGGTTTTTATAAGCTCTCATTAAAAGTATAATGGCAGTCTTGAGAAAATAAAAGCCAACAACATTCTAGATAATTCTCTTATTTTTAGTATAATTATGTCTTGTTTATTGATAACTACTAGAACTTACTTCAAGGAAAATGAAACATGATTATTCAATTGATTTTATGTTTGGCCTTTCTATTAATCATGGTCATTATAAAGAAAATAAAAGCATTATTGTTTTTTTTGAAACGGCAAAACCTTGTTATATTAAATAAAGGCATAAGCTATGCCATAAAGGAGCAAATCACCAGATACAAACAATATCAGAAATCAAAACAGATAGGAAAGCAGATTAATTACTGTTATATCAGTCTCCCAAAAAACCAGAACTATACCCAAATCCAACCCCTGATGCTGAAAATTAATTACAACATTTACTACAAATAATGCTCATGAGAGACCCTGCCAAAACTATCTACAAAATTCCAATGAGCTAATTCAAATCTTCTTTGAAGTTCCACCGACACCGCTTTCCAAACACCACTTTCCGAAATCCAGACGCTCCCACATCTGTACCTCCAGTTGAGCTGCTGAGCAAGACTTTTGCGAGAAAACATATTGAGTGCCCCTAACTGACGAATTATCAAAACTCGAGCCATTTTGAATCCGATGATCCACACCATACAGCGAGCTAATCGTCCTTCCCAATTCAGCTTATATGAACCTACTATCCTAAACATAACATAGGATTTAACCACCACACTGCGAATTCGTCCGAGATTTTCTTTGCTTTTAGTTTCAACCATCTCCAAGTATATGCTATTACTTCCTCCATTACCTTTGATGTATAAATTTCTTTGTTACGGAAGATTTTGTGATTCCTGTATTTCCAGATGCACCATATACACGCGCACCATAACACCCTCAGTTTTGTGGACGAATCTTTTCCGCTTCCGAGCAAGTTTTCAAATTGTTCCATGTGCTGCCATCCTTCATTATGTAAGGTTGTTGCCACTCCTATCCAACTGCATATGAGGTACCACACACCTGCAAAACATTGACACTCAAAAAATAGATGAGATACCGATTCCTCTTTCTCACAACCTCCGACGCACCTGTTCTGCTCCTGAGATACAATACCCCTCCGTTCTATATTATCTAATTATTGTTAACTAGCGTCCAAATCCACTTCTCGTTTTTTAAATGCACACACGTGTAAAAATTTACATGGTATTTTTTGCTTAATTTTAATTTTAATTTAACTTATTTGTTATTGATATTGTGTGTATGAGATCATAAATAAATACATGATTTTCATTCTCTATTTTATTTAATTGATCTTTACTTTATATGATTATATATTAATTATGTAAGAAAATGACTATATATTAATTGTATCACATTTATCACCTATTAAATAATTTAAATTAAGATCAAAATCAATAAATAAAAAGTACATTTACGTTTTGACGTGTATGTGTAATAAAAAAAACAGATAAACATGCATGGGAGGGAGTGTCCGTTTAGATGTTGGTTATGATAAAGTAAATATCTTAATCTATGAATTACTAATGTCTTGGGAGACAATATGAAACATATGTTTCACAACATAGCATCTACACGAATTGTTGTCTTGTTGTTTTCGTATCTACAATAATTTACGGATAGTTACTAATACACACAAATCAAAAGTAATACTTTAGGTGTTTACAAATAAAAGAATGTCAAAAAGCATAAGTAATACTTACTTTTGGGAAAAGAAACTTTTAATTTTTACCTTTTATATTACGTTTCACAAATTTATATCCCTACATAACTCTACATGTTGGTAAAAATTATGTGAATAAAAACTATTCAAAACTAAAGGTGAAATTTGAATATTATAAATAATATCACATACCCGCTCAAAATGTCATGCATCGTTTCATAAATATTATAGTGTAAAGAGCATAACATAATGACAACATTTTTTCGGACATATAATAACTAGTTGTCAATATGAACTGCAAACACATTCAGAATAATTAATAATGTGTATAAAATTGATTTATAAAAGAAAACAAAAATTAATATATACTTACACTTGGTATAACAGTCCCATGTAACATTTTTTGGTCTTATCAACCAACTTATTTTTGTTGTACATCTTGATAGTGTTTGATCCCCTTTGTTGAAATTGAATATTGTATGGGTCTAATAAACAATATTTTCACAATACCCTTTCAACATACATCTCATGCATGAACATAAAACTTAATGCAAAGGTTAAATATTGATGTTAAAGTATATTTATGTACATACGAGCACCAAAATTGTAGTATATTTATATCCAAACAATCACCTCCCTTCAAAAATTCCATAACAAAACTCTTATGAAGAATATAAGCATGTTTTAGTTCATGTTTTAATGTAAACTCGTAGAAGTCTGACATCTCATATTTCATCCTTGATAGTCTTTGCTTGTTATCTGGTTGAGGTAGTGAGGCAGAACAACTATCTTTCGTGCTTGCACCATCCATAACAACTTTCTTCAGATATGTTTAACTGCTCAAAATTTAGGTGGATGAGTACACTCGTTGATTTCAATTTTTACATCATAAAAACAACTGAAGCACAATACAAAAATTAAAATACAAAAACAATAACAATAACATACTACAACTTTTTTTTAACTTATACTAACTTCCATCACATCGCGGGTACACTTCTCCCGCATTTCCTCGGACAACTTGTCTCATTTGTCCTCAATCAACCTCTCTCACTCCTCTTGAAACCTCTTTGGAAGCTCCTGCAACAACCTCTCCCGCTCCTCTAGATGCACCCTCTCATGTTCCTCCCGATTCCACTTCTTTAATGCCTCCTGAGTCCATTTCTCCCTCTCCAATTCTAATGCCTCTTGTAGTTCCCCCCACCCTTTGATATACAATCTCTTCGATTTCTTTCTTAAGGTTTACCTCGTTACTTATTTGTGATGGTCTAAAAATATAACCTTAAGCCAATGCCTCTTCCAAGACCACGGACACGCCCACCATGTACCTTGGTTCCAACCGCTTCTACCAAGATGTTGTAACGTTCTTGCGGAATAAATATACCATCTTTGGATTTTTCAACCATTAAATCCTACAACACATATAAAAGTTCATCTTTACAAACACATTCTCAAACTAACATTATTCATAAAAAAAACAACATTTCTATGAACATTTCAGTGGTCAGTATGCAACATCATTTACTCAAACAAACACTATTCAAGAAAAACAACATTGTTATCAACATTTCAGTGATCAGTGACACCATTTTCTCAAACTAACACTAATAAAGATAAACAACATCTATATGAACATCTCAGTGGTAAGTGACGTCATTTTCTCAAACTAACACAAGTTAAATTGAGTTATGTACCGAAAACGTAATGACGAAGTTTCAACGAGTTCGATTGGAAGAGTTGATGTTTGAGTTGATGATGGAAGAGATGAAAGAACCTAAGTTTCGATGAAGATAAAAATTGACTAGGGTTATTTTTAAGATAATGACGTTAAAACGAGGAATGTTGATAGATAAATAAAAAGTTAGAGTCTAATTATGTGAAGTATTCATACTAAAGAACATACATGTCAGATTTTTGGGCCAAAGTGAGAAAATATATTAATTAAAATTTAAAAAAATTGAAAAACGTCATATTCAAAGAAATTCATACAAAAGATATTATATATATATATATATATATATATATATATATATATATATATATATATATATATATATATGCGTCATATTCTAGAAAATTTATGCAAAAGATATTACCCTTCGATTAGGCCAAGTAACCATTGGATTATACAAAATTTAAAAATAAAAAATATAATTAAAAAAATTAAAAGCATTTGACAATTTTAATTTCATAATTCAAAATAAATAAATAAAGGAAAAAGGGAAATACACCAACTGAAAAATAGTAATGTTTGGTCCCTATGCAAATTGAAAAAAAAAACAAAAAATACAATATGTTGGATTCGAAGCAAGGTTCCTTGTAGATATATTTCCTCGGTTTTAGGAATAAACGAGGGTATAAGTTGTGTATATTTTTTTTTTTTAAATTAATCATGGCGCTCATAGGACATATTCCCGGGTTATTGGTTGGTCGGGGTGAAATATTTATCATAAAATATATCATTTGTAGAAGTGATTGATAATAACACTGGTGTATAAATTGATGAGTTAGGTAGGATTCATACATATGGACTTTGGCAAGGCAACTTATATGACCGAACCACTTATCATGGTCTCCAAAAAAAAATAAGTGTTTTATGTCAATGACCTTTTTGACAAAAGATGGACAATTATTCTCCATGGAAAAACATTCCTCGTAGTGATGAATATCATGATTTTAATTTTGAAAGTCCCGAGATCCCTTTTTCGTAACACATGTGCCTAATTCATGTAAAGAAGTTGATACAGATGATGTGCAGGCTATTTGTTATGATCAAGAAGAAGACATTTGGGAAAACTAACAAGTAAATGTTTTTAATTTTTATTCATAATTTATTGTTTATTATAATTTCTAAGTGGTATATAAGAACAAGCATTATTATTTGAAGTTATATGTGTTTAGAGACAAGACACAAAAATACGTTTGATCATGATCATGTTATTTTAAGATTTCAACTTGCCATCCCCACATTTATACCTGGCAACCCCCATCGCACCCCCCCCCAACACACACACACACACACACACACACATATCCTATAAATAGACAATACTAACCTTGCAACATTTTTTACTCATTTTTCGAAATTCACCTCCCACACGCGTAAATTTAGAATTCTCTTGGGCGATACCCAAATTTTCAATTGGCCTACCGGAAATTTTAAAAACAGTATCGTTTTTTTTACCGAAAAATAACGAAATTTGCGTGATTTTGTAGTGTAAATTTCAAAATTTTCGGTAATTGTGAAAATATTTACCTCAAAAATTTCAGAATTTCTGCTAGTTATAAAAACTTTATATTTCCTCGGAAATTTCAGAATTTCAGAAAAAGTTGGAAAATTTTAAAATTAGTGAAATTTTCTATAGTTATTAATCTTTTTTTTCTTTTTTCCATTTTTTGTAGTGAATTACAGAGGCAAGGACGACATTGTTGCAGGCGGAGTGACAGATAGAGGAAGATCATACTAAGGCTGTTGAGGCTTAGTCTTCCCAAATACTAGTTGGCTGAGTCGTTTAAACCGGTTCACATCGAAAACTGTTAGCTGAGCAAGGGCAGTTCCGCGCACCCGGTAGCACTTGGCACCAAGCAACTAGATCAATTGAGCAGCCCATAAATGATGGTGAGCCTATTCATGCTCATTGTAATACCCCGTATTTTATTACGCCGAATAATATTGCATTGTGATTAACTGAATCCGGTTGCTCTGAGAAATTATTTGATAAAATAATTAGAGTAACTTCGGTACTTAGAATTGATCCAATAGATATTATTTGTTTCGGAGACATTTATTTAATTTTGGACTTAAGAGACTTTTTGGACATTTAGTAGTATTATTTCTAATACTAACTTTACTATGTGAATCCTTTTCCTCTCACTTTCCAAACAAAAGAAAAGCATAGAAAGAAAGGAAGAAGAAAGGAAAGGAAGGAGAGAAAAAGAGGAGAAGAAAGAAAAGCTCAAGAACCATCAAGATCATCATCCAATCTTCATCCAACTTCTCAATCATCTTCATCTTGCTCTATTTGAAGGTGGGTTCTAGTTAGTACCATTGTTAGAGAACTCTAGAGAGTTTTTGGATTTAGGTTAGATTATGGAAATATGGAATTTTATGGTTGAATCTTGCTATAAATGTTGTTATAAGCTTGTTATCATGTTTGCATTATGTATTGACTGTTGTGTGATGTTGGGTAATGTTTTTGATGGAGAAAATGAGAGTTGGAAGTGAAGAACAGCAGCTGGGAGAGGTTCTGTTTCGCTTGCTTCGCCTAGCGAACCTGCGGCGAGCCCCAGCGAACAGCAATCGAGGGTTCGCCTAGCGAACCAGAACGTTCGCCTAGCGAAGGTTCGCTGGCATGTTCGCCTAGCGAACTTAGTGGGTTTTGAATATGGGAACTTACTGCCTAGGTGCTCGCTGGCGCATTCGCCTAGCGAAGGTGGAGGCGAAGGTTCGCCAGACGTTCGCCTAGCGAACTTATGGTGTTTTAGGTCTGGGAGTTTTCTGTTTAATTACTCGCCAGCTTGCTCGCCTAGCGAAGGCGAAGGCGAAGGCTCGCCAGCTCGTTCGCCTAGCGAACCTGGGGCGAGCTGTGTTGTTTTCTTAACTTGTTTTCGCCATATCTTTTGATCCGGTTGTCTGTTTTGGATGTTCCGCATATCGATAGAAAGCTGGAGAGACGAACTTTATGATGATGATAAGGATTGTCGATTTTATTTGCCTGATTAAATAATCGGAGGGAACCCGAAGTGAAATTCTTTGATAATTTTTATGTGGACTATGTTTTAATTGTGTTAAGTTATTCTATTACACAAATAAGGTATGTGTTGCCTAATCTATGGTTGTTAACATGTTGTGATTAAAAATGCATGAAAGATAAAAAGGAAAAAAATAGTAAGAGTGAGGAAAACCCCTTATGAACTATAGGAAACTTTAGAAGTTGGAAACACTAGTATGGAACATGAGGTTAACGTTATGGATTGAAGGACAAGAAAGGCCTTGAGGCCTTATGGCCGAGGCAATTGTCGTATACCTTGTTTTGTATGGTATTTATCATGTAATCGTAACCATTTTATTTGAATTGCCCTTGAAAGGCCTTCATGAGTCTCGAGCTCCTCTGAAGTGCAGGCAGGTTTTACTTGGTAGGTTTGATGCCCTACGAGTAGTACAATTGGAAGCCCGTGCATGGGTACGAGACTTGTGATGGTTAACAGGCCATGAGAAGTGATGGTTCACGGTTAACAGGCCGGTGATCCCGAATCCAATTGTATACCAAGTAACTACAAGGATCTATGACTCGGGTCGCCTTCTAGACGTAGAAGCGGACGGGAAGAGGAGATGCCTTGGTACCGGTTATCGATTAATGATGTGGTGAATTAGTGAACTCATGTCATGTTTCCATATAGTGTGAGAATTTCCAAGTGTGAACTCAAGAGTCCTTCCCTTCCCCGGACTTGAGTTAGGATTGTTAGAACCGTAAATAACCCGAGAGAATCCATAAGATAGGGAACTCACTGAGATTTGATGTATCTCACCCCACTGTTGTTGTTTACATCACAGGTTCTGCAGGTTCGGCGACGGGTAAGGATAAAGTGGTTTGACTTTTCCTTCCGGTTCGTAGTTTTGAGATGGCATGGCTTCCGCTATGACGTTTTATTTTGAGATCATTGCATTGATCTAGTTCTTAGTTTTTATCATGTTGGAACATCTTGTATATGTAATGCCTTAGTTTTTGTGTTGTATTAGAGGCATTTATGTATATAATGTGTTAACTAGGAACTTATTGTATTTCAATACCAAAAACTTGGATTCATATATATAATTTATGCTTTGATGTATGGATTTTTTATGTGGGTGTTACAGTTGGTATCAGAGCAGGTCGTATCCTCGACCTAGCCATGAAATAGTATAAGTGTTTCTTTCCGTTTCATATACGTTGTGTCGTCATGGGTCTTGAGCGTTATATTTATGGCATTGAGCCTGATCAACTTAATTCTATTTGTATGACCTTTAGGAACATGGCTGATGGACGTAGAAACCCTTGTGGTAGGCCCCGCACCACTCCTCAAGGGACGACTCCGCCGGTTGGCGATGGTAATGCTCCGTTGTATCAGTTCATGCAACAGATGCAACAACAACAGAATCTATTCATGCAACAGATGGTGCAACAAATGAATGGAGGTCCGCATCCTCAAGTAGTGGTTCCCGAAGCTGTAGGTGGGAATTTCCGGGAATTTATCCGCATGAATCCTCCGGAATTTCAGGGTGGATTAGATCCCGTGAAGGCTCACGAATGGATTTCAGGTATGGAAAGGATTTTCTTGATAGTCCAGTGTAGTGAGGAGAACAAGGTGTTGTTTGCTTCTCATTCTCTAAAGGGTCCCGCTATGAGATGGTGGGAGAGCGCTTCGGCTTTGATGACTGTTCAAGAAGTACCTAAGGTTTGGGAACAGTTCAAAGTTGTTTTCTTGGAGAAATATTTTCCGAGTTCATTAAGGACTCAGAAAGAATTTGAATTCCAGCAGCTAAGACAAGGTAGCATGACTGTGGCCAGTTATGCTGAGAAGTTTGAAGACATGGCTGCTTATTCTAGGCAGGCTATGTATGCTCCTGATGAAAAATGGAAAATAGACCAGTTTCTGTTTGGATTAAGAGCTGAAATATCTCATAGTGTGTCTCAGAGAGAGTTCACTACTTATACTGAAGTGTTGAGACAATGCTATGTGGCAGAACATAGTTTGAAAAAGGTTCGAGATGAAAGTGCAGCAAGTCGGGTAACTCAAGGTGATCGTGGAAGGTCTAATCAATCATTTAGACCTAGGCCACAATCCTTCAAGGGGAAACAGGTGCAAGATACAAGGGCGAGTACACCTCCGGTGTGTCGCACTTGTGGCAAGAATCATTTCGGAAGGTGTGGTTTGGAAGGGGTAAGGTGTTTCCAATGTCAAAAGGTGGGTCATATGAAGAAAGATTGTCCTCAGAATAGGATTCAACCACAAGGAAGGGTTTACACCTTGGATGCAAGGAAGAAGAAGAGTGACAATTCATTGATTGCTGGACGTGCTTAGTTAACGGATTTCCTTGCTTTGTTTTATTTGATTGCGGAGCTACACATTCTTTTGTATCAGTGCAATGTATGAAGCGACTTGGGTTGCGGTCCGTTTCTTTGTCTCCTCCTATGGTGGTCACTACCGCCATGGATGAAATGGTTGAGACGCCTTTGATGTGTGAAAATTGTGTGCTATCTGTGAATGATAGAGTTTTTCAGATTGACCTTATTTGTCTACCGCTTAAGAAAGTGGATGTCGTTTTGGGAATGGATTGGCTTTCTGCTAATTCGGTATTTATTGGGTGTGAGGAAAAGCTTATCATCATTCCGTCTATTGAGGCTACACCAAAGGATGTTTTAACAACTATTCTAGAAGGTACGGTTGGTATGATAAATCTCTTGTTTGAAGAAGAGGATTCGGTTATGTTGGTTCTCCCTAAGGAAGGGAGTAGCGACCTTCAGGTTATGGACATTCTCGTAGTTTGCGAATTTTCTGAAGTTTTCCCCGAAGATGTCACTTCTCTTCCTCCGGAGAGGGAAGTGGAGTTTTCTATTGACCTGGTACCGGGAACGGCTCCTATATCCGTTTCTCCGTATCGGATGACACCGAAGGAGTTAAGGGAATTAAAGGACCAGTTAGAAGAACTCATGGCGAAACATTTCGTGCGGCCTAGTGTTTCTCCGTGGGGAGCCCCTGTTTTACTGGTGAAGAAGAAGGACGGTGGGATGCGGATGTGCATCGATTATCGTCAGCTGAATAAAGTCACCATTAAGAACAAGTATCCCTTGCCCAGGATAGACGACCTTTTGGATCAATTGAAAGGAGCCTGCGTGTTCTCGAAAATTGATTTGAGGTCGGGTTATCACCAAATCCGAGTGAAGAGTTCCGATATACCTAAGACTGCATTTAGGACCCGTTATGGCCATTACGAATTCTTAGTGATGCCTTTCGGTGTGACAAATGCTCCAGCCGTTTTTATGGATTACATGAACCGAATATTTCAAGCTTACTTGGTCTAGTTCGTGGTAATCTTCATTGACGATATTCTTATTTATTCTCGTACTTCAAAAGAGCACGAGGAACATCTGAGAATTGTGTTATCTATGTTGCAAGAGAAGCAACTTTTTGCTAAATTAAGTAAGTGTGAATTTTGGATGGCCGAAGTTAAGTTTCTTGGTCACGTTATATCCCAGGGTGGTGTAGCGGTGGATCCGTCAAAGGTAGAAGCAGTGACAAATTGGGAAAGGCCGAGAAATGCCTCAGAAGTCAGAAGCTTCTTAGGGCTAGCAGGTTACTATAGGAGGTTCATTGAAGGTTTCTCTAAGTTAGCTTTACCGATGACGAAGCTTACTCGTAAGGATTTTGCTTTTGAGTGGGATTCAGGTTGTGAGCAAAGTTTCATGAAGTTGAAGGAGAGATTGACAACGGCTCCGGTGTTAATCATTCCTGATCCTAACAACTCTTATGAAGTGTTTTGTGATGCTTCTAAAATGGGATTGGGAGGTGTCCTGATGCAAGGCGGTCAAGTAGTAGCTTATGCCTCCCGACAATTGAAAATTCATGAATAGAATTATCCAACTCACGATTTGGAATTGGCGGCGGTTGTTTTTACACTAAAGGTGTGGCGGCATTATTTGTATGGGGTACGTTTTGAAATGTTCAGTGACCATAAGAGTTTGAAATATTTATTTGACCAAAAGGAGTTAAATATGCGACAACGAAGATGGATGGAGTACTTAAAAGATTATGATTTAGAATTGAAGTATCATCCAGGAAAAGCGAATAAGGTAGCAGATGCGTTAAGTCAGAAATTAGTGCATGGCGCGAAATTGATGGTTTTGGAGTATGCATTGTTAGAGAATTTTAGAGATCTTAATCTTCAGTTTGTATGGACCCAAGATGGTGTGATTATGGGAAATTTGAATGTCAATTCTACCTTGAGAGTTGAGATTCACCAAGGTCAAATGGCAGACGAGAAGTTGCAAGAAGTGTTACTCCTACCGGGTTTTATTCAGGCTACCGACGGAATTATCATGTTCGGCCAAAGAATTTGTGTTCCGAATGATGTAATGTTAAGAAGAAAGATTTTGGATGAAGCTCATAAAGGTACTTTTACAATACATCCTGGTTCTTTGAAGATGTATCAAGATTTGAAGAAGGACTATTGGTGGACCGGAATGAAAAAGGATGTTGCGATGTATGTGTCAGAATGTGCAGTGTGCCAACAGGTTAAGATTGAACACCAAAGACCGGGCGGTATGTTGCAACCTTTAGAAATTCCAGTTTGGAAATGGGATAGCATTTCTATGGACTTTGCAGTAGGTTTGCCCCGTACGCAAGGTGGTTATGATTCGATTTGGGTGATTGTGGATCGACTAACGAAATCAGCGCACTTCTTGGCGGTGAAAACTACATTTAAGGCAAGTCATCTTGCGAGGTTGTTTATTGCGGAAATTGTAAGATTGCACGGTATTCCTTCTAATATTGTGTCGGACAGAGATCCGAAGTTTACCTCAAGGTTTTGGAAAGTCTTTCAACAAGCTATGGGGACGGAGTTGCGTTTGAGCACGTCTAATCATCCGCAGACGGATGGACAGGCTGAGCGAACGATACAAACGATGGAAGATATGTTGAGAGCTTGTGTGTTAGAAAGTAAAGGGAATTGGAAAGAACTTCTACCATTGATTGAGTTTTCCTATAACAATAGTTATCATGCTAGTATCGATATGGCTCCGTATGAAGCGTTGTATGGGCGAAAATGTAGAACACCCTTGTGTTGGGCAGAAGTTGGGGAAGATAGAATCTTAGGACCCGAAGTCATCCAAGAGACTACAGAAAAGATTCGAATGATTCGCGAGAAAATTAAGCAAGCCCAAGATCGACAAAAGAGTTATGCAGGCAATTGAAGGAGACCTCTAGAATTTGAAGAAGGTGACCATGTGTTTTTAAAAGTTACTCCTAGATTGAGATTGAAAGGACCATTTAAGTCACACAAGTTAAGCCCGAGATACGTAGGACCGTATCAGATCTTAGAAAGGATTGGTGAAGTAGCGTACAGGTTGGCCTTGCCGCCTTCTCTGTCGGAAATGCATGATGTTTTTCATGTATCTCAGCTTCGAAGATTTGTTCCAGATCCTCTTCAACCGATTCTACCGGATACTATTGAAATAGAAGCGGATTTGACGTTTGAACCTCAACCGAGCCGCATTGTGGGAAGAGAAACGAAGGTATTAAGGAACAAGGATATTCCTCTTGTTAAGGTGCAGTGGGATGTAACGCATCCAGGGGATGCAACTTGGGAACTGGAATCGGAAATGCGAGATGCCTACCCTTATCTGTTCAGGTAATTTTTAAATTCGAGGGCGAATTTCTATTTAAGGGGGGGAGGATGTAATACCCCGTATTTTATTACGCCGAATAATATTGCATTGTGATTAACTGAGTCCGGTTGCTATGAGAAATTATTTGATAAAATAATTAGAGTAACTTCGGTACTTAGAATTGATCCAATAGATATTATTTGTTTCGGAGACATTTATTTAATTTTGGACTTAAGAGACTTTTTGGACATTTAGTAGTATTATTTCTAATACTAACTTTACTATGTGAATCCTTTTCCTCTCACTTTCCAAACAAAAGAAAAAGATAGAAAGAAAGGAAGAAGAAAGGAAAGGAAGGAGAGAAAAAGAGGAGAAGAGGAAATTTGAAGAAAAGCTCAAGAACCATCAAGATCATCATCCAATCTTCATCCAACTTCTCAATCATCTTCATCTTGCTCTATTTGAAGGTGGGTTCTAGTTAGTACCATTGTTAGAGAACTCTAGAGAGTTTTTGGATTTAGGTTAGATTATGGAAATATGGAATTTTATGGTTGAATCTTGCTATAAATGTTGTTATAAGCTTGTTATCATGTTTGCATTATGTATTGACTGTTGTGTGATGTTGGGTAATGTTTTTGATGGAGAAAATGAGAGTTGGAAGTGAAGAACAGCAGCTGGGAGAGGTTCTGTTTCGCTTGCTTCACCTAGCGAACCTGGGGCGAGTCCCAGCGAACAGCAATCGAGGGTTCGCCTAGCGAACCAGAACGTTCGCCTAGCGAAGGTTCGCTGGCATGTTCGCCTAGCGAACTTAGTGGGTTTTGAATGTGGGAACTTACTGCCTAGGTGCTCGCTGGCGCATTCGCCTAGCGAAGGTTCGCCAGACGTTCGCCTAGCGAACTTATGGTGTTTTAGGTCTGGGAGTTTTCTGTTTAATGACTCGCCAGCTTGCTCGCCTAGCGAAGGCGAAGGCGAAGGCTCGCCAGCTCGTTCGCCTAGCGAACCTGGGGCGAGCTGTGTTGTTTTCTTAACTTGTTTTCGCCATATCTTTTGATCCGATTGTCCGTTTTGGATGTTCCGCATATCGATAGAAAGCTGGAGAGACGAACTTTATGATGATGATAAGGATTGTCGATTTTATTTGCCCGATTAAATAATCAGAGGGAACCTGAAGTGAAATTCTTTGATAATTTTTATGTGGACTATGTTTTAATTGTGTTAAGTTATTCTATTACACAAATAAGGTATGTGTTGCCTAATCTATGGTTGTTAACATGTTGTGATTAAAAATGCATGAAAGATAAAAAGGAAAAAAATAGTAAGAGTGAGGAAAACCCCTTATGAACTATAGGAAACTTTAGAAGTTGGAAACACTAGTATGGAACATGAGGTTAACGTTATGGATTGAAGGACAAGAAAGGCCTTGAGGCCTTATGGCCGAGGCAATTGTCGTATACCTTGTTTTGTATGGTATTTATCATGTAATCGTAACCATTTTATTTGAATTGCCCTTGAAAGGCCTTCATGAGTCTCGAGCTCCTCTGAAGTGCAGGCAGGTTTTACTTGGTAGGTTGATGCCCTACGAGTAGTACAATTGGAAGCCCGTGCATGGGTACGAGACTTGTGATGGTTAATGATAGGTAGCTGATTATAAATGAATTGTAGAGTAATTTTCTGTATTTTTAAGCTGTTTTCTATGTGCCTTAAATGCGAAACTGCTTATTTTTAAGTGATTTTCGAATTAATGTTTTATTTTTGGCCATTTGATGTTTTTGTTTGTTTTGCAGCATTTTTTGTAAAAGGGACGTGGCAAAAATAGGAAGAAAACACGATGAAATGAGCAACGCCGCGTGTCTGCAGCAAACAGGGAATTCGCCTGGCGAATGGGTGGCGGAAGGAGAAATTCGCCAGGCGAATGTCTGGCGAGTCAGCTGGCGAATTTGTTTTCAAATTGGGTGCTCTCTGTAAGTGTTTCGCCGCTGCATTCGCCAGGCGACTTGGTGGCGAAAGTAATTCGCCTGGCGAGTTTGGAATTCGCCTGGCGAATTTCTGATTTTTTCTCAGGTTCTTTGCACTGTTCTGGCACGTGGGCTGTACTTAAAGGTTTCGCCAGGCGATTTTTGTAGCTCGCCTGGCGAATTTGGCTGGGCAGAAAGTGCTATATAGTGTGTGGTTAGATATTTTTGGATACACTTTGGATTTTATCACTCTTTTGTAACCTAAAAACTGTTGTGAAGAAAAAAGAACACCATTGTTACCTATTTTTCCAAGTTCCAAGCTTTTATGCTTCAATCCTTGAATCTTTGAAGATTGAAGTTCCACAAGCTTTGAAACTTTACTTGTCCTCCAAGCTACCATGAGAAGTGGTAGCTAATCACTCAATGTTGAGGTTAGATGTAGTTGATTCTGTTTTTATGTATTGATATTGATCTCTTATATATGAACAAAGTCTTTGATCAATATAGATGATGTTGTTTTCTCTTAATGATCCATTTGTGAATTGTTTTGCTCTAGACATAGACTTTACAACTCTTGACCTAACAATTTCATCTCTTAAAAACCAAACTCTAGACATAGATTTGGGATTTGCTATTCGCATTGTATTGATCTTAATGGTCGTTGCTTAGATTGTTAGCGTGAGACATCATCTAACGGTCTAAACAACGGTACTCACGATTCCGCTTTAGTCATAAACGTAGTCGGGAGGATACGCGGTTATATTGGTCGGAAACCGAGTTCATATGCTTGATTAATTGTTTATACATGAATAGGATTGATGAAACCTAACCTTAACATGCTTTTATAAAATCTTTTACAAAAATCTTTGTGACCTAATTAATCTTTGCTACAAGTGAATGATAACAACAAGTGAAACTTCTGAAAACGTTAACTTAGAATATCGCAACTATTGAACGGCAAGCATCAAATATCCGACAATCCCTGTGGATACGATAACAAAAACCCACACTGATACTATTCTAACAAATTGGCGCCGTTGCCGGGGATTGTTAGTTGATATTGCAAGCATTGCGATAGTTGAGTTATTGTAAGCTGTTACCGCTTTATCTTGAACTTGTTAATCTGTTTGTTTAGTGTGCAGACTTAGTTTATGCGAGGGAAACTACCGGTGGACCAACTTCTTTTCGATCCTGAGATTGAAAAAACCGCTCGTAGAATCAATAGCCGAACTAGAAGAAGGAGGCAGCTAGCGAAACAGAGGCGAGAACAAGAGGAAAGTACATCTGCACCACCACCATTTCCACACATACTTCCAATTATGGAGGGAGATCCACCACCACCACCTGCTTCTAGGCCTTGTACAAACAGTCCGAGGCACAATGCTCAGTTCGCCCGTCATGCAAACAATGGTCGTCATGCTGAGATGAAGACCGGAATCCTCCAACTGTTATACCAAAGTCCCTTTACAGGTATGGATCATGAAGATCCTTTCACCCATTTGACAAAATTTTATGAAATCGCTGGAGCGACGGGTGCACCGGAAGCAGAAGAGGAGTCTCTGTTCAAGAGACTATTCCCACATTCCCTCATTGGGAAGGCCAAGGAATGGTACCTTGATCAGTCAACTGCCATCATGACTGATTGGAATGCTTTGGAAGAAAAATTTTTGGAAAGATTCTTTCCGCACACTCGGTTCATGGAAGCGAAGACCGCTATAGCGGTATTCACACAAGGAGCTAACGAATCTCTCAACGAAGCTTGGGAGAGATTCAAATCAATGTTACGAAAGTGCAAAGGCCATGGTTTCGATGAATTGTCACAAATTCATATATTCATAAATGGGCTGCAGCTAGTACACAAAACCTTGTTGGATGCCACCGCGGGTGGGTCTTTGTTAAGCAAAACTGCAGCGGAAGCCACTGCTATCATTGATAAAATGGCCTTGAATGATCATCAAGGTAGTCACAATCGTGGACCTGCTCAACGAACGCCGGGTGTATTGGAATTAGGAACAAGTGACGCTATCCTTGCACAAAACAAATTGTTATCACAACAGGTTGAGCTGTTAACAAAGCAAATGTCTAAGCTGCCTCAACAATTCAAGGAGATGCATGAATCTTCAAGTAAAAAGGTGCAAGTGTTAGTGTGTGAGTTATGCAGAGGTGACCATTTGACCGGTTATTGTCCTCCGGTTGTGGAGGAAGCGAACTATGCGGGAAATCAAGATTACCAACCCCGTCCTCCGTATCAACAAGGCAACCAAGGTTACCAACAACGTGGTAACCAAGGTTATCAACAACCATGGAGACCGCAAGAAGCCGGGCCATCAAACCGTCAACCTTACCAAAATTACACCCAACCTCCGCAAGCTCCCGTTGGAAATACAAAGATGGAAGATACTCTAACACAATTTATGCAAATATCCATGTCTAATCAAAAGAATACAGATGCTGCGATAAGGAACCTCGAAACACAAGTCGGGCAATTATCTAAACAATTGGCCGATCAACAAAAAGGTCCCTTTATGGCAACTACTCTTCCAAATCCGAAAGATTGTAAAGCGATTATTACAAAAAGTGGACGTGAGATTGACATGAATGTGGGTAAAAGAGTAATGGAGGAGGTTGTGGTTGAAAAAGAACAAGTGAGTGAGGAATTAGAAGTAGAAAAGAATGTTGAGGGTGTTGTAGTTGAAAAAGAGATAGAAAAAAATGAGAGAGAAAAAAAGGAGAATGAGAGAAAAATTGATAATGAGGAAAGAGTGAAAAGAACGAAAAAAGGAAAAGAGCCGGTGAGTAATATTCCGATACAACACTTACCTTATCCGCATGCTCCTACAAGGAAAGATAGTGCAAGGCATTATACTCGGTTTATGGATATTTTTAAACAGTTACAAATAAATATCCCATTTTCCGAGGCCTTGGAACAAATGCCCAAATACGCTAAATTCATGAAGGACATCCTTACGAAGAAGAAAAGATACACAGATCAAGAAACTATTATGGTGGATGCAAGTTGTAGCGCAATCATTCAACGGACTCTCCCTCGGAAAGAATGTGATCCGGGAAGAGTTACATTGCCGGTTACGATTGGAAACATGTATGTGGGCAATGGGTTGATTGATTTGGGTTCTAGCATCAACTTGATACCATTATCGATTGTGAGACGGTTAGGCCATATGGAATTAAGGTCCACTCAAATGACTTTGCAACTCGCCGATAAATCCACTACCCGTCCTCACGGTGTAGCGGAAGACGTGTTGGTCAAGGTGGACAAATTTTTGTTTCCAATTGATTTCGTTGTCATTGAAATGGAGGAGGATGATGATGCACCTTTGATTCTTGGAAGGCCTTTCATGAAAACTGCCCGTATGGCAATTGACATGGACGATGGTCTCATGAAAGTGAGAGTCCAAGATGAAGAGGTGTGTTTTAATCTTTATGATGCAATGAAGCACAAGAAGGATAAGGGTGATTGTTTTCGAATTGATGTAACGGAAGAGGCAAGTTCGGGGGTGACAAATCAAATTCATGTCATTGAACTGTTACAAAGAGCTTTAGATGAGTCCTTGGAAATATTCTCGGTTGAAGAAGAACAAGCTTTAGAAGAGTGTTTATTAGAACTTGAAGCTTTGGATGAAATGCAACCATGGGAATATGAAGAGGAGATTCTAAAAAAATTAGTTAATGATGATGAACCAAACAAAATTGAATTGAAAATGTTACTTTCCAACTTGAAGTATGCTTTCCTTGATGACGGAGGGAATAAACCGGTGATCATAAGTAATATTTTGTCTGAAAATGAGGAAAACCGATTAATTCAAGTGCTGAAAAAGAATCAAGATGCAATGGGATGGACATTGTCCGATCTCAAAGGCATTAGTCCGTCATATTGCATGCACCGTATTTTTATGGAGGAGGATTTTAAACCGGTTGCTCAACCTCAACGCCGCCTTAATCCAATCATGAAAGAAGTGGTCAGAAAAGAAGTGGTGAAAATGTTGGATGCCGGAATGATTTACCCTATTTCCGACAGCCCATGGGTTAGTCCGGTGCATGTGGTGCCAAAAAAAAGTGGAATGACGGTGGTTCGAAATGACAAAAATGAGCTTATTCCAACAAAGACTGTTACCGGGTGGAGGATGTGTATCGACTACCGTAGGTTGAACAAAGCTACGAGAAAAGATCATTTTCCTTTACCTTTTATGGATCAAATGCTCGAACGTCTCTCCGGTCAAGAATTTTATTGTTTTTTGGATGGTTATTCGGGTTATAACCAAATCATTGTTAACCCGGATGATCACGAGAAAACTGCTTTTACATGTCCGTTCGGAATCTTTGCTTATAGGAGGATGCCGTTTGGATTATGTAATGCACCGGCTACTTTTCAGCGGTGTATGCAAGCTATCTTCGCGGACTTGATCGAAAAGACAATCGAGGTCTTTATGGATGATTTCTCAGTTTTTGGGCAATCGTTTGATTTGTGCTTGAAAAATCTGGATACGGTGTTGGAGCGGTGCGTGGAAACTAATCTGGTTCGTAACTGGGAAAAATACAACTTCATGGTTAAAGAGGGAATTGTGCTCGGGCACAAGGTGTCTTCAAAAGGCCTAGAAGTTGATAAGGCTAAAGTGGACTTAATCGAGAAATTACCACCGCCGATGAATGTCAAAGGAATACGGAGTTTTCTTGGACATGCCGGGTTCTACCGGAGATTCATCAAGGACTTCGCAAAGGTCGCGAAGCCGTTGAGCAACTTGCTTGTCCAAGGTAAGGTTTTTGACTTTGACGAGCCATGTCTTTTTGCTTTTAATTTTTTGAAAAACAGTTTAACAACTTCACCGATAATCGTTGCACCAAACTGGAAAATGGATTTTGAATTAATGTGCGATGCTAGCGATTATGCGGTGGGGGCTGTTTTGGGACAAAGAAAAACGAAGGTTTTCCACGCTATACATTATGCGAGCAAGGTGCTAAATGAGGCTCAAATTAACTATGCGACAACTGAAAAAGAGTTGCTCGCCATAGTGTATGCGTTGGAGAAGTTTCGTTCTTATTTGATTGGTGCGAAAGTCATCGTTTACACTGACCATACCGCTATAAGGTATCTGCTTACCAAACCTGATTCTAAGCAGAGGCTTATTAGGTGGATCCTTTTGTTACAGGAATTTGATCTTGAAATTCGTGACAAAAAGGGATCCGAAAATTTGGTAGCAGATCACTTATCTCGTTTGGTAAACGTTGAGGTGACCAAGAATGAATTTGAGGTAAAAGAGGAATTTCCATACGAAAAACTGTTTAGAGTGCAAGTTAGACAGTGGTTCACCGACATGGCTAACCACAAAGCCACCGGATTGATACCGGACGGTCTAACGCACCACCAAAAACGGAAATTTTTGTCTGATGCCAAGTCATTTGTATGGGATGAACCCCATTTATTTAAACTTGGTGTCGACAACCTCCTCAGAAGGTGTGTGTCAGTGGAGGAAGCCACGAGTATTCTGTGGCACTGTCATAACTCTCCGTATGGAGGGCACTTTAATGGGTTAAGAACGGCTACTAAAGTCCTCCAATCTGGATTTTATTGGCCATCCTTATTCAAGGATGCGCATTCGCATGCCCTTAGTTGTGACAGGTGCCAGAGAAGTGGAGGAATTTCACGGCGGCACGAGATGCCTTTACAAAATATGTTAGAGATTGAAGTTTTTGACTGTTGGGGGATCGACTTTGTCGGTCCGTTTCCATCTTCATTCTCTAATGAATATATTTTGGTCGCCGTTGATTATGTGTCAAAATGGGTGGAGGCGATAGCTTGCGCTAAAGCCGATGGAAAAACAGTGGTAAAATTTTTGAAAAAAAATATTTTTGCGCGTTTTGGTACTCCTCGAGTGTTAATAAGTGATGGAGGATCTCACTTCTGTAACACTCAGCTTGACAAAGCTCTTGAGCAATATGGTGTGAAGCACAAAGTTGCTACACCATATCATCCTCAAGCTAACGGTCAAGCTGAGGTATCCAATCGTGAGATTAAGCGTATTTTGGAGAAAACTGTTTCAGCCTCGAGAAAGGATTGGACGAACAAACTTGATGACGCGTTGTGGGCGTATCGGACCGCTTTTAAGGCTCCGATCGGTCTCACACCGTTCAAAATGGTCTATGGTAAGAATTGTCACTTGTCGGTAGAGTTGGAGCACAAGGCGTTTTGGGCCTTAAAATTTTTGAATTTTGATCCAACTCTAAGCGGGGAAAGTAGAAAAGTGCAATTACACGAGTTGGATGAATTGCGCCTTCAGGCGTACGATTCCAACAAATTGTATAAGGATCGTGTCAAGTCTTACCATGACAAAAGAATTGTCATCAAACATTTTGAGGTCGGACAGCTGGTCTTATTGTTCAATTCTCGATTAAAATTGTTTCCCGGAAAATTAAGATCTAAATGGTCCGGACCTTTTCGGATTGTGGAAATCAAACCTTATGGAGCAATAGTAATTGAGGACACAAAGTCAAAGGAAAGTTGGACAGTTAATGGACAGAGACTGAAAATTTATCTTGGAGGAGATTTCGAGCGGAATCCCGCCATTGTTCCCTTCCGCGATCCGTGAGATTGCGGTGGTCCGTCGAGCTTAGCCGACGTTAAACAAGCGCTTGTTGGGAGGCACCCCAACATTGTAAGTATTTCATCTGTTTAATTTATAAATTGTGTGTTATTAGTAGTTATCGTAGAAAGTGTTGGAAAATTCTGCTCTGCACCATTGCCTTGTGATAATTCTGTTTCTGGTGTAATTCGCCTGGCGAATACTTAATTCGCCTGGCGAATTCAATTTCGCCAGTCTCTCGCCAGATACTCGCCTGGCGAATTTGGCGTGACCTGTCCTTTTTGGCTGCAGAGGGAAAAAGAAAAAGAATGTTTTTTTTTAATTAATTAATTGTTATTATTATTTTAGGGTCCAATAGGGACCACATACTCCCCACCACTTCTCTCATTCCCTTTTTCCATTTTTTTTTCCTTTCAATTTCTCGCCTGTCACTTTCTCGTCTCCCAAACCCTACACTTTTAACTTTTCCTTCTCCTTCTCCATCAACTTCACTTCCATTTAAGGTATGTTTACATTCTAATTATTGTCTCCAATTTTGTTTATTTTTGCTTTGCTTAATTTGTTTAATTAGGGTAAATTAGGGTTTGATTCACAATGGTTAGAATGTTGTTAGAAACCCTTAGGAAATGCTTGAATGTAGTGTTATTTAGTTGCAGGTGTGGGATTAGTGGGTTCCTGTTTTGAAATTGTGAAAACCCCCTCCACTGCGTGTTAAATTTTTGGAGCTCGCCAGACACTCGCCAGGCGAGTGAGTCGCGAGAAGTCGCCAGGTATTCGCCTGGCGAGCTTGGGGCGAATGGCACTTGTTTATTTATTTTGATTTTTCATATTTTTCTGTTCTGTTCTGTGTATATGTCTTATGTTTTATGCCATTACTTTTTGATGAATTTTTGGTTGTTATTTGGGTTGTGCTGACATGAGACAACGATTCCTTTGCTTTGTGTTTTCCGTTTGTTTTCAGATGCCTCCAAGAACCAAAGTAACCGGTGGAAAGAAACAGAAGATGGCTGCAGGAAGCGGGTCCGGGCATCAACCTGATTTTGATCCAAGCCGGTTCTTAAGCGCAGCTCATGCTGCCCGGGTACCAAATGCTTGAGGGCCGGCAGTTTCTATCCGAAAAAATATTTGATATCAACCCGGTTGGTCCGTACCGTAAGTTGGCCAAGATTTTCGACAACAAAAAGTGGGGACATCTCATTAATCCTTTGGAGGCACTTAACTACGAGATGGTGCGTGAATTCTACGCAAATGCTCTTGAATTCCCAGAAACCCGGGGAGATACGCAGG
The DNA here is from genome assembly GCA_022829125.1 of Lathyrus tuberosus. NCBI lineage: Eukaryota > Viridiplantae > Streptophyta > Magnoliopsida > Fabales > Fabaceae > Lathyrus > Lathyrus tuberosus. Next base: position 12,951,952 of record JALAZF010000044.1, on the reverse strand, counting down.
TGTTCCGCTACATCACGTACGTCCGTGGCAAGGAAATCAGGTTTGATCGTGAAGACATCAATGCCCTTTTTGGGAAGCCGAGTTCGTTGGGAATGCTCGAGAAGGATGCCTATACTAAGGAGCTTGGCACACGTCTTGATCATGATAAGATTGCCAGGACCATTTTGTTTCCTGGAAAAAGTGTGGAAAGAAACGCAGTGGGTGATCCTATCCGTTATCGGAGGGAGGACATGCCTCCGGATGTGCAAGCTGTTCTTCTTCTAATTCTCCACAACATTAAGCCCAAATCGCACTGTTCTTCGATTCCGCCTGAGGTTGGCCTCCTTATTTATTACATCATGGAAGACAAAGAGGTTGATGTTGCTCGGATCATTGCGTATGAAATGAAAAATTTTATCGAGAATACTCGACGCCCTGAGGTACATTCTACTGCCCCTATTATTTTCCCTTGTTTAGTCACAACTCTTTGTCTCAAAAAGTGGATCTTGATGCCTGATGTGATTAACGAGAAAAGGAGGGGGGTGATTAATGATGATTATATTGAGAGGTATTGTAAGAACAAACTGATTGAGAAGAGGAAGGGTTCGTGTGTTGGTCAGTCATCCCGTGAGCAACCTAGTGAGCAGCCTAGTGAGCAGCCCGAGGTTCTTGATTATTCGACATGGGATCCTAGAATGCGGGATGAATTCAATTACACTTGGGATATGGCTGAGGCTTATCAGAGATCATCCGAGTTCAATTTCAATTGCATGCAGCAGCTGTACCAGTTTCAAACCAATCCGCAGGAGGTTGTTCCTTTTCCTACTAGGACGGACTATGATCATTATGCAAGCTGGCCTGTGGAAAGGCGTCCTTTCTTTACAGGGGGGGTGGTTCAACTGGAGCTGTTGATGCTGGGGGTGATGGTGGAGCTGATGATGATGATGATGATGGTGGTGACGAGATGCAGGATGATCTCCATGATTTGGTTAATTAGCGGAGGCGTCAAAGTGAAGGATTTTATTTTATTGCGTTTTTTTTTTTTTAAATTTTATTTTCAGAATTTTATTTGCAGTTTTTAAATGACAGTTAGTATTTTATTTTCAGTTCTTATATTTCAGTTAGAATTTTGGATCGCTTCGGCGCGAATTTTCGGTTGTAGTATTGTGGTTCGCTTCGGCGAGTAAAATTTTGGTGTGTTTAAACCAGTACTTATAATATTTCAGTTGGTGTGAAATTTTTTTTAGTAAATTCTGTTGTTATTTTATGTGTGTTTGCGCAAAGAAAGTAAAAATTGCCCTTAAGAATTTTGAAAATTTTGTGTTAGCACAAGAAGGGTGCTTTGTTAGCATTAAACATTGATGGTGATGATAGAATTCTTGGTTGTGTGCACAATCAAAGTGTGAATATGTTGTGTATAATTTTAGCATGATTGTGAGTTGGTGCTTTATACAATTTATGATAACGCATTATGTTGTAACTACTTGTTCATGTTTGAATCAATTAGGACAAAACCACAAATGTGAGTTGCTTTCCATTGTTCACCAAAAAGAGAGTCGAGTAATCGTTGTTTTACTCGTCTTGTTCATGTTTAATCTTGTGAGTTGTTTAAATGATTGGAAACTTAGAAAGGATCAAGGCAAATTTTGAGCACTATGAGGAAAACCACCGTTCCAAAAATACTTCCGAGTAACCTTGTGAGTGTGCGCGAATTTGAAACTCCTTTTGAGCCTAAAAAGAAAGATTGTTGTTGTGTGAATCATGAACCCGAATGTTAACATGTTTTGAAGAGTTTTAAAAATGAACTTGTTGTAGTGTTGAGGTTGGGGAGCATTCTCAATTGAATTCAATAAAAAAAAAAGGGGGGGGGGGGGGGGGGGGGGGGGGGGGGGGGGGGCGGGGGGGCTGAAAAGTGAATGTATTGTGAGAATTATTGTCGGTAGTTCAAGCAAGAAGGTTTGTGTTAAAAAGTGAAATGCTCTTCATAAAGTTAGTTTTATTTTATTCAAGAACCGTGTACATATGTCCCTTGTTTTTATCCCGGCCAAACTACAACATTTAAAGTCCTTTGTGATCTTAGTTTCTACTTCTTTTTGATAATTTTATGAGATGAATGCATGAATGATTCCGGATGTGGCACGATTGCTTGTGAGAGTGTTTTGTCCAGTGTGCAAATTATGTACATAGTGTGTTAATAAATAGTATAGTTAGGTGATTCAACTTGAGCTTGTGGAAACTTGATTTTGCATTGTGTCAATTGTGTTTAGAACTTAACTCATAATTGTGCTTGGATTCTATACAACTTTGTGGAAATGCTTTGTGCGTGTATGTATCAAGTTTGAACCATTGGGGTTTTCTGTTGAATTTGTGCTTGGGATTCTTGTTCATAGTTGATTAACACTAATTTTTGTTTGAGGACAAACAACAAGGCAAGTTGGGGAGAGTTTGATAGGTAGCTGATTGTAAATGAATTGTAGAGTAATTTTCTGTATTTTTAAGCTGTTTTCTATGTGCCTTAAATACGAAACTGCTTATTTTTAAGTGATTTTCGAATTAATGTTTTATTTTGGGCCATTTGATGTTTTTGTTTGTTTTGCAGCATTTTTTGTAAAAGGGACGTGGCAAAAATCGGAAGAAAACACGATGAAATGAGCAACGCCGCGTGTCTGCAGCAAACAGGGAATTCGCCTGGCGAATGGGTGGCGGAAGGAGAAATTCGCCAGGCGAATGTCTGGCGAGTCAGCTGGCGAATTTGTTTTCAAATTGGGTGCTCTCTGTAAGTGTTTCGCCGCTGCATTCGCCAGGCGACTTGGTGGCGAAAGTAATTCGCCTGGCGAGTTTGGAATTCGCCTGGCGAATTTCTGATTTTTTCTCAGGTTCTTTGCACTGTTCTGGCACGTGGGCTGTACTTAAAGGTTTCGCCAGGCGAATTTTGTAGCTCGCCTGGCGAATTTGGCTGGGCAGAAAGTGCTATATAGTGTGTGGTTAGATATTTTTGGATACACTTTGGATTTTATCACTCTTTTGTAACCTAAAAACTGTTGTGAAGAAAAAAGAACACCATTGTTACCTATTTTTCCATGTTCCAAGCTTTTATGCTTCAATCCTTGAATCTTTGAAGATTGAAGTTCCACAAGCTTTGAAACTTTACTTGTCCTCCAAGCTACCATGAGAAGTGGTAGCTAATCACTCAATGTTGAGGTTAGATGTAGTTGATTCTGTTTTTATGTATTGATATTGATCTCTTATATATGAACAAAGTCTTTGATCAATATAGATGATGTTGTTTTCTCTTAATGATCCATTTGTGAATTGTTTTGCTCTAGACATAGACTTTACAACTCTTGACCTAACAATTTCATCTCTTAAAAACCAAACTCTAGACATAGATTTGGGATTTGCTATTCGCATTGTATTGATCTTAATGGTCGTTGCTTAGATTGTTAGCGTGAGACATCATCTAACGGTCTAAACAACGGTACTCACGATTCCGCTTTAGACATAAACATAGTCGGGAGGATACGCGGTTATATTGGTCGGAAACCGAGTTCATATGCTTGATTAATTGTTTATACATGAATAGGATTGATGAAACCTAACCTTAACATGCTTTTATAAAATCTTTTACAAAAATCTTTGTGACCTAATTAATCTTTGCTACAAGTGAATGATAACAACAAGTGAAACTTCTGAAAACGTTAACTTAGAATATCGCAACTATTGAACGGCAAGCATCAAATATCCGACAATCCCTGTGGATACGATAACAAAAACCCACACTGATACTATTCTAACAGTTAACAGGCCATGAGAAGTGACGGTTCACGGTTAACAGGCCGGTGATCCCGAATCCAATTGTATACCAAGTAACTACAAGGATCTATGACTCGGGTCGCCTTCTAGACGTAGAAGCGGACGGGAAGAGGAGATGCCTTGGTACCGGTTATCGATTAATGATGTGGTGAATTAGTGAACTCATGTCATGTTTCCATATAGTGTGAGAATTTCCAAGTGTGAACTCAAGAGTCCTTCCCTTCCCCGGACTTGAGTTAGGATTGTTAGAACCGTAAATAACCCGAGAGAATCCATAAGATAGGGAACTCACTGAGATTTGATGTATCTCACCCCACTGTTGTTGTTTACATCACAGGTTCTGCAGGTTCGGCGACGGGTAAGGATAAAGTGGTTTGACTTTTCCTTCCGGTTCGTAGTTTTGAGATGGCATGGCTTCCGCTATGACGTTTTATTTTGAGATCATTGCATTGATCTAGTTCTTAGTTTTTATCATGTTGGAACATCTTGTATATGTAATGCCTTAGTTTTTGTGTTGTATTAGAGGCATTTATGTATATAATGTGTTAACTAGGAACTTATTGTATTTCAATACCAAAAACTTGGATTCATATATATAATTTATGCTTTGATGTATGGATTTTATATGTGGGTGTTACACTCATGATGTGTAAGTTCAGGATATTCATGACCCAGCGGTCGAGACAAATGCGACACATATTGTTGTTGAGGTTGCTGATGAGGTGGTTGTTGATAAGGTGGTTGCTGATGAGGTGGCTGATGAGGTGGTATACTAGATGCCCCTGTTACATATGAGGCGTTCCATCAAGATGTCATTTTTGTTGATCCAGTCCCATATGTTTCTGCCGAACAAAGGTTACGGCTCCTTCAACCGAGTCGTCTGTGCACATTGATGGAGGATTCCCGGGAGGACACATTGATCGGTCGATGCTTATCGAGTATGCTGATCATGTGGCATACTGAATATGGCAGTGATAGGTATATATATTTTATGTTTAACGTTAACTTATTTATTATTGTGTCATAAAACTAACTACTAATTTATTTGTAACTTGTTTGCTACAGAACCGTCTCCCACTGAAGGTGACATCACACAAATCAAGTTAAAGAACTTCCCGAAGACTCTGATGCCTGAGTAGGTTAGGCGTATTGTACGTGATTGTAAGCTTCTATATTTTTCCCACTGCTCTCTCACCATGCTCGACGCTCTATTATTTACTTCTTTTGTTGAGAGATGGAACATGGAGACATCTTCATTTCATCTTCTGTTCGGGGAGATGACTATCACTCTAGATGATGTCTCCTCATTGTTCCATCTCCCAATCACCATAAGATTCTTCACGACTTATGTTATTAGCCCGCCGCTCACATGTTTGACTTCATTACGAGATTTTGGAGTTTCTTAGGAGGTCGTGCTGAAAGAGTTTAACTTCAACAGAGGTGCTCACCTTCGTATGTCTTGGCTTCGGGGTAGGTACGAGGAGCTTGTTGTGGCACAGAGGTATGAGGTTTTCGCTAGGGTGTACATGCTACATCTAATAGCATGCACTCTTTTTGCAGACACGTCAGGTGTTTATATCGACGCCCAATATGCGTGTTTAGTAGCCTTGAAGTTACCAGTCGGACATAGGGTGTGTTGTGTTGATCATCCTATATATAACACTTGGAGTGGCAAAAGTATTTGAGACCAGTCAGCTTACTGATTTTTTTAGTCTATTACATATATACTTGAAATTATTATTTATTGTTGAGTTCTTATTTAATTGTTACGAATAACATTTCTTAATTATTATTTGATATGTTTGTGTTCTGATATTATTGTTGGATACGTGAGCATTTCCCCAACTTCTGTGACAAGAGGGTACAACATTCCCTAGTGAAGGCCCACGGGCGAGGAGATGGAGGACCAGACAGTCACATCCTGATGGTGTTGCAGAGTAGAGGAGGAGTTTAGATACGCTGATTGTAGATGATGTCATCTAGACACCATAAACTGATCATAGAGTCCATTGTGAGTTTAATGACTCTTCTTTATATTTAGGTTATATGCGGTGGGAGACCATGGTGGTTAGACACTTTCCTGAGAGGTGTATGCGATAGTATAGTTATGTTCAGAGCATCCTACGGCCAGTTTCGAATATTCCATCTACGCACATTGACAGGTGGTTTCAAAGTAACATCATCAGCTCTGGTGGTGCCATTAGAGATCACACAATAACGCTTCAGCATGCCTCAAAGTGTGAGGATGGTTACTTGGAGTGGTACCTCACTGTATCACACCCTCGCATCATCCCACTTGTTGGGTATATAGATGATGTTGGGCCTTATGATGCTGAGATACCTACCAATTATGTGTCGCTGCCACCACCGCCTCCTCTAACAAATGCCGAAGACCAACAGTGCCTCAAGATGATTGCAGTTATTATGGATAACTGCATGGATTTGGTAAACCAAAATGACGGGGTTTATACTGGATTTTCTCGGGCTGCACACATAGCCCGTGGGGGACCTATTTAGACATTATTGTTATCTTTATGTATTATTTGTATATTACATGTAACATTAATCATACATCTTCATCAGAACTTTTTATTAGATAATATTTTTTATCTTTCATTGCTGTAACATGAATAATATATAAGAAAACAAGAACATATAAGAAAACCTAGACACTATTAGATGATTCTAGATGTTTTATCATCTTAATTATGTCGTCGGCAAACCTTTAAATCTTAGTTTCTATCTAGATCGGACCCTTTGTTAACCTACAGAAAAATGACATCCACATATCTTTCACATTTTCATTAGTCTTCAACTCAATAAGGTTGTATTTCACCCTCTCATCAGTGTCAATCCAATCTTCACTATACTCGATCTTTCTCACCTTTCTGTTTTCGGTATTAGGAAACAATTCATTCAACTTGAATGTCAAGGCGACGAGAGATGTGGTGTCATCCAGAAGCCGGAACTCTACGGGAGGTGAAGCTCCGTTTAAGTACACTTCTACCTTAATCAAAAATTTAGGAAGAGGCATTTTGAGATGTTTTTATCAAATCACATGTGAACCCCCTATTTATACAACTTTGCATTTATTTTGGACCATACAAAAATGTCGGTGCAATCACAGTCGTCCAAAAATGTCAGCAAAATCCTGAGCGTTTAAAATTTCAAACAAATTACATTACCGGGAATTTCACTTTGGCTGAAATTTCCGGTATAAAATGGTACTTTTAAAATTTCTTGTAATATTTGTAAATTCACATAAATTTTAGAAATTCCGGTATATTAGAAATTAGAAATACACTACAGATATTTAGTTTATATTAGAAATTTTGATTTGTCTACTGAAAATTAATTTTAAATTTTTGTCAAGGGCAATTATGAAATTTTGAAACTATGGGAGGTGCCAGGTATGGGGGTTGGAAGTTAAAACCTCATTGATTTTTTGTTTGTTTGATGTAATGATATGTAAAAATTATGTCTTTTGCTGACATTTTGGTTTTGATGTATTATGCATTTTTTGTTCATAATAGTTGTCAATTTAATTTTAATTCACAAATAAATTGTTTTGTACCCCAGATGACACTCTATCTGAAAGGCCCCAAATATACCCCAAACATTTGGAGTAACATGGGAAGGGGGCACATTGACAACAGTCAAAAACTCTGTCTCAAAAGAAATAAAAGGAACTAGAACCCTCAAATCATGGATAACGGGAAGATGGAGGTAGAAGTAAAGAGCGGATAGATCATCAGAGGTGTTCATGTCTACCCTCTCATCCCTCGAACAATGCTCCATAATCACATCCCTCTCTCGACTCAAGTTGAAAAAACTAATGTCATGACGAAATTTGTTGATCATATCCACAGTAGAGTAAAAGGAGGATATGTCACGCACATGGATAAACGTAGATTTTCTCGCCATAGTAGAGGAAAGTAGGAGTCCAAATGCGGGAATTTTTTATAAAGAATGAAGAAGGAGCGAAGCAATACTTCTGAAAATATATATAGAGTCTAAGGGAACAAACTCACACGTTCACCTAATAGGCTGACTCTAGAAACAAGAAGTCTCCACGCCAGAGTGCCATGTGTACCCATATCTCTTCTCCTCAAACCCTAAATCTCACACAAATCCTAGTCCATCTTACCCTACAGTCACCTTAAAAGCCTGAAGACACATCCTTCTTTTCTCAACATGATAGATGTAAAACATTAAGAAAAATTAACATAACATCACATGTAAAACAGTTAGGATATGGTAAAATTTGTTTTACCTTTACGATTTAGCATCACCATCATATCATAGACATCAAATGGTTATAAAGTTAAGGACGAAAATATATCAAGCAGTAATGGAAATTGATTCTTTCAATAAAATTCTCTGTTTTATACCTAATGACATGAAGATCTCATTCTATCCAATTTTTTGATTTGTACATTACAATTCTTAAAGAATTTATTCTGTGTATATTCACTGCAGTAAGAAAGTTTAGAAACTAAATCAGAGATTGAATGTTGCAAATAGGACAAATGAGTCTTATATCATATTAAGCATAAGCAAAAATCAGAGAAAATAACACTTTATAATTCTCATTCATAATAAAACTGGACCAAATGAAACACAATGGGATCAATCCCTATATTTACATATAGTTTAATGAAATAAGCTAACTATCTAACCATTAAGTATAATTAAATACTAACTAAACTAGAGGTTTATAAAATATAACTAACTCTATACACTAGCATTTTTGTGCTTTGTAGCAGTTCACAATATTTTAATTAAGTAACTTTATTTCATCATCTGGGTTAGAAGTACTACCTGCTTCAGGTTAGATCTCATTCACACCTTGAATATTCAGTAAGTTTTCGAGCACATCTTCCATGGTTGGTCTTATATCACTAGAAATTTGGAAACACCGAAATGCTAACTCGGCAACACCATAAATCATGTGATTTTCTTTGGAATCTGAATTAAAATCGAGGGCATGGTCCACAATATCAGTCAAAGTTTGATTTTGAATTTTGCACATAGCCATTTTGTACAGAAAAACATCATCATCCTTTCGGCTGATATCATAAGCACGCAAACATGTTATTAGCTCTATCAGCACCACTCCAAAACTAAAGACGTCACTTTTATAAGTAAGCTCCTTAGTTTTTTCGTACTCAGGATCTACACAGCCTGAAGTCCCTTGTGGAGTTGTTAAAACACGACTTTTATCAATTGGAAAGATGCGGGAGAGTCCAAAATCCGCTACTTTGACCTGACATTCGGCATTTAAAAGAATGTTACTTGATTTAATATCTCTGTGGACGATATTAGAAGCATGAAGATACTTCAATGCACCTGCAGTCTCCACAGCAATCCTCATCCTAATATTCCAAGGAAGTTTTTTGGATGTTGCTTTGTCACCATGAAGATGATCATACAAACTTCCATTAGAAACATACTCATAGACAACCATAGCTTCACGGCTTATTAGTGATGTGCAACCATATAACAACACAAGATTGGGATGCACAACCCTTGCTAGTATTTCTATTTCGTTGAGAAACTGTTTTTCTTTATTTTCGGTGTATTCAAAAAGTCTTTTCACCGCCACTTCACGTCCATCTAGTAGTTTTCCTGAAAATAATCAAATGATAGAAAATATTTGTTAAGACTATTAAAATGTAATAAATGGCCATAGATACAGTACAAAGTAGACTCAATTTCTTGCTGTTGGAGTTTCCCACAGTCATTGCAGGCAGTTTATATAAGTTGTAGGATAAAGACCAAACAACCAACATCATGAGTTGTCAAATTGAAAATTAGAGTCTCAACTGTATGATCCCGATCAATGGGTGAAGTCAATGACTGCAATGACTGTTAGCCATAAAAACTATATTTCGACTACAAAAAGTGCTATATTTTACCATGAAATACTTCTCCACTGCCTCCATCTCCTAGTCTGTTGTCAACGCTAAAATGGTCTGTGGCCACATCAAGATCATCAAAGATGAAATGCTCAACTCCGAAGTTTTTACTTTTGCTAATCCGTTTTGATGGTTGTAAGGAGATACTAGGAGAGTGTATATAGGACTCAGCATAACTATTATTATTGTGGCGCCTATAAATGCATATGGATGCGATGATAACAATAGTTGCCAACATAGAAGAAATAACACCTTTCATAAGGAATAGAGAGTATAAGTAATTATATTGTGTATAATAAGTATCTATATGGAGAAAATGATGAAATATATGAGGCAATTGAACTTATTACCAGCAGTGAGTTTCATTTTCCAATTCCATTTTCCTGCATTATTTAGTTATGAAAGCAAATATGAGTTAGCATTGTGATAGTTCAAATATAATTCCGTACTTGAATATTCAAGGAGAATTGTATTTGGCATACCTTTTGGTAATGTGGAATCCTTTGAGAGACACATAACTGCATTTTCTACTCTTTTATATCCACATCTCCCTCCATGTTTTATGCAATTATGGCACGTATCATCTCCCACACCATTCCATTTCACTTCAAATCCTTCATCTAAAACATCCTTTGTAACTCTTGAGCTGTTTTTCAAAGAATTCTTTTTTCCAAGAACTGTGATATTATGCTTACACTTCATAACACTAAAATCAGTCAATTTGGCGCTTGAGACTATGTATACAATATGAAATTTTCCCTCCATATGGCAAGACATTATTTTAAAACTATATTGATTCGAGGGAGAATAGTTTGAATCTGGAAGAGGACCACACTCGTACAACATAGTATACATTTCATTGTTGGAAGTGTAATTGAAGAAATGAAAATCTATGTCCACCTTAGTATAATGTTTGGGACAAAGATGTTTATCCCCAGCAGGAATAAAATCCCACATATCTTCTCTTGCAACCCTCAAAACTTGAGAGGCTTGATCTATATGAAGGATGTGAAACTTTTGGTCCTTTATTTTCATAGTCAAACTTCTGTTTCGGCATTCAAGCATAAACTCAGGATGTCCACAATAGCTAGGTTGAGTGTTAAAGTTCCAGAAAGGATAAGTTATATTAATAAATTCACCGCAGCTAAAAGGTTCACAAGATGAGTACATCTCATCTGCGGTAACATATAATTGGCTCAAGAGTAGTGGGAGTAAAAGAAAAGAGTTGATGAAAGAAAAAAGTAATGATATCTGAGAAGAGCATTGTTTCATGGTGACTCTGGTAATTAGAACCTCTATCATGCAACCTGAAATTCAATTGCATTTGTTAATATATACTACAAGATATAGGATGATTTTAATGACTCAAGTATTAAAATGTGTGTGGTTGTCACAACCATGGCAGAATTGACACTTACATAATCCATCTTAAATTTTTAAAGTGATATTAAGATTTATTAATATTACATAGTATACACAAATTTACATAGCCTAAAATGAAAGGTTTTATTGTTTTAATAGACAAATTGAAATATTATTCCTTTTGCACTCAATCAGAAGTTTATTTTTAAAAATCTTATATACATAAATATCAATTGTCATACATAGATTCTGAGATAGAGATTTGTCAAGAATTTACAATGAAAAGTATTTTTTTTCAAAGATGCAATATATTATTAATTTTTAGCACTATTTAATTTCTATTTCTTTTAGTGGTTGAAGAATTGTGATATGGAAAGGTAAATAATTATTCATTATCTTTTTAATCTACACAATTTTATCATCAAAGTTTTGTCACTATCTACATAACATATCATTCAACATTTAGATATTTATTTTGATATTTATTAATATATCTTTAAGAAAAGGTTTAAGAAATGTTCAATGATGAGTATTAACATTACATGTGATGGTGTTCTGCTCTTAGCTGGTGTTTCTTGAAGTACATGTTTTTGTATTCATGTTATTCTACCTAGGGATAAGACTCATAAGAGTTTGCATGGAAGTATGAATCTTGTTGAAGAGAATTTTATGAGATTGATCTTGACAATCATGGCTGCCATGGTGGCCCAAAAATTGGCAGACTTATGACACTGGCCAAGCGTGGTATTTAGTAATTAGAAGGAAAGAAAACAATTTCTATTTTGTAAGCAACCTGAACCTATTCTTATCATCGTATGGTATTAGACCTCTATCATGAATGGAATTAGAGTGACTTTAGTCACTTTTCCACTGTAGAAACTATCATTTACAATGCAAGACAAGTAACTTACTTGGTTTCACCGATGGAAAGAAAAGTAAATGACAGTTGTTAAGTTCCGCTTCACTCGTTTTCCGGCGGTGGCTGATCGTTGAAGGACAGAGTTACCGGCGTTACAATCTCTAATCTCCGCTTCTTAAGCTCCTTGCGTGGCCGCTATGCAGCAACAGTTTGTGATGCTTTATAGTATATTGAGGAGAGGGGAGTGTGTTTTATCTAGCACCAATTTTCTTCTTTTTTTTGTTTGGGGATTTTTTTTTTCAATTTTCAGTAGTCTAGCTAGCAAGTTGCCTACTTCTTTACTATTTATATCATCAATCACTCTGCGTACTTTCGTCTCAGAATATTTGTACTAACATAAAGATATATAAAGTTGGATTCCTATTAAATGTAAATTTTACTATTCTCTTTTAAATGTAAATTTTACTATTCTCTTTTAAATTAAATTAATTTTTAAAAAAGTTGAGTAAACTTACCCAACTGAATTGGTTTAATTTAATTGGACTAAAAATATATACTTGTCATACTTTTAAATAAATAATAAAATGCATTATAACAACACTACTTTTAATAATTAGAAATTTATCTCTATATTAATACGATACTTCAAGTTCCACTTTCCAATACAATACTTTATATTTAATAGTTTCAGCCATTTAAATAGACTGCTTTTTAAAAGAAATAAAAAAATACGATTTTTTATTTTATTGACATATGTTACATTTAAAAAAAATATATTAGTATATGAAAAAAAAAAAAAAAGGACACATACGGTTTTTTTAAAATTTATTTTAAAAAACTAATAAGTTGAGTATAGTTATTTTATATATAATTTGCTTTAACATGCTCTAAAATAATACTATGTTTTTGAATTATAAATGATTTTTTTAAAATTTAATTACACATTAATAGGAATAAAGTTATTGGTAAAAATTTTTATAAAAAAAATATAATCATTTGTACTTTTAGCGAGTATAATGGTGTCCACTGTGAGGCCGCGATAAAACTAATTTAGGTCACACATTTGATTACACATGATTGCTTTTATTGGCATAATATTATGTGCATGTTCGGTTTATCAGGAATTATCGTCTCAGACAATAAAACTCTTGTGGTATTTGGATCAAACTCCTCAGTGAAAACTCACTGTCCTTATCATAGTGCCACATCACCTTGTCATTTGGCTTCCTCGAAGAGATAGGTATGCTACAAATATGAGCTTTTAACAAGCCGAGCTTCAAAGCCATAATACCTTTATTTCCTTTTTTTCTTCTTCTTCTTCTTATTTTTCATCCAATGGAAGCATTCCATCGCAATCAAAGTGTTACAAAATCAAACTTGCATACAAGCATAAGTCAGGATTCGAGATCAATCGTGAGAATCCAAGTCGATCTTCAGCTCAGGAAGTGGTATTTCTCTGAGTGAGTTCTTACCATGCGTTGTTCAATCTGGCTTAATAAGACATTCAGTATAGACAAACACAACAGAGTTCCCTCTTAAAGGTTTATGAAGTTCTTCTTTACAAAAGAACCTCTCTAGAAATCTAACAGAAACTTTGTATTTATATCTATGCAAATGTTCCATTGAATAAAAAGATAAACCAGAAAAGAACAAGCATACCACTTTTTTTGCTAGAGTCAATTTAATATTTAGACTTGACCAATAGAGTCTGAACACAGCTTTGAGTGGATTCTGATTCAATGGTTGTCTAACTATTGATTTCACTACTCTCACCAAATTCAGTACCACCAGTATTTGAATCTGGGTTGTTGGCTCTTCTTCAAATAAATGTTGTAAACAACCTTATTGAAGACGCCTCTGCCTCTTTCCTTGATATCTGTAGCAGATACATTATGATACTCATATTTCTATAAGACCACACATGTAAGTACAAACAGACTATCATCTGCTTTACATCTCAATCTAATAGCAAACCATAAGTCACTTCAGAGTATAAGTCTAGAATGAGATATGATAGGAATAAAATCTTGTTATAAGAAATGTCAATAATCTCATTATCTTTGATTAAATCTTTTGACTTTGAAATCATTGACAAGCTTAGAATCAGACGGCATTAGCTATCAGAAATTAACATCAAGCAAATCAGAGTATTGTCTTAGTATGGCTGACAGAACTCAAAGAGAAGTTGAGGATTTCTCATAGAAATGTCTTTTAAAATAACTTCCATGATGGTCCTCAAACAAGAAGCAATGGAGTTTCTTAAGATATCACCTTAAAGAACAAACTCCATATAATCAAATATTTTAAAACAAGATAGCTTTAACAACATCTCTTGCTTTTCAATACTTGATTTTTATTTCAGAACACAAATGTTTTTTTTCATTAGCAATGAAGCAACTCCAAGTGTGTCTAAGTAAAACAGATTATGATTATTTATGTACAAGAACAAGAACCTGCATATATAAAACACACATCAAACAAACCATTGTTCTTTTAATACTTTTGTTATCATCAAAACTAAAAGAGAAAATGTAAAGAACAAATCTTGTTCTAACATAAAGCAGTTTGACATCCTTATTTGTTTTGGCAGTTTTTTATGGCGTTGTTTCCGCTGTGAAGACTCTATTTTGAGATTATTGTTATGATCTAGTTCTTAGTTATTTTTTGACATCTTGTATATGTTTATGCCACTTCTAGTACTTTGTTGTTTGGGCATGTAATATGTATAATGTGTCACTAGGAACTTATTTGTATTTCAGTACAAAACTTACAAACATGTATGATATGAGTTATTGTAGACTTATATTATACATGGGCGTTACAATTGGTATCAAAGCAGACTGTATCCTCGACCTAGACATAAAATATTATAAGTGTTTCTTTCTGCTTCATATGTGTGCGAACATCATCGTTCCAGATGTTATATTTATAGTATTGAGCCTAATCAACTTGATTTTGTTTGTATAACGTTTAGGGACATGGTTGATGGATGCAGAAGACGTGGTAGGCCCGCAACTCTAACATCCGACTCGAATCCTCCGGGTAGTTGTTTCACAAAGTTACCACATCTAGGATCCTTCAACCAGGCTTCCTCGAACCTAAAGAATCTCACGTTCGTCTCTCTAGCAATCCCCCCGCCCTACCTCTGCTCGTGCCTCTACAATCAATGATTAAATTTGAATTAAATTTAAACTTCCTTTTAATCTTCAAAGTTTCCTTGTACCTTAACCTTATCTTCATAAGAAAGACCATTTGGGGACATTCAACACGAATGATCTGTGCTAGAGCTCGAACTGCACGGGGCTCCCCAGACCCCTGCAGTTCCAGCTGATGGTTTTCATTATGGTAGGCGGTGTTAGCTATCCAACACCACTCTGGTTTTTTGGCACCACAATCCTTACCCATCTCCACTTGTTTCCTTTTCTTCTCGCCACCCCCACAGTCCTCCAACGAGCCTTCCATTATCATGACATCAACTAAGTTCTTTTTCACATTCATCATCCTTGCGCCAATCTGCTGACCATCACTAGTTTTCTTTCCTCATTTCTTCCTAACCCACTTCCTTTTCTGAACTGTAAGAGCTTTTTATTGGATATTCGTTCCTATTTTTCTCGTTGATATGGACACAATGCCTAAAAATTCTACAACATTCTCAATGTCAAACTCCTTACCCTTGTTTGTCTACATATCAGTTTAGATAATCTCTTGGGAATTCCTTCTTAACTTAACTAGTTGCACTTCTACCTCTTTACTTCTATCTTTCCCCTTCGATTCACAACGATTCTAGCTAGATGATACATTGAAAAGCTCTTTGGGGGTGGACCTACGAGATTATCACTCAAGCGCCAAATTCATTTAAGTCAAATACAAAAATATCATTGCAAGTGTTTTAAAATAAATATATGAAAATAATTACAGAGTTTGCTTGAAAAAAAATTGTGTACGCGTTTAAAACTATTTTCTCCCATGATCAAATCACCACTTTAATACTAAAGTGATTTGGTTAAGCTACTGCACATGAGTTCAACTCCATTTTAATACTCATAAAGTTCAATTACTTATATATAAAATGAAATGCATAGAAAATTTACATGGTAATGATAATCAGACGAGACGATAAGTAGAAAACCTTATGAGAATATTAACCATTTTTTAGAAAAGGTAACTTAAAATTGAATAACGTGCCAAATAATAATTAATGCAAACGGATTGAATTATAAATATAGAAATGATATCATTAATGTTTAAAACTACAATTTTTAATGACACTAATAAATAGAATACACATGGACCACAACTTTTAAAATTTCAATAGGGTAATTTTATCCAATTTTTTATTTTGGATAAATAAGAATTCACCTTAATTTTATCACTTACACACTCATACTTACTCCCTCCGTTTCATATTATAAGCAAATTTTATTTTTTAGGTGCATTGAATGATTAATGTATCCGATCTATATATAGATCAGATACATTAATTATTCAATATATCTAAAAAGTAAAATTTGCTTATAATATGGAACGGATGGAGTATTTCATTTAACTTCTACTTCATTAACTAAACCATCCCTTATCTCTTTTAATTGCATTTAAAAAGTTAACATCAAAATAAAATACGCTCTCTGGTCACTATTATAAACAACAAAAAAACTTTTTTGGTTCATTACATAATTGATGTATCTTGATATATAATAATAATCAGATACATCATTTATTCAATGAATCTAAAAAAAATTTTGTTGCTTATAATAGTGACCGGAGGGTGTATATTTTAAATATTCTAATATCATATTTAATTTTAAATATAATATCATTAAATACGATAAAGGGGTCGTTTTTTCCTTATTACTACAATTAGATGTCGCAAATTTTATTTATATTACTTGTAAACCAAGTATAATAGATATCATAACTCGTTGATTTAATTAATATTATATGGTTCATCCACTCTAACTAAGTTAGTTATCAAGGCCAACAACTCACAAAAATCGGTCCGCTCTCCTTATGTCTAATTCTTTATAGAGATGTGTCATGTCGATATATAGATAGATCTGTATCACATGACGTTGCATTAGAGCAAGCCTCCGATCAACCATTGAGACCATTCAAGACAATGCTACAAAAGTTCTTTCTCTCGTGGAAGAAGATTGTCCACTACGACAAGATTTCTAGGTTTCCACAATAATTTCTCAACCGTCATTCTAAGAAACTTAACCTTTCTAACTTCAACCACCAATTTCTTCACCATGAACTTAGCTCCATCCACCTCACTTTTTGCTTCCTCCACCTTTATATTTTCTCCATCACCTTTAAACCTGGTTTGGTGCATTAAACACAAAGAAGATTTTGTTGAACATTTTTAATCTATCGCAGCAATAGAAGTGAAACTCATTTGCGTCAAAGGTAACCAAAAGAAGATTATAAATGAGATTTCCATAGAGATAAAGGTTTTGCAACGCGACCACTACGGAGCAATTCTGATGATCGCTTTCATCGATGTTGATTTCTTACAATCAATAGCCCAAGATACACCAAGGATGTCTCATGCTTCTCATCGTTTTACTACCCCAATTTTGTCTCGGGGGTTCGTCATCCAAACGAACAAAGAAAGGTTAAGGGACCAACGCCTTGACTTCAGTGTATGTTATTAAGCTAATGATCAGGGGACCAACGCCTTGACTTCAGTGTATGTTATTAAGCTAATGATCAGGGGACATGCGCCTTGAATTCAGTATATGTTTAAAAAATCTGAATTGTCAAGGGACAAAACTAGTGCTATCAATCTAACCAAAAATCCAGTGTTACATTCTCTCATTTAGCATATTGAGATTCGTCACCACTTCCTACGTGACCATGTTGAAAAAAGGTGTTGTACCCCAAAATTTTCCCTTAGATTCATTGATTCGTCTGCATAACATATTAGATCAATTATTCGTGCATAACTAACTGCATTATCTAGACTTTGTTTGTTTGTTTCATTTGTGAATACAGGTACTGCTGCAGAAGATTCGGGGTCATGAAGGCTTTGTGTGTGTTCACTGTGATTAACAAGCTTGTGTATAAATGGTTTCAAGGAGGGTTGTAGTTTATGTCTTTTGGTGTTGAGCATGGCTATTTGAGGAATGATTGAAATTTCATGGTGGATTGCATTATAAACAGTATCTTCACTTTCAAAGGACGTCTCATGGCATAGTTTGGTTTCACTCTTGAAATTGGGTTTAGATTTGCAATGATTGTGTGTTTGATTTCGGGTTGGCGTAGTACGTTTGGATAGAGGTCTCGAATCAAGTTTATACCAGAAATTATCGAAGTGAAGTCCAAGACTTATGATTACCTGTTTCCCACCAAGTTCAAACTCAAAGTTCAAGTCATTACGCTAAGATTCATGTTCAAGTGTAATCTCAAAGAGATTTAGTCAAAATCAAAATACATTATTTGATCTCAAAAAATCACCCTTTTCATGAAATTTAAAGCGAGTGTCTAAATCCAAATTCAAGAAGACAAGAGTTTGCAAATGGGAGACTAAGTTCAAGGCATACCAGGAGTCCACACACTCTCCATGTTCAAAATTCAAAACTCAAGTTGAATTTCAAATTTAAATAGTCGTGGGATTCATTAACTTATCATCCAAAATATGAGAATATTTAGTCCAAAGTGGATTCCAAAACACCCTAAGTCATCATAAGTTCAAACTTGGAAATCCATATTATTTCTTTTTTAGAATCAGAATTATAAAAGCAAGTCCTCTTTCATGATTGCTCACACTATTCAATTTGAAGATATTAAAGGTCTAAATTATCACTTCAAGCTACCATAAAGGTCCATCACCATTCAAGCCATAAGCTTTACGATCAAATGAAATGTAAAAAGTACAT
Organism: Lathyrus tuberosus; assembly: GCA_022829125.1. NCBI lineage: Eukaryota > Viridiplantae > Streptophyta > Magnoliopsida > Fabales > Fabaceae > Lathyrus > Lathyrus tuberosus. The sequence continues at coordinate 12,933,143 of JALAZF010000044.1, read as the reverse complement.
ATGAGCGTCTGCAGTGATACAAGATGCTACCCCTTAGGTCTACTTGACTTTGTTCCTTAATTTTAAATTCATCAACCTAGCCATAAAGAACAATCTGGCCTCTCTCTTTACTGCAGCAATGGATGTAATTTTACTTCCATTGAAAGATGAGCCTAACTATATAAAAAACCTATTTTTTCTTGGAGATTCGGAGGTCGTTCTTCGAGCCTTGTCATTTGAGTATCGTTCAAGATGATGACCCTACGAAAGACCGTCATGTTCCGCTTGGTTTTGATTATGAGCTGTACAACCAGAACGACATTAACAAGATCCTTGAACGCTGCATGTCATTACCGTGGTTGCATAGTTTCGCCAAAGAAATACAGCTTCACCATTGATGAGGTCTATCTGGAAACAAAATCAATACGCTTCAGTATCATTAATTCAAGAAGGAAAATACCAGCGTGAGTGAGAATCATTACTAAATCGGAAAGAAGAAAAATCACTATTTAAACTCCAAGGTTCATCCTAATTTAAGGTTTTGCCTCCAAAGCATCAAGCTAAAGGAGATAATATAAAATCTTAGCTTCAACATATTTAGAGTTGTACTCACTTTGTAATTGCAGAGATACCATCTTCGAAGCTCAAAAATGTTGTCTACCTCACTTGCAAAACAGAGTATGGGCTCTTCTGCACGCTATTACGCCATTCCCTTTCGTCGATCTTCACGCTCTCATTCATACAAGGTTCGAAACCAAGGTCAGCTGTCACCAAGTTGTGAAGTCAAAGAAAGATAACCATACGCACATCCGAATAGTACATCGTCAAAGATCCATAGCGCATATTAGAGAAGAAATAGAAACCAAGGATGATGTTGAAGAAACTTACCGTATTGCCGATACCAATGGTGGACAGTGTACATTACTTCCATCTGTCACGAGTTGGTTGCCTATTTTTTTTTCATGTTTAATAAAGATGTTAGAATATGATATTATCAAATACAATGGCAGCCATGACATTAGTACTTAAAATTACATATTTGTGGAAGCAGTGCCGCGATGAAGGTTGTTACCGTTAAAATCCTCGGCAGGAGAGTTCTAGATCTTGACGTACTCCGCTTCCGTATTTCCCTTTTGGACTCCGCAACCAGATTTCCCTCATTCAAGAGTGTACATTTCACCTGCTGCATGGAAATCATAATGAGGTCTGCATTAATGAATTAACTTTCCACATGGTGGCCATTCACAAGCATCGATGGTAGAAACACAGGTCCAGGGAACTCACCAAGGGATATAGCAGTACCACGCTTATATGCTGAAACAACCATGCCTACACCATTGACGATCCCTTACGGTCCAAACGAGAGCTCTGAAGTGTTGGAAATGCGCAAGAATGAATATCTGATGCTTAGAGGTTTAAAAGAAGTTCTTTGAGTGTTTTTAGAAGAATCCTGAAAATAAAACCACATGTTCGTTCAAAGATTAAAGTCAGAATTTCACTTCCAAAACCGTCAAGTACGAATCATCATCAGTAATTGCAAGAAATCAAACTTTCACATGGCAAATAAAAAAGGAGTTATTGTTGCCATCAATTCTCAGACACGTAAACAAGAGTCATTAAACCATATGACACACTGTCAAGACAAGGAAATCAAGACATTAATCCAACACAATCAACCATTCACGGAAAGTTTTTTTGAACTTAAACAACGTAATCAAACATGTTCAATCAAAGATGGAAGGAGCATTAAGTCATGTTTTCACAGCAGAGAAGCAAATTGGATAACTTGATTTTCTTTCCAAAACCAATTCCGACAATATTATCCCGCAGTTAATAGCAAAATTGGAATTTCGGAGGCCTATAAAAAGGGACAATAGCAGCAGTCAAAGGACGGTTTTAGGGAGGGGAGACAACCATTCAGAACACTATCCATCATATATCAACTAAACCAATTCATTAAATCACAACCAGAACTCAAACATTCATCAGAAACTCATGCAACATACATACTAGGAAACCAGTTCATCATACATCAAAGTACTCTTCGAACCATTGAACCAGAAAATCATCATACAAACCGTTTCATCATATCTCAAAAACAATTCACCATTGCACAACAAACCAGAAATTCAAAACCATACAGCAAGAATTCAAATCACACATACAAAAAACTCACAGATCATATGCACCGGACTTCATCAAATCGTACACAAAAGGTGAACAACACACACCACACGGAAAAGAAAAAAGAGACTTATCTGGAGAGGAGATCTTGAGGTTGCAACCACCGTTCCTCGCCTTCAACCGCCGGCATCCTCTTTAATTTCCGTCGCTTTAACTTTGTAATTTGTAACCGAATTCATAGTGGATTGGGGTATGAGTCTGTTGGGGTTAGGGTTTCATGTTTGTTGATTGTTCGAATTAGAGAGATATCGAGGGAGAACGAGAGATTTAACGGCGCGATTAGGGTTCTCAAGCCCTATTTTTGAGAGTGGCGATTGAGAGAGACGTTTGAGAACGAGAGGGAAGAGAGTTCGTATTTTGTTTTCTCTTTTTTTTATTCTATTGTTTTTTCTTAATCGTATACATGTATGTTCACAACACACACACATACACCCTCGCGTTATGAACAATTGATGACGCTTTGATTGCATCAGCGGCCAGGATCTGAGGGTCCAGGATGGACCCTCTCTCCCGCATCATACACGATCACTCCGTTTTTTTTATGTCTTTTTTTCTTTTTATAACAATCCAATATTTTCTTATTAATATAACTAAAAAACCCTTCTATAAATTAAAACTAAACAACCTTTTTTAAAAAATAATTAAGCAATTCCCTTTTTTAGCTAAGTACACCTTTTTTATTTTTCTTTTATCTGAAAGTTTCTTAGAAATAAATAGAGCCTCTTTTAACAAAATAGTTAACTTTTTTATAAAATATAATTAACTAAAATAAGAAAAACATTTTTTAAAAACTAATAATAACTTTTAATATCATATAACTTTAAAAAATAAAAATAACCTCTTTAACTTTTCCTTTAAAATTAATCAAACTCTCTCTTAATAAATTGTTCGTTAAAATCTCTTGCGCTTGAGTGTACGCTTGTATGTTTATTTATCTTGTCTCTGCTTGATATCATGTCTTTGTATGCTTACCTCTATTTGAATGCTCACTCGTTATTGTTTTCAAAACCCTTTCAAAATATAAAAAACTCTTGATCCAACGTCGAGCCCATTTTCTACCCATATAAGTCGATTGCTTTTAGGCATCGCATTCGACCTTTGGTCACTGTACACAATACTAGCCCACTTTGCTAGTATGCACGACTAATCTTAAGTTAATCGTCCCCTTAATTCCAAAGGAAGGTTATTAACATTGACTGCCATGTCATAGGACTAACTCTTAGAACCCTTGGCCTTAGGATTCGGAGTCTCCATACTCCACGTCTCGCCGTAGACGCTTAGAATCTTAGCCTTAGGAACAGAGTCGCCGCACTCCAAGTAAATGCTCCGCCGCGAACATTTACAATCCTACCCCTCTTAAACCAACCTACAACTTTAGAGTCGCCGCACTATATGTAAGGTCTTGTCTTAGACTTTACCTCCCCCTTGGAACCTTGACCCCGTCAAGAAGTTCCTCATTTCAGAACTACGCATACTCTGATTCTGTTCCCCTTGGGATACGTAGGCACAAGGTGCGATACTGTTATGGACTGGACCAATGGTTAGAATTGGCCCAATCCGCTTCTACTCCAGAGCAGCCCAAATCGCCTAAGTCCAATCCACAGAGGGGCAAAAGTTACCTTTCTGCCCCTCTAACCGAGCAAGGAATGCAACGTTCCTCCCCGGAATTACTGCCTGTTACACACAGCCTCATCGCTCCTCGAACAGCTAAGGGCAGGTGCCCGAAACCACGCGTATGCCCGACATAACGGCTAGTTTTGGACACCCTGCCCGACATAACGACTAGTTTGGGCAGTTACCTATTCTTTCGGGAAAACGGTTATTTCGCCCCGAAAATAGGACCGTTGGCCACGCGCTGGGGGCTCTATATAAACCCTCTCACTTAAGAGGGTCAGGTATCCAATATTCACCCTAAGAATTCATACTTTATACTTGCTCCTTTTCCCTGACCCTTTCTTACTTAAGCGTCGGAGTACCTTGCAGGTACACCCCCCTCCTCTCCATACGACCAGCATCCCTGATGCACTTGGCGGCCTGATTCTACAGGATCTGATCCAGCCTTCACGATCAGTGGCGCCGTCTGTGGGAAATTTTGTTCTCCCCATCTTTCGTTCCTCAGAAATCGAAGATCAAAATAATTCTCAAACATCATCACGATCATGGCCTCCCAAGATCGCACCAAGGATGCTCTCTAAACCACCATCCTCCCCGTCAGCAAATCTGACATTGACGGCCAGTCATCTCTCCTCCGAGATGCCCGTTTCCTCAGGGATGGAGCCACTGCTTCTCCTTCCCCTGCCCCTGCAAGGGAGTAGCATGAAATAGTGGGTCGTGTTTGTGAATCTTGGGTTCAACAAGTGCGTGTTTGGGATTAATCCAACCAAGCAAAAACCTTGAGATGGAAGGTCTTGCAAGGTAGTAGCAAGAACTGGTGGATTGAAGCAACATTATTGGTGACTTGATCACTTTGATCAAGAGTTTTGGAGGTGGTAGAATAAACAACAAACCATAGGGTTTGTAGGGTTAGAGTTCTTCATCTCTTGTATATACATTGTTTCAGGGCTGGTCCTTTGAATTTAGGTGCCTTGGGCGAATTAAAAGAGTGGTGCCCCTATAATTTTTTTAACAATAAATACATAAGGATAAAAGAAATAATTAGATAAAAAAACACATTTTCATTTGATATTATGCAAAAAGAATACAAGTATGGATCTTTGAATCAATGTTTATACTACATCAAAACATAAACCACTATAAAGAGACTTATTCTTTTTCTTCTTCTTCTTGATCCGATTTTTTTCCGATAAAAAAATTGACCAAACCTTTAAAATTATTTAAATATCATCCTCTTAGCATTTGTTGCAAAATCATTAATAATTTGTTCATAATCAAGGTTCTTCAAAAAATTATTTTCAATTGAAATCAACGCAAGACTATTTAATCTATCTTGTGACATAGTAGATCTCAAATAAGATTTTTAATAATTTTAATTTAGAAAAACTTCTTTCAGCAGATGCATCACTGATAGGAATAGTCAATATTATTCTATAAGATATGCATGCATTAGGAAAACAATTAAAAGTCTTTAAAGAACTCAATATCATATAGCTTGATTTTGATTCAAATGTTAAAACTTCTCTAATAACTTTCAATTCTTCAAACAAAATTTCACCATCATGATCAAGAGAATCGTCATATTTTAAACAAGTTTCAAGATGTTTACAACATGCTTTCAAGTCCCTATCAGATAACGATCTAAGCCTTTCAATACTAAACAAGAATCCAAAAATATTTTCATATATCTGTGGATAATAAGTTGAACTCAACCTCAGCTTCGAACTCAAAGCCTCCTACAAACTTTCCCAAAATCTGGAAGTGAACCTCGGATCTCTGTCTAACACAATACTCAACGGAACTCCATGCAGCTTCACAATCACACAGATATAAATCTCCGCCAACTTCTGCAAAGAAAAATTGATGTTAATTGGAACAAAATGCGCCGACTTCATCAGTCTATCAACAATCACCCTATAGCATCATGCCCTCTCAGAGTATTTGGCAACCCAACCACAAAATCCATATAAATGTTATCCTATTTCCACTCGGGAATATCTAACGGTTGCATCAACCCTACCGACTTCTAATGTTCAGCTTTCGACTTCTGACATGTCAAACAAGCATACACAAACTGTGTTACATCACACTTTATTCTAGGCCACCTGAATATCTTCCTTAGATCCTGATATATCTTTGTAGCTCCTGGATGTATGCTCAAGCTACTATTATGACTTTCTTCCAGAATCATCTTTTTCAACTTAGAATCATCGGGAATACAAATTCTATCATGAAACCTTAGCACACCTTGCTCATCCACTCTAAAGTCACTATCTTCAGTCTGATTACTCCAAACCATCAAGTCCACCAACTTTACATCCAACTTCTGACTCTCTTTAATATTAATAAGAAAATCCTTGTTGATCTTTAACATACCCAACATCACACTCTGCGACGTCATTTCACAGACCAAACTCAAGTCTCTGAGCTACTTGATTAATTCAAACTCTCTAACAATCATAACAGACATATGCAAAGACTTCCGACTTAAAGCATCAGCCATGACATTAGCTTTACCGGGATGATAATTCAAGCCAAAGTCACAATCCTTCAAAAACTCTAACCATCTTCTCTGCCTCATATTTAATTCTTTCTGATCAAACAGATACTTCAAACTCTTGTGATCATTAAACACTTCAAATTTGGAACCGTAGAGATAATGTCTCTAGATCTTCAACATAAAAACCATGGCAGGCAACTCTAAATCATGATTAGGATAGTTCCTTTCATGAACTTTTAGTTGTCATGAAGCATAAGCCACAATCTTGCCATCTTGCATTAGCACTTCACCTAAACCTATCAACGACGCATCACAATACACTACAAATGGTTCATTCGGTTCAGGAAGAATCAAAATTAGAGTCGTAGTCAATCTATTCTTCAGCTCGACAAAACTCTTCTCACAGTGAATATCCCACACAAATTCTTTACCTTTACAAGTCAACTGAGTGGACGAAAGTTCTAACTTAGAAAAGCCTTCAATAAACCTGCGATAATAACCAGACAAAACTCAAAAGCTTCTAATCTCTGTAATTGACTTTGAAGCCTCCCATTGTAGAACTGCGTCTACCTTGGATGGATCCACAACAATACCATCACCTGAAATAACGTGACCAAGAAAACTCACCTCTTGCAACTAGAATTCACACTTCGACAACTTTTCATAAAGCTTATTCTCTTTCAACACTTGCAACACGATTTGAAAATTCTCATCATGTTTCTCTTCTGATTTAGAATAGATTAGAATGTCATCCATGAAAACAACCACAAATCGATCTAAGTAAGTGTGAAAGATGTGATTCATGTACTCCATAAACACACCAGGTGCATTATAAACGCCGAACGACATCACCAAATACTCATAATGTCCATACCGAGTCCTAAAAGTCGTCTTCTAAATATCTTCATCCTTCACTCGAATCTGATGATAACCCAATTAGTGTTAATCAGTCAAGGAGGTTCAAAAGTCGGATTTACGCTTGATACACCAATTGGTGTTAATCAATCAAGCAAGAAGAATGAAGTTAAAATTAAATGATAATAAGATTATGGAATTTCGGGTCAAAGGTACTGGAATTTAAAAAGAATATAGGGAAGCAATTATATGATTGGTTTGATTACTCATACAGGAACCAAAAAGATGTATTAGGACTTTAAAAAAATATTTTGGTGGCCAAGTATGAAGAAGGATGTTGGAGAATTTGTGTATTCTAGTTTGTCACGAGTTAAATTTGGGACATCAGAGCAGCACAACGATAGCGTGACTTAAGAGCTAACAAGTCATTTGAAGGAGTCTTGTCCATACTTATTTGTTTCAGGTAAATTTTAGGGGACGACAATTCAATAAGTGGAGGGGAATTATAAAACCACTTATTTTTATTCACGTTTTTTGTTAATTTTAATAATTGGATTTTTTTTTTTGTGTTTGAGTGATTTTCTTAACTTAAATGTTGTTGTTGTTATTATTATTATTATTATTATTATTATTATTATTATTATTATTATTATTATTATTAGTATTATTATTAGTATTATTATTATTATTATTATTATTATTATTATTATTGTGTTATTATTGGGAAAATAATATGAATATTGAATTTATTTGTAAAGAAAATATTAATAATACTAGTTGGAATATTAAGAGTTAGTGAAAGAATAATAAGGATAATAGGGGATTGAAGAATTATATGTTGGTGGAAAGTTAAAATATGAAATAACTGGAAAACTAAGGGAGCTAAATGGAATAAAAATAAAATAATTAGAAAATTAGTTATTATAAAAAGAGGAAAATGAGAAAGGGGGGAAATGGAAAAATAGAATCACGTATCACTGAGAGAGAAAAGGAAAAGAGGCAACCCTAGGAGCAAAAAGTGCAAGGAGGGGGATATCCCACCACCAAGAAATCAAGAAGTGTTGGCATAATCAAGGTATGTAGAGATTGTTCTTTAATTCATATTTGGGCAACGAGGTGGTGGGGTTTCCCTTAACCCGTATTAGGTTAAATGAATTCTTGTGATAAATTTATGTGATGTTGTGATTCTATCTTTGGATTATGATTGATGTTGTGAATTCATGAGAATTGCTGACATGTTGATGTCATGTTGAGATTTTGTGGATGAGTTGATTCAATATCGACGTGAGATCGGTCATATATCGTTCTTGCTAATCGACGTATTAATGGTGTTGATGGTTGGTGAGAATGGTATTTAGAGTAATAGATGCCGAATCGATCATATAAGATACTCCTTTCGTCCCAAAATAAATGTCACATTTGCAAAAATTATTTTCCAATAATAAGTGTCACTTTTAGTTTCCAATGCAATTTTAGTTTTTATCTTCAATTGTATCCCCAATTAATAATCCTAATTTACTATTTCTCTCACCTTGCATTAATGATAATTATAATACATCAATAGCTAATAAGGATAATTTGGTAAAATTGTTACTCTCTCTCTCTCTCCCTCTCTTTCTCTTTCTCTTTCATCTTTTAAAATTTCTTAATATGTGTGTTTACTGTGAAAATTAGTAAACAACCTCTGGTCTACCAAATCAATAAGAAATTGGATAACTTGCAGGATCGACCATACAAAATCCTAGGACATGTCCTAAATAAATTAAAATGATATTTGGAAAAAGATGAACACTTCGACACTATTCATGTTTTAAAGAAAGTTTACTTCGACAAAATTAAAGCAAAAATAATGCAAGAAAATGATCAAAAGTACGTTGGAAAATAACTTGCAAAAGTAAAGGATAAGAGATAAATTTCTGGGCAGAGATTAACTGAATTGCATTGAATAATAAAGATGGTGTTACATCAAACATACATTTCTCACACACTCGTTTCTCTACATGCGGGTACTTTGAGTAATTGAGGAATTTGTACAAACTTGAACACACACAAATCCTAACACTAAGACTTGCTATTTATAATAGTCGGAAATAACTACCCCTAACGGCCTACTAATTAGAACAAGACAAATGACATTCTGCATGTCTTCGTTCTTCAAATGCGCTCCACGTGTCTTCTACCATCAATTGGATAAGAACAAAGTTCCCTCCATTGTTTGAATTCAAATCCTGGATCGAACGTCATTAGCAACGCTTAAGTCGAACCATATTTCCGAATTGTTTGAAATATTTCTAAGTCCATAACATATGTCTCTCTTGCACAAGGACACTTTCGACTAAAATTTCTGGGAATACCATTCCAGTCGAAGTCTTCCAAAACTTCTCTAAAATTCTATTTCTTTGATTAATCCTCTTAATCCAATATCAGACGTCGGAATTAGGAGCTAACAAATTGCCCCCCAAAAATGTCATTTTCGACACCATTGAAGAAAAAGGCATTTTTTGATAATGTCATTCGACGCCTCATTTAGTCCTTGTGAAGTTTCGACGTTTACTTATGGTTCCAACGTTACAAAACTGTTAACTTTCCTTTCAGCAGACCTATGACGTCGTAGCCATCATTACCATATCTGACACGTCCCCTCAAACCGTGCGAGAATCTCCACCATCATCACATTTCCTAGAGTCTAGGAAATCCTGGGGGTAGGCATTAATTGGCACCGTTCCATCAAAGATCGTGGGGAGGACACGCGTCCCACCCCCAATTTTACCATTAAAGTAACATCTGAAACTGTTTCCACTCCCAACCTTATAAATACCTCTTTCATCAATATTTTTCACTTTTTACGCTTTCTTACTCTCAAATCTTCCGGAAAACTCTTCACATTTCAAAAGAACTTTTTCTTCATTCCATTTCAACAATGGCTTCCTCCACACGATCAACCAAGGATGCTAACAAGACTACCAAAGAATCTGACAAACCTGCAAGAGCTCCTAAGAAGATCTCTTAACTTCCCCTGTTCGATTCCATCACTGGTCCTGCCATGGTGGGAAATCAACAGTACCTGCCTAAACCTTTTGCTGAAGAGAAAAGAAGAATTTATGCTTCACAGGTACTCATCCCTTTTGAAAGCTCTTGTGGCTTGACGAAATTTTGGTAAAACATGAATATGATAAAGATGGAGAAATCTGCTCAAGATTAAAGATGTCGACAAAGATGTCCTAACATCTTACAAATACAGCAGGTTTAATTACTTAACAAATCTGTCAAAAGATTTGGTGCAAATTTGCAGAGTGGATAAAGGAGTAACAATTGAAGGCCCGAGACAACAGAAGACTATATAAGGAGACTTAGACCTAAGGTTTATAGGTAACTGTACGTGTGTATCACTTGTAACTTTGTAACCTAGTTCTCTTGTGTTGAATAAGGGTTTAGGGTTTGAGAGTCGTTGGCTCTCTTAGGAGTTGTAAGTCTTCACTCTGTATTATAGGATGCAGGGTGGAAGGCATAGGTACAGGGACACAACCAGAAACCTGTAGGTAATGGTTGTTGTATTGTTCTTGGACGAAGCTTTGAAGCAAGTCCAAGATAACTTGAAGGTCAAGAAACCGCTACAGTTCTGAATTGGCAGAAGACAGAGATATCACAGGTTGTGATTAGGATGTGGGTGGGGTATCTCATATCAGGGTTGTAAATGGTTGAGTTTAGCCTTGGTAAAGATGTTCATTGGGTAGATGTTAGGTATAGAGTTGTAAACGGGGGAGTTTAGCTTTGTAACAGTTCTACAGATAGTGAAGTCTTCATCCTGGATTGGTATCCCCCAGATGTAGGTGAGATTGCACCGAACTGGGTTAACAATTACTGTCTTATTTAACATTATGCAATTTACAATTTTGTTAATGTTCTTGACTGACATGTTGGATCAGATGTCGTGACATCTGTGAGGGTGCAGTTCTGATATTCAAGGTATCAGTCTGCAGTTGCGCCTCCAAGTTTAAAATATTATGTAGCACAATGTCTTGACATGTGTTAGGACATCTTCTGTCTGCATAGGCTAGAATTTCACCTTTAACTGTTGCTGGTAAGCCTCTGGCTTTGTTTGGTCCTCTATCTGACCCCAATGTTGATCTTTGTAAGCTTAGGGATTTCTTCCCTACTTACCACAAATATAAACCCATAGGTTAAGCTAAGAAACCAAGGGCTAGAAACGAGGATCCTAATCCTGCTAACCAGAACAATCCTCCGACTGAAAAGGCCATTGATCTTAGGTATATGAACAATTTTAGGGTATTTAGGGCTAGTCCATCTTTGAAGAACCCCTCTGACTATTTAGGATGGTTGAATAAGTTAGAGAAAACAAAATCTGAGGTTTGGAAAGAAATGGGTATTTATGATTTAATCAAGTTGTCGAAAGTAGGACCTGAATATTGCTCGAACATCCTTGTTTCGTCATTGAATTTCTGGGACAACACACGTTACACACTCCATCTTCCATGTGGAATGATGACGCCAACTCTGTTCGACATAGCCGCTATCACAGGGCTCAAACCAACTGGGAACACTTACGACCCTGATTTTATGGATGATGATAGTATTAGTTTTTCGACCTCTAGGGCAGCGTATTCGACTCATATCGCGTATTATCACGATAAGGACATAGAGGAGGTTTCGGATGTTGAACACATAGCTTTTTTAGCTCTATGGCTGTCTCGCCGTGTCTTCTGTTTGAAGTCAATTCAAGTTGCTAGGAAATTCCTGACTATGGCAAACAAACTCCACACTGGCCATAACCTTTGTCTGAGCGAACTGATTCTAGCTAGCCTCAATGAATCCATGAGCGAAGGCGTTACCCAACTTAAGTGTCTGGGTGACAAAGGAAATCTCCTCCTTTTTGGACCCTTCTGGCTTCTACAATTGTGGTTGAACGCTTCATTCGAAGCTTGTCTTCCCTACAAGAATAAAATCAACGAAGACGTTGACGAAGTGAAGAATAGGAAGGTAGAAGGTCCACGCCTGGCGAAGCTAACTCTTGTTGATGATGGTCGAACCATTCAACAAACTTTTACCAACTTTATCATGAAGTTTACTAAACGTTATGACTTCACACCCCATATGGCTCCCTTCGTTGCAAGGAAATATGGTCCTGAGTGGTTCATCAAGCCATTCCCAGCGCCGTCGAAGGCTCAAGAAGCAGAATCTACTGCGATTTGGGAAGCCTTCCTGACTCCTAGGGTTTTAACCCTCAGATTTAACCTCTCAAAGAGCCAAGTTACTTTTATTTCTTATCAACCAAATCTGGTCGCCCGACAATTTGGACTGGTTCAGGTTTTACCCAAAACCCCTATATGAGAAGAAACACCTCCCCCTCCTTTATAACACAATTCATTCTGAGGTTGTAGCTATCAAACAAATTGCACGGTATGCTGGTCGAATACAACTTCTTCCAATAGCTTTCGAACCAACCTTTCTCTGCACCCAACAATTTGATGACCGGTGGAAAGCTTATTATGCAGAGGAATTTTTCGACGTGGCTGCTTTTACACACCACATTAATAGGGATTTCCTCTCTGTGCAGGAAAGAGTAAAGAAAGATAATTCGACGCACATTAAAGAAATCCAAGCCTTCCAGAAATACTTTGAAGCTGTTTATCGACCAGATGATCTTGGTCGAACCGTCCGCGACGCAGCTGTTACTTTGAAGGAATTTTTTTTAAAGAAAATGGAGAACTTAAAGAGCCCTTCGTACGTTCCTCCTGAGAAATGGTACGAAATGGCTTTTAATATGTTTCCTCCCAAATTCCCTTGACTGCCAAACGCTGATTTTGGAGTGGCCCTTGCCCCTCCATTCCCAGACTGGTTCGTCTGTGGGGATTCTATCAAAATCCTTCGCCAACAATCAAAACCAAAAGCGCAGCGGGTGATTCCGACCAAACATACACTAGACAGTTTGAAAGGGCATCTTCATATTGGGATTGAAGATGTTCACATTGAATCTGAAATATATGAAGGTGTGGAATGGGAGAATTTTGACCCAACATTTTTCTTACTTATTTTCTTTCGCATATAATAACTGCTTTATATTTTACTTTAGCCGTGAAAATTCCGCCAAAGAAACCACCAGTTAGGAAACCTGTCGAAGTAAAAGAAGAAGGGGGAAGTAAAAGAGCAGCAACAAAAACAAAGGTATTTCGCATCCATTATTAATTTTGTCGCTTTTCATATAATCCATTATTTTCTAACATTTTCCCTTTTAGGGTGCTCAAAAGCTACCCCCGACTCCCCAAAAAAGGAAGGCAAAGGTGGATGCAGCCGTGGTAGTTGAATCGGATGATGAGGATCTATCTTCGACTACTGAGCAGCCACTTAAGAAAAAGAAGAGGCAACTCAAGATGAGCGAAGCCCTGGCTCAATCTCAAACAAAAGGTGTAAAGGCCCTGACAAAGAAACCCATTAACTTAACAATTCTAGAACCAAGTCCTGCAGAAATGTCGAAGAAGGCTGCGGACCAGCCTGAAAGTGATAATTCAAGCCCTATGGCTGAAGCTTCTAAGGTACCAATTTTTATACCTCATTATATTCTTAGTAATCTTGTTCGACTACTGACTTCGATTATTCTTTTCTGGATGATGCAGGAGTTTCTACTCAATCAGCTGCCAAATCAACCAACACCATACTCCTCAATAGTGAAAGCAAACTGACATATCATCCCACTTCTGCAAAGGATTCTTAGAAGAGCTTAATGAGCGAAGTAAATCAAATAGTTGGGGAACAGCGCGAAACTTCTCCACCCAAGACTACTACCCAGAATTCTCACACCAGTGGCTCTGAACACGAAGGTGATCAGGAAAAGAACATAGAAGCTGAAGTAGTTATGGAAGTGGATCACCCTGAAAACCCCGTCAAAGAAGAAACTGAAGATGGCTCCCCAAAAGTCGAACGTCTAGATGTCGCTCAGCAAGATCAAGATGATGACATAGGAGAAAGGGAAGATCGCTCTGCATTCCAGCATTATTCGATGCCTATTGAGGAATCTGTGGATGACCCTGAGAATGTCGAAGAGGATGATGACAAGGAGGAAGAAGAAGATGAAGACACTCATGATGAGGCGATCGTCAAACCGAACCCTAATCCAGGTCTTTCAATTGCGAAAGATTCAGGCAGAAGCTTTGTGACCCTTTCTACAGAAGAACTGGAGGCCTTGAAAAAGAGTAACCCTCACGAATACCTGAAGGCTTTGATTGGCTCTAGAGGGAGTTCGTTTGAAAAAAGTCTCAACTCTTCTTCAGTGTTTGGTGGTCGATCAACCAACAATCCTGCCAGCGAAATACTTTCATAGATCAAGGAAAAGGTTTTCAAAGGTGACCTGTTTTGACTCATAGAGTCTGATGCCACTTCTCCTCTTACCTTGAAAAGTATTCTCAAAAGGTCGACATTCTGGCTGCCTCTCATAAAGTTACAAACGTAATCTTGGAGCTGACTTCAATGATCGATCAAGTTGTTGCTGATGTCGCCAAGATCAAGCAAAGCTCTAAAGACATCGAAAGTTATACTGGCTCTATAGTTGTTGTGTGGGATGTTGCCTTGGAGTCGACCAATCACTTGGCTGACTTAGAGAAATCCCAAGAACATAACAAGGCTGAAATCGAAACCAACAATCGAAATATTCATTCCTGGGAAGAACAAATAAAAGAACTACAGGCCAAAATTTTGAAATCCAAGAAGCAAAATGCTGAGCTTCAGAAGTTTGATAATTATAAAGCGGCGAAAGAGCTTGAAGTTGGGCAGAGCTTTATTGACAAGGCTCAAAAGTTAGAAGCGGAACTTGATGTAATGAGGTCGACCAAGTCCATCTGTGAGAAGCGGTTGGAATTTCTGAAGGCGAAGTACCTCAACATGAAGGCTACCCTTCCATTTTAGTTCTAGTTCCTTTTATTTTAAACTTTATCATCACTTCTTGGATTATGTAATGATTTTTTGAACCCTTCGCAATTCTTCTGGATGTAACGAATTTAGCCATTTTGGCAACAATTTTACCATGATAGCTTTCGATTATTTTACATGTGATTACTCTTTAGCCATTTTTACTTCTTGAAGTGCAGGCTTGTATTTTTTTCAAATACTTCCCATTTACCCTTAAAATTCTCTTATCTTGATCTAACTCTTCGATCTCATAAGCACCATTCAAAAAGACTTGTATGATTTGAAAAGGGCCTTCCCATTTAGGGGATCATTTCCCCAAGGCTCTATCTTTTCGATCCATAGGCAAGACTACTTTCCAAACCAGCTATTCAGGCAAAAACATCTTAACTTTCACTTTCTTATTATAAGACTTTTCTACTATCTTCTTCTGTCTTTTCAATAACTCTAAAGCATTAAGCCTTTCCTCATATAAGTCCACTAATTCATCTAACATCATGTTCCAATATGACTCAGATGGGATCTCATGATGCCTCTGAATTCTCGTTGACTGAAGATAGATCTCAACCGGTAATAGCGCATCATGACCAAAGGTTAATCGAAATGGTGTGGAATTAGTAGCCTCTTTGGGGGAGGTTCGACATGCCCAGAGAACCTGATCCAAAGTCTTGTGCCAATTTCTAGGCTTCTTTCCTACATGTTTCTTAATTAAACTAATCACTAATTTGTTTGCCGCTTCGACCTGACCATTAGCCTGAGTGTAATAAGGTGTAGAGGTTAATAGTTTGAAACCCATTTCTTTAGCAAATTCTTGCATTTTTCGACCAGTGAACACTGATCCTTGATCCGTTGTAATGGTTTCTTAGATTCCAAACCTATAGATAATGTGTTTTTTAAGGAATTCGATTACGTCTTCTTGGTCAACATTTGGAAATGGTATAACTTCGATCCATTTCGTAAAATAGTCAATGCCTACCAAAATATACCTTTAATTTTTAGATGACACTGGTCGAATTTCTCCAACCAAATCCAAAGTCCAGCCTCTGAAGGGCCATGGCTTGACTATAGAATGTAATTCACTTGTAGGGACATGCTGTATACCTGCATGCACTTGTCATTCTTGTCATCCCTTAGCGAATTCGATACAATCTTTCAACATAGTAGGCCAATACATACCTTGTCGAAACAAAAGCCATTTCATCTTATGGCCTACCTGATGAGCCCCACATGCCCCACTATGAATAGTCGAAAGGGTTAGATACGCTTCTGACTCACTAAGGAATTTAAGCAAAACTCCCTCAGGAGTCTTTTTGAATAATTCATTACCCATAAAAACATAACTTAAAGCTCGATACCTGATTTTTCATTATGTGGACGCCGTTGGATTTTGCAGATACTCCACTATTGGTTTTCTCCAATCTTCGTCTGTCAAGCTATCTATTGCTAAGATTTCAAAATTTTCTTTATCAGCATATCCTAGCTCCGTTGTTTCCAAATCTGATGGGGACAACCTGGATGACACAACTCTTCCTCTGACTTCGATTGCATCTTGTAATTTTTCTTTCGAAATTTTATACCCAGAAGCAATCTGATCTAAGTCATTAGCTACTTGATTCTCTAGTCGAGGTATGTGTCGAATGCTCACCACATCGAACTTTTTTAGTAATCGATTGGCTATTACAAAGTACATAATGAAATTTTATTTAACACACTTGTACTCCTTTGTGATTTGTTTTATGACTAACTCTGAGTCTCCCATTATTTCAACTCGAGTTGCCCCCAATTCCAACAATATCTCAAGTCCAGCTATTAAAGCTTCATATTCAACCTCACTGTTCAAACAAAGACCTTCGACTTTATACTTGAATTTTGTTAGGAGAAATAATCAAGACTCTTATGCATGTACCATCTTTATGACTAGAACCATCGAAATACAATTTCCAAGGTTCGAGCTCAAGATAGTTTAACATAGTTTCATTTATAGAGTGGTCGACGATGAAGTCAGCTACCACTTGTCCCTTAACAGCCTTTAAAGGCATGTAAGTTAAGGAATACTCAGTTAAAGTTAATGCCCATTTACCAATTCGACTGTACAAAATTGGTTTAGACAACATATGTTTAATGATATCAAAATGAGACGAAACATAAACATCAACAGGTTTTATATAATGCTTCAACTTTGTACAAGAAAAATACTAGCATAAACACAAATTTTCAACTATGTTATACCTAGTTTCTGCATCGTTCAACACCCTACTAAGGTAGTAAATGGCTCTTTCGACACCATTTTCATCCGCTTGAGCCAACATGCTCCCTAAAGTTTTGTGCGACGTAGATATGTACAATCTCATACTCCCATTTCTACAAGGTGGCGCTAGAATTGGAGGGTGACGCAAGTACTCCTTGATTTTTTTGAAAGCTTCTTACTGAGCTTGCCCCCATTCGAATCCTTCCTTGTTGAGTCGAAGCAGAGGTGCGAAGGCTTGAGTTTTTCCGCTAAGGTTCGAGATGAATCTCCTTAAAAAATTGATCTTTCCCAACTATAACTGTAATTCCTTCTTTGTTGATAGCACTTTCGCTTCCATAATGGCCTTGGTCTTATTCTGGTTTATTTTGATTCCCTTTTGTGGACCACAAAGCCTAAGAAATCCCCCGCCTGCACACAAAAAGCACATTTGAGAGGATTCATTTTTAGACCATGTCTTCTCATCCTTTCAAAAGATTATCGAAGATGGTCAATGTGATTCTTCCATGAAACTGACTTAACAACAATATCGTCAATATAAATTTATATAAAAGTCTCTATATAATCATAGAAGATCGAATTCATTTCTCTTTGGTATGTTGCCCCATCATTCTTTGGACCAAAAGGCATGACTACCCACTCATAGGTGCCTAGGGCCCCAGGGCATCGAAACGGCGTCTTAGGGACATCCTCTTCAACAATGAATATTTGATTATACACAGAATACCCGTCAAGTATACTAAGGTATTCATGGCCAACAGAAGAATTGACTAGCATTTCCGCCACAGGCATTGAGTATTCGTCCTTTGGGGTCGCAGCGTTTAAACCTCTAAAATCTATACAAACCCTCAAAGTACCATTCTTTTTAATAACAGGTACAATATTTGCTAACCATTCGACATACCTGGTTGTTCGAATGAATTTACAATGAAGAAGCCTTTTGACCTCCTCCTTGATCTTTGATAGAATGACCGGTGCAAACCTCCTTAGATTCTGCTTGATTGGCTTCTTCCCAGGCTTAATTGGCAGCTTCAATTTGACCAGGTCTCTGCTTAAGCCAGGTATCTCGTCGTAATCCTATGCAAAGTAGTCTTTAAACTCCTTTAATAATTGGATCACTTCGACCTTGAGTTGTGGGCTGATATTGGCACTGATATATGTTGGCCTTTTCGTTACCCCCTCTCCCAAGTCGATTTCTTCTAGAGGATCTTGCACTAGCATTTTAATGTTGGCTGCCAACGGATCCTTCTTGAAACCCAAAGGCTCGTCATCATAGATGGCATCGAGCCTCTGCCCTTGTACTTCATCCTGAACCTTATCAGGTGATTCTGGATCAAAGTCTTTACCAAGACCTTCTTGGTGTAATCTTTTGTTGGCTTCGACAGCCATATGTTTCACTTCAGCCTCTAGGGCCGTTTGTAGTTTGTTTTCATCTATGTAAGCCGAAATCCTTTTAAGTGCTTCGAACTCAGACATCATCGTCGAATTCGCTTCCCCATCCTGTAGGGTCGACTCCAGATGTCCCTTCACAACCTCATCGCTGAATTCGCTCCTACAACCTCACGATCCCATTGAAAACCATTTGCGAAATGCAAGTACAACGAACAGTATGCATTGTCATCTAGAGTAAATGCAAAGTTGGTTGGGTTGCATGGAGCTATGTTAGCAAAATGCTTTTCAAAATGACGTCTGTCGACCTGATTGATTACAGCCTTGAAATAACCTTGGTCTGCTTCAATGTTTTCCACAATGTCGTCTGGGCACCATATAGTTATCCTCTAATGCATGGATGAAGGTACAACCCAAATCCCATGTATCCATTCACGGCCAAGTAACAAATTATAATTGGCTTTCATTTCGACAACCATAAACATGGTCGGTCTTGTAATAATACCTATGGTAAGATCGACCTGAATCACCCCCAAAGTATTACCCACCTTTCCTTCATAGTTGGAGAGTACCATATGTTGGGGCTTGGTATCGATGTCGAACTTCCCGATTTTCCTCAGCATGAATTGTGGCATTAGGTTCACCGTCGCACCATAATCCACTAAGATTTTGTTAACAGGAACGTCTTCAACCTTACCTGTAATGAATAAAAGTTTCAAATGACTTTTCATTGCCTCGTCTGGGCATTCGAAGAACGCATTCTGTTCCTCGACACAGATATTGTTCATCACATAATAGCACACAGGTTTATGTGCAGCCATTTCGATTTCACTATTATTATCCGTCTCTTCGACCTCAATTATTTGGTCGAATTCCCTGGGGAGGACTGACACCACATTCACTATGATATCCAAAGACTTATCTGAACCTGAGTTGAAATTGTCAGTAACCATCTCATCCTCATCAACTGCTCGATCATATTTTTATTTGGCCTCTTCTTCCTGTGTGGCAAATAACTTTATCCCCACCGGCATCTTTTCGACATGTTTTGGTTCCTCCCTGTCAGTCTTGCCAGTCGGTAGGTTGGTACTTGATTTCGCCTTTGCCCTAGCCTCTCTCTAAACCTTCCTTCTTCTTTGTTCCCTTCTCCATTATGATCTGGACATGGGATTCTTTCCCTTATAATTTTCTGAGATGTAGGCTGACTGCTTCAAAGTCTAGAATTCGCTGCGGTATTTCATTGATGAACCTCTATCTAAGTCAAAGCTCTACCATTTCTGCTGGCTTTTTCCCTTGTTTTCGTTTGGTCTTGTCCACTTTCCATTAGAAATCTTTACAAACGGCTTCAAAGTGGCGGGTCTTGCACCTGGGACCCTTGGCTTAGCTTGTTCCTGCTTCGAAGAAGATCTCCTCGGGTCGAAGCCTCGTTGACCATTAGGGGCTCTCTTTTCGCGTCCTTGTTTGGCTTTCCTAACTCCTTCAAGGTTTTGGGATGCCTTTTTATCAAACACAACATTGCATCGAGGCACAATATTAATTCTAATTTTTTTCTCTGGCACCAATGGAGGAAATCCATCAGAGTCTCCTCTTGTTTAGGGTAAGCTATTTTGTTATGCTCATCTTGTCGACGCTCCTCGTCGACTTCCATGGGGGTTTCTTGTGATATTTGTAACACCCTTTTTACCTGGCAAACATTCGCAATTAATTACAATAATTACATCAGATTAAAAATCCCAAAAGGTCATCACATTTCGTCATAAACATCAAAATAACAACCTGCTTCGTAACACGAGTTTTATCATCACGAATTCATTCAAACATTACGCAGCGGAATTCAAAATTTAAAACAATTTATAATCCAAAAAATGTCTTAAAAATAAAACTCATAAAAACATCATCATGCCAACAAATAAAAGAACATAATCGTTCGACTCAAACGTCCTGACCCAATGTTACATATCAGAGCAAGACCCTCTAATCGACAGAAAACAAAATACTCCGAAAGCTAAGTCTTCAAGCACCAGAAGAGCTAATCTTGATCATCTGCACGTTACCCACGTGGAGGAAACATTCAAATAGCAGGGTGAGTAATCACGAATCAATATATAAGACATAAGCAAAAGATAAAGTAGCAACACAAGACATCACCAAGTCATTCACAAATAATCATCAACACATCAAATACATCAATAGAATTCAATGCCACATAGTATGAAAATGCAACTTCATAGACTCGTGCATGTGGTACCAAGTCGTCATAATTGATGGACACTGGGCCATCACTCTCCAAAGATCCCCACCAATAGGATCGATTCTACACAAGAACCGGAGCACGTCACAAAACACTTCAATCCACACAATGAGATTGAAGCCACGACTGGACCGGAGTCCCAAATATGCCATGAATGTGTGATGCAAAGCGTCATAATAATCATCATCATAAAATCGTCAAATTTGCATCATCATTCATGAATCATTAACCAACATCATTATATAACATCAAGTCACATTAGTCACGATTCATCACTATACCTCACAATTCGTCATATTATAATCGTCATGTCAAAATTCCCTGATTTTATACCATTTACCATCATCACCAGTTTACTCATGTTTTATTACTTCATCATAGTCTTACGTTTCAAGTGGAACTGCATTACAAGCAAAAACGTGACAAAAATCTCAAAAACAGACAAAATTTGGCAACAGCTCTGCCCATACGCGTATGGCTATGCCCCATACGCGTATGACCTTCTTCCTCGCCCACTGGCATGCATATCACATGCGTAAGGCCACCTGCCCAGGCCTCCCATACGCTTATTACCATGAGTGTTACACGTATCACCAGAGAGGGTTCCCTCTCCAAAAATCCCCTTCAATCTCCTATTACGCATAATGGCTAGCCCATACGCGTAATGCCCATTTCCCAAGAACTCCTACGCGTAATGGCATCTCATACGCGTATGGCCACTCTTCCCATACACGTTCCCTACGCGTACTAGAAGAGGGTCGTGATGGCTTGGGGACGGGTGTGTATGCTATGCGTAATGTCCAGGGAATGTCCCCTTCATACGCGTAAGGCTCCCACCCTTATGCGTATGGCCAGAAGCTCCTCAAAAATCAGATTTCGCATCTGAACAAAATTCTTCCCATTCCAGCACCTTCAATCCTCCCAATCAGACCCGAAACTATTTTCGATTCATTACATATCCAAGTTCTAATCCTACTTCATTGTTTCCATCATTTTTTTTATCATTAATCCTAGATTTGTTAACCCTAAATCTATAAGTCTCAGATTGGGTTTTCGTTCATAACAACAACAACAACAAAACTCATATGAGTTCAACATCAATGACAACAATTCACACCAAAATACACAGAAGATTCATATATACACATACAAATCCATGAAAGTTTATCATAAAATTCATCATACGAAAATTCATCATAAGATTCATTATAAAAATGTCATCAACACAATACACACCAAACTACCTCTACCCTAAACCCATATCAAACATATTAACCCGGATTAACCCCCCATACCTCGAATTCTCAGCAAAAAGGTTCTTCCTCGGGGTTCTACGGTTGATTCTCCTCGTTCTCTGTACCCTAACCTCTTTTCTCCATTCTCTTCACTTTTTTTATGATTTTCCAAAATAACTTCTCTAATCCCGACTTTTCCTTTGTCAAACATACCCGTTGGACCCCAATTATGACTTCCCCATATTATCCTCACTTAATCTCCCCAATAATATCGTTTTACCCTTAATAGTCCTCCTAATTATTTTAAATAAAAATAATAATAATAATAATAATAATCTAAATATTCAAATTATTCTATTATTATTACTAATAAAATAATCCTAGTTAAATTACTAATTCTAAGTACCCTAATATTCCTTTAACTCGATACTACCCCACAACACTACACAAATCACCATGCGTCACAATATTCATCAAAATTCACCGAAACACTGAATAATCATAATAAGTAAATTAAATAAATATTATAATTATTTTGGAGTGTTACAACTCTCCCCCACTTAAAGAATTTTCGCCCTCGAAAATTACCTGAAGGAAACAGAGTCGGATACAACTCCCTCATCTGATCTTCACGCTCCCAAGTCCAACTTTCACCAGTCGGTCCACCCTATAACACCTTCACCAGAGCTATGTCTTTACCCCCGTAGTTGTTTCATTTCATGACCATCAATCCGCACAGGTAATGCTTCAACATTTAGGTTATCCCACACATGTACATCATCCATCTGAATAACATGCGATGGATCCAGAATGTACTTCCTCAACTGAGACACATGAAACACATCATGTAAATTCGTAAGCGACGACAGTAAAGCAATCTGATAGGCTATATCCCATATCCTCTGCAAAATCTGATAAGGACCAACAAAACGTGGAGTGAGCTTCCTAGACTTCAAAGCTAGACCCACACCAGTCACCAGCGTTACCCTAAAAAAACATGTTCTCCCTCTTGGAATTCAAGTTATTTCCTTCTCTTATCATGATAACTCTTCTGACGACTCTGTGAAGCTTTCATCATTTCTTGGATCATGTTAATCTTCTCAGTCGTCTCCTGCACAATCCCAGGTCCGAATACGGCACCTTCTTAACCTAATTCATACCAACATAGTGGAGTTCTACACATTCTTCCATAAAAATCTTCATACGGCGCCATCCCAATACTAGCATGAAAACTATTGTTGTATGTTAACTCAATCAACGACAAATGGCTATCCTAAGATCCCCCTTGATCCAACACACAAGTCCTCAGTAAATCCTCTAAGGATTGGATAGTCCTCTCCGTCTGACTGTTCGTCTGTGGATGATATGCAGAACTCATCCTTAATTTAGTACCCAAAGCATCTTGTAAACTCTTCCAAAACCTCGATGTAAATCTCGGGTCTCTATCTGACACTATACTCAAAGGTATCCCATGCAACTTCACAATCTCCTCAATGTACATCTCAACTAACTTCTGCATAGAATGATTAATCTTCATCAGCAAGAAATGAGCCGACTTAGTTAATCTATCCACAATCACCCAAATCGAATCATTTCCCTTCACAGTCCCCGACAATCCCGACACAAAATCCATGGAAATATTATCCCACTTCCATTCTAGAATATTCAACGGTTGCATCATACCTAAAGGCTTTTGATGCTCAAACTTTGACTTCTGGCAAGTCAAACATGCGTAGACAAACTCTGCAATATCTTTCTTCATACCTGGCCACCAAAACAACTTCTGCAAATCCTGGTACATCTTCGTAGCACCGGGATAGATACTCAATCTACTTCAATGCCCTTCTTCAAGAATACTCTTCTTAATTTCTGGAACATCCAGAACACACACTCTGTCTCTGAACCTCATCACACCATTCTCATCAATCCAGAATTCACCTCCGTTATCTTGGTTAATCAAGGTCAACTGATCGACCAACTTCAAATCAGATTGTTGTCCCACTCTGATCTCTTCCAGAATACCACTAGTCAACTTCAACATACCCAACTTTACACTATCAGGAGTCTCTTCACATACTAAACTCAGGTCTCGGAACTGCTCGATTAATTCCAATTCTCTCACCATAAGCATCGACATATGCAACGACTTCCTGCTCAATGCATCATCCACTACATTTGCTTTACCAGGATGGTAATTCAAATCAAAATCATAATCCTTCAATAATTCCAACCACTTTCTATTCCTCATATTCAACTCTTTCTGATCAAATAAGTACTTCAAACTCTTATGATCACCGAACACTTCAAATTTAGAGCCAAAAAGATAATGTCTCCAAAATTTTAACACAAACACCACAGCTGCCAATTCTAAGTCATGTGTAGGGTAATTCACTTCATGAAACCTTAACTGCCTGGAAGCATAAGCAACAACTTGACCATTCTGCATCAAAACTCCACCAAGACCCATCTTCGACGCATCATAATACACCACAAAAGATTCATTCAGATTAGGCAAAATTAACACTGGAGCGGTCGTCAATCTCTTTTTCAATTCCATAAAACTCTCTTCACAAGCTACATCCCACACAAAAGCTTGACTCTTTCGAGTCAGCTGAGTCAAAGGCAATGCCAATTTAGATATGCCTTCGATAAACTTGCGGTAATAACCCGCCAATCCAAGAAAACTTCGTATCTCTATAGCAGACTTCGGAGTCTCCCACTGCAACACAACATCATTCTTAGAAGGATCTATAGCAATCCCACCACTGGAAATCACATGGCCAAGAAAAATCACTTCCTTCAAGCAAAACTCACACTTCGACAGTTTTACATACAACTTCTTCTCTTTCAACACTTGCAACACAGTTCTCAAATGCTCCGCATGCTCCTCTTCAGATTTAGAATATATCAGAATATCATTAATGAAAACCACAACAAACTTATCCAAATAATCATGAAAAATCCGGTTCATATACTCCACGAACACACCGGGTGGATTGGACACACCAAACGACATCACAGTGTA
This sequence comes from Lathyrus tuberosus, assembly GCA_022829125.1. Classification (NCBI taxonomy): domain Eukaryota; kingdom Viridiplantae; phylum Streptophyta; class Magnoliopsida; order Fabales; family Fabaceae; genus Lathyrus; species Lathyrus tuberosus. The sequence continues at coordinate 12,907,949 of JALAZF010000044.1, read as the reverse complement.
TTTATAGTGACCATACCTCGTCCTGAAAGCTGTCTTCGGAATATCATCAGACTTAACACGAATATGATGATAACCAGACCTCAAATCAATCCTGATAAATACACAAGAACCTACCAACTGATCCATCAAGTCGTCGATTCTCGGAAGTGGGTATTTATTCCTTATAATCACTTTATTCAACTACCGATAATTAACACACAACCTCATACTACCATCCTTCTTCTTCACTAATAGCACAGGAGCACCCCACGGAGAAACACTCGGTCGAACAAACTTCTTCTCAAGCAATTCTTCCAACTATTTCTTCAATTCACCTAACTCAGAAGCAGACATTCGGTAAGGAGCCATAGACACTGGATTCGTACCTGGTACCAAATCCACTGCAAACTCTACTTCACGCTCCGAAGGCAAATCACTTATGTCATCCAGAAACACATCAGGAAATTTACGGACAACATGTAATTTGACACTCGCAGCTTCACGGTCAACTTGTAGCAATGCAAACAATGAAAACATCAAGGCTTCGTCTTCTAGAAGTTCGTCTACTTGCTTAGCAGACAAGAACATTAACTCCCCATTATCACCAAACTCAGGAAACTCCACTGTCTTATTATAACAATGGATATGAACATAGTTGAACTCCAACCAGTTCATTCCAAGAATCACATCAATTTGGTGTAAGGGTAAACACACCAAATCCATCACAAAACTCTTTCCAAAAATCATCAAAGGACGTCTCGAACACACAAACATAGTAGTAACAGAACCGTTAGCATGAGTTTCTATTTGCATACTACCATTCATATCAGACAATTTCAAACCCAATCTATTAGCACATTTAAGCGAAATAAACGAATGAGTAGCACCGGTATCAATAATAGCGACCAATTTAACATTATTAATAAAACAAGTACCTCAAATCAAGTTATCCTTCTTTGGGACTTCTGAACCACTCAAAGCAAACACTCTGCCATTGGTCTGAGCAGTAGTAGCAGTCTTCTTCGGTTTCTAACATTGGGTACTGATATGACCCTTCTCACCACAGTTAAAACAAGTCGGACCTTCATCTTTGCAATCAGTAGCTCGGTGGCCCTTCTTGCCACATCTGTAACACCTCAACACATTATTGGTGCAAACCTCAGCACGGTGACCTTGCTCGCCACACCTGTAGCACTTCACATAAGCGGGTGCTACTCCCCTGCTTGTCTTTTTCCTATATGAAGCCTTCTGCTTCCCTTTGTCAGCTGGAGTCACATAAGGGTTTCCTTTGTATTGTATCTTCTCTTTCTTCTCACTAAGATTCTTGTAGTGAGCATATCGAGCTCAGCTATCCTCATCATATATTCTACTCTTATCCAACAGCTCAACATACCTTCTAATTTATTGGTACCTAATACCCTGCTTGATTTCTGGCCTCAGCCCATTCTCGAACTTGAGACACTTGGACACCCCAGTATCAACACGGTTATAATGAGGTCAAAACTTCATCAACGCCTCAAACTTTGAAGCATACTCTGCCACAGTCATGTTTCCTTATTTCAGCTCAAGGAATTCCACCTCTCTCTTGCCGCGAGCATCTTCAGGAAAATATTTTCCCAAAAACTCTCTCTTAAACACAACCCAGGTTATCTCAGTGCCAACATCTTGCAGCATCTGACGAGTTTTATCCCACCAGTCTTCAGCGTCCTCTGACAGCATATGAGTTCCAAATTGGACTTGTTGAGCATCTGTACACCCCATCATTCAGAAGATCTTCTCAATCACCTTGAGCCACTTATGCGCGCTCTCCGGATCATGAGTTCCCACAAAAGTTGGTGAATTGTTCCTCTGGAACTTCCCCAAAGCACGAAACTCATCAGGAGCTTCACCATTCTGATTATTCTGCACACTATGAGCCATAACCTGAGTAATTGATTCCAGTGTTTCAGCAATAGCACGATCGTTTCTTCCTGCCATTCTGCAAACCATCAAGCAACATTAGAAGAAACAAGATTCATCGACAGTGTACACACACTCATCGACTGGCAGGGGACTGACATCATACAAAACCTGGCTGGGCAGACCGACCTGCTCTGATACCACTAATGTAACACCCTTTTTACATGGAAAACATTCGCAATTAATTACAACAATTATATCAGAGTAAAAATCCCAAAAGGGCGTCACATTTCGTCATAAACATCAAATAACAACCTGCTCAGTAACACAGGTTTTATCATCACGAATTCATTCAAACATTACGCAGCGGAATTCAAAATTTAAAACAATTTATAATCCAAAAAATGTCTTAAAACTAAAACTCATAAAAACATCATCATGCCAAAAAATAAAAGAATGTAAATCGTTCGACTCAAACGTCCCGATCCGATGTTACATATCTGAGCAAGACCCTCTAATCGACGGAAAACAAAATACTCCAAAAGCTAAATCTTCAAGCACCAGAAGAGCTAGTCTTGGTCATCTACACGTTACCCACATGGAGGCAACATTCAAATAGGCAGGGTGAGTAATCACGAATCAATATATAAGACATAAGCAAAAGATAAAGTAGCAACACAAGAAATCACCAAGTTATTCACAAACAATTATCAACACATCAAATACATCAATAGAATGCAATGCTACATAGTATGAAATGCAACTTCATAGACCCATGCATGTGGTACCTGTAGCGACCGATTTTTGTCGGTGACACGACCACCTTATCGCTGAAATTAGGAATTCCTCACCTCAGTGGGAGGAACGTTGGGTGCTACTTTCTGATTACTTATTTATCCCATGAAGCTGGAAGAGAAAGGGAAAGTTATCTAAAACGAACCTTGCACGCATCTATTTAAGTGAACAAACGCTTGACAGAGATTGGGGAGTCCGAGGTCAGGTTATACAATGGGAAGTTATCAATTACCCATCCTATACATGGTTATCCATTAGATGATAGTTTTAGGTTCTACTTGATATTGAATCGTGTTTATCTGTGAAATGGGAAAGATGTTGTGTGATGTCTGAGAGAGAAAATGTTTTTGTTGTTTTTCGGGTTTTTCGATGTTTTTGGTAAGGTCGGGGACCTAAGGTTTTTAGTTTAATGTGCTTTCTAATATTTTACAATCTTATGCCTACGTATTCCCTGTTATGGAGTATAGGGAAATCAGAGCGATCGTAGTTCCTGAAATTCTGGCCTATGCAGACAGCAGATGTCCTAACAAATGTTAAGACATTGTGCTACATAATCTTATAAACTTGGAGGCGCACCTGCAGACTGATACCTTGAATATCAGAACTGCACAATCTCAGATGTCATGACATCTGATCCAACATGTTAATCAAGATTGAACTGGAAAAGCAGAATGATAAACAACACAAAATATGATGACCCAGTTCGGCGCAACTCACCTACATCTGGGGGATACCAATCCAGGAAGAAGTAATCACTATCAGTAGTATAGTTTTATGTAAACAACCTCAGGTTTACAGAAAGCACCCACGCTAACCTATCACTACCCAATGAAGACTTTATCATTAGAAGTCACATCTAAATGATAAGAGAACCCCCTCTCACTTCCTAAATCACAACCTGTGATTATCTAACAGTTACTAGACCATAACTGTATCTACCCTATTGAAAGACACCCCTTCCAATACAAAATTCAGTCAAGCATCCTTGACTAACAACCAAATTCGGTTTTGCTTAAAAGCTTTAACCAAGAACAATACTCAACTCTTGCTTTAAAGCTTCGAGTGAGACCAATTTACAATAACCTATGTCGACCACATAGTATCGAAAGATACATGGGTGACTTACAAGTTACACAAGAGACTCTCAAAGCCCTAAACTCTTATGTTGCACCGACGACTTGTTGTTATATGTGCTACCTATTTTTGGTCTAGCAAGTCCTTATTTATAGACTCTTCAGTATGGGCTTGGACTCTTCAATCAGATCCAATCTTCACATTTTAATTTAGCTGCAAGATATTCTCCACAAAAATAGGAACAAATCTCCAAATGGTTTCCTAAAAAGTCTCCAAGATCCTTTTTATGAAATCCAATCAAATCTGCACTTTTTTCCTAATAAATCTCCTTGGCCTGCATATAATGATGAGGTATATCCAAAAAGATCTCATCAAATTAAATCAAATCTGTCAAGAGATATACAATAGCAGCACCTACTGTATTACTGTCGTGACAGTTGATGATGCTTCAACATCTTACTCGACATCCTGCCAATTGTTATAACCACATCTATATTGATGCCTGATCAACCATTTTAGGACATCTTACCCAACATCTTGTGGTAAACTTGTTTTAGCCAAAATGTAGCCAATCAAAGACCTAACACTCTCCCCCTTTGGTAAATTTTGGCTAAATTAACCTTTGGATAACACAATCAGCTCCCCCTCAAGGAAACAACCAAGGAACACTACTACTACTACTTACTTCTCCCCCTTTTTAGCCATAATATACCAAACCAAGCAACTATGCATTTAAGGGCTATCAACCAGAAGCAAGCAAATTAGTAGCATTACTCCCCCTGACGTAGATAACCAGTGCTCCTTTCATTTTCAACAAACTACTTTTCTTCACGAGAGCAATCAGTTTCAAGCATCCTGCTTGAACGCACAGTAAAGATCAATCAAATGCCACTGTTTGACTGACCTCAATCTTCTTTAGAACACCCACAAGATATATTGATCCACCAATGAAATCTGATCTTCAAGTCACATGAACTACTTGCTCCATAGCAAGACATCTTGGATTCACCAAGACTCTTAGTCATGTAACATCTTCTCAAACCACAGCTCCCGCAAACTGTATGAGATAGACCTTTTTGAAGCATCCATAACTTCCATTACTGTAGATCACCCTATCTTAAGTTGATGTGCCACTCCACTAAATGAGATTCTGATGTTGAACTAGATGTCAGAACATCCAGTTGTTGAATTCAGCTCCTTCTTCTGCCACTTGAAAGAAATTTCTCCCTTAACAGAACAGATTTCCATGCTCTCATAGACTTGATTCACCAACCAAGTTTGAGTAGACAACCTCTATTATGTAGATTTTGCAGTTATTCCATACAAGCTCACACCTTGATGAATACCTGCCAGTGCTTTTCCAACGACTTCAAGCTTGCCACTGTCTGAATTTTCAGAAGGAATAGTTAGAAACTACCCCCATAGCTGTACCAAGGATGCCACATTTCCTTGAGTAGAGCCATCTTCACGAAGTTACTAATATTGCCACCTATCTGAACTCCATGATGAGCATTCTGGAATGCCCTAAATTACCTGGATCAGAAATAAACCAATCCAAGTAGTCATCAAGATTATGATGTCTTCACAGTCTTCCATCTTCATCTTCAACGACATCACCATCTGGACAAGTCATTCACAATAATTTCCAAGAACAAACGCTAAGCCAATAATCCCAGGTCAACACCTAGGAGACTCCTGAGTGAATGTAGAACCCCTCCCATGATTCTCCAAACCTCTGATGAAAAGATGTCAGAACATCTGACAGAACATCCTCAATTTTGAATCTCAAGGATAATCAATTAAATACTTGTGGATTCAACAAATAACAATTATCTTAAATCCTTATATAATAACCCTTATCTGATTCCAGCATCTTCTGAATATCACCAAGATATTCCTCTTCATGTTGTCTTCTTCTGTTTGTGCAAGTTGTTAAGATATCAAGGTTACCCCCTTGAATCAAGCTCTTAAGATTCTCTCTAAACGAATCCTAATTACCTCAACTATGTGAACTCATCCTTAGGGTTGAAAAGTTTAAGTTCTTCCTTGCACGTTTTTGTGAATGGTGAAAATAAATCACCTCCACGGTCTTCACATTGTGTCTCAAAGAAACACCTTCTAGTCAGAAGAGTAACTAGAAGACTCCAGATACACGACATAGATGTCTTTATGAGTGGACTTGAGAGAATTCTTAAGTATCTTTGACAACCTAGCCGTCCAAACATTTATCAAACTCCTTGAGCAAGAACCTGATAAACTTTTTACCTCAACACTTCTCCTCTTCAGCTGACTCCAAATTGCACAAGGAAACCAAGTTTCTAAGTACCAAGTCATCATAACAAGATATCTGATCACAACTTCCTTCACTCCATCGCTCCCGACTCTGGAATAAAAGAATGCAGATACCTTTGAAATTATAGAGGCCGACTATTGAGACCTTCCACCAACTGTGTTCAGTAACAACCCCAGAATCCCATAATTGTATAGCTCTTCCATCAGAAACACATGCAGCGGAACCACCAAGGAACATATCCTGCTTTCCCTAATAAGATGTCAGAACATCTTATAAGACACACCAACAAAAGAACTAGCCACTTCTTCTATAGTTGTTGTAGAATCTCCTCAGCAACATGAACAACCTCCAGGTTGTTCCCACAGATCCAGAACATCCATCTCATCCATTAATACCCGTGAGTATGTCTGAGTTGATTGATCTGATCTCTAAAACTCCTCCTCGTTTAAACGCCAGAAAGTGTCTCCATGGATCTCATCCAGAACCAGACAGGATGCCAGCTCTGATACTAATTGAAATTATGGCCTATGCAGACAGTAGATGTCCTAACAAATGTCAATACATTATGCTAAATAATCTTATAAACTTGGAGGCGCATCTACAGACTGATACCTTGAATATCAGAGCTGCACAATCTCAGATGTCACGACATCTGATCCAACATGTTAATCAAGATTGAACTGAAAAAGTAGAATGATAAACAACACTGAATATGATGACCCAGTTCGGTGCAACTCACCTATATCTGGGGGATACTAATCCAGGAAGAAGTAATCACTGTCAGTAGTATAGTTTTATGTAAACAACCTTAGGTTTATAGAAAACACCCACGCTAACCTATCACTACCCAATGAAGACTTTATCATTAAAAGTCACATATAAATGATAAGAGAACCCCCTCTCACTTCCTAAATCACAACCTATGATTATCTAACAGTTACTACACCATTACTGTATCTACCCTATTGAAAGACACCCCTTCCAATACAAAATTCAGTCAAGCATCCTTGACTAACAACCATACTCGGTTTTGCTTAAAAGCTTCAACCAAGAACAATACTCAACTCTTGCTTCAAAGCTTCGAGTGAGACCAATATACAACAACCTATGTCGACCACATAGTATCGAAAGATACATGGGTGACTTACAAGTTACACAAGAGAATCTCAAAGCCCTAAACTCTTATGTTGCACCGATGACTTGTTGTTGTATGTGCTACCTATTTTAGGTCTAGCAAGTCCTTATTTATAGACTCTTATAGTATGGGCTTGGACTCTTCAATCAGATCCAATCTTCACATTTTAATTCAGCTGCAAGATCTTCTCCACAAAAATAGGAACAAATCTCCAAATGGTTTCCTAAAAGTCTCCAAGATCCTTTTTATGAAATCCAATCAAATCTTCACTTTTTTCCTAATAAATCTCCTTGGCCTGCGTATAATGATGAGGTATATCCAAAAAGATCTCATCAAACTAAATCAAATCTGTCAAGAGATATACAATAGTAGCACCTACTGTATTACTGTCGTGACAGTTGATGATGCTTCAACATCTTACTCGACATCCTGCCAAGTGTTATAACCACATCTGTACTGATGTCTGATCAACCATGTCAGGACATCTTACCCAACATCTTGTTGTAAACTTATTTTAGCCAAAATGTAGCCAATCAAAGACCTAACAATCTCCCCCTTTGGCAAATTTTGGCTAAAACTACCTTTGGATAACACAATCAGCTCCCCCTCAAGGAAACAACCAAGGAACACTACTACTACTTACTTCTCCCCCTTTTTAGCCATAATATGCCAAACCAAGCAACTATGCATTTAAGGGATATCAACCAGAAGCAAGCAAATCAGTAGCAATACTCCCCCTGACGTAGATAACCAGTGCTCATTTCATTTTCAACTAACTACTCTTCTGCATAAGAGCAATCAGTTTTAAGCATCCTGCTTGAACGCACAATAAAGATCAATCAAATGCCACTGTTTGACTGACCTCAATCTTCTTCAGAACACCCACAAGATATATTGATCCACCAATGAAATCTGATATTTAAGTCACATGAACTACTTGCTCCATAGCAAGACATCTTGGATTCACCAAGCCTCTTAGTCATGTAACATCTTCTCAAACCACAACTCCCGCAAACTGTATGAGATAGACCTTTTTGAAGCATCCATAACTTCCATTACTGTAGATCACCCTATCTTAAGTTGATGTGCCACTCCACCAAATGAGATTCTGATGTTGAACTAGATGTCAGAACATCTAGTTGTTGAATTCAGCTCCTTCTTCTGCCACTTGAAAGAACTTTCTCCCTTAACAGAACAGATTTCCATGCTCTCATAGACTTGATTCACCAACCAAGTTTGAGTAGACAACCTCTATTATGTAGATTTTGCAGTTATTCCATACAAGCTCACACCTTTATGAATACCTTCCAGTGCTTTTCCAAAGACTTCAAACCTGCCACTGTCTGAATCTTTAGAAGGAATAGTTAGATACTACCCCCATAGTTGTACCAAGGATGCCACATTTCCTTGAGTAGAGCCATCTTCATGAAGTTGTTGATATTGCCACCTATCTGAACTCCATGATGAGCATTTTAGAATTCCCTAAAGTACCTGGATCATAAATAAACCAATCCAAGTAGTCATCAAGATTATGATGTCTTCACAGTCTTCCATCTCCATCTTCAACAGCATCACCATCTGGACAAGTCATTCACAATACTTTCCAGGAACAGACGCTAAGCCAATAATCCCAGGCCAACACCTAGGAGACTCCTGAGTGAATGTAGAACCCCTCCCATGATTCTCCAAACCTCTGATGAAAAGATATCAGAACATCTGGCAGAACATCCTCAATCTTGAATCTCAATGATAATCAAATAAATACTTGTGGATTCCATAAATAGCAATTGATCTTAAATCCTTGTATAATAACCCTTATCTAATTTCAACATCTTCTGAATATCATCGAGATATTCCTCTTCATGTTGTCTTCTTTTGTTTGTGCAAGTTGTTAATATATCAAGGCTACCCCCTTGACTCAAGCTCATAAGATTCTCTCTGAACAAATCCTAATTACCTCAATTGTGTGAACTCATCCTTAGGGTTGAAAAGTTTGAGTTCTTCCTTGCACGTTTTTGTGAATGGTGAAAATAAATCACCTCCACAGTCTTCACATTGTGTCTCAAAGAAACACCTTCTAGTCAGAAGAGTAACTAGAATACTCCAGATACACAACATAGATGTCTTTATGAGTGGACTTGAGAGAATTCTCAAGTATCTTTGACAACCTAGCCGTCCAAACATTTATCAAACTCCTAGAGCAAGAACCTGATAAACTTTTTACCTCAACACTTCTCCTCTTCAGCTGACTCCAAATTGCACAAGGAAACCAAGTTTCCAAGTACCAAGTCATCATAACATGATATCTGATCACAACTTCCTTCACTTTATCGCTCCCGACTCTGGAATAAAAGAATGCAGATACCTTTGAAATTATAGAGGCCGACTATTGAGACCTTCCACCAACTGTCTTCAGAAACAACCCCAGAATCCCATAATTGTAGAGCTCTTCCATCAGAAACACATGCAGCGGAACCACCAAGGAACATATCCTGCTTGCCCTAATAAGATGTCAGAACATCTTATAAGACACACCAACAAAAGAACTAGCCACTTCTGTTGTAGTTATTGTAGAATCTCCTCAGCAACATGAACAACCTCCGGGTTGTTCCCACATATCCAAAACATCCATCTCATCCATTAATACCCGTGAATATGTCTGAGTTAATTGATCTGATCTCTAAAACTCCTCATCGTTTAAACGCTAGAAAGTATCTCCATGGATCTCTTCCAGAACCAGACAGGATGCCGACTCTGATACCAATTGAAATTCTGGCCTATGCAGATAGCAGATGTCCTAACAAATGTCAAGACATTGTGCTACATAATCTTATCAACTTGGAGGCGCACCTGCAGACTGATACCTTAAATATCAGAACTGCACAATCTTAGATGTCACGATATCTTATCCAACATGTTAATCAAGATTGAACTGAAAAAGCAGAATGATAAATAACACAGAATATGATAACCCAGTTCGGTGCAACTCACCTACATCTGGGGGATACCAATCCAGGAAGAAGTAATCACTATCAGTAGTATAGTTTTATGTAAACAACCTCAGGTTTACAGAAAGCACCCACGCTAACCTATCACTACCAGATGAAGACTTTATTATTAGAAGTCGCATCTAAATGATAAGAGAACCCCTCTCACTTCCTAAATCACAACCTGTGATTATCTAACAGTTACTACACCATAAATGTATCTACCCTATTGAAAGATACCTCTTCCAATACAAAATTCAGTCAAGCATCCTTGACTAGCAACCATACTCGGTTTTGCTTAAAAGCTTTAACCAAGAACAATACTCAACTCTTGCTTCAAAGCTTCGAGTGAGACCAATTTACAATAACCTATGTCGACCACATAGTATCAAAAGATACATGGGTGACTTACAAGTTACACAAGAGACTCTCAAAGCCCTAAACCCTTATGTTGCACCGACGACTTGTTGTTGTATGTGTTACCTATTTTAGGTCTAGCAAGTCCTTATTTATAGACTTTTGCAGTATGGGCTTGGACTCTTCAATCAAATCCAATCTTCACATTTTAATTCAGCTGCAAGATCTTCTCCACAAAAATAGGAACAAATCTCCAAATGGTTTCCTAAAAAGTCTCCAAGATCCTTTTTAGGAAATCCAATCAAATCTGCACTTTGTTCCTAATAAATCTCCTTGGCCTGCGTATAATGATGAGGTATATCCAAAGAGATCTCATCAAATCAAATCAAATCCGTCACGAGATATACAATAGCAGCACCTACTGTATTACTGTCATGACAGTTGATGATGCTTTAACATCTTACTCGACATCCTGCCAAGTGTTATAACCATATCTGTATTGATGTCTGATCAACCATGTCAGGACATCTTACCCAACATCTTGTTGTAAACTTGTTTTAGGAAAAATGTAGCCAATCAAAGACCTAACAGTTCCTCCTATTCTAAGGGAGAAATAGATATTTTGGTGTCTTGTTCAAAGCCCAAGATATGAAGCTAAAAGGCTTACTTGTATCTTGTTCAAAGCCCTAGATATGAAGCTAAAAGGTTATTTGTATATTGTTAAAAGCCCAAGATGCGAGGCTAAAAGGTTTTGACTGGTAGAGAGAATTTTTCATCTCTAAAGAGAGATATCTCATTTGTTAATCACAGTTTGTTTGAGTAACTGTTTTGAAAAGGGGAATTACTTTAACTAGAATATATGAAGACCAGCAATGCCATAATTACCTTTACAGGGTGATTTATCCCGAAGGAGAAAATTTCAACTCAGTGTGAGCAATGCCATTTTTCCTTAGGAAATCATGCTAAAAGAGGGACATTGGCTTGGATGTTTGTATCCTGAGGCTTGCCACTTACAACAATTAGATGAAAGGTTTTAACCAAGATAATGATGGATAGACAGCTTGGATGTTTGAATCAATAAGTGTGCCACTTACAGCAGTTATCTGGAATTAAGGATTTTGTTTTGATTGACTATTTTGAGATGTGATTAAACAGAGAAGTATCTTCCTACAGAGATTTTTTATTTCCTCTGAGGGAATGGATTTTTTATCTGTGCCTTGATCAAAGCCCAAGGTTGAAGCTAAGAGATTGATTGGATTCCACTTGAGAAAATAATTATACAAAGCCTAAGAGGAGACTAAAAAGACTTACTCCACTAGGGAGATCATTATACAAAGCCTAAGAGGAGGCTGTAAAGACTGACTCAACAAGAGAATGTTTATTTGTATCTTGTACATATCATAAGATGGAGACTAGAAGACTGATTAACTCAACAAGAGAGTATTTATTTATATCTTGTACAAAGCCCAAGATGGAGGCTAAAAGATTGATTAACTCAATAAGAGAGTATTTATTTATATCTTGTATAAAGCCCAAGATGGAAGCTAAAAGAGAATTGACTCTTTGGGGAAAAGTTTTATCTGTCTTGTACAAAGCCCAAGATTGAGGCTAAAAAAGATTTGAATCTGCTGGAGATTATCTGTCTTGTACAAAGCCCAAGATTGAGGCTAAAGAAGACTCGACTCCACTGGGGAGGACATTTATATAGTGTCTTGTACAAAGCCCAGGATTGAGGCTAAAGGGTTAACTGACTCTATTTAGGGAGAGATATATCTGTCTTGTACAAAGCCCTAGATTGAGGCTAAATATGGGGACTCAGCTGAGAAATTATCATTTATACAAAGCCTAAGAGGAGGCTAACTGCTGAGAGGAAAATCTTTATACAAAGCCTAAGAGGAGGCTAACTTCTGCTGAGGATTATTGAAATCCAGAGACAGGTCCATAGTGAGGATTAACACTTACTAGGGTTTACAGAAGAGTTAAGGTATCAGAGACCTTGAGGTTCTAATGAGGATTGTGACAGTAAAATGATCCATGTTGAGGGGTTTTAACTGAAAATGTAACAGTTAAGAGTTCTTTCCTCTGATGAGAGTTTTTGGTGAGTTTATAGTAATTGACCCTGATTGGGAAAATTAAGAATAAAGTTTAAGTTATGAAAACTGTTGGATTTATTTCTGCTTTGGGATTGATCAGGATGATCAGGGTTATTTCCTGTTCTTTAAGGAAATGGGAAATCCAAAGGGTATGAGACTGTCCAAGTCTACTGGTATTGAGAAATTGATTCTCAGATAGTGAATGATCTTTATATTATGCCCAAGAGAAGGCTGGTATGTTAAGGGATGAAGGTCAACCCTTAATTGGTCTGACATTTTGACTCAGAAAGACTACTCTAGCAAATGATGACTAGCTTCTGTTCCTATACCTGTAGGAGGTCTCTGGGTCCTTGTACAAAGCCCAAGAGGAGGCTGGGGATGCTTTTAGGAAGCCTGTGGGTCCAAACGTAAGAATGTTCAAGAAAGGTTTCACCGGGAATAATTCCTTTCTTGTATGAACAGTTCTAGAGTTTGAAGAAATTCAATAGAAGTTTCACCGAGAATAATTCATCTACGGGGAATTGAATTTCTTTGACAAGTTCTAATAGTGACAGTCTGAGAAAAGGTTCATTGGGAATACTGCCTTTCTCTTTGTTCCATATTGTATAAGCCCAAGAGAAGGCAAGACTGTATCTGGAAATTCTATGGGGATCTATGTTTAACTGTATTGAAAGAGCAAACAACTGGCTTTACCTAATTCTAGACTTAGTTGCCGGGGTAAACTCTAAACAGATATACAAGTATATATACAGTTGATATATGACAAGTATTTAAAAGGATGTGAAAGAAGACTTACAGGTGAGCAGCTTCCCACAATACAGTAATATATATTTGACATGTATTTAAAAGATGAAAGAAGGACTTACAAGCGTGCAGCTTCCCATAATACGGTATATATATATATAAAGCCGGTAAAAGAAAGCAAGTGAAAACTTACAGGTGAGCAAGCTTCCATGCTGTAATGTCAGTTGTTCAAAGAAATTGAAACAAGTTTTGATAACAGTTATTTTAAAGCAGAAAAAGTAGGGCTTATTCAACAAGAGATGCCCTGATGATTATTTGAATACATACTGTATTATTAACAGAGTATTTACAAAGAAAATTGGGTCTTATAGCTCAAGGAGAAGCCCAAAGATTATTTTTGTACAGAGTATGGGACTTACAACTCAAGGGGTGGCCCAGATGATTTGATTTTGAACTGGCGATCGCGCCGAGGTTTTTGAAAATACAGTGAGACTTATACAATGTCTGAGGCCCAAAATGATTTTGGTTGAAAAAGGATTGGGTCTTACACTCTATTAGAGGCCCAAAGAGTTTGAACATGAGTAAAGATGGATCTTATAGCTCAAGGAGAAGCCCAGATGATTTTGTCAAAAAGGCGACGATCGCGCCGTTGTTTTGAAAATGTACAGAGGGACTTATACAATAAGTGAGGCCCAAAATGGTTTATTTACAAAGGGATTGGGTCTTATAGCTCAAGGAGAGACCCAAAAATGATTTTAAAGAAAAGAAGTGGGACTTATAGCTCAAGGAAATGCCCAATTGAAAATAATTTAAAAACGACAATCACGTCGAAATTTTTGAAACTGTATCGGGACTTATACAATGCACTGAGGCTCAAAATTATTTAAAAATTAATAAAATCATTGAAAACATGTGAGGAATGATTTTTGATCTTGGATCAATGTTTCAAAAATCATGTTTTTATCCACAAAATGATTGAAAACCATTTAAGTTTGGAAAATCAAGAGAAAGAAAATTTTTAAAATGTTAAAAAACAAATAAAAATTAATTCTTTGAAAAAATATCAAATATATGAAATAAATAATATTTTTGGGAAATTTTTGTAAAATAAAATATTTTAACATTTTTATGAATTACGAAAAAAAGAATCAATTCAAAAACATTAAAATTCATAGAGAAATTAATTTTTGAATCAATTAAATAAAATAATAAAAATTCAAAAATTCAAAAGTTTGAAAAAGGGCGCCAAAAACACATTGTTCTTGCCCACGTGCCCTGTTTTTGTCTGATTTGCATTTTCTCACTAATCTCACTGAATACTTGATGAAATTACACAATCCACATATCAATCTGCTCGTTTTCAACTCACGGTCATGTCTATGGTCTTTAATTTCATTTATTTTAAGTATGGAATGAGAAATCAAAGAGAAACCTCAAGAACCCTAATTTCTACATGAAGGCTAAGAAATTCCATACACGATTCATACAAAGCAATCAATTGAGGGGAAACACTCCATACATGATTATGAACATATGGCAAAATTATTGTGCCAGGAAATATGCATTAATTATGAGATGACCAAGTTTAGGCTTACTTGAATGTCGTGGCAGTAAGAGCAATTTGATTTTTGAGTTGGAGATGTTACAGATGAGCTGTGATGATCTGAACAGCTTCCCTACACCATATGGAGTGTGTTTGGACCTATGGACCTGCTTGGAGATGGCTGGATCACTTCATGGTGTGTTGACTTATTATAGGCCTCAAGTGGATTTTAAGGTCTATGATTTTGGACTTCCAGAAAGTTTTTGAGTGTTTGATCAGCTCAAATATGTTATGTGGGAAGTGTTTGAGTGGTTGGTTGGGTGGAATTGCACTACAACTCAAAATTCACTTGTTACTTGCACTATAAGGCATTTCTGCATAATTAAGAGAGAGTTTGAGATAGGTAAGTGTTATAGGCCTTTGGTGTACTCAAACTGATCACAAAGAGTGCCTATTTATAGCGTGTTAAGTTTGTTTTGGCAGCAATAGTGAATGGCAACTGCAGCAGGCCTTATACCAATTGGATCACTTTGGAATCTCAAGTCTCCTCCTACCATTGACTTGAGATTAGGGCACAGGCTATGAGTCTTCTGTGGCAGGGATAAGCCTTGACTCATTTGGATAACAATGGCCTGATACATGCCACCTTGATGCATTCCATAAATGCTTTGGATCAGATTTGAAGATATTTGGCAATTCTTGCTTTTTAGAGGTCACATGGCTCTATGTAGATTCCATGACTTACAAGGATTGAAATTCAGTGATTGTCCCTCCTTGGTCCCCCTTGAGGTGTTCAAATGGATAACCATGCTTGTGGTTATGCACAAAATCCAAATTCGAGCAAAAGACCTCTAACTGACTTGTAAAAATCAAGTTTTGGAGCCAACTTTCAATGATCATAATCCTTAGCTCAAGTTGAATTAGAGAGAGTTCTAGTACTCTTTGGAAAGCTTGAATGATGTACTTTAACTTTGATGTTTGACCTTAGACCTGGTTCAACTTGGATCAAAGTGAAAAATGCCTTGGAAGTTGGTAAAAACTTAAACAGATTCTGTCTAAAATTTTCTAAGTGTTGGAAAAAAGGTTAAATCCAAGTTTTTGTGATTTTGCTCAATCAATAACTCAAAATCCATGATGAATTGGAATGAGGCCTAGTTGACATATTTGAAGTATGTAACATGGACTACAATCTGAGCTTTGAATGGGAGAAAAAGGCTTTAGGGTTTGGGAGATATGGCCTTGCAAAGTTGGTACCCTTGCCACTTTGTTCCATACCTTAGAAAAATTCTAAGTTTTTTAAGGTTACCCCTTTTACAAGTTAACTCTTTTTCTTTGATTTTTCTTGATGTATGATGATTCAAATCACATGTTAACATGATTTTAGGGTTAAGGAAACCTTGGTTGACCAAAATTTCAAAAAGTCAAACTTGGGTTTTTGTACAGTTGACTTTTTATCAGATGAAACTTTGACTTTGTGATCCCTTGGTGAAATCAATCCTTAGGCCTAATTAAACTTCATGGATGGCCTCTAAGGGTATTTAGGAATGTCTTGGACCCTTCCCCAAGGTTTGAGAACAAGGGTAGGTCAACAATCAATGGTAGGGTTGACTTTTTCATCAGAAACCCTAATTTGTGATCAGATGATTCTGAGTTCTTGTGGCTTATGACTTGAGCTCTTTGAGTCAATCAAATCTTGTAGACATGTCAGTTTGATGTATTTAAGGTCCTTGATGTTCATCTTGAATCATCAAGTCATGCCTTGCTTCACAAGTTAACTCAAGGGTTGAATTAGGTCAAAACCCTAATTCTTGATTTTTTGATAGATGGTCCTTCAAGGTAACTTTGCCATTGTGAATGGACTCTTGAGACTCTTTTGAGCTTATTGGACCATATATTGAGGTATTGGCTTATGCCCAGATGAATATTTTCATCTGGAGGCCTTGGTCAACCAAAACCCTAATTTGGTGACACTGGCGATCGTGAGGCTTGATCCTCTTGGAATGCTGTTGTTCATGGGCGCGAACAACCGCTGGCCTTCCGCCGTAGGTTCGCTTGCGGGATCGTCCACATGAATCCCATAACAGTGTTTAGAAGCGTATATTGGTTTTTTATCTGTGATAGTTTCTTTGGTGTTTCAAGAACAGGTTGAGAACAATTGGGTTTTTAACAGAAATTGTGTTTGATAGAAAGACACAACGCAAAGGCAAAAAGAAGAAAAAGAAAAAGAGAAACAGAGATAAAAATAACTTAAAATGTAAAAGTAAATTGCATTAAGTAAAATGGACGCAATCATACATTGTGGGATTGAACTCGTTTTGCTCTAAGTTTGGTACTTTGAGTGTTTTTCCCTTTGAATGTTACAAAATACGCCCCCAAAATGGGAAAAGACAAAGCTATATATAGGCCTAAGAAATAACTGTCCGTCTGCCCAGACCTCCTTGGGTGGTGACACGTGTCCCACTATCTTTTCAACTCCCTATATTCTTGGAACTTTCAAATTCTTCCCGCCCAATCATTTGTCTTGGAATTTGAGTTGTCCCTTTGCCTGGTATCCTCCGACGCCATTGCTTTAGGGTCCATCTAACGCCCACCATTGACCTGTGTTGGATCAAGGGGTCCCCTCGTCGAAAACTTTTGCTTCCCCTTGCTTTGGTCGAAGCATCGACCTCGTTTGTGCTCTTTTCCCAACTTTCGTCTTGGTCGAAATTTCCTTGCCAACAAATTTCCCCCCCAAAAAGGCTAGTTTTGACTGAGTACTTCGTTGATTGAGAAACTTGGCTTTTGGATTTCCTGTGAAATTTTGACGGCCTGCCTTTCCAGTTCTTCTGCCAATGTTGCGTTTTCCTCTGAACACGTGTTAACCACTGTCTGACATGATGATGGCAATCCTGTGCCACGATTTCCAAGTTAGGCGCCATGATAACTAATCCCATCCTAAGTTATGGCCTCGAAAACCAACTCCCACTCACTTGAGAATTTGAACAGTTTAGGCGATCCTTCGTTTTTTTCATGCTCCCTCAGTTATAAATACCCTTGACTCAAATTGATTTCTTTTTCACTTTTCACCCTAACTTCCTCTTCTTATTTTCTTCTTTTCTAAAGCAAAAGAACTCATGCGTGGCCCCCTCACCGTCATTTACCTCTAGAATCCATTCCACATTGTCCTCCAATGGCTCCATCAAAGCTCGCTACTACCTCCATTCCCCAAACCACTGGAAACAATCATGTGGCGTTTGTCCTTTCAGAGACGGAAACCCTCAGTCCACTTCCTCAACCATCATCCGCTGATGAAGTGGTGGTGAGCAACTGGCGCCGCCAGATGGTCATCCCTTCGCGGTGGAGAATAGGCTTCACGCCTTCCATTGCCCATATCCAGAAGGCAAACCTGCTCCTGAAATTCTCCAAAAGTTCTTTCCCTGCTTCGAGCAAACAATCCCACCAGCTTTTGAGAAAGGGGGTACTCTCGACCTCAAATACATGGCGCCTAAAGCTCGAGTCTTTAGATCCATGCCTGCCCCAGGGAACAAAGAATATATTGCCTGGCTCAACATAGTTGAAGGGCAACGTAAAGGGCAATGGAAGGAATCTGGCATCTTCGACGCCATCCAACTTTCGCGAACTGCACACAGGGTTAACCCCTGTCTTCTACTTGCATCAATGTATTTCTGGGAGGGGTCGACGCCTTTACTGCTCTGGCTGGAGATGCCCCTAAACCATCAATAGCCATTCCTGCTGCGGACCATCTTGCTGACACTGTAGCGAGCGATTTTGGACGCGGTTCTTAAGCGCTGGTCGCTCTCTGCGGTTTGAGCTTACTACAGGTCGATTCATTTTTTATCCTATTAAAGCTGATGAAGGAAGGGAAATAGATGTCGCCAATTAACCCTGCTTTGCATACTGAGGTTAAACAGCGGTCTGTTAGGTTACGAATGCTATCAATGTGGGGGGCCTTTGTACTGGTTATTTGTATTTTCTCCAATACTGGTTTTTATCTAGGCAGAAGTTTTCTGGCGGGGAATAAGGATTAGGATGTTAGGACTGATGCTTTTGAATGTGAGAGTATGGGATTTGGTTTTTTTGTTGATTGTGCTCACTAAGATTTTTCTTTCAATCTTATGCCTACGTATTCCCGTTTACCGAAACAGGGAAATCAGAGCGTTCGTAGTTCCTCCTATTCTATGGGAGGAAATGGGTGTTTTTGGTGTCTTGTTTAAATCCCAAGACGTGAAGCGAAAGGTGGTTTGTATCTTGTTCAAAGCCCAAGATGTGAAGCTAAAGGTGATTTGTATCTTGTTCAAAGCCCAAGATATGAAGCTGAAGGACCTCGACTTTAGAGAGAATTTGTCATCTCTAAAGAAGGGTTTGTCTGTCACAACTGTTGGGTGACTGGTTTATAAAGGAGAATTACTTTAACCGGGATACGCGGATCCTAGCAATGCCATAATTTCATTTATAGGGGGTTTTAACCTGAAGGAGAAGACTTTAACTCAGTTTAGAGCAATGTCATCTTTCCTTAGGAATTTCTCATGCTAAAAGAGGGACAGTGGCATGGATGTAGATGATCCAGAGGCTTGCCGCTTACAGCGATTAGATGAAGGGGAAGGAGTTGTTGATGTTTGTGTACTGTGAACGAGGCACAACTTTGATGCTAAAAGGTTAATTGGATTAACAAGTGGTTTTCTTATATAAAGCCTAAGAGGAGGCTAAAAGCTATCTCGTACAAAGCCCGAGAGAGAGGCTAAAAGGTTTTTGACTCAACGAGGGAGTCTTTTGGTATCTCGTATAAAGCCCGAGATGAAGGCTATTTGACTCGACAAGAGAGTGTTTTGTATCTCGTACGAAGCCCAAGATGGAGGCTACTATGTGTCTCGTACAAAGCCCGAGAGAGAGGCTAAACGTTGTTTGACTCCGCTGGGGAGAATCATTGTACAAAGCCCAAGAGGAGGCTAAGGTAACTGTCTAAGTGACAGGTCCAGTATACTGATTTTGAAAGAGAAAATCAGTTCTTATATGAGCAGCACTGTACTCAAGGATTTGATTCAAGGACCCGAGTTGTTCCCGTTCTTTAAGAAAGCGGGAAATCCGAAGGGTATTGAGACTGTCCGAGTCTACGGGTTTCCTTCCTATTTAACGAAGGGGTCACATGAGAATGTCTTTGAGACTCAAGGAAGTTAGACTGTCCAAGTCTAGAGTTTCATCTTTTGTATTTGTTTTGAGAAACAGTAGTAGACTCTATGAAAGGACTGTTCTATGAGGATGACTAGGTTCTGTTCCTATACCTCTAGGAGGTCGTCAGGACAATTTGTACGAAGCCCAAGAGGAGGCTGGAAGCTTTTAAGAAGCCGAAGGGTCCTTGTACTAAGCCCAAGAGGAGGCTATCATTCCCGGAGGAAGAGATCATTATACGAAGCCTAAGAGGATGCTGTGAATACTTCTAAGAAGCCGTAGGGTCCTTGTACTAAGCCCAAGAGGAGGCGGGGTTACTTTTAGGAAGCCTGTAGGTCCTTGTACGATGCCCAAGAGGAGGCCGTTCCTTTTAAGAAGCCCGTGGGTCCCCAAACCCCGAGAAATTTAAGGCAATGCTATTCACCGAGAATAGATCAAAGTCGGGAAAGTTCGAGAATTTGGAAGAAACTCAAAGATGCCATTCACGGAGAATACATTCATCTTGGGGAGTAGAGTTTCTTGACAATTCCTAATGAGGATAGCCGAAGAGAAGACTGTATCTGGTGATCCTATTGGGGATCTAGTTGTCTATTTCTACGAATAAACGAAACGGCGTCACCTAGTTCTAGACGTAGTTGCCGGGGAAACTCTAAATATCTATACTATTATTACACAGTTGATATGATTTTATGAAAGAAGACTTACAGCGAAACAGCCCCACAATACAGTTATATATATATAAGTTTGTGAAAGGAGACTTACAGTGAAACAGCCCCACAATACAGTTATATACATATGAAAGCGGTAAATGAAAGCGGGTAAACACTTACTCGGTTTTAGAGCTTCCATGTTGTTTGGTTAGTTGTTCAACAAAGAAAGATTGAAAACAACAGTATATTCAAAATCAAAGGAGAAAGTGCTTTGAAAAAGAAAGATTTGGGGCTTACAGCTCAAGGAGAAGCCCAGGGTTTTATCAGTGAGCGCACTGTTTGAATTTGTACAGATGGGACTTATACAAGTGACTGGGGCCCAAAAGGTTTTCTGTACAAAGGGATGGGTCTTACACTCTCTCAAGAGGCCCAAGAAGTTTAAAGAAAAAGAGTGGGGCTTATAACACGAGGGTAGGCCCAATTGATTTTTGGTTTAAAATGGCGATCGCGCCGAGGTTTTCTTTTAACGCAGAGGGACTTATACAATAAGTGAGGCCCAAAAGGTTTTGGTTAAAAGGGGGTTGGGTCTTACACTCTAATAGAGGCCCAAAGTGTTTTGAATGGGTCTTATAGCTCAAGGAGAGGCCCAAGGTTATTTTGAAAAGGCGACGATCGCGCCGTTTGTTTTTTACGGTATCGGGACTTATACAATAAGTGAGGCCCAAAAATGATTTGGTCAAAAAAAGGATTGGGTCTTACATTCTATTAGAGGCCCAAAGTGTTTTGAAAATGATTTATGAGGGTTGAATTAATCCAAAAACCCTAATTTGTTTTCAAAATGTATTTAATTGAATAAAAATTCAATTAAAATGATCAAAATTGTTTATCATATGAAAAAACAAATTGTGATCTTGGATTAATGCTTCAAAAATTAAGTATTGACCTACAAAATAATTAGAAAGCATTAAAAGTTGCAAAATCAATGTAAAAAAAATATTTAAAATGTCAAAAACAAATAAAATATTAATTCTTTGCAAAAATATCAATTATATGAAATAAATAATATCTTTGGGATTTTTTGGGAAAATAAAATATTTTAACATTTTTGTGAATTATTAAAAAAAGAATCAACTCAAAATCATTAAAACTCAGAGAGAAATTAATTTTTGAATCAATTAAAGAAAATCACAAAATTCAAATATTTGAAAATTCAAAAAAAGGCGCCAAGAACAGCTGAAGAACACGCGCGTGTTCTGGGTTTGGCTGATTTGCATTTTCTATCCAATCTCCTTGAATACTTGATTATAACATGCAATCCACATATCATTATGCTCGTCTCAACCTCACGATCATGTCTATGTCCATTAATTTCATTTAAATTAAACATATAACAAGAAATCATGAAAAATCCTCAAGAACCCTAATTTCTGCATGAAGGCTAGGATTTTTGATACACGATTCAAACAATGCAATTAATTGAGGGGAAACATTCCATGCATGATTATGAACATATGGCCAAATTATTGTGCAGCAAAAATTGTGTGGATCATAGAGTTAGAAGAGCTCATGCTTACCACTTGCAGCTGGTGATCGTGATTTGTGTTGGAGGTGTTACAGCTAGGTTCCAATGATGTGGATAGCTTCCCTAGGTACCAAGTGATGTGTCTGAGTGCTTGGAATGGATTGAAATGGTTTGGAATTGAAGATGGCACCTCAACTGCAAAACTGTCAAGAACGTGAGCAATTGGCTGGTGATTTTGTGAAATCTGTGTTTTAGATGTTATGTGAGTGTTTGGATCACTTCTATATGATGTATGTGAGGTGTGTGAGTGATTGGTTTGATTGGAAAAGCTCTCAAACTCAAAACCTGATAGCTACCTTGCTAAGAAAGGCATTTTTGCCAAGAGAAAGAGATTTTGAGGAAAGCATCTGTTAGATGGCTTTGGTGTACTCAAACTGATCACAATTGAGCTCTATTTATAGTAGAGAAAGTTTGTTTTGCAAGGAATAGTG
This sequence comes from Lathyrus tuberosus, assembly GCA_022829125.1. Taxonomy (NCBI): domain Eukaryota; kingdom Viridiplantae; phylum Streptophyta; class Magnoliopsida; order Fabales; family Fabaceae; genus Lathyrus; species Lathyrus tuberosus. Next base: position 12,885,221 of record JALAZF010000044.1, on the reverse strand, counting down.
AATGGCAGCTGTTAAGTAGGTTTGGCCAATGTTGGCAAATGAAAATCCAAGTCTCCTCTAGCCATTGACTAGAGGTTAGGGCACAGAGCTTTGGTTCCCTTGGTCTTGGATAAGTCTTGACTGATTTCAGATGAGAATGGCTCAATCCATGCCACCTTGATGCTTCCATTGAATGCTTCAATCCAAATTTGGAGTCTTGTCCCTATTTTGGCCATTCTAGGTTCAACATGCTATTTCTTGTTCCATGGACTTTGGAGGCTTGGATCAGTGATTGTCCCCTTTAGATTCAATCCTCTGAGGTGTCTAAGTGGATAGGAGCATTTGAATTTGGCTGATTTTGGCAAATCGAGCAAAATTGCAAATTCTGCCTTGCCTTTGACAGATTTCAGCAAGGCAACTTTCCAATGTCATATCTCATGACTCAAATGGAATTTGGCAATGTTCTTGGTCATTTTGGAAAGCCCTTACATGATACAACAACTGTTTGAACATGTTTGGTTTTGATCTCTTTTGAATCCATGTGAAAAATCCCCCTACATTTGGAAAAAAGTGAAGACAGATTCTGACTTAGTGAAAATTTCACTAAGTGTTGGAAAAAGTGACATTTTCATTTTTCAGCCATTTTGATCACTCCATAACTCAAAATCCTTAATGAATTGGACTTAGGTCTAGTTGAAGTTTTTGTAGAGGGTAATGAGGGCTACAAATCCATCTTTGGATGAGAAAAAATGGCCTTGTGGTTTAGGAGTTATGGTCCTCCAAAGTTGGTACCCTTGTCACTTTATTTTTAACTTAGAAAATTTTCTAAGTTTTTATGGTTACCCCTTTTGCAAGTTATCCAACTTCTCTTGATTTTTATTGATGAATGATGATCCAAATCACACATTAACATCATTTTAGGGTAAAAAAACCATTTTGGTGAAAAATATCAAAAAGTCAAAGTTGACTTTTGTGCACAGTTGACTTTTTATCAGATGAATTCCAAACTGTGCAATTCTTCAGGAAATCATGTCCTTGACCTAAATCAAACTTGATGGACATGTTCCATGGGTGTCATAGGGTATATTGAATCATGTCTTAGGGCTTGGGAGCATGCCTTGGTCAAAATTCAAAGTTACAGTTGACTTTCCTCCCGAAACCCTAATTGTGGTGCAGATGAAATTGAGACTTGTTGCTCAAGCTTCTTGAATTAATCCATTGTTCCAAATGGATCAATATAGTATATTAGAGACCCTCAAACCCTCTCTTGAGGTCTTGGCTCATGACTTGCCCTAAAAGTCAACTTAGGGGTGAATTAGGTCAAGAAACCCTAATTCCTGATTTTTGATGAATGCATCCCCTGAGGCAAAATTGACTTGATGATTGGGTCCATGAGGTTCCATGGAGTATATTAGGTTGTGTTTTGGATCATTGGCTCATGCCCAGATGAAAATTTCCATCTGGAGGCCCTGTTCGACCAAAACCCTAATTTGGTGACACTGTCGATCTTGAGACTTGATCCACCTAGAAGGGAGCATCCTTGTACTTAATCCTTGAAGTGGGAGACCTTTTAGTCCATTGTGGATGTTTGAGAGGTTAGACAAGTTGAAGATCATGTCGTTTCTTGATTGATCCTTTGTCTAAGGCTCTGAGAGGGTTTAAAACCCTAATTTTGATTGTAGTGGAAGCTCACCCATCTTTGGGGAGACTGGTGAAGTATGATGGTTCCCCCATATTGTGATGATGATTTGCACAATGATGGGAAATCTTAGTGGTCAAAATTTGGGGTATGACAAATGCCCCTATTTAATCTTCTTGGACCCGAAGGTGTGAATGACGAAGGTATTTGGGCATTCGGGGTGCAAGAGGATTAAATATTGGAATACCCGAAATTTTGATGGTGGTTATGAATGGCGGATCGCATTCATCTTCTTTTGCTGAGCAATGATGCTTAGAAAAGGTAAACTTCCCCTCGATCCTGGTCTTCAGCCTAGGAAGTGGTCTCAGTTTTCTTTTGTCAACTTCCCCTCGTTCGTGGTTTCCTACCAAGGAACTGGTCTTAGTTGCTGAAACAAACTTCCCCTCGATCCTGGTTACCTACCCAGGAATTGGTCTTAGTTTCTGATTTAAACTTCCCCTCGATCCTGGTTTCCAACCGAGGAACTGGTCTAAGTTTCTTTTGTCAATAAACTTTATTGACAAGGGACGCTATTCGTAGCGGTTTTCCTCTTCAAACTTCTCGCCGAATTTTCCTGGGGAGATGCCATTTGATGGGAAAATTTTTGATGTCAGACTCGCTGGGGAACCCAGTCGTCTGAGTTGTAGAGTTGTACAAACTTCCCTGTTGGGGACGCCATTTGCTTCTACTGGGGAAAGCGGGTCTCTTGAGAGACCGCTTTCGCTTGAGATCTTACATCATACTTTTCTCGGGATCTTCCCGGAGAAATGCCATATGATGGGGTCCAATTTTGAGGTGCCGATAACCTTTTCATCAGCGATTTTTTCGGAGCGAAACTGACATGCTGCAGAATCTCTGATTACGAGGCTTTCTCTGTGGATTTTCCTTAATTCGGGAAAGCAAGGATATCACCTTCAATGGCGAAGAGTGATGCTGACTGAAGGTTCCTCTGGTTTTTCAGAGGTTTAAGTTATCAAAGTGGTCAAAGGCCAACTTTAATCCAGAAATAAACTGGAGGAGAGAGATAATTCCGACGCGACATTTCCTGACGAGGAAAAAACTTGACAACTCGATTGAAAAGAATGTTACCACTACAGGACAAGACCTACTAGAGTGATACTGATGCAATATGAATGTGAATGCAAATCAATAATGCATGATGTATGTATGTATATGCTGACAAAACTGACGCGACATACAAACTGACGGGTGAACACGACTGGATACTCGGCCATCGCGGGGCGTGTAGAAATATCGTTGGTTCAAGATAGCAATTCCACCTTGCTTAGGAGAGATAGTCCCTGTTGGAAGCTACCGTTGGTCGGGCTTAGGAGGTAAGAACTCTTCCATGGTGTGTCAGACGAAACAAGGTCTCTGACACAGTTGATCCCTTCATTCAGGTGTACTGGCGTAGAAGGAGTACTTTGATTCTGCACTTCGAGGTTCGATTACTTCCGGAGAAGCGACCGATGTTCTTCTGATGTTCAACAGTCAAAAGAAATTGTCGTCTTTATTTTAAAAGCAGAAAAAGTTTTAACAAGTAAATTCATTTTTGTTTTATTTCAAGAATCGTTAATCATGTTAACAACGTCGTTCTGTAAAGCTAAAACAAATAAGAATTACAAACAAAAGCACAAGGGCTCAAATTTTATTGATAAGATGGAGATCAGCCAAACGCGTGATCCCAAAGAGTATATACAAAGTTTGAAAATGGTAATTTACAGGGAAAAGGGCTACGTTGAAACATAACGACCACTATCCTTCTACCAACTTTGAATTCGGGGCATCCTGAGCTTCTGTCGAAGATGATCTTGACTAGAGTTTTCTGACAGATGATGTAACTGCTGCTGAGGGACTTGCCTCTGTTGAACATAGTTACTTGCCATTATCCCTAATTTTTGCCTGAATTGTACTATGAGATTTCCAATCCATCGGGACGATTTTTTTTCATGTCTCTAACTTTTGCCTGGACCGCCCTTTCGGGTTTTCAATCCACCAAGACGTTTTTTTTTAGGCGAAGTATTTCTTGACTACATCAACATTCGTGGGGTAGACAAATTCCTCTCCATCCATGGTTGCAAGTCTCAAGGCGCCGCCTGAGAAAGCTTTCGTGACCACATAGGGGCCATCATAATTCGGAGTCCACTTGCCCCGAGTATCAGTGAGAAACGATTGTATCTTCTTGAGCACGAGGTCTCCTTTCCTGAAGATGCGGGGTCGAACCTTTTTGTCAAAGGCTTTCTTCATTCTCTGTTGATACAACTGACCGTGGCATAGTGCCGTGATTCGCTTTTCTTCGATCAGATTCAGTTTGTCGTGTCGACTTTGACACCATTCAGCTTCGCTTCCATCAATACTCGGATTGATGGGATCTCTACTTCTATGGGGAGAACTGCCTCCATGCCATATACTACAGAGAAAGGGGTTGCCCCTGGTGAAGTGCGGACAAATGTGCGATAACCGTGAAGAGCAAAGGGTAGCATCTCGTGCCAATCTTTGTAGGTTACAACCATCTTTTGAACGATCTTCTTGATGTTCTTGTTAGCCGCTTCTACCGCACCGTTCATCTTGGGTCGGTAGGGAGATGAGTTATGGTGTTCAATCTTGAATTCAGCGCATAACTCTTTCATCATCTTATTATTCAAGTTAGATCCATTATCAGTAATGATCTGGCTTGGAACACCATAACGGCAGATGATATTATTTTTGATAAATCGGACCACCACTTGTCGGGTTACATTAGCATACGACGCTGCTTCGACCCACTTGGTGAAGTAGTCAATGGCTACTAGGATGAACCGATGTCCGTTTGAAGCCTTGGGCTCAATCATGCCTATCATGTCGATTCCCCATATCGAGAATGGCCATGGGGAAGAGAGAACTTTGAGATGTGATGGCAGTACATGAATTTTGTCAGAGTATATCTGACACTTGTTACACCTCCTCATGTACTTGTAGCAGTCGGATTCCATGGTCAACCAATAGTACCCAGCTCTTAGGATTTTTCTCGCCATTGTGTGTCCGTTGGCATGAGTGCCAAAGGATCCTTCATGAATTTCTTTCATAAGCATGTCTGCTTCTGGTCTGTCTACGCATCGAAGCAAAACCATGTCAAAATTTCTCTTATAGAGAGTGTCACCGCTCAGGAAGAAGTTTCTAGTCAGTCTTCTGAGGGTCTTTCTGTCTTTTCTTAGTGACCCAGGTGGGTACTCTTGTTTCTGAAGGAAGCATTTGATATCGTGATACCAAGGTTTGTCGTCTATGACTGCTTCGATCATGAAGATGTAAGCAGGCTGTTCAAGGCGCATGATGTCAATCTTAGGTATGTCATTCCATTGACCTACACTAATCATGGAAGAGATAGTGGCTAACGCATCAGCCATGTGATTCTCATCACGAGGGATGTGGTGAAACTCGACTATGTTGAAGAAAGGTAGCAACCTTCTTGCGTAGTCTTTGTAAGGAATCAATCTTGATTGGTATGTGTTCCAATCTCCTTTAATCTGATTGATAACCAGGGCTGATTCGCCGTATACATCCAAGTTCTTGATCCTTAAATCAATCGCTTCTTCGAGACCCATAATACAAGCTTCGTATTCGGCCTCGTTGTTTGTACATTTGAACGTAAGTCGAGCGGTAAAAGGAATGTGGGTACCCTGAGGGGTAACAATGATTGCCCCAATTCCATTTCCATAATGATTGACTGCTCCGTCAAAGATTAGTCCCCATTGGGAACCTGGTTCTGGCCCTTCACTGGGTAGCGGTTCGTCGCAATCTTTCATTTTTAGATACATGACATCTTCGTCTGGGAAGTCAAACCCGATTGATTCTTGATCGTCAATCGGTTGATGAGCCAAATGATAGGCTAAAATACTTCCTTTAACGGCTTTCTGAGCATGATACTTTATGTCATATTCTGATAACAGCATCTGCCAACGGGCAATCCTTCCCGTGAGAGCAAGTTTTTCGAAAACATACTTAATTGGATCCATTTCGGAGATTAACCAAGTAGTGTGACGAATCATGTATTGGCGAAGACGTCTGGCTGCCCAAGCCAAAGCACAACAAGTTTTCTCGAGCATCGTGTACCGAGTTTCACAGTCGGTGAATTTCTTGCTTAGATAGTAAATGGCAGACTCTTACCGTTTAGTTTCGTCTTGTTGGCCAAGTACACATCCCATTGAGTCCTCTAGGACTGTGAGGTAAATGATCAGTGGTCTTCCTTCCACTGGAGGTGATAGAATCGGTGGATTCAACAGGTATTCCTTAATACTGTCGAAGGCGGTTTGACAATCTTCTGACCAAACGCAATCCTGGTTCTTTTTTAGTAATTTGAAAATCGGCGCGCATGTCGCGGTCATAAGGAATATGAATCTGGAGATGTAGTTCAAACGTCCCAGGAATCCTCTGACTTGTTTTTCAGTTTTCGGAGAAGGCATTTCTTGAATGGCCTTGACCTTATCAGGATCAACTTCAATTCCTTTCTGGCTGACGATGAACCCTAGTAGTTTCCCTGAACGGACACCGAAGGTGAAATTGTTGGGATCCAAGCGGAGCTTGAACTTTCTTAAACGTTCGAACAATTTGGACAGATGTTCAACGTGCTCACTCTCTGTTTTTGATTTTGCAATCATGTCATCGACATATACCTCGATTTCTTTGTGTATCATGTCATGAAACAGAGTAGTCATGGCCCTTTGATAGGTTGCCCCGGCGTTCTTCAAACCGAACGGCATTACCTTGTAACAAAAGGTACCCCATGGGGTAATGAACGAAGTTTTCTCCATGTCTTTCGACGCCATTTTGATTTGATTATAGCCCGAGAATCCATCCATGAAGGAGAAAACTTTGAACTTTGCTGTACTGTCAACCAACATGTCAATGTGTGGTAAAGGAAAGTCGTCCTTTGGACTAGCCTTGTTCAGATCTCTGTAATCGACACACATTCTGGCCTTTCCGTCCTTTTTCGGAACGGGTACGATGTTGGCTAACCATTGAGGATATTCTGATGTGGCGAGGAAACCTGCGTCAATCTGTTTTCGTACCTCCTCTTTGATTTTGATGGCCATGTCCGGGTGAGTGCATCTCAACCTTTTCTTTACTGGCGGACATTCCGATCTTAACGGTAAGTGATGTTCCACGATGCTGGTATCCAACCCTGGCATATCCTGATAGGACCAAGCGAATACATCGGGGAATTCTTTGAGAAGCTTTATCAAACTCACTCTGGCAGTTGGACTGAGCAGTTCCCCAATCCTGATTTCTTTTCTCTCTTGCTCTGAACCCAAGTTTACTGTTTCCAACGGTTCTTTGTGAGGTTCAATAGACCTTTCCTCTTGTCTGAGTAGTTGGGAGATCTCTTCTGGAATTTTGTTGTCATTTTCTTCTTCAGCCTCGAATACCGGGAACTCAAAGTTGGGCGAAGGCATCGGATCGTATGTTTCAACGGGGTGTAAAACAAGCAATCTGCATGACGTGATGATTCGTGTTTAGAAGAGATAAAGAAAATGCAAGTGTGTGCAGTGTATTTATTTTATTACTGCTTGTTTTTATTTTTGAATTGTTTTTTAGGATTACCATTTTCTGAAAAACGAAAAGAGAAAACAGCAATAAATGCGGAAATTACAGAACGACGTTATTTTATTAATGAACAAGTCGATCCCTGAAACTACAGCCCTATAAAACAAAACTCTGTCACTTTGGGCAAAGCGAAGAGGGAAATTTACAGAAAGCGAGCCCTATCAAAACATCTGTTTCACCTGGGCAGGGTGAAAGGTTAAAAGACGGCAATTACTTTGACTGGTGAACGACCTTCGGAACATCGACAACAACCCATTGGCGGCGAACTCCTCGGTGAATCACAAAGTCTGGCACCTTCCTTGATTTGTCTTCAGAAATAACGCTGATTTCTGGTGGAGCAGGATCATTGGAATCTGTCTCCTAGGCAGAGTTGTCGTAGGAGAATTCCTCAGTTGTATTTTGCATAGTATTTGTGCTCTCAGCTGTATCTCCCTATCCAGTTGGCTGGATATCTTCGAGCCTGATACGAGAGCTTTCGGGTGCGGTGTTCTTGACCATATAGTCGTATTTCCCACTCGGTTGTCCCAAGGTGTCCCACACTTCTCTGGAACTGGAGGAGTCATCTCTCTCGATCATGTTAACCTCAGGAAAAGCATAGTTGATGAATTCAAGTCCTGCAAACTTTGCAAATTCATCTTCATGTTGAGTAGTTTCTGAATGACCTGAGTGTTGATCCCATGACATGGTGGGGACACAGGTATTCTGTTAAAAAATGGTCAGCTGATTTTCATTGTTCGGCTGACTCTCTTGCCCCAAGTTTCCTGGGTAAGGCTGTCACATTGGCAGACCATCCATTGGGCCATAGTAATTATGGTCAAAGTTGTCTTTCATCAGAGTGTCCTCCTCTAATGAATTTGGCGGAGCACGGCATCCTTCCGGATCACAATCTCCATAGATCATTTCAACGTCTGACCTTGGTATAAATCTCGGACTCTGTGTAGGAAAGCAAAATGGTGTAGGCACCTCTTCCTGAGACATATAACCGTCCTTGTTAAGATAGGACTTCCATTCTTCATCTGTGTCAGAGGGATCTTCCTCATTGATAGCATGAACTGTCTGAGACACTGGGTGAAGAAAACCTCCACTGTGGAAGAAGTTTTGAAGCGGATGAAGACTTTCATCGTTGGCAGATGTCTGGGTACAGGTTGCAGAAAAACCAAGACCCTTCTTTGTTTTATTGTCAATAGGAATGACAAGCTGTCCCCTTCCGGTTGTATCGGTACTCTCGACCGCTGTGATAGCATCTTTGTATGAGGAAATCGAGGTTCCTCCTTTGAAATAATTGTCCTTGCTCACCGACAATGCTTGGAACTGCATTTCAATAACCTCCTCGGGTTCTATACCAGTAGATGATGACAATTTGCTTACAAGCAAGGCTTGTTCCCCACAAACCGTGACAAGCTGATCGTTCTGAACGAATTTTAGCTTTTAGTGGAGGGTTGAAGTAACCGCTCCAGCCTGATGTATCCAAGGTCTTCCTAATAAACAACTGTATGTTTCCCGGATGTCCATGACCTGGAAAGTGACTTGGAAAGTGTGAGGACCAATAGTTATGGGAAGATCAACTTCGCCATAACCGTTTTTCTGGATCCGTCGAATACTTTGACGACGACCTCGCTGACTCTCATCGGAGGGCCTTTGAATGATAATTTCCTCAAAGTAGACTTCGGCATAACATTCAGGGTTGACCCTGTGTCTACCAGTACACTGGCTAAAGCATCGTCCTGGTAGTTAACTGTAATGTTGAGCACCATGTTATGACGGCGACCCTCTTCGGGTAATTCTTCATCACTAAATCCCAAATTATTGCAGGAAGTGATGTTAGAGACAATGTTATCGAACTGTCTGATTGTTACATCCTGTTCCACAAAGGCTTGCTCCAAGACTTTCTGTAGAGCCTCCCTATGCGCTTCTGAACTGAGTAACAGTGATAATACCGAGATCTTTGAAGGAGTCTATAACAGCTGATCCACAATGTTATATTCACTCCTTTGGATGAGCTTCAGCATCTCATCATTGTTTTTTGAAAGGTCAGGATTACTGGATTGACCGACTGGTGGATCGGGAGCTTCTGTCTGAAGTTCCTTTTCCTTGTTAAGTTCTTCAACTCCTCGGTTGAAGATTCTACCACTCCGTGTTACACAACTGATGTCTGCAATATTCACGACGGAGGGTAATGGAATTTCCTTTCCATTTTCAATTGTCATTGCACCGTATTTGTAAGGGATAGCCTTAGCTGATTCATACGGTAGTGGTCCCGATAGATAGATGACTATGGGAACCTTCTGATTTTTCTGACCATCATAAGTGATCTCGATTCGTTCCCGGTTGGGAACTTTAGATTCGTCGAGTAGAGGAATAATGGCAAAAACATCCCTGGTCCTGTGATGACCAGAGATCGTGACAACATCCTCAACTTGCTCGGCAAGGTAGTTTGGCGTCCAGTCGATGGGTCCAGAACCCGGATATGGACGAATTTCTCCACGATCGACCTGACCCTGAAGAGCTGCTCTCACAAGGTAACACCCTTGGTTACTTTCTGAACAGATGCTACAACGGTCATAATTGTGTGGTGGCACCTGGCCACGCCCACTTTGAATACAATGTAACCTCACTAGGTTAGCTTCCATTGATCGGACATCCTGACTCTGACGCCGAGTAGGATTCCTGTTACCGATACTAATTTGCTGAGTATCTTCATCCATATAAATTGGCATCCACCAATGATTTAACAAGTGCTGAAGTGCCTCCTGGACAAGAGTACAACCTCGATCGTTTTCGCAACCCGCTTTACAGCTGTGATAGTCATGTGATATTAAGAATCCGAGTCGGACCTGTTCCGCATGTAACTCTACCAGGTTGGTATTCATCACGCGAATATCGAAGATCTGAACCATGTTGATCTGATAGGAATTCTTATCATGGTAATCTTGGATCCATCCAAGATCCATCTGACGCTGGAGGGCCTCTTGTATGAAAGAGCATCCCTGTTTGTTTACCGAGCAAGTCAGACAGGAACTGTAATCGTGCCGCGGCAGATTATGATACTGGCTTTGCCTTGAGTGCATCGCCACCAAGTTGACATTCATTACACGGATGTCGTGGTCTTGAATGATGTTAGAATTCGCGTAGACCATGTTAACTCCACGAACTCGGTGCTCTTGGATCCATCCGAGATCCATCTGTTCCTGTAGAGCTGCTTACACCACAGAACATCCTTGATCGTTTTTAGAGCAGATATCACACTGGTGATAGTTATGAGGTGGCACATGGCCATATCCACTCTGTCTATAATGCATCTTAACCAGATTAGTCTTTAACAAGAGTACATCGTGAATTTGATAGACGTTGTTAAATTCTTTCTCAATCAGATTGACTGCAGCTTTCTCATGTTGAGGCAGCAGGTTCATGAGAACATTGGGATTCGTATCTTTGAAAGATAAGAGCCCGCTCCTAACAAGCTTTTACAAGTCGGACTTGAAATTGAGGCAAGTCTCTATGTTATACCCTGATCCTCCTTGATGATAAGGGCATGTCTGATCCACCTTAAACCAAAAAGGCGGATTTTCCGGTACTGTAAGAGGAGACTTAGTCTGGATGTGCCCCTTATCCAGTAGTAACGGAAATACTTCTGCGTACAACATAGGTATAGGATCAAACCCTGATGGTCGTGTTGTACGGTTGTTGTTGTATGGAGGACGTGCCTGCTGAAGAGGCTGTTGTGTCCTTTGCTGATCAGGTTGGCTCTGTGCAACCTGAGATTGATACATAGGAATAGGCGCAGGGCTGATAGCAGGAGTTACAACTGCTACCGGCTGACAACGTCGCCTTTGCTTTCCGAGAGAGATATTCCCAATATCTTGCTCTTTTTTCTTAGGGAGAGCACTACCGTATTTTTTAGTACCGCTCGTCGATCCAATGTCTTTTACCAAACGTCCTTCTCGGACGGCTTCCTCAAGACGTACGCCCATGCCGACCATCTCGGTGAAATCACTGGGCGCACTGGCAACCATTCGGTCATAGTAAAATAAGCTTAAGGTCTTTAAGAAGATCTTTGTCATCTCTTTTTCCTCAAGAGGTGGACAAATTTGAGCGGCAATTTCACGCCACCTTTGAGCATACTCCTTAAAGGTTTCCTTGTCCTTTTGCGACATTGATCTGAGTTGATCTCTGTCGGGTGCCATGTCCAAATTGTATTTGTATTGTTGGACAAAGGCAGTACCAAGATCTTTGAATGTGCTGATCGTAGTACGGTTTAAACCCATGTACCATTTGAGTGCGGCACAGGTTAAACTATCCTGGAAGTAGTGAATCAGTAGGTCCTGATTCTCTGTCTGAGCTGACATCTGCCGAGCGTACATCACCAGATGGCTCTAAGGGCAAGAGTTACCCTTGTACTTTTCAAAGTCGGGCACTTGAAATTTGTGCGGGACTTTCACATTGGGGACCAAGCAGAGGTCTGCGGCGTCCTTTCCAAATAAATCCTGACCGCGAATGGCTTGCAGTTCTTTCTGCATTTCTAGGAACTGCTCCTGGAATTCATCCGTTCTGTCAAACAAAGTTTCCTTTTTACCAGCAGGTATCTGTGGAATCTGTCCTTCCGGGACAGTGTGCACCACAGGGGGTGGTACCGTGACTACGACAGTGAATCTTGGCGTTTCCCGAAGTTTGTAACCTTCTGGAGTCTTCAGTATGCCCCTGGCATCTTCGCTTTCCCGAAGTTTGTAACTTCAGGCCCAGCGGCTTCTGTTGTGATTCCCTGATCTTCAGTGATCAGCGGAATATATCCTTCTGGGATATAGTTAACAGGCATGCCCCAAGGACGATCTTTCGGCATCTGATACCTAGGATCATACTTCTCCACTATGGGTGTTGAGGTGATCTCTGAGATCACAGTTCTTTGTAGCTGAGCTTCTGCCATGGCTTGCATGTCGTTACGAAGCTTTATCATATCCTCTCTCAGAGCGTCGATTTCTTCCTTCAACTCTCTGTTTTCTTCCTCAAGATCATCCATCTTTTTCTGACGATTGGCCCGAGTATTATACGAATGAGATAGTTTGACTCTAGAATCGAGACACAAACGTGAGATTCGTAGGGAAGAAGAATACGTTACGTGAGAATGATGAATGCAATGATTATATTAAATATTTTTTCTTGGTTTAATCAAAATAAACTTCGACAATTAGATTGCAAATATCAAACAGTGGGGAAACCTCTTTTTATTGAAATTCAAAGGATTACAGAAATGGAAATACAGTAGATTACAAGGTGCAGAAACAGAAACCTAAACTAATGGGTCCCGAGTCCTCTCCGAAGAGAAATCGGGTGCTGATTCTGGTACTTTCCTTTTCTTTGACCGGGTCTCTTGGGCCGTTGTCGGGTTGTCATTCCTTTGCCAGGTAAAAGGAGCAAGCAAATTTCTTTGGTCATCTTGATTCTCTACAGCATGTTGCTCCAAAATTTCAATCAGAGCATCTTTCTCCTTTAGTAATTGCTGTATTTTGACGCACTCTACGTCGAGGGTGCGGTACTTGTTCTTCCAAGACCTTCTTTCCCGTTGAACTTTGTTGAGAGTAACCTGAAGCTTTTTAGTTTCCGTCATAAAGTACATGACAGATTCCCTCGGCGGAAGAATTCCGTAACGAGGATAAGGCATTTTTAGCTTGAGAGCTCTAGTTTGTACCCAATGGAGATAAGGCTCCACCGAGACACAATCTGGTTTTCCCAGAGACTCTCGTCCTTTCTTATGAACGTGCTTCCAAGCGTGCACTATTTCCATCTTTAGTGCTCTGTCATTTTCTCCTTCTTTGAAGAAAAGACCTTCCAGATGAACACCCCGTGGGATGTGTCTCATCGGGTATCCAAACTGACGGTGAACCAACACCGGATGATAGTTGATTCCTCCCTTAGTTCCTATAAGGGGTACGTTGGGGAAGTTTCCATAACGATCGACGATTCTGATTCCATCATAGATCCTATTACACCAATCTATATCAGAGTTGGTAAGAGACATGATCTTCTGCGACCAACGTAAGGCACTCTTGCAATCCCAAAAAGCAGTAGACTTGGGCAAGTGAGAGATAAACCATTTATAAAGCAGAGGTACACAGCATGTGATCTCCCCTCCGCTGTACAAATTTCCCAAGTGTACAGAATGATAGGCATCTGCGAGCAAGGTCGGCACAGGGTTTCCAATGAGAAAAACCTTAATGGAGTTAATATCGACGAAGTTATTGATGTTGGGAAACAAAAATAACCCGTAGGTGAGCAAGACAAAGATGCTTTCAAAAGCAGTCACGTTTCCTATACTGGCAAAATACAGGGCCTTCTTTGTCAAGAACTGGGCTGGCAAACCTTGGATGTCACCCTTAGTAGTTATGTGAGTCCTGACCTCAGACTCGTCCAAATGAATTGCTCTTGCAATGGTCTGATTCTTTGGAATTTCTTCCAGTCCAGAAAATGGAGCTCGATCAGTGATATGTAAATCAATCAGATGAGAATACTCCTCCAGCGTTGGTGCATGCTGGTAATCCGGGAATGTGAAACAGTGATAAACCGGATCGTAGAACTGAATGAGCGCATCAATGATTCCCTCAATCACATGGACTCTTAATAGTGATAGCAGACCTCCGTGCTTGGCTCTGAAAGCCTCAGGGTTAGTGATCATCTTTGCCAACCTTCTCAAATCCTCTAGCTTTGGAACCTTGAAGGTGTACGTATGAGTTCTCCTTCTACCGAAATCCATTAGTGCAATCCTTTTCTCTGATATTTGCAATCACAGTCTTAGTTTAATTTGAAAAACAGAGAGACTAGAAGAGAAGTTTTTTTAATGTTTTAATGTTTTTTAAATGAATGCATGAATGCAGCACACAAAAACATAGAAAAAACATGGGGTCAAAGGGTCGTTGTCATGAAGTCAAGGCTCTACCCATCCCCAAAGGTTTATACTAAGGTGATTTTTGTATCTGTACTCATTATCATCAGCTCCTCCCAGGAAATCAAAACAACAAGCGGATCGCTAGCGAGTTGTAGTGCAATCTTAGAGTAAGTGCCATTCACCGAGAATAGATCACCAGCCTCAAATGAGGGTAGTATCGTGTAACAACTATTTCCGATAGTTTCCGCACTATGAAAGGGTTTGGCTCCTCAGCTTCTCAGACTTAACAACCGGCCCATTGTCTAGGTGAGAGAATGGGTTGTGTTGGTCAGCCTCCACTGAGGTTGATGGTCGACCCCGTCGCCATCACTTATCTTAAGTGTATACTCGATCTTTCCACATGCGGCATCACACGCATTCCCATTAGCAGAAAAATAAACACGTATAGCAATTAGGAAAAGCAGTATATATATTTGTCCTAAACATCCTAGACCTTTAAAGCTATGAATCCTAAGTTCCTGACAGAAAATGGGTTCCCCGGCGGAAGCCCCAATCTATGGTTTTTACATAAGAGAAGAGAAGGAAGACCGTGCCTAGATCTAACTTTGAAAGGCCCCACGGTGGGCGCCATTTTTCTGTAGCGAGCAATTTTGGACGCGGTTCTTAAGCGCTGGTCGCTCTCTGCGGTTTGAGCTTACTACAGGTCGATTCATTTTTTATCCTATTAAAGCTGATGAAGGAAGGGAAATAGATGTCTCCAATTAACCCTGCTTTGCATACTGAGTTTAAACAACGGTCTGTTAGGTTACGAATGCTATCAATGTGGGGGGGCCTTTGTACTGGTTATTTGTATTTTTGCCAATACTGGTTTTTATCTAGGCAGAAGTTTTCTAGCGGGGAATAAGGATTAGGATGTTAGGACTGATGCTTTTGAATGTGAGAGTATGGGATTTGGTTTTTTTGTTGATTGTGCTCGCTAAGATTTTTCTTTCAATCTTATGCCTACGTATTCCCATTTACCGAAATAGGGAAATCAGAGCGTTCGTAGTTCCTCCTATTCTATGGAGGAAGTGGGTGTTTTTGGTGTCTTGTTTAAAGCCCAAGACGTGAAGCGAAAGGTGGTTTGTATCTTGTTCAAAGCCCAAGATGTGAAGATAAAGGTGATTTGTATCTTGTTCAAAGCCCAAGATATAAAGCTGAAGGACCTCGACTTTAGAGAGAATTTGTCATCTCTAAAGAAGGGTTTGTCTGTCACAACGGTTGGGTGACTGGTTTATAAAGGAGAATTACTTTAATCGGGATACGCGGATCCTAGCAATGCCATAATTTCCTTTATAGGGGGTTTTAACCTGAAGGAGAAGACTTTAACTCAGTTTAGAGCAATGCCATCTTTCCTTAGGAATTTCTCATGCTAAAAGAGGGACAGTGGCATGGATGTAGATGATCCAGAGGCTTGCCGCTTACAGCGATTAGATGAAGGGGAAGGAGTTGTTGATGTTTGTGTACTGTGAACGAGGCACAACTTTGATGCTAAAAGGTTAATTGGATTAACCAGTGGTTTTCTTATATAAAGCCTAAGAGGAGGCTAAAAGGTGTCTCGTACAAAGCCCGAGAGAGAGGCTAAAAGGTTTTTGACTCAACAAGGGAGTCTTTTGGTATCTCGTATAAAGCCCGAGATGAAGGCTATTTGACTCGACAAGAGAGTGTTTTGTATCTCGTACGAAGCCCGAGATGGAGGCTACTATGTGTCTTGTACAAAGCCCGAGAGAGAGGCTAAACGTTGTTTGACTCCGCTGGGGAGAATCATTGTACAAAGCCCAAGAGGAGGCTAAGGTAACTGTCTAAGTGACAGGTCCAGTATACTGATTTTGAAAGAGAAAATAAGTTCTTATATGAGTAGCATTGTACTCAAGGATTTAATTCAAGGACCTGAGTTATTCCCGTTCTTTAAGGAAGCGGGAAATCCGAAGGGTATTGAGACTGTCCGAGTCTACGGGTTTCCTTCCTATTTAACGAAGGGGTCACTTGAGAATGTCTTTGAGACTCAAGGAAGTTAGACTGTCCAAGTCTAGAGTTTCATCTTTTGTATTTGTTTTGAGAAACAGTAGTAGACTCTATGAAAGGACTGTTCTATGAGGATGACTAGGTTTTGTTCCTATACCTCTAGGAGGTCGTCGGGACAATTTGTACGAAGCCCAAGAGGAGGCTGGAAGCTTTTAATAAGTCGAAGGGTCCTTGTACTAAGCCCAAGAGGAGGCTATCATTCCCGGAGGAAGAGATCATTATACGAAGCCTAAGAGGAGGCTGTGAATACTTCTAAGAAGCCGTAGGGTCCTTGTACTAAGCCCAATAGGAGGCGGGGTTACTTTTAAGAAGCCTGTGGGTCCTTGTACGATGCCCAAGAGGAGGCCGATCCTTTTAAGAAGCCCGTGGGTCCCCAAACCCCGAGAAATTCAAGGCAATGCTATTCACCGAGAATAGATCAAAGTCAGGAAAGTTCGAGAATTTGGAAGAAACTCAAAGATGCCATTCACGGAGAATACATTCATCTTGGGGAGTAGAGTTTCTTGACAATTCCTAATGAGGACAGTCGAAGAGAAGACTGTATCTGGTGATCCTATTGGGGATCTAGTTGTCTATTTCTACGAGTAAACGAAACGGTGTCACCTAGTTCTAGACGTAGTTACCGGGGAAACTCTAAATATCTATACTATTATTACACAGTTGATATGAGTTTATGAAAGAAGACTTACAGCGAAACAGCCCTACAATACAGTTATATATATATAAGTTTGTGAAAGGAGACTTACAGTGAAACAGCCCCACAATACAGTTATATACATATGAAAGCGGTAAATGAAAGCGGGTAAACACTTACTCGGTTGTAGAGCTTCCATGTTGTTTGGTTAGTTGTTCAACAAAGAAAGATTGAAAACAACAGTATATTCAAAATTAAAGGAGAAAGTGCTTTGAAAAAGAAAGATTTGGGGCTTACAGCTCAAGGAGAGGCCTAGGGTTTTATCAGTGAGCGCACTGTTTGAATTTGTACAGATGGGACTTATACAAGTGACTGGGGCCCAAAAGGTTTTCTGTACAAAGGGATGGGTCTTACACTCTCTCAAGAGGCCCAAGAAGTTTAAAGAAAAAGAGTGGGGCTTATAACACGAGGGTAGGCCCAATTGATTTTTGGTTTAAAATGGCGATCGCGCCGAGGTTTTCTTTTAACGCAAGGGACTTATACAATAAGTGAGGCCCAAAAGGTTTTGGTTAAAAGGGGGTTGGGTCTTACACTCTAATAGAGGCCCAAAGTGTTTGGAATGGGTCTTATAGCTCAAGGAGAGGCCCAAGGTTATTTTGAAAAGACGACGATCGCGCCGTTTGTTTTTGATGGTATCGGGACTTATACAATAAGTGAGGCCCAAAAATGATTTGGTCAAAAAAAGGATTGGGTCTTACACTCTATTAGAGGCCCAAAGTGTTTTGAAAATGATTTATGAGGGTTGAATTAATCCAAAAACCCTAATTTGTTTTCAAAATGTATTTAATTGAATAAAAATTCAATTAAAATGATCAAAATTGTTTATCATATGAAAAACAAATTGTGATCTTGGATTAATGCTTCAAAAATTAAGTATTGACCTACAAAATAATTAGAAAGCATTAAAAGTTGCAAAATCAATGTAGAAAAAATATTTAAAATGTCAAAAACAAATAAAATATTAATTCTTTGCAAAAATATCAATTATATGAAATAAATAATATCTTTGGGATTTTTTGAGAAAATAAAATATTTTAACATTTTTGTGAATTATTAAAAAAAGAATCAACTCAAAATCATTAAAACTCAGAGAGAAATTAATTTTTGAATCAATTAAAGAAAATCTCAAAATTCAAATATTTGAAAATTCAAAAAAAGGCGCCAAGAACAGCTGAAGAACACGTGCGTGTTCTGGGTTTGGCTGATTTGCATTTTCTATCCAATCTCCTTGAATACTTGATTATAACATGCAATCCACATATCATTATGCTCGTCTCAACCTCACGATTATGTCTATGTCCATTAATTTCATTTAAATTAAACATATAACAAGAAATCATGAAAAATCCTCAAGAACCCTAATTTCTGCATGAAGGCTAGGATGTTTGATACACGATTCAAACAATGCAATTAATTGAGGGGAAACATTCCATGCATGATTATGAATATATGGCCAAATTATTGTGCAACAAAAATTGTGTGGATCATAGAGTTAGAAGAGCTCATGCTTACCACTTGCAGCTAGTGACCGTGATTTGTTTTGGAGGTGTTACAGCTAGGTTCCAATGATGTGGATAGCTTCCCTAGGACCAAGTGATGTGTCTGAGTGCTTGGAATGGATTGAAATGGTTTGGAATTGAAGATGGCACCTCAACTGTAAAACTGTCAAGAACTTGAGCAATTGGCAGGTGATTTTGTGAAATATGTGTTTCAGATGTTATGTGAGTGTTTGGATAAATTCTATATGATGTATGTGAGGTGTGTGAGTGATTGGTTTGATTGGAAAAGCTCTCAAACTCTAAACCCGATAGCTACCTTGCTAAGAAAGGCATTTTTGCCAAGAGAAAGAGATTTTGAGGAAAGCATCTGTTAGATGGCTTTGGTGTACTCAAACTGATCAAAATTGAGCTCTATTTATAGTAGAGCAAGTTTGTTTTGCAAGGAATAGTGAATGGCAGCTGTTAAGTAGGTTTGGCCAATGTTGGCAAATGAAAATCCAAGTCTCCTCTAGCCATTGACTAGAGGTTAGGGCACAGAGCTTTGGTTCCCTTGGTCTTGGATAAGTCTTGACTGATTTCAGATGAGAATGGCTCAGTCCATGCCACCTTGATGCTTCCATTGAATGCTTCAATCCAAATTTGGAGTCTTGTCCCTATTTTGGCCATTCTAGGTTCAACATGCTATTTCTTGTTCCATGGACTTTGGAGGCTTGGCTCAGTGATTGTCCCCTTTAGATTCAATCCTCTGAGGTGTCTAAGTGGATAGGAGCATTTGAATTTGGCTGATTTTGGCAAATCGAGCAAAATTGCAAATTCTGCCTTGCCTTTGACAGATTTCAGCAAGGCAACTTTCCAATGTCATATCTCATGACTCAAATGGAATTTGGCAATGTTCTTGGTCATTTTGGAAAGCCCTTACATGATACAACAACTGTTTGAACATGTTTGGTTTTGATCTCTTTTGAATCCAAGTGAAAAATCCCCCTACATTTGGAAAAAAATGATGACAGATTCTGACTTAGTGAAAATTTCACTAAGTGTTGGAAAAAGTGACATTTTTATTTTTCAGCCATTTTGACCACTCCATAACTCAAAATCCTTAATGAATTGGACTTAGGTCTAGTTGAAGTTTTTGTAGAGGGTAATGAGGGCTACAAATCCATCTTTGGATGAGAAAAAATGGCCTTGTGGTTTAGGAGTTATGGTCCTCCAAAGTTGGTACCCTTGTCACTTTATTTTTAACTTAGAAAATTTTCCAAGTTTTTATGGTTACCCCTTTTGCAAGTTATCCAACTTCTCTTGATTTTTCTTGATGAATGATGATCCAAATCACACATTAACATCATTTTAGGGTAAAAAAACCATTTTGGTGAAAAATCTCAAAAAGTCAAAGTTGACTTTTGTGCACAGTTGACTTTTTATCAGATGAATTCCAAACTGTGCAATTCTTCAGGAAATCATGTCCTTGACCTAAATCAAACTTGATGGACATGTTCCATGGGTGTCATAGGGTATATTGAATCATGTCGTAGGGCTTGGGAGCATGCCTTGGTCAAAAGTCAAAGTTACAGTTGACTTTCCTCGCGAAACCCTAATTGTGGTGCAGATGAAATTGAGACTTGTTGCTCAAGCTTCTTGAATTAATCCATTGTTCCAAATGGATCAATATAGTATATTAGAGACCCTCAAACCCTCTCTTGAGGTCTTGGCTCATGACTTGCCCTAAAAGTCAACTTAGGGGTGAATTAGGTCAAGAAACCCTAATTCCTGATTTTTGATGAATGCATCCCCTGAGGCAAAATTGACTTGATGATTGGGTCCATGAGGTTCCATGGAGTATATTAGGTTGTGTTTTGGATCATTGGCTCATGCCCAGATGAAAATTTCCATCTGGAGGCCCTGGTCGACCAAAACCCTAATTTAGTGACACTGTCGATCTTGAGACTTGATCCACCTAGAAGGGAGCATCCTTGTACTTAATCCTTGAAGTGGGAGTCCTTTTGGTCCATTGTGGATGTTTGAGAGGTTAGACAAGTTGAAGATCATGTTGTTTCTTGATTGATCCTTTGTCTAAGGCTCTGAGAGGGTTTAAAACCCTAATTTTGATTGTAGTGGATGCTCACCCATCTTTGGGAGACTGATGAAGTATGATGGTTCCCCCATATTGTGATGATGATTTGCACAATGATGGGAAATCTTAGTGGTCAAAATTTGGGGTATAACAGACACCAAAGAAGATCCTTCTAATAAGGTAAATTTTAGACTTTCATCACCTCGTTTCGTCTGAACTTTGAGTTGATCATTTCTCTTCTTTTGTTAGGGTCGCAAGCGGGAAACAGTTGTTGTGTCGACTTCGACTAGGGCTGCCAAAAAACTCAGGGCTACTACTTCACATGTATATTTCCTCACCCGTCCTGCTTTCTTTCTCCCTTCTCTATCTAATGATAATTTTCGCAGGTTTATGAGAAAGCCCCTTCTCTTGAGAGGACAGGGTCGAATGAAAGCATTCACTCTCGAGTCATTGCTAGAATAGCCCCAACATCTCCTCCTTCCACACCTCTAGTGAGGAAGAAAAAGGTTTTGACCAAAAGAACACCCTCAAGGACAGCTACTTCGACTGTGGCTCCCTTTGTTCCTGAGAATTTAGAAACAGTCTTTGCACCAATCCCTACCGACATTACTCCCAATACAACTTCATCACAACCTGCACAGGTACTCATTTTCTACCTCATAAATTTAGGTGATGCTCAAATACAATGTCTCACAGTGCCTTGTTTTGCAGGAAAATGTGGTATTCTCAGAAGGTAGATGAGTTCCAGATACCTGCGATGGAAGAAACCTTGATGGACACGACGCTTCCAATTCCTCATGTCAACCCTGAGAATGGTGATGATGGTGCGACCATTGGTGGAAATGTAAATCCTACGCCTGTTGCTGCCAAAACCATCGTCGGGGACAGTTTTCAAGCTCCTGACCATGGTTCGAAGAACAATTCGCCTGTTGTCGACAAGATCCTCACCCCAGAGGAACTTTTGGCAACCAAACAAACAAATCTGTCAGCAACCTTGAAGGCATTACATAAATTTCATGCAGAGGCTGAAGATGTTCACTCCATTAGTTCGACCACCACTCTAA
This sequence comes from Lathyrus tuberosus, assembly GCA_022829125.1. Lineage (NCBI taxonomy): Eukaryota > Viridiplantae > Streptophyta > Magnoliopsida > Fabales > Fabaceae > Lathyrus > Lathyrus tuberosus. The sequence continues at coordinate 12,863,715 of JALAZF010000044.1, read as the reverse complement.
CTCCCGACATGGACCCCTCCTTTTCTCTCAAACTCCAACAGTTGAGATCTTATCTCTTTGAGGAACAATTTCTAGCCACTGTTGTAGAAGAGTTGGCCATAGCTAATGATGTTTTCAAACTTTTGGATGAGCTTTCAGAATTCCAACTTCCTGACCCCAGGGCAACGTATCTGATTGAATTTGAAGCTTTCTTCACTCAACTGGCCAAAGACCTGTCCACGTGTCATCAGGCCGACGCTCAAATTCAGCTCAAACATAATGAGCTGAAGCGTGAATGGTATCTCAGCTCAGTTTGTGAGAAGAAACTTGAAGACTTTGAAGCTCATAAACATGAACATTCTAACAAATGTCACGCCTTCGACCAGCAAATCTCCGATTATCAGGCTCAGATAGCAGAGTTGAATAAGAAGATTGCTGAAGTCGAAGCGCAAAAAGCTTCCCTAGACTCCACTTAGCCTTTACCTTCTCAGGAAGCCATCGACCACGAAGTAGCTCAGGGTATCACTCACGTCGAAACGACCATGAAGATTAAGAGTGCTATTGGTCATATGAAGAGAAGAAAAGTGCTCCTCGAAACCAAGGCTGTTCATGAGAAGACACTCTTTGAAGATTTCAAGTCCCGATTCCCTGAATTCCCTTAGTCTATATGTCGAAACTTATTGTAATTCTCCAACTATATTTTGTAAGTCATTTTTGGCCTTTTGAATTAATGAAAAAACTATGTTTGATTGTGAATCTCTTGTAGCATTGGTTTATACTTCTTTAAGTATTTCCCATTTACTCTCAAGATTTGTTGGTCTATTCCTAACTCTTGCACTTCGTATGCATTATTACTAAATACCTGTGTTATCTTAAATGGCCCTTCCCAATTTGGTGACCACTTTCCCATTGTTCGATCCCGTCGATCCATGGGTAACACTGCCTTCCAAACATAGTCATTTATAACGAAGGTTTTCTTTTTTACCTTCTTATTATAGGCTTTGGCCACTCGTGCCTTCTGGCACAACAATACGTTCAAGGCCCTTATCCTCTCTTCGTCTAACTCAACTAGTTCGTCTAGCATCATTGCCAAATATTGTTCTGAAGGGATGTCACATTGTCTTTGTACCCTAACTGATTGTAGACATATTTTTGCTGGCAGCATAGCGTCGTGACCGAAGGTTAGACAGAACGGGGTCGAACTGGTCGATTCTTTGGGTGACGTTCGACATGCCCACAAAATTTGACTTAATGTTTTGTGCCAGTTTTTTGATTTCTTCGCTACATGCTTCTTGATGAGCCCAATTATCACTTTGTTAGTTGCTTCAACCTGACCATTTGCCTGCGCGTAGTAGGGTGTCAAAGTAACTAGCTTGAAACCTGTTTCGGCTGCGAATTCTTGCATCTTCTGTCCGACGAACACAGAACCTTGATCTGTCATGATCGTCTCTGGTATCCCAAATCTGTACAAGATGTGATTCTGGATGAACTCGATCACAAGTTCCACTATGAACCTCAGATATTACCAAATAGGCTTCTGTATCTCCTAAGCATTTGAGCAACACTCCCTCTGGAATTTTCTTCAGCAACTCGTTCCCCTTAAAGATGTAGTTCAACGCTCTATATTTAGTTTTTCCTTCGACGCTGCCTACTGAATTCTACAGATATTCGATGATTAGTTTTCTCCAATCTGTCGGTGACATACTGCTAATGGAAATAACTTCATAGCTTTCCAAACATTCGACCAAACTCTTCGAATCCCTGGACATCGACCATTCTGATGGTGGAGGTATGTTGGACACCATCTTTTCTCTAGTTTCAATAAACTATTTCAATCTTCCCTCCGACACCTTATAGCCGGAGGCAATTTGCGCTAGTTTATTGGCCTCATAATTTTCCACCCTAGGCACATGCATAATCCTGACAACTTCAAAATGTTCCAACCGTCGTTGGGCCAACAAGAAGGACCTCAGAAGGTGTTCCTTAACACACTTATATTCTTTCGTGATCTGCTTGATCACCAACTCTGAGTCTCCCTTTATCTCGACTTCCCTAGCACCTAAATCTTTGAGTATCTTAAGGCCAGTGATTAAGGCTTCATATTCTGCCTCGTTGTTGGAACATCCTCCGTCGACTCTGCACTTGAACTTAGTGGGAGTACCCTGTGGGGAGACTATCAGAATCCCAATGCCTGCCCCATTTCTATGGCTCGAACTGTCGAAATACAATTTCCACGGGACAATGTCAATATTACATATTGATGGTTTGACTATGGCGTGGTCGACAATGAAGTCTGCCACTATTTGCCCTTTCATCGCTTTTAAAGGAGCGTATGTCAGGGAAAACTCAGTCCACGCTAGTGCCCATTTCCCAATTCGACTATGCAAAATAGGTCTGGATAACATATGTTTAATAACATCAAAATGAGATGAAACATAAACATCAACTGGTTTAATATATTGTTTCAATTTCATACATGAGAAGTACAAGTATAGGCACAACTTTTCAATCATAGTGTACCTAGTTTCAGCATCTATTAACATCCTATTAAGGTAATAAATGGGTCTCTCGACGTCACTACTATCCTCTTGTGCTAACATGCTTCCTATGATCGTTTCTGACGCTGCAATGTATGACCTCGTGTTTTTATTCACACTGGGTGGTAACAAAATTGGAGGCTTGGTAAGGTATTCCTTGATTGCGTCGAAAGCCTCCTGCTGCTCCCGTCCCCAACGGAACTCACTTTCCTTCTTGGCTTTGAGCAGTGGTGAGAACACTTTCGTTTTACCACTTTGGTTTGAGATGAACCTCCTCAAGAAGTTTATCTTCCCCAACAAAGACTGGAGTTGCTTCTTTGTCGAAGGAGGCTTGAGATCCAAGATGGCTTTTGTTTTGTTTTGATTAATCTCAACGCCTTTCTTGTGGACCACGAATCCCAGAAAGTCCCCTGCATGAACACCAAAAGCACATTTTAGTGGATTCATTTTCAATCAATATTTTCTCATTCTCTCGAATGAGCGTCGAAGGTGGTCAAGGTGACTATCCTCAGATGCTGATTTTATCACTATGTCATCAATGTATACCTGCATAAAGTTTTCAATAAAATCATGAAATATAGCATTCATGGCCCTTTGATAGGTTGCCCCAGCATTTTTTAACCCAAAGGGCATCACAACCCATTTGTATGTCCCCAAATCTCCTAGGCATTGAAATGCAGTTTTGGGGACATCCTCTTCGGCTATGAGAATTTGATTTTAGCTGGAGTAACCATTGAGCATGCTCAAATATTTGAACCCTGCAGTTGAGTCGACAAGCATCTCCACCACAGGCATCGGATATTCATCCTTAGGGGTAGCATTGTTCAAATCCCTAAAGTCTATGCAAACTCGAAGAGTTTCATTTTTCTTGATGACGGGCACTATATTCACTATCCACTCTACATACCTTGCAGTTCTGATGAACCGGCTTTTCAGTTGTCTTTCAATCTCATGCTTAATCTTCGACATAACTTCTGGGGCGAAGCGTTGAGGTTGCTGCTTAACTGGCCTTTTGCCTGACTGGATTGGCAATCGATGTTCCACTACACTCCGACTCAGACCAGGAATTTCGCCATAATCCCAGGCAACGCAATCCTTGTAATCTTTCAATACCTTAATTAACTTTGCCTTCATTTCTGGTCCCACTTTGGTACTCACATAGGTGGGTCTTTTTGTTGTCCCATCCCCTAAGTCAACCTCTTCAAGTGGGTCCTGCGCCTGCATTTTCTGCAGTTCATGATTTGGGTCCTTTTCAAACCCCAAAGGCTCGTCGTCATAGATACAGTCGAGCCTCCGGCTTTCTAAAGCTGATTCTTGGCTCTGTAAGCCGCTTCTTTGTATGTTATAGTCACCTTCTTCGACAATTTGTTGGGACCTCTCTACTTCAAGTGTCAACATTCTTCTGTTTACACCCAAATAGGACGAAATCCGAGTCATGCCTTCTAACTCAACAATCATTTTCATCACCTATGGGCCACCCTGTTGGTGGCATTTCAGCAGGCTCCATGGCTTCGTCAGCAGCATCCCATATGAACCCATGGTCCAGATCTAAGTTTAGGATGTGACCTGTATCGACGGAGGTATAGGAACCCGACCCGTCGTCGCAAAGAGCCACGTTGGCTAGGTGCTGGTCGAAAGACTTCTTGCCCTTAGCTTCGTCCATCTTGTAATAACTTTGATTGGCTTCGATGTTCTCGACGATACCATCTTTCCTCCATATAATCAACCTCTGGTGCATTGTCGACGGCACGGGCCCTATTCCGTGGATCCATTCCCGTCCCAGTAATAGATTGAAGTTGGCTTTTGAATTGATGACCATGAAGAGTGTCGACCTGTTGGTTGTTCCCACAGCTAAATCCACTTGAACAACCCCTAGGATATTACTGGTCTTCCCCTTATAGTCAGAAAGGACCATATTGTGCTGTCGGAGATCTGCCTCTGTTTTCCCAATTTTCTTAAACAAGTTGTGGGGCATTAAATTCACAGCTGCCCCACCATCCACAAATACCTTATTGACAGCCACTCCGTCAACCTTTGCCTTTATGAATAACGACTTCAAGTGATACATCATCCCAGGGCTAGGTCATTCAAACATAGCCGTTTGTTCCTCAACTACCCCACTATTCATCACATAATAACATAGCGGCTTCTCATCCGCGTTTTCATCAGGGATGAAATCTTCTTTAGCCTCAGAGACTTATAGCACCACATCATATCCAGCTGGCAGTATCGACACAATACCACAGTCCAACACAAAATCTTCACCATAGGTATCATCGTTGGTGTCGTCATACATATCTTTGTCAAAATCTTCTTCTGGTGAAGGATTATACTCCTCGTCTGACTGAGGGGTATATTCTGGTTCCTCTTCATCCGACTGAGGGGTGTATTCTGGCTCCTTTTTTCTTTCCACCAGCGAAGTACATTTTGAGCTTTGGGTCGAAGATACTCCTTTCCCTCCTGACGCTTCCACGGTTACTGCCATGATTTGGTTTTCCACTACTATATCCTTTTCTACCCATTTTCCTCTTGGGAGTGGACGCTTGTGTCCAGACGTTCCGACAGGCTTTAACTGTGAAGTCGCAGCCTCTCTCAGCCTTCTTATTGCGCTGATAGCATCTCCACTGGGTCCTAGTCATGGGATTCTTTCCCTTGTAGTTGGAGGACACCACATAGCCCCTTGGCTCGACTTTCTTGTCGGGGACATTAGCTTCCTTTTCTAAGTCCAAAACCTTCCACTTTGGTCTTTTACTTCCTTGTTAGCTGACAGGTGCCACCCATCTTTCCAGTGGGGTGTTTGAAGGAGGCACAAAAGTCCTAGGTCATGCCTCTTGGAACAAACTCCTGTATTCTTCATTTCGACGAGGAGCACCATCTTTGTCGAACACAAACCTTGGGGCAGGTGGCTTCCTCTCTGGTTGCAGCTCCTTTTTTTTGCCTCGTATTTCTCAGCAGCTTTCTCATCAAACACAGCGTTACACCGAGGACATAATGCCGCCTTCGACCCGCTTATCCGGCACTTTTCCAAAAAATCAGTTAAACTTTCCCCAGCCTGGGGATACACCGCTTCCAGTTTTTCTTCATCCTTCTTGTCGGAACCTTCAGTGGTTTCGACCATCATGCATTCCAACACTTCAGTTGTTGGTTTGTTGTTGGCACCCTCAGTAGCCTCAACCATCAAGCATTCATAAACCTCCTAATATAAAGCCTCTTCGACCTTCAGTGGGTCAGTGTCGATCTGCATCTTCGACTTCTCGCCAAATTGGAGTCTTCCCTCCTTTAAAGCTTTCAGCACCAGATCCCTGAAAAGAACACATTGAGCTGTTTTATGACCAAGGAAATTATGAAATTTACAAAATCCCCTCTTTTTCTTTCGCTCCAAAGGAGGATCCTTTAGACAGGGGGGATAATTATTTGACCATCTTTAACCAGTAAATCAAATATCTCATCACACTTAGAAACATCAAAAGTATAAGTTTTAGCAACATATTTATCTGTCTTCCCGGTTTCGACGGGATTTTTCCCGTTGGATGGTTTTAACAATTTACACGTGTATGGAGGTCCTGGTTTTAGTTCAGCTACATGGACCTCATTTTCGTCGACACACTCCTCATCATCGGAGGAATACTCGTCTACTGCCACATATGAAACTTTTCATTCTTACGATATCGGTTAGCCTGAGTTTTCTCAACCTTCAACCGTTCAACTTGTCGGACACGGTCAGCCAGCTGAGCCATATCTCTAAGATATTGCGTATCCAACTTCTTCCTAACGGAATAGTCTAAACCTCTAGCTGCCATTTCGACTAACTCATGTTCAGGGACTTGAGTAAAGCATCTCGCTTTCAAAAGTCTAAACCTGTTCAAATACTGATCGACTGAATCTGTGGCTTTGTATTTGACGCTTGCTAACTCTTTTAGACTTATTTTCGACTGCCCCATGTAAAATTGTTCATGAAACAGTCTTTCCAATTGTGTCCACGTGCGGACAAACTGAGGGGGTAACGTAGTGAACCACGTAAATGCATTCTTCGTGAGGGAACTTGGGAAATACTTCATCTTCAAGTCCTCATTGTTTGCTATGTCGCCAGCCTTGGTTTGATACCTAGCGATATGCTCAATAGTGGATTCCTCAGTTTCCCCAACAAACTTTGTGAATTTTGGCACTTTCCAACCCCTAGGCAATTTTGTCTGTAATACAACGTGTACGTTGGCCATCAAAGTCCTATATTTGCCCCATTACGGACCATGATACGTTCAACTACGGCCTTCAAATTATTTTCTCCAGCCAAGGCATCTTGTCGAACTTGCTTGACGAAAAAATCCAGATCTTGGTTTCTATGGACTATCACAAGAAGCCTTTGAGCCCTTCTGGGGGTCTCTTCAAATTCATGGGGTTGTTCTATTATTTCGTCGAAGACTTCGTCTTGACGAATGGGCGTCTCTGGTCGAGGCGGTGGGGTCTGTCGACCCTGAGCCCTAGGAGCGCCTAGAAAGTCGCCTATACGCGTCATTTGAGTTGCCAATTATTGGTAACTCTGTGTTGAATTTTGTATTAATGGTCACAATATTGTCCCCATCTGTTGGGTCAACATATGAACCATCTCAGGGTTACTCTCATCCATCTGGTGCCTCATGACAGCGATAGAACTAGAGGTGAATGTCGATATGGATTGAGAGAAAATACCAAAACCTGAAGGACGAGCCATTTGGTTCGACAAAGGCCCTGCCCCCCTGATAAGGCAAAAACGCTGAGGACGAACCATCCCCAAACAAGGAACCGCTCGAATGCAAACTCGACATGAGCTCTATCGGCATCCCATAAGATTGAGGAATAGGCATTATGACACTAGGCATATACTTCCCTGTAGCTATTGCCATTGTTACCATTGGGTCTTGTCAGCATGTTGCAGTTGACCCACTAAGGGAAGTCGAAACCGCCACTACAGTACCAGAGCCGACATCAGTTATTTGTGTCACAACCATACTTTCCGTCGAAGACGGTTCGTCATGCGGTCGTGGTTTTACCATCTTACCACTATGCAAAAACATACACTTAACTCACACGGGTCCCACCAGGTGTGCCAATTTGTTCGCGGGCGCGAACAACCGCTGGCCTTCCGTCGCAAGTTCGCTTGCTGGATCGGCCACACGTATCCCAGAACATTGGTTAGAAGTGTATGTTGGTTTTTTATCTGTGATAGTTTCTTTGGTGTTTCAAGAACAGGTTGAGAACAATTGGGTTTTTAACAGAAATTGTGTTTGATAGAAAGACACAACGCAAAGGCAAAAAGAAGAAAAAGCAAAAGAGAAACAGAGATAAAAATAACTTAAAATGTAAAGGTAAATTGCATTAAGTAAAATGGACGCAATCATACATTGTGGGATTGAACTCGTTTTGCTCTAAGTTTGGTACTTTGAGTGTTTTTCCCTTTGAATGTTACAAAATACGCCCCCAAAATGGGAAAAGACAAAGCTAATATAGGCCTAAGAAATAACTGTCCGTCTTCCCAGACCTCCTTGGGTGGTGACACGTGTCCCGCTATCTTTGCAACTCTCCATATTCTTGGAACTTTCAAATTCTTCCCGCCCAGTCATTTGTCTTGGAACTTGAGTTATTCTTTTGCCTGGTATCCTCCGACGTCATTGCTTTAGCGTCCACCCAACGCCCACCTTTGACCTGTGTTGGATCAAGGGGTCCCCTCATCAACAACTTTTGTTTCCCCTTTCCTTGGTCGAAGCGTCGACCTCGCTTGTGCTCTTTTCCCAACTTTCGTCTTGGTCAAATTTTCCTTGCCAACAGCTGCATAACTATGCATGATTCTTGACATGGGAGACCCCTTGACCCTTCATGGATGCTTAAGAGGTTAGACAAGTTGAAGATTAAGTGCCTTCTTGATTGTTCTTTTGTCTGAATGCTCTAAGAGGGATGTAAACCCTAATCTTTGATTGTAGAGAAGGCTCAATAATCCTTGAGGAGATTGATGAGGCATGATGGTACATCCATATTATGATAATGATTCGTACAATTATGGGAAATCTTAGTGGTCAAAACTTGGGGTATGACAGATGCCCATGTTTAATCTTCTTGGACCCGAAGGTGTGAATGGCGAAGATATTCAGACATTCGGGGTGCAAGAGGATTAAATATCGGAATACCCTAAATTTTGACGGTGGTTATGAATTGTAGTTTGCTCATTCATCTTCTTTTGCTAAGCGTTTGATACTTAGAAAAAGGTAAAACTTCCCCTTAATCCTGGTTTCCTACCAAGGAACTGGTCTCAGTTTCTGAAGTAAACTTCTCATCGATCCTGGTTTCCTACCAAGGAACTGGTCTCAGTTTCTGAAATAAACTTCCCCTCGATCTTGGTTTCCTACCAAGGAACTGGTCTTAGTTTATGAAATAAAATTCCCCTCGATCCTGGTTTCCTACTAAGGAACTGGTCTTAGTTTCTTTTGTCAATAAACTTTTCTTGACAAGGAATGATGTGTGTAGCGGTTTTTATCAAACTTCTCACCAAGTTTTACAGAGAGATGCCATTTGATGGAAAATTTGATGTCAGACATGTTGGGGAAACCCATTGGTCTGACCTGTAGAAGTACAAACTTCTGTTTTAGAGATGTCATTTGTCGACTCTATTGGGGAAAACGAGTCCTTCAGGAGACTGTTTTCTGCTTGGGGATATCACACTTTTCTTTGGAATTTTCACAAAGAAATGCCATGCTACCCGATCCAATTTTGAGGTGTTGATGACTTCATTAAAATTGGTTTCTTTGGAGAAAGACTGATGTATTGTCGAGAGTCATTATTTGAGAGGCTTTCTCTGGGGATTTTCTTTAATCTGGGAAAGCAAGGGTATCATCTTCAAAGGTGAAGAGTGATGTTCCAAGGGTATCTATTGAACATCTTCTTGTATTTCAGAGGTTCAAGGTATCAAAGTGGTCAAGAATAAATTTCAATCCAGAAACAAACGGGAGAGAGATTATTCAGACAAACGATTCCTGACGAGGGAAGTGCTGATGACTCAACCGACGATAGGACTTTATCACTTAGGAGTGAAATGAACAGAGTGATAGTGATGCAATATGAATATGAATTAATAATGCATGATGTATGTATGCTTATGCTGACAAAACTAACGCGACATACAGACTAGTGAATAAACTGGATTGGATATTCGACCGCTGCGGGGAATGAAAAGTACCAATGGTTCAATATAGCAATACTGCCTTGCTTAGGAGAAGTAGACTCCGCGGGGGAGAAAAAGATTATTGATCGGTCTTAGGAGGTAAGAACACGGCCAGGAAGTTCAGATGAGACATTGCATCTGAACAGTTGATCCTCCAGTTAGGTGAACTAGTTTAGAAGGAGTACTTTGATTACTTTGAAGTTAATCACTTCCGAGGAAGCTGTCGATGTGCTTTCAGACGTTTAAAGTCAAAAGGAAATGCCATCCTTATTTTAAAAGCAGAAAAAAAAATTTTGCAAGTAAATTCATTTTTGTTTTATTTCAAGAATCGTTGAACATGTTAAATGTCATTCTATAAAGCAAAAACAAATAAGAGTTGCAAACAAAAGCACGAGGGCTCAAATTTTATTGATAGAATTGTAATCAGTAGAGCGCGTGATACCATAGAGTATTTACAAAGTTTAGAAAATGGTAATTTACGGGAAAAGGGCTACATTAAAACATAACGACCGTTATCCTTCCACCAACTTTGAATTCTGGACATTCTGGGCTTCTGTCGAGGATGACCTTGACGGAAGTTTTTTTCGACGGATGACGTTACCGCTGGGGATCTAACCTTGTCAGATGTAGTTACTTGCCATGAATTCCTAAATTTTACCTGGATTGCCTTTTCAGGTTCTCAACCCATCGAGATGACTTTTGCTTATGTCTCTAATTTTTGCCTGGAGCGCCCTTTCGGGTTTTTAATCCACCGAGACATTTTTTTTTTGTTTTTTTTATTTAGGCAAAGTATTTCTTGACTACATCAACATTTATGGGGTAGGTAAACTCCTCTCCATCCATGGTTGCGAGTCTTAAGGCATCGCCCGAGAAGGCTTTCTTAACCACATAAGGGCCATCATAATTTTGAGTCCATTTGCCCCGAGGATCAGTGATAAATGATTGTATCTTTTTGAGCACGAGGTCTCTTTCCCTGAAGACACGGGGTCGGACCTTTTCGTCGAATTCTTTCTTCATTCTTTCCTAATATAGCTGACCGTGGCATAAAGTCATCATTCTCTTTTCTTCAATGAGGTTCAGTTCATCATGTCGACTTTGACACCACTCAGGTTCTGTTAGCTTAGCTTCCTATCAATACCTGAATTGATGGGATCTCTACTTCTATGGGGAGCATTGCCTCCATGCCATATACTAGAGAGAAAGGGGTTGGCCATGTTGAAGTGCGGACAGATGTGCGATAACCGTGAAGAGCAAAAGGTAGCATCTTGTGCCAGTCTTTGTAGGTTACAACCATCTTTTGAGCGATTTTCTTAATGTTCTTGTTAGCCGCTTCTACCGCTCCGTTCATCTTAGGTCAGTAGGGAGATGATTTATGGTGTTCCATCTTAAACTCAGCACACAACTCCTTCATTATCTTATTATTCAAGTTGGATCCATTATCCGTAATGATCTGGCTTGGAACACCATAACGGCAGATGATATTGTTTTTGATAAAGCGGACTACTACTTGTCGGGTTACATTAGCGTACGATGCTGCTTCGACCCACTTGGTGAAGTAGTCAATGGCGACCAGAATGAACCGATGTCCGTTCGAAGCTTTTGGTTCAATCATGCCAATCATGTTGATTCCCCATATGGAAAAAGGCCACGGAGAAGAAAGAACTTTAAGACGCGTTGGCGGTACATGGATTTTGTCTGCGTATATCTAATACTTGTGACACTTTTGCATGTACTTGTAGCAGTCGGATTCCATTATCAACCAATAGTATCCTGCTCTTAGGATTTTTCTCGTCATTGTGTGTCCGTTGGCATGTGTGCCAAAGGATCCTTCGTGAATTTCTCGCATTAACATGTCGGACTCTGGTTTGTCTACGCAGCAAAGCAGAACCATGTCAAAGTTTCACTTATAGAGTGTATCACCATTCAGAAAAAAGTTTCAGATAGTCTCCTGAGAGTTTTCCTGTCATTTCTCGATGCCCCAGGTGGGTACTCTTGTTTCTGAAGAAAGCACTTGATATCGTGGTACCAAGGTTTGTTGTCTATGACAGCTTTAATCGTAAAAATGTAAGCAGGCCTTTCTAGGCGCATGACATCGATCTTAGGTACGTCATTCCAATGATTTATAATAATCGTGGAAGAGAGAGTGGCTAATGCATCAGCCATGTGATTTTCCTCATGAGGAATGTGGTGAAACTCAACTCTGTTGAAGAAAGGTAACAACCTTCTTACAGTGTCTTTGTAAGGGATTAGCCTGGACTGGTATGTGTTCCAATCTCCTTTGATCTGATTGATAACTAGGGCTGAGTCGTCGTATACATCCAAATTTTTTATCCTTAAATCAATCGCTTCCTCGAGACCCATGATACATGCTTCGTATTCGGCCTCATTGTTTGTACATTTGAATGTTAATCTGGCAGTGAATGGAATGTGGGTACCCTGAGGGGTAACAATGATTGCCCCAATCCCGTTTCCATAATAGTTAACTGCTCCATCAAAAATTAATCCCCATTGGGATCCTGGTTCTGGCCCTTCACTGGGTAGAGGTTCATCGTAATCTTTCATTTTCAAATACATGGCATCTTCGTCTGGGAAGTTAAACTAGACTGATTCTTGATCGTCAATTGGTTGATGAGCCAAATGATCTGCTAAAACACTTCCTGTAACGGCTTTCTGAGTGTGGTACTCGATGTCGTATTCTGATAGCAACATCTACCAATGGGCAATCCTTCCCGTGAGAGTAGGTTTCTCAAAGACATACTTGATTGGATCCATCTCGGAGACCAACCAAGTAGTGTGGCAAACCATGTATTGGCGAAGACGCTTAGCTGCCCAAGCTAAAGCGCAACAAGTTTTCTCAAGCATAGTGTACCGAGTTTCACAGTCAGTGAATTTCTTGCTTAAATAGTAAATGGCAGACTCCTTTCTTTTGGTTTCGTCTTGTTGGCCAAGTACACAACCCATCGAGTCTTCCAAGACTGTCAGGTAAATGATCAGTGGTCTTCCTTCCACTAGAGGTGATAAAATTGGTGGTTTCAACAGATATTCCTTAATACTGTCAAAAGCTTTCTGGCAATCTTCTGTCCATACACAGTTTTGATTCTTCCTGAGCAGTTTGAAGATCGGCGCGCATGTCACGGTCATGAGGGATATGAACCTTGAGATGTAATTCAGTCATCCGAGAAATCCTCTAACTTGTTTTTCAGTTTTTGGAGAAGGCATTTCTTGAATGGCCTTGACCTTGTCAGGATCGACCTCGATCCCTTTCTGGCTGACGATGAACTCTAGGAGCTTTCCTGAGCGAACACCGAATGTACACTTTTTAGGATTCAAAAGGAGTTTGAATTTTTTTAGACGTTCGAACAATTTTGACAGATGTTCAATGTGTTCCTTCTCTGTTTTAGATTTGGCAATCATGTCATCGACATACACCTCAATTTCCTTGTGCATCATGTCATGAAACAGAGTCGTCATGGCCCTTTGATAGGTTGCCCCGACGTTCTTCAAACCGAACGGCATTACCTTGTAGCAAAAGGTGCCCCATGGGTGATAAAGGAAGTTTTCTCCATGTCTTTCGGCGCCATTTTGATCTGATTATTGCCCGAGAATCCGTCTATGAAGGAGAATACTTTAAACTTTGTTGTACTGTCTACTAGCATGTCAATGTGTGGTAAAGGGAAGTCGTCCTTTGGACTTGCCCTGTTCAGATCTCTGTAATCTACACACATCCTGACTTTTCCGTCCTTTTTCGAAACTGGCACTATGTTGGCCAACCATTGAGGATACTCTGAGGTGGCAAGGAAACCAGCGTCTATCTGTTTCTACACATCCTCTTTGATTTTGATAGCCATGTCTGGGTGAGTTTTTCTCAACCTTTGCTTTACTGGCGGACATTCGGACTTTAACGGTAAATGATGTTCCACGATGCTGGTATCCAACCCTGGCATGTCCTGATAGGACCAAGCAAATACATGGGGAAACTCTTTGAGAAGCTTTGTCAAGTCATCTTTGACTGTCAGATCGAGCAGTGCTACAATCTTAACTTCTTTTTTATCTTTCTCTGAACCTAAATTTACCATTTCCAACGACTCTTTGTGAGGCTCAATAGACCTTTCCTCCCTTCTGAGTAATCGGGAGATCTCTTTTGGAATTTCGGCTTCCTCTTCTTCTTCAGCTTCAAATACAGGGAATTCAAAGTTGGGAGAAGGCATCGGATCGTATGTTTTAACGGGGTTAGAAACAAGCAATCTGCAAGGCGTGATGATTTATTTTTAGAAAAGATAGAGAGAATGCAAATGTGTGTGCAGTGTATTGAAAAATGCTTGCTTTTATTTTATTGAGTTTGTTTTTAGAATTACCATTTTCGGAAAAGCGAAAAGAGAAAATAGCAATAAATGCGAGAATTACAGAATGACGTTTTATTTTTGATTTGTCGATTCTTGAAATTACAGCCCTATAAAACAAAACTCAGTCGCTTTGGGCGAAGCGAATAGGGATATTTACAGAAAAGCGAGCCCTATAAAACATCTGTTTCACCTCGGCAAGTGAAAGGTTAAGATAAAGACGACAATTACTTAGACTTATGGACGACTTTTGGAACATCGACAACAACCCACTGGTGACGAACTCCTCGATGAATCACAAAGTCTGGAACCTTCTTTCTTGATTTGTCCTCATAAATGACACTGATTTCTGGCTGATCAGGATTATTGGAACCCTCTTCCCAGGCAGAGTTGTCATAAACGAACTCTTCTGCTGTATTTTCCATAGTTTCCTCGTTCTTAGGGGAATCTCCCCATCCAGTTGGCTGGATATCTTCGAGTTTGACACGAGAGCTTTCAGGAGCAATATACTTGACTAAGAAGTCGTACTTGCCGCTTGGCTGTCCTAAAGTGTCCCACACTTCTGTGGGGAAAGAGGAGTCATCTTCCTCGATGACGTTGACTTATGGAAAAGCCTAATTGATGAATTCTTATCCTGCAGTCCGTGCAGGTTCATCGTTGTGATGAGAGTTTTCAGAATAGCCTGAGTAATTATCCCATGAGTGAGTGGGGATGCAGGTATTATTTTCAATGTTGCTTAACTGATATGCCTCATTGGGCTGACTCTTTTGCCCCAAGTCCTCTGGGTAAGGCTGCCAGATTGGCAAGTCATCCATTGGGTCAAAATATTTGTAGTCAAAGTTATCTTTCATCGGATCATCTTCTAATGAGTTAGTTAGAGCACGACACCCCTCAGGATCACAATCTCCATACATCATTTTGACATCTGATCTGGGTATAAATCTCGGACTCTGTGTGGGAAAGAAAAATGGCGTAGGTGTCTCTCCCTGAGAAAAATAACCATCCTCGTTGAGATATGATTTCCACTCTTCATCCATATCATAGGAGTTATCCTCATTGATAGTGTGTACTTCTTGAGACACTGGTTGAAGGAATCCTCCGCTGAGGAAGAAATCCTGAATGGGACGAAAACTTTCGTCTTTCTTAGCAGTCTGGGCATAAGTCGAGGAGAATCCTAAACCTTTCTTTTTCTTGTTATCTGTAGGAATCACAAGTTGTCCCCATCCTTTTGCATTGTTGTTCTTGATTACTTCGAGAGCGTCCTTGTATGAGGAAATCAACGTTTCTTTCTTAGGTTGATTCTCATTGCTCACCGAAAGAGCTTGGAACCAAGTTCCAACTACCTCCTCTGGTTCTACACAGGAGAAAGATGATAAGTTGCTTACTATCAAAGCTGTTCTCCATAGACTGTAACAAGTTTATCGTTCTTGACGAACTTCAGCTTCTGGTGAAGTGTCAAAGTGACTGCACCAGCTTCGTGTATCCAAGGTCTTCCTAATAAACAGCTGTAAGCTGCCCGGATGTCCATGACCTGGAAAGTGTGAGGAGCGATAGTTATGAGAAGATCTATTTTGTCGATAACTATTTTCCTAGATCCGTTAAAAGCTTTGACGATGATCTCGCTGCCCCTCATCGGAGCTCTTTAAAATGATAGTCATGTTAAAGTTGACTTTGGCATAACATTTAGAGATGATCCAGTGTCAACTAGTACGCTGGCTAACGCATCGTCCTGGCAGTTGACTGTAATGTTAAGCGCCATGTTATGATTCTTGCCTTCTTATGGCAATTCCTCATCACTAAACCCTAAATTATTGAAGGAAGTGATGTTAGAGATGATACTGTTGAATTGTCCTACAGTAACATCTTGTTCCACGTAAGCTTGCTCTAAGACTTTCTGTAGAGCTTCCCTGTGAGCCTCGGAACTTAGTAAGAGAGATAAAACAGAGATTCTGAACGGAGTTTGCAACAGTTGATCTATAATGTTGTACTCACTCCTCTGGATGAGCTTCAGCATCTCATCGTTGTTCTTTGAAAGTTCGGGATTACTGGATATGCCCGATTTGCTGATTCGGAACTTTTGCCAGAGTTTCTTTCTCTTTGGCAGGTTCTCCAACTCCTCGGTTGAAGATTCGACCACTCCGTGTGATTCGACTGATGTTGGCAATGTTTACGACGGAGGGTAATGGAGTTTCCTTTCCATTTTCGATTATTGTAGCATCGTACTTATAAAGGATTGCCTTATCTGACTCGTACGGTATTGGTCCTAGTAAATAAATCCCCACTGGAGCCTTCTGATTTTTTTGACCATCATACTCAACCTCAATTGGTTCAGAGTTGAGAATCTTTCTACTGTCAAGAGGAACTTTCGACTCGTTGAGTAGAGGTATTATGGCGCAAACGTCTTCGGCCATTTCATGATTGGAAATGATGATAACATCTTCACTCTGATCGGGAAGATAGTCTTGTATCATGTTGATCGACCCGACACTTGAACGTGGTAAGATCTCTTTTCGGTCCAACTGAATTTGAATAGCTGACCGCACAAAATAACAGCCTTGGTTTTTCGCTGAACAAACACTACAGTGTTCATAATTATGTGGTGCCACCCAGCCACGTCCGCTTTGTATACAGTGCATTTTGACCAGATCTGTTTCCATAGAGCGGACATCCTGTCTCTGATGTCTACTAGGATTTCCGCCAGTCATACTGATCTTCTGTGTAGCTTCGTCCAAGTAAATTGGAATCCACAAGTGGTCTAATAAGTATTGAAGTGTTCTCTAGACAAGGGCACAACCTTGATCATCTTTTTGGCACTTCTCGCAGTCCTGATAATCATGTGAAGCCAGAAAATCGAGCTTGACTTGCTTAACATGTAGTTCTACCAGACTGGTGTTCATCAAGTGTATGTCGAATATCTGAACCATATTGACTTGATGAGTATTTCTTTCCTGATAATCCGGAATCCATCCAAGATCCATCTGACGTTGAAGGGCCTCTTGTATGAAAGAGCATCCCTAATTGCTTGTTGAGCAGATCGGACAGGCATCATAATCATGCCGTGGCAGATTATGATATTGACTTTGCCTAGAGTGCATGGCTACCAAATTGACATTCTTCACAAGAATATTGAGGTTCTGAACAATGTTGAGATTAGCATGAGCTATGTTCACATCTCTGATTCTGTGATCTTGAATCCATCCGAGATTCATCTGTTCCTGTAGAGCTAACTGTACTACAGAACATCCTTGACTATTCTTTGAGCAGATATCACACTGGTGATAATTGTGAGGCGGTACGTGACCGTACCCGCTTTGCCTGCAATACATCCTGACCAGATTGGTCCCCAACTGGAGTACATCGCAAATCTGATAATTTTGGCTAAAATCCTCCTCTATTAGATTTACTGCAGTCTTGTCATGCTGCGACAACGGGTTCGTCTGAACATTCGGATTAGTATCTTTAAAAGATAAGAGCCCGCTCTAGACAAGTTTTTGTACATCGAATTTAAAATAGAGACAGTTTTCGATGTTGTGCCCCGGACCTCCTTGACGGTAAGGGCAAGTTTGGTCTTCTTTGAACCAAAAGGGTGGATTTTCCAGTACTACAAGAGGAGACCTGGTTTGGACGTGCCCCTTGGCCACGAAAAAGCTCTGCGTAAAACATCGGTATAGGGTCAAACCCTGGCGGTCGCGTTGCACGATTGTTATTGTTGTACTGAGGACGAGCCTGCTGAAGAGGTTGTTGAGTCCTTTGCTGATACTGTTGTTGACTAGGTTGATTTTGAGCAACTTGAGGTTGATAAGTCAGAACTGGCGCAGGGCTAATAGCAGGAGTTATCGCCGCTACTGGTTGGTATCGTCGCCTTTGTTTTCCTTGAGAGATATTGCTAATCTCTTGTTCCTTCTTTTTCTGAAAAGCACTACCGTATCTTTTGGTACTGCTGGAAGGTTCAGCCTCTTTGGCTAACCGTCCTTCGCGAACTGCCTCTTCTAGGCATACCCCCATGTTTACCATCTCGGTGAAATCACTGGGCGCACTGGCGACCATCCGGTCATAGTAGAATAAGGTTAAGGTTTTTAAAAAGATCTTTGTCATCTCTTTTTCTTCAAGAGGTGGACAAATCTGGGCGGAAATTTCACACCATCTCTGAGCGTATTCCTAAATGTCTCTTTGTCTTTCTGAGACATCGCTCTGAGTTAATCTCTATCTGGTGCCATGTCCAGGTTATATTTGTACTGTTGGACAAAGGCAGAGCCAAGATCTCTGAAAGTATTCATCTTAATGCGGTTTAAACCCATGTACCATCTAAGAGTGGCACCGGTTAAGCTGTCCTGAAAATAGTGGATCAGTAGTTGTTAATTCTCTGTCTGAGTTGACATCTTTCGAGCATACATCACCAAGTGACTTTGAGGGCAAGAGTTGCCTTTGTACTTTTCAAAGTCAGGCACCTTAAATTTGTGTGGGATTTTGACATTCGGGACCAAGCAGAGGTCCGCGGCATCCTTTCCAAATAAATTCTGACCGCGAATAGCATGCAATTCCTTTTGCATCTCCAAGAACTGTTCCGGGAACACGTTTAGTTTTTCATTCATCTCTTCGTTTCCACCAGGGATCGTCTATGGAATTTGTCCTCCCGAGATAGTGTGTACTACTGCTTGTGGTATGGTCATTACGGCGGTGACTCTGGGTTCCTCAGAGCCCTGAAGTTTGTAACCTTCAGGAATTCCTGTCATAAATCTTGCATCCTCACTTTCCCAAATTTTGTAACCTTCAGGCCCAATGGCTCCTGCTACAGTGTCCAGGTCGTCCGAGACCGGCGGAATGTATCCTTCAGGAATAAAGTTGAGAGGCATGCCCCAGGGCTGACCCTTAGGCATGTTGTACCGTGGATGAATCTCATGTGGCGTCTCCACAATCGATGTAGATGTGATCTCTGAAATCACAGTCCTTTGACGTTGCTCCTGAGTTGTTGCCAGGGATTGCATGTCACTATGAAGTTTCCTTAGATCGTCTTTCAGAGCGTCGATTTTTTCTCTCAGCTCTCTATTCTCTTCCTCGAGATCGTCTATTTTCTTTTGCCGACTGGCTCGAGTATTGTATGAGTGAGATAGTTTGATTTTACAATCGAGATGTAGACGTGAGACTCGAGAGAAAGGAGAATGCGCTATGTTAGAATGATGAATGCAATGATTATTATTTTTTGTTTTTATCTTTAATCAAAAAGAAACTTTAAATAAATTTCAAATATCATACAAAAAGAGGAAAACCCCATTTTTATTGAATTGAAGGATTGTGATACGTTACAAAGAAACGTAGAGTATTTTACAAAGTGCTGGTAAAAGGAAAATTCTAACCTTAAGAATCTTGAGTCCTCTCTAAAGAGAACTCAGAAGCAGGTTCCGACAGCTTCCTTTTCTTCGATCGAGGTTTTTCAACCGTTGTCGGGTTATCAGTTCTTTGCCAGATGAAAAGAGTGAGTAGGTTCTTTTGATCTTCCCGACTCTCTACCGCATGTTGCTCTAATATTCCGATTAGAGCATTCTTTTCTTTTAACAGTTCCCGGAGTTTGACACACTCCACGTTGAGAGTCCTGTTCTTATTCTTCCAAGAGTTCCCCTCTTGTTGAATTTTGTTAAGAGCGACCTGGAGTTTTTCCATATTTGTCATTAAATACAAGATAGATTCCTGTAATGGAAAAACTTTTTGACGAGGGTAAGGCATCCTCAGCTTGAGAGCTCTAGTTTGTACCCAGTGGAGATAAGGATCCAAAGAGATACAACCCGGTTTTCCTAAAGACTCTGGTCCTTTTCTGTGAATGTGTTACCAGGTATGCACTATCTCCTTTTTAAGTGCTCTGTCATTTTCTCCTTCTTTGAAGAAAAGACCTTCCAGATGAACATTTTGTGGAATATGTCTCATCGGGTATCCAAATTGACGACGGGGTATAACTGGATGATAGTTAATTCCTCCTTTAGTTCCTATGAGGGGTACATTGGGAAAGTTTCCACAGCGATCGATGATTTCGACACCCTCATAAATCCTACTTGACCAGTCTATGTCAGAGTTGGTAAGAGATATGATTCTCTGCGACCAACGTAAAGAGTTCTTATGATCCCAAAAAGCAGCAGACTTGGGTAGATGGGAAATGAACCACTTGTAAAGCAAGGGTACACAGCATGTGATCATTCCTCCGGCGTACAAATTCCTTAAGTGTACGGAATGATAAGCATCTGCGAGCAAGGTTGGTATAGGGTTTCCAATCAGGAATATCTTAATGGCATTGATATCGACAAAGTTGTCGATGTTGGGAAAGAGGAATAATCCATAGGTGAGTAAAACAAAGATATCCTCGAAAGCGGTTAGGTTTCCTACACTGGCAAAGTATAGGGCTTTCTCCATCAGGAACTTAGCTGGTAAGCCCTGGATTCCTCCTTTAGTGGTTAAATGAGTCCTGACCTCTGACTCGTCCAAATAAATTGCTCTTGCAATGATTTGTTCCTTTGGAATTTCTTCCAGCCCAAAAAAGGGAGTTTGGTCAGTGATCGGTATATCGATCAGGTGAGAGTACTCCTCCAGAGTTGGTGTAAGCTGGTAATCCGGGAAGGTGAAACAGTGATAAACCGGGTCGTAAAACTGAATCAGCGCGGACAAAATTCCTTCAACTACATGGATCCTTAACAGCAATAATAGTCCTCCGTGCTTGGCTCTGAAAGCCTCCGGGTTGGTAATCATCCTTGCCAACTTTCTTAAATCCTCTAGTTTTGGAACCTTGAATGTGTACTTGTGCATCTTTCTTCTACCGAAATCCGTAACGCAATCCTTTTGATTTTTGTAAATTATTGTTTAGTTTAATTTTGGGAAAAGAGAAGGAATATAAGGGAAACGATTTTTTCTGTTTTAAGTTTCTTAGATGAATGCATGAATGCAGCACACAAAAACATAGAAAAAACATGGGTTTAAGGGTTCAGCGTCACGAGCATGGGATCATGGCTCTACCCATCTCCAAAAGGTTGATCTATTTGGTGATTTTTGTACCTGTAGAATGGGTAAGGTCTCAAAAATCACTGATTTAATCTGGACAACACAACAGCAAGATGGTTCACCCGAGCGAGCTATAGTACCCCAGAAGAAACCTCAGATTGAGTGTAGTTATCGCGTATCGACTATTCCTGATAGCCACCGCACTACCAAAAGGACACAGTTTTAAAAAGTCTACTAAATCCTCAGTTTCACTGGTCACCGCACTATGAAATCGTCCGCTTTCATAACCATAGGTTATTCAGCGTAGTAACACACGGGTACCTGCACTGATTATATGGTCTACCATGTTCGCTTATTCGGGATTCACTCCCTGTAAGACCCCTCGTCTCTACCATCACTTATCTTAGGTTTTTCTCAATCTTTCCAGATGCGACATCACTCGCATTCCCATTGACAGAAAAATAAACACGAATATCAAGTAGGAAAGCAATATATATATATATAGTATTGATCCTAAAACTAACATCCTAGACCTCTTAAGAAGCTAGTTCTATATCCTATACAGTCAACGACTCCCCAACAGAGTCGCCATTTTTCTGTAGCGAGCTATTTTTGTCGGTGACGCGACCACCTTATCGCTAAAATTGGGAATTCCTCATCTCAATGGGAAGAACGTTGGGTGCTACTTTCTGATTACTTATTTATCCTGTGAAGCTGGAAGGGAAAGGGAAAGTTATCTAAAACGAACCTTGCACGCATCTGTTTAACTGAACAAACGCTTGACAGAGATTGGGGAGTCCGGGGTCAGGTTATACAATGGGAAGTTGTCAATTACCCATCTTATACATGGTTATCCATGAGATGACAGTTTTAGGTTCTACTTGATATTGAAACATGTTTATCTGTTAAATGGGAAAGATGTTGTGTGATGTCTGAGAGAGAAAATGTTTTTGTTGTTTTTCGGGTTTTTCGATGTTTTTGGTAAGGTCAGGGACCTAAGGTTTTTAGTTTAATGTGCTCGCTAATATTTTGCAATCTTATGCCTACGTATTCCCTGTTATGGAGTATAGGGATATCAGAGCGATCGTAGTTCCTCCTATTCTAAGGGAGAAACAGATATTTTGGTGTCTTGTTCAAAGCCCAAGATATGAAGCTAAAAGGTTTATTTGTATCTTGTTCAAAGCCCAAGATAAAGTTAAAAGGTTATTTGTATCTTGTTCAAAGCCCAAGATGTGAAGCTAAAAGGTTTTTGACTGGTAGAGAGAATTTCTAATCTCTAAAGAGAGATATCTCATCTATTAATCACAGTTTGATTGAGTAAATGGTTTGAAAAGGAGAATTACTTTAACTGGAATGTATGAAGACCAGCAATGCCGTAATTTCCTTTACAGGGCGATTTGTCCTGAAGGAGAAAACTTTAACTCAGTGTGAGCAATGCCATTTTTCCTTAGGAAATCATGCTAAAAGAGGGACATTGGCTTGGATGTTTGTATCCAGAGGCTTGCCACTTACAGCAATTAGATGAAAGGTTTTAACCAGGATAATGATGGACAGATAGCTTGGATGTTTGAATCAATAAGTGTGCCACTTACAGCAGTTATCTGGAATTAAGGATTTTGTTTTGATTGACTGTTTCGAGATGTGATTAAACAGAGAAGTATCTTCCTGCAGAGATTTTTGATTTCCTCTGAGGGAATAATTTTTTATGTGTGCCTTGATCAAAGCTGAAATTCTGGTACCAGATATGTGATGTTACGTGTGATGTCACAACTACACACTCTGCAATGGACAATATAAAACAACAGAAGAGTACACAAAGAATTATTCACCCAGTTCAGTTAAATAACTTACTCTGGGGGCTACCAAGCCAGGGATGAATTTCACTATCAGTAGAATTAATTTACAGACTCAACAACCCAGTTGACATCTCCTAAACTTAATCTCTACTTAATGAACCTTCTACCTAAGAGACCACTTAGGTATGAGAACACTACTCAATCCCTAAATCACTTTAGTGATATAATTCAAAGATCACACACTTTGAAAAACACAACTTGATTCTGCTTCACAGCTTTTATCAAGAACAACTCAAAACAACAACACCAATTCACACTAGAATGGTTTACAACACATACACGAAGACACAAATGACTCTTAGTCTTTAGCTCTCTTTCTTCGTTGTTTTTCCTTCAGGATTGATGCGCTTTATATAGCTATTTGATTTGGGCTTGGACCTGCTACAATATCTGACCTGATTTGTTATTTAAAACTGAATCTTCAAAACAGATTTTCTCTTAAAATCTTCTTAAATCTTTAGCCTTTAAACACTCCTACAAATCTGCATCAAATCTGTTTGCAACAGAAAATATCTCCTCCAAGATATTCGCATCCAATAACTCTAACAGCTCTCCCAAAATCCAGCTAATACGCTTAACATCTCAAACCTGATATTTTAATGATCTGCATATCTGATGTCATGACATCGCATGTGACATCAGACTTCAAAACTTTAACAACTTAAACACTTAACATTATCCAATGTTAAGACTCAATGTTAAGACATCACCCATGTGACATCAACATTGAACAACTTTGTTTTACCAAAATTCTAGCCAATCCAAGAACTAACAATCTCCCCCTTTGGTTAATTTTGGCTAAAACACTTTCAGCTTGCAGCGGAAAAACACTTACTAACATTCACAGCACAACCTGCAACAATACCAACCAGCTGCAACTACTAGTAACTCAGCACAAAACAAATTCCCCCTCAACATAAGAACCATCATACCAGCTGTTCAAACACGCACACTCCCCTTCAACATCTGCACCACACCAAAACTGAGATAGGTCACACTCTACACACAAAGGCTAGGCTAACTCTCCCCCTTTTTAGCCACAATTGGACAATCACCAAACACAATGTCCTGACATAATAAATGATAGAGTCAAACACCAAGCTTTCCCCAAAAAAACAAGTTCCAACGCCTTGACTGGTCAGGCGATACAAATGATTCTCCTTGTTTGCATTATAAAACAAGCCTTCTTCCTTCTAGCAGCACCATACATCAACCAAGAATGAGCCAGTCAAACTCCAAAGATGCAGTAAAGAACCTTAAGCAGGAGGACAAGAAATCAGATCCACTGAAGAAGAAGAGCAAAACACAGACAACAGCTAGAACTTCTTCAGGAGCAACAAGAACAGGCAGAACATCTAAGACAAGGATGAAGACCATCAAGAAACCTCTAGTGCAACAATATGATTCCGATGAAGGAGATGGTGATGAGGACTGAATTACATTTAAAAACTCAGAAGGTTGGGACAGATTGAATAAGAAGAAGAAACAAAACTCTATGTTTAAAGCTTTAGATGAACTAATACTTCCAATCTTGTTATCTTTAATAATTGTTATCTTTAATCACACACATAAGACAACTGCATCCTAACACATCTTCCAACTAATCCTTATATATGCAACTCCCTAATTTTAACCTATCAAATTGGTTTATATCTAAGAACTCAGTACAAATATCTGCTAATTGCTTTTCAGTAGCCACATGTTCCAAAGCCACCTTATCTTCAACCAAGTCCTTTATATCAATATGCTTTACCTTACTGTTTTGAATAGGATTCTTGGAGATACTCATATCACAGTGCAATGTCATAACATCTTGCTTGACATTGTTTTTAGTCAACAGTTGCTTCATCCAAACAAGTTGAGATCAACTACTCCCTGCTGCTATGTACTTTGCATTACCATAACCTATAAGCTCAGTCCCTGATCCATGATTGTAATTCTTCTTAGATCTATTCTCATAAAGAGACTTCTCTAGTCCATCAAAAATAGTTATTTTGTGATTAATGAGGACCAATTTTGCAGCAGCCATCTTGAGAACGATGACATAATTAATACTAATACGCCCAGTAGATAATTTTCCCTTTAGGAACCAAATTTTTGCGGATATGTCTGTATCCTTCAACTCACATTCATCTCTCTCACTTCTTCTATCAGCAATGTCAACAGAATTGAATTCATTGACAAGTCTCTCATAGCACTTGTAAAAACTAGGACCAGTTTCCATCAGCCTAGCAAACTTAATCATATTCAGAGCATCTTTACCAAATTCTTTTTCCAGATTAAGCCCTCTTTGAAAAACATACTTCTACCTTTTTATGAAATGCAAAGGAATGTTATCTAGTGAAGCCTTTTGAATTTTTTCAGAAGTTCTAACAACAACAGCTTTCTTCATATGAGAGATGTCCTTTGGAGGTGATTCAATATCTTTCCCTTTCCTTGATTTCAGTCTTTTAGCAACCCCAAGAACTACTTTTACAATCAGCTCATTGTCAGACAGATCAACCACTTCAACATTCTTCTTTATTTTAAGGCTAGGAGATGTTTCAACCTTAACTCCAACATCTCCATCTTCCAAAACAGAGATTGCCAACCTGTGATGGTTGTCTTGTGAGTTATCAGTCTGCTTATCATCTTGCTTCCAAAACTTCTTAAGATCACCACTACCAGCACCCATATCTTCAGAGAAATCGTCATTACTCTTCATATCTGAGTGATCATCCTCTATGACCTTAGGTTCCTCAAGATTTCCTATGAACAATTGCATAACACTAGGTTGTTTGGTGATCCTTCTGATGTCACAGTCAGATGTCATAACATCATCCTCAACATTACTTGATGAGCTAAACTCTTGAGGTACCCATTGATAGCAATTATCTCTGGATATGACTCCCTTCATAACTACCTCATTCTTCTCATTAGTCACCAAACACTCATCCTTAGTGTAGCTGACCTTGTGTCCTTCATCATAAAGCTGACTTATGCTAATCAAATTAGCACTCAAACCTTTGACAAAAATCACATTGTCAAGATCAGATCCATCATGACACTTCACTTTTCTAACACCTTTTACCACCCCTTTCTCTCCATTTCCAAAAGTAACATCAATTGAGGAGCAAGAATTGACATCCACCAATTGGTTTTTGAATCCAGTCATGTGCTTTGAATAGCCACTGTCAAAGTACCATCCATCCTTAGCAGAATGTCTATCTGATGTGTGAGCCAATAGGCATGTAACCTCAGCTTTAGGAACCCAATGTTTAACAACCTTGGGCCTGTTATCCTTCTGTCTAGGTTGAGGGATAGACTTGGGATAACCATGAAGTTTAAAGCAAGAAAATTGCATATGACCAAATCTTCCACAATAGAAGCACCTTACTCTCTCTTCTCTGAAGTTGTTAAACTTCCTGCCACCTTGATGATGAAACTGCTGTGGCTGCCATCCATAGTACTGGTGCTGTCTTCTTCCATAGTTTGCCTGTCTTCTGTAGTGAGGATTCTGTCTCTTAGGCTGTCTTCTATGATGATGTGGCTTCCTTCTACCATAAAAATGAGGCACAGCATTATTATATCCAAAACCATACATATTCCCCTGATGTTGAGACATCTGATGGAACATGTTAAACCTAGAAGCCTGCATGCTCCTATGGTATTGAGGAGGCATATACTACCTAGCTCCAGAAGTATGAACCTTCTTTTGATGAGGACCATGAGCATACCTTTTCCCAACATTTTGAGGCTGTTGGTGAGCAACCTGCTTGGGTTTAAGATTATGTCTCTTTTTGTTATGTTGAGACATTGGTTGAGACATGTCCTTTTTAGTTCCTGAAGTACTAGCTTCAGCAGAAACCTTCTCCTCAACAACAAATCCTAAGCCAGATTTGTCTCCTGCTACCTTTTCTGCCTGAAGGATCTTATCAAGAGTATCAGATCCACTGTTCAACATTCTAACAGATTTTGTCATTTGATCAAGTTGAGATTTAACCAACAAGACTTCATTCTCAAGATCAGCTTTAACAGTCTCAAGCTGAACAATTTGTTTCTTTTGTTTCTCACTTTCTTGACAAACCTCTGCACTCCTCAGACATAACTCTTGATAGGAGGCTGCTAACTCCTCAAAAGTCAGTTCCTCATCACTTGAGTCTCCATCAGACACACATGTCCCTGTCAATGCTCTAACATGCTTGGCTGACTCTTCTTCACTTTCACTGTCAGTATCAGAGCAGGAAACAGTCATGCCCTTTTTCTGCTTCTTAAGGAATGTAAGACATTCTTTCTTGACATGACCATAGCCTTCACACTCAAAGCATTGAACTCCTTTGTCTTAAACATTCTTCTCTTCATCCTTCTCTTTTGACTTGTTGATGTCAGAGGAGATGTTCTTAACATTAGGTTTGTAGTTTCTATTCATCCTCTTAACCACCTTGTTGAACTATCTTCCTAGCATAGCAATAGCCTGAGATAGCTCCTCCTGAGATTCAGCATCATTCCCTTTCTTCTCTTCTTGAGTATTAGATACCAAGGCTATACTCTTGGTCTTCTTTTCAGGTTCTTCTTCATTCAACCCTAACTCAAAAGTTTGAAGAGATCCAATTAGATCATCAACTCTCATTTTGCTGATGTCTTGAGCTTCTTCATTTGCAGTCACCTTCATCTTATATCTCTTCGGAAGGGACCTAAGGATTTTCCTCACCAGCTTTTCTTCAGTCATCTTCTCTCCAAGAGCACTAGATGCATTGGACAGCTCAAGAATATTCATGTGAAAATCATGAATGGTTTCATCTTCCTTCATCTTTAGACTTTCAAACTTTGATGTCAGAAGTTGAAGTCTTGACATCTTAACCTTTGAAGTTCCTTCATGAGTAGTCTTTAAAATGTCCCAAGCATCCTTTGCCACTTCACAAGTGTTTACCAACCTGAAGATGTTTTTATCAATCCCATTAAAGATGGCATTCAAGGCCTTAGAATTGCCAAGTGCTAGCTCATCCTCTTCCTTGGTCCACTCTTCTTCAGGTTTTAGCTTGGTGTTTCCTTCTTTATCAGTAATAACAGGTGCTTCCACTCTTTTACCACAACCTTCCAAGCCCTGCTGTCCAAGGACTTCAAGAAGGTAACCATCCTTGGTTTCCAATAATCATAATTAGAGCCATCCAGAATAGGGGGTCTATTCACAAATCCACCAACTTCCTTGTCCATCTTACCAGAAAGTATCAGCCCTAGATCTCACCCAGATGCAGAGCAGGATGCCTGCTCTGATACCAATTGAAATTTTGGTACCAGATATGTGATATTACGTGTGATAGCACAACAACACACTCTGCAATGGACAATATAAAACAACAGAAGAGTACACAAAGAATTGTTCACCCAGTTCAGTTAAACAACTTACTCTGGGGGCTACCAAGCCAGGGATGAATTTCACTATCAGTAGAATTAATTTACAGACTCAACAACCCAGTTGACATCTCCTAAACTTAATCTCTACTTAATGAACCTTCTACCTAAGAGACCACTTAGGTATGAGAACACTACTCAATCCCTAAATCACTTTAGTGATATAATTCAAAGATCACACACTTTGAAAAACACAACTTGATTCTGCTTCACAGCTTTGATCAAGAACAACTCAAAACAACAACACCAATTCACACTAGAATGGTTTATAACACATACACGAAGACACAAATGACTCTCAGTCTTTAGCTCTCTTTCTTCATTGTTTTTCCTTCAGGATTGATGCGCTTTATATAGCTATTTGATTTGGGCTTGGACCTGCTACAATATCTGACCTGATTTGTTATTTAAAACTGAATCTTCAAAACAGATTTTCTCTCAAAATATTCTTAAATCTTCAGTCTTTAAACACTCCTACAAATCTGCATCAAATCTGTTTGCAACAGAAAATATCTCCTCCAAGATATTCGCATCCAATAACTCTAACAACTCTCCCAAAATCCAGCTAATACGCTTAACATCTCAAACCTGATGTTTTAATGATCTGCATATCTGATGTCATGACATCGCATGTGACATCAGACTTCAAAACTTCAACAACTTAAACACTTAACATTATCCAATGTTAAGACTCAATGTTAAGACATCACCCATGTGACATCAACATTGAACAACTTTGTTTTACCAAAATTCTAGCCAATCCAAGAACTAACAAAAGCCCAAGGTTGAAGCTAAGAGATTTATTGGATTCCACTGGGGAAAATCATTATACAAAGTCTAAGAGGAGACTGAAAAGACTGACTCCACTGAGGAGATCATTATACAAAGCCTAAGAGGAGGCTGAAAAGACTGACTCGACAAGAGAGTCTTTATTTGTATCTTGTACAAATCCCAAGATGGAGGCTAAAAGACTGATTAACTCAACAAGAGAGTATTTATTTATATCCTGTACAAAGCCCAAGATGGAGGCTAAAAGACTGATTAACTCAATAAGAGAGTATTTATTTATATCTTGTACAAAGCCCAAGATGGAAGCTAAAAGAGAATTGACTCTTTAGGGAAAAGTTTTATCTGTCTTGTACAAAGCCCAAGATTGAGGCTAAAAAAGATTTGAATCTGCTGGAGATTATCTGTCTTGTACAAAGCCCAAGATTGAGGCTAAAGAAGACTCGACTCCACTGGGGAGGACATTTATATGGTGTCTTGTACAAAGCCCAAGATTGAGGCTAAAGGGTTAACTGACTCTGTTTAGGGAGAGATATATCTGTCTTGTACAAAGCCCAAGATTGACGCTAAATATGGGGACTCAGCTGAGAAATTATCATTTATACAAAGCCCAAGAGGAGGCTAACTGTAACGCCCCAGTTTTGTCCATTTTATTTAATCGAGTTGTTTTGATTATTTGATTATTATATTATTTTATTTTTGACTTTTATTTGGAAATATGTTATTTTTCAATGTTGTGATATTTTATCGCGTTTTGGGAACGTTTGCGAGATGTTTGAGTGTAGGGGTATTTTGGGCATTTCACCTTATTTTTCTTAAGTTAGTAAAATAGAAAATAGAAAGAGAGAAAAATAGAGAGAAAGAAAAAGAGAAGAAGGAAAAGGGGAAGAAAAGAGAAAGAAAGGAGAAAGAGAGAAAAACTTGGAAAATCTAGAAATTGAAACAACCGACTTTCCAAACACTATTAAATCGGGTAAGGGTGCGAAACTTGATTATTATATACTTGTATATGATTATTTATGTATGTTTTTGGTTGATTTTGGATTGAAATTGGATTGTAGAGTAAAAACCATTATGTGTTGAAATTGTTAGAATTGATTCCAATTGTGTAAAAAATCTTGTTTTGGTGTTCCTTATTGATGATCCATGTTGAATATATGTTGTTATGCAATCTATTGGCAATTTTCTGATGTTTAGGTGAAATTGGATGGATTTTGGAGTGGGAAAACGCAGAAAAATTCTGCAGAAAAATTCTAGTTTTCCACTGCCCATGCCCGTATCACCCAAGGCAATACGCGTATTGGTTAAGACAATTCGCGTATGGCATTGAAGGAGGGAGGGCAATACGCGTATGGAGTTTCATTTTTCTCGGCCATCTGCTGAAATGCGTAATGGTACGCATATGATTTTGGGCAATACGCGTATGGCTCAGGGCAATACGCGTATGGCTAGCAGGTGTGCAAAATGTTGTTTTTTTCGCGATGTCTTTTCTGTTTTAGTCCATAACTTGTGTTCCGATTATCCGTTTTGAGCATTCTTGGTATCGTTGGAAAGCTATTGAGCTGTATTTTCTTATTATAATAATTTTGAGATTGTTAGCCGATTTAATTATGTCGGGAATTTGGAATAGTGTCGTTTTTTCGACTTTTGTCGTTATAATTGTGTGTAACTGATGTGTATCATGCAATGTGTTGTTGATATGGATATGGTATGACTTATGTTCTGTTGTATGGTGTAAATGCATGTGTTTAGATGGTGTGATGATGGTTTGTGGCCGTATAGCAAATAAATGCATTGTTTTGGGCTTGATTGAAAAGCATGATTAATGTTGAGTGAGATGATTGCATATATGTGTGCATTTGAATGTCATGAGTCATTGTATGCCAAGCATCATGATATGCATTCTTGAGATGTTGTGTGCCCTAGTGGGTGTGAGCGACGAATCGATTCCAGAGGGAATTCGCTATAACATCGTGTGCCTTATACAAAGAGGGCCCAAAGCGATGATTATAGACGATCGTGTGCCTTATACAAAGAGGACCTAAAGCGATCGGATCGTGTGCCTTATACAAAGAGGACCTAAAGCGATCCATAAACGTCGTGTGCCTTAAAAAAATAAGAGGACCTAAAGTGACGGGGAACATCGTTTTCCCGACGGGGAGTTACATTAAGTAATAAGCGATGGTTCCAATATTTCCTGAGTGAACTAGTGTTGAGATGATGGATGGATGGTACCGCATATGCATTGCATAGAGTCATTGTGTCGGTCTCTGTGCATTTGCATAATTCATGAATGGATTGATTTCATGTGGAATTGTGATTGGAATTGATGAGTTGAGATATGTATTGTGTTGTGTTGTATTTGGATTCTGTTGTACGTTGTGGTGAGAATATTTTATGTGGGTAATGTGGTGTTATTATATAACTATATGCAATTATATTATGATTGTGTTTCTCACCCTTCTGCTGTTTTATAATGCTCTACGAGGCATTGCAGATTAGATTGCTGGAGGTATTTTTGTGAAGCTTAGGTTTTCATTCTTTTGTCGGTCGGCTCTGATATGTGGCACCGGGTAGTTAGGGAGACCGTTGGTGATTTGTATGTATATGTACATGTTTCTTTTGGGATTGTACATGTATGATTGTATTTGGTAGACAAACTTTTCATGATATATATATATATATATATATATATATATATATATATATATATATATATATATATATGAGATTTCAGTACAGATTTTCCGTTTTTATTCTCTATCTAAATTGTGGGTAGTAGGAACTAAGTTCCTCTGTTAATTGCTACCTGATTGTTGCATATCTTTATGAGCAGGTTTATGTGTATTTTGTTTCAAATTGATGTGACCCCTTGGTCTATGCCGTGAATGTTTTAAATATACTCTGATGAAATTTTGAATTTTATTTATCGCTTAATAGCTTGGGTGTATAGATTGGGGGTGTTATATTAAATGGTATCAGAGTCAGTCCGTGTCAGTTTATGTCAGTCCTTGTTGGTCATTTTTGTTGGGTGAGTTGTTTGTTTAACCATAGTTTCTGTTATTGGAAATGAACAGAATATGGCTGGTAGGAATGACGCTGCTTTGGCTACTGCTATGCAAGCTATGGCTCAGGCTGTGCAGGGTGCACCTAATGCTGCTGGTAATAATGAGTTCAGGAAGAACAAACCGCCTGTCTTCAAAGGAAGATATGATCCTGATGGTGCTCAGATATGGCTAAAAGAGATTGAAAGAATCTTCCGAGTGATGGATTGTGCTGAGGATCAGAAGGTGAGACTGGGTACTCACATGTTACTGGAAGAAGCTGATGATTGGTGGGTTAGTACATGTCATGTGTTGGAAGTTGCAGAGGAAGAGATCACTTGGGCTGTGTTTAGAATTGAGTTTCTGAGGAAGTATTTTCCCGAAGATGTAAGAGGAAAGAAGGAAATTGAGTTCTTAGAATTGAAACAAGGTAATATGTCTGTTGTTGATTATACTGTTAAGTTTGTGGAGCTTGTGCAATTTTATCCACATTATGCTGAAGCGACTGCGGAATTTTCTAAGTGTGTAAAGTTTGAGAACGGATTGCGTCCTGAGATAAAGCAGGCAATCGGTTACCAAAGGATTAAAAGGTTTTCTGATTTGGTAGATTGCTGTAGGATTTTTGAAGAAGATAGCAAAGCTCGTTCTACTCACTATAAGAGTGTAAACGAGAGGAAAGGGAAGTAACTGTTTCGCAGTGGTTCTTATGTAACACCAGCTGATAAGGGTAAACAGAGGGGGAATTTTGAGAAAAGGCCAAGTGGGGGAGGAATGTCTAATCCTCCAAGATGTTTTAGGTGTGGTGACCTAGGACATCGTCAGTTCAAATGTAGGAAAGATATGAGAAAGTGTTCTAATTGTGGAGGTTTAGGACATATTGCAGCTGATTGTAAGAGGAACGTGGTGAAGTGTTTCAATTGTGGTGAACCTGGGCATGTTAGTACGAAGTGTCCGAAACCAAAGCAAGCTCCAGCAGGTGGGAAGGTTTTTGCATTGGCAGGAACTCAGACTTCAAGTGCAGATCGTCTGATCAGAGGTACTTGTTTTATTAATAGTACGCCTTTAGTTGCTATTATTGATACTAGAGCGACTCATTCGTTTATTTCGTCTGAGTGCGCGAAGCGTTTGAATCTTGTGTTGTCTTCGATGGGTGGTGAGATGGTTATTGATACTCCAGCAATGGGGTCAGTAACTACTTCTTTGGTTTGTTTAAGTTATCCTTTGACCATTTATGGTAAAGACTTTGAGATGGATTTGGTGTGTTTGCCGTTGGAGGGTTTAGATATGGTTCTGGGAATGAATTGGTTGCAGTTCAATAGGGTTCATATTGATTGTTATCATAAGCTGGTAAGATTTCCTTCTCTTGAGGAAGACGAAGACTCGAGTTTCTTATCTACCAAAGAGTTGAAGAAACTTTTGGCGGATGAAGCTCAGTTGTTTGGGTTGTTTGCATCGTTGACTGTGGATAGTCAAGTTTCACTTGATGTGTTTCCTGTTGTGTGTGATTTTCCGGAAGTGTTTCCTGAGGATATTTCAGACTTGCCGCCAGAGAGAGAGGTGGAGTTTTCTATAGATCTAGTTCCCGGTACTAGACCTGTATCGATGGCACCATATCAAATGTCGGCATCTAATTTGGTTGAGTTAAAGAAGCAGTTGAATGAATTTCTAGAAAAGAGGTTTGTGAGACCAAGCGTTTCTCCTTGGGGTGCTCCAGTTTTATTGGTGAAAAAGAAAGATGGAAGTATGCGGTTGTGTATTGATTATCGCCAGTTGAATAAAGTGACGATTAAGAATAAGTATCCTCTTCCGAGAATTGATGATTTGATGGACCAGTTGGTAGGTGCTTGTGTGTTTAGTAAGATTGACTTGAGGTCAGGGTATCATCAGATTAGGGTGAAAGAGGAAGATATTCAGAAGATGACTTTTAGGACACGTTACGGTCATTATGAATATTCTGTGATGTCGTTCGGGGTTTCTAATGCACCAGGTGTGTTTATGGAGTACATGAATCGTATTTTCCACGAGCATTTGGATCGTTTTGTGGTTGTGTTTATTGATGATATCTTAATTTATTCTAAGTCTCAGGAGGAGCACGCGGAGCATTTGCGTATTGTGTTGCAGGTTTTGAAAGAAAGAAAGCTTTTTGTCAAATTGTCCAAGTGTGAGTTCTGGTTGTCGGAGGTGAGCTTTCTTGGGCACGTGATTTCAGGTAATGGTATTTCTGTGGATCCATCTAAAGTAGAAGCAGTTCTACAATGGGAGGCTCCTAGATCCGTTACTGAAATTCGAAGCTTTTTGGGTTTGGCCGGATATTATCGAAGGTTCATTGAAGGTTTTTCTAAGCTAGCACTTCCTTTGACCCAGTTGACTTGTAAAGTCAAGCGTTCATTTGGGATATTTGGTGTGGGGAAAGTTTTAATGAGCTGAAGAGAAGATTGACGACAGCTCCGATTTTGATTTTGCCGAATCCTACTGAACCATTTGTGGTGTATTGTGATGCGTCTTTGATTGGTCTAGGTGGGGTGCTAATGCAAGAAGGTAAGGTCGTGGCTTATGCTTCGAGGCAGTTGAGAGTGCATGAGAAAAACTACCCTACTCATGATTTGGAATTAGCGGCTGTGGTGTTTGTATTGAAGATTTGGAGGCATTATCTCTTTGGTGCTAGATTTGAAGTCTTTAGTGATCACAAAAGTTTGAAATATTTGTTTGATCAGAAAGAGTTAAATATGAGGCAGCGGAGATGGTTGGAATTTTTGAAGGACTACGACTTTGGCTTGAATTACCATCCTGGTAAAGCGAATGTGGTAGCCGATGCGTTGAGTCGGAAATCGTTACATATGTCCGCTTTAATGGTTAAAGAGTGGGAGCTTTTGGAAGCTTTTAGGGATTTGAGTTTGGTGTGTGAGGTGACGTCCGACAGCGTGAGGTTGGGTATGCTAAAGGTTACTAATGATTTTCTGATGACTGTTAGTGAGAAACAGAAGCTGGATGTGAAATTTGTGGATTTGATGTTGGTGGGAGAAAAAGATGCGAATAGTGATTTTAAAGTGGATGTTAATGGTGTTTTGAGATTCCGAGGTAGAATTTGTATTCCGGATGATTCGGATTTGAAAAGGATGATTTTAGAGGAAGGACACCGAAGTAATTTGAGTATACATCCGGGAGCTAATAAAATGTACCAAGATTTGAAGAAGATTTTCTGGTGGTCTGGGTTGAAAAGAGATGTGGCTCATTTTGTGTATGCGTGTTTAACGTGTCAAAAGTCGAAAGTGGAACATCAGCGACCTAGTGGTTTGTTGCAACCGTTGGATATTCCTGAGTGAAAATGAGACAGCATTTCTATGGATTTTGTGACAGGGTTGCCGAATACACTGAGGGGGCATAATGCTATTTGGGTGGTGGTGGACAGACTGACTAATTCGGCGCACTTCATTCCGATTGACATCAGTTTTTCTTTGGAGAGGCTAGCTGCGATTTATATCAGTGTGATTGTGAAATTGCATGGTGTTTCGTTGAGCATTATTTCTGATCGAGATCCTAGGTTTACCTCGAGATTTTGGGAAAGTTTGCAAAAGGCTTTAGGATCTAAATTGAGGTTGAGTTCTGCTTATCATCCTCAAACGGATGGTCAGACCGAGAGAATGATTCAGTCGTTGGAGGACTTGTTGAGAGCTTGTGTTCTTGAACAAGGTGGTGTGTGTGATAGTTATCTTGCGTTGGTGGAATTCACGTATAATAACAGTTTCCATTCTAGTATTGGAATGGCACCTTTTGAAGCACTGTATGGACGAAGATGTCGAACACCGTTGTGTTGGCACGAATCTGGTGAGAGTTCGGTGGTTGGACCCGAATTGATTCAACAGACTACAGATAAGGTGAAGCTTATCCGTGAGAAAATGAAGGCTTCTCAGAGTAGGCAAAAGAGTTATCATGATTGTAGAAGGAAAGATCTCGAGTTTCAAGAGGGCGATCATGTATTTTTGAGAGTTACACCGGTAACGGGTGTTGGTCGTGCATTGAAGTCGAAGAAACTTACTTCTCGGTTTATTGTTCCTTACCAGATATCCGCGAGAGTGGGTGCTGTGGCTTATAGGGTGGCGTTGCCGCCGAGTCTGTCGAATTTGTATGATGTGTTTCATGTTTCACAGCTTCGGAAGTATGTTCCGGATCCGTCGCATGTGATTCTGATGGATGAGGTAGAGGTAAGGGAGAACCTTACGGTGGAGGCGTTACCAGTGAGAATTTTGGATCGCGAGTTAAAGCGGTTACGAGGCAAGGATATTGCACTTGTGAAGGTAGCGTCGGGAGGCGCTGCTGAGGGCAATTTGACTTGGGAGTTGGAGAGTAGGATGCGAGAGTCGTATCCAGAGTTGTTCGTCTCAGGTATATTTTCGAGGACGAAAATTTCTAAGTGGGGGAGAGTTGTAACACCCCAGTTTTGTCCGTTTTATTTAATCGAGTCGTTTTGATTATTTTATTATTATATTATTTTATTTTCGACTTTTATTTGGAAATATGTTATTTTTCAATGTTGTGATATTTTATCGCGTTTTGGGAACGTTTGCGAGATATTTGAGTGTATGGGTATTTTGGGCATTTCACCTTATTTTCCTTAAGTTAGTAAAATAGAAAATAGAAAGAGAGAAAAATAGAGAGAAAGAAAAAGAGAAGAAGGAAAAGGGGAAGAAAAGAGAAAGAAAGGAGAAAGAGAGAAAAACTTGGAAAATCTAGAAATCGAAACAACCGACTTTCCAAACATGATTAAATCGGGTAAGGGTACGAAACTTGATTATTATATACTTGTATATTATTATGTATGTATGTTTTTGGTTGATTTTGGATTGAAATTGGATTGTAGAGTAAAAACCATTATGTGTTGAAATTGTTAGAATTGATTCCAATTGTGCAAAAAATCATGTTTTGGTGTTCCTTATTGATGATCCATGTTGAATATATGTTGTTATGCAATCTATTGGCAATTTTATGATGTTTAGGTGAAATTGGATGGATTTTGGAGTGGGAAAACGCAGAAAAATTCTGCAGAAAAATTCTGGTTTTCCACTGCCCATACGCGTATCACCCAAGGCAATACGCGTATTGGTTAAGGCAATACGCGTATAGCATTGAAGGGGGGAGGGCAATACGCGTATGGAGTTTAATTTTTCTCGGCCATCTGCTGAAACGCGTAATGGTACACGTATGATTTTGGGCAATACGCGTATGGCTCAGGGCAATACGCGTATGGCCAGCAGGTGTGCAAAATGTTGTTTTTTTCGCGTTGTCTTTTTTGTTTTAGTCCGTAACTTGTGTTCCGATTATCCGTTTTGAGCATTCTTGGTATCGTTGGAAAGCTATTGAGCTGTATTTTTTTATTATAATAATTTTGAGATTGTTAGCCGATTTAATTATGTCGAGAATTTTGAATAGTGTTGTTTTGTCGACTTTTGTCGTTATAATTGTGTGTAACTGATGTGTATCATGCAATGTGCTGTTGATATGGATATGGTATGACTTATGTTCTGTTGTATGGTGTAAATGCATGTGTTTAGATGGTGTGATGATGGTTTGTGGCCGTATAGCAAATAAATGCATTGTTTTGGGCTTGATTGCAAAGCATGATTAATGTTGAGTGAGATGATTGCATATATGTGTGCATTTGAATGTCATGAGTCATTGTATGCCAAGCATCATGATATGCATTTTTGAGATGTCGTGTGCCCTAGTGGGTGTGAGCGACGAATCGATTCCAGAGGGAATCCTCTATAACATCGTGTGCCTTATACAAAGAGGACCTAAAGCGATGATTATAGACGATCGTGTGCCTTATACAAAGAGGACCTAAAATGATCGGATCGTGTGCCTTATACAAAGAGGACCTAAAGCGATCCATAAACGTCGTGTGCCTTAAAAAAATAAGAGGACCTAAAGCGACGGGGAACATCGTTTACTCGACGGGGAGTTACATTAAGTAACAAGCGATGGTTCCAATAGTTCCTGAGTGAACTAGTGTTGAGATGATGGATGGATGGTACCGCATATGCATTGCATAGAGTCATTGTGTCGGTCTCTGTGCATTTGCATAATTCATGAATGGATTGATTTCGTGTGGAATTGTGATTGGAATTGATGAGTTGAGATATGTATTGTGTTGTGTTGTATTTGGATTCTGTTGTACGTTGTGGTGAGAATATTTTATGTGGGTAATGTGGTGTTATTATATAATTATATGCAATTATATTATGATTGTGTTTCTCACCCTTCTGCTGTTTTATAATGCTCTACGAGGCATTGTAGATTAGATTGCCGGAGGTCTTTTTGTGAAGCTTAGGTCTTCATTCTTTTGTCGGTCGGCTCTGATATGTGGCACCGGGTAGTTAGGGAGACCGTTGGTGATTTGTGTGTATATGTACATGTTTCTTTTGGGATTGTACATGTATGATTGTATTTGGTAGAAAAACTTTTCATGATATATATATATATATATATATATATATATATATATATATATATATAAGATTTCAGTACAGATTTTCCGCTTTTATTCTGTATCTGAATTGTGGGTAGTAGGAACTAAGTTCCTCTGTTAATTGCTACCTGATTGTTGCATATCTTTATGAGCAGGTTTATGTGTATTTTGTTTCAAATTGATGTGACCCCTCGGTCTATGCCGTGAATGTTTTAAATATACTCTGATGAAATTTTGAATTTTATTTATCGCTTAATAGCTTGGGTGTATAGATTGGGGGTGTTACACTAACTGCTGAGAGGAAAAATCATTATACAAACCCTAAGAGGAGTCTAACTTCTACTGAGGATTATTGAAATCCAGAGACAGGTCCATAGTGAGGATTAACTCTTACTGGGGTTTACAGAAGAGTTAAGGTATCAGAGACCTTTAGGTTCTAATGAGGATTGTGACAGTAAAATAATCCATGTTGAGGGGTTTTAACTGAAAATGTAACAGTTAAGAGTTCTTTCCTCTAATGAGAGTTTTTGGTGAGTTTACAGTAATTGACCCTGACTGGGAAAATTAAGAATAAAGTTTAAGTTATGAAAACTGTTGGTTTTATTTCTGCTTTGGGGTTGATCAGGATGATCAGGGTTATTTCCTGTTCTTTAAGGAAATGGGAAATCCAAAGGGTATGAGACTGTCCAAGTCTATTGGTATTGAGAAATTGATTCTCAGATAGTGAATAATATTTGTATTATGCCCAAGAGAAGGCTGGTGTGTTAAGGGATGAAGGTCAACCCTTAACTGGTCTGACATTTTGACTCAGAAAGACTACTCTAGCAAATGATGACTAGTTTCTGTTCCTATACCTGTAGGAGGTCTCTGGGTCCTTGTACTAAGCCCAAGAGGGGGCATGAGAACTTCTAAGAAGCCTGAGGGTCCTTGTACAAAGCCACAGAGGAAGCTAGGGATGCTTTTAGGAATCATTTGGGTCCAAACTTAAGAATGTTCAAGAAAGGTTTCACCGGGAATAATTCCTTTCTTGTATGAACAGTTCTAGAGTTTGAAGAAATTCAAGAGAAGTTTCACCGGGAATAATTCATCTCTGGGGAATTGAATTTCTTTGACAAGTTCTAATAGTGACAGTCTGAGAAAAGGTTCACCGGGAATACTGTCTTTCTCTTTGTTCCATATTGTATAAGCCCAACAGAAGGCAAGGTTGTATCTGGAAATCCTATGGGGTCAATGTTTGACTGTATTTAAAGAGTAAACAGCTGGCTTTACCTAATTCTAGACTTAGTTGCTGGGGAAAACTCTAAACAGATATACAAGTATATATACAGTTGATATATGACAAGTATTTAAAAGGATATAAAAGAAGACTTACAGGTGAGCAGCTTCCCACAATACAGTAATATATATTTGACATGTATTTAAAAGATGAAAGAAGGACTTACAGACGTGAAACTTCCCACAATACAGTATATATATATATATATATATATATATATATATATATATATATATATATATATATATATATATATAAAGCAGGTAAAAGAAAGCAAGTAAAAACTTACAGGTGAGCAAGCTTCCATGCTGTAATGTTAGTTATTCAAAGAAATTGAAACAAGTTTTGATAACAGTTATTTTAAAGCAGAAAAAGTGGGGCTTATTCAACTAGAGATGCCCGGATGAGTATTTGAATACAGACTGTATTATTAACAGAGTATTTACAAAGAAAATTGGGTCTTATAGCTCAAGGAGAAGCCCAAAGATTATTTTTGTACAGAGTATGGGACTTACAACTCAAGGGGTGGCCCAGATGATTTGATTTTGAACTGGTGATCGCGCCGAGGTTTTTGAAAATACAGTGGGACTTATACAATGATTGAGGCCCAAAATGATTTTGGTTGAAAAAGGATTGGGTCTTACACTCTATTAGAGGCCCACAAAGTTTGAAAATAAGTAAAGATGGGTCTTATAGCTCAAGAAGAAGCCCAGATGATTTTGTTAAAAAGGCGACGATCGCGCCGTTATTTTGAAAATGTACATAGGGACTTATACAATAAGTGAGGACCAAAATGGTTTATTTATAAAGGGATTGGGTCTTATAGCTCAAGGAGAGGCCCAAAAATGATTTTAAAGAAAAGAAGTGGAACGTATAGCTCAAGGAGAGGCCCAATTGAAAATAATTTGAAAACGACGATCACGTCGAAATTTCTAAAATTGTATCGGGACCTATACAATGCACTGAGGCCCAAAATTATTTTATTTACAAAGAGGTGGGACTTACACTCTATCAAGAGGCCCAAAAATGTTTTGAAAAAGATTGATGAGGGTGAAATTAATCAAAACCCTAATTTTGTTAAAAATGGAATTAATTTTGATTAAAAATTAATAAAATCATTGAAAACATGTGAGGAATGATTTTTGATCTTGGATCAATGTTTCAAAAATCATGTTTTTATCCACAAAATGACTGAAAACCATTTAAGTTTGGAAAATCAAGAGAAAGAAAATTTTTAAAATGTTAAAAAAACAAATAAAAATTAATTCTTTGAAAAAATATCAAATATATGAAATAAATAATATTTTTGGAAAATTTTTGTAAAACAAAATATTTTAACATTCTTATGAATTATGAAAAAAAGAATCAATTCAAAAACATTAAAATTCAGAGAGAAATTAATTTTTGAATCAATTAAATAAAATAATAAAAATTCAAAAATTCAAAAGTTTGAAAAAAGGCGCCAAGAACACCTTGTTCTTGCCCACGTGCCCTGTTTTTGTCTGATTTGCATTTTCTCACTAATGTCACTGAATACTTGATGAAATCACACAATCCACATATCAATCTGCTCGTTTTCAACTCACGATCATGTCTATGGTCTTTAATTTAATTTATTTTAAGTTTGGAATGAGAAATCAAAGAGAAACCTCAAGAACCCTAATTTCTGCATGAGGGCTAAGAAATTCCATACACGATTCATACAAAGCAATCAATTGAGGGGAAACACTCCATACATGATTATGAACATATGGAAAAATTATTATGCTAGGAAATATGCATGAATTATGAGATGACCAAGTTTAGGCTTACTTGAATGTCGTGGAAGCAAGAGCAATTTGATTTTTGAGTTGGAGGCGTTACAGATGAGTTGTGATGACCTGAACAGCTTCCCTACACCATATGGAGTGTGTTTGGACCCCTGGACCTGCTTGGAGATGGCTGGATCACTTCATGGTGTGTTGACTGATTATAGGCCTCAAGTGGATTTTGAGGTCTATGATTTTGGACTTCCAGAAAGTTTTTGAGTGTTTGATCAGCTCAAATATGTTATGTGGGAAGTGTTTGAGTGATTGGTTGGGGTGGAATTGCACTACAACTCAAAATTCACTTGTTACTTGCACTATAAGACATTTCTGCATAACTAAGAGAGAGTTTGAGATAGGAAAGTGTTATAGGACTTTGGTGTACTCAAACTGATAACAAAGAGTGCCTATTTATAGTGTGTTAAGTTTGTTTTGGTAGCAATAGTGAATGGCAACTGCAGCATGCCTTGGACCAATTGGATCACTTTGGAATCTCAAGTCTCCTCCTACCATTGACTTGAGATTAGGGCACAGGCTATGAGTCTTCTGTGGCAGGGATAAGCCTTGACTCATTTGGATAACAATGGCCTAATACATGCCACCTTGATGCATTCCATAAATGCTTTGGATCAGATTTGAAGATATTTGGCAATTCTAGCTTTTTAGAGGTCACATGGCTCTATGTAGATTCCATGACTTGCAAGGCTTGAAATTCAGTGATTGTCCCTCCTTGGTCCCCCTTGAGGTGTTTAGATGGATAACCATGCTTGTGGTTATGCACAAAATCCAAATTCGAGCAAAAGACCTCAAATTGACTTGTAAAAATCAGGTTTTGGAGCCAACTTTCAATGATCATAATTCTTAGCTCAAGTTGAATTAGAGAGGGTTCTAGTACTCTTTGGAAAGCTTGAATGATGTAATTTAACTTTGATGTTTGACTTAGACCTAGTTCAACTTAGATCAAGGTGAAAAATGCCTTGGAAGTTGGTAAAAACTTAAACAGATTCTGTCTAAAATTTTCTAAGTGTTGGAAAAAAGGTTAAATCCAAGTTTTTGTGATTTTGCTCAATCAATAACTCAAAATCCATGATGAATTGGAATGAGGCCTAGTTAACATATTTGAAGTATGTAACATGGGCTACAATCTGAGCTTTGAATGGGAGAAAAAGGCTTTAGGGTTTGGGAGATATGACCTTGCAAAGTTGGTACCCTTGCCACTTTGTTCCATAACTTAGAAAAATTCTAAGTTTTTTATGGTTACCCCTT
This sequence comes from Lathyrus tuberosus, assembly GCA_022829125.1. Taxonomy (NCBI): domain Eukaryota; kingdom Viridiplantae; phylum Streptophyta; class Magnoliopsida; order Fabales; family Fabaceae; genus Lathyrus; species Lathyrus tuberosus. The sequence goes on along the minus strand of JALAZF010000044.1, from coordinate 12,820,799 downwards.
TTACAAGTTAACTCATTTTCTTTGATTTTTCTTGATGTATGATGATTAAAATCACATATTAACATGATTTTAGGGTTAAGGAATCCTTGGTTGACCAAAATTTCAAAAAGTCAAACTTGGGTTTTTGTACAGTTGACTTTTTATCAGATGAAACTTTGACTTTGTGATCCCTTGGTGAAATCAATCCTTAGGCCTAATTAAACTTCATGGATGGCCTCTAAGGGTATTTAGGAATGTCTTGGACCCTTCACTAAGGTTTTAGAACAAGGGTAGGTCAACAGTCAATGGTAGGGTTGACTTTTTCATCAGAAACCCTAATTTGTGATTAGATGATTCTGAGTTCTTGTGGCTTATGACTTGAGCTCTTTGAGTTAATCAAATCTTGTAGACATGTAAATATGATGTATTTAAGGTCTTTGATGTTCATCTTGAAGCATCAAGTCATGCCTTGCTTCACAAGTTAACTCAAGGGTTGAATTAGGTCAAAACCCTAATTCCTGATTTTTTGATAGATGGTCCTTCAAGGTAACTTTTCCATTGTTAATGGACTCTTGAGACTCTTTTGAGCTTATTAGACCATATATTGAGGTATTGGTTCATGCCCAGATGAAAATCTTCATCTGGAGGCCTTGGTCAACCAAAACCCTAATTTGGTGACACTGGCGATCCTGAGGCTTAATCCTCTTAGAATGTTGTATAACTATGCATGATTCTTGACATGGGAGACCCCTTGACCCTTCATGGATGCTTAAGAGGTTAGAAAAGTTGAAGATCAAGTCCCTTCTTGATTGATCTTTTGTCTGAATGCTCTGAGAAGGATGTAAACCCTAATCTTTGATTGTAGAAAAGGCTCAACATTCCTTGAGGAGATTGATGAGGCATGATGGTACATCTATATTATGATAATGATTCTCACAATGATGGGAAATCTTAGTGGTCAAAATTTGGGGTATGACAGTACCAAGTTGTCATAATTGATGGACATTGGGTCATCACCCTCCAAAGATCCCCACCAATAGGATCGATTCTACACAAGAACCGGAGCACGTCATAAAACACTTTAATCCACACAATGGGATTGAAGCCACCACTGGACCGGAGTCCCAAATATGCCATGAATGCGTGATGCAAAGCGTTATAATAATAATCATCATAAAATCATTAAATTTTCATCATCATTCATTAATCATTAACCAACATCATAATACAACATCAACTCACATTCGTCACGATTCGTCATTATACCTCACAATTTGTCATATTATAATCGTCATGTCAAAACTCCCTAATTTTATCCCATTTACTATCATCACCAGTTTACTCATGTTTTATTACTTCATCATAGTCTTACGTTTCAAGTGGAACTGCATTACAAGCGAAAACGGGACAGAAATTGCAAAAACGGTTAAAATTTGTCAACAGCTCTGTCCATACGCGTAGGGCCATGCCCCATACGCGTATGGCCCTCTTCCTCGCCCAGTGGCCTGCGTATCACACGCGTAGGGCCACCTGCCCAAGCCTCCCATACGCGTATCACCATGAGTGTTACGCGTATCACCGGAGAGGGTTCCCTCTCCAAAAACCCCCTTCAATAACCCATTACGCGTAATGGCTAGCTCATAAGCATAATTCCCATTTCCCAAGAACCCCCTACACGTAATGGCATCCCATACGCGTATGGCCACTCTTCCCATACGGGTTCCCTATGCGTACTGGTAGAGGGTCGTGCTGGCCTGGGGACGGGTGCGTATGCTACGCGTAATGCCCAGGGAATGTCCCCTTCATACGCGTACGGCTCCATCCCTTACGCGTATGGCCAGAAGCTCCTCAAAAATCAAATTTCGCATCTGACCAAAATTCTTCCCATTCCAGCACCTTCAATCCTCCCAATCAGACCCAAAACTGTTTTTGATTTATTACAGATCCAAGTTTTAATCCTACTTCATTGTTTCCATCAATTTTTATCATTAATCCTAGATTTGTTAACCCTAAATCTACAAGTCTCAGATTGGGTTTTCGTTCATAACAGCAATAACAAAACTCATACGAGTTCAACATCAATAACAGCAATTCACACCAAAATTCACAGAAGACATCATATATACACATACAAATCCACGAAAGTTCATCATAAAGTTCATCATACGAAAATTCATCATAAGATTCATCACAGATTCATCATAAATTCGTCATCAACACAAAGCACACCAAACTACCTCTACCCTAAACCCATATCAAATATATTAATCTGGATTAACCCCCCACACCTCGAATTCTCAGCAAAAAGGTTCTTCCTCGGGGTTCTACGGTTGATTATTCTCGTTCTCTATACCCTAGCCTCTTTTCTCCGTTCTCTTTAATTTTTTACGATTGGCCAGAATAACTTCTCTAATCCCCACTTGTCCTTTGTCAAACATACCCCTTGGAGATAACTCGCTTCTCAAGTTGAACCTCCTTTGGAAGAGAAGGAATTGACTGGAATGTTTATGGACACCTTATCTCCATTTTACTGGGAGAAGATGATTGGTAGTGTTTCCTCTAATTTCACTGATTTGGTTATTATTGGTCAGAGACTCGAGGAAGGACTTAAGAATGTCCAAGGCTGCTGAATCTTCCGATAGTGCGAAGAAATCCTATGGAAACTTCCAGAAGAAGAGGGAAGACCACACTAATGTTGTCACATTTGAGACAAGAAGGCCTCATCCCCGACCTTAGTATGCTGATCACCCTGCTATTGTTGTTGTTACTCATGTGGTGACTGCTCCACGACCAGTTCAAGCTCCTCAACATCCAGCTGTTGGACAAAGTCAGTACCGTAATAGGAATAATTTTGATCATATTCCAATGACATACACTAAATTATATCCTGGTCTGGTTCATAAAGGTTTGATTACCATAAGGCCTCTGTCTCCTCCTCCAAATCCTCTTCCAGCCGGCTATAGGATCGATCTTCATTGTGAATACCATCAAGGTGGTCATAACTTGGAAGGTTACTTTGTGTTGAAGGCTAGAGTACAAGAGCTTATCAGAATTGGTATTCTCTCCTTTCGTGACACCAATCCGAATTTCAAGAATAATCTTTTTCCAGAGCACGCTAAGTGAAGCTTCAGTTGACTTCAGCAGACTTCAGTGTTTCAGATATGATAGCTCACTCTTATTTCTGACTAGTCACTAGACTTTTGTTTCTTGTTGTTTGCACTTTCCTTATTTGTGTTAGCTGTTTGCATTCGAGTTGTATTTGTACTTTCATAATTAATAAAATGAGCATTGCAACTTTTGGATTCAATTCATTTGCTTTTGTTATTTACATCTATAGGCTTTATCTTTAAAAAAAAAACATAAACATAAATTTTTTTGATCTCTTTTCCACTTTCTTTTTTTATTATGCAAAGATTGGGAGGAGGATGATGAAAACGTTATACTCATAATTGCTATTGGTATGCTTTCAAATCAAAACATTGTTGGTGATGTAAGGCATTGTTTCAATTCCCAAACACTGGAGAAATAAGGAAGTTATTCCCTTGTCAACCCCTTTTGGCCTTGAAGTATGAGTTTCTTTTCTTTACAAATAAAATCTCACAATCTTTGACCTGGGGCAGGGTAGTTCTCAGTTAACTTAATTGTGCATTCAAATACAAGAGTTTCATGCAAGATACCTTTCAACAAAAGTTTGCATTCACAATTTGCCTTCGCACACAGCAAGCAAGTGTCGAAGATGTCTTTCAATTCAGAAGCCAATGATGGTTCACTGTAATCATTAAGCCAGGCATTCACAACTTTCAACTCTTCCAAATCAAATGAATAAATGTTGTACAAGTTGTTCCCAAAGCGATAAATAAAGAATGATCGTCAAGAAATCTTTACTCAAAGAATGAGCCGAGTCCCTTTCGAGGAAAAAGCTAAGAAAGATGGGAAGCTCGTGACACTACCTTATCCAAAGAGAAATAAGAACAAGCTTGTATGACAGCCAAAAGTTGTAAAGAAGCAGTGATTGCTATTTTAAAGTCCCTCGACTTCTTAACCATCATCATTATTATCATCAGTGCAATTTCCAACCTCTTGGGAACCTGAATGTATAGGCTAAGCTAACTGAGCATAGGACAGAAGATCATCACGAAGATTGGGTGGGTACAAATAAACCTTTAGCCTTTATCCTTTGTTTCTTAAACCGTGAACCAGGCCACGTTACAACCCTCAAAAGACCTAACTGAAGCAAGGTTATTTTGAAAGCATACTACAACAAGGTTGCGTTAAGCTGACTCCTAAAGATCTTTGCAGATCAGTCTGTTTTGGCATTACACCTTTTCTTTATCTTTCACATTTAAATGTCTTGAACCGCCATGTTCAGACTAGTGACTCATATGCTTTGAATCTTTCAAAAAATTATTTTGATTTCAAAAGTTTTATGGACTTTACATTAAATTACCATGTTTGTATGAACACTTTTGTTTGCAAACTAGCTTTCCTCTTAAGGAATTTTCAAATGATTGAGAAACTTAGTCAGTGATCATATCAGGGGCAAGTTCTTTCAATGTCCTATTGAGAAACAGTTCAAGATTTGTTACAGTGCAAGCCCTTCTAAGAATTGGTTTATACAGAATATTTTTCAAGACTCAGACTGGGGTAAGCCTTCCAAGCGCACAGTAATTCAGTCATTTCAAAATTATTCAAGTTAAACAATTATCAGTTCATCTATAACAGTCAGCTAATCTGGGGCAATTTTACTTGAAAAATCCCTCAAGCAGCTCTTCACCCTTCCTACAAGGATCCGCAGATTGATACAATTTACCAGTATGGCAGAGATTGTGTTCAGTAGCATCTCTAGTCCCCAAGCAGATTGACAGTGATATCCGTGTTGAGGAATCAGTTTTCCAGTCTTGTCTTCTCCACAAAAGAGTCAAGTCGTGTTGTCAACTTCTGCATTACATCTGCATTTGCATTTGATCATATATCATCTGCATAACTCATATACATATGTATAGCAAGAGTGTCATCCTCATTTGCACTCATTTGCATTCTCTATAAGTCATGTTATTATCCATGTCTTACCTTGCCGTCTAAGTCCAACTCACTTGGCACCTACCAAACAGATATTGTCGCGTCTATCCAATGCTTTCTTGGGTATATCTTCGTTCACATTCATTCAATGGTTTCTTGGACGTTGTGATTTCTTGTTATCCAATGTTTTCTTGGGTATCACCTTGTTCACAGTCATCTAAAGCCATTATTAGATATTGTGATTGTACCTTTCAATCAAAGCCATTATTGGATGACTGGTTTCTTTGCATTCAATGTCATTCTTGAATGTAGTCTTTGTTCACATTCATCTAAAGCCATTATTAGATATTGTGATTTTACCTTTCATTCAAAGCCATTATTGGATGTCTGGTTTCTTTACCATCTGATGCTCTTCCGGATGGATCCCTCGTTCTGATGTTCTTCCAGATCGAGTCTTTGTTCACATTCATCTAAAGCCATTATTAGATATTGTGATTTTACCTTTCATTCAAAGCCATTATTGGATGACTGGTTTCTTTGCATTCAATGCCATTCTTGAATGTAGTCTTTGTTCACATTCATCTAAAGCCATTATTAGATATTGTGATTTTACCTTTCATTCAAAGCCATTATTGGATGTCTGGTTTCTTTACCATCTGATGCTCTTCCGAATGGGTCTCTCTTTCTGACGTTCTTCCAGATCGAGTCTTTGTTCACATTCATCTAAAGACATGATTAGATATTGTGATTGTACCTTTCATTCAAAGCCATTATTGGATGACTGGTTTCTTTGCATTCAATGTCATTCTTGAATGTAGTCTTTGTTCACACTTATCTAAAGCCATTGTTAGATATTGTGATTGTACCTTTCATTCAAAGTCATTATTGGATGACTGGTTTCTTTGCATTCAATACCATTCTTGAATGTAGTCTTTGTTCACAGTCATCTAAAGCCATTATTAGATATTTTGATTATACCTTTCATTCAAAGCCATTATTGGATGACTGGTTTCTTTGTCCAATGCTTTCTTGAATTACACTATTTATCTCATTCTCATCTGATGCCTTCTCAGATATTATGAGTTTGCCTTTCATTCAAAGTCATTATTGGATGTTTGGTGTCCTTTTCATCCAATGTCATTCTTGGATGATGTTTTCCAGATATTTTGCTTTGTTTATTCTGATGCTTTTCCGGAATGACATTGCCTTTTTCCATCTAATGTTTTCCCTGATATGTCTTCCAAGTCTTTACCCGTACATTTATTGCTTTGGGTATGTCTTCAGGATCCTTGTCTTTGCATTCATTTCATATCTTCATATCATGTCATATCATAAGCATTGTGTGGCGTCTTATGGCAAAAAATTGCGCATGTTTGTATTTAAGTATCTCCTATCACGTTGAGATAGAAGAAACTTAAATAGAGGCATCTGTCATACCCTAAGTTTTTACCCTAAGATTCCATTTTTCATTGTGCATCATACTGCATAGCATCTTAGGCTTTCGTGCGTGTTCATTGTGACTAACCAGTTTGTGCAGGTGCAATGGTTCAAGTGGGGATGGTATTTGTTTTCATAGTTAAGTAATTCAAGATGTAACCCGTTGGTTCTGATTCAGGATGGTTCTTGGGTCATTGTCCTCGATATTTCTCAAAAGTTTCAGTGTATACTCCCAAAGAGAATCAAGGTGTTGAATGTAGTCATGTGGAAACTGGCTAGGGTTTTCATGGCAAATTGTATTGCAAGTTGTATCTTTATCTCCAAAGACACATGGTTCTTGTACTTAGCTCATCATCATCTAAAAGATTGTTGGGAATTTCGAGTTAAGAAGCTTCTTGTTGATTGAACTATGGATTAAAACCTCATCAGAAAAAATGTGATTGATTTGTGATTAAATTGAGGATTAAGATAAGCGTGATCCAAGAATGTTTCAAATGGCATCAATTCTAAGATGACTCGTTCAAGGAACCCACTTCTTTCATTTGCTTATTTCTTGTAATACAAATTGCTCGTGACGGATTTAAGGATGTCAAGTGTGGTTGAAGTGGTAAAATTGGGATTAAAATTTTGAATCAAGCTCTTACCATAAAGCTCAAAGTGAAATTCAAGACCCAAGATTTCAAGATTCATCGTTGATTTCATCACGAGTTCAAACATGAAGTTCGTGCTTTAATTTCAAGATTTAATTGTCAGGAATATTAATGGAGGGTACAAAAGGTAAGTAGCCTACTATAATTCTAAAGAGTCCATTTTATCACAAATTCATCATATTACAAGAAGTTCAAGGCCAAGGTCTAATGTTCAAATTCTGGAATTTTACAAATTTAAGATGTTCCCAAAACTCAAAAATTAAAAGTTCACACGATTTCTAGACTCAAAGATACAAGATTCAAGAAAGTCAAGTATCCAAGTGTGTGGTGCAAGTTCTTGAAACTCCACTCTAAGTTACAAGTCATTACAATTTGGAGAATTACAAGAGCAAGTTATGATAAAAAAAACGTGATACTTCCATGGCCAACAAATCTGTCTCAGCGCACATTTCCAAATAGAGACGTGGTCACTTCTTCACTTGGCTTATTTGCAATCTCTCATCTGCTACCTGCACTTTATACACCCGTATTAGGAAGTGGAAATTAGAGTTTCTCATTAGCATTCTAAAGGTACAGCCGTCATTGGCCTTGAAGAAAGAGAAAAGTAGCTCAACATTAATGAATTGAGGCTTTATTTGGAAACACTGTCAATAAAAATCAGGCAACAAATATCATGGATTTAAAACACGTTTGAGAAGGTTCCGGCACAACCATAAATCAATTCCCAAAAAAAATAGAGCCGACATGGTTACAACATCTCCCAAACACAATCTAATAAAAATGGAATTTCAATTAGGCACAAACAAGGAAATCAGAACATGTTGGAATTGAAATGGAAAATGATATTACTGTCATGAAAGCATGTTCACGTTTATTTTCGAAACAAGATCCGACAACCTTGCCTTACTCATTGAATTCAGAGTTATGGTTTTTTTAATTCACCACTGCATATAAAAAGGACACGCATTGCAAGACACTGGGGAGTCAAGAACTGAAAAAAAAGGAAAAAACCAGCATCCACAAAGCTTCAGACACCAACAGTTCACACATACTTTCACCAGAAAATCACAGAGATATAAGAAACAATACGCAGCAGCTACCTGCACCAGTGACAACACTCACAACAAGTCACACCATAATAAATTCCACAAAATATCACACGCAGATAATACTCACGCAACAGTCATTATCACAAACATCATACACGAATGCGCAGTGAGAAGGAGGTATCATTACAGTAACAACAACATCAATAACACATTCACGGCTGAAGAGAAGAAAAAGAGAATTCGAAGCATACCTATAGCACTCTCAGGCTTTCTCGCATCGATTTCGCCGCGGAAGACGCGTCGAACGAACTCCGACAGGCTATGAAGCATGGGTACTTCTAAAATTGTGAAGTACCGGTACCGGGTACGCACCCGTATCGGATACTCGTGATACTTCATTTTTTCTCATTATTTGATTTTGAATGAAATTTGTAGTTTTCTCAAATATCAATATAGTCTATTTATTTTAATTTTTTTAATATTGTGTCTTATCATTATTTTTTGTTTTTTTAATTTTTTAGAGTTGTATTTTGTTATGAACCTAATAATTTAGTTCTCTATTCATACATTTTATAAACAATTTTTATTTTTTATTAACGTACCCGTATCTTGATTTTTTTTTAAATGTCGTATCCCGTATCGGTATCAGTACCCGCACCGGGTACGTATGTTTCTCTTTACCAGTACCCGCACGTGATGGTGCGTTTGTTTCTCTTTTTCGGTGAGGAACATGCGAGAGAGAGAGATTGAATTTTGATGAGGGATTCTACTTAGTTGTGTTCTTGTTGTTTTTAATTTGGGGTTTGTTCTTCTTTTAAGAACCAAACCGGGTCAGAAGAGCTGACCCATCACCGCGTGACCCACGCCCCTTTTGGGCTGAGGCTTTCTAAGCCTGCTCTCCTATTGCACCCATCATACTCCATATACACCTTCCGTTTCTTTTTAGAATTTAATCTATTTCTTTTTTTTTTCCGTCTTTTGTTAATTTTTTTTACAACTGATTTTTTTCATTTGTTTTTTAGGATATGATTAGGCCGAGTTAGCCCATTGATCTGTTTATTTTTTATTTTGATAGATTTTTAAAATCTTGTTACTCTTTTGGCTAATGGTATTAGTTTATTACAATTTAGTTTTTATTTAAAATATCGATTGAATTATGATTAAACGTTAGCTTAATTTTGGTCAAATTTAGATTCTAATTTTAATTTCGATTTAAGTAGGAATTTAAATTAAATTGTTGATATTAACGTTAATTTTCGTTAATTCTAATGTTAACACTAACCTGGATTAAGCCTGATGTTATTTCTAAAGTTTGATTTCTCTTGTGAACTCTTTTTCGTTCATGGTTGCTATGAGGTGCTTAAAGTTTTTATTGCTAATTGCCTATACTTAATTCCAAAAGAAGGGTCCTTCCGTTGACTCTATGTCACGATTAAGGTAGTTTAGCCTAGTTTTACCACTTCTCTTCCCTTTTAATCCTAGCCTTAGGATTAGAGCTGCTGTGCTCTATGTCTTGCCATAGACGTTCCATTCACTTTATCCTAACCTTAGGGTCGGAGTCACCGCACTCTGTACATGTGTTCTGCCATGGACACTTTCTACCCTTGTAACCAAACTATAACTTTGGAGTCGTCGCACTCCATGTAAGCGTCTTGCCATGGATGCTTACCTCCCCCTAGAACCTTGACCACAGTTAAGAGTTCCTCACCCTCTTTGAGGGGAACTACGGACTCTAATTCCACTCCCGTCAAGATACGTAGGCACAAGATACGATGTCTTTACGAGTATACTTAGATACTAACCCCTAGGTATTTACCTTAGCATATACCATTAGCAAGCAAGCAATATATAACATAAGTATTAACAAGAGGTTCCTGTAGAGTACTACAGACGTTTAAGATGCTAATACTTTCCCTAGGCGTAACCAATCCCCGAACCTAGCTTCTCTTAACTTAGGTTTTTTCGATCTTTAACCTTTCCTTTGGATAAATCAAAGACCGGTGGTGAACTTTAAGATTTTTGATTCAAGTTAATCAATAGCTTGATATCTGATTCTCACCGCGACACACGTGTCAAAATATAACTTGGCCATGTGATTGTTTTTCATTCAGCGTGTGATTTTTCTGGCCAGCGTGTAATTCCCTCTTATCCCACCAATAACAACATTCCAACGCATTAATGGAATGCTGACACAATCAACACGTGCTCAAATTCATTTTCTTTCCTTTTTCTTTTTATTTTGAATAATCAATAATAATAATCAGAAACAAAAAAAAAATGATTTTTGTTGAAATGGGCCATGTGTGCTTGCTAGATACACCCCCCATATTATTGGCCCAAGAGAATTTGAACTGTGAAATTACTCTGGAGGCACCCTCTGGCTAGTTCTTCCTTTTTCTATTTTCTTTTTGTGACACTTGTTTCATTTTTGAACTATTAAAAATAGTTTGAATCATTCAAAAATTCTACAAAAATTCATGTATGATCCTTAGGCCATTAATTAATTTTAAATATTTTTTAATCCTAATTTTGAATATTTTTAGTATTTATTTTGGAATTTTGTTTGGAATATGTTCAAATTGATATACCTTGCACATAATGACTTGAAATCATTTTTCCCAACTATTTTGGACCTCAATTTTTGTATGAAATTAATCACATGATTGTATGACATATTGATGATCACTTTGGATTTTTTCCATTAATTTTTGGTGCATTTTGAGTGCCTTTTTCATGGCTTGTCTTGAGTGATCTTTACCTTGCATCTTACCCTGTGTGTGACATTGTTTGATCATCTTTTGTGCATATTCTTGAGCCTATCTTTTTAGAAACGATGAGATTCTGACTTCATCATATCTTGGTTAAAATTCCATAATTTTTCAAGGCTTATAACTATTTTTCATGAATATTTCATTTCATGCTTAGTGTTTTGATGCGTGCCTAGAATTAGGTTAAACATGATGCTTGTGTGACCTCTCTTGAGCCATTTTCCTTGACATGTTTGGACAAATCCATGAGGATATTTTGCACACCGTTATGATGCCTTGATGTTGATTTTTGATCATGATCTATATGCTTCCTTTGAACCCTAAATGCATGCTCGATTCTTGTGTAATGCTTACCTAAGTGATTGAATTTGATGATGCATTTATGCAACCCTTTTTGGGATCTTTTGGTCATTGATTTACACTTGTTATAGAATGAGGTAAAGCCTTCTAATCATATTTTATAGTTCCTTTTGAATACCTCTAATTGATGTTACTTTTGTGTGAACTTGTACATGCTCATTTGCCCATTTTGACAACTTCTTGTTGAGCCTTTTGTATGCCACTTTTGCTCAATGTTTTTGTGATCTAATTGTGAGATATTATAGGTAATTTGGTACTTCCTTGTGTGATTTGACACTCCCTTGACTTGAATTTGTTCACTCTTTATTTGATTGAAACTTCTCATGCCTTTAGAGGATTATTAAGTTTGATTTTGTTCCTTACTTGCACTAATCTTTGAGAATGTGTTGACATGAAACTTTTGTGACAACTTGAGGTTATTTTTAAACATTGAATACATGTTTTAACTTCTGACTTAAGTCATTCAAATTTCAACTTCATGCTTACTTATTCATTGTATGTTCATAAGTGAATAATGCCTCATAAGTATGGCATCTTTGTGTAGAATTGCCTAAACTTTTGAACATGACTTGGTGTGGATTTAATGATAATTTCTTGACTTCTTAAACCTCACTTTTCATTGATTATGACATGAATGCTACTTCCCCATTTGGTTTCTTCCTTCAAGTTTACATGTTTGAGCTTTTAAAATGTATTTTACATGAATGTTGTGATGACAATTGTTTGTGTGCTAACTTGCAATATAACTTGAATTCTTTTGACAATTTTTAGGACATTAACATTAGTTGACTATAGTAGGACATAACTACTGACCTATGTAGGTTCTCATCCCTTTAGAACTGCTTTCCTTTTAATAATTGATTGACATTACTTCTAGTTTAGTCTTAGGACATTTGCATAAGCCTTAGTGCATTGCTTGCGTATTTCTTTCAACTATTCAATAGTTGAGCTTGGTTTGAACTTGGTAAGTGCTTGTGTTACTTTAAATTGTTGTCCACTCTCATTTGACTTCTTTTTCACCTCACTTCTTCTTCTTTACTTCCTTATTTTGTGATTGAATCATCTAATGTTTACTTGTGTATGATCACATGTTCCCTTGGGATTCCTAGCTTGAATCTAATTTTGGATTAGGTTCAAAGTAGGAAAGACATTAGGTTACCAATCCAAGCATGCTAACATAGGTAGAGATTCCCTTTCCTAACCTCAACTATAGGATCAATCATTGCATGACAACTTATAGGATGGAGATCCCCTTTAGTTTTTTTCTTTTAACCGTTTGAGTCTCTCTTCTCTCTCTCTAAAAGAAAAGCAAAACACTTAACAAATATTGTACGTGGAGTGCGTCACGAGCCTTAAGCACATGGGAAATGATTAGTAAAGATCTCTTTTACTCTTCTAGGGTGCTTTGCAAACGTTCCGCTGAGGGCGGCCGTGTAAAGTATTCGCTCTTATGTCATAGTCTTTAGCACAATACATATCGCAAACAAAACAAATTAAAACACTTCTTTTATAAGACAGAAACAAATCAATCATCTTCCTTCAGGATTCTTTTCTCATCCCACTCACTCTAATCGTAAGGACACACTATTTCTATTCTACCGCAAACATGTAAATGTATAAGTCTCCACGCAACGAGCGACAACTCCTAAACTGCTAGAATGCGAATGTTAGCGTCATCCAACTAAAAAACACCAAACAAACAAAGACCTGTAGGTCAAACTGCGACTGCTCTGACTTCCTCTCTCCTGTCCGATTGAGGATACGTAGGCACAAGACGATGATGTCTTGGCGAGCAACCTTTCCCTAACTACCCGTAGTCCTCCGAACTACGTTGACTCTGACTTTCCCATTCCCGAGAGAATACGTAGGCCTAGGACGACGATGTCCTATCGAGTCACCTTTCGTGCCTTTTCCCGCTTCTCCGTTTCTCATTCTATTCTTTTCCAGTTAGCAGTTGAGCTTCAGATACCTACACATTTTGATCATAACAACAAGCGTGGATCCCATAGAGTACGATGGACGCGAGGGGGTGCTAATACCTTCCTCTCGCGTAACCGACTCGCGAACCCGGGCTATGGTTGCGATGACCATGTTTTTCCCTTCTCGAGGTTTTCTTCGATCGTTTCCTTTCCCTGCGTCGGGACAAATAACGTTCGGTGGCGACTCTTCTGTCTTTCCCGTCGGTTGATTTTCGCAGTTGCGACAACGACATTGTGAGCATTTTGGTTTCTATTTACCAAAACTACTCTTGGTTCCTCTCCTACGGGAATTTGTGGTTGATTCCTAGGGGATTCGACTCTGGGACGTTCGACTAATCCCTGGTTTGCTAAATTCGTATGGAGTATATTTCCTGGGTTTTGTTGGATTTAGTTAATAGTAGGGTCCTCTTCGAAAATACCCCCTTGGTTTTTTGTCATATATTTCCTCAGTGGATGTCGAGGAGGGTTTGGTACACCAAAGAAATCTGCAAGGCGCGTCATCTGCACTGCCATTTGCTGGTTATTCTGGGTAGTATTTTTAATGAGAGGTTGAAAATTTTCTCCCATAGTTTGGGACATCATTTGGACCATTTGATGGTTACTTTCGTCCATTTGTTGCCTTAAATATGCTGCAGTACTATTTGTCAAGTTTGGCATTTAGGTTGAATATCCCATTCCTAAAGTTTGGTTATTTCGACCCATATTAATCCCAGATCCTGACCCTTGTAATGGCGAAGTTACTATGGGTTCCATAAATACAAGAGGAGCATTCTGTAAGTTTACCATCATCGAAGTTGGCATCCCAAAAGGCGAGTCTCGACTAGGTAAAGACATCAAAAATCCAGGGGGAACAAATGGTTGGAAACTAGAATTCCCGACCGGTGGGGGAGTCCTTGGTGGTCCCCTTGATCCGACATAATTTAGAATGGGTTGAGTATGGGAAATAGAATGTGTAGGGATCGAACTCGCCATGGATGTTATGGTCTCATAAACAGGCGTTGAAATCGTTGGTCCCCTAGTCGAAGATCCTGGGGGTTGTTCTACATTAATATTGGGCGCAGTTTGAGGATTTGAACTATTTGGCTGAGGGTTCGAATTATTTGGCTGGTTTGTACTTGCCATTTTCCTCGTGTATCTTCTCCTTGGTTTATCTTTGTTAGTGGTGGCTACTTTACCACTTCTTAATAACATACAACGAAGTTTTCGAAAGAGAAAAAACAATTGAATGCAGAATTATAAATTTTTGAAAACATAGAAAATTGTTTTCACAAATTACTTAGCACTGTCCCACTGGGCGTGCAAATTTGTTTAATGTGAAAATTAGTAAACAATCTCTGGTATACCAAATCAATAAGAAATTGGATAACTTGCACGATCGACCATACTAAATCCTAGGACATGTGCTAAATAAATTAAAATGAAATTTGGAAAAAGATGAACACTTCGACAATATTCATGGTTTAAAGAAAGTTTACTTCGACAAAATTAAAGAAAAAGTAATGCAGGAAAATGATCAAAAGTGCGTTGGAAAATAACTTGCAAAAGTAAAGGATAAAAGATAAATTTTTGGGGAGAGATTAACTGAATTGCATTGAATAAGAAAGATGTTGTTACATCAAACGTACATTTCTCACACACTCGTTTCTCTACACGCGGGTACTTTGAGTAATTGAGGAATTTGTACAAACTTGAACACACACAAATCCTAACACTAAGACTTGCTATTTGTAATAGTCAAAAATAACTACCGCTAAAGGCCTACTAATTAGAGCGAGACAAATGTCATTCTGCATGTCTTCGTCCTTCAAAAGCACTCCACGTGTCTTCTACCGTCAATTGGATAAGAACAAAGTTCCCTCCCTTATTTGAATTCAAATCTTGAATCGGGCGTCATTAGCAACACTTTAGTTGAACCATATTTTCAAATTGTTAGAAATATTTCTATGTCCATAAAATATGTCTCTTTTGCACAAGGACACTTTCGACTAGAATTTCTGGGAATACCATTCCAGTCGAAGTCTTCCAAAAATTCTCTAAAATTCTATTTCTTTGATTAATCCTCTTAATCCAATATCAGGCGTCGAAATTAGGAGCTAACAATGTGTAGAGTGTTAACTATGACACTTATTTTGGGACGGAGGGAGTAATTAACTATGATAATATGTGGTTAAGATTGAATTAGGATGTGTCTAGATTGAAGAAATCGAGCTTAGAATTGAAAATCCTGTGAAAAGTAAAAAAAATTGCATTTTTGAGTCGCATGAGACATAGCCCGTGTCACCAGCACGACCTGGTCGTGTTACTATCGAGTTTTGTATGTGAGCGTCTGGGCGTGAGACATCCCGTGTCGTTGTTGAGTTTCATATTGATCGCCTTGTTTCACCCATAACATGAGATCGATTCATAAGTCCGTTTGAGGTGCAGTCAGTTGTGTTAGAAAACTTACTCGACAAAATTTCTATTGGAATAAGTTAATGGAGGGTTTTGGAGCACAACAGAAGTAGTAATTCTCTCGTTCTTATACCAGGAGCGTAGTCAAGTCTCAATCGATATTAGTTGTCTTATTTCCCGCATATCTTGAGTATCGTAAGTGTGTTTAAGGTGCAGTCAGTTGCATTGAAAATCTAACATGATAAACTTTCTTGTGATGATGGTCAGCAATACTATTGTATTAGTATGAATGTGATAAATCATTCTTAAGGTATACTATGAACAATGAAGTGAAAAATAATTTATTGAGTAAATTTAGCATTCGATGATTAAAGTGTGTAACGTAAATTTAAAATTTTTTAAAAGATGTGTGTGGATCAGGTTGTCAATATTAGGACTTAGCACAACATCTTAATAAATGTATAGGAGTTAAGTTGCTAAAGATATGGTATAAGCCTGGTGTCGATGCGATATAGTGGTGTACTGTGATTGACCAAAATAACACCCTAAGGTTAGGTGAGAATCGACGTTGAATTTTGTTTAGGTTCATAAGAACTGGTGATAGCCTTTATTGGCGGTGTTAAAATTGATTTTTTTTTGGTTCGCAAGAATCGGTCTTAGCCTTAATTGGCGGTGTTAATAATGATTTGTTCGGGTTCTCAAGAACCGGTGTAAGCCTGAATCAGCGGTGTTTAAAGTTGAATTTTGTTTAGGTTCGTAAGACCCAATACCAGCGATGTTTAGTACTTGTATTAGAAGTTTGGGTATATATTGCATTTGATTGAAGCATCATGCATCATGTATTTCAGAGTTAGGTTAGGACTTTGTTCTGGTGATTCAGGACTTGGGTCCGATGTTTTAAGACTTCGGTCCCGTGTTAGGACTTTGTTCTGGTGTTTTAGGGCTTCGGTTCGGTGTTTTAGGATTTTGAGTAAAATAATACTGAAATCTGGGGATTGTACCACGTGCATGGGAGTAAAAAGATAAGCATTGCATATTTAACTTGTACATGTTATCTGAAATTGTGTGATTGAGATTGTTTGTGAATGTTGGATTATATGAAATTCTATCCTTGTTGTTATTCTACCGTTTATATTATAGAATGTATTCTCACCCCTACTTGTTTTCATGTTCTTGTATATGTATCTATGTATAGATGATTCTCAGGTCGATACTGAGGAGTCACTATTATTGGTTGCTTATGGAAGACGGTGTAGATGACCACTTCTATTGTTTGCTTTCATATTCTCAAAACCTTAAGTCGGCTATTAGTTTACTTTAGAATGAATAACTCTGATATTGTAATAACCTGGGTTGGGATTGCTTTCTAAGTTCTCTACTTTGTCTTAAACGGAATAATTGATCATTATTGCTAAGTTTTGAATTTAAAGTATATTTCAAAATAAAGGTTGAGTAGTTGTTGGCGTGACACCCTTGTTTTATATTCTCTAAATTCTGCAATATTTTATAAGAAAAAGAAAATTTATTTTTGTGGATTTACGGTGTTACACCATACACCTGCTCCTTAGCATCCCTACCATTTTTCTCCATGTTGTTCTCCCCTCTCACTCTATGTACCATTCGGTGTGCGTCACTACCTCTACCATAGAAGCATATGGCATCTAGGAAAGGGATTTAGTAATATGCTCGACCCTTAATCCATTTTGAGAGGCTCCTAATAACATCTCCTGGTTTAGGTGGATGACCTTGATAGTTGCCTATTTGAACTAGGTGAGATACTCCCTTAAATATTCTGAAGGGCCCTAGAGAATATTGAACATGATGGTGGTAGGCGTCTTCCCATATCTACTCTCCTAGAATTAATGGACAAACTTTTTTATCAAGTCTTGATAACTAATGATTGATAATTATGGCAAGTTCATATACAAACCTTAACGCAGCGTGCCTGAAGGTGGTAAAAAGGAGTTTGCACTTCAAAGATTTTGAAGCTCCGATAATCACTATCTGCGTGGTAAAGGATGTGACATGCATGCTCCTGGGGATCGCTTCTCCCATCGAAGTTTGCAAGTGAAGGCGACTTAAAACTTCTAGATACAAGGGCCACCAAGCCTAACATTTATTTGTATATTGCAAAACATTTTCTTAAAGATTTGCATGGGTTGGGTCAACCCAAAAAACTCGGTCAAACCCACCTAAAAAGTCCTAAAATTAGCTTGGATCATATAAGTGAGGGAATGTGGTTCTAAAAACTGAAAAATCCATTAAAATAAATGGGTTTCGAATAAAATCGGACTTAGACTAAAAAAACCTACCGACCCACTAATTAAACATTCATTATTATAATTTTTATTAATTTGCTATTTTAATGGCCGTGACTTTAAGTAGTTTTGGATGTTGCACTTTTTTAAATTATATTGATACTAATACAATTTTATTTATTAAAACTTATATTTGTGCAAGTATTCTATGATGAACTTTATTATTTAATATTATTATTTATTATTTTATGATGTAAAAATAGTAAAATTAGATTATCCAATTTGTTTTAAAATTAAAAATATTGAATAATTTTTGTGATAAAAATATGATGATTAATTATTTAGTTATTTAATATTTTTTAAAAAATGTTATTTAGATAACCCACTACTCAATTCAACCCAATTTAAAAATTGAGAATTTCTTATCACATCACCCAGATTTCTTAAGCACCACCTGAATTTCCGATTTTGCCCTCAATTTCCGGATGTGCAAATCTAGACACACCATTTTTTAAAAATTTTTCAGTTTTTTCCGGATGTGCACATCAGGACGCATTTTTTTTTAAAATTTTTTCAGTTTTTTTTCGGATGTGCACATCACGAAAAATTCCTGATCTGCAAATCCGGAAAAAATCAAAAGAATTCCATAAAATCATTTACTTCTAAATATAATTAAATCCAATATAATTAAAATCCAACATAGTTAAAATTAATATGATTTTTTCAATATAATTAAATCCAATATAATTAAAATTAATATGATTTTTTTTTAAATGATTAATATGGCATTTACTTCTAAATGATTTTTTTATATTGAAAAAAATAATTTAATTATATTTGATTTAAAATTATATGGTATTTACTTCTAAAATTGGATTTAATTATATTGGTATTTAAAATTATATGGCATTTACTTCTAAATTATATGATGTTTATTTCTAAATTATAATTAAAATTATATGATATTTACTTCTAAAATTAATCTAATTATATTGAATTTAATTATATTGAAAAAATCATATTAATTTTAATTATATTGGATTTTAATTATATTGAATTTAATTATATTGGAATTAATATAATTTTTTCAATATAATTAAATCCAATTTAATTATATCCAATATAATTAAAATTAATATGATTTATTTTAAATGATTAATATGGCATTTACTTCTAAATGATTTTTTTATTTTGAAAAAAATAATTTAATTATATTGGATTTAAAATTATATGGTATTTACTTCTAAAATTGGATTTAATTATATTGGTATTTAAAATTATATGGCATTTACTTCTAAATTATATGGTATTTATTTCTAAATTATAATTAAAATTATATGATATTTACTTCTAAAATTAATTTAATTATATTGAATTTAATTATATTGAAAAAATCATATTAATTTTAATTATATTGGATTTTAATTATATTGGATTTAATTATATTGGAATTAATATGATTTTTTCAATATAATTAAATCCAATTTAATTAAATCCAATATAATTAAAATTAATATGATTTTTTTAAATGATTAATATGGCATTTACTTCTAAATGATTTTTTTATATTGAAAAAAATAATTTAATTATATTGGATTTAAAATTATATGGTATTTACTTCTAAAATTGGATTTAATTATATTGGTATTTAAAATTATATGGCATTTACTTCTAAATTATATGGTATTTATTTCTAAATTATAATTAAAATTATATGATATTTACTTCTAAAATTAATTTAATTATATTGAATTTAATTATATTGAAAAAATCATATTAATTTTAATTATATTGGATTTAATTATATTGGATTTAATTATATTGGATTTAATTATATTGAATTTAATTATATCAAAAAAATAATATTAATTTTAATTATATTGGATTTTAATTATATTTAGAAGTAAATGATGTTATGGAATACTTTTGATTTGTTCCGGATCTGCAGATCAGGAATTTTTTCTGATGTGCACATCCGGAACAAATTAACTTTTCTCAAAAAAATGATGCGTCCAAATATGCACATCCGAAAATTGAGGGCCAAAAATGAAATTTCAAGCGTTGTGTAAGAAAGTTGAGTGGTGCATTAAAAAACTCTCTAAAAATTAATAGGTTTGCTTAAACCACTTCAATGGTATAATATTCTATGATTTTATCTTCTTATTTGCTTGCTTCTTTTGAGAAGAAAATTTTAGTACAATAAAAAAATTATGTTTATATAGTATATAAAATCAATATAAAAATTTTAATTAAGTAAAATATTTATATTGTGTATGACACAATTAAAATTTATAATAAACAAAAAGATAATAACATAAAGTTTTTCAATTTGTGTTAGAAATTCATTGCATTATCTTTTGTTTGGTTGCTTGCCTAATTTGAGAAATGAAGAATAAACCAACTTTGATACCAGTCTTCGAATTCATTGCATTATCTTCCAAATGATACGATATGTTAAAATTCTTTGATTATATATAGTACACATTTTATTGGTTTGTATTAATGGGAATTTATACCACGTACGATAGTGCTGATTTGTTTTCATCTGCACGCAATACAGGTCCTATAGCTATATGTTAAAATTCTTTGATTAAAATAGCCAAAATAGCAAAAATAGAAAAAAGGTCTAGGGATGGGCAAACTCTGCAGTTTGGTGCTTTTTTAATACTTTAATTATGGAATTTGTACTTTGATGTGATCGAAGTCACAAACATAAATAAATAAATAAAATAATGAATAAAACTAAAGGAAAGAAGACTGACTTTTGATTTGAGAATCAAGTGAGCACCACAATTCCTTTCCATTTTTTGATGCAAATAATAGGGAATAACAATTCTATAATATGAGACTTCTCGATCAAATTTTAGTATGAATTAATTACAGTTAGTAGAAGATTTATGTGTTTAAAAAAAAGTTCATTTATATCTTAAATTATTTGTTGAAATATCATTATAAATAAGATATATTTCATTTTAATATTGACTTTTTAAATGCAATTAAAAGAGATGAGAGATGATTTAGTTAATGAGATAGAAGTTAAATGAAATAAATATAAGTGTGTAAGTGATAAAATTAATTTAAAAGAGAATAGTAAAATTTACATTTAATAGGAATCCAGCTTTATATATCTTTATGTTAGTACAAATATTCTGAGACGAAGGTAGAGTGATGATATAAATAGTAAAGAACTAGGCATAAAGTAGGCAATAGTGCAACTTGCTAGACTACTGAAAGGTGAAAAAGAAATTCCCAAACAAAAAAAAGAAGAAAATTGGTGCTGGATAAAACACACTCCCCTCTCCTCAATATACTAGAAAGCACCATACACGGTTGCTGCATAGCTGCCACGCAAGGAGCTTAAGGAGCGTGAGATTAGAGATTGTGACGCCGGCAACTCTGTCCTTCAACGATCAGCCACCGCCGGAAAACGAGTGAAGCGGAACTCAACAAGAGATTGTGACGCCGGCAACTCTGTCCTTCAACGATCAGCCACCGCCGGAAAACGAGTGAAGCGGAACTCAACAACTATCATTTACTTTTCTTTCCATAGGTGAAACCAAGTAAGTTACTTGTCTTGCTTTGAATCTAGATATCACCATGTAAAGGATAGTTTCTACGGTGGAAAAGTGACTAAAGTCACTCTAATTCCATTCATGATAGAGGTCTAATACTATAAGATAAGAATTGGTTCAGGTTGCTGCAACAAATAGAAATTGTTTTCTTTCTTTCTAATTACTAAATACCACACTTGGAAAGGAACGGGATTTTATTTCAAAACCTCACATGACACTATGTTGGGGACGGTGAATTGAACATTTCTCATAGTGAAACAAGAGAGAATGTGAAAGGAATGCAAGTAATGTGATTCAATCATTCAATCCAAAACAGTTACGGTGGATCAACATATATACCAGCTATGGAAAAAGTAAATAATGTCCTTATCCTTATTTTCCACTAATCAATATTACTTTTTTATTATTAAAAAGGAGCAAATAGAATGAACAAATCGATTCCTCAACATAGTTATGCGCTTGAGCAACTCTGTACAACATAGTTGACGATTTAGTTTTTGGCATTGGATAATAAATTGGACACAATAGCATCACATGTAATTTTAAAACCTGCTGTTGAACATTTTCTATCTTTTCTCATAGATACATTATTAAATATTTGTATAGATACCTAATATTGAACTGATATGTTATGTTGACGTTTCATTTTAAGTTATGTGAATTTGTGTATACCTATGTTATTAATAAATTTAATATCACTATAAAACTCTAGGATGAATAATTTCAGCGTCCTTTTCTTTTATAAATATAAGAGAATACGATTGGGACATACTTTTCAATACTTGAGTCACTTAAGTCATCCTATATCTTGCAGTATATTAACAAATGCAGTTCAATTTCAGGTCGCTTGCTGCACGTTCTAATTACCAAAGTTATTATGGAAAAATATCATTTTCAAATATCATTACCTTTTTCTTTCATCACCAACACCTTTATATTTCTCCCACTCTTCTTAAGCCTATTTCATATTACCGCAGATGAAATGTACTCATCTTGTGAACCGTTTAGCTGCGGTAATTTGATTAATATAACCTATCCTTTCTGGAACCTTAACACACAATCTAGCTATTGTGGACGCCCTGAGTTTATGCTTGACTGCCAAAATGGTAGATTGACTATGGAAATGATGTCCCAAAAATTTTACATCCTTCATATAAATCAATCCTCTCAAGTTTTAAGGATTGCAAGAGACAATTTATGGGGTTTTCTTCCCGGTGATAAGCTTTCTTGTCCCAA
The DNA here is from genome assembly GCA_022829125.1 of Lathyrus tuberosus. NCBI lineage: Eukaryota > Viridiplantae > Streptophyta > Magnoliopsida > Fabales > Fabaceae > Lathyrus > Lathyrus tuberosus. The sequence continues at coordinate 12,798,101 of JALAZF010000044.1, read as the reverse complement.
ACATTATATTAATGTGGAAATAGATTCCCATTTCTTCCATTACACTTCCAACAATGAAATGTATACTATATTGTATGAGTGTGGTCCTCTTCCAAATTCATATTTTTCTCCCTCGTTTCAAATTTCTTTTGAAGTATTGGATTGCTATACAGAGGGAAAACTTTATAGTGTATACATAGTATCAAGTTCTAACTTGGCTGATTTTAGTGCGTCGAAGTGTAAGAATAGTATTAAAGTTCCTGGAAAAAACAACTCTTTGCCAAACAAATCAAGTGTTATGGAGGGTATTTTAGTTGAAGGATTTGAGGTGAGATGGAATGGTGTGGGGGAAGACAGGTGCCATGCTTGTACAAAATATGGAGGGAGATGTGGATACAAAAGAGTGGAAAATACATTTATGTGTCTCTCGAAGAGATCCGCCACATCAAAAGGTCCATCAAGTAAAATATTCTATTTGAATACTCAATATTCTCTTTAAATCATCACAACTGCTAACTCATACTTGCTTTTATAACTAATTGTTGCAGGAACATGGAATTGGAAAAAGAAACTCATCATTGGTAATAAATTCTACTTTCCTTAATATATTTCATCTTTTTTTCCATGTAGATACTTTATATACAAACTATAATTACGTACACTTCCTGTGCTTTCTGAAAGGTGTTATTTCTACTGTGTTAGCAGCACTCACTGTCATCACATCCATATACTTTTACAAGCGCCATAATATACACTCTCGTAACCTCTCCTTACAACCATTTAGACTTGATAGTCAACGCATTAACAAAAGTCAAAATTTTGGAGTCGAACATTTCATCTTTAAAGATCTTTACAAGGCGACAAACCACTTTGACAAAAAACTAGGAGATGGAGGCAGTGCAGAAGTGTTTTATGGTAAAAGATAACACTTTTGTAGTCAAAATATAGTCCTTAAGGTCAACAGTCATTGCAATCATTGATTTCAGCCATTGATCATGATCAAATGGCTAAGACTCCAGATTATCAAACGGACAACTCGTGATGTTTGTTGTTTGGTGTATATCAAACAACTTATATAAATGAGCTGCAATGACTGTGGAAAACCTATAATGCAAGAAATTGACTCTATTTTATTTACTGTATCGATTGCAATTTTTTTACTTTTAATAGTCTTACAAATATTTTCTACCATTTGATTATTTTTAGGCAAACTACTAGATGGGCGTGAAGTTGCAGTGAAAAGGCTGTTTAAATATGGCCTCAATAAAGAACAACAATTTCTTAACGAAATAAATATACTAGCAAGAACTGTTCATCCCAATCTCATCTTGTTATATGGTTGCACATCACTCAAAAGTCGTCAAGCTTTGGTCGTCTACGAGTATGTTTGTAATGGATCTTTGGATGATCATCTTCATGGTGAGAAAGCAACACCTAATAAACTTCCTTGGAACATTAGGATGAGGATTGCCGTGGAGACAGCAGGTGCATTGAAGCATCTTCATGCTTCTGATATCATTCACAGGGATATTAAAACGAGTAATATTCTGTTAGATGCTGAATATCATGTTAAAGTAGCTGATTTTGGACTTTCGCGCCTTTTTCCTAATGATCAAAGTCGTGTTGTAACAATTCCACGAGGGACATCAGGCTATGTGGATCCCGAGTACAATCGAACTTATGCACTTACTTATAAAAGTGATGTGTTCAGTTTTGGAGTGGTGTTGATTGAGCTCATAACATCTTTGCGTGCTTATGATTGCAAGAGAAAGGATGATGATGTAAACCTGTACGACATGGCTATTAAAAGAATTCAAAATCAAACTTTGCATGATATTGTGGATCATACCCTCGGTTTTGATACAGATTCCAAGGTAAGGCAAATGATTAATGGTGTTGCTGAGTTAGCATTTCGGTGTCTCCAAAGTTCCGGTGATATGAGACCGACAATGGAAGTTGTGCTTCAATGTTTACAAAATCTCCAGGGTGAGAATGAATTCCAACCAGAAGTCGTCGGCAGTTCTAGTCCAAATGATGAAATGGTGTTGCTGAATAATGATCTAGCTTGACGAACGACTACACAATACAAAATTCTAGTTCAGTTAGTATTCAACTAAAGTATGTTAAGTAGTTTGCTTATTTCAATTATTTTGACAAACGTGGTGTTACTGATTTCTTTTCTGCATATTATTAAGGGCTGTTGAAAAACACATGCAAACTTTTCTGCACCACGAGAAGAAAATAGTAAGAATCTTATCTTAGCAATATCACCAATAGATCCATCTTTTAGTTAATGGATCTTCTAACCTTTTTATCGATTGGTTTTACACAGTTACCGTCTTTCACTGACTGGTTTGGTTGGTGCACATGGGATGCTTTCTATACTGATGTCACAGCTGAGGGTATTGAGGAAGGATTGAAAAGGTAATTTGTGAGAGAAACATTAGTCTCTTGGTTTTCTTTTTAATGGCAAGTGAAAAGAGATCAAGATGATGTTTATAGACACCAACTAGTTACTTAAGTGCTGCATTTTGTTTCATTTTTTTCCCTCTTTTAGCCTATCCGAGGGAGGCGCATCTCCTCGGTTCCTCATCATCGATGATGGTTGGCAACAGATTGAGAGTAAACCAAAAGACGCCGATTTTGTTGTACAAGAAGGAGCACAGTAAGATTTTATCTGTTCCTAAATCTAGCATTTTTCATGCTCACTTCTTAGACTCAGTTCTAATTTAGATTTGTATAATCGATCCTTTGGATGATGCAATGCTTGCAGGTTTGCGACAAGGTTGACAGGTATTAAAGAAAAGACTAAGTTTCAAAAGAATGGTGGGAGAAAAGGCCTGGAACATGTTGTAGATCAAACAAAGCAACTTCACAATAAGAAGTATGGCCTAGCATCCTGAAATTCTATAAATTCATTTCAAAAACATTTGTATTCTTCGGTTGTTGAATTATGTGATAGAAGAATTATCATGACTAAATTACTTATTCTATGTTTCTGAATTTTTGGATTTTTATGACAGGTATGTATATGTTTGGCATGCTCTAGCTGGTTATTGGGCTGGAGTGAAGCCAACAGCAATTGGAATGGAACACTTGAACACTGCTTTAACATACCCCATACACTCCCCGGGCGTTCTAGGAAATCAACCAGACGCCATCATGGACAGCTTGACCGTCCATGGGTTAGGTATGGTTCATCCGAAGAAGGTCTTTGATTTCTACAATGAGCTCTATGCTTACTTAGCTTCGTGCGGAGTAGATGGAGTGAAAGTTGACGTGCAAAACATTATCGAGACCCTTGGTTCAGGACATGGCGGAAGAGTCTCAATCACACGTTGCTATCATCAAGCTCTCGAGGCTTCTATTGCTCGAAATTTTTGCGACAACAGATGCATTGCTTGCACATGTCTCAATACGGATAGCCTCTATAGTGCCAAGCAGACTGCTGTTGTGAGAGCCTCTGATGACTTTTACCCACATGATCCTGCTTCTCATACCATTCATGTTAAGTCGGTTACGTATAAATCCATTTTTCTTGGAGAGTTCATGCAACCTGACTGGGACATGTTTCATGTAAGTAGAAGTGATCATACTAGTCAGTGAATCTGCATCCACATTTTAGGCAACATGTGCTTCAATGCCAGTGACATTAAAAGTTCTAGAATACGAGCTTTTTCATTTCTATCCAATCAAGGTAAGGCTTAAGCAAGTGTGTTATACATGATATTGCGAAGAATTGCTTGTTTGGTGCCGATGAACATGATATGCTGAATGAATCGATGCTTTTTGACAGGAAATCACGCAAGGTATTTGGTTTGCGGAAACAGGGCTATTGAATATGTTCAACACTGGAGGAGCTGTGGAACAGTTTGAAATCCATAAAAAAAAAGGATGTGGAATGGTTGATGAAGGGTTTAGTTGTGTATGAATCCTGAAGAAGCGTAACTGCATCAGTTTGCTAATGAAGTGTTGGAAGGATAATTGCAAAAAGAATGAAGAATTTATTATGAATAACAAAAAAATTCATAGAATAAAACCTTTTTTTCATTAGGTACAAAACATAGTGCAATTTATAGAAAAAATATCAATTTCTATTAATGCTTGATATGTTTTCTTCCATAACTTTATAACCATTTGATTTCTAGGATTTGATGGTCATGCTAAACCAGAAAGGTAAAACAAATTTTAGCCTAACTGTTTTAATTTTGGTTTTATGATACTCGTTTTTATTGTTAGGCTTCTATTTTGTGTAATAAATAAATTAGATTGGAAAGGCTATATTTTTCTCTTTAAATTAGCATGATTATAATTTTAGTTTTGAATGGAATCTAGGGTGAGGATTGAATGAGTATAAAACTGATCGGAAGATCTATCCACTCATTGGTTTCTTAATTGTGCATATTTCATAGGATCTAACCTCTTAATTGTAAGTGAAGTAATTGAAGCACAAGTAGTAATTCAAGAAGATAAAATATTTAAATGTAAATAAGTTAGATTTTTCTTTTTGTTGATATAGATCCATGTGTAATTTTAAGTCATTGAATGCATTTGTGTACAATTATTAATTATCCTATAGATTGATTATAAGTTTATAATTATATACTATTATTATGGGAATGTAACATGGACTATTGAGAAGGTCACCTACCCCTCTCCCAATATGATATGGTGTTATTGTATGCGGGTGAAAATGGGATAATAGTCGGTTGGAATCAATCTTGATAGAATACTATTCAATCATTTTTTGATTGATTCAAGATTCTCGTTCTTCATTCTTCACTCGAGTGATTCAACCACACATTTGTTACAAGACGATTTCCAACACAATTATTTTGAAGAGAAAGGAAACTTTGAAGTAATGAGAAAAAAGGATAGTATTGAGAGAAAGAGGAAGAAGAAGATGGATTAATTCTACAGAGTATCTCTCTGTATTTCAATACTTCACGTTACTCCCTTCTTTTACGAATGCATGATGGCTCCCTATTTATAATGAGACTGCTTCCACATCACGCAATCTCTAACTAACTAACTAACTAACTAACTGTCATCAACAAGTTGTATTTAACTCTATTTCGAATACAAGCAAGTTCAACTATTTACAAACTATATTCGACTCTCTGTTGAATATATATGCAGATTCGACTTCTACTCTAATGACTGCGTCTAATGTAAAACTCTTTTCTACCCCACAAACAACACGAATAAATACAACTATTTTATCAGAGTGCAGTCCCAAAAAGGGCATCACATTTCGTCACAAAACATCAAATAACCACCTGCTCTGTAACACGAGTTTTACCATCATGAATTTATTTAAACATCAGGCAGCGGAAATCAAAATTTAAAAACAATTTTTAATCCAAAACTTCTTAAAACAAAACATCATAAAACATCCTCGTGCCAACAAATAAAAGAAGGTCAATCATTCGACTCAAACGTCCCGACCCGATGTTAAATATCAGAGCAAGACCCTCTAATCGACAAAGAAATTAAAATACTCCGAAAGCTAAATCTTCGAGCACCAAGAGAGCTAAGTCTGATCACCTGCACGTTACCCACGTGGAGGCAACATTCAAATAGGCAGAGTGAGTAATCACGAATCAATATATAAGATATAAGCAAGGATAAAGTATAAACATAAACATCATCAAATCATTCACAAACATCATTAATACATCAATTACATCAATATAATGTAATGCCACATAATATGCAAATGCAACATCATAGACTCATGCATGTGGTACCAATTCGTCATAATTGGTGGACACTGGACCATCACCCTCCAAAGATCCCCACCAACAGGATCGATTCTACACAAGAACCGGAGCACGTCACAAAACACTTCAATCCACACAATGGGATTGAAGCCACCAAATGGACCAGAGTCCTAACTATGCCATGAATGCATAATGCAAATCGTCATCATAAAATCCTCATAATTGCATCATCATTCATGAATCATCATCAAATATCATTATATAACACCAATTTGCACTCATCACGATTTGTCACTATTCCTCACAATTCATCATGCCATCATTATTACGTCAAAGTTTTTCCCAATTTTATACCACTCACCCTCATTACTAGTTTACTCATGTTTTATTACCTCGTCATAGCCTTACGTTTCAAGGAAACTGCATCACAAGCGAAAACGGGACAAAAATCGTAAAAACGGACAAATCTGCCAGTTGCCTTGCCCATACGCGTATGGCCATGCCCCATACATGTATGGCTCACTTCCTCGCCCACTGACCTGCGTATCATACGCGTAGTGCCACCTGCCCAGGCCTCTCTTACGCGTACCACCATCCCTGTTACGCATATCACCAGAGAGGTTTCCCTATCAAAATCCCCTTCAATGTCCCATTACGCGTAATGGCTAGTCCATACACGTATTGCTAAGTTCCCAAGAATTCCCTCCGCATAATGGCCTCCCATACGCGTACCCTCCTTCATTCCCAGCTTCCCATACGTGAAACAGATTCCCATACGCGTATGGCCCTACTTTCCCTACGCGTATTAGAAGAAGGCCGTGCAGACCCTTGGGACGGGTACGTATGCTACGCGTATCACCCTGGGTGTGTCCCCTTTTACCCGTAATACTCCCCCCTGTTACGCGTATTGCCAGAAAACACTCAAAAACTCAGATTTCGCATCTGAACGAAAAACTTCTGATTCCAGCACCTTCGATCTTCCAAAATCAGACCCAAAACAATTTCGATTCATCACAGATGTACGTCTTTATCCTACTTCATTGTTTTCATCAATTTCTTTCTAATTATTAAGTCCTTATTCGTTAAACCCACCTTCATTTTTAGATCTAGATTCATTCACATATTCATCACAGCAACAATAATCATTCACATGAATTTCACAGAAATTTCAGCAACTCGTACAAATTCATGACAGAAATGAAACGCATACAGATTCACGTAAAATCATCACAAAGTTCATCACAGATCAACCACATTTTTTGTCAAAAATACAGAACACCTAACTACTTCTACCATAAACCCATATCAGACATATTAACCTAAATTAACCCCCCATACCTCGAATTTTCCAGCAAAAGATTCCTCTTTTGGGGTTCTACAGTTGATTCTCTCGTTCTCTATGCCCTAGCCTCCTTTCCTCAGCTTCTCTTCACTTCTTACGGTTGCACAGAATAACTCTCCTAATTTTCACTTTTCCTTTTTGTTAAACCTACCTCTTGGACCCTAATTATGATTTGCCCCTATTATCCCCACTAACCCTTCTCAATATTACCGTCTTATCCTTAATGGTCCTCTTAATTATTTTAAATAATAAAGATAATAATAATTATTTAATTTTTCAAATTATACTATTATTATTACTAATAAAATAATCTTAATTAATTACTAATTCTAAATGCCTCATTATTCCCTTAACCCAATGCTACCCCACAACACCACACAAAGTCACCATGCGTCATAATATTCGCCAGAATTCACCAAAACACTGAATAATCATAATAAATCAATTAGATAAATATTATAATTATTTTGGGGTGTTACAACTCTCCCCCACTTAAAGAATTTTTCCCCTAGAAAATTACCTGAAGAAAACAGAGTCGGATACGACTCCCTCATCTGATCTTCACCCTCCCAAGTACAACTTTCGCCAGCTGGTCCACCACATAACACCTTCACCAAGGCTATGTCTTTACTCCGTAGTCGCTTCATTTCACGACCATCAATCTGCATAGGTAATGCTTCAACCGTCAGGTTATCCTTCACCTGCACATCATCCATCTGAATCACATGCGATGGATCCAGAATGTACTTTCTCAACTGAGACACATGGAACACATCATGCAAATTCTCAAGTGATGGCAGTAAAGCAATATGATAGGCTACCTCTCCTATCCTCTACAAGATTTGATATGGACCAACAAAATGTGGAGTGAGCTTCCTAGACTTCAAAGCTCGACCCACACCAGTCAGTTGCGTCACTCTAAAAAACGCATGTTCTCCCTCTTAGAATTCAAGTGCTTTCCTTCTCTTATCATGATAACTCTTCTAACGACTCTACGAAGCTCTCATCCTTTCTTGGATCATCTTAATCTTCTCAGTCGTCTCCTGCACAATTTTAGGTCCGAGTACAACACTCTTGCCTGACTCATACCAACACAAGGGAGTTCTACATCATATCTCATACAAAGCTTCATACGGCGCCATCCCAATACTAGCATGAAAGCTGTTGTTGTACGTGAACTCAATCAACGGAAAATGACTATCCCAAGATTCCTCTATGACCCAACACACAAGCCCTCAGCAAATCCTCCAAGGATTGGATAGTCCTCTCCGTCTGTCCATCCATCTGCGGATGATATGCATAAATCATCCTCAACTTAGTACCCAAAGCATCTTGTAAACTCTTCTAGAACCTCGATGTAAATCTCGGGTCTCTATCCGACAGAATACTCGAAGGTATCCCATACAACCTCACAATCTCCTCAATGTACATCTTGGCTAACTTCTGCATAGAATGATTAATCTTCATTGGCAAGAAATGAGCCGATTTAGTTAATCTATCCACAATCACCCAAATCGAATCATTTCCCTTCGCCGTTCTCGGAAGCCCCGACACAAAGTCCATGGAAATGCTATCCCATTTCCACTATGGGATATTCAACGGTTGCATCATACCTAAAGGCATCTGATGCTCAATCTTCGACTTCTGACAAGTCAAACACGCATAAACAAACTCCGCAATATCCTTCTTCATACCTGGCCACCAAAACAACTTCTACAGATTCTGGTACATCTTCGTTGCACTGGGATGAATACTCAATCCACTTCAATGTCCCTCCTCAAGAATGCTTTTCTTAATATCTGGAACATTTGGGTCACACACCCTGTCTGAATCTCATCCCACCACTCTCATCAATCCAGAATTCACCTCCGTTACCTTGGTTGTCAATGTCAACTGGTCAACCAACTTCAAGTCAGATTGTTCTCCCGCTCTGATCTCTTTCAGAATACCACTAGTCAACTTCAACATCCCCAACCTCACACTGTCAGGAGTCTCTTCACATACCAAACTCAAATCTCAGAATTGCTCAATTAATTCCAACTCTTTCACCATAAGCATCGACATATGCAATGACTTCTTGCTCAATGCATCAGCCACTACATTTGCTTTACCAGGATGGTAATTCAAATCAAAGTCAAAATCCTTCAACAATTCCAACCACCTTCTCTGCCTCATATTCAGCTCTTTCTGATCAAATAAGTACTTCAAGCTCTTATGATCGCTGAACACTTCGAAATTAGTGCCAAACAGGTAATGTCTCCAAATTTTCAACACAAACACCACAACTGCCAACTCAAAGTCATGGGTAGGGTAATTCACTTTATGAACCCTCAACTGCCTAGAAGCATAAGCAACAACTTGACCATTTTGCATCTACACCCCACCAAAACCCATCTTCGATGCATCACAATACACTACAAAAGATTCATTCGGATTAGGCAAAATCAACACTGGAGCGGTCTTCAACCTCTTCTTCAATTCCACAAAACTCTCTTCATAAGCTACATCCCACAAAAAAGTTTGCCTCTTTTGAGACAGCTGAGTCAAAGGTAAGGCCAACTTAGAAAAGCCTTCGATAAACTTGCGGTAATATCCTGCCAATCCAAGGAAACTTCGTATCTCAGTAGCAGACTTCAGAGTCTCCCACTATAACACAACATCAATCTTAGAAGGATCCACAACAATCCCGCCACTTGAAATCACATGGCCAAGAAAACTCATTTCCTTCAACCAAAACTCACACTTTGACAGTTTTGCATACAACTTCTTCTCTTTCAATACTTGCAACACAGTCCTCAAATACTCAACATGCTCTTCTTCAGATTTAGAGTATATCAGAATATCATCAATGAAAACCACAACAAACTTATCGAAATACTCATGAAAAATCTGATTCATATACTCCATGAACACACCAGGTGCATTGGACACTCCAAACGGCATCACAGTGTATTCATAGTGACCATACCTCGTTCTGAAAGCTGTCTTCAGAATATCATCAGGCTTAACATGAATCTGATGGTAACCCGACCTCAAATGTATCTTGCTAAACACACAGGCGCCTACTACCCGATCCATCAAATCGTCGTTTCTCGGAAGTGGATATTTATTCTTGATAGTCACTTTATTTAACTGCCGATAATCAACACACAACCTCATACGTCTGTCATTCTTCTTCACTAACAGAACAGGAGCACCCCACAGAGAAACACTTGGTCGGACAAACCTCTTCTCAAGCAATTTTTCCAATTGTTTCTTCAATTCACTTAACTCAGAAGCGGACATCCGGTAAGGAGCCATTGGCACTGGACTCGTACCTGGTACCAAGTCCACTGCAAACTCCACTTCATGTTCTGGGGGCAAATCACTTATGTCGTCTTGAAATACATCTGGAAATTCACAGACAACAGGTAATTCGACACTCGCAGCTTCACGATCAACCTGCAACTATGCAAACATTGCAAACACCAAGGCTTCGTCTTCCAGAAGTTCGTCTACTTGCTTAGTAGACAAGAACATCAACTCTCCATTATCACCAAACTCAGGAAACTCTACGGTCTTATTATAACAATTGATATGAACATGGTTGAACTCCAACCAGTTCATTCTAAGGATTACATCGATTTGGTGTAAGGGTAAACACACCAAATCCATCACAAAAGTCTTCCCAAAAATCGTCAAAGGACATCTCAAACACACAAAAGTAGTAGTAACAGAACCATTAGCTAGAGTTTCTATTACCATATTAGCATTCATATCAGACAATTTCAAACCCAATCTAGTAGCACAGTCAAACGAAATAAACAAATGAGTAGCACTAGTATCAATAATAGCGACCAACTCAACATTATTAATAAAATAAGTACCTCGAATCAAGTTATCCTTCTTTGGAACTTCTGAACCACTCAAAGCAAATACTCTGTCATTGGTCTAAGCAGTAGTAGTAGTCTTCTTCGGTTTTTGACAATGGGTACTGATGTGACCCTTCTCACAACAATTGAAATAGGTTGGACCATCATCCTTGCAATCAATAGCTTTGTGGCCCTTCTTACCACATCTGTAGAACGTCAACACACTATTGGTGCAAACCTCAGCACAATGGGCTTGCTCGCCACACCTGTAACACTTCCCAGAAGTGGGATCTGCTCCCCCACTTGTCTTCTTCCCATCTGAAGCCTTCTGCTTCCCTTTGTCAGCTAAAGTCGTATAAGGTTTTCCTCTATACTGCCCCTTCTCTTTCTTCTCACTAAGATGCTTTTTGGGAGTAGATCGAGCTCGGCTATCCTCATCATAGATCCTACTCTTGTCCACCATATCAGCATATATGCGAATTTTTTGGTACCCAATACCCTGCTTGATTTCCGACCTCAGCCCATTCTCGAACTTGAGACACTTGGACACCTCAGCATCAACACAGTTGTAGTGAGGACAGAACTTCACCAGCACCTCAAACTTTGCAGCATACTCTGCCATAGTCATGTTGCCTTATTTCAGCTCAAGGAATTTCACCTCTCTCTTGCCACGAGCATCCTCTGGAAAATACTTTCTAAAAAATTCCTGCTTGAACACAACCCAGGTTATCACAGTACCAACGTCTTCCAGTCTCTGGCGGGTGTTATCCCACCATCCTCAGCCTCTTCTGACAACATGTGAGTTCCAAACTGCACCTATTGAGCATCAGTACACCCCATCACCTGGAAGGTCTTCTCAATCACCTTCAGCCAGTTCTGTGTACTCTCTAGATCATGAGTACCCACAAAAGTCGACAGATTATTCCTCTGGAACTTCCCCAAAGCACGAAACTCGTCCGGAGCTCCACCATTCTGATTCTTCTGAGCCATTGCTTGAGCAAGTGACTCTAACGCATCAGCAATAGCACGATCATTTCTTCCAGCCATCCTGTATACCACCAACAAGGTTAGAAGAAACAAAACATCGATAGTGTAAACACACTCGTCGAATGACAGGGGACTGACATCATGTAAAACCTGGTCGGACAGACCGACCTGCTATGATACCACTAATGTAACACCCTTTTCTACCCCACAAACAACACAAATAAATACAACTATTTTATCAAAGTACAATCCCAAAAAGGGCATCACATTTCGTCACAAAACATCAAATAACCACCTGCTCCGTAACACGGGTTTTACCATCATTAATTTATTTAAACATCACGCAGCGGAAATCAAAATTTAAAAACAATTTTATAATCCAAAACTTCTTAAAACAAAACATCACAAAACATCCTCATGCCAACAAGTAAAAGAACGTAAATCGTTCGACTCAAACGTCCCGACCCGATGTTACATATCAGAGCAAGACCCTCTAATCTATGGAGAAATCAAAATACTTCGAAAGCTAAATCTTCGAGCACCAAGAGAGCTAAGCCTGATCACCTACACGTTACCCACGTGGAGACAACATTCAAACAAGCAGGTGAGTAATCACGAATCAATATATAAGATATAAGCAAGGATAAAGTATAAACACAAAAATCATCAAATCATTCACAAACATCATTAATAGATCAATTACATCAATAGAATGCAATGCCACACAATATATAAATGCAACATCATAGACTCATGCATGTGGTACAAATTCGTCATAATTGATGGACACTGAGCCATCACCCTCCAAAGATCCCCACCAATAGGATCGATTCTACACAAGAACCAGAGCACGTCACAAAACACTTTAATCCACATAATGGGATTGAAGCCACCAAATGGACCGGAGTCCTAACTATGCCATGAATGCATGATGCTAATCGTCATAATAATCATCATCATAAAATTGTCATAATTGCATCATCATTCATGAATCATCATCAAACATCATTATACAACACCAATTCACACTCATCATGATTCGTCACTATTCCTCACAATTCATCATGCCATCATTATTATGTCAAAGTTTTTCTCGATTTTGTCCGACTCACCCTCATTACTAGTTTACTCATGTTTTATTACGTCATCATAGCCTTACATTTCAAGGAAACTGCATCACAAGCGAAAACGGGACATAAATCGCAAAAACGAACAAATCTGCCAGTTGCCCTGCCCATACGCGTATGGCCATGCCCCATACACGTATGGCTCACTTCCTCGCCCACTGGCCTGCGTATCATAAGCGTAGGGCCACCTGCCCAGGCCTCTCTTACGCGTACCACCATCCCTGTTACGTGTATCACCAGAGAGGTTTCCCTCTCAAAATCCCATTCAATGTCCCATTACGCGTAATGGCTAGTCCATACGTGTATTGCTCAGTTCCCAAGAATTTTCCTACACGTAATGGCCTCCCATACGCGTACCCTCATTCATTCCCATCTTCCCATACGCGTAATGGCTTCCCATACGCGTATGACCCTACTTTCCCTACGCGTACACTACGCTTATTGGCAGAAGGTCGTGCTGGCCCTGGGGACGGGTGCGTATGCTACGCGTATCACCCTGGGTGTTTATCCTCTTACGCTAATACTCCCCCCATTACGCGTATTGCCAGAAAAAACTCAAAAACTCAAGTTTCGCATCTGAACAAAAAACTTCTCATTCCAGCACCTTCAATCTTCCAAAATTAGACCCAAAACAGTTTCGATTCATCACAGATCTACGTTTTTATCCTTCTTCATTATTTTCATCAATTTCTCTCTAATTATTAAGTCCTAATTCGTTAAACCCACCTTCAATTTCAGATCTGGTTTCGTTCACATATTCATCACAACAACAATAATCATTCACATGAATTTCACAGAAATTTCAGCAACTCGTACAAATTCATGACAGAAATGAAACGCATACAGATTCACGTAAAATCATCACAAAGTTCATCACAGATCAGCCACAAAAATTCGTCAAAAATACAAAGCACATAACTACTTCTACCTTAAATCCATATCATACATATTAACCCGGATTAACCCCCATACCTCGAATTTTCCAGCAAAAGATTCTTCTTTTGGGGTTCTACGGTTGATTCTCTCGTTCTATGTGCCCTAGACTCCTTTCCTCAGTTTCTCTTCACTTCTTACGGTTGCACAGAATAACTCTCCTAATTTCCACTTTTCCTTTTTGTTAAACCTACCTCTTTGACCCTAATTATGATTTACCCCTATTATCCCCACTAACCCATCTCAATATTACCGTTTTATCCTTAATGGTCCTCTTAATTATTTTAAATAATAAAGATAATAATAATCTAAATAATAATAATAATAATAATAATAATAATAATAATAATTTAATTATTCAAATTATACTATTATTATTACTAATAAAATAATCTTAATTAATTACTAATTCTAAATGCCTCAATATTCCCTTAACCCAATGCTACCCCACAACACCAGACAAAGTCCCCATGCGCCATAATATTCGCCAGAATTCAACAAAATACCGAATAATCATAATAAATCAATTAGATAAATATTATAATTATTTTGGGGTGTTACATCTGACTCTGACTCTGTCGAATTCTGCATTTTACAAATATGCTTAACACAAAGAATTACTTATTTAACACACCACTTAATTCATTGTGTCTAAGTTATCAACATTCACCATAGTTCTCAATCGCTTGAACAAATCCACTTGCACCTTTGTCATGATGTCTGCAATCTGATTTGCAGTTATGCACTGTTCCACATTCAGATTCCCATTTGTTACTTGCTCTATAAGATAATAGAATCTCATCTCCATGTGTTTTCTTTATCCATACGCTATCAGAATCTTGGCCAAATTGATAGTCGACATGTTATCAATCTTCATGATCATGGCTCCATGATTTTCACATGCAATCTCCTCAATCAGGTTCACCATCCACGTTTCTTGAAATGCGCAAATAGAGGTAGCTATGTACTCAGCCTCACATGATGACAAAGCTACAAATGGTTCCTTTCTTGAGCTCTAAGCTACTGGTGCACCACCTAGCATAAACACATAACTAATTGTGGATTTTCTATCCTCAACATCACCACAACAACTTGAGTCGGTGTATCCCACAAGTCTGTATTCCTTTCCTTTATTTATTGCAAGAAAAAAAATGCCATAGTCGATTTTTCATTTGAAATAGCTTAGTATCTTCTTGGTGGCTGCATGATGAGATACCTTTGGACTTTGCATGAATCTTCTCACCATACCAACACTATATGATATATCAGGCCTTGTGTAACAAAGGTATCTTAATGATTCAATAAGTCTTTTGTATAGTGTAGGATCCACGTCATCTTCGTTTGAGTCCTTCATTAATTGAAGTCTTGGTTCAGCTAGCGTCGAAGTCGTATTGCAATCCTCCATTTCAAATCTTTTGAGTATCTCTCTTGCATACCTTCTTTGATGCAACATCAAGCCTTTATAAATCTTGTAGAATTCGATACCAAGAAAGTATGAGATGTTTCCCAGGTCATACATTTAAAATTCCTTGCTCAGGTCACGTTTAAAATGTTTGATTTCCTTCTTGTAGTTTCCTGTTATCAACATGTCATCTAAATACATGGAAAGTATGAGCAGTTCATTCTTGCTTCTTCTAACATATACACTATACTCAGTTGTACCCTTTGCAAACTACTTATATCTTAAAAAGCCATATATCTTCCCATTCCAAGCTCTTAGAGCTTGTATGAGTCCATAGAGTCCATACAACGCTATATGCAACTTGTATACTTTGCTTTCTTGAGCCTGCTTCACAAAACAAATTAGTTGTTCTGCATAAACTTCCTCATCTAAGAGGCCATTTAGAAATGCACATTTCACATCCATCTGACACATATACCAGTTGTTAATGTTTTCTAGGACAACAATTAACCTAATTGTTTCGATCCTCGCAACTGTTGCAAACAGTTCATCAAAGTCAATTCCTACTCTATGAAGAAATCTTTTGGCTAGAAGTCTTGCTTTGGGTATGGTTACTTCTCGTTTCGATTCAGTTTTACTTTTAATACCCATTTCACACTAATTTTCTTCTTACCTTTTGGTAATTTGACTAGTGACCAGGTTTAGTTGACCTCAATGTATTTCATTTCCTCTATCACAGGTTGCATCCATTTTGAGTCCTTCATTGCCTCAGTTACATTGATTGGCTCAGTATCTGCATAGAAAGAATAATGTACAGGTTCACCTTTATCATAGACCATATCATTTGATGTAATCACACACTCTTTCAACCTTGCATACATGTTTCTTGATCTTTGAGGTCTGCTTGTGACTGCTTGAACTCTACATTCTTCTGGTCGAATTTGCTTTTCAGCTTCACTAACTATTTCATCGCATAAGACTCTTACTGATCCTTCTTGATGCTATTCTTACATTTTTATTCCTTTAAATTATCAATGATTACACCTCTGTTGATCACTATTTCATCAAGTTTTTTCCTCGGATTATCAGACGCATGTCTATGTGCCATACATCCAAACACCATCAAATGACTTAAGCTATGCTTGACACCATACCAACATTCTTCTGGTGTAATCCCCTCTAGCCTCTTAGATGGATATCTATTAAGGATGTATGTTACAGTCGACAGAGCTCACCATATAACTTATTTGGTAAGTGCTTTCCTCTTAGCATACTCTTTACCATGTTTATCATGGTCATATTCTTCCTCTTAGCAGTTCCATTTTTCTATGGAGTGTAGAGTGATACCACCTCATGCATAATCCATTCCTTTTCACATAGAGCGACAAAACCATTAGAAACATACTCTCCACCACCATCATTTCTTAGGGTCTTGAGATTTTGACCACTTATCTCTCCACCATAGATTTAAACTCTGTGAACACCTCAAACACATCACTTCTCCTCTTGATTAGGCATGTCCACAATTTTTGACCGAAATCATCTATGAATATGATAAAGTATTTGTTACCTCCAATTGAATCAACTTGGGTATGACCACACACATCAGAGTATAATACTTCAAGAATAGCTTAAGAGTTTCTCTATGCATCCTTGTTGAATTTCTTCTTGCGTTGCTTGGTCTACACATATTCCTCACATACTTCTTCTGGAATGTGAATCTCTGGTAGTCCTAAAACCATGTTCTTCCTCTTAAAATTGTTGATATCTCTGAAATTAAGATAACCAATTTTGTAGTGCCATAGCCATTTATCGCTACTAGCTGCAATTTCTAGACATTTGTGCTCCACCACATCGAGTTCAGTCTTGAAGGTTCTATTATGAGACATAGGTACCTTCAAGATTAACTTTCCACCTGAGTCAAGTAATCTCATCTTCTTTTCTTTGATCAATACTTTGTAATTCTTCACGATCAGTTTCCCTATGCTGAGCGAATTTCTCTTCATGCCTGGTATGTACAATACATTGGAAGTTAATGATCGTTTGCAATCTTTCCTCATGATCAGAACATCACCAATACCTTTAGCAGCTAGGGTATTATCATTTACAAATTTCACCTTGTTCTTCATATAGAGCATGATGCTGACAAACCAATCTCTCCTTCCATGATGAACATCCCGAGTCTAAATACCATTGGTCTTTCAATCTTTCTTCTTCTTGTTCTTCAATCTTTCTTCTTCTTCTTCTTCTTCTTCTTCTTCTTCTTCCTCTTCTTCTTCTTCAACAACACTTTTTCATCTTCTTCATGTCTTGCATCACTTTCTCGATTATTTCTTTTTTTTCTGGGTAATCACTAGCATAGCGACAATGTTTCTGACAGTTGAAACATTAAATATGACTCTTATCAGATTTCCTTCCACCACCTCTTCCTCTACCTGCACCACCACCTCTGTGATTGCTTTGGTTTATGGATTATCTCTAGTTTGATGGATTTCTCTCTTGTTGGTGACTCCCACCATTTGAATTATTGTAACCTCCTCTACCTTCGTTGTAGTTTCATAATCCTTTTACTTTCTTTTCTTTCGCTGATTGCGCCTGCAGAGCTACATAACCTTTCATCTTGCTTGTAGATCTTTCAGCCATTCTTTATTCATGAGATTCAAGCGTCCCTTGAAGCTCTTCTTTTGTCATGCTTGATAGATCCTTCTATTCTTCTATGGCTACTACCACATGATCAAATTTTAGAAGCAGCAACCTCAAGATATTTGCAACTATCGATCTTGATGTCCACACTTCTCCATACATTTTGATTTGATTCACCGGTCTTGTTACCCTAGTGAAGAAATCGGTTACACTTTCACTTTCTTCCATCTAAAGCACCTCATACGTTCTTTTGTGAGTTTTTAACCTCACATTTTTCACCTTCTCAACACCTCTAAAAGATTTATACAGGATGTCCCATGCTTCATTCGATGAGTCTACATCACCAACATCTACAAATAATATTTTTTATGACAAAACTTTCACTTCAATCCACCAATAACCTAGGTATGTATACTGGCAGTACCATCATTTTTTTATAAAAAATATATATAACCTATACCCACGATTATTACTAAAATTGAGTGAATATAACTACGAGGGAGCTCGCTTCGAATCCCAGTTATTGCATTTTATGTTTTATTTTTATTTTTAATTGGTTTAGGTTCACATGTCGCCTTTCCCTTTTACCTATTCCCCTTATTTATTTATTTTTTAATCTGTATTACCCTCGGTTATATTTGCAAACCTAGGGGTAATATCTTTTGCATGAATATTTTCAAATGCCTTTTTTTATTTTTTATTTTATATGATTTTTAATTATTACTTAATCTATTACATCAGTTTTATCTAAAAATCGACGTGATAGTTCTTTTAAATGAATTCCCAGAATATGGTGCTATGGAGCTTTTCTATTTATTTATTTATTTTAAATTACTATATTCCCTTGGTTTTTCCTAAAAACTGATGTGTTTGTTCTATTGCGTGATTACTTCAGAGAACTAGACTCTATCTTTTCATTTACCTAACAACAAACACTCTAACTTCATCGTCATTCTCTTAACAAAAACCATTGCTGATTTTCATCAAAACTCTTCCAACATAAACTCGAACATCATCTCTTTTCAACGTCAACTCTTCCAACATCAACTCTGTTGGGTGTGAATAAGGAAGTAGAAAAATAGTATAGAGGGGGGGGGGGGGGGTGAATAGACCCTTATTAAAAAATTCAACAACATTTTCAAAAAGAGTACCAGAGTTTTTCAAAAGATCTGAGCGGAAGGTTTGAAGCAAAAATATGAAAATTATACGTTTATTGAAACTTGATCACATTAACACTAAATCGATTCACAAACATCACATATGATTTTATGATGGTACACAAAGATATTCAATTAATTCAGTTATATATTCCACAATGTGTGTTTATACAACGATTTAATATCAATAAATTCTAACCTGAATTGTTTCTCAATTTTTAATCACCAATGCAGCTAGATTAGGCACCAATTTTAACAAAAACTAACATTATGCAATAAATCTATATCAATTGAATAAATGATAAACTATGCTAGAATTGAATTACCTAAGCACGCAAATCCTACGAAAATTAAATTCAAGAGTAAGGAGAGAGATGACACTGGGATTTATAGTGCTTCGATGTTCGTCCTCGCTTTGCCTACCTGCACTCTTTAATGGTTTCCCATTAGAATCTGCATTGTTCCTTTTTATTTGAAAATTATTCGCAAGAGTTCATACAATCACCAATCTACAATGATGGTGAGAATTATAAAATCTCCTATCAGGATCTTGACTTGTATACAACATAATGCCAAACTCTTATGCGTAATCTTTACTTGATTAATGCTTCTTGAATCTTTCAATATCACCAATTTTCTCCAAGCCTTCGTGTGTAGCAATCAACCCCTTGATCGTACCAATTCCTTGAGCGGTGAATTATCCGAATATTTTAGAAGAACTCTGCCTTATCCGTAGCCTTCTACACAATCACTACCAAGGCAATCTAGAGAGAAGAGCCTCCTTTTTTTCACTAGAATTTGTCAGCAGCAATGACAACAACCTCAACCTTGCAAGCTACTTACAAATCTCAACCAAGTCTTCAAGAACTATTAGTTTCAGAACCACGTCTCCTTCAATCAATTACAAATATCTAGTTATCATGATTTGGGAACAAATTGAAGTTGAAGATGTAAGAGTTTCGTTGCAAGAGCTTTGGACTTTCAAAAACAGAGGGTGTTGATTTTTCATAGAATCGCACAAAAATGGTTATGAATTTGTTGATTCGTTATATGATAAGTGAAGGAAAAAAAGTTTTTTATGTGCTTGAGATTAAACATAAAATATGATTGAAAAAGTTACTTAGATTCAAATCAAGAACATTTAATGATTTGAATCAAATAAACATGTGAGCTGGAATAAGAAAAAAACATAGTTTTTATCCAATTCTCATCTGATTCTAATCCAGAACAATGCATGTTTCAAATCAAAGATCCCGTGATTCGAATCACGTGTTAATTTTGATTCGAATCAAGTGTTAATTTTGATTCGAATCAATTAAGCTGATTCGAATAAAGTCTAATTCGAATCAATTCAAGTAGAGGTGACCCATAATTGTCTGATTGGAATCATGTATAAATTCTTATTCAAATCAAAGTGTTTGAAAGTCTCTGGTTTTCCCTTGTCCAAAATGATTTGAAATAAGATATGTGCTTGATTTGAATCAAACAAACAAAAACTCAATTTTTCATAGTTTTCAAAAGACTTTGAGATTTTTCTTTCCACCTAACTTGAATCAATAACATATATGGCTCTTATTACATTGACTCATGCAATTGATTAAAAGCATCATGATCAAGTTCAAACGTAATTAATGGTTTATGCATGCTAAAAAATGAATCATTTTAAAACTTGATCCAGAGAGGTATAATCATGAAGGAGACTCAATAATTGAAAGTAAATAAAAATGAAAGTGATACGACAAGAAACAAATTAACTGAATTGGGAATCTTCCCCTGAATGTATTAGGGACATGCAACTACAAACTTGAACATCATCTCTTTTCAAAACTCATTGAAGATTCTTCATGTTTGAGGTACATAACTCTCCGTCATCCCTGAAATGTTCATAGAAAGGGCTTTAGTTTTAGAAATATTCATAGAAATGTTGTTATGCACTATGATGTTAGTTTTAGAAATGTTCATAGAAATGGTATGCTGAAATGTACGTAACTCTTCCATATATGTTGTTTTTCTTGAAATGTTTCATCATTTATCTAGTTAGTATTAATCTATGGTCTCTCTCTTCCATATATCTAGTTAGTAGGTTTCTATGTTCTGAATCATTTAGGATGAAGTGTTCTGAATCATTTAGAAATTGTAATACCACTGAAAAATGTGTAACTATTCCATATATGTTTTTTTTCTTGAAATGTTTCACCATATATCTAGTATTATTCTATGGTATCTCTCTTCCATATATATAGTTAGTATGTTTCTTAATTTACACAGACATAGGTGATTTGACAAGTACCTCTCATACAACATCTGTGATAACACGTAAAATGCACCACTTTATTAGCTCAATTTGCACATGTTTTAGTGTCGATTTAATATCTTTTTATAGTGTTATGCTGGTTGTGTGCTTATTTCATGTACTTATCAGTTGGAAGCCTGTGTGCAACAAAATGTTGAAAAATGACAAAATAGGAAGTTTTTTCCAAGTATTCTGCTATCATGACAATTGCATTACTGTCATGACGTCCATCAGCCCACAGAGAGCGTCAACCCGTAAGAGAAAAAGTCAAAAAAATAAGGAAGAAAAAATTGAGCAAGGTGACGGTTTGCCCATCGGCAAGGAGAAGCCTATCACGGTCATGACGGACGAAATATCAGCCACGTAACACCCGTCATGACGCTGAAAGCCAGATTTTTTGCCCACGACTCAGCAGACAGTTTTCCCATCTCTGCCAGTTTCTCAACTATATTAGGCAAGATTTAATCATTTCCAGTAAGAATTTTAGCCTACAAATAAGTCCTTATAGTTGATTTTTTTTACATCTAAGCTTAGTTAGACCATATATTTCACTTGTAGAAAACAATAATTTCTAACATTGAGGGATTATTGCAACTTCGATTTATAAGCTTGGAGCATTTTAGTTTAAATCTCTGTAGCGACAAAATCGTGAGTGTAAGATATTGATTAACTTAACTCATAAAGCAAGAGTCGCCACCGCACTTTTATTTTATCCAAAAAGGAAAGGAAAAAGAGCGAACAAAACCTACACAAGCTCTAAAACAAGAACAAGTGAACAGAGACTGGGTAAGGGGGTTGGTTACGTTAAGGGAAGGTGTTAGCACCCAAAACGTCTATAGTACTCTATAGGAACCCTTTAAAATATTTACGCTTTTGGTCTAAAAATGCTTTCTTGAAAAGAGATTGAGGAGATGAGAAGAAAAATTGTTTTTAGTATTTTTGTGTTTGGAGAGACTTGTCGTCTCTTGCCTACGTACCCACGATGTGCAATGTAGGATCAAAACCCCGTAGTTCGTGGTACAAAGAATGAAATTTGTTTGTTTTGGTTGATTTTAAATGTAAAGACAAGTCGTCATTTCCAAGCGAATAATTCCGCTTTAAGAAATGAATCATGTCTAAACTTATGAAAAAGGTTTTAAAGGAAAAGTGCATAAGGCACAAAAAGAGTTTGAATGAGTTTGGTGTTTTTTAAAGTCTTTTGAAAAAAAGTGTCAATATGCTTATGTAGTTTAGCATTTGTTAAGAAATGAAAAGAAAAGAGTAAAATCACTTGACAAAGTCAAGGTTTAATTATGAAAGAGGTGATAGTTTGAAAACAAGAAGGTTTTGTAAAAGGGAGAAAGTTTTGAAAATTGAAGAATGGGGAGGAGAAGAAGTAACTATCCTAAAGCATAAAGTAAAATCTAAGGATAAGAATGGTCTAACCACAAATGTAGTTATCTTCTCCATAAACCAAGCAAAAGCACAAGTCTTCAAAGTCTTCGAACCATAATTCCAAAGCAAAGGGAAAAGGTCCTAGTTCTAAGTCCTAAGATCCAAGAATAGCATTGAAGTCCAATGTCTTCGAACCATAATTCCAAAGAAAAAGGAAAAAGCCCTAGTTCTAAGTCTAAGGATCCAAGAATAGCATTGAAGTCCAAGGTCTAGGTGCAAAACTCCATGTCCATTGCAAAGGATAGTAACCATAGTCCAAGATTAGAAGAACAAGTTTTTTAGAGGTTTTGGCCTTTATTAATATTTTTGGTCCAAGTGGACAAAGAGAAAAAGGAATAAGCATAAACATGTGTCCAACGGACAAAGGAAAAATTGCGGAAGCATAAACATATGTCCAATGGACAAAGGAAAAATTGCGAAAGCATAAACATGATATAATAATGATAATAATGGAGCATAAAAGTAAAAGAGAGATAGGGAGCGAGAAGGAATTGTAAAAGTAAAAGTTAGAAGTTAGTGATTAGTTGTTAGTTGTTAGAGTAAGTGATCAATAATAATTGAATAATTGCACTTAGATCAAAGTTAATGAGAACTCATTAGAGGATTGATAAGACCAAATCCTCCTAACAACAAGTCTCATAAGTGTTGAACCAAAAGACAAATAATCAATAATTTTTTATTGTTTTCCGATAAGGGACATATGTTGCGCTATGTTAAGCAATCACCGAGTAATTTACGGAGTAATTACCCTATAATAAGGCCGGTCAATAGCTCTTTGTGCTAATGCATGCTAGATGAATGATATGTAGATCGTCATCCGAAAGCAATACCGCACGAAAAGAAAATAAGGTAGCGATCTAGTCTTGATCAAAATTCAACAACGGAATTCTATGATCCATAAGACTTTCATCGATCAAATGAAAAGAGAAATAGATGAAGAGAAAGCCAAATTAAACCACACAATTATGTTATCTAAGGCTAAGAACAAAAGGAAAGGGAAGAAAATGGAAAAGGAACCAAAACAGTCCCCAAAACAAGGCAAAAATTGCATTCTGTTTCGAAGTAACCGGTTACTACATATCTGCTAACCGGTTACTTAGTTCAAAATAAGCGCAGTTTTTTTCAAAATTAACACAGAGTAACCGGTTACTGCATATCTGCTAACCGGTTACTCTGCACTAGAATGCAGAAAATTGTGCAAAATTAAGCATGATCCACTTTCAAAACTTTTTACAAACACCTTGTGATCATGAAACTGAAATTGCATGAAATTTAAATTAAAATAACAGCAAAAACAAGCAATTAAACACAATTATAAGATCCAAAGGGTCAAGTAACAAAGACTCCAAAGATCTACATTATGGAAGATGAAGATGAAGCTTCAACAATGGTGAAAGATGAATTACCACTTCAAATCTGAAAATTCCTTCAAATTACTTCAAGATCCAAACACCAAAGCTTTGATATATGAGAATTGATGAAGAAAACAAGTTTGGATGAAGGTTTAGCTCAAATTTGAACAAGATTCAATGTGAATTCTTGTTAACTTTCAAAAGAAGAAATGTGAGCTTTGAGTGAATTTTGTGGTTGGGAAGAGAATTTGCAAGACGTTTGTTGGCTATCAAAAGCTTGAATGAAATTTTAACAAGGTGAATTTGGCTCTCAAAAGCTTGAAGAATGAATGAAATGAGGCCTCTATTTATAGAGTTTAGGGTTGGGAATTTGGTGGCTTGGAATTAGGCTTGGATGATCAAAATTAGGATTGGAATTCAAATTTGGAGGGAAATTAAAAAAAGAGTGGTGATTAGTGAAGGTGTATGGTAGGAATTAATTATGATGATGTATGGAATTAAAATGAGGTGGTCTAGGATATTCCAAATGTGATCAAAATGATGAGAATTGGTGTGAAAATTGCTGAATTTGAATTTGTTGATTTTTTTCAAATTTCCACGAGGGTAACTGGTTACTGCATATCTGCTAACCGGTTACTTAGTGCAAATTTTGAAAAAAATACTCCTTTTGAAAGCACTGGTGTGGTTTGGCTCGATTCTTTTTCTTGTCAAAGAAGGCATGGGCATAAACACATGAACCTTGGAGTCTCTTGAATAGTAATCAATTAAAAACTTGGGGGAATCCTTGATCAGATAAATTTAACATGATTGCTGATCAACTTTGACTTTTCTCAGATAAAGTTCATTCGAGCTGTGGGACTGTTATTTTGGCATTTTTGACCTGTTCTTCACCTGAAAATGTCAATAAAGAGAATTTTTTTTTTAGATTTTGGTTAAGGTTAGTAAAATATAAACAAATAAAGCCATAAAGTGAATAAGAAACACACAGATGATCAGTGAACCCTTTAAGGCATAAACCCAAAGATGAGAGGGATAAGGGAACCAATGCGTGATCTTGTTTGTGGTAAAGATGCAAATGAGATGTGAATGATATGTGAAATCTTAGGGGTCAAAAATTAGGGTCTTACAGCAGCCCCTATTTAAGTATCTTCTATCAAGAGATACGAAGATACTTAAATACAAAAAGCTATATTTTTTAGCCCTAAGATGCCACAAGATGATATGAATACAAAGGATGAAACAAACTGCAGGGAAACTTGAAACAAGAAATTTACGGTAAATTGAGAGAGATGACGTGAAAAGACATGCCGAGGAACACAAGCTATTTATGGAGATCTGTCAAGGTGACAAGAAGTATCCATCAATAATTGGAAAGAGAGGGACAAGACCCTAGGAAGACAAGTAGTGACATCCAAGAATGGCATTGGATGGAAACTACGAACGAGACAAAAGATATGACAAAAAATGTCCAAGAATGGCATTGGACAACAACAAGAAAGTTTCTGGTAAAAACAACAGCGTCATCCATGAATAGCATTGGATGGAGGTGAAAAACACTCTACTAGGGATAAGATATCCAAGAATGGCATTGGATAAAGGCACTACAACATTCAGGAATGGCATTGAATGAGGCAACAGAAACATCAGAGTCAACCAAGAATAACATTGGACTCAGCTGAGGAAAAGCTATCCAAGAATGGCATTGGATGGAAACAAAACTTCCATTTGAAAAACTTAACTAGGGACATCCAAAAATGGCATTGGATGGCAAGGGTAATCATCAGAGATATCCAAGAATATCATTGGACTTGGCTGGGGAAAAGGTGTCCAAGAATGGCATTGGACTAAAGGAATCTCAACATCCAAGAATGGCATTGAATGTAGTGAGAAAAGTTCTGGAAAATATATCATAAGTATCCAAGAATGACATTGGATAAAAAGAGTCCACGATATCCAAGACAGAAATTGAATAAAGTGAGCAGGGACTTTCAGGAATGACACTGAAAGTAAAGGTAAATCATTACATTCAAGAATGGCATTGAATGATAGTGAGAAAGACATCCAGGAATGACACTGAATGCAAAGGAGAAAACTCATTCAGGAATGACACTGAATGAACAGATAAAACTTTCAAGAATGGCACTGAAAGATATCCAAGAGAAATATAATGGGGATTACAAGAGAGACAAAACTTCCAGGAATAGCACTGGGAGAAACAAGAGGAACAAGGTATCCAGGAATGACACTGGAGATCAAAAGAGACAGGCATCCAGGAATGCCACTGGAGCGAAAGAATAACAAATATCCAGGAATAGCACTGAAATGAAAGAAAACAAAAATCTAACAACAACACAAGATGCACAGGGAAACGAAAATATCCAGGAATGGCACTGGAAAGAAAGAAAATAAACAATACATCCAGGAATAGCACTGGGTGAAAAGATAGGAAATGTTTTGGTAGGAGCAAGTAAGTTGGACTTTGATCACAAGGTAAGATGTTGACAACAACAGGACCTCAGGAAATGGACATGAGCACGAAACACACTTCGAGTTATGAAAATATTTCTATGTATGATATATGAATGATTTATGTATGCAATGCAGATGATAGGGACAACCGAGATAGACTCTTTTGTGAGGGAAGAATGGAACTTTGATTCCTCAACACAGGGAACACTGCCTACTCTGCTTGGAGAGAAAATGTTGAACACATCTCTGTCACACTTATGAATTGTATCAGGCTGATAGTCTTTTGAGGAAAGACATCTTGAGGATTCTTGAAGAAGACTGCCCCAGATTGATTGGATGATGAGGATAAACTGATCATAGCTTCAGTTTGACTGCTGCAGGGGAAGAATGAACTGATCATGGCTTCAATTCTTGAAATGATTGGTGAGAATAAACTGATCATGGCTTCAGTTTGACTATTGTTGGAGATGAACTGATCATGGCTTCAGTTCTTGAAATGAATGTTGAGAATAAACTGATCATGGCTTCAGTTGCTGGGGATGGACTGATCATGGTTTCAGTTCTTGAAACAAATGTTGAGAAGGCTAAACTCAGTATAGGTCTTCAAAGAGATCTTCTGGTTAACCAATTCTGAGAATAACTTGCACTGAGCAACAAATCTTGAACAGGATCTGGAATTAATGTGCCCCTGATAGGATAACTGAGACAAGTTTCTCAACTGTTTGAAATTTCTTGATGAGGAAAGTTTTCCTGCGAATAAGATCATTCAAACATGGTAATTTTAATGCAAAGCTCAATGCAATTTTGAAATCAAAAATCATTTTTGGAATGATATTATTGATGTAAAGCAAAATGAACCACTTGTCAAAACACGACAGTTTAGACATTAAAAAATAAAAGAGAAAGCAAAGGTCTGACATCAAAGCAAATGATTGGCAACAATCTTAGGAGTCAATTTACGCAACTTTGTTGTAGTATGCTTTCAAAAGAAACCTGGCTTCAATTAGGTCTTTTGAGGGTACGTGGTCTGGTTCACGATTTTTGAATCAAAGGATATAGGCTCAAAGTTTATTTGTACCCAACCCATTCTCCATGATGATCTCCATTCCTATGCTCAGTTTATTCAAACTATGCATTCAGGTTCCAAGTGATTTTGGAATTGCAACATTGTTATGATGATGGCTCAAGAGTTTTTTTAGATGGTAGTCACTCTTTCTTACAACATTTTGTTGTTTTTGATGAGGACCTCGGTCAATTCGTTTTGTTTTTGAGGATTTTGGAAACCTCTTGATTTTTCTTTTGTTATCCCTAACTTTTTCCTGAACTGTGTCATTTGAGCTTACAGTCAGCGGGATGCCCCAATTTTTGCCTAAGTTTCCTTCATAGGTTTTGACTTAGCAGGCTTTTCTTTTGATTTTTTTTAAAGATAGTGACTTCCTGGCTTAATGATTACGGTGAACCATCATTGGCTTTCGATTTGAAAGACATCTTCGACACTTCTTTGATGGGTGCGAAGGAAAACTTTTGATTGCAATGATTCTCTTGTGTTTAAATACACAGTCAAATTAACTGATAACTACCCATCCCCAGGTTAAGATTGCGGTTTTTTTTCCGTACAGAAAGAAACTCCAACTTCTAGGATCAAAGGGGTTGACAAGGGATTAACTTCCTTATTTCTCCAGTGTTTGGGAGTTGAAACAATGCATGTACATCATCAGCCAAGTTTTAATTAAAAGCATACAATCCAGCAATTTTAGGTATTTCATTTTCATCATCCTCCCTCCAATCTTTGCATAAACAAAAGCTTGATAAAGAAAGTGAACAGGAGATATATTTTTGTTTTGTGAAAAAGAAAACATAAAGATGCACACATGTGGATGTAAATGAATTGAATCAAAACATTGCAATGCTCATTTCATTGAAATTACCATGAAAGTACAAATAAAGTTCGAAAGCAAACAGTCAATACAATCAAAGAAAAATGCAAACAAAAAGAAACAATGCCTAGTGACTAATCAACAACAAGGATGAGTTGTCTTGTCTGAAACACTGGATTTAGGAGATGATTGGTATGAACTGACTCAAACTTCACTTGGCATGCTCTGGCAATGGATTGTTGACAACATTGGGATTGTCATAAAAAAAGGTTAGAATCTTTGAGTTCACCAATTCTTGTACTCTGGCTTTCAATGCATAGAAACCTTCCAAGTTATGGCCTGCCCCACCTCGATGGAACACACAGTGAAGATCAGCCCTACAGCCACTGGGAGAGGATTTGGAGGAGGAGGTAGATCCCTCGTTGTAATCAAACCTTTCTTTACAAGACATGGATACAACTCAGTGTAGGACACCGGAATAGGATCAAAGTTAACCCTACTGCGATTCTGATTTTGTCTAACAGCCTGACGAGGAGCTTGAACTGGTTGAGCATTGACAACAGGAGCAACTACATCTACATATTGTTGTTATCTGTGATGAGGTTTACCTTCAACTGAAACAACATGGGTATCGCCATCCTTTTTCTTTTGAAAATTCCCAACATACTTTTTAGCACCACTAACGGCTTCAGCATTAGCGATCTTTCTTTTCTTGATACCCTCTTCTAGTCTTTCTCCAATAGTGACTAGGCCAGCAAAACCAGATGATACAATGCCTATCATCTTTTCCCAAAAGGGTGGCTGAAGAATGTCCATGAACAATCCAGTCAATTCCTTTTCAGTCAATGGTGGATCCACCTGAGCAGCTAGCTCTCTCCAGCGTTGAGCATACTCCTTAAAGCATTCTTTTTATTTCTGAGACATATTTTGTAGTTGACGGTGGTCAGGTGCCATGTCCAAATTGTACTTATATTGCTTTAAGAAAGCATCAGCCAAATCCTTCTAGCTTTGGATACGGTTCTTCTCATGTCCCATATACCATTTCATTGAAGCCCCACTTAAGCTGTCTTGGAAACACTGAATGAGCAGTTTGTCATTTTTGTTATAAGTAGCCATCTTGCGGCAGTACATCACCAAGTGGCTTCTAGGACAAGTGTGCCCCTTGTATTTCTCAAAATCAGGAGTTTTGAATTTTGCATGCATAACCAAATCTGAAACCAAGCACATGTCCATTGCGGCAGCACTAAAGAAATCACTTCCTTCCACGGCTCTTATCCTTTTGTCTTGAGTTTACTATTGCTCTCTGACTTCTTCAATGTATCTAGGTTCTCCCTGACCTTCAGATTGTGGACCAGCAGCATGGTACACGAAAGGAGGATTCTCAGGAGTAGCTTGAGAAACAGAATGCACAATAGGCTGAGGTTCAGTGAATAATGGAGTTGAAGATACTGGCAGTACAGATGAGACAAACACATGAGTAGTTGCAAAGGGTGGTGAGTAATTCAGAGGTAACCCAAATTCTGGCCAAGTAGAAGCTGGTTACTGAGTCAGTGGAGGGTCAACAGCAGCAGGTAAGATTTTAGAGATCACAGTCCTCTGAGGTGGTTCACCTCTAGCAATCAGAACTTGCAGCATTTATGTGAGTTTGGTCATGCCGACCTTCAACTCATCAATTTCCATTCTGACTTCGGTGTTGTGTTTTTCTTGGTTTTCCATTCTCAGTATGACAGCAGCTCTAGTTCCGTAGTTGTGTTGAGGAAACAGCTTGACGGTGAACAGATAACTGGAGAAGGAGACAGTTGAAAAAAGTTTCTGGACAACTGGGAATAATGCATATGTATGCTCATGGATTCAAGAGTGCATGGATGCCTCAACCACAAACAAGATCACTCAAAGCACACGGGTTCAATGGTTCGAGTCACGAGCATGAAGTCAAGGTTAAGAACATCCTGCAATGGTATGTACTAAGGTTTTGTCTTCATTGTACTTGCAGGAAACAACGGTTCTAACAGAGTGCCCAGGGTCCACAAACCACTATCAGACACACCGGCGCACCGATTTGCTCGGAGGTTGGTAGTTATCCTCAAGGGAATCTAACTTGAGTGTGGCATCGCGTAACAGGTAAGTCAGATTTACATCTTCATAGCTTCCGCGCCACGATCCTAAAAAGGCTAAGATGGGTTAAAGGTTACTACGGTCCTCAGTGTTATAGGCTTCTATGGAAAAATTAATGCCTTCAACGATCGCTCGATCGGCATCAGTAATTCCAAAGAGGCAACCACCGAGTGGATAGATTCTCAAGTTCTGCTTTTTCGGGATTCGACTCCCTCAAAGCTCCCTTGACTATACCATCTTCCTATCTCAAAGTATACTCTGGTCCGGGTATATGACCTATCTCACACACAGAGGAACTCCCAAACAGAATAAACAAGTAACAAGCAAATCAAACTAAAAGCAGTAAATAAATCAAAGTAGGCTAAACCGCTCAAGGGAGGTTCCCCAGCAGAGACGCCTCTTTCCTGTAGCGGCAAAATCGTAAGTGTAAGCTATTGATTAACTTAACTCATAAAGCAAGAGTCGCCACCGCACATTTATTTTATCCAAAAAGGAAAGGAAAAAGAGTGAACAAAACCTACACAAGCTCTAAAACAAGAACAAATAAACAGAGACTGGGTAAGGGGGTTGGTTACGTTAAGGGAAGGTGTTAGCACCCAAAACGTCTATAGTACTCTATAGGAACCCTTTGAAATATTTACACTTTTGGTTTGAAAATGTTTGCTTGAAAAGAGATTGAGGATATGAGAAGAGAAATTGTTTTTAGTATTTTTGTGTTTAGAGAGACTTGTCGTCTCATGCCTACGTACCCATGACGTGCAATGTAGGATAAAAACCCCGTAGTTCGTGGTACAAAGAATGAAATTTGTTTGTTTTGGTTGATTTTAAATGTAAAGACAAGTCGTCATTTCCAAGCGAATAATCCCGCTTAAAGAAATGAATCATGTCTAAACTTATGAAAAAGGTTTTAAAGGAAAAGTGCATAAGGCACAAAAAGAGTTTGAATGAGTTTGGTGTTTTTTGAAGTCTTTTGAAAAAAAGTATCAATATGCTTATGTAGTTTAGCATTTGTTAAGAAATGAAAAGAAAAGAGTAAAATCACTTGACAAAGTCAAGGTTTAATTATGAAAGAGGTGATAATTTGAAAACAAGAAGGTTTTGATAATTGAAGAATGGGGAGGAGAAGAAGTGGCTATCCTAAAGCATAAAGTAAAAACTAAGGATAAGAATGGTATAACCACAAATGTAGCTATCTTCTCCATAAACTAAGCAAAAGCACAAGTCTTCAAAGTCTTCGAACCATAATTCCAAAGCAAAGGGAAAAGGTCCTAGTTCTAAGTCCAAGGATCCAAGAATAGCATTGAAGTCCAAAGTCTTCAAACCATAATTCCAAAGCAAAGGGAAAAAGCCCTAGTTCTAAGTCTAAGGATCCAAGAATAGCATTGAAGTCCAAGGTCTAGGTGCAAAACTCCATGTGCATTGCAAAGGATAGTAACCATAGTCCAAGATTAGAAGAACAAGTTTTTTAGAGGTTTTGGCCTTTATTAATATTTTTGGTCCAAGTGGACAAAGAGAAAAAGGCATAAGCATAAACATGTGTCCAACGGACAAAGGAAAAATTGTAGAAGCATAAACATGTGTCCAACGGACAAAGGAAAAATTGCGGAAGCATAAACATGATATGATAATGATAATAATGGAGCATAAAAGTAAAAGAGAGATAGGGAGCGAGAAGGAATTGTAAAAGTAAAAGTTAGAAGTTAGTGATTATTTGTTAGTTGTTAGAGTAAGTGATCAATAATAATTGAATAATTGCACTTAGGTCAAAGTTAATGAGAACTCATTAGAGGATTGATAAGACCAAAGCCTCCTAACAACAAGTCTCTTAAGTGTTGAACCAAAAGACAAATAATCAATAATTTTTGTTTGTTTTCCGATAAGGGACATATGTTGCGCTATATTAAGCAATCGCCGAGTAATTTACGGAGTAATTACCCTACAATGAGGCCGGTCAATAGCTCTTTGTGCTAATGCATGCTAGATGAATGATATGTAGATCGTCATCCGAAAGCAATACCGCACGAAAAGAAAAGAAGGTAGCGATCTAGTCTTGATCAAAATTCAACAACAGAATTCTATGATCTATAAGACTTTCATCGATCAAAATAAAAGAGAAATAGATGAAGAGAAAGCCAAATTAAACCACACAATTATGTGATCTAAGGCTAAGAACAAAAGGAAAGGGAAGAAAATGGAAAAGGAACCAAAACAGTCCCAAAAACAAGGCAAAAATTACATTTTGTTTTGATGTAACCAGTTACAGGTATATCTGCTAACCGGTTAAAGATGCGAATGAGATGTGAATGATATGTGGGATCTTAGGTGTCAAAAATTAGGATCTTACAATCTCCAACAGTTGTTTTCTACGCTTTTACTGCTTTATTTTCAAGTTTTATGCAATTTATTTCAAGTCCAAGCTGTACCAGATCAAAAGTCTCCCTTCGGAGCAAGTATTTATTCAATTTTTTTCATTTGTACTATTTCCAAGTTATTTTTATAAGCATAATTTCATTATGTATGCTTCTTTTTCTTGCCTTTTAATTTGTTGCTTTCGTCACATCTGAGTAAATTTATTTGGTCAGGAACATGAGGACCTTTATACCGCGATACTCGAATAAATTGCACGTTTAGTAAATTGTAACGGGAATAATTTTTTACTTCTAAAAATTTTGTTTTTAAATAAAAGATTGTTTTTTACAAAAGTAGAAACACAAGGATACCATTTATGCACCTATGAGGGCGGTATCCGACATAGAAGTTCGACCAATAGATTTTGATGGTCATGCGAAAGCAGGAATATAACTAGAATCTATTGAAAGATTTTAGGATTTTTAGAATTTATGTGTCGAATTTTATGCTTGTAAAACTCACAGTTCTGCTACGAAAGTAGAGACACTGAAATATCGTTTACGACTCGATACAGCGAAAACGACATTAGACTTAGAAATTTTTTATTTTTAATTATTAAATATACGATAGTGATTTTTTATTGATTATGAAATTACTATTTTCAACTTGTAATTTTTACCAAGCGAAAGCGGGTGAATACAAACCTCAAACCTGGTACCGGGTGTTCTTGCTAAAAATATCAATTGGTTAACCTGCTAATGCTAGCCAGGGAATGTCGTAAATGTATGGTCGTGGTGTTTGTGATTGGAATATGATTGATAGTCACTATTGTTGGTGGACCAAGGTTCCTATTAGGTTTGCTACTTTTTATGTTATTCATCGTGTCTCCTCTCTGCTTTAGTCACTGCTTCTCTTTTATAGCATAACTTTAGCTTAATTGGTCTAATGACCATTAAACGCCATTGTAATGTCAAAAATCATAATAATTGTAATTGTTCCTTAATTTATGTAGGATGTCGTAACTGATAGAGTGGCTTATTGGATCCTGTAACAACCATAATCAGAAATAGGAAGCCCATACTGGCTATTGAACCCCACTTGATCTAAGGACGGAGTCCGGGATGTAGTGATGGCATGCGCTCGAACTTTCTTTCCATCCAGGACCAGAATATGCACCTCAACTCCTATTGTTTTAAGAATGCTTGACATTTCCGATTTCATATCTCGCCCAACCATATAATTTCCTGAATGTACACCAGGCAAGAGAAAAAGGACAATACCTCTAACTAGTTTTTCTGTAAAAATAAAATATTCTCCTTGTTACAATAAAATGATGCAATGTATAAGAGTAATACAGGTAGATGGAAATCATATTTTGTCCTCTTGTTATTAAAATTTAATTAATTCTGTTAGTTTCAATATTCAGGAAAAAAACATGGAATGAGCTTGGCTACAGTCTCTCTCGTCTAATTCCAAGCAACATGGAATGAGCTAAAGAAAGTGTTCCTCGCTCAATACTTTCCACCAAGAAAAACAACGCATTTGAGGAACCAAATCACCTGCTTTAGGAAGAATGATGGAGAATCTCTCTTCGATGCGAGGGACCGCTATAAGGAAATGATGAGAGCCT
The DNA here is from genome assembly GCA_022829125.1 of Lathyrus tuberosus. Lineage (NCBI taxonomy): Eukaryota > Viridiplantae > Streptophyta > Magnoliopsida > Fabales > Fabaceae > Lathyrus > Lathyrus tuberosus. Next base: position 12,763,438 of record JALAZF010000044.1, on the reverse strand, counting down.
ACCCACACCATGGGCTAGAAAAGTGGTTTATTATTCATACCTTCTATAATGATATTCTCTATAATACGAGAATGACTATTGATGTCGTCGTAGGCAGATCTTTGATGAATAAACCTTTCGCTGATGCCTACACTTTGATCATGAGTATGGCTCAAAATCACTATCAATGGGGAAGCGAACACACTCCCGTTGAGAAGACACAACCCAAAGGTGGTATGTATGAAGTGAGAAGTTTTGATCACATGAATGCTAAAGTAGATGCCCTCGCTTAAAAGATCGATATATTAATTATAACCCCTACAACTACCGTAGTTGTCGTGACTCCTAATCGCGAGTTCTCTGGAGTCCCTAGACATGTCACGAGTGAATATCAGTTATTAGCAGAATCTTTTTCTGATCGTGTTAATTATGCACAAGGTAAGCCTTATGCAAATACCTACAACCTAGGATGGAGAAATATCCTATATTTCTAATATAAGAACAAAAACGTCTTGTTTGCACCGAGCCTTCCACCCGTTGTTACCAGAAAGTCAAACCTTCAGGTAATGATGGAAAAATTTATCATAACCTAAACCCAGCAAAATGAGGACCTCAAGAACCAAAGCATCCACAACAATGAATTTATAAGACAACTAGCGACTAAGGTTGATGCCATGGCTACTCATAGTAAGATACTTGAAACACAAATTTCACAAGTAGCCCAACAAAAAGCGTCTACAAGAGCCCATGTTGGAAATTTTCTGAGACAGCCTCAACCAAACCCAAAAGGGCATGTGAACATTATAACGTTTCGAAGTTGAAAATAGCTCGAGGTTGCAGTTACCAAGAGGGATAAAAAAATAATGAGAGTGAATATGTAATATCTGGAAAGGAGAGAGAGCCAACACCACCCGCCAAGGAAGTAGTTGAGAAAGAGTCGTATGTACCTCCCCCGCCATATAAGCCTTATATCCCGTTTCCACAAAGATTAGTAAAACCCAATATACAAGACCATTTTAGGAAGTTTATTGAAGTATTGAAAAATTTATATATCAACGTCCCTTTAACCGAGGCATTGTCACATATGCCATCTTATTCTAATTTTTTTAAGGAAATCCTATCAAACAAGCGAAAACGGGAAGATATCGATACTGCATTGTTGACTCAAAAGTGCAATGATGTTATCCAAAATAAGTTACCCTTAAAATTAATAGATATTGGGAACTTTTCAGTTTCCTGTGTTATAGGAACTTTGAGTTTTGAAAAAACTTTGTGTGATCTAAGGGCGAGTGTGAGTTTAATGCCTTTGACCATCTATGAGAAACTAGGCTTATGTGCTATGAAGCCAACTAGAATGGCTCTACGGCAGGCAGATAGATTGGTCAAATATCCTGTGGGAATTATAGAGGATGTGAAGATAAAGATAGGGAAATTGGTTATCCCTATAGACTTTGTTGTGAGTAATATACTGGAAGACACTAAAATCCCAATCCTACTAGGTAAACCCTTCCTTGCCACAACCGAAGCAATTATAAATGATAAGCGTGAGAACTCAAATTAGAACTAAGGGATGAAAATATCGAGTTCCTATTGTCCAAACTTATAAAAATCCCTACCTTCAAGAACTTCATATGCAGTTTCGACATAGTTGGAAAACATGTAGGTGAATCTCCCTTTGAATAAGCTCCCCTTGGCATAGTAAGAGCACATGTAATAAGTGATACCATCCAGGATTAAAAAAGACAAAAACTTTGAAGCTTACAAGAAAATACTAGATAGAAGCTCTGCTACTCGAGACCAGAACTTTAAGAAGGAAGGTTTAGGCCTAGTACATGGGAAGATGTGAAAGGTGAAGAAGAAACCTCTACCGCCAGATCTCAAGTATGTACCTCCCCACAAAAACAGAGACAAAGGCAAATTACTTAGGACATGGTTGAATATGTTCAAATGGCGCCTAAGACTGTTAGGCATGATGTTGAGCACATAGTCAATGATATAAGTCTGAAAGAGGTGCCTTCTTGATCTAGAGGGCCAATGAATTCAAGTTATTATCGTTACATGAAGTGATGCGTGGGAGGCAACCAAAGGGTTTTTAAAAATAATTTTTTTCTTTTGTTGTTTGAATTTGCAGAAAATAAAGAGATCGGATGCTTGTCACCTATCAGTTGCATGCAGGCGCAAAATATCCAGGTTATACCTTTCTTCATTCTTAGGCTTTTGTCATGACATTAAGGACAATGCATGAGTTAAATGTAGGGGAGGAATTTTTTGCTTTCATAGATTAGATGTAATTGCTTTTTAGTTTAATTTTACTTGCTTTCTATATTAGAATTTCCATGCTTTATAGTTTAGGTCCTTTAATTTTTATTGTTAATTAGTATAATCGAGTCGTTTCATATGTTGTCGAGTCTTTCATGTGTGTGTTTCTGCAATGTTATTAATTTCTCCCAATCCTTGAGCACACTAATTTTTTTGAAAAGGCTTAGGATTCGTAGAACACTCTGAAAGTATATAGATGCCAAAGGAGGAGAGCAAAGGTTAAGTACACTTAGGAAAATTTTAACAAAACCGGTATTATCCCAACACCTAAATCCTTCTGAATATGGATATAAATTTAAATACCCATTGTGCCATAGTATTGAATTTCTATTTGGTAGTAATCCTCGAGTAGTTTATTTATCCAGTCAGGTACCATCTATAGTCTAACATTAAGTAGGTTAGTCGATTAATATAAGTGAAAAATAAAAAGGGATAATTGCATCTACTAAGTTGGGTAACCCTCACTCGGTTACTTAGCTCAACAATGGTTAAACCTTGAAAAAAATTAAATCAAAAATTCAACTTTGATCAAAATGAGAAAATAAAAAGAAAAGATGAATAAAATCGCTAACCGACTTTCCTACCATGTGTGTGAGATTAATATAGATAATTAAAGGCCTTAATATGATTGTCTCGATTGAAAGATGATGAAATAAGTAGGAGAGTGAGAATATGATACAACAACATGATTTGAACCGGTATGTAAGGAGGGAGACTTTTGTCCTCAAAATCTGGGTTGTGTTGTCACAATGCCCTTGGTGTTAACAGTAGTACCTATCGATTTAACTGTATCCAATCCGAATTTGTGACCACGTACGATTAGTTGTGTTGTTATGTTTTCTTAAGTCCTTTTTTTGCTATGTTGCTGAACTTTGCATGTTTTTATTGCAAGTAAAGTTGCTTGAGGACAATCAATAGTTTAAGCGTGGGGGAGTTTGATAAAACGTAAAATGCACCACTCCATTAGCTCGATTTTCACATGTGTTAGTATCGATTTAATATGCTTTTGTAGTGTGTTTGAAATTCTGGTTAAGCAGATCACTAAGATGTCAGACCGGATGTCGTGACACTTGATCTCTGCTTCTCACAAGGATAATGAAGAACAGAATAAACAGCAGAAAGAAAACAACACACAAGAATTGTTAACCCAATTCGGTGATCAACAACACCTACATCTTGGGGCTACCAAGCCAGGAATGAAATCAACTAAGTAGAATTGGTTCTAAGCTAAACTCCAATGTTTACAACTTAGCACCTAGAAACTACCCTTCCTAGATTTATACCTAAGACACTCCTAGGTATGAGACACTTCTTAATTCCCTTTCAAACACAACTGTGACTGAAAATTACAACTCAATCAACTATCCTACTCAGGTATTCACGCAATACAAGAGAAGCTCACAAAAGTACAAACCCTAGTACTCTATAACAGCTGTAAAACTTCCACACCTATTCTAGGTCAAATCCATCCTATTTAAATTGCAAAACGGAACTGGATTTGGGCTTCAAACTCGTAACAATTCAGCTCCACAGAATTTGTGACCTATTATTTTCTTTAATCCTAAGTTTCCAAAAATGTCTCCTTTCAAGGAAACTGCATATTCCTTTCAGAATCAGAATCTCTGATTCCTCAATCTCAGATGCCACCTAGGATCATATTCCAATCACACCTGGAAAACATATACAGTTATTCCAAAACTGTAATAGACAAAACAGACAAAGATGTCAAATCAACATGATAGGACATCTTGTCTAACACCTTAACCTGCAGTTAGTTCATCATGTCAGGACATCTTGTCCAACATCATTCTGCTAAATTAGTTTTACCGAAATTGATGCCAACCTCAAGGGCTTAGACTCATCAATCTCCCCCTTTGGCAGATTTTGCCTAAAACTAACTGTAATTAATCTGCAGAAACATAACACAGGGAGACCATCATCAGAACAGCAGCGGGAACATTACTTTGTCTCCCCCTCAACCAGTACCTTCTGCAAGTAGCACCAGCACTACTCCCCCTCAGTGGTTAGTAGCATAACAACGGTGGTTAGTGATGTTAGTATTACTCCCCCTTTTTAGGCACAATATTACAAAGGCAAAAGGACTAACTCAAAAACCAATTAATCAGTTCATAGTAATTAAATTACACACCCAAAAATAAAAACTATCTTAGGCATTCAGCCCTTACACAACCAAAACACAAAGAGCATAAAACAAAAAGTAAAGAAAAGACAATTCTCAGAAGTCATCTTCAGTTTCCTCATCATCTTCTTCTCCTGCACTCTCACCAGAGCAATTATCAGCATCTTCTTTAACTGCATCACTGTTCTCCTCAGCAGCCTTCTTAGCATCTCCAGTGTTGACTCCAATGTCCTTGTCTGCTGCTCGGCAGACAAGGCTTGTATCAATCTTTCCAGCTTATCCTTCCTGGCAGTGATGACCTTGATAATATCATCAAGCTCCCTACAGGTGTTTTTGAGCTGAGCGATAGTTTCCTCTTTTGTAGTTGTTGCAGCAGACGTTGATTCAGATGCTGAGGCAATATCTGGGACATGCTTTCCAACAAACAACTTATAGTGTAGAGTTAGAGGGGGCTGCCTTCTCATGATATCATCACAAGGTAAAATTATCCCTGGATATTGTTGAAGAATTATTCCACAGATGAGTGATGGAAAGCAAATTGGTAGCTTGACAGCTGAAGAGATAGCTTGTTTCAAGATTTGTTCAAAGATGTATTCACCAAAATCAAAAGGCTTTCTTTTTCCAACGTCATAGATAAACTTTCCAAACCCAGTTGAAATAGTTGAAGTGTGATTGGTAGGGACCCAATTCACAGTACCAATTCTGTGAAGAATGACATATTTAACACTTAGCTTCCCAGCTGACAGTTTCTCTTTGCTGGGCCAATTCGTCACAGTGTTCCCAGTAATTTCCCTACAAATTTGATCATCATAATCTTCAATTTCAGCCTAAGGACATTCAGGTCCGCCAAGGTACTTGTTGATCTCAGCAGGAGAAAATGTCACAACATTTCCCCTGACATATACCTTTAAGTAGTCCTCACTTTTTCCATCATTGCATCCTTCTGGAATATTTACAACAAACTCTTTGACCAGCTTCTCATAGCATGAGTCATGGTGAGAGACAGTCTTTAACAATCCAGCATCTTTAATCAAATCCATTACTTCCTTACACTGGAAGACATTTTATCCCAGTTCTCTCTCTAGAGAAATTCTTCTGTGATAAACATGCTTCCACCTGTTAACACTTACAACATCATGAAAGGAGATGTTGTCCGTGGGAGCTTTAGGAAGCGTAACTACCTTCTTCTTAGAAGCTGGTTTCTTTACGATGTTTTGTCCATCCTTTGTGCCATCATAGTCTAATTCATTGTCAGACTCTACCTTCCTTTTCTTGGACCCAACAACAACCTTGCTCCAAGGGCTATGGGCTTTGTACAAGACATATATAAACTCCCTAAACAGAATCAACCTTTTAGCTTCAACCTTGGGCTTTGATCAAGGCATACAAAAAATCAAAATCCCTTAGAGGAAATCAAGAGTTCTCTCTGTAGGAAGACATTTCACTGTATATCACATATCCAAAACAGACAATCGAAAAACCCTAATTCTAGATAACGGTTGTAAGTGGCACACTTGTTTGATTCAAAAATCCAAGTTGTGGTCCCTCTTTTATCCTGGTAAACTTCCTCTTTCATCTAATTGTTGTAAGTGGCAAGCCTATGTATTATTTACATCCAAGCCAATGTCCCTCTCTTAGCATGGAAGATTCCTAAGGAAAAATGGCATTGCTCTACACTAAGTTAAAGTTTCCTCCTTCAGGACATCTCTCTTATAAAGGAAATTATGGCATTGCTGGATTTCATACATTCCAGTTAAAGTAATTCCTCTTTATAATCAATTACCCCAACAACTGTGATGAACAGGTGATATATCTCCCTTTAGAGATGACAAATTCTCTCTCTCAGTCAAACCTTTTAGCTTCAATCTTGGGCTTTGAACAAGGCATAAATACTCAGTTAGCTTCAATCTTGGGCTTTGAACAAGACACCAAACATATTTCCTCTCATAGAATAGGAGGAGCTACGATTGCTCTGATTTCCCTGTTATCTTTATGGGAATACGTAGGCATAAGGTTGCAAAATCTTAGCGAGCACACATAACAAAAACTTTAGGTCCAGTACCTTCCCAAAAACAACGAAAAACTCGAAAACAACAAAAACATTCTCTCAAACCTCCCAAAAGAGAAACTTTCCCAACCCATAACAGTAAACACCAAAAAGTATTTGAACATGCCACACAAGATCTATAGATAACCATATATACACTGGGTGATTGACAACTTCCCTTTGTATAACCTGACCCCGGACCCCCTAATCTCTTAGCATTTGTTGAAGAAAACATTTGTGTGCAAGGTTAGTTTTAGATATCTTCCATTTCCTTTCCAGCTTCATAGGATAAATAAGAAATCAGAAAGTAGCACCCAATTCCAACCATTACGGTAAGGTGGTCGCGTCACCGACAAAAATCGCACGCTACAGGATCCAGACGAATAAAGTCACAGAGAAACTGATAAGGCATCCAAGCTTGATTCAAGGCCATAAATATTAGAGGAACTCAAGGTCTCAGGCAAGGCATGGTGTCAGATGAACTTCCAAGTTTCAATCAAGAAAACTCCAAGCATGGGAAACCCTAATTCTAAGTCCATAGGTCAGAATCTCCAAGTCAAGCGAAGGATAGTATCCATAGTCCAAGAGAGATTAAAAGTCTTTTAGGGTTTTTCCTTTATTAATTTCTTTAAAAGAAAAGAAAAGTCCAAATAGACAAAGTAAAAATAAGCATAAACATAAAAAATATGAAATGTAAATGCTAAAAGTAAAGGCATAACGTAAAGACAAGAAATTAAATGACAAGAAAGTAAAGGTGGAAGGAAAGTAAATTGCATAAAGTAAATGTTAGCAAAATAATATTGTTAGTGTTGATGTTAGAGTTAGTGAATCGATTTAGAACAAATTTAGCGCTATGTTAAACAATCGTAGCACAATCTATTAGGAAGATCATACTATGGGAGGCCAATCAATACCACTTTATGTACCATACATGTTAGAGAGTATGATAGAAATCATACTCCTAAGACATGTAGCACAAGTAAAAACCAAGGAGGGATCAAGCACTAAGGCAAGGAGATTGGTCCATTACATCAATCATCCTTCATGACAACTTAAGAAAAACTTATGCATCAATTCGAAGTACCTCCAATGATCATTGATCAATTGAATGGTAGATTTGAAATTATGAAAGTTCATCAAGCATCAATCCAAACATCATGAAAAAGATGGACACCAAATCATCCAATTGATCAAGAGAAAAGAAAAAAAGAAAAGAAAGAGAAGGATAAATGAAGAGGGAAACCAAATTCAATCAAGACTTAAGATCCGTTTATCATCAATTTCAATCACCTTTCTTGGTGGATTAAGGCACTAAACCTATCATCAACCCAAAGCACCAAGAATGAATCAATTATTCATTTAATGGTAGATTTGAATTGATAAAGATTCATCCAACCTCATCAACACCCCAAGTCCATTGAAATTGAGGAAAATTTCTATCAAGAAATCATGATTCAAGGCAACAACCAATAATCAAAATAGAAAAAGCAACAAGAAATAAAATCAAGCATCAAATATTTTTCAAATGATTTTTAAAGAAATTGTAAAAAGATACAATGATTAAAATGAGAACAATTATTAAAAAATTTAAAAGAAGGTAGTAAAAAACAATAAGACCAAATTAAGAAGAAAAAAAAGAGAAGATAAGGAAAAACACAAGGAAGGGTGCGTTAATGAAAGGAGGTATTATGGACGTCAACTGGATGGGCTTGAATTAGTGAAGGCCCAACCAAATAAAATTATAAGAAAAAATTTCAGCCAAAACAAGAAGGTTCAGGCGTTGCCATCATATCTCTCTCTCTCTCTCTCTCTCTCTCTCTCTCTCTCTCTCTCTCGTTACAAAATCCATCTCCCACAGTCACTGTTCATGAAAGCTCCACCGCTCCAGAGCTCCATGCCGGCAGTGGAGGACCTCGAATCTTACATGATTTCAATAAAAAACTCATTCTCTATCTGAATCTAGTTTCAATTTCGAACAAGAATTTTTCACGATTGCGAATTGAATCCGCGGAGCTACGTCAAAAAATTTTGATACCTTCAAATTCAGGTGAGAATCACTTCAACTCCTCTTCTTCTCTTCTTTGAATTTGTTGTGGATTTATGAATTTGAATTAAGGTTGATTTGTTGTGAAGAGTGGAAGAAAGTTTGGAATGGAAGAAAGTTGAAGTTGTTGCAAGTTAAATTCGGAAGTTGTTGCGGTGAGAATCAGATAACAAGCTATTAATTAACTTGCATCGCAAAACTTTGAAGTTCACCACTGACTTTGATTTATCCAAAGGAAAGGTTCAAGATCGAGAAAAACCTAAAGGGGGGAGATCTAAGGTTCGGGGGTTGATTACGCCTAGGGAAGGTATTAACATCCTAAACGTCCGTAGTACTCTACGGGAACCTCTTGTTTTTAGCTTGTTATGTCTTACTCGCTTGCTAAGGGTGCTATGCTAAAGGTTGAAACCCTAGAGGTTAGTATCTAAGTATACTCGACAAGGTATCGCACCTTGCGCCTACGTATCCTGACGGGAGTGGAATCAGAGTATCCGTAGTTCACCGATCTAAGGGTGAAAAGGGAACCATTGACTATGGCCAAAGTTCCAAGGGGAAATGAGTATGAGCTCATTTTAGAGTTCACGATAACTCTCTAAATCTAAGTTATAGGGGGAAAGTGAATTCTCATGATGGTGAGAATCACATAGAGTTCAAAACTCTAACCTATTTCTAAGTTATGATTTCATGGCTCTCATGAGGCCAATAAATGGAATAAACTTAAGAGGATAAGGTAGGGTGGTTTGTTTAGTGACTCATGAGTCAATTTAGGATGATCTCCCTTTGGAATGGGGGGAAGATAATAACTATATGATGAAGATATAACAAGACATGAACAAGATAATAAGATGAAACAAAGCTTATAAAATCATGCAAGGTTAGAATTATTCATATTAGACAATACTCAAGCAACATAAACAAAGATAACATCATGAGATGGATAAAAAAAGTATAATAAAACCTTAAAAGAATTTCCAATTTCCACATGAATAAAAGCAAACAAGATTAAACATTTTCAACCATTTCTTTTGATATTCAACTAGTAGATCCAATTAGAAACAAATAGCAAAAAGAATGGAAGAAAAAGGATGAAAAATAAATAAATTATGAAGGTTTGAAATATGAAGCTTAAACCATAAGAAATAAAACAAACATGTGGTAAAAAAGAAGGAAAGGGCATTCCTAGGGATTGAACACAGGACCCTGCGCGTACAGCCTAAAACATTACCAACCGTGCCATGCGCGCGTCTTGAACAAACAATGATAACACATGTATATATGTGAGGGAAGCGAAATTCATAAAATAAAATAAAAGGACTGGGGCGAGGGGGATTCGAACCCTAGTCCTAAGGGTTAAAGGGCGCATGTGCATATGTGTGCTTGCCACTGGGGTGGCTATTACATCCGGTAACAATCCTAACTTAATTAATACATAACCCTTGCGCGCGTATATGATTCAAATTAACAAAGTAAACCAAACCATACAACAATCTGCTCACACTCAGTGCCATGCCAATCATCAATCAACCATTGCCAATTAGAATGAAACAGAAACACATAATTTAAGCCTTAACATCATGAATTGCCACACATATTAAATACCAAGCAAGTGCCTTCATCATACAAATTGGACATCCATAAAGTAAAAGAACATTTGAATACATAGAGTAACAGATTCAAACACAGTCATAGAAGCAATATTTAGCTAGCATACAACACATTCGAAGGGAATTCATGTAATGACATAACTTGGATGCAACTAATAAACAATCATGTAGACTATGGAATCCAAAACAGCATGGCAAGGTTGAGTTTCATGTATATCCAAGGTTCAAATTCTGAACATGTTAAATGAAAGAAAGCAAAGAAAATCTTTAGAACCAGATTACATGATTAATATGGTTAAATGACCAAAGTGCAAGAAAGCAAAAGAACAAGGCTGCAACATCACTTAATCAAAGTATCAAAAGAAAGTAGCATGATGATCTTATTGGCACATACATGATGCAGTCAGTTAATAACATGATTTAAAATTCAGAAGCAACTCAAACATGTTAGCCTAGTTGAAAATAGGAATAGAACAGACCAAGCAATGACATATTCCAAGACTACTCCAACTATTAGTGACAGTTTCTAGGATATGTTAAATGAGTGTTAAGTAGAATGATGGAAACAACATAAAACATCAATAATACAAGCAGTCAGCAACAGATAAGCAATATATCATTAGAGAAATTATACATTCCACAAGGCAATGAGTTCATAGGATTAAATGTACAACAATCAATGCTAGCACACCAGTCAAATAACAAGATTCAAAAGTCATGATTCATTGTGGTTATTAAATAATGCAGCAGACATAACTTCCACAAAGATAGCATACAAAAACATGATGATAGTTCATACAACTCAACTGCTCATCAAGGCAAGATTATAGGCATACCAATCAAACATAATCGCAAGGAAAGTTTGCATTCAGTCATAAATGGTAGAAGGCATATGTTCATGACTTTTAGACACACACAATGCTGTCATAGATCATAGATTCAAATAGAAATTATACACATATAGACATCCAAATCAAATAGTGGTTGAGCAAAGAGTATCACATATAAGCATACACAAAAGGTTACATACTCATCATGTTGATACAGGTATGATTAATCATGCTTCTAATGATAAACATACAACAAAAATAACATCCTGATGGTCAGAAACTGAGCACATATATTCTAGGCAACAGGGCATAAGACATAATGGCATAGCAATAAGTTACTCAGGTAATGTCACTCAAATCAGGTAGTGGAAGAGCACGGTGAAACAAATACTTGTTGTGCTAATATGTAATGGATGTAAAAACACGCATAAGGGCATGGATCAAAAATTAGTTCTGATTTAAAAAAAAGTCACATGGCAGACAAACACACATCCTACTTGGCACTTTAAAACTTGTACAAAAATTAGAGATACCAAACTGACAGCATGCTAACAACAATGGCATATGGACAATACAAGTTTCAAACATAGTAAGACATACCTAACATGGATTCTAGGTTTACAAACTAGTCACAAGTCATAGAGGCAGCAAAACACAAATGGCATATTATGTATCAAAGATTGGTAGAACAAAGACAAACATGCTTGGGAGAATACCTTAGACTTATCATAGCAGCAAGTTGTACACAACAGGTATGCATTCAACATGCATTCAGCAGTAAGATGTATCAATTATTAGGCATATAAACAAATAACCAAGGCATAACATAGCACACAAATTCAAGCAAACGGTGAAGTGCTTATAAGTACATGGTTGGAACAACAAAACTTAAGCTAGAAAAATAGCAACAAGTTCAAGTTAATCAAAAGGACAAGCATAATCAGTTGTGTAACTCAAACACTTGAGCACATAAGTTTAAAAAAACAATTTCCATGTTTTAAGGACATGATTCAAAAAACCTCAACACCTAAGCAAGACTTTGGACACAAAACAAAGACAATGATTTCATGTACACAAGTTGATTATACATTGATGATGACAGAAACACAATTTGCATTCAGTGAACGCAACCTTTTGCTAGCAGCATTTCAATCACATATCAACTTAAAAGACAAACAATGATAGATAGGTTCACAAATCACAAAACATATGAGCATCTCAGAATAACAAGAATGAACCAAAAGATCTTAACTCTTTTCCAAATAATATCCAAACATCAAGAATAAAACATAGATTTGCTAGCATTTCTTACATCCAAGTTTTGACAGTATAACCAAAAATAAAGCCACGTAGACTTACAACCAGCTAATGAACAAGACAAGAGCATTATCATTACAATGATATTTCAAGCATAGTAACTAGAACAAAAGGCAATGCAACTGTCTGTCTTACTCATGAAATCATAACCAAAGGCAGAAAGTTAAACAGAGCAAAATACACATTATTATCACATCATGGATGAATAAATGGCAACATCAAACACATTATACAAACAAATATGAAATAATGGTAATGTCAGTGATACATGAGCATGGATTTAAATAGGGAGAGGGTTGTTACCAAGTGGAGTATGTCCACTGCACCTTCAAAGTGTGCTAACTTCCCTCCTTTCTGAACTTAGCAAGACTTCCAAGCAACCCTCCTCCTCTTTCTGACTTATGGAACTCAAAATTCAGGGACTTTTTAGAGTGCTTTATGACAATTGTTGGTGAGTTTAAGTGTTGAGGTAAGCTCCTTTTATAGGCTGAGCTTATGGGCTTTGGTAGGTTGAGTCCAATGCACAAACACAAGGTATGCTGAATAGAAAACTAGGGTTTGCAGCGTCTCTTTTCAAATTCAAAGTTGGTCCACTTCTTGGAGACAAATGCGCTTCTCTTGCTGCATAAAAACCTCAGAGGTGCAGGGTAAATTTCATGACTCAGTGCATTGCTTGAAAACTTCTCCTTTGTTGTCATATGAGAGGGTATCAAATGAGGCAATGGTTGGGATTGCGTAAGGGTATCTGCAGGCAAAAGCAATCCCTATGCTGAAACAAGCAACTCTTCAGAACAACTTTTAATGAATCAGAGTAATGAAAGCTCAAACGGGAATTAATTTGGGGAATTCAAAAGTGAATTAACGCACCAAGAATTGGGTTGTGGAAACGATTTAGGATGAGTTTGATACACTTGTATTTGAATTTCTTCTTCTCTTCTGAAACTCACGAACACGACAAAGGAGAAGAAAATGTCTTTTGATTGTTTTACTTCCTTCCAAGCCACGCGACATCCCTTCATTGGTCAGAGAGGCAGAGTTGAAAAGTCAAATCCATCTTGCATGATTCCTATTGGTCCTCAGCCAATGAATTTCAATTCAATATAATTTGTGACATGATTTGCAACATGATGGGCCTATGAGTAAATATTTCAAGGTTTGGTTTTTTCTTTCTTTTTTGTTATAAAAAGAAATGGTTTGGAAAAAATAAATAATAGGTGAATTTGGTAATTGAAATGGTTATGGTTTAGGAGAATGGATATTGACAAATAGAGAAATTGGATAAAATTGGTTAATAAATGACTATTGAAATTGGTTTGGAATTAAGGGTGACAATTGAGGGTGAATAAAATTGATAGAAATTTGTTAAGGAGAGGATCATGGAGATAACTCTTTGAACATAAGAAACTTGCTTGATTCAATGCTCCATCCAAAATCTTAATTGATCAACTCTTGAATCTTCTTGAGATAAAACCTGATTCACAAATGAAACAAACACAAACAAAACCTGGTAAAAGGGTTAGCGATGCAACATGATTGACCTAATATGACATGCAAAAGATCAATGGATCTAAGGGTAAAATTTGGGGTACAACAGTTGCCCCTATTTAAATATCTTCACCAGATGACATGAGAGATGAAAATCCTCATGAAATCATGGTGAAAGATATTTAAATACAGATAACCGAAAATTTTGCCCTTAGATGCAAAGATGTGCAATGCTACTAATATGATGATATGATGCCATGATAGTGCAAAGATGCAGACAAAATAGGACACCAAAAAAAGATAAGGAGCAAACAACCACAAATGAGCTTACTGGGGAAGGATAAAGATTAGTATCCACAAGGAAGACTCCTTGGGGATGCAGGCTAATCAACAAAAGAGGCCCACTGGGGAGACTCTGAAGCAACACTGGGGATAGAAGCCAAAAAGGTATTCTCCACTGGGGAAAGATCCAGGGAGATGGACGACAGGTTCAAATGTGACCGGACGACACTGGGGAAAAAGACGCATTCTTACTGGGCATGAAACCAAAAAGAAGACATGATCTTCACTAAGGATTAGTTTGAAATAAAATGATAGACATCCTACAAATATTTTCTGGGGATTTCTTATACCGAAGAGTTCAAGCGGGATCTTCAAGAAAAGCCAGAAAAGACAGAGTCAAACTCTGCGCGCCAGATGATAAAAAACAACTGGAGTTTAAATGGGAACAAGGTTAATGAGCCAAGAATGAACTCTGGTACTCATATGAGTTGGTTGAGATAACAAATAATTTGCTTTATGAAGAAGCCAGTATGAGTTGGATTTGTAAATTTGGTTTAGGTTCATATTTGACCAGGGTTCAAACAACGGGTTCACGATAACCTGAAGTTTAGGTTCACGATAACCTGATATAAACAATGGGTTCAATATAACCTGAAGTTTGGGTTCACGACAACCTAAAGTTTTAGGTTCACGATAACCTGAAGTTTTAGGTTCACGATAACCTGATATCAAACAACGGGTTCACGATAACCTGAAGTTTAGGTTCACGATAACCTGAAGTTTAGGTTCACGATAACCTGATATCAAATAACGGGTTCACGATAACCTGAAGTTTTAGGTTCACGATAACCTGATATCAAACAACGGGTTCACGATAACCTGAAGTTTAGGTTCACGATAACCTGATATCAAACAACGGGTTCACGATAACCTGAAGTTTAGGTTCACGATAACCTGATATAAACAACGGGTTCACGATAACCTGAAGTTTAGGTTCATGATAACCTGATATCAAACAATGCCAGCAGTTTCTGGACTTTTAGGTATCCAAATGGGGTGATTGAGTAACAGATAGATTGGTACCCGGGGTTGCAGGTTAGATTTCCTGGGGAATACTGCACAAAGAGTCAAAATCTGGCGCACAAAGGTGAAAACCGGACACAAGCAAAACAAAGACAAATATCCAAAGACCCACAAAGAGGAAAAAAAGAAAGGGAAAAAGACCACACAAACAAGACGCCCAGACACAAAGATGCTCAATGCTATGGTATGATGCGAATGCTTAATGATATGCAATAAACGACTCCGACAAGAGACGATGGACCGGGGATAGCGAAAGGAAAGACACCGTGTCCACTACAAGGAATCACACTGAAATCTGAGCAGGTAGTCAGTCTTGAAACCAATGTGAAAACGTCCTTAATTTACTGGGGAATCATCTTTCAGCAAACATCTCGTGTTGATACTGGTGAGAAGTCCTTTGCATTAGTGGTCAGCCATTGTCTAAATGTTTAATTCAAGGAAGTATTGCCAATCCTCTTTTAGTAACAAAGAGAGTTCAAAGTTTTCAAAACATTTTCCGCTTTTAAAATCGTTATTAATAAATAAGTGAAGTTTTGCATAACAAGGAAAATATCAGAGTAATGATAAATATCAAACAAAGAATGGCTCAAAAATCTAATTTCATTGGAATAGTAACTTACCAATAGCGAAGTTCCATGGATTATTACAATTGAAAAATGGCAATGGGAAAGGATTACATAATATTCAATGACCACTACCCCCCTAATGACTAAAAATTCTAGAATTCTTTGCTGCTGATACATACAAGAGGGCCTAGATTCTCAGGCGTAATATTTTCATACTGAGTCAGCATTTACAGGGTGTGTGAGCTATTCACCATCCATTGTTGTGAGGAATAAAGAGCCTCCTGAGAACACAGTCTTTACCACAAATGGACCCTCGTAGTTAGGCGCCCATTTTCCGCGAGCATCCCTTTGAGATGGCAGAATCTTCTTGAGTACAAGCTCTCCTTCTTGAAATTCCCGAACACGAAACTTCTTGTCAAGTGCCCTCTTCACTCTTTTCTGATACAGATGACCATGACACATAGCAGTTAGCCGCTTCTCGTCAATGAGGTTCAGTTAATCATATCTCTCTCTAACCCATTCAGCTTCGTCAAGCTTAGTTTTCATCAGGATTCTCAGAGATGGTATTTCCACTTCAATGGGGAGGACCGCATCCATTCCATATACAAGGGAAAAAGGGGTTGCCCCTGTTGAGGTTCGAACCGAAGTTCTGTATCTGTGCAAAGCAATTGGTAACATCTCGTGCCAATCCTTATAAGTTTTCACCATCTTTTGCTGGATCTTCTTGATGTTTTTATTAGCAGCTTCGACAGCTCCATTAGTCTTGGGACGGTAAGCTGAAGAATTGTGATGCTCAATCTTGAAATTGTCACATAACTCTTTCATTGTTTTGTTGTTCAGATTTGTCCCATTGTCAGTTATGATCTTGTTGGGGATTCCATAACGACAAATGATATTATTCTTGATGAAACGGGCAACCACCTGCTTGGTTACGTTATTGAAGGAAGCAACCTCAACCCATTTAGTAAAATAATCAATGGCCACTAAAATGAAACGATGGTCATTAGAAGCTTTCGGGTCAATAGCTCGAATCATGTCGATGCCCTACATGGAGAAAGGCCAAGGGGATGACAGAACATTCAGCAAGGTCGGAGGAACATGCATCTTATCAGCGTAGATCTGGCACTTATGACACTTCCTGGTGTATTGGATGCAGTCAACTTCCATAGTCAACCAATAATATCCAGCCCTCAAGATTTTCTTAACCATGGCATATCCATTGGCGTGAGTGCCAAAGGCTCCTTCGTGAATGTCGTGAATCAATAGGTCTGCTTCTCGTTTATCAACACATCTTAGCAGGACCATGTCATGATTCCTCTTGTAAAGTACGTTATTACTGAGAAAGAATTTGGCTGACAATCTTCATAAAGTTTTCTTATCAACACTGGAAGCATTAGCAGGGTACTCTTGAGTCTTCATATAATTCATGATGTCGTGAAACCATGGTTTCCCATCTTTCTCTTCTTCAACTAACTGGCAGTAAGCTGGTTCGGTCTTGCGCTCGATACTGATGAGAGGTACTTCATTGTGAAACCTGACTTGCCACATTGAAGCTAACATTGCTAGGGAGTCGGCTATGTGATTTTCGGTACGAGGCACATGACGGAAAGTGATCTCATCAAAACACTTAATCAATTCCATAATGTAAGCACGGTATGGAATGAGTTTTTCATCCTTGGTTTCCCATTCACCCTTGACTTGGTAAATGACCAAGGCAGAATCACCCATAACTTCAAGAATATTGATTCCAAGGTCAATTGCAGCTTCCAGACCCAAAATATATGCTTCGTACTCGGCAATATTATTCGTACATCCAAAGTCCAATCTTGCTGTGAAAGGAGTATAACCACCATCAGGGTTTATTAATACAACACCTACACCATGTCCTTCGAAATTGGAAGAACCATCAAACATCATCTTCCATCTAAAACCGGGCCCAGGACCTTCATCAGGGCCAGGCTCTTCACAATCCTTTACTACCATGATGTCTTCATCTGGGAAATCAAACTTGAGAGGTTCATAATTTTCAACTGGCTGATCCACAAGGTACTCTGATAATACACTCCCCTTGATAGCCTTCTGAGGTACATATTGGATATCATATTCCAACAATAACATATGCCAACAGGCAAGTCTTCCTGTTTGAGCAGGCTTCTCAAAGATATACTTTATTGGATCCATTTTTGAGATCAACAAAGGGGTGTGACATATTAAATACTGCCTTAAACGTTTGGCGGCCCATGCTAAAGCATAACAGGTTTTCTCAAGCAGTGAATAACGGCTTTCGCTATCAGCGAACTTCTTACTCAGGTAATAAATGGTGTGTTCTTTGCGATCAGTTTCATCACGTTGGCCCAATACATAACCCATGGATCCCTCTAAAACAGTCATGTACATAATGAGAGGCCTTCCAGGAACAGGAGGAATCAAAATAGGTGGTTCTTGCAGATAGTTTGTGAGTTTTTCAAAAGCTTGTTGGCAATCAGAATTCCATTCTACAGTCTGGTATTTACGGAGCAGTTTGAAGATCGGTTCACTAATAGGATTCATGTTGGAAATGAATCTGGATATATAGTTTAAACGACCCAGAAAACCTCTCACTTGTGATTCGGTCTGCGGAGCTGGCATCTCTTGAATAGCTCGTACCTTGTCAGGATCTACTTCAATTCCTTTTTGGCTGATGATAAAACCGAGCAACTTCCCTGACCTGACACCAAAAGTACATTTGGCCGAATTCAACTTCAACTGATACTTCTGGAGTCTTTTGAACAACTTCAAGAGATGGTCCAAATGTTCCTCCTCACTTCGGGATTTAGCAATCATATCATCCACGTATACTTCAATTTCCTTGTGCATCATGTCATGGAATAAATCACCATAGCTCTCTGGTAGGTTGCCCCTGCGTTTTTCAAACCAAAGGGCATGACTTTGTAACAGTAGGTTCCCCATGGGGTGATAAATGTAGTTTTATCCATGTCAGCTGGGTCCATTCTGATCTGATTGTAATCGGAGAAACCATCCATGAAGGAGAAAACTGTAAACTTGGTTGTATTATCCACAAGAGTGTCGATGTGCGGTAGGGGGAAATCGTCCTTGGGACTAGCTTTGTTGAGATCCCTGTAATCTACGTACATTCGTACTTTACCATTTTTCTTCATAACTGGTACGATGTTGGCTACCCATTCTGGATATTTTGAAACTGCTAAGAATCCTGCATCCAGTTGCTTCTTAACCACATCTCTGATTTGGAGAGCCATGTCAGGTCTACTTCTACGGAGCTTCTGTTTCACAGGCGGACATTCAGGCATGAGTGGTAGCTTATGAACTACTATGTCTGTATCCAATCCAGGCATGTCTTGATAAGACCAAGCAAACACATCTACATATTCTTCCAAAAGCAATACTAGCCATTGTTTAATTTCTGTCCCAAGTGTTGCCCCAATCTTGACCTCTTTCCTCTTTTCTTCGGTGCCAAGGTTGATGACGTCAACTTTTTCTTCGTGCTGCTGAATATTCGTGTACTGATACTGGCACATTTCTGCCAAATCATCGGGGACCTCATAATCCTCTTCTTCCTCACCTTGATAAATAGGCAAATCGAATTCGATAGTGGGAGTAGGGTCATTGAATACAACGGGTTTGGGAATTACTCTGCATGATGGAGGGATTTATTTTATTAAGATGCACAAACATGAACGCAAGAAGGAGAAATTTGTAGTTTCGAAAAGATTGCCATTTTTTTTAAAACGAAAGCAAGAATAAAGACAAAGAACTTAACAAAACAAACACTTTCATTGATTAATAAGTTTTAAAAGCGGTGGCCCATACAAAATAATCTGAAAGCCTCGGGCAAGGCTGCGGAATTGAAAACATCAACAAAAGCAAACACATTACTCTAGCATAGGGTACAAAGTAGGTATCTCAATAGCTTCCCAGTTACTTAAAGCGGCGTCACACCGAAACCCCAAGTGGTTGATATCTTCGTCTTCAGCATCTTCAATAATGGCATGGACTTGCTGTCCTCCACTGACGAACACCTCTTGAATGGTACTTGGCCTTCCCCTTGTTGGAGCAGCTCTTCCCTCAAGAGTTGGTTTGTAACCTAACCCTTGGTATTTCTCTCTTTCTAGGACTTCGACGATCTTGCCCCATCATTCAGGTACTCCTCCTCGTAGAGCTGATTGAATGCTTTTGAAAGAAGCAAAAGATGGACAACCGGAGACCACTGGCTCCTTATCATCAAGCATAACAGAATTTGCTATTTCAAGAGCTTGGAAAGAAGTTTCCAAAGCATCTTCATCCGCTTCAATGTAACGAAATGAGGACAAATTGCTGACCATCATGTCTTCCTCACCATGTATAATAACTAATTTCTCTTCGGCCACGAACTTCATCTTCTGATGCAAGGTAGAGGTTACAGCGCCAGCCTCATGGATCCATGGTCTACCCAACAAACAACTGTAGGCAGGGTTGATATTCAAGATCTGAAAAAGGATGTTGAATACTTGTGGTCCAATCAAGACAGGTAGCTCAATCTCTCCCATCACCGATCTTCTTGAGCCATCAAAAGCTTTGACAATGAGTGAAGTGGGTCTCATTATAGCTCCTTGGTAAGACAGTTTCTCAAGAGTTCTCTTTGGTAAAACATTAAAGGATGACCCGGTATCTATGAGAACTCTGGCCATTGTATCCTCCTAACATTTCACTTATACATGTAAGGCAAGATTATGATTCCTTCCCGTTCGAGGTAACTCCTCGTCACTGAAGCCGAGAGTGTTACAAGCTGTAATGTTGGCTACGACATGGTCAAACTGTCTAACTGTTATATCTTGGGCCACATGTGTCTGGGCTAATACCTTCTACAAAGCTGATCTATGGACAGGTGAATTGACTAACAGAGATAAGATCGAAATTTTGGATAGTGTTTGATGGAGCTGATCTACCACTTTGTAATCACTCCTCTTGATAATCCTTAGGAACTCTTCATCTTCTTCTTTAGAAATTACCTCCTTTCCTTTGTCTCCGGACGATGTGGGGACAACAGTTTCCCTGGGTGTGTTTTCTTTGAAAGAAGGAGTGTATATTCTACCACTTTGGGTCATCTTTCCAGTTCCCACTATATTGGTTACTTCTTCAACAGTAGTTCCCACCTCTTTCCTTGGAACAACATTTTCAACAGCGATTCCCACCTCTTTCCTTGGAATCACGTATTCTCGTCTTCTGTTACCCATGACGTTCTCATAGACCCATGGCACGACCTTGGTCCCCCTGAACCTAAATGGAACAGGTTGTCGGGTGTCATATTGTTTGGAATGATTGATAGCGGATGCATCAATCATTCCAGGATTGTTGAAAACTGGTACTGGTTTATTAAATACAGAAATTACAGATCCAGACTTAGGTGTGTCGGACCCGGATGCCTGTCCTCTTAGCTTCGATAGGTTAAACACAGGTTCGATTGCTGCAACTTTGTTTTCCTTTTCTTTGCTGAACACCTGTAGGAACCCTTCATTGATCAGATACTGAACACCGTCTTGGACTAAACGTCAGCCTTTGATACTGACATTACATTCTTCACAGTCATCATGGCAAACTTTAACTAACCCAGCTTTAAACAACTTAGCATGAAAAGCCTTGATAGGGATTTTAATCTTTGTTGCATCCAAAACTAATACCTCATCTTTTTCATCTTCGCTGGCATTAGTAGCCCCATGAGTAGGCAAAGGATTGTTTTTCACATTTGGTTGATTATCAGCAAATGAAAGGATATTCTTCTCCATCAACCCCTTCACAACATTTTTCAACGCTAAACAACCCTCCAAGTCATGACCAGCCCCTCCTTGATGGAAAGCACAAGTCCTATTTGGGTTGAAGAAAGGCATAGATTTCTCGGTTGGTGGTCCCAAAGGTCTAGTAACGATCAGCCCTTGCTCCACTAAGGAAGGGTATAGCTTCGTATATGACATTGGTATAGGTGGAAACGCTGGCTTTCCTCTTTGCCTCTTGTGGGGAGAATTCAGCTCTGGAACCTGTGGCCTTGGCTGTTGATAATTCTGGTTTTTTGGCCATTGCTGGTAAGCTGTTTGTTGATAAGTTGGCGCCTGTTGCGCTGCTTGGTGGTTGAAAGTAGGCGTAACAACAACTATGTAGGGTTGCTGAGCATACTGCATTTGGTAGATTGGATGCTGAGAGAAGTTTGGTCTCTGCTGTTGCTGGTACATTGGTTGCTTCCATCGAGGGCTCTGGGTCTTTCCTGCCATGACGACATTAGTTTCTCCTTCCCTCTTTTTGTGGGAGTGACTAGGAGATTTCTTAGCACTGACGCCAGTTGAACTTCTCGGAGAACTGATTACCTTTCCACTCTTTAATCCTGCCTCCACCTTCACGCCAATTGCAACAATATCAGCGAAATTAGCACTGACACTGTTGATCATTCTCTCATAAAACTTAGGCTTTACTGTGTCTACAAACCAATCAGCCAACTCTTTCTCGGTCAAGGGTGGTTCAACCTTGAGAGGTAGTCTCTCTCCATCATTGTGCATATTCTTTGAAGGATTCAGTACTGCTCTGTGCCATACTCAATAACTGCCTACGGTCAGGGGCTAGATCTATATTGTACTTGTAGTGTTTCACAAAAGCATCAGTCACATCCTGGAAACAATGGACCTGGGACTGGTCTAGAATTAAATACCACTTAGCAGCAGCCCCCTTCAAACTGTCTTGGAAACCATGGATCATTAGTTTTTCATTACGTACGTGCGCGGCCATTCTTCAGTAGTACATGATCAACTAGAATTTGGGACACGTGGCACCTGAATACAACTCAAAATTCGGCAACTTGAATTTGGGTGGAATTACCAAGTCTGAAACCAATCACATGTCCTTAATATCAGTGCTAAATGCATTACTTAACTCCATCACCTTCATCTTCCTCTGCATTGTTTCAACACTTTCTCTTAATTTCTCGTGTCAATCATCCCTTTCTTCTGACACATCAACATAATCGTAGGGATGATGGTTTTGGAAAACCGGATGCACTTGTGTTTATACTGCTGGTGGAGCCTAAGTAGGAATAGCTTGCAGAGTCTCATTGACCAAAGGAACTGTTTGATGAGTGGATAAAGGAACTGTAGCACGGATAAAATCAATGGGCATGCCCAAAGTGTGGTTTATGGCAGGGATGATAGGAGGTTCTACCGTTGTAGTGACGATTTCGGAGACCACAGTGGCCTGGGTGTCCATCTTTGCTCTCATAACATTGATAGCCTCTAGGATTTGTCCCATCCCTCCTCGTATTTCATTTAGTTCATTATTGACTCTGTCCATTTCTCCGTATGCCTCTGACATTCTGAATCGATCTTGGGCCCCAGTGTTGTAGTTGTGTCTGGGATTCAGTGTGACGATTCTGAAGAGAACACGGTGACATGAGATAAAGACAAGGAAGAATGTACATGATGATGCAAATGAGGATGCAAATACAAATGCAAGCTAAACTATCAAGAAACCAAAGAAATTTTGCAAATAATATAGGCAATGGATTCTTTGACAAAATAAACTTTTTCATTCAAGAATCGGGTGAGCATTACATCAGGAGCAGTGTATCCTCATACTCCAAGTAGATAAGTAGAAATACATCAATACGAAGGGAACATTAACAATAAAGGAAATAACAATAGTAACACTAAGGATTGGATCCACTGGTTGATGATCCATCTCCTCCATTAATCAATCTCATCAATTTGCTGATACGTTCTTTTATCTCCTCCCTTGCAAGGACCAACTCTCCTAAAGCTTCCACCATCCTCTACTTTGTCTTTGAAGGTGATTCATGGCGAGGAAGTGGTTTCATCATCACACGGGCTATGTCACGAGACTATTATAAGTGGGCCTCTGTGACTGGGCATTCAGCTTTCCATAGTTGTTTGTTAATTTGGCGCCAAGCGCGCGCCAATCACATCTTCATTTCAAAACCTCCCCTCTCATCATAAAACATCATCTGCATATCCTCATCATCTGGAATTCCCTCCTTCAGATGACCCAGCTGACGGCGTGCAAGGACAGGGTTGTAATTGATACAACCGTTCCTCCCTATGAGAGGCACGTTGGGGCAATCCCCACAGCTATGGATTATAACAATTCCTTCTTCAGTTGAATCATACCATTCGATGTCGGTATGCTTCAATTCCATAAGCTTTTTGGACCAAATCTTGCAGTCCTCGACCTCCCAAAAGGTTGGTGTCTTTGGCAAATAGGTTTTAAACCACTTATAGAAAAGAGCCACGCAACAGACGATTTGCCCGCCGCCCCTTGTATACCTGGTGATCGGACCTGGATCAGACAATGATAGTGGCCAACGGCGTCTGGAACGGCAGCTCTGTTGAGGAT
Organism: Lathyrus tuberosus; assembly: GCA_022829125.1. Classification (NCBI taxonomy): domain Eukaryota; kingdom Viridiplantae; phylum Streptophyta; class Magnoliopsida; order Fabales; family Fabaceae; genus Lathyrus; species Lathyrus tuberosus. The sequence continues at coordinate 12,739,357 of JALAZF010000044.1, read as the reverse complement.
GAGAGACGGCCGGGGGGGGTGTACCTGCAAGGTACTCTGACGCTCAAGTGAGAGAGTGTACAGAATATCAGCAAATACAGAAGGTGAGAATGGTGGGAAGAAAGTGTCTAACCTGACCCTATCAAATGAGAGGGTATTTATAGAGAGCCCCCAGCACGGGGCCAACGGTTACCTGCAATGGGTTGGATCAACTAGGCCCACTCCAAGTAACTGCTAGGGCTTACGTGTAGTAGTGAAGACCAGCACGTGGTCTTCGCCCTAGAGTAACTGCTCCTAGATTTCTGGAAGTAGGGCAGACCGAATCTTTCGGAAGTGGGAGGTTACTTGGAACGTGTCCACGCGAGGTGGACTGTTGGGTGCTCCTCGCGGGGAGGAGCCTTCTGTGTCGAGGAGATATGAAGCTCGTAGAATGGGCATGGCCTCGCGGGGAGGAATTGTGTCCGTCGAGGAGTGCTGCATAGCATACTCGCGGGGAGAAGCTAGTCTGTCGAGGAGGCGCATCTCAGTAGGGTGTGATGCCCTCCTCTCTTTTTGCCAGGTGCCCGACGATGACTCAGTGCCCGACTAAGCTGTGGCGCACGCGTGGCGGTCACGTGTCCGCAGAAGGACCTTATTGGGCCTCTCCAGGCAGTATGGGTTGGGCCTGATCGACTGTTGGGCAGCCTCGGCCCAGTCCAGAACAGGAGCCCCCAAGTCGTTGCTCTGAGGTGTCAGAGTAATAACTTAAGGCTTACTGGCACGTCAGGGATACGCCAGGAGAGGAACCGAGGAGGCCATTCTCGTGGTCGACGTCCATGCAGTCGCACATAAGTCGGGCATCATTCAGTCGCGTTTGGTCGGCACGCCGGGGAGATGAGGGGTCTCAGATTCAAAGCGTTGGGGAAAACTGGAACGACACGCGTGGGAAGACGCGCGGTTGCATGCGTGCCACGTGTCTCCTGCCATTATTACCTAGGGAGGCTAGGGCGGCTGGCTAGGGTAGCGCACTCGAGTGCCCTATGCCCCTCGAGTTCTGCGAGAATCGCTTATAAAAGCCGCTCCCCTCGTTTATTTTCCACTTTTCCATTTCTCTCTCAAGAATCCCTCTCCTTCTCTCTCTACCCTCTCTAGTTGCAGCTCGCCGCCGTCAACCGCCAGACACTCCGTGCCGGAAACCTATTCTCTTCTACAACCATCGTTCGCCGCCGTAAAACCGTCGGAAACTCCGTACCGGAACCCTAAACCGCCGCTTACAAGGTACTTACTTCAAAACTGACCTTTCTCTTGCGTTTTTCTTCAATTTCAACTAGTATATGGCATTTCCTTGGTGAACTGATGATGTTCCCACGAGAAATGAGAGGATTCCTGGCGAATACGGCGGGAATCTTTAGTTGTTGAGAGAGGGGGTGCTAAGGATTTCACCCGCTCTTGTTGAATATTTCAGGGACTAGGGATGAACATGTCGGGGACCCGTTGAATGTCTCGGGGTCCTCAATAATTACTCTTTTCACTAGCGTCACGGGGACACGGGGGCAGAATCTTCCGGGGAGGCGATGAGTTCCCCGGCGAACATGTCGATCCTCGGTCGGTTATGTCGGGGAACCGAGAGAGCCTTGCCCCTTCCTCACCCGTTCGCTTGAACAACGGTGGAGGGGTGAATTTGATATGACCCATCGAATTCACCGTTTCCTTCTGCTTTTCAGGTAAATGGACGATTTGGCTGCGAAAGTGGTCGTGGGATCATTCGAAGAAGAGGACGACCAACCCGGATCTCCCATGGCTCACATGGCTTTTGCGCAGGAGCGCCCGCTCGCAGAGTGGGTGTGCGAGGAAGCACTGGAGATGTCATCCATCTTCGTCTACAAAGACGTGGACGACGCGTTCTGCACCGTCGAGCACCGGCTCATCGGGTCTGACAAATCCTGGAAGGTTTTCCGCCCGGAGGAGAACCATAGGATATGTTCGCCTTACCGGGGAATGCGCATCCCCTTATATGAATTTATGTTCGACAAGGCGGGGTGGAGGCTGCCCTTCACGGACTTACAAGAGGGAATCTTCGCCTGGTTGAAGCTGGCCCCCTCGCAGATTCATCCAAACTCTCTGGCCTTCATCCGGGCCTTCGAGCTCGTCTGCAAGTATTTAAAAATCGTTCCGACAATGTCCCTCATTTTCCGGATATTCCATCTTCAGAGGTCGTCAGCCGGTGGGCGACATGGATGGGTGTCTTTCAAGCAGAGCAAAGCTTTGTTCCATACATATTTAGATTCTATCCGGGACTTCAAGTTCCGCTACTATTTCGTGAAGCCGGTCACCGTCGGGGCCGTATACTTGTTGTACCGGAAAGTCACTCGCGACGCTGACGATCGTTCCGAGGAGGTCCTGGAGCCGAAATTCCCTCTGTACTGGACGGAGGAACACTTCAAGAAGGGAATCGACAAATACAAGGTGAAGTACACTCAGTTGGACGTCTATGAGCGGGAAGCTTACGATAAAATCGTCGCTTTCGTTGAAAGCTTTAATGAACCTCAGCACGAAATGCTGGACGGCCAGCCTATAACGGGAGCAGACGGGCAGGTGAAGAAACAACGTCGTCTGATCAATACACGCGTTCTGCTCGAGACCTTCTCCGACAAAGAAGCAACCGAGTTGTTAGGTGGTGAAAACGCCCACAATCTAAGCCTTCCTCGCATCTGTATTCCTTGCCTTACTAACATTTTCTTTCTTTTTGCAGGAAAAATGGCCGGAGCCGAGGAAAGACTCAAGAAACTGAAGGCGAAGAGGGATCGGGAAGAGCAGGCCCGGGGAGAGGCATCTCGTTCAAAGGGCCAAGATGTTGCTCCTTCTGGGGCCATGCCTGAGGGTACTTCCTCGGCCGCTATGCCCGAAGGTTCCAGTCAGTCTCAGCCTGCCGCCACTGTGTCGGGGATTTCAGAGAGGCGGACACCTCCTGCAGGGAGCCAGTCTCCGGGTACCCAAGGGACGCCGAAACGACAATGGGTTTCGAGCGTTGAGATCGTCGACCTGAGACACGACGACAGTCCCCCGCCTCCTTCCAGCTTTGATCTTCCACCATGCCATCAAAAGCCTCGCTTCTTCTCCGAAGTTATATATCCTCGTGTCCCTCCCTCCGAAGTCCAAGCTGTGCTGGGGGCAGCCACGGAAGCGAGGAGGAAGACGATCTTTGAGGACCTGTCTGCGGTCATGTGGGTTTGCTCGACTGCCATTGTCTTGAACGATGAGACTCGCCCCGCTGCTGAGCTCTCTCGACTGCAGGACAAGCTCGAGAAACTGGATGCTGAGATACTCGACATGCGCAAGGAGTTAAAGGAGTGTAGGGACCTGAACAAAGAACAAAGCGTGCAGCAGCAGCGGGCTGAGGCCAAACTGAAGAAAGTTGAGGAAAAGGAGAAAGGCCACCTTGCCCGAATCACCGAGCTGGAGGCGGAGGAGAAGCGGCTCAAGGAGAGGATCGCCGAGTTAGAGGATGTTGTGCGGCCGGCCGAAGGCGAAACCGAGGAGGACAGGCTCCTAACCACTCGAACAACGCTGGTGGCTCAACTCAGGAAACTCGAGCAGGATCTCCGGCTAGCTGAGGACGATGCTCTTGAAACTGCGGGCATAGGGTTCTGGAATGCGGTGGCGCAACTTCGGGTCCTAAACCCTGACCTGGTGACCGATGGGGCAGATGCTGACTTTGAGGTGGTCGACGGCCGGATAGTGCCGCCAGGGCAAGGAGGAGACGCCAACGAGGGAGGTGGACCGGACGCCATTGAGACTGCCGCAGAGTAGGGATATAGTTTGTTTGGCCTGCGAGCCATTTTTTTTTTGCCCGACTTGTGGGTTTATTTGATGTACTATTAGCACAATGGTTATTTTTGCCCGGCTTATGGGCTTGTATCTGTAACATTTTTGTACTAAGGGTTTTGCCCAATTTTCATACTTCGTTATGCCTCTTTATTAATTTTTCTTGTGTGTGATATTTTATGCATTACTTATTTTTGTCTAAGTAGTTGAGATCACTGGCGCCTTGGGCTTTTGCTCGACCCTGATGATGCTCGACTGCAAAGAGAGCTTAGCCGAGTGCTCAGGGGTTGTACTCCGACCTTCGACGAGGCTAAGAAAGCGGTCGATGTCTTAGCTTCGTGGCGTGAACTTCCCATCGCGAGCTGGGTGTTCCGCCTATTTGGTATGTCGACGACGGAGCTCGGTTGAGGTCTCCTCGCCGGGCCAAAAAGTCTCACGCACACACTTCGTGGTTTTTGGCCGTCGTGTGTTATATAGAGGTGTTGCGCATGTACCGTTGCACGCCCCCGTGTTCGCGACGTTGTATTGTCCCGGGCAGTGTCTAACTGTAGTATTGTTTGAGCTTCTCAGCATTCCATGGTCGAGCAAGTTGTTCACCGTGGAGGTTTTCGAGGTAATAGACACCCGTCCCCGTCTTCGCGGTGACGCGGTATGGGCCCTCCCAGTTTGCGGCCAGCTTTCCTTCGCGTGAATCTTTTTGATTTCTTCGTAGGACAAGAATGCCTACTTGGAAGTCTCGTTTGATAACTTTGTCATTATAACGCAGAGTTATTTTTTGCTTTAAAGAGGCTTCTTGGAGGGAAGCACCGGTCCTTATCTCTTCGACAAGGTCGAGTTCCTCTCGCAGGGCTTCGTTGTTCGTTTTGTCGTCAAGGGGAGCCTCTGTCCTCCTTGAAGGTTCCCTGATCTCCACGGGGATAACCGCTTCGGTCCCGTACGTTAGGCGAAACGAGGTTTCCCCGGTCGTGGAGTATGGGGTTGTCCGATACGCCCAGAGGACGCTGTGCAACTCCTCGACCCACCATTGTTTGGCCTCGCCGAGTCGTCGCTTCAGTCCCCGGAGTATCACTCTGTTCGCTGCTTCGGCCTGCCCGTTAGTTTGAGGGTGTTCGACCGACGTGAAGTGCTGTTTTGTGCCCAGTTTGGCTACGAAGTCTTGGAAGTTCCTGTCGGTGAACTGTGTCCCGTTGTCCGTGACAATGGCTTGGGGCACCCCGAATCAGGCGAGTATGTTTCTCTTGTAGAAACAGAGTATGTTGAAAGCAGTGATTTTGGCCAGTGCCTCGGCCTCAATCCACTTCGTGAAGTAATCCACCCCGACTATGAGGTACTTGTTTTAGTATGACCCCATGACGAAAGGTCCGAGGATATCCATTCCCCACCACGCAAATGGCCACGGGGACGACAATGACTTAAGCTCGTTTGGAGGAGCGAGGTGCATGTCTCCCTGTTTTTGGCAGCGGTCACATTTCTTAACGTGCTCCTTTGCATCATGTTGCATAGTGGGCCAATAATACCCTGCTCGGAGTGCTTTTCGGGCTAGGGACCTTCCGCCGAGGTGCTGGGCGTTGATTCCTTCGTGGATTTCTTGGAGGATCCCCGAAACTTTGCCTTCTTCGACACACCGGAGTAAGGGAATGGAGAATCCTCGACGGTATAGTTTACCTTCGACGACGGTATACGCACATGCCCGCCTCTTGACTATCCCCGCTTCTTTAGGATCGTCAGGCAGTTTGCCCGTCGTCAAGTATTCGTGAACTGGGGTCATCCAACAGTTTGCGTCTCCGATTGCGTTGACTTCCGTGGTCGGTGCGGTTTTGGTTATGCTCGGTTGGGTCAGTATCTCCTGGATAACTAATTTGTTCCCTCCTTTTTTCTTAGTGCTCGCAAGCTTGGAGAGCACGTCTGCCCGAGTGTTGTGCTCGCGCGGGATGTGAGCTACTTCTGCGGAGACAAATTTCATCAAATTTTCTTGCACCAAGGTGAGGTACTCGATGAGACTGTCGTTTTTGGCCTGGAATTCTCCCCGAACCTGCGATGCCACGAGCTGGGAGTCTGTAAAGATTTTGACCTCTTTTGCACCGAGGTCTTCCGCAAGTCGAAGTCCCGCGAGGAAGGCCTCGTATTCGGCTTGGTTGTTCGATGTCTTGAAAGACAGTTCAAGGGAGACCTCTATCAGGATGCCCTGTTCATTTTCCAGGATAATGCCCACTCCGCTTCCCTTCGCACTGGAGGCCCCGTCGACATAAATCGTCCATTTCTGGGAGCCATTGGTCGAGGAATCAGGGATGGTCATTTCCGCTACGAAGTCGGCCAGTACTTGGGCTTTCAGGGCTTTTCTTCCTTCGTATCGAAGGTCGAACTCGGATAGTTCGAGAGACCACCGGAGCATTCTCCCCGCCATATCTGGCCGACTGAGGAGCTATCGGATGGGCTGCTCTGTTCTTACCACGATTGTGTGGGCCAGGAAGTAATGACGTAATCTTCGGGCTACAGATACGAGGGCCAAGGAGACCTTTTCAATCTGTTGGTATCTGAGCTCGGGGCCCTGAAGAGCTCTGCTCGTGAAATAAATCGGTTTCTGACCGTCGGGGGTCTCCCGTATAAGGACAGGGCTCACCGCTTCGCCGGTGACGGCTAGGTATAAGAAAAGTATTTCCCCGGTATCTGGTCGGGACAAGACCGGGGGTTGTGACAAGACTTGTTTTAGATGGAGGAGGGCTTGTTCGCATTCTTCACTCCATTCAAAAGTCGCCTTCTGCCGGAGGAGCTTAAAAAAGGGGAGAGCGTACTGAGCGGATTTGGCCACGAAACGGGAAAGAGCAGTTAGCATTCCGTTGAGTGACTGGATAGACTTCTTCGAGTTCGGGGTAGGGATTTCGGAGAATGCCCTACATTTGTCGGGGTTCGCTTCGATGCCCCTTTCTGTGAGGTAAAAGCCGAGGAACTTCCCCGCGCGAACACCGAAGGTGCACTTGTCGGGGTTGAACCTCATGCGACATTTCCTCGCCGTGTCGAACACTCTCTGGAGATGAGCGGCATGGTCGACTTCTTTCGCAGATTTGACGATCATGTCGTCCATGTAGACCTCGAGTACGTCGCCGATGTCTGCCCGGAAGACCTTGTTCATCATCCGTTGGTAGGTGGCGCCTGCGTTTTTCAAGCCGAAGGGCATTACGTTATAGTGGTAGTTGCCCGACTCGGTCATGAAAACGGTGTGCTGCTTGTCGGCCTCGTCCATGGGGATTTGGTTGTACCCTGAATAGGCATCCATAAAGGACAGTAATTTAAATCCTGCAGAATTATCGACTAGTTGGTCGATGTTAGGTAAGGGATAAGAGTCTTTCGGGCATGCCCGGTTAAGATCCGTGTAGTCAACGCACATCCTCCATTTTCCATTATTTTTCTTAACGAGTACAACATTTGAAAGCCAAGTAGTGTACTTGGCCTCAGAAATAAAGTTTTCCTCTAGGAGGTCTTTTACAGCTTTTTCAGCAGCCTCCATTTTTTTCGGAGACTGCCTACGCCTACGTTGAGCTACAGCCCTAGCGGCCGGATCTATGGACAGCTGATGACAAGATACTTCAGGGTCTAGTCCGGGCATCTCTGCAGCACTCTAGGCGAACAGATCTGCATTTTCTTGGAGGCATGCCTTCAGTTGCCTCTTTGCCAGGTCGGGGAGTCCAGATCCAATCTTCACGCTTCGGTCAGGGTTATCGCCGAGTTGAACTAACTCGAAATCTCCGTCTGGGATGGGGCGCGTTGGGTGGAGAGGCTTCCCGTTGACTTCAACTGGGGGGTCCTCGCCTGCGGCTTCTTCCTGTTCCCCGGGAAATCTGCTGTCAAGGTCGACCGCGCTGACCGGCGGGAGCGGAGCCTGCACGACGTCTGGAGGTGTCTCGGCCTGAGTCTTAGCTTTGGTGCCACCAACGACACTCAGACCCCTGATTGCCGCGTCGAAACACCTTTTGGCCACGTTGATATCTCCGTGGAGGGTGACTACACGTCCGCGTTTCGTGTAGTATTTCATCTTCAGGTGGACCGTTGAAGGTACGGCCGTCAGTTCTGCCAACGTGGTCCTCCCCATTATACAGTTGTAGAGGGGACGGGAAGTCCACCACCAAGAAACGCGTCTTCACCTGTCGAGCAGTTTCCTCAATCCCGAAGGTGACCATCAGTTCCACGAAACCCCACGGTCTGGTGGTCGCGCCGTTGAAACCTTGTAGGTCTGATCCTACGTACGGGGACAAGTGTTGCTTGGTCAGCTGGAGGGTCTCGAAAAGGTGGACGTACATGATGTCCACCGAGCTCCCCTGGTCGACCAAAATTCTGTGGACGTCAAAGTTGGCCATCTGTGCCCGGATCAGGAGGGGGATGTTGGCGTTCGGCGCCCCGCCGGGAAGTTCCTCGAGGTAGAAGGTAATCGGATTCGATCTTCCTTTAACCCTCTCGAGGGTAGGAGCTCGAGGAGTTGTTGCTTTCAGCTCGTCAAACTTCCTCTTTATTGACCCCACGGTCAAGCGGTCAGGGGCTCCGCCCGATATGACCAGGGCTTGGGGGAAAGACTCCCAGGTGCTTCGGGCACTTATCGAGTCTTCAGCCGGGAAGTTCTTCCACATGTCCCGGACAGCTTCAGGGCTGTCGAGTTCTCCCGAAAAACCAAATTCTTTAGGTCGCGTGATGCTCAACGCGACTTGCAGCGATCCGTTGTTGGGAGAGGGAGTTGACTCCTCGACATTCTGAGCCTCCTGGCCGCTAGGGCGGGGGGCCTCTTGCTGCTTGGCGTACTTCTTCAGGTACCCTTCTTTGATCAGCGTTTCGATTGCGTCCTTAAGGTGGACGCAATCTTCAGTAACGTTTCCGTGACTGTGATGAAATCGACAATACTTGGACTTGTCAGCATTTGGTTTGGAAACCGTCGGTTTCGGGAAGCGGATTCCCCCTTTGACGAACTCCGAGTTGGAACAGTCGCTGAAAATACGCGAGCGGGACACGTTCAATGGTGTGTAATCTTTGAAAAGGCCAGATGGTCCCCGTGATTCGCGGGGCTCTTTGGTCCGGGCTTCTTTCTTTCTTTCCCCGCCTCGCCTAGGTGGAGGGGAGTCTTCTCTTCTCCTGTCTCCACCCCGCCTAGGTGGAGGGGAGTCTTCTTCCTTGTTTCCGCGGGGGCCTTCTCTGCGTCTCGAGTCGAGGGCAATTTGTGCAGCCTCAGCTTCCTCGAACTCAATATGTGACTGAGCCCTCTCGAGGAGGCCTTCAAAGCTGCGGGGACGGTGCAGCCCGACGGATTCTGCGAACTTAGATCCTATCCTCAAACCCTTGATGATGAGATACATTTTGATGTGGTCGGTCACGTGGATCTCGACTGCCTCTTTGTTGAACCTCTCTATGTAGCTCCGGAGAGGTTCATCCTTCCCCTGAAAGATGGCTTCCAGGGAGGCTATCGTCTTCGGATGTCGACGAGACGCCGTAAAGTGTTTTCGAAAGCGTTCCCTCAGGACCCTCCACGACGTAATTGATTCAGAAGCTAGGTTTTTATACCAAGCCGTGGCCCCTTTCCGAATAGTCGTAGGGAATAGTCAACATTTGATTGCGCCGGAGACGTTCCTGAAATCGAGCAGAGCCTCAAAACTCTCGACATGGTCATCAGGATCGGATGTCCCGTCATAGGTTCCTAAGGATGGGGGCCTCTCCAGGCCCTTAGGAATAGGGGCGTCCATGATGTGTCTGGCCAGAGGGGTCCGGTAGTCGTCGTCCTCGCTGGCTCCCGGAGACACAGTGGGGGAGTGTTGTCCGCGAACAAAGTGACGTCTCAGGGAGTGGTCCCTTGGGCGTCCTTTCGGGTCCTCGGTTTCTGTCTTGTTCCTTTTATTTTTCGAGGATCGAACTGGTCCCTTTGGTGGCAGGGAGAGGTAGCGTTTCTGAGGCTATTCCGGCTGGGTACACTCTAAGTGTGGCCTGCGACCTCTGGGGACCGGGGAAGGACTGCGCGATGCCTCCGGGGACTGCGAACGTCTTGGAAACGGAGGTGGTCGGGGTCTTCGCGGGGAAGACCGACCGCGACTTTTCTCCAGCGTCTCGATCCGGATGTTCTGATTGAAGATCATCTGGTTGGTCTGATTGACCAACGCGAACAGGGCGGCAGTGCTCGGATCCGCAATCGTAAAGAAAAGGCCACAGTTTCACACTTCGGATTCAATGTTTTTAAACATATGTCTACGATTTGAAAACCCTGGCCAAAGCTTGTATGTGGCCACAGTTTTTGAGTTGTGGAAAAATTTAGCATGGTCGTAGGCCATTTTTCTTGTAGTGTTTCCCCAGTGAAGTCGCCATTTCTGTTGCGGTGAAAATCGGATAACAAGCTATTAATTAACTTGCATCACAAAACTTTGAAGTTCACCACCGACTTTGATTTATCCAAAGGAAAGGTTTAAGATCGAGAAAAACATAAAGGGGGGAGATCTAAGGTTCGGGGGTTGGTTACGCCTAGGGAAGGTATTAGCATCCTAAACGTCCGTAGTACTCTACGGGAACCTCTTGTGTTTAGCTTGTTATGTCTTACTCGCTTGCTAAGGGTGCTATGCTAAAGGTTGAAACCCTATGGGTTAGTATCTAAGTATACTCGACAAGGTATCGCACCTTGCGCCTACGTATCCTGACGGCAGTGGAATCAGAGTATCCGTAGTTCATCGATCTAAGGGTGAAAAAGGAACCATTGACTATGGCCAAAGTTCCAAGGGGAAATGAGTATGAGCTCATTTTAGAGTTCACGATAACTCTCTAAATCTAAGTTATAGGGGGAAAGTGAATTCTCATGATGGTGAGAATCACATAGTGTTCAAAACTCTAACCTATTTCTAATTTATGATTTCGTGGCTCTCATGAGGCCAAGAAATGGAATAAACTTTAGAGGATAAGGTTGGGTGGTTTGTTTAGTGACTCATGAGCCAATTTAGGATGATCTCCCTTTGGAATTGGGGGAAGATAATAGTTTTAAAATTACTATGAAAAAAGTTATATGAATTATATGATGAAGATATAACAAGACAGGAACAAGATAATAAGATGAAGCAAAGCTTATAAAATCATGCAAGGTTAGAATTATTCATATTGGACAATACTCAAGCAACATAAACAAAGATAACATCATGAGATGGATAAAAAAAGTACAATAAAACCTTAAAAGAATTTCCAATTTCCACATGAATAAAAGCAAACAAGATTAAACATTTTCAACCATTTCTTTTTATATTCAACTAGTAGATCCAATTAGAAACAAATAGCAAAAAGAATGGAAGAAAAAGGATGAAAAATGAATAAATTATGAAGGTTTGAAATATGAAGCTTAAACCATAAGAAATAAAACAAACATGTGGTAAAAAAGAAGGAAATGGCATTTCTAGGGATTGAACACAGAACCCTGCGTGTACAGCCTAAAACATTACCAACCGTGCCATGCGCGCGTCTTGAACAAAAAATGATAACACATGTATATATGTGAGGGAAGCGAAATTCAGAAAATAAAATAAAAGGACTAGGGCGAGGGGGATTCGAACCCCAGTCCTAAGGGTTAAAGGGCGCATGTGCATGTGTGTGCTTGCCACTGGGGTGGCTGCTACATCCGGTAACAATCCTGACTTAATTAATACATAACCCTTGCACGCTGTTGCGGTGAAAATCAGATAACAAGCTATTAATTAACTTGCATCATATTTCTTTTACAACCGACTTTGATTTATCCAAAGGAAAGGTTCAAGATCGTTAAAAAAACCTAAAGGGGGAGATCTAAGGTTCGGGGGTTGGTTATACAAAGGGAAGGTATTAGCACCCTAAGTATCTATAGTACTCTACAAGAACCTCTTGTTAATGTTTGTGTTAAGTTATGTTTGCTAAGGTAAATCTGTACTAAGACTAAGGTAAAGACCTAGGTATGTATATACACTAAGTTTGCTCGCCAAGACGTCGTATCTTGTGCCTACGTATCTGACTAAAGAATCAGAGCAACCGTAGTTCACCTAACTAAGGGTGAAATAAAAGGAAACATTGACTATGGCTAACGTTCCAAAGGGAATGAGCATAAGCTCATGTAGAGTCCACGATAACTCTCTAAGTCTACGTTATGAAAGGAGGAAGTGAATTCTCATGATAGTGAGAACCACACAGAGTTCATGATAACTCTGTAAGTCTGAGCAAAAGGTAAAGTGAGTTCTCATGATAGTGAGAATCACATGGAGTTCATGATAACTCCATCCTATTACTAAACTATGAGGGAAACGGCTCTTATGAGGCCAAGGATGAAATGGGAAAGGTTTGTGACTTAGGAGTCAAAGTAAAGATCTTTCCTTTGGAAGGAGGGTCAAGTGTGAACGATCGTGAATATGATTTAAACAGTGTGAATGTGAACAAAGATATAATCCAGATAATATGAGTAGGATATGAACAAGAATATGATCAAGATAGAATGAACAAGATATGAACATGGTATATACAGTGACATCAAAGTCGAGTGATAATAAATCAAAGACTGATAGTATCCACATAGTATCATGTTAACATGCTAAAAAACGATGTCAGGCAAACATATATACATGCAGACATAAAAAATGCATCAATGTAAATGAGCAAGAGATAGAAAGACTTGACCAGAATAGGGCATAAACACTTCCCACTGATGGGCCACTGACCAGCCAAGCAAGATCCGAAGACCAGAATACCAACTCCAAGAGCATAGGGTAAAAGTCCTAAATCTAAGTCCTCAGTCCAAAACACAATAGTAACCACAGTCCGGTCAATTGAGTTTTTTAGGGTTTCGATATTTATTAGTGTATTTTAAATGAACAAATAAAATGAACAATATACACAAGATATAAATATGAACAATGATAATATTAACAAGGATAATAATCGACATAAAGAATAAATCAAGATATATATATATTGACTGAAAGTAAATTTAGTGATTGTTGATTAATTTATTGGATCGATGAATCGGGTCCAATGTAGTGCTGATCCGTCGTAGTACGGTCTATGTGGGAGACCATACTATAGGAGGATGCACAATTTGATCTTTGTGTTAAGACACGATAGAGAAATGATATAGAAGATCATTCTCCAAAGAAACCGTTCCACACGAAAAGAAAAGGTAAAGACCTCGTCTTAGATCACAAACTCTCGTTAACTTATCGAAGGTAACCTATCACGATCCCAAAGTATAGAAAGTAATCTCGGGATTACTCACTACAGATTTGAAATAATGAAGGTTGATCGCCTCGACAAATAACGTTTGTGAACAAAGAACTTCATCGATCAAAAAATGAAAATGAAGATATAAGAAAATACGGAATGAAATGAAAATAAAGTCGGTCTCGTCTTAATCAAGATTTAATCGAGAAATCGATAATCTTTTGGTTAGACTTTCATTGACCGATAAAATAAAAGAGGTGGCCTCATATATATCACGACTTTTAGTAATTTGAATAAATCGACTAAGTCATGATTTTTGTATATCATTGGCCCAAAATAATGAAAGATGAAATTAAAATGAAAATAAAGGTGGTCTCGTCTAGATCAAGATTTAACTCGATAATCTTTTTGTTAGACTTTCATTGACCAACTAAAAGGAAAAATATGGCCTCATATAATCAAAATGTATTGATTTCCAAAAATCAACGATATTATGATGTTTTTATGTCATTGGCCAAAAATAAAATAGAAAATGAGAAACAAAAAGGAGTAGAATAAAAGATTTGAAATTGCTAAACAAGATAAATCAAAACTTTTTAGAAATTGTTTTAAAACAAATTAAGTAGAAATAAATGGATAGTGCAAGGAAACAGGGAATGGTGCGCTTGGATTCTGAAAGAGCAAACTAGGTGGAATCCCTTGGGCTTTTACAAGGCCCATCATCCATCCTTCCAAACAACACCCTACGGGTGCCAAACCCATAAACAGAGTATGTTGACAAAGTAAAAAAATGGACTAAGACGAAACGGTACGAGGCGGTGTGAATAGATCCCAAAGGATCCGTTTTGGGCCTTAAGCCCGTACCCGAAAAACAAATTAAAAACTTGAGACCAAAAGCCTACATTTCTTAAAAATAGAATCAAGGAAAGGTATAAACACAACACCAGACGCATCATCACCAGACTCAAACCAAAATCGTACAAAGGATGAGCAAAAAACAAGACGAAAAAAATCGATCAGGTCACAACTTTCTCCAACTCAGGTTCACTAGCGGTTTCAATCAGATTCTGGTTTGCATCAGATTCTGACTTATGTTGTTTTGACCTCGTTTTGGTTCTTGCTCTTCCATTTCTCTCTACTCGCTCACGGCTTGGATTTCAAGTTTGGGGGTTCGTTTTGTTTCAATTTCATCTCATCTCCATCTCTTTTTTTGGTTATTTTTTGGGATGAAAGATGGATGATTTGAAGATTGAAGTTGTTGCTGAGGGTTTGATTGAGGGTAGGGTTGTGCGATCAGAGAATGCCTGAAGGAAGAGGATTGTTTCGTTCCGTTTGTCTCAAACTCTCTTTCCGTTCTCTATTTCCATCTCCTCTCTGTTTATGGTTTTGATTTTTTTTTTTTGGGTACTGTTGTCGGGTTTGATGTTAAAGAACGGTATTGTTGTTGATGAAGAACAGAGCAGGAGAGGAGTTTGGGTTTGATTACATTTGGGTATGGGTTTATTAAGTATTTGTTGTTTTGGTTACAAAAACATCGAAGGAGAATCAGGTTGAAGAGGTTGATTTGAGGGGTGTTGCGATCGAGTGAAGAGGGTTAAGGTTGGGAAAAGTTGAAAAGGTTTGTTTTTGTCATTAGGGTTGTTGAAAGAGAGATGTTTTGAGGGTCGAAACAAGGTCGAGGAAGGTTGAAAGGCCGTTTGATGAGAGGAAAGTGGCGAATCCTTACAGGTTGGAGAAGAGGTATTTTTATCACAAGATTTGGGATTGTTTTTGCGGTGTAGCAGGGTAAAAAATGCAGACACAATAGGATTTCAGTGTTTAGTTGCTGTTGTGTAGCAGAGTTTTGTTTTGGAGTGGTGTGTAAGCTTTGAAGTAGTGGCGGGAGACGTTGGGTCTCGCTGAAGATGGTCACTCACTTCCCTATTTTTGTATTGGTTTGAACAAACAAAAAAAGTGTAATGGGCTTGGCTCAATGACTATTTTTTTGTGGTTTTTTATAAAATTAGATCCTAAACTTAAATTGTATCAAAATTAAAAATTAAAATTGAAATTTGACTATAATAAAAATATGTATTAAAATCTAATTAAAACTAAACTAAAGAATAAAATTTTAAATTGGAATTAAAATTAAACTAAATTGAAATATTAAACTCAATAAATTCTAAATAAAATCCTAAAAAAAGACAAATTCTAAAATGAAATGATAAAAATGGCTAAAAACATGATTAATGATCAATGGCCCAAAAGACAGCAAATGCTAAAATGACCGGCAAAAAACGACGTGCAGAAAACCATAGTATCTGAGGGTAAAATTTGGGGTGCAACAGTTGCCCCTATTTAAATATCTTCACCGGATGACAAGGGATATGGAAAGATGGTGAAAGATATTTAAATATAGATAACCGAAAATTTTGTCCTTAGAGACGCTGATATGCAATGATATGAACCAAACTAGTCTAGGATGCGGACGTGCCATGAACTTCTAGTATGATGGTATGATGCCATGATGGTGGAAAAATGCAATCAACAACGAAAGCAAACACACACAGGTGGATAACACCGGGGAAGGATGAAGGTTAGTATCCATGAGGTAAACTCACTGGGGATACAAGCTAACAGACCAAAAGAGACTTACTGGGGAGACTCCAAGGAAACAATGGGGATAGAAAAACTGAGGGGAAACCCTACAAGTTCTTACTGGAGATAGGACACCAAAGAGGTGTTCTCCACTGGGGAAAGATCCAGGGAGGTAGACGACGCGGTTCAAAAGTAACCGGACGATACTGGGGAAAAGACACATTCTTACTGGGCATGAAACCAGAAAGAAGACATGCTCACCACAGGGGATCAGTTTGAAATAAAAGGATAGACATCCTACAAAGATTTTCTGGGGATTTCCTATACTGAAGAGTTCAAACGGGGTCTTCAAGAAAAGCCAGAAAAGACAGAGGTAAACTCTGCGTCAGATGATGAAAGGTGACTGGACCTTTTGGCTGTGAATGAGGTTAATGAATAAAAAATGTACCATAACTGGTTGAGATCACAAATATGATTCCGTTTATGGAGGATGCCAGCGATGACTGGACTTTAGGTTCAAGCTTGACACGATTCAAGCAGGAACAAACTGAAATAAAAGCCTAAGGTGACTTGATTCAAACCAAAGACGGTGCCAATGATAATTGGACTTTGGGTTCAAGTTTGACACGATTCAAACAGGAACGGGATCTTAAGACAAGAGAAAATGTTTGACACGATTTGAACAAGGACTCGATTCAAGTTTGACACGATTCAAACAAGAACAAGATCTTAAAACAAGAGACAATGTCCGACACGATTCGAACAAGGACTCGGTTCAGGTTTGACACGATTCAAACAAGAACAAGATCTTAAAAGCCTAAGGTGACTCGATTCAAACCAAAGACGGTGCCAACGATAATTGGACTTTGGGTTCAAGCTTGACACGATTCAAGCAGAAACGGGATCTTAAGACAAGAGACAATGTTCGACACAATTCGAACAAGGACTCGGTTCAAGTTTGACACGATTCAAACAAGAACAAGATCCTAAAACAAGAGACAATGTCTGACATTATTCGAACAAGGACTCGGTTCAGGTTTGACACGATTCAAACAAGAACAAGATCTTAAAACAAGAGACAATGTCCGACACGATTCGAACAAGGACTCGGTTCAGGTTTGACACGATTCAAACAAGAACAAGATCTTAAAAGCCTAAGGTGACTCGATTCAGACCAAAGACGGCGCCAACGATAATTGGACTTTAGGTTCTAGCTTGACACGATTCAAGCAGGAACGGTTTTAAACAACAGGAAAGATGCCAGCGATGACTGGACTTAAGGTTAGACTTCTTGGGGAATACTGCACAAAGAATCAAGATCTTACACTCAAAGGTAAAGATCGGACATAAGTCTAGCTTAGCCAAAGGTTTAAGATAAACCGGGAATGTCTTCACTTTACTAGTGAAATAAAGGCTCACATTGTCAAAGAGTATGAAGACAGGAAGAAGACATTATCTCCACTTGGGGATCAATGTGAAACAAAAGGATAAACAGATTTCCTGGAGATTCTTATAATGAAGAGTTCAAACGGGATCTTCAAGAGAAACCAGAAAAGGCAGAAACAACTCTGCGTACCAGTATAAGCTGGACTTTTGAACACTTTATCAAAAAGATTGACGGAAAAAAAACACCTTAACTAGGGATCACGTCAAACGGGTTGATGGAAAATGATTGATTGAAGGTGAAATCAAGGATGGATAAGCTTCTCGTGATATAGATGACCACTTATCATTGTAGAGGTAATGATAGCAAAATAAACTTCTCAAGATGATTGAAATTTGTCGTTGGGCATAACTTCCAAAAAGATATTGGTATTACAACACTGTTGGAGAAAATAAACATGTCTTCAATGGGGATCTGTAAAAGATTCTTCCTGTGAGACACAATGCAAAATAAATGCACTTGAAAGTGGGTTCAGAAACCACACCTGCCAGGGACCAAGGTTCAGTCTAGGAGCAAGCTAGAAAGAAACGGTCAAACAAGACTCCAATTAAGGAATGAATTCAACTGGGGATTTATCTTATCCGAATGTGGAAAAAGATAACTGAAGCAACCATCATCCACGAGGATAAAACTCTGTGGGGAATTCAGAAAGAATGAGCACTTTATGCCTAGGGCTGACACCTCTATTGGAGAGAAAAGACAAACCCAGTCACTTGGGGAGATAAACGCCAACGTGAACAACACAGGTAAACACCAGAAACATGTAGCAAAAATGATAATATGCTATGCATATGAGTGCTTATGCCATGCTTAAGCTTATGCTGACAAAATAGACAAGAAGCGAAACTGGAGATGAAATAAACATCTCGACGAGGATACCCAGCCAAACTCAAAAGGTTAGACCATCACTGGGGGTGAAGTAGCTTTACTTCAAGGTTATGTCCTTCTCTGGGGGAAAGAGTACTCCACTTGATATAGCATCTTGACTTCACTAGGAATACCATCATGAGTTTAATTTCTTCATTGGAGAGAAGAGATCCATTAGGAAGTGCCAAGATTAGCTGAAGAGACAACTTACTGGGAGCTAGCATAGATGCCACAAAAGCTGAGTAATTCTGCATAACTCATCTGCCCCAGGGTACATGGTCTGTCAAAAGAATACATCAAGAGGATTTTATAGAAGAATTGGCATACAAGGTGTTTCAATATCTTCAAACTCTTGGAGAGATTTTTCGAATCTCGACATAACTGCCCCTGATTGACTGCTTTGCACGACAGAGCCCGTGAACTAGTTATGTGTCTTGATCGAAACCCCAGGTTGAAGCTGAGAGATTGATTGGGCTCTGCTAGGGAAAATCATTATACAAAGCCTAAGAGGAGGCTGGATTCTACTTGGGGAAAAATCATTATACAAAGCCTAAGAGGAGGCTATCTGATAGTTTATACTCCTCCCGGAGTGTCTTGCAACAAAATCCTTGAGTTAGTTATCCAGTCTGGTTGTTGAAAACTGGGGAATAAACTTGCCCCTGTCAGCTTGGTTAATATGTGAAGAAGATGTCCCAGACTAGTTGACCTTTGAGAGGTTTGTCGAATCTCGACTTGACTGCTTCTGATTAACTGGTCTTGTGATGATAAGTCACCAAGAGGATTTTACAGAAGAATTGAAATGCCAGATGCTTCAATGTCTTCAAAATCTTGAAGAGACCCATGAGTCTTGACATAACTGCCCTAGTTCAACTGTATTCGCAATACAAAGTCCTTTAAATTGTGGTAGAAACAACTGGGGAACAAACTTGCCCCTGTTGATGGGTCATCGGAGTCCAAACTCGTCATGAAATGACCTCAAGAAGGCTTGCCCCAATATTCCGAACTTTGAAGAGTTCTGCCCCTGATTCAATAATTCTTGAAATGATGGATCGGCAGAACCTTCCGCTTAGTTGTCCCTTGACTGAGCTTCCTTTATCAAATCAAATTCCCTAGCTGACTGCATTTGTCGGGATTCCTTTGATGTTGAATCATTTCACAAACAAGTATTGTTCATTTAAAATTGGCAATTTCAGTGCAAAAATTCATGCAAGCTTTTGAAATCAACTTTTATTGATGAAACACGCACAGTGGAATGATTAAGTAATCAAAAACAAAGTGGATCTGGTCATTTACAAAATGACAGATGAAGTGATCAACACACACAACTAGCAAAGATCATTAGGAGTCGGGTTAATCAACCTTGCTGTAGTATGCTTTCAAAATAACCTTACCTCAATTAGGTCTTTTAAGGGTTGTAACGTGACTTGGTTCACGGTTTTATGAAACAAAGATAAAGGCTCAAAGTTTGTTTGGTACCCACCCCATCTTCGTGATGAACTCCAATCCTAAGCTCAGTTAACTTAAGCTATACATTCAGGTTCCTTCAGACTAGGAACGAACTGATGATCATTGATGATGATTTAGACACCTTGGATAGTCAGTACTCCCTCGCAGAATTTGGTTAATCTTTGAGACTTTGAGACTTCTGCTTGTCTTTGCTGGTTGAGGTCATGATACCTCTTCTTTTGATTTGATTGAGGTCACGATACCTCTCTTTGTTTGTGGTTAGGACCTCCTTTTTGTTTGATTGTTGCTCTAAAACTCCCTTTTTTGGCTGTTGTACAAGTTCTTTTTGTATAAGGCAAGGTTCTGGGCTTCCCATCTTTCTTGGCTTTTGCCTTAAAAGAGACTCGGCTCATCCTTTGATTAAGAATTTTTCAACTATCCTTCCTTATTGTTGCTTGGATGAACAACTTGTACGACGCTAACTCATTTGATTTGAGAGATCTGACTGGTGTCTTGCATGAAGCGCTTGCGTTCGAATGCGTAACCAAGTTAAACTGAGAACTACCCTGCCCCAAGGTTGAGATTTTAAGGGTTTTTTGTATAAAGAAAGAAAACTCCTACTTCTAGGCTCGAAGGGTTAACGAGGGATTATCTTCCTTATTTCTCCAGTGTTTGGGGATTGAACAATGCCTTACATCCTCGGCGAGGTTTAATTGAAAGCATACCACAACAATTATGGATAATATTTTCATCATCCTCCCTAATCTTTGCTTGAACAAAAGGATTGATATGGGAAAAAAATTTGTCTGTTTTTTTTGTTTTTTGTCTTTATGAACACAAAAGTAAATGAGTGAAACGAATGGACTTAATCAAAAGATGCACAAACATTTCATTAATCTTGCCAATTTGAAAGTACAACAATGCTTATAAGCAAATATAATTCAAACATGCAAAGAAAATACAACAAAAATGCTAAACAGCCAAATGATTGCCAGCTTTAGGGAATTGAAATTTCCTTCTTAATCTGCCAAGCTGAGATAGTCATCTTCAGAGTTGATTGTCGAGATCCGCTTGAGAATCATCTTCACACATACTCTCAGAAAATTCTTCCACCTCAGAGTCTGATGATCCTGCCTGATTAGGCGAAGGTTTGCTGATTTGGACGCCTTGAGGTGTAACACCCCAATTCCCAACGCGAATAAATAATACATAATTTAATTAGAGTAAATAAAAATTTATTTTTCCGACAGAAACAGGGATGCCACACTTAAAGAAATAAAACATATTCCCTGCTCAAATATTTTTGATACATAGCACAAAATAGAATACCCTCAAAGGAAGTTCAATTATGGAATAAAGCGGAAAGATCCATAACTGACTTGTTTTACAAAATAAATTGTTTTATAACATATAAATATTCATACAAAGTCAATACCAAATAGATACAACAAATGTATACATATATAACGTAATCGTTCTCGACTCCCGTGCTACGTATCAGAGCAGACACCAAGACCGACAACAGAATGGAGAACTAATCTTCCCAAAAGCCTCCCAGACACAAATCTGCAATTGCCTCATAGAGCAACAAACCACAGCAGAAGGGTGAGAAATAACAACTAAATCAAGATTGCATAATAATATGCAAACACATAAAAATTCACATGCATAGTTATTCTCACCACATCATCGCATATTAACACATATATCATGCCACATATACATAACATAAACCAATTATACTAACATAATCACATATTCACACATAAGGCACACCATAGTCATAACATATAGAAACACACCACCACATGACATAGCACATGCCTACACATAAGACATATTATCCACAACCAATGCATTTATCGCACATGCACATCAATTCACCAATTCAAACATAAATCTCAACACATAATCAATTAATTCACAATTTCCACACATAATCAATCCATTTATGATTTTTCCACACAAAATGCATCCATTCACAATTCTCACACATAATCAAATCATTCATGATTTATGCAAATGCATAGAGACCGACACAATGACTATATGCAATGCATATGCGGTACCATCCATCCATCACATCTCATCACCAGTTCACTCAGAAACTCTGCTGGAATCATCGCTTGTTACTTAATGTAACTCCCCGTTGGGCACACGATGATCCCCGTCGCTCACACCTCTTATTTTTAAGGCACACTATCTGATCCAATCGCTTTAGGTCCTCTTATTTTTAAGGCACACGACGTTTATGGATCGCTCACACCTCTTTGTATAAGGCACACGACCCGATCGCTCACACCTCTTTGTATAAGGCACACGATCGTCTATAACCATCACTCACACCTCTTATTTTTAAGGCACACGATCCATCCGATCGCTTTAGGTCCTCTTATTTTTAAGGCACATGATGTTATAGCGGATTCCCTCTGGAATCGATTCGTCGCTCACACCCCACAAGGGCACACGACAACACAAGATGCATATCATGATGCTTGACACACAAGAACTCATGAAAATCAAATGCATCTTCACAATTCAACCATATGAATTATCTCATCATCATTATTCATGCATTGAAAACAATTCAAACAATGCATTTCAAACCATAATGGCCACCACACAACATATATTGAATTTCACATAAATAATGCATTTCATCACAAACCACAAACCACAACAATCATACAATCACAATTACTTCCACAAGGGATTCAAACCACAAAGGTTACCCACAATACATCATAACAATGTACATTGATATTCAATCAAACAATGTATTTTACCACACAACAACATCATTAATCACGCATCGAGGTCCAATCCAAAACAATACACATATTTGCCATAAGGCCACAACCCATCATCACAACATTCCATCATGTATATTCACATCATATAACATCACACAAAAAACACGAATTAATTAAATCATCTTTTACCCTCCAAACCATTTTTAATAGAAATAATATTTCATTAGCTTTCCAACGCTTCAAACGGGGGTCAAAACGGACTTACGGTTCAAAAGTTATGAAGAAAACAAAATCAGACATTTTGGAAAATTTGTGTCACGCGCAGGTATGCTCAGGTCGAGTCTTTAGGTCGACTCAAGGTTCATTAGGTCGACTCATAGTCCTTTAGGTCGACTCATACTGCGCAGAATTTGTTAAAAACTCAGTTTTCGATCGTTAAATACCTTCCGGACCTCCGATTTCGATTCCGTAAAAAGCCCCGGTCTCAGAATTCGACATACTACAATATTTTCACCATTAAAAAGTCATCCAACACATTTTCCACGGTTGAAATATTTTGAAATATAGTTTTATCAATTTATCACAACTCCAAACTCTCTCAAAAACACACAAACGACCATTCCCGATTAATTCCTATCCGCACCCTACTATACTACACAACTTATTCCAAATTCTAACCGTGAAAATATCGATTTCTACTCATATTGCTCATTTCCAACCTAAATGAAAACTAAAGAAAATAACCAAAACAATCCAAGAAAACATACACATATACATATACAAGCAAGATATAATCGGAACTTCTCACCCTTACCCGATTATTCGCGCTTGAAACGGAGATTTCCTCTTTTTCCTCTTCTCTCTTTTCCTTCTCTTCTTTCTCTCTGTTTTTCTTCTTCTTTTCTAACTTTCTCTTTTTCTCTCGTTCTAACCAATATATATATATATATATAAAATACTTATTATATAATATAAATCCAATAGGGTAAAATATCTCCAATTGATATTTTGTCTTCTAATACCAATTGATCAATTATTAGAGTTACCTTAAAATACTCTCTTTTCTCTCAAATCTCTATTTATAAAAATATCTACTCCCAAAAAGACCAAAATACCCCTACTCTCAAATATCTCGCAAACGCTCTCAAAACGCAATAAAACATCAACAGCGATGAAATATATTTCGGGAAATAAAAGTTGAAAAGAAATTATAATTTATTGCAAATATTTTACCTATCAGAGAAATTAGCCAATTAACTCAATTAGCAGGTAAATTACAATAAATTCACACATTTCACAAAAT
Source organism: Lathyrus tuberosus (assembly GCA_022829125.1). Taxonomy (NCBI): domain Eukaryota; kingdom Viridiplantae; phylum Streptophyta; class Magnoliopsida; order Fabales; family Fabaceae; genus Lathyrus; species Lathyrus tuberosus. The sequence goes on along the minus strand of JALAZF010000044.1, from coordinate 12,716,001 downwards.
TCACATAAATTGTTAGTTCTTGTAATTGGCTGAAATTTTGGTAAAACAATGTTAATGTCATGGTTGATGTCTCAACATGAGCTTCTAACATTATTATGTTTAGTTAACTTTCTGGCTTTGTAAAAGAGTTAAAGTGCTGAAGAGTGATGTCACATGCGATGTCTTGACATCACTATACCAGAACATTAAAACATTAGGTTGTGATGCTTTTAGGGCTGCACGTATTTCTAGTGTTAATGAGATATTCTGTTGAAAAGAATAAGAGATTGCAGGCGAATATCATGGGCTAGATATATTCTGTTGCAATCATTAGTCTATTGCTAATTTGATGCAAAAAGATATGGAGAGTAATTAAGAGTTAATTATGAAGATTTGATTGAAGATTTAATTGAAGATCTATTGAAGAGCAGAATCTGTTGCAGATTTGGTGCAGAGGATTTGAAGGCCCAAATCCAGTTGGGAAAAGCTATAAATAGAATACTTGTAATCTAGAAGAGGTACGGGTCCAAGATGTAGATCATTAGGGCTTTGTCGAAGTGAACCACTCGGGTTGTGAGATGGTCACTGTGTTCTTACTCAGAAACCTGTAGGTAATGAGTTTTGTATTGTTCTTGGAGGAAGCTTTGAAGCAACTCCAATGTGTGTCATGGAAGGGTGACTGTTACTTGTATGTGATTGACGAGTTGTTGATAATCAAGTTGTTGATGCAATGATGGAGATGTTGACTGCTAGACATCATTGCGATGATTAGGAGTGAGATTGAGTCTCTTATCTAGGGAGGACTTAGATAGAAGGGTCATTGGGTAGTGATTAAATTAGGTAGATTGTCAACTGGTTTGTTGAGTCTGTAATTTGATACTACTAATAGTGGACTTCCTTCCTGGCTTGGTATGCCCCCAGATGTAGGTTGTTGGACCGAACTGGGTGAACAATCCTTGTGTGATTTTCTGTTGTTTTACATTGTCCATTGCAGAATGTGGTGTTGTGACATCACATGTAACATCACATGTTTCTATTATTGACTTGTTCATACAGCAGATATTGATGTTGGGACATTGCACTTGACATCACATGTCTGTGCCAGAATTTCAATTGGTATCAGAGTAGGCATCATGTCTATTTCTGGATGAGATATTGGGAAGATACTTTCTGGTTCATGAGCAAGGAAGAGAGTTGGTTGGATGATCCCTTGAGTGAAGGATGGACTATTCATGATAAGAGTACTTTTGGCACGTGGTATGCAAGGATTTTTTTAATAGTGCTTGGAGGTTGTTGAGGAGTAGTTCCGCTGCATGGTATATGATGTAACTCTGGTAGTGAGGTTCCAGGTATGAATTCTCTTGAAAAGACATTAGGGTTTAGTCTCCTCAGCAGGATATTCTCTGCAAGACATCTTCAAAGATACTTGAGGAAGAGTGTATGACATGGATGTTTCCAGTTTTGTTGAAGACCAATCTGTCCAGAACAGTGATTCCTTATGGTGAAAGAAGAGGGTAGAGCCATAGCAAAAGAGTATCACTGTCAAATTTTTCATGCGGGAGTGAAGATCTTGATCAGTCATCTCTTAAGCTTAGTTGTGGTTTCATCAAGAAAGAAGCTGAGTTTACTATATCAATTCTAATGTCTCGACATCATGCTTCACATTAGCAGTTTATGGTAAATGCTAAGTCGAGACCTATTAGATTGTAGCTATTTTGAAGGATCACTGAAACTGTGAAGTTGAACAATTTTTTGAAATGCTCAGCCGGTGGTCAATTGGTGTTTGCTTGAGCTCTTTCAGTGTTGTGCCTTGAAGGATTCAAAGGAGCAGATTGTCTATGGTATGGATGGCAGTTATTACTTTTTGAGGTCTGAACTGTGTGCTTATTAGAAGAAGCCTCTGGAAGAGTGTGTTATGCAAGTTACTGCAGTTTTGTTGGTCTAATATGCTCTCTTATGTTCCCTGCAAGAGATATGTGTGGATGAATATGATTAGGAGTTGTGATTAAGACTAATGTCAGAACTAATGTTGAAACATCAATTCAGTTCTTTGCTCAGGGTATAGTAAAAGTTCAAGACACTGACCTTACCTAGAAGAATTGTGTGGTATAAGTGGTTGTCGTGATGGTTAGAATCAGCAGATGGCGGTTGGGTGAGAAGGTTACCTTGATAGGAGTTGAGTATTTATCTGCTTCTGATAAGGAGGTGCTTTCAACTAATGACAAAATACATAGACGGGAGATTATGTATATGTCTGATGTAAAAGTGCAAGTATTAAGAATATACTTTTCTCTGTGTGGCTGTTTATTTCTCTTCGTGGTGCTGTTGAAGATGAAGTTGGGAGCATGGTGTTTGCTCTAGTCGTGAAGGTCGAGGATAAGTGGTAGTTATCTCTGGCTTTCTACTGACGGCTCTACTTAGGGAAGTGACTTTCATTAGTACTGCTATGGGGTAGTCTTGGACTACTTATTTTCTGAAGATTCAGATGTGGTAGGTTTGAAGTCTTTGGAGTTTCTAAGCAGGATGGAGGTTGTCTACTCAAGCTTGATTGTTGAATCAAGTCTATGAGAGCATAGAAATCTGTTTCTGCAAAGGGAGGAGGTTCTTCTAAGTGGTAGAAGGAAGAGCTGAATTCAATAGTTGGATATCATAATCAGAAGTCTCAGCAGGTGATGTGGCACATCAGCTTATGATAGGATGATCTACAGGGATGAACAATAGGATGATTCAAAAAGATCGTTCTCATGGCAGTTTGTGGGAGCTGCAGGAAGGAGAAGATGTTACATGACCATGGCTTAGGGAGTCTAAGTGTGTTTGCTTTTGAGCAAGTGGAACATGTGACTTGAAGATCAAGGTTCCTTGGTGGATCAAGATATCTTTGTGAGAGCTCTGACAAACGTGAAAAAGGTCAAAATGTGGCATTTGGCTGCTTTCATGTGAGGATTCATGATTGTAGTGATCATACTGAGGCTTTTGGTGGATCCAGATAATCAGAGTATGGCAGCTGGTTATTTTGAGGATTGTCTTGGAACAAGTTACTCTTGGGCAGAAGGGTGATGAGTTGAAGACTCAAGGAGATTATTCATCTTGAAGGTGGATGAAAGTTTTATTCTCTAGTTCTTTGGATTACTATGCAATAGTAAGTCCAGTTGGTGGAGCATATCAAGAACCACGATGATGATGACTTGGTGTGTGACAGATGTTCTAACTTGTGTTGAGACATTATCCGGATGGATATCCTTGGTGAAGGATAATTATGCTCTGGTTCTGAAGCGTGGTGCCTACATTATGCATAAGGGGCGTCTACATAGTCATACGGGAGAATGATGAAGTAGATGGTCTGCCTTGGATGGAGAAAGTAGTAAAGACTGAAGTAGATCAGGGTTTTGCTAAAGGCAGAAGAAAAGCCTGTGAAGGGGACATGGACTTATTGTCAAGACATGCTAGATCATTCTGGCAAGATATGGAGTTCTGGAGCATGTGAAGATAGAAAACCAAGAGGGAATTCTATCTGATGTTGGGACAACACTCCGCAGGTGTTGAGTTTACAGCCAAGAAAGCTAGTTTTGCTCATGAAGGAGTATCAGGACAAGCCACTTGCCTAATCAGAAGTGATCAGTGATGTGAACTTATAAAAGATGGATCAACTAAGTGTGCACAAAAGTATGTCAGACCATATGTCATGCCTTGTGTGAAAAGGTAATCTTATTTGTCTATTAGTGATGTCGTGCATAAGGGTAAATACTTTGACGGGAGACTGAGTATTTGTCTAGTGAATTATGCAAATCTGTGTCTGGATATTTGGTGTGGCCATGATGGAGTAGCTTGACAACCTGAGGTAGCCTTATCAGTTGACTGTAGCAGAAGATGTGAGCTGTTATCTAATGCTGATGTCCTACATGATGTTACAATATCTGTGAAGGCCTGGGACTGTGTGTATGAAGTTGGAAGAAGTTATTTTAGTGTCTGAAGTGGTATGATCTGATTAGAATGGTTGTAGATAAGGAGGGTTCTTCTAAAAGGTGGTGACAGCCCTTATCTTGTGTTGCAAAGACATTTGTGAAATTCCAAATTAAGTGGGCGCTCATATTGAACTTGGCAGACCATGTATCTGAAATAAACATGTTGAGAATGTGGCAACTTCATTGTGCTTTTATCTGGTGTCAAGTATTGGGTGCTCTTGTCAGGGGGAGTTAAGGTTGTTGTCTATAAAGGTGCAGATTGTTGTGAAGATTGCGCAGAGTGGTGTCAATCAACATGATGGGACATGTACTACTGAGTATGGTTGGGCTGATATGATAGTACTTATGAGGAGGCTGAAGCGCAGAATTGTTGTATCCGGGAAAAGTTATTTTTGTGCTGATCAATAGATGGCGTGCTTGGGCAGCAGACAATGTCTGATGCGATGTCAGAACATGGTATAGGACATGTTGGTCTTGAGCCAGACAAGGAATTATTCTGGACGGTGGTGTAGGGATAAGGGGGAACACATGTCTTCGACTATGAATGGAACTGTTCTGGCACAATTTATGGTAAAAATCAGTTAGGAAACAATAAAAGTGATCAAGACTGTTTTGGACGGTAGGCATTGAATTTGGAAGGAGTTTTAGTACCTAAAATAGCGTTTCTGTGACCAAGAACCTTGAAATATTCAAAGCTCGTTAAATCCTAAGTAACTGATCAGCTATTTATAGGGGTTATTCTGTTCTCCTTCAACTAGTAAGTGTTCTTGTTTCATAAGTCTTATGGCGTTTATTCGTTTTTGGGTGAGCACTACTTGGGTCTGGTTCTGTGAGGGATTTATTTGCCAATTTGTGGCTAAAAAGGGGGAGAAAGGAAAGGGTCTTGCTAAATGGTTTGCGCAGATGCTATGTCTGGAGTCTGCAGTTCTAGATGTGGAAAAGGATGTCCTTAAGCTGGTGTTGAGTATTTGTGACTTGTGTCATGAGTTATGAACACAGTTGTGACTTGTGTTCTGAGTTACCTGGGCTGGCAGAATGGCACTTCTCAACGTGTCATGTTATGCCACAGATTGACCAGGGGGTCTGATCAAAGAAGGTGTGCAGAATTCTCTTATGCCACCATTGGTCTTTGATGTATAGACAAACATTTCTTTTCTAGAGGAGTCTTCTACAATTGTTTTGGGTCTGTCCTGGAAGGAAAAAGAAATGTGTTGTATTGAGGGGGAGTGTCAGATATCTTCTTCCTCATGTGCACCAGACTTTCTACTTCTTAGGTCCTAATGTGCTGCCTGAAGTTGTTGTGCTGTGGAGCTCTGTGGTGATGTTATGTCAAGAATGATGTCCTAACATCATTCAAAATTTCCCAGAAGATGATTCTCCATAACCTGTTGGTTCTGCTGATGGCTACTAACAGTAGTATAGGGGTGAAATTGCAGCTGTAATCTGAGTTGTAATGTTTATTTGTTTTAGCCAAAATTAGCCAAAGGGGGAGATTGTTAGTTCTTATAATTGGCTGAAATTCTGGTAAAACAGTGTTAATGTCATGGTTGATGTCTCAACATGAGCTTTTAACATTATTATGTTTAGTTAACATTCTGGCTTTGTAAAAGAGTTAAAGTGCTGAAGAGTGATGTCACATGCGATGTCATGACATCACTATACCAGAACATTTAAACATCAGGTTGTGATGCTTTTAGGGCTGCGCATATTTCTGGTGTTAATGAGATATTCTGTTGAAAAGAATCAGAGATTGCAGGCGAATATCATGGGCTAGATATATTCTGTTGCAATCATTAGTCTATTGCTAATTTGATGCAAAAAGATATGGAGAGTAATTAAGAGTTAATTATGAAGATTTGATTGAAGATTTAATTGAAGATCTATTGAAGAGCAGAATCTGTTGCAGATTTGGTGCAGAAGATTTGAAGGCCCAAATCCAGTTGGGAAAAGCTATAAATAGAATACTTGTAATCTAGAAGAGGTACGGGTCCAAGATGTAGATCATTAGGGCTTTGTCGAAGTGAACCACTCGGGTTGTGAGATGGTCACTGTGTTCTTACTCAGAAACCTGTAGGTAATGAGTTTTGTATTGTTCTTGGAGGAATCTTTGAAGCAACTCCAATGCGTGTCATGGAAGGGTGACTGTTACTTGTATGTGATTGACGAGTTGTTGGTAATCAAGTTGTTGATGCAATGATGGAGATGTTGACTGCTAGACATCATTGCGATGATTAGGAGTGAGATTGAGTCTCTTATCTAGGGAGGAATTAGATAAAAGGGTCATTGGGTAGTGATTAAATTAGGTAGATTTTCAACTGGTTTGTTGAGTCTGTAATTTGATACTACTAATAGTGGACTTCCTTCCTGGCTTGGTATGCCCCCAGATGTAGGTTGTTGGACCAAACTGGGTGAACAATCCTTGTGTGATTTTCTGTTGTTTTACATTGTCCATTGCAGAATGTGGTGTTGTGACATCACATGTAACATCACATGTTTCTATTATTGACTTGTTCATACAGCAGATATTGATGTTGGGACATTGCACTTGACATCACATGTCTGTGCCAGAATTTCATAAATGAAATAAATACAATTAAATAAATCGGGGTGTTACAACTCTCCCCCACTTAGACAATTTCGTCCTAAAAAATATCACTGAAACGAACAACTCCGGATAAGACTCTCGCATCCGACTAACCAACTATCATGCCCACAAAAGGTACACCACAAATAACACAAACTGACAAACCGCCTAGCTAACAGCAGCTACAACAACGACACGACAACGACGACAACTACAACGACAAGATGCAAAGCCCATACAATGCACTTGACAACTAATTCACGACTCAAAGAAAACCATGTTACCAACACCCAGGTAACACTCCTCTAATCTCCCAAATAGGGATTAACCACACGCACTCGAACCATCACCATGGAAACGAGGCAACAACAAAGACAAGAACCTAAAGTTCCACGACACCACATCAATTCAACAACCTCTACATAACCATAATACCAACATCCTTGTCACACAATAATATTACCACAATGCTACGATTCACCAATCGAACATACAATCAAAACATCCATCTACATAGTAGCCCCTGAATAATATTTAAACATTTCACCTAACACTTCCATTCCGGAACGTCCAATGGTCTCATCATTCCTACATGTTTCCAACGTTCACCCTACGAACTCTTACAAGTCACACACTTATATACGAATTGTGCCACATCACACTTTCGCTGCGTACTCTGAGTACTCGTAACCATCAAAACTACCAATTCCACGTCCAAAGTCTAACTCTTTCTCAGATTCGCCAAAAATCACTATTCACTTTTAATATACCCAACCGCACACTCTACTGTGTTATCTCCCACACCAGACACAAGTCTCTGAACTGCTCAAATAATTCTAATCCTCTGACCAACAAAACATACATGTATAAAAACTTTCGACTCAACTCATCAGGCACGACATTAACTTTACCAATAGGATAATTCCCGCTAAAGTCATAACTCATCACAAATTCCAACCATCCTTGCTGTCTCATACTATATTCCTTCCGACCAAACAGGTACTCGATATTCTTGTGATTACTAAACACTTCGAACCCAGAACCAAAAAGATAATATCCCCAAATTGTCCAACACAATACAACCGCAACCAATTCCAAATCCAAAATAATATAGATCCTTTTATGAATCCTCAATTATCGTAAAGCATAAGCCACGATTTTACTCCCTTGCATTAACACACTGACTAGACTCATCAAAGACACATCACAATACCTCACAAACGGTTTACCAGGATCACGCAGTATCAAAACTGGAGCCGCAGACAACTTCTACTTCAGCTCTCTGAAACTTTCCTCATAATGAACATCCAAAGCAAACGACTTACCCTTTGCAAGTCAACCGAAGTAACGAAAATGGTAACTTGTAAAAGCCGTCCATAATCTCCGGTAATAACCAACTAAAGTCTAAAAAGATTCTAATCTCCTTAACTAACTTTGGAGCCTCTGATTGTAGAACTGCATCTACTTCCGATGGATCCATAACCATACTCTCATCTGAAATAACCTATCCTAGAAAACAAACCTTTTTAAACCAAAATTCTCACTTGAATAACTTAACATAAAAATTCCTTTGTTTTCAACACTAATGATTCAATTCTCAAACACTCTACCCGTCCTTCCGCTGAGTTTATAACATATCCGAATATCCTCAATCAAAACCACTACGAACTTATCCAAATTCATGACACAATCAAATCGGCCACTAAATCTCAACACCATTTTCATCTCAAATCAGTTCCAACCAGCATAACAAGTATCAACAACCCACCAAAAGGAACTCTTAATATCAATATTACATCCACACATAAGGGTTTTCTCAAGATTTCCATTAATGCTCTAAAACTCCAAAGACTCCAAACTTCACCAGAACTTTAAGTTCCGCTTTCCAAAGCCTCAATACCATTATACACATCATGCTTGTTATTCCGTTCAATCATTCCTCCTTTTTGTTACTAACAAGACTTGAGCTCCCCTAGGCGACACACTTGGTCTCACAAATCCTTTTTCCAGTAAATCTTCCAACCGCTCTTTCAATCTGAGTTTCACTTCCTAATAGTTCTTCTACTTACTTAGTAGATCCAAACCTCAAATCTTCACCTTCGTCAAATTTGAGTTCACACTCTACTCTCTGAGAACAACCATTAATGATACCCAATCGTTCTCTCTCAATGACTTCCCAACTGGACCAACATACCAAAACCTCTAATCCGTCTCCTCTTCCGATATTAGAATCTTCATCGACTCAACAAAACAATCCGTACTCACTTCCTTAATTCCAAACAAGTCATTCACACACTATCAAAGCCGGAAAGACATGTCTGTTCCATCAAACATAATTCCCGTCTGCTATCAATAAGAGATTAAGGGTGATCAGTTCCTCAATTTGTCAATAGACAGCCGACAATCATGATGGGGTATAAACCATCTTTACCAAACTATAATAGCACTTCTTGCATCCTGTGCACAAAATTACCTAAGGCACCAATCCTTAGTCGACATAGACCTTACCTCTGCATTCCCTCCGGAATCAGAAACAACACTGTTCAAACAACACTTACACTCTACAATCTACAACACACTGAGCCAACGCTCCACACCTGAAGCAACTTGGAGAAGTACAAGCTTCTCCCCCACTTATCTCATTCTCAATCCTGAAGACAAAGGATTAGAAAAACCAGAAAGTACTGATAGTGTTTCACACACATATCACGTACTAAGGGATAAACAACATCGACAGTATTCAACCGTCACACCAAACTGACTCCACAACTTGGCCGAATGGACCGACCTGCTCTGATACCACTAATGTAACACCCCAATTCCCAACGCGAATAAATAATACATAATTTAATCAGAGTATATAAAAATTTATTTTTCCGACAGAAACAGGGATGCCACACTTAAAGAAATAAAACATATTCCTTGCTCAAATATTTTTGATACATAGCACACAATAGAATACCCTCAAAGGGAAACTTTTTCCAACAAAGGAAGTTCAATTATGGAATAAAGCGGAAAGATCCATAACTGACTTGTTTTACAAAATAAATTGTTTTATAACATATAATTATTCATACAAAGTCAATACCAAATAGATACAACAATTGTATGCATATATAACGTAATCGTTCCCGACTCCCGTGCTACGTATCAGAGCAGACACCAAGACCGACAACAGAATGGAGAACTAGTCTTCCCAAAAGCCTCCCAGACACAAATCTGTAATTTCCTCATAGAGCAACAAACCACAACAGAAGGGTGAGAAATAACAACTAAATCAAGATTGCATAATAATATGCAATCACATAAAAATTCACATGCATAGTTATTCTCACCACATCATCGCATATTAACACATATATCATGCCACATATACATAACATAAACCAATTATACTAACATAATCACATATTCACACATAAGGCACACCATAGTCATAACATATAGAAACACACCACCACATCACATAGGACATGCCTACACATAAGACATATTATCCACAACCAATGCATTTATCTCACTTGCACATCAATTCACCAATTCAAACATAAATCTCAACACATAATCAATTAATTCACAATTTCCACACATAATCAATCCATTTATGATTTTTCCACACAAAATGCATCCATTCACAATTCTCACACATAATCAAATCATTCATGATTTATATAAATGCACAGAGACCGACACAACGACTCTATGCAATGCATATGCGGTACCATCCATCCATGACTTCTCGTCACCAGTTCACTCAGGAAATCTGCTGGAATCATAGCTTGTTACTTAATGTAACTCCCCGTCGGGCACACGATGTTCCTCGTCGCTCACACCTCTTATTTTTAAGGCACACGATCCGATCCGATTGCTTTAGGTCCTCTTAAATTTAAGGCACACGACGTTTATAGATCGCTCACACCTCTTTGTATAAGGCACACGACCCGATCGCTCACACCTCTTTGTATAAGGCACACACTCGTCTATAACCATCGCTCACACCTCTTATTTTTAAGGCACACGATCCATCCGATCGCTTTAGGTCCTCTTATTTTTAAGGCACACGATGTTATAGCGGATTCCCTCTGGAATCGATTCATCGCTCACACCCCACAAAGGCACACGATAACACAAGATGCATATCATGATGCTTGACACACAATAACTCATGACAATCAAATGCATCTTCACAATTCAACCATATGAATTATCTCATCATCATTATTCATGCATTGAAAACAATTCAAACAATGCATTTCAAACCATAATGGCCACCACACAACATACTTTGAATTTCACATAAACAATGCATTTCATCACAAACCACAAAACACAACAATCATACAATCATAATTACTTCCACAAGGGATTCACATCACAAAGGCTACCCACAATACATCATAACAACGTACATTGATATTCAATCAAACAATGTATTTTACCACACAACAACATCATTAATCACGCATCGAAGTCCAATCCAAAACAATACACATATTTTCCATAAGGCCACAACCCATCATCACAACATTCCATCATGTATATTCACATCATATAACAGCACACAAGCTACATGTTACATATCAAAAGAATATAGCATGATAACACATCAATCGCACACAATTAACGCGATAAAAACCCGACAACCCGACTATTTTTCAAAAAACACGAATTAATTAAATCATCTTTTACCCTCCAAACCATTTTTAATAGAAATAATATTTCATTAGCTTTCCAACGCTTCAAACGGGGGTCAAAACGGACTTACGGTTCAAAAGTTATGAAGAAAACAAAATCGGACATTTTGGAAAATTTGTGTCACGCGCAGGTATGCTCAGGTCGAGCCTTTAGGTCGACTCAAGGTTCTTTAGGTCGACTCATAGTCCTTTAGGTCGACTCATACTGCGCAGAATTTGTTAAAAACTCAGTTTTCGATCGTTAAATACCTTCCGGACCTCCGATTTCGATTCCGTAAAAAGCCCTGGTCTCAGAATTCGACATACTACAATATTTTCACCATTAAAAAGCCATCCAACACATTTTACATGGTTGAAATATTTTGAAACATAGTTTTATCAATTTACCACAACTCCAAACTCGCTCAAAACCACTCGAAAACACACAAACGACCATTCCCGATTAATGCCTATCCGCCCCCAACTATACTACACAACTTATTCCAAATTCTAACTGTGAAAACATCGATTTCTACTCATATTGCTCATTTCCAACCTAAATGAAAACTAAAGAAAATAACCAAAACAATCCAAGAAAACATACACATATACATATACAAGCAAGATATAATCGAAACTTCTCACCCTTACCCTATTATTCGCGCTTGAAACGGAGATTTCCTCTTTTTCCTCTTCTCTCTTTTCCTTCTCTTCTTTCTCTCTGTTTTTCTTCTTCTTTTCTAATTTTCTCTTTTTCTCTCTTTCTAACCAATATATATATATATATATATATATATATATATATATATATATATAATACTTATTATATAATATAAATCCAATAGGGTAATATATCTCCAATTGATATTTTGTCTTCTAATAACAATTGATCAATTACTAGAGTTACCTTAAAATACTCTCTTTTCTCTCAAATCTCTATTTATAAAAATATCTACTCCCAAAAAGACCAAAATACCCCTACTCTCAAATATCTCGCAAACGCTCTCAAAACGCAATAATACATCAACAGCGATGAAATATATTTCGGGAAATAAAAGTTGAAAAGAAATTATAATTTATTGCAAATATTTTACCTATCAGAGAAATTACCCAATTAACTCAATTAGCAGGTAAATTACAATAAATTCACACATTTCACAAAATTCACATAAATGAAATAAATACAATTAAACAAATCGGGGCGTTACATGAGGCGTGAATGAGAACATATCAGAGTCAAACAAAGTCTGAACCTGGCTTCTGAGTACCCTAAGTCTTCAGCTGAATGCCTCTGTGCCCCAGCATGGTGGTCACAACGAACGAGTCTGAAAAAGACAACTTCAAAAGCTACTTCAAGTCCAATGATGGCTTCAGGAAGCCGCCTGGGTTACAAACACAGGACGGACAAGACTCAAGGCTGAGAAATGCAAATGCAATGCAAATGACATGCAATGAGAATGCAATGCTAATGCAAGCCAAATGGTTTCAAGGAACTCAAAGGCCAACTGTGAACATTTTGGAAACTGAAGAGTTTTGTTTTAAAATCCATGATCTCTAAGGATCTTCGCAAAGAAAAGAACTTCTGAGTTCTTTGAAATCATTAATGGATGCGAGGAGATGTATGCAATGCACAAACACGGGCACACAAAACATATATATATGCACACGCAAAATCACACAAGCACAAACATATGTACACTGGTGTTCACAGATATGCACAAACAAACATATACAGATATTCACAGATATGCACACACAAACAAGAGATGACCTAAGTTTGAAGATCACAAGCATGGAATCATGGTCTACCCATCCCAAAAGGTGTGTACTATGGGTTTTCATCTGCAGAACAGGGTTCTAAAAAGTTCCCAGAGTCGACAACCCATCTTTCAGATTTTAAGGATTTCCCAGATGACTTGGTAATCAATAAAATTCTCAAGAGAATCTAGTCTGAGTGTAGTATCGCGTGACAACCAATTCAGAAATAGACTCCATCATGGTCACCGCACTACATCCTAAAAGGCCAAGTGGGGTTTGGTAACTACGGTTCTCAATATCATGGGCTCCTAGGTTGAGAGTAGCACGTTTTCACGAATGGATTCATTCAACATAACTAGACTCTCAAGAGTGCCTCAACTGAGTGATGGTGTTCTCAATTCAACTTTTCAGGATTCGACTCCCTCAAAGCCTCCTTGAATACCATCATCCTATCCTAAGTACACTCAAGTCCGGGTTAGGACTTATCTCACCACTCAAGAACCAAGCCAACAAAAGAAACTCAAGCACAGCAGGTATACAGATATATACAGATATGTACATGTATAACAAATAAGCATAAATAACATAAACAAGACAAGGTGGGCTTAACCCTCAAAAAAAAGATAATCCCTAGTGAAGTCGCCATTTCTGTTGCGGTGAAAATCGGATAACAGGCTATTAATTAACTTGCATCATATTTCTTTTACAACCGACTTTGATTTATCCAAAGGAAAGGTTCAAGATCGTTAAAAAAACCTAAAGGGGGAGATCTAAGGTTCGGGGGTTGGTTATACAAAGGGAAGGTATTAGCACCCTAAGTATCTGTAGTACTCTACAGGAACCTCTTGTTAATGTTTGTGTTAAGTTATGTTTGCTAAGGTAAATCTGTACTAAGAGTAAGGTAAAGACCTAGGTATGTATATACACTAAGTTTGCTCGCCAAGACGTCGCATCTTGTGCCTACGTATCTGACTAAAGAATCAGAGCAACCGTAGTTCACCTAACTAAGGGTGAAAGAAAAGGAAACATTGACTATGGCCAACGTTCCAAAGGGAATGAGCATAAGCTCACGTAGATTCCACGATAACTCTCTAAGTCTACGTTATGAAAGGAGGAAGTGAATTCTCATGATAGTGAGAACCACACAGAGTTCATGATAACTCTGTAAGACTGAGCAAAAGGTAAAGTGAGTTCTCATGATAGTGAGAATCACATGGAGTTCATGATAACTCCATCCTATTACTAAACTATGAGGGAAACGGCTCTTATGAGGCCAAGGATGAAATGGGAAAGGTTTGTGACTTAGGAGTCAAAGTAAAGATCTTTCCTTTGGAAGGAGGGTCAAGTGTGAACGATCATGAATATGATATAAACAATGTGAATGTAAACAAAGATATAATCCAGATAATATGAACAGGATATGAACATGAATATGATCAAGATAGAATGAACAAGATATGAACATGGTATATACAGTGACATCAAAGTCGAGTGATAATAAATCAAAGACTGATAGTATCCACATAGTATCATGTTAACATGCTAAAAAACGATGTCAGGCAAACATATATACATGCAGACATAAAAAATGCATCAATGTAAATGAGCAAGAGATAGAAAGACCTGGCCAGAATAGTGCATAAACACTTCCTACTGATGGGCCACTGACCAGCCAAGCAAGATCCGAAGACCAGAATACCAACTCCAAGAGCATAGGGTAAAAGTCCTAAATCTAAGTCCTCAGTTCAAAATACAATAGTAACCACAGTCCGGTCAATTGAGTTTTATGGGGTTTCGATATTTATTAGTGTATTTTAAATGAACAAATAAAATGAACAATATACACAAGATATAAATATGAACAATGATAATATTAACAAGGATAATAATCGACATAAAGAATAAATCAAGATATATATATATATATATATATGATCGCGTCCGCAAGCGTACGGATTTATCGAAGTAATATAAAAGATTGTCGAACCACAGAGACCAATATCAACCTATCGTTATCTATCGTCGCTTTGTAAAGCTAAGGCTAATGATATTTGGAAAAAGGGAAACTAGAACTAAAACTAAAATAGAACTAAGGAAAATATAATAAAAGAACGAGGCCGGGATATGGTTTTCGCGCTCCTAAGGACTCGTAGAATGAGGTGCTAATTACGACTATACTCCTATTCCGTAGAATATACCAACTTAAAGACTTTGTCTCACGCTTTCGCGGTCTTAACTAAAATCATACTTCCTAATCCCAAGATTTTGCTCTCGCTCGCCCGGTAACTAGGAAACACTCTTTGAAAGCCAGCAGTATTCTAACCAACATCTAAAGCGCTCTCGCTGTATTTAGATATGATGCCTAACTTCTACTATCCGGTTCACTCCTCACGCTCTCGCGGATCTCGGCTTAAACCTTAATATGCTTCTCACTCTCATGACAAAGCAATGTTAAATAATCTCTCACTCTCGTGACAAGGCTACTTAAATTACGGTTAGAAGTTAAAACCAAAATAGACTTTTAATCATAAGTTCGTACTTATTATTTTCTACCGAGTCCCGTCGGTAACGACGGTCCTCATATGCCGGACTCAAGACAATTTAGCAAGACATAGAATTTAAAACCGAAAAACATAAACATAAACATAAACGGAAATACAGTAAAGCAAACATGGTAATAAAATAATAGAATTATAATATTAATTGCAAATGTCTAAACCTGATACAAAAGTTATTCTTCAAGCAACCCCCTCCACAAATGTCGGCAGGATTGAAGCTTTCGGAATTGCGAAATATCGAGTTCTGAGTTTGTAAACAAATAAAACTAAGCTACTGTAACAGTTCCCTAATGTTGGAAACTACTACTTGCAGGGTAATGGAATTTAAAATAAAGGAAACAAAGAAAACAACGAAGAACGAAAATAGAAGCTGAGGTTTAATTTTGGCAGAGCTTCGGTACGGCAATAACCGTCCAAAAGCACCCCCTCCTCCTTACAATGACTGCTCCTATTTATATTTGTCGATTCCGTCGGTTGGAGTGAAAATCGGACGATCAGTGGTCCACTTACTGAGGAAAATCAGGGAGACTCCGCATCCTTCGTGATTGAGTTGAAGTTGAGAGAAATAAGGAAAGTGGGATGACTAGGATGATTCCTCCATCTGTTTCCATGCTCCCACGTTCTCTGATAATGCTTTGGGATGTATTACGCTCGTCATGCTTGTTACGGGCGTTGTTTGCATAAATTAGCGCGTTACGGCCGTGATGGAGTTGTTACGGTCGTGATACTTGGAAAAGGCGTGTTACGGTCGTAATGGAGGTGTGACGACCGTCACACCCACAAAATTCCTTCTTCTGCATTTTCCTGTCGTTTCTGTTCTGGTTTTCCATATTTTGGTGGCGTTACGGTCGTAATGGGGGTGTTACGGTCGTAACACCTTCTTAACTTTTCCAAAAATGTAGATCTTTCCGTTAGCTTTCTAACGCTTCGAACGGGGCGTCATTCTGATTTACGGTTCAAGAGTTATGGCCATTTTCGTCAGACAACTCCTTGTATGCAGATTTGTTCCATTTCTTCTATTTTTCGCCCGATTTGCTTCCTTTCTTCGGATACAACTCTTAAATGGTTGAATACCTGGAAATAAACAAAATAAACAAAATACCAACGTAATATGGTGCAAATGCAAATCAAAATGACTAGAAAATATGCATTAATCAAGTCAAATAAACGATGTATTTTCACGTCATCAAACTCTCCCACACTTGAATCTTTGCTTGTCCTCAAGCAAAACATGACTCGTACGAAAAATAATGCATACGGATACTCATCCTAGGCTACCAACTCTACTTCGGTTAAGTTTGTGAAGATAGGTACTTGCTCTCACACTAAGGATATCGTAAAAACGCAATTCCGCTTTTGCGGTCATTAGCCTCCCTCCTATCCAAACCAAACTGAATCATGTCGTTATACTTAAGTCTAACTCACTCATCCTCCTTTCATCCCTATTCATTCTGGTGCAATCACATTAAGCCCGTTATCCTCTCACACTTATGGTAGGATAGCCTGTTAGTGACTATGATCTCATTATCATCAAATTTTCATCTTTTGCCCATAATAAAATAAAGAAGTTTACACCGTTGGGCTAAATGATCGAGTGAGGATCACCTAACTTAGAAGGAGCATTTCTTTTCATTCATTCATTTTTTCTTTTCTTAATTCTTTTTAAGCTTGAGATCATACACTTATTTGCATCGGCTTCCTACTTAGTGTGTGCTTAGGATGGTGCTGACTGCTAAATAAACTAATCAGGGACTACTAAAGGGGTAAGAACTTAAGGCTATGGCATAACAAGTACTCAAATTGATTTCCATAATTGGGAGCCTACCGGTGTTAAAACGATACCGATCTTGCGGAATTTTCCCGAGTCTCACAATCTAACCTTAATTTTGTCTGTAGCCTAAGGTTTTCAAAAGAAACACTATTTTTGCAATTCAGAATTTTTCAAATTATTTGGTGTGGCTTAAGGAAGTGGTGAATCGATAAACACAAAAATCGCATATAAAGACTTGACAGCACATGCAAAGACGCAACTAAACAGAAAAGATTTTAAAAATTTTAAAATCATGCTAAAAAATAGTAAATCTAACTAGAAAGCGGTAAAAATAACTAGAAAGCGGTAAAAATGAAAGCGATAGAGTTCCTAAACTCTCCCACACTTAAACCAAACATTGTCCTCAATGTTTTGATAAAAGGTGGTAAAGGAAGGATAGAACCTGTATGAATGTCTTTGTTTGTCTGCTGAAACTTCACTTTCCTGAAGCCGCTCATCATATCGCCTACTTCCGAAGGGAGTACTCATCATCGGTGTCACCACCAGCAGCGACATTCGTAGGAATGTGCGTGGCCACCAACTCATCTTAAGGGATTGTCATCTAGAGCTCTTTCGCCTAAAAGTAGCTGAGACGTGACAGACGATACAATTCTTTATTTCCTGCAAACAAAAACAATAAAAGGAAACTATTAAATTAAATACTCGTGGGTTACCACCCACGAGGAGTTTTGTTTAACGTCGGTAGCTCGACGGTTAAGAGTGTCGATCTTTGGTTTCCATGGCCATTTATCAAGCCATCTCACATATCCCTCACCTTTCCTTTTCTTCCTTCTGTGGGGTGGTTCATTCTTTTGAACTTGTGGTGGTGGTTCTGGATCTATGCTAAGTATCAGCTTTCCTTGTTTGGTCTTAGTCGTTTCATCCATCACCTTAAAGTCGAACATTACCCTCTTTACACTAATGACTTCCTTAGTTTGGTCTTCAAATTTTCTCTTTTTATGCAAGACCTCAGACAAAGGTGCGTGGATAATTTTCCATACATGCACATACGTTTTGGAGTCTGCAAACTTATGCGGGAAAGGATATGGTGGGGTATATGAAGGGTGGTCAACAGTTCGTGCTTCATTCTCTACCTCTTTGGCAACCTCATTTGTGGATGAATTTATCTCAATCTCAACTCTTTCCTCAACCTCATTATCACTCGCCTCAGGATTTTTGAGTTGTTTTTCACTACTGGCTGTTATAACATACGCATTCTCCTCAAGGGAGGGACCTATAGGTGTCAGTGCAAGCAGTAAGGTTTGGGTCTCCAATGCCTCAGTGTGAGTCACGAGGGACTCGACCATCGTGTTCAGCCGCCTAAGGGTTTCATGATTATCGATATGTTGTCTTTTAAGTTCTTCATTCTGGATAGTTTGTGCGTCCACAAAGTGCTCCATCATAGATTCTATTCTAGCATTGGTCGATGTTTCAATGAAATCCTCCATTAATGTTTCGAGGTTGGACTGAACGAATTCTTCCGGTTCTTCAAAATATTGAGAGTGGTAATTTGGGCGGAAATGAGATAGCGTCGTGTGGAAATCTTCCATTAGTATTTCGAGATTGGAATTGTACGATTCTTGGGGTTCCTCGAAATATTGGGAATGGTAATCATCGGGAAGATTTGGGTGCGATTCCTCAAAATTTTGGAAGTGATAGTTATAGAGGTTATTTGGGTGAGAATGGGTGAACGAAGGATTGAAATTCTCCATATGTATTTCGAGGTCGGGATTATGGTATCCTTGAGATTCCTCGAAATACTGGGAGTGGGGATTGTAGAGTAAGTTTGGGTGAAACATAGTTATAGAGATAAGAAAGAAAATGCCTTAGTCTATACGGTGCAACAACAGAATAACAATATTGACTGTTGGTCCCCGGCAACGGCGCCAAAAACTTGATCGCGTCCGCAAGCGTACGGATTTATCGAAGTAATATAAAAGATTGTCGAACCACAGAGACCAATATCAACCTATCGTTATCTATCGTCGCTTTGTAAAGCTAAGGCTAATGATATTTGGAAAAAGGGAAACTAGAACTAAAACTAAAACAGAACTAAGGAAAATATAATAAAAGAACGAGGCCGGGATATGGTTTTCGCGCTCCTAAGGACTCGTAGAATGAGGTGCTAATTACGACTATACTCCTATTCCGTAGAATATACCAACTTAAAGACTTTGTCTCACGCTTTCGCGGTCTTAACTAAAATCATACTTCCTAATCCCAAGATTTTGCTCTCGCTCGCCCGGTAACTAGGAAACACTCTTTGAAAGCCAGCAGTATTCTAACCAACATCTAAAGCGCTCTCGCTGTATTTAGATATGATGCCTAACTTCTACTATCCGGTTCACTCCTCACGCTCTCGCGGATCTCGGCTTAAACCTTAATATGCTTCTCACTCTCATGACAAAGCAATGTTAAATAATCTCTCACTCTCGTGACAAGGCTACTTAAATTACGGTTAGAAGTTAAAACCAAAATAGACTTTTAATCATAAGTTCGTACTTATTATTTTCTACCGAGTCCCGTCGGTAACGACGGTCCTCATATGCCGGACTCAAGACAATTTAGCAAGACATAGAATTTAAAACCGAAAAACATAAACATAAACATAAACGGAAATACAGTAAAGCAAACATGGTAATAAAATAATAGAATTATAATATTAATTGCAAATGTCTAAACCTGATACAAAAGTTATTCTTCAAGCAACCCCCTCCACAAATGTCGGCAGGATTGAAGCTTTCGGAATTGCGAAATATCGAGTTCTGAGTTTGTAAACAAATAAAACTAAGCTACTGTAACAGTTCCCTAATGTTGGAAACTACTACTTGCAGGGTAATGGAATTTAAAATAAAGGAAACAAAGAAAACAACGAAGAACGAAAATAGAAGCTGAGGTTTAATTTTGGCAGAGCTTCGGTACGACAATAACCGTCCAAAAGCACCCCCTCCTCCTTACAATGACTGCTCCTATTTATATTTGTCGATTCCGTCGGTTGGAGTGAAAATCGGACGATCAGTGGTCCACTTACTGAGGAAAATCAGGGAGACTCCGCATCCTTCGTGATTGAGTTGAAGTTGAGAGAAATAAGGAAAGTGGGATGACTAGGATGATTCCTCCATCTGTTTCCATGCTCCCACGTTCTCTGATAATGCTTTGGGATGTATTACGCTCGTCATGCTTGTTACGGGCGTTGTTTGCATAAATTAGCGCGTTACGGCCGTGATGGAGTTGTTACGGTCGTGATACTTGGAAAAGGCGTGTTACGGTCGTAATGGAGGTGTGACGACCGTCACACCCACAAAATTCCTTCTTCTGCATTTTCCTGTCGTTTCTGTTCTGGTTTTCCATATTTTGGTGGCGTTACGGTCGTAATGGGGGTGTTACGGTCGTAACACCTTCTTAACTTTTCCAAAAATGTAGATCTTTCCGTTAGCTTTCTAACGCTTCGAACGGGGCGTCATTCTGATTTACGGTTCAAGAGTTATGGCCATTTTCGTCAGACAACTCCTTGTATGCAGATTTGTTCCATTTCTTCTATTTTTCGCCCGATTTGCTTCCTTTCTTCGGATACAACTCTTAAATGGTTGAATACCTGGAAATAAACAAAATAAACAAAATACCAACGTAATATGGTGCAAATGCAAATCAAAATGACTAGAAAATATGCATTAATCAAGTCAAATAAACGATGTATTTTCACGTCATCAAACTCTCCCACACTTGAATCTTTGCTTGTCCTCAAGCAAAACATGACTCGTACGAAAAATAATGCATACGGATACTCATCCTAGGCTACCAACTCTACTTCGGTTAAGTTTGTGAAGATAGGTACTTGCTCTCACACTAAGGATATCGTAAAAACGCAATTCCGCTTTTGCGGTCATTAGCCTCCCTCCTATCCAAACCAAACTGAATCATGTCGTTATACTTAAGTCTAACTCACTCATCCTCCTTTCATCCCTATTCATTCTGGTGCAATCACATTAAGCCCGTTATCCTCTCACACTTATGGTAGGATAGCCTGTTAGTGACTATGATCTCATTATCATCAAATTTTCATCTTTTGCCCATAATAAAATAAAGAAGTTTACACCGTTGGGCTAAATGATCGAGTGAGGATCACCTAACTTAGAAGGAGCATTTCTTTTCATTCATTCATTTTTTCTTTTCTTAATTCTTTTTAAGCTTGAGATCATACACTTATTTGCATCGGCTTCCTACTTAGTGTGTGCTTAGGATGGTGCTGACTGCTAAATAAACTAATCAGGGACTACTAAAGGGGTAAGAACTTAAGGCTATGGCATAACAAGTACTCAAATTGATTTCCATAATTGGGAGCCTACCGGTGTTAAAACGATACCGATCTTGCGGAATTTTCCCGAGTCTCACAATCTAACCTTAATTTTGTCTGTAGCCTAAGGTTTTCAAAAGAAACACTATTTTTGCAATTCAGAATTTTTCAAATTATTTGGTGTGGCTTAAGGAAGTGGTGAATCGATAAACACAAAAATCGCATATAAAGACTTGACAGCACATGCAAAGACGCAACTAAACAGAAAAGATTTTAAAAATTTTAAAATCATGCTAAAAAATAGTAAATCTAACTAGAAAGCGGTAAAAATAACTAGAAAGCGGTAAAAATGAAAGCGATAGAGTTCCTAAACTCTCCCACACTTAAACCAAACATTGTCCTCAATGTTTTGATAAAAGGTGGTAAAGGAAGGATAGAACCTGTATGAATGTCTTTGTTTGTCTGCTGAAACTTCACTTTCCTGAAGCCGCTCATCATATCGCCTACTTCCGAAGGGAGTACTCATCATCGGTGTCACCACCAGCAGCGACATTCGTAGGAATGTGCGTGGCCACCAACTCATCTTAAGGGATTGTCATCTAGAGCTCTTTCGCCTAAAAGTAGCTGAGACGTGACAGACGATACAATTCTTTATTTCCTGCAAACAAAAACAATAAAAGGAAACTATTAAATTAAATACTCGCGGGTTACCACCCACGAGGAGTTTTGTTTAACGTCGGTAGCTCGACGGTTAAGAGTGTCGATCTTTGGTTTCCATGGCCATTTATCAAGCCATCTCACATATCCCTCACCTTTCCTTTTCTTCCTTCTGTGGGGTGGTTCATTCTTTTGAACTTGTGGTGGTGGTTCTGGATCTATGCTAAGTATCAGCTTTCCTTGTTTGGTCTTAGTCGTTTCATCCATCACCTTAAAGTCGAACATTACCCTCTTTACACTAATGACTTCCTTAGTTTGGTCTTCAAATTTTCTCTTTTTATGCAAGACCTCAGACAAAGGTGCGTGGATAATTTTCCATACATGCACATACGTTTTGGAGTCTGCAAACTTATGCGGGAAAGGATATGGTGGGGTATATGGAGGGTGGTCAACAGTTCGTGCTTCATTCTCTACCTCTTTGGCAACCTCATTTGTGGATGAATTTATCTCAATCTCAACTCTTTCCTCAACCTCATTATCACTCGCCTCAGGATTTTTGAGTTGTTTTTCACTACTGGCTGTTATAACATACGCATTCTCCTCAAGGGAGGGACCTATAGGTGTCAGTGCAAGCAGTAAGGTTTGGGTCTCCAATGCCTCAGTGTGAGTCACGAGGGACTCGACCATCGTGTTCAGCCGCCTAAGGGTTTCATGATTATCGATATGTTGTCTTTTATGTTCTTCATTCTGGATAGTTTGTGCGTCCACAAAGTGCTCCATCATAGATTCTATTCTAGCATTGGTCGATGTTTCAATGAAATCCTCCATTAATGTTTCGAGGTTGGACTGAACGAATTCTTCCGGTTCTTCAAAATATTGAGAGTGGTAATTTGGGCGGAAATGAGATAGCGTCGTGTGGAAATCTTCCATTAGTATTTCGAGATTGGAATTGTACGATTCTTGGGGTTCCTCGAAATATTGGGAATGGTAATCATCGGGAAGATTTGGGTGCGATTCCTCAAAATTTTGGAAGTGATAGTTATAGAGGTTATTTGGGTGAGAATGGGTGAACGAAGGATTGAAATTCTCCATATGTATTTCGAGGTCGGGATTATGGTATCCTTGAGATTCCTCGAAATACTGGGAGTGGGGATTGTAGAGTAAGTTTGGGTGAAACATAGTTATAGAGATAAGAAAGAAAATGCCTTAGTCTATACGGTGCAACAACAGAATAACAATATTGACTGTTGGTCCCCGGCAACGGCGCCAAAAACTTGATCGCGTCCGCAAGCGTACGGATTTATCGAAGTAATATAAAAGATTGTCGAACCACAGAGACCAATATCAACCTATCGTTATCTATCGTCGCTTTGTAAAGCTAAGGCTAATGATATTTGGAAAAAGGGAAACTAGAACTAAAACTAAAATAGAACTAAGGAAAATATAATAAAAGAACGAGGCCGGGATATGGTTTTCGCGCTCCTAAGGACTCGTAGAATGAGGTGCTAATTACGACTATACTCCTATTCCGTAGAATATACCAACTTAAAGACTTTGTCTCACGCTTTCGCGATCTTAACTAAAATCATACTTCCTAATCCCAAGATTTTGCTCTCGCTCGCCCGGTAACTAGGAAACACTCTTTGAAAGCCAGCAGTATTCTAACCAACATCTAAAGCGCTCTCGCTGTATTTAGATATGATGCCTAACTTCTACTATCCGGTTCACTCCTCACGCTCTCGCGGATCTCGGCTTAAACCTTAATATGCTTCTCACTCTCATGACAAAGCAATGTTAAATAATCTCTCACTCTCGTGACAAGGCTACTTAAATTACGGTTAGAAGTTAAAACCAAAATAGACTTTTAATCATAAGTTCGTACTTATTATTTTCTACCGAGTCCCGTCGGTAACGACGGTCCTCATATGCCGGACTCAAGACAATTTAGCAAGACATAGAATTTAAAACCGAAAAACATAAACATAAACATAAACGGAAATACAGTAAAGCAAACATGGTAATAAAATAATAGAATTATAATATTAATTGCAAATGTCTAAACCTGATACAAAAGTTATTCTTCAAGCAACCCCCTCCACAAATGTCGGCAGGATTGAAGCTTTCGGAATTGCGAAATATCGAGTTCTGAGTTTGTAAACAAATAAAACTAAGCTACTGTAACAGTTCCCTAATGTTGGAAACTACTACTTGCAGGGTAATGGAATTTAAAATAAAGGAAACAAAGAAAACAACGAAGAACGAAAATAGAAGCTGAGGTTTAATTTTGGCAGAGCTTCGGTACGGCAATAACCGTCCAAAAGCACCCCCTCCTCCTTACAATGACTGCTCCTATTTATATTTGTCGATTCCGTCGGTTGGAGTGAAAATCGGACGATCAGTGGTCCACTTACTGAGGAAAATCAGGGAGACTCCGCATCCTTCGTGATTGAGTTGAAGTTGAGAGAAATAAGGAAAGTGGGATGACTAGGATGATTCCTCCATCTGTTTCCATGCTCCCACGTTCTCTGATAATGCTTTGGGATGTATTACGCTCGTCATGCTTGTTACGGGCGTTGTTTGCATAAATTAGCGCGTTACGGCCGTGATGGAGTTGTTACGGTCGTGATACTTGGAAAAGGCGTGTTACGGTCGTAATGGAGGTGTGACGACCGTCACACCCACAAAATTCCTTCTTCTGCATTTTCCTGTCGTTTCTGTTCTGGTTTTCCATATTTTGGTGGCGTTACGGTCGTAATGGGGGTGTTACGGTCGTAACACCTTCTTAACTTTTCCAAAAATGTAGATCTTTCCGTTAGCTTTCTAACGCTTCGAACGGGGCGTCATTCTGATTTACGGTTCAAGAGTTATGGCCATTTTCGTCAGACAACTCCTTGTATGCAGATTTGTTCCATTTCTTCTATTTTTCGCCCGATTTGCTTCCTTTCTTCGGATACAACTCTTAAATGGTTGAATACCTGGAAATAAACAAAATAAACAAAATACCAACGTAATATGGTGCAAATGCAAATCAAAATGACTAGAAAATATGCATTAATCAAGTCAAATAAACGATGTATTTTCACGTCATCAATATATATATATATATATATATATATATATATATATATATTGACTGAAAGTAAATTTAGTGATTGTTGATTAATTTATTGGATCGATGAATCGGGTCCAATGTAGTGCTGATTCATCGTAGTACGGTCTATGAGGGAGACCATACTATAGGAGGATGCACAATTTGATCTTTGTGTTAAGACACATATAGAAGATCATTCTCCAAAGAAATCGTGCCACACGAAAAGAAAAGGTAAAGACCTCGTCTTAGATCACAAACTCTTGTTAACTTATCGAAGGTAACCTATCACGATCCCAAAGTATAGAAAGTAATCTCGGGATTACTCACTACAGATTTGAAATAATGAAGGTTAATCGCCTCGACAAATAAAGTTTGTGAACAAAGAACTTCATCGATCAAAAAATGAAAATGAAGATATAAGAAAATACAGAATGAAATGAAAATAAAGTCGGTCTCGTCTTAATCAAGATTTAATCGAGAAATCGATAGTCTTTTGGTTATACTTTCATTGACCGATAAAATAAAAGAGGTGGCCTCATATATATCACGACTTTTAGTAATTTGAATAAATCGACTAAGTCATGATTTTTGTATATCATCGGCCCAAAATAATGAAAGATGAAATTGAAATGAAAATAAAGGTGGTCTCGTCTAGATCAAGATTTAACTCGATAAAATCGATAATCTTTTTGTTAGACTTTCATCGACCAACTAAAAGGAAAAATATGGCCTTATATAATCAAAATTTATTTATTTGCAAAAATCAACGATATTATGATGTTTTTATGTCATTGGCCAAAAATAAAATAGAAAATGAGAAACAAAAAGGAGTAGAATAAAAGATTTGAAATTGCTAAACAAGATCAATAAAAAGTTTTTAGAAATTGTTTTAAAACAAATTAAGTAGAAATAAATGGATAGTGCAAGGAAACAGGGAATGGTGCGCTTGGATTCTGAAAGAGCAAGCTAGGTGGAATCCCTTGGGCTTTTACAAGGCCCATCATCCATCCTTAACAACACCCTACGGGTGCCAAACCCATCAACATAGTATGTTGACAAAGTAAAAAAATGGACTAAGACGAAACGGTACATGGCGGTGTGAATAGATCCCAAAGGATCTGTTTTGGGCCTTAAGCCCGTACCCGAAAAACAAATTAAAAACTTGAGACCAAAAGCCTACATTTCTTAAAAACAGAATCAAGGAAAGGTATAAACACAACACCAGACGCATCATCACCAGACTCAAACCAAAATCGTACAAAGGATGAGCAAAAAACAAGACGAAAAAAACCGATCAGGTCACAACTTTCTCCAACTCAGGTTCACTAGCGGTTTCAATCAGATTCTGGTTTGCCTCAGATTCCGACTTATGTTTTTTTGACCTCGTTTTGGTTCTCGCTCTTCCATTTCTCTCTACTCGCTCACGGCTTGGATTTCAAGTTTGGGGGTTCGTTTTGTTTCAATTTCATCTCATCTCCATCTCTTTTTCTGGTTATTTTTGGGGATGAAAGATGGATGATTTGAAGATTGAAGTTGATGCTGAGGGTTTGATTGAGGGTAGGGTTGTGCGATCAGAGAATGGCTGAAGGACGAGGTTTGTTTTGTTCCGTTTGTCTCAAACTCTCTTTCCGTTCTCTGTTTCCATCTCCTCTCTGTTTATGGTTTTGATTGTTTTTTTTTTGGTACTGTTGTCGGGTTTGATGTTAAAGAATGGTATTGTTGTTGATGAAGAACAGAGCAGGAGAGGAGTTTGGGTTTGATTACGTTTGAGAATGGGTTTATTAAGTATTTGTTGTTTTGGTTACAGAAACATCGAAGGAGAATCAGGTTGAAGAGGTTGATTGGAGGGGTGTTGCGATCGAGTGAAGAGGGTTAAGGTTGGGAAAATTTGTAAAGGTTTGTTTTTGTCATTTAGAGTTGCTGAAAGAGAGATGTTTTGAGGGTCGAAACAAGGTCGAGGAAGGTTGAAAGGCCGTTTGATGAGAGGAAAGTGGCGAATCCTTACAGGTTGGAGAAGAGGTCTTTTTATCACAAGATTTGGGATTGTTTTTGTGATGTAGCAGGGTCAAAAATGCAGACACAGCAGGATTTCAGTGTTTAGTTGCTGTTGTGTAGCAGAGTTTTGTTTTGGAGTGGTGTGTAAGCTTTGAAGCAGTGGCGGGAGACGTTGGGTCTCGCTGAAGATGGTCACTCACTTCCCTATTTTTGTATTGGTTTGAACAAACAAAAAAAGTGTAATGGGCTTGGCTCAATGACTATTTTTTTGTGATTTTTTTATAAAATTAGATCCTAAACTTAAATTGTATCAAAATTAAAAATTAAAGTTGAAATTTGACTATAATAAAAATATGTATAAAAATCTAATTAAAACTAAACTAAAGAATAAAATTTTAAATTGGAATTAAAATTAAACTAAATTGAAATATTAAACTCAATAAATTCTAAGTAAAATCTTAAAAAAAGACAAATTCTAAAATGAAATGATAAAAATGGCTAAAAAACATGATTAATGATCAATGACCCAAAATACCGCAAATGCTAAAATGACCGGCAAAAAACGACATGCAGAAAACCATAGTATCTGAGGGTAAAATTTGGGGTGCAACACGCGCGTATATGATTCAAATTATCAAAGCAAATCAAACCATACAACAATCTGCTCATAATCAGTGTCTGCCAATCATCAATCAACCATTGCCAATTAGAATGAAACAGAAACACATAATTTAAACCTCAACATCATGAATTGCCTCACATATTAAATACCAAGCAAATGCTTTCATCATACAAATTGGACATCCATAAAGTAAAAGAACATTTGAATACATAGAGTAACAGATTCAAACACAGTCATAGCAGCATTATTTAGCAAGCATACAACACATTAGAAGGGAATTCATGTAATGACATAACATGGATGCAACTAATAAACAATCATGTAGACTATGGAATCCAAAACAGCATGGCAAGGTTGAGTTTCGTGTATATCCAAGGTTCAAATTCTGAACATGTTAAATGAAAGAAAGCAAAGAAAATCTTTAGAACCAGATTACATGATTAATATGGTTAAATGACCAAAGTGCAAGAAAGCAAAAGAACAAGGTTGCAGCATCACTTAATTAAAGTATTAAAAGAAAGTAGCATGATGATCTTATTGGCACATACATGATGCAGTCAGTTAATAACATGATTTAAAATTCAGAAGAAACTCAAACATGTTAGCCTAGTTGAAAATAGGAATAGAACAGACCAAGCAATGGCATATTCCAAGACTACTCCAACTATTAGTGACAGTTTCTAGGATATGTTAAATGAGTGTTAAGTAGAATGATGGCAACAACATAAAACATCAATAATACAAGCAGTCATCAACAGATAAGCAATATATCATTAGAGCAATTATACATTGCACAAGGCAATGAGTTTATTGGATTAAATGTACAATATTCAATGCTAGCACACCAGTCAAATAACAAGATTCAAAAGTCATGATTCAATGTGGTTATTAAACAATGCAGCAGACATAACTTCCACAAAGATAGCATACAAAAACATGATGATAGTTCATACAACTAAACTGCTCATCAAGGCAAGATTATAGGCATACCAATCAAACATAATGGCAAGGAAAGTTTGTATTCAGTCATAAATGGTAGAAGGCATATGTTCATGACTTTTAGACACACACAATGCTGTCATAGATCATAGATTCAAATAGAAATTATACACATATAGACATCCAAATCAAATAGTGGTTGAGCAAAGAGTATCACATATAAGCATACACAAAAGGTTACATACTCATCATGTTGATACAGGTATGATTAATCATGCTTCTAATGATAAACATACAACAAAAATAACATCCTGATGGTCAGAAACTGAGCACATATATTCTAGGCAACAGGGCATAAGACATAATGGCATAGCAATAAGTTACTCAGGTAATGTCACTCAAATCAGGTAGTGGCAGAGCATGGTGAAACAAATACTTGTTGTGCTAACATGTAATGGATGTAAAAACACGCATAAGGGCATGGATCAAAAATTAGTTCTGATTTAAAACAAAGTCACATGGCAGACAAACACACATCCTACTTGGCACTTTAAAACTTGTACAAAAATTAGAGATACCAAACCGACAGCATGCTAACAACAATGGCATATGGACAATACAAGTTTCAAACATAGTAAGACATACCTAACATGGATTCTAGGTTTACAAACTAGTCACAAGTCATAGAGGCAGCAAAACACAAATGGCATATTATGTATCAAAGATTGGTAGAACAAAGACAAACATGCTTAGGAGAATACCTTAGACTTATCATAGCAGCAAGTTGTACACAACAGGTAAGCATTCAACATGCATTCAGCAGTTAGATGTATCAATTCTTAGGCATATAAACAAATAACCAAGGCATAACATAGCACACAAATTCAAGCAAATGGTGAAGTGCTTATAAGTACATGGTTGGAACAACAAAACTTAAGCTATAAAAATAGCAACAAGTTCAAGTTAATCAAAAGGACAAGCATAATCAGTTGTGTAACTCAAACACTTGAGCACATAAGTTTAAAAAAATAATTTCCATGTTTTAAGGACACGATTCAACAAACCACAACACCTAAGCAAGACTTTGGACACAAAACAAAGACAATGATTTCATGTACACAAGTTGATTATACATTGATGATGACAGAAACACAATCTGCATTCAGTGAACGCAACCTTTTGCTAGCAGCATTTCAATCACATATCAACTTAAAAGACAAACAATGATAGATAGGTTCACAAATCACAAAACATATGAGCATCTCAGAATAACAAGAATTAACCAAAAGATCTTAACTCTTTTCCATAATAACATCCAAACATCAAGAATAAAACATAGATTTGCTAGCACTTCTTACATCCAAGTTTTGACAGTATAACAAAAAATAAAGCCACGTAGACTTACAATCAACTAATGAACAAGACAAGAGCATTATCATTACAATGATATTTCAAGCATAGTAACTAGAACAAAAGGCAATGCAACTATCTGTCTTACTCATGAAATCATAACCAAAGGCAGAAAGTTAAATAGAGCAAAATACACATTATTATCACATCATGGATGAATAAATGGCAACATCAAACACATTATACAAACAAATATGAAATAATGGTAATGTCAGTGATATATGAGCATGGATTTAAATAGGGAGAGGGTTGTTACCAAGTGGAGTATATCCACTGCACCTTCAAAGTGTGCTAACTTCCCTCCTTTCTGAACTTAGCAAGACTTCCAAGCAACCCTCCTCCTCTTTCTGACTTGTGGAACTCAAAATTCAGGGACTTTTTAGAGTGCTTTGTGACAATTGTTGGTGAGTTTAAGTGTTGAGGTGAGCTCCTATTATAGGCTGAGCATATGGGCTTTGGTAGGTTGAGTCTAATGCACAAACACATGGTATCCTGAATAGAAAACTAGGGTTTACAACGTCTCTTTTCAAATTCAAACTTGGTCGACTTCTTGGAGAGAAACGCGTTTCTCTTGCTGCACAAAAACCTCAGAGGTGCAGGGTAAATTTCACGACTCAGTGCATTGCTTGAAAACTTCTCCTTTGTTGTCATATGAGAGGGTATCAAATGAGGCAATAGATGGATTGCGTAAGGATATCTCCAGGCGAAAGCAGTCACTATGCTGAAACAAGCAACTCTTCAGAACAACTTTTAATGAATCAGAGTAATGAAAGCTCAAACGGGAACTGATTTGGGGAATTCAAAAGTGAATTAACGCGCCAAGAATTGGGTTGTGGAAACTATTAAGGATGAGTTTGATACACTTGTATTTGAATTTCTTCTTCTCTTCTGAAACTCGCGAACACAACAAAGGAGAAGAAAATGTATTTTGATTGTTTTACTTCCTTCCAAGCCACACGGCATCCCTTCATTGGTCAGAGAGGCAGAGTTGAAAAGTCAAAGCCATCTTGCATGATTCCTATTGGTCCTCAGCCAATGAATTTCAATTTAATATAATTTGTGACGTGATTCGCAACGTGATGGGCCTATGAGTAAATATTTCAAGGTTTGGTTTTTTCTTTCTTTTTTGTTATAAAAAGAAATGGTTTGGAAAAAATAAATAATAGGTGAATTTGTTATTGAAATGGTTATGGTTTAGGAGAATGGATATTGACAAATAGAGAAATTGGATAAAATTGGTTAATAAATGACTATTGAAATTGGTTTGGAATTAAGGGTGACAATTGAGGGTGAATAAAATGGATAGAAATTTGTTAAGGAGAGGATCATGGAGATAACTCTTTGAACATGAGAAACTTGCTTGATTCAATGCTCCATCCAAAATCTTGATTGATCAACTCTTGAATATTCTTGAGATAAAACCTGATTCACAAATGAAACAAACACAAATAAAACCTGGTAAAAGGGTTAGCTATGCAACATGATTGACCTATTATGACATGCAAAAGATCAATGGATCTAAGGGTAAAATTTGGGGTACAATAGAAGTTATCAGTATTATACCTTTATTTTACTATTTTTCTTATCCTAATGTAATTAGATAAGTTGAGTGTACAGCTGGCATATCATTATTGGTTCACACCACACTTGTATATATACTTATATCATTATTGTATTGAGTTAGTAGATGAATAATAACAAACTTTTATCCCTTTCATTGTATCTTCTTGTTTCTGTTATGGCGCCATTGTTGTGTGAATCCAAAATCATCTCTATTATCGACATGGTATGAGAGCTTCAAAAGCTCTGGTAGCCATTGTTCCTTCTTCTGCGATCCTTGTTCATCTCCTTTGTGAGTTCTTTCTGTTTTTCATTGTTCTTCTTTTTCTTGATCGCTTTCCTCCATTTTTGTTCTTCAATGGCGAACCAGAGCTACACCGATTTCGCAACTAATTCTGCAAATCCTATTATCTCCATCCAAACGAGAATTCAGCTCTTGTTCTTGTTACGCCTTTGCTCACTGATAAAAATTACCATACCTGGGCTCGATCGATGCACATTTTGTAACGCCCCAATTTGTTTAATTGCATTTATTTATTTCATTTATGTGAATTTTGTGAAATGTGTGAATTTATTGTAATTTACCTGCTAATTAAGTTAATTAGTTAATTTCTCTAATAGGTAAAATATTTTCAATAAATTATAAATTCTTTTCAATTTTTATTTCCCAAAATATATTTCATCGGTATGGTTATGTTTTATCGCATTTTGAGAGCGTTTGGGAGATATTTGAGCTGAGGGGTAAAATGGTCATTTTGAGGGGTTAGATATTTTAGAAAAATTAGATATTTTTATAAATAGAGATTTGAGAGAAAGAGAGTATTTTAAGGTAACTATAATAATTGATCAATTGGCATTAGAAGACAAAATATCAATTGGAGATATTTAGCCCTATTGGATTTATATTATATAATAAGTATTATATATTATATATATTGGTTAGAAAGAGAGAGAAAAGGGAAAGTTAGAAAAGAAGAAGAAGAAAACAGAGAGAAAGAAGAGAAGGAAAACGTGGGAAAAGAGAGAAGAAGGGGAAGAAGAGGAAATCATCCAAATCAGAGCTTGATCTTCGATTAATCGGGTAAGGGTGAGAAGTTTCGATTATATTTCGATTGTATATGTATATGTATGTGTTGTTTGTGTTTGTTTGGTTGAAATATATATTTTTCTTATTGGTTGGATTGAAGAACAAATGTGTAGAATCGATGTTTTAACGGTTAGAATTTGGAATAGACTGTTTAGAATAGCCGAGTAATGTTTGGGTTTAATCGGGAATACTCGTTGGTATGATTTAGAGAGTTTTGGAGCGAGTTACCTAGTTTGTGAGAGTTAGGGCAATAATGATGAACTTGTGAGAAATCTGTGTTTTCACGGTTGGAATGGGCAATAAATTGCGTAGTATAGTCGGGTGATGATATGATTTACTCGGGTAAACTTGTTGGTATGTTTCCATAGGTGTTGATTGAGTTTTGGAGTGTGAATGTATTGATAAAATCATGTTTTAAAATATTTCAAAAATGGAAAATGTGTTGGATGACTTTTTAATGGTGAAAATATTGTATTATTTTGAATTCTGAGATCGCAGCTTTTTACGGAATCGAAATCGGAGGTCCGGAAGGCATTTAACGGCCGAAAACTGAGTTTTTAGCAGAAACTGCGCCTCATGCGCTAACCCCTGCAACTGTGCGTCGACCTGTGACTTCCATGCGCTGCCCGGGTGAAATTTGCAGGGTTATGCGTCGACCCATAATTCTGTGCGTCGACCTCTGATTGCAGAATTTTCCAAAATGTCCGATTTTGTTTTCTTCATAACTTTTGAACCGTAAGTCCGTTTTGACCCCCGTTTGAAGCGTTGGAAAGCTAACGAAAAGCTCTTTCTATTAAAAATGGTTTGGAGAGTAAAATATGAATTAATTAATTCGTGTTTTTGGAAAATAGTCGGGTTGTCGGGTTTTTATCGCGTTAATTGTGTGCGATTGATGTGTTATCATGCTATACGCTTTTGTTATGTAACATGTAGCTTGTGTGATGTTATATGATGTGAATATATATGATGAAATGCTGTGATGATGGGTTGTGGCCTTATGGCAAGTATGTGCATTGTTTTGGATTAGACTTCGATGCGTGATTAATGATGTTGTTGTGTGGTGAAATACATTGTTTGATTGAATATCAATGTATGTTGTGATGATATGATTGTGGTAGTTTATGGCTCGTGATGAAATGCATTGTTTATGTGAAATTCAATGTATGTTGTGTGGTGGCCATTATGGTTTGAAATGCATTGTTTGAATTGATTTGCAATGCATGAGTGTGATGAGGTTGATTAATTCATATGGTTGAATTGTGAATGTATGGAATTGATGAGTTGAAATATATGCATGATTATGGTTGCATATATGTGTGAAAATGCATTTGTTGTCATGAGTTCTTGTATGTCAAGCATCATGATATGCATTGTTGTTGCGTCTTGTGTGACGGCGGTTCCGGTGGGGAATCATTGTGATATGCATTGTTGTTGCGTCCTGTGGGACGGCGGTTCCGGTGGGGAATCAGCTATAACATCGTGTGCCCGCGTGTGGGGTGTGAGCGATGATTATAGACGATCGTGAGCCTCTCTTGGTGGAGGTGTGAGCGATCCATAAACACCGTGAGCCTCTCTCGGTGGAGGTGTGAGCGGTGGGCGAACATCGTATGCCCGACGGGGAGTTACAGTGATGTAACGAGCGATGGTTCCAGCAGAGTTCCTGAGTGAACTAGTATTGAGATATGATGGAGTCGGTACCGCATATGCATTTGCATAGAGAGTCGTTGTGTCGGTCTCTTTGCATCTGCATGAATTATGATTGCATTGGTTATATGTGGAAAATCATGATTTAATTGAGTATGTGTGAGACATTGTGATATGCATTTGTGATAAATGTATTGGGCATGATTAATATGCAATTGGGAATGGAGTAATTGTGTGATTGAGCTTGTGATAGCATTTGTGAATTGTTGTGCATTCGTGTCAAATGCATTGAATTATGAATGATATGTTTTGTGTATAAACATATGCATTATGTGTGAATATGTGATTATGTCGGTATAATTGATATATGCTATATTTTGTGGTGATGTGGTGGTGTGGTTCCATATGTCATAATCGTGGTGGGATTATGTGTGATAGGTTTTGTATTTGTGACATGCTATATGTGTTAGTATGTGATGGTAGGGGTGAGATGATTTATTCATGTGTTTGAATGTGTGTTTGCATATTATTATGCAATCTTGATTTAGTTGTTATTTCTCACCCTTCTGCTGTTTTATAATGTTCTATGAGGCATTGCAGATTAGAGTTGTTTGGAGGTCTTTTTTGAAGATTAGTCCTCCGTTCTGTTGTTGGTCTTGGCGTCTGCTCTGATACGTAGCACGGGAGTCGGGGAACGATTATATATACGTATATATTTGTGGAGTGTATTTTGTAGTACTTTTGTGTTTTTAGTGGATGTTCTAAAAAGATTTATTTTGTAAAACAAGTCGGTCATTTATGGAAAAAGTTTCCCCTTTGAGGGTATTCTATTTTATGCTATGTATCAAATTTATGAGCAGGGATGATGTTTTGTTTATTTAAATGTGACATCCTTGTTTCTGTCGGAAAAATAAATTTTTAGTTACTCTGATTTTATTTATGTATTATTTATTCGCGATGGGATTTGGGGTGTTACATTAGTGGTATCAGAGCAGGTCGGTCCGTCCGGCCAAGTTGTTGAGTCAGTTGGTGTGACAGTTGAATACTGTCGTTGTTGTTTGTCCCTTAGTACGTGATATGTGTGGAAGCACTGTCAGTACTTTCTGGTTTTTCTAGTCCTTTGCCTGCAGGATTTAGATTGAGATAAGTGGGGGAGAAGCTGGAACTTCTCCAAGTTGATTCAGGTGTGGAGCATTGGCTCAGTGTGCCGTTGGTTGCAAGATTGTAATTGTGGTTTGGACATTGTTGCTCCCGATTCCGGAGGGAATGCGGAGGTAAGGTTTATGTCAACTTAGGATTTGTGCCTTGGGTAGTTTTGTGCACAAGGGTAAGAAACGCTATTATAGTTTGGTGAAGATGGTTTATACCCCATCATGATTGTCGGCTGTCTATCGACAAATTGAGGAACTGATCACCCTTAATCTCTTGTTGATAGCAGACGAAAATTATGTTGGATGGAATAGACGTGTCTTTCCGGCTTTGATAATGTGTGAAATGAATTGTTTGAATTTAAGAGAATGATTACGGATTGTTTTGATGAGTCGATGAAGATTCTTATCTCGGAAGATGAGGCGGATTAGAGGTTTTGTATATTGGTCAAGTTGGAATGTCTCTGAGGGAGAATGATTGGGTATTACTAATGGATGTTCTCAGAGAGAAGAGAGTAAACTCAAATTGGACGAAGATAAGGATTTGAGGTTTGGATCTGCTAAGTAAGTAGAAGAACTTTTAGGAAGTGAAACTCAGATAGAAAGAGCGGTTGGAAGATTTATTGGAAAAGAGATTTGTGAGACCAAGTGTATCGTCTTAGAGAGTTCCAGTATTGATAGTAACACAAGGGACTGATGATTGAATGGAATAACAAGCATGATGTGTTTAAGGGTATTGAGACTATGGAAAGTAAGACTTAGAGTTCTGGTGAGGTTTGAAGTCTTTGGGATTGTAAAGCATTAATGGAAAATTTGAGAGAACCTTTAGGTATGGATGTAATATCTAAGAGTTCTTTTTGGTTGGTTGTTGCTACATATTGGGATTTATGGAAGTTGGACGGTTAAGAGAAGGACATGTGTGTGGATTACTAACAGTAGAGTAAGGTGACTGGTTATGGTTGTTATCGCTGGGATAGGCTGTTATGTACTCGGTTAAGCTTGGGTGTGAGTAGCCAGTTACCCAGTGCAAGGTTTTTCAAAAGCTTGGAGAATTTATATCTTTTGGAATTTGGTTGGGCATTACAAAGTACAGTGATGTTATTAGGTGTTAGTAATGCGTCCGTAATGGTTGTAGAGTATATGAATCGTATCTTCCATATTTATTTGGATAAGTTCGTAATGGCTTTGATTGAGGATATTCAGATCTGTTATAAACTCAGAGGGAGAACAAATAAAGTGTTTGAGATTTGAATTACAAGTGTTGAAAAGAGACGAAGTTTTATGCTAAGTCATTCAAGTGGGAATCTTGGTTGAAAAGGTTAGTTTCCCTGGATACGTTATTTCGGATGAGAGTATGATTATGGATTCCTCGGAAGTAGATGTCGTTCTACATTGAGAGACTTCGAAGTTGGTTAAGGAGATCAGAAACTTTTGGGCTCAGTTGGTTGTTACTGCAGGCTATGGAAGACTTTGCTAAGTTCGTACTTCTGTTATCTCAGTTGACTTGCAAAGGGTGAGTCATTTGTTTTGGATGTTCGTTGAAAGGAAAGTTTCAGAGGGCTGATGTAGAAGTTGTCTACAGCTCCAGTTTTGATTCTGTGTGATCCTGTTCAACCGTTTGTGAGGTTTTGGGATGTGTCTTTGATGAGTTTAGTCAGTGTGTTAATGTAAGAGGGTAAAGTCGTGGCTTATGCTTTACGACCATTGAGGATTCATAGAAGGATCTATACTATTCTGGATTTGGAATTAGTCGCGATTGTATTGTGTTGGAAAATTTGGAGGTATTATTTTTATGGTTCTCGGCTCGAAGTGTTGGGTAATCGTAAGAGTTTAAAGTACTTGGTTGGTTTGAAGGAATATAGTATGAGACCGCGAGGATGGTTGGAATTTGTGAGGAGTTATGACTTTAGTTGGAATTATCCCATTGGTGAAGTTAATGTCGTGCCTGAAAAGTTAAGTCGAAAGTTTTAGTGCATGTCAGTTTTGATGGTCCGAGAATTAAAATGATTTGAGCAGTTCAGAGACTTATGTCTAGTTTGGGAGAGAACTCAGTAGAGAGTGTGGTTGGATATATTGGCAGTGAACAATGATTTTTGGTGAATATGAGAAAGAGTAAACTTTGGACGTGAAATTGGTAGTTTTGATGGTTATGAGTAATCAGAGTGCGCAACGGAAGTGTGAGTTGACATGATTCGTATATGCGTATGGGACTGGTAAGAGTTCATAAGTTGAACATTGGAACGTGTAGGCGTGTTGAGACCATTGGACGTTTCAGGATGGAAATGATATGTGAAAGGTTTAACTATTATTCATGGGCTACTTTGTAGATGGATGTTTTGGTTATATGTTCGATTGGGAATCGTAGCATTGTTGTAGTATGGTTGTGTGACAAGGATGCTGGTATTCTGGTTTTGTTGGTGTTGTTGAGACTTTGTGGTGTCGTGGAACTTGTGTTCTTGTTGTGTTTCGGTTCAAGAGTGAACCTGTGTGTTGGTATCGTGGTTTTCCTCGAGTTGTGAGTTGGTGGTCAAGTGCATTGTATGGGCATTGCATTTGGTCGTTGTGGTTGTTGCCGTTGTCGTGTCGTTGTTGTAGTCGTTGTTAGCGAGGTGGTTTGTCAGTTTGTGTTATTCGTGGTGTGCTTTTGTTGGCATGTTAGTTTGTTGGTCGGATGCGAGAGTCCTATCCGGAGTTGTTCGTATCGGTTATATTTTCGAGGACGAAAATTTCTAAGTGGGGGAGAGTTGTAACGCCCCAATTTGTTTAATTGCATTTATTTATTTCATTTATGTGAATTTTGTGAAATGTGTGAATTTATTGTAATTTACCTGCTAATTGAGTTAATTAGTTAATTTCTCTAATAGGTAAAATATTTGCAATAAATTATAAATTCTTTTCAACTTTTATTTCCCAAAATATATTTCATCGGTATGGTTATGTTTTATCGCATTTTGAGAGCGTTTGGGAGATATTTGAGCTGAGGGGTAAAATGGTCATTTTGAGGGGTTAGATATTTTAGAAAAATTAGATATTTTTATAAATAGAGATTTGAGAGAAAGAGAGTATTTTAAGGTAACTATAATAATTGATCAATTGGCATTAGAAGACAAAATATCAATTGGAGATATTTAGCCTTATTGGATTTATATTATATAATAAGTATTATATATTATATATATTGGTTAGAAAGAGAGAGAAAAGGGAAAGTTAGAAAAGAAGAAGAAGAAAACAGAGAGAAAGAAGAGAAGGAAAATGTGGGAAAAGAGAGAAGAAGGGGAAGAAGAGGAAATCATCCAAATCAGAACTTGATCTTCGATTAATCGGGTAAGGGTGAGAAGTTTCGATTATATTTCGATTGTATATGTATATGTATGTGTTGTTTGTGTTTGTTTGGTTGAAATATATATTTTTCTTATTGGTTGGATTGAAGAACAAATGTGTAGAATCGATGTTTTAACGGTTAGAATTTGGAATAGACTGTTTAGAATAGCCGAGTAATGTTTGGGTTTAATCGGGAATACTCGTTGGTATGATTTAGAGAGTTTTGGAGCGAGTTACCTAGTTTGTGAGAGTTAGGGCAATAATGATGAACTTGTGAGAAATCTGTGTTTTCACGGTTGGAATGGGCAATAAATTGCGTAGTATAGTCGGGTGATGATATGATTTACTCGGATAAACTTGTTGGTATGTTTCCATAGGTGTTGATTGAGTTTTGGAGTGTGAATGTATTGATAAAATCATGTTTTAAAATATTTCAAAAATGGAAAATGCGTTGGATGACTTTTTAATGGTGAAAATATTGTAGTATTTTGAATTCTGAGATCACAGCTTTTTACGGAATCGAAATCGGAGGTCCGGAAGGCATTTAACGGCCGAAAACTGAGTTTTTAGCAGAAACTGCGCCTCATGCGCTAACCCCTGCAACTGTGTGTCGACCTGTGACTTCCATGCGCTGACCCGGGTGAAATTTGTAGGGTTATGTGTCGACCCATAATTCTGTGCGTCGACCTCTGATTGCAGAATTTTCCAAAATGTCCGATTTTGTTTTCTTCATAACTTTTGAACCATAAGTCCGTTTTGACCCCCGTTTGAAGCGTTGGAAAGCTAACGAAAAGTTCTTTCTATTAAAAATGGTTTGGAGAGTAAAAGATGAATTAATTAATTCTTGTTTTTGGAAAATAGTCGGGTTGTCGGGTTTTTATCGCGTTAATTATGTGCGATTGATGTGTTATCATGCTATACGCTTTTGTTATGTAACATGTAGCTTGTGTGATGTTATATGATGTGAATATATATGATGAAATGTTGTGATGATGGGTTGTGGCCTTATGGCAAGTATGTGCATTGTTTTGGATTAGACTTCGATGTGTGATTAATGATGTTGTTGTGTGGTGAAATACATTGTTTGATTGAATATCAATGTATGTTGTAATGATATGATTGTGGTAGTTTATGGCTCGTGATGAAATGCATTGTTTATGTGAAATTCAATGTATGTTGTGTGGTGGCCTTTATGGTTTGAAATGCATTGTTTGAATTAATTTGCAATGCATGAGTGTGATGAGGTTGATTAATTCATATGGTTGAATTGTGAATGTATGGAATTGATGAGTTAAAATATATGCATGATTATGGTTGCATATATGTGTGAAAATGCATTGGTTG
Organism: Lathyrus tuberosus; assembly: GCA_022829125.1. NCBI lineage: Eukaryota > Viridiplantae > Streptophyta > Magnoliopsida > Fabales > Fabaceae > Lathyrus > Lathyrus tuberosus. Next base: position 12,675,565 of record JALAZF010000044.1, on the reverse strand, counting down.
TCATGAGTTCTTGTATGTCAAGCATCATGATATGCATTGTTGTGGCGTCTTGTGTGACGGCGGTTCTGGTGGGGAATCATTGTGATATGTATTGTTGTTGCGTTCTGTGGGACGGCGGCTCCGGTGGGGAATCAGCTATAACATCGTGTGCCCGCGTGTGGGGTGTGAGCGATGATTATAGACGATCGTGAGCCTCTCTTGGTGGAGGTGTGAGCGATCGGGTCGTGAGCCTCTCTCGGTGGAGGTGTGAGCGATCCATAAACACCGTGAGCCTCTCTCGGTGGAGGTGTGAGCGGTGGGCGAACATCGTATGCCCGACGGGGAGTTACAGTGATGTAACGAGCGATGGTTCCAGCAAAGTTCCTGAGTGAACTAGTATTGAGATATGATGGAGTCGGTACCGCATATGCATTTGCATAGAGAGTCGTTGTGTCGGTCTCTTTGCATCTGCATGAATTATGATTGCATTGGTTATATGTGGAAAATCATGATTTAATTGAGTATGTGTGAGACATTGTGATATGCATTTGTGATAAATGTATTGGGCATGATTAATATGCAATTGGGAATGGAGTAATTGTGTGATTGAGCTTGTGATAGCATTTGTGAATTGTTGTGCATTCGTGTCAAATGCATTGAATTATGAATGATATGTTTTGTGTATAAACATATGCATTATGTGTGAATATGTGATTATGTCGGTATAATTGATATATGCTATATTTTATGGTGATGTGGTGGTGTGGTTCCATATGTCATAATCGTGGTGGGATTATGTGTGATAGGTTTTGTATTTGTGACATGCTATATGTGTTAGTATGTGATGGTAGGGGTGAGATGAGTTATTCATGTGTGTTTGCATATTATTATGCAATCTTGATTTAGTTGTTATTTCTCACCCTTCTGCTGTTTTATAATGCTCTATGAGGCATTGCAGATTAGAGTTGTTTGGAGGTCTTTTTTGAAGATTAGTCCTCCGTTCTGTTGTTGGTCTTGGCGTCTGCTCTGATACGTAGCACGGGAGTCGGGGAACGATTATATATGCGTATATATTTGTGGAGTGTATTTTGTAGTACTTTTGTGTATTTAGTGGATGTTCTAAAAAGATTTATTTTGTAAAACAAGTCGGTCATTTATGGAAAAAGTTTCCCCTTTGAGGGTATTCTATTTTATGCTATGTATCAAATTTATGAGCAGGGATGATGTTTTGTTTATTTAAATGTGACATCCTTGTTTCTGTCGGAAAAATAAATTTTTAGTTACTCTGATTTTATTTATGTATTATTTATTCGCGATGGGATTTGGGGTGTTACATTAGTGGTATCAGAGCAGGTCGGTCCGTCCGGCCAAGTTGTTGAGTCAGTTGGTGTGACAGTTGAATACTGTCGTTGTTGTTTGTCCCTTAGTACGTGATATGTGTGGAAGCACTGTCAGTACTTTCTGGTTTTTCTAGTCCTTTGCCTGCAGGATTTAGATTGAGATAAGTGGGGGAGAAGCTGGAACTTCTCCAAGTTGATTCAGGTGTGGAGCATTGGCTCAGTGTGCCGTTGGTTGCAAGATTGTAATTGTGGTTTGGACATTGTTGCTCCCGATTCCGGAGGGAATGCGGAGGTAAGGTTTATGTCAACTTAGGATTTGTGCCTTGGGTAGTTTTGTGCACAAGGGTAAGAAACGCTATTATAGTTTGGTGAAGATGGTTTATACCCCATCATGATTGTCGGCTGTCTATCGACAAATTGAGGAACTGATCACCCTTAATCTCTTGTTGATAGCAGACAAAAATTATGTTGGATGGAATAGACGTGTCTTTCCGGCTTTGATAGTGTGTGAAATGAATTGTTTGAATTTAAGAGAATGATTACGGATTGTTTTGATGAGTCGATGAAGATTCTTATCTCGGAAGATGAGGCGGATTAGAGGTTTTGTATATTGGTCAAGTTGGAATGTCTCTGAGGGAGAATGATTGGGTATTACTAATGGATGTTCTCAGAGAGAAGAGAGTAAACTCAAATTGGACGAAGATAAGGATTTGAGGTTTGGATCTGCTAAGTAAGTAGAAGAACTTTTAGGAAGTGAAACTCAGATAGAAAGAGCGGTTGGAAGATTTATTGGAAAAGAGATTTGTGAGACCAAGTGTATCGTCTTAGAGAGTTCCAGTATTGATAGTAACACAAGGGACTGATGATTGAATGGAATAACAAGCATGATGTGTTTAAGGGTATTGAGACTATGGAAAGTAAGACTTAGAGTTCTGGTGAGGTTTGAAGTCTTTGATATTGTAAAGCATTAATGGAAAATTTGAGAGAACCTTTAGGTATGGATGTAATATCTAAGAGTTCTTTTTGGTTGGTTGTTGCTACATATTGGGATTTATGGAAGTTGGACGGTTAAGAGAAGGACATGTGTGTGGATTACTAACAGTAGAGTAAGGTGACTGGTTATGGTTGTTATCGCTGGGATATGCTGTTATGTACTCAGTTAAGCTTGGGTGTGAGTAGTCAGTTACCCAGTGCAAGGTTTTGCAAAAGCTTGGAGAATTTATATCTTTTGGAATTTGGTTGGGCATTACAAAGTACAGTGATGTTATTAGGTGTTAGTAATGCGTCCGTAATGGTTGTAGAGTATATGAATCGTATCTTCCATATTTATTTGGATAAGTTCGTAATGGCTTTGATTGAGGATATTCAGATCTGTTATAAACTCAGAGGGAGAACAAATAAAGTGTTTGAGATTTGAATTACAAGTGTTGAAAAGAGACGAAGTTTTATGCTAAGTCATTCAAGTGGGAATCTTGGTTGAAAAGGTTAGTTTCCCTAGATACGTTATTTCGGATGAGAGTATGATTATGGATTCCTCGGAAGTAGATGCCGTTCTACATTGAGAGACTTCGAAGTTGGTTAAGGAGATCATAAACTTTTGGGCTCAGTTGGTTGTTACTGCAGGCTATGGAAGACTTTGCTAAGTTCGTACTTCTGTTATCTCAGTTGACTTGCAAAGGGTGAGTCGTTTGTTTTGGATGTTCGTTGAAAGGAAAGTTTCAGAGGGCTGATGTAGAAGTTGTCTACAGCTCCAGTTTTGATTCTGTGTGATCCTGTTCAACCGTTTGTGAGGTTTTGGGATGTGTCTTTGATGAGTTTAGTCAGTGTGTTAATGTAAGAGGGTAAAGTCGTGGCTTATGCTTTACGACCATTGAGGATTCATAGAAGGATCTATACTATTCTGGATTTGGAATTAGTCGCGATTGTATTGTGTTGGAAAATTTGGAGGTATTATTTTTATGGTTCTCGGCTCGAAGTGTTGGGTAATCGTAAGAGTTTAAAGTACTTGGTTGGTTTGAAGGAATATAGTATGAGACCGCGAGGATGGTTGGAATTTGTGAGGAGTTATGACTTTAGTTGGAATTATCCCATTGGTGAAGTTAATGTCGTGCCTGAAAAGTTAAGTCGAAAGTTTTAGTGCATGTCAGTTTTGATGGTCCGAGAATTAAAATGATTTGAGCAGTTCAGAGACTTATGTCTAGTTTGGGAGAGAACTCAGTAGAGAGTGTGGTTGGATATATTGGCAGTGAACAATGATTTTTGGTGAATATGAGAAAGAGTAAACTTTGGACGTGAAATTGGTAGTTTTGATGGTTATGAGTAATCAGAGTGCGCAACGGAAGTGTGAGTTGACATGATTCGTATATGCGTATGGGACTGGTAAGAGTTCATAAGTTGAACATTGGAACGTGTAGGCGTGTTGAGACCATTGGACGTTTCAGGATGGAAATGATATGTGAAAGGTTTAACTATTATTCATGGGCTACTTTGTAGATGGATGTTTTGGTTATATGTTCGATTGGGAATCGTAGCATTGTTGTAGTATGGTTGTGTGACAAGGATGCTGGTATTCTGGTTTTGTTGGTGTTGTTGAGACTTTGTGGTGTCGTGGAACTTGTGTTCTTGTTGTGTTTCGGTTCAAGAGTGAACCTGCGTGTTGGTATCGTGGTTTTCCTGGAGTTGTGAGTTGGTGGTCAAGTGCATTGTATGGGCATTGCATTTGGTCGTTGTGGTTGTTGTCGTTGTCGTGTCGTTGTTGTAGTCGTTGTTAGCGAGGTGGTTTGTCAGTTTGTGTTATTCGTGGTGTGCTTTTGTTGGCATGTTAGTTTGTTGGTCGGATGCGAGAGTCCTATCCGGAGTTGTTCGTATCGGTTATATTTTCGAGGACGAAAATTTCTAAGTGGGGGAGAGTTGTAACGCCCCAATTTGTTTAATTGCATTTATTTATTTCATTTATGTGAATTTTGTGAAATGTGTGAATTTATTGTAATTTACCTGCTAATTGAGTTAATTAGTTAATTTCTCTAATAGGTAAAATATTTGCAATAAATTATAAATTCTTTTCAACTTTTATTTCCCAAAATATATTTCATCGGTATGGTTATGTTTTATCGCATTTTGAGAGCGTTTGGGAGATATTTGAGCTGAGGGGTAAAATGGTCATTTTGAGGGGTTAGATATTTTAGAAAAATTAGATATTTTTATAAATAGAGATTTGAGAGAAAGAGAGTATTTTAAGGTAACTATAATAATTGATCAATTGGCATTAGAAGACAAAATATCAATTGGAGATATTTAGCCTTATTGGATTTATATTATATAATAAGTATTATATATTATATATATTGGTTAGAAAGAGAGAGAAAAGGGAAAGTTAGAAAAGAAGAAGAAGAAAACAGAGAGAAAGAATAGAAGGAAAATGTGGGAAAAGAGAGAAGAAGGGGAAGAAGAGGAAATCATCCAAATCAGAACTTGATCTTCGATTAATCGGGTAAGGGTGAGAAGTTTCGATTAAATTTCGATTGTATATGTATATGTATGTGTTGTTTGTGTTTGTTTGGTTGAAATATATATTTTTCTTATTGGTTGGATTGAAGAACAAATGTGTAGAATCGATGTTTTAACGGTTAGAATTTGGAATAGACTGTTTAGAATAGCCGAGTAATGTTTGGGTTTAATCGGGAATACTCGTTGGTATGATTTAGAGAGTTTTGGAGCGAGTTACCTAGTTTGTGAGAGTTAGGGCAATAATGATGAACTTGTGAGAAATCTGTGTTTTCACGGTTGGAATGGGCAATAAATTGCGTAGTATAGTCGGGTGATGATATGATTTACTCGGATAAACTTGTTGGTATGTTTCCATAGGTGTTGATTGAGTTTTGGAGTGTGAATGTATTGATAAAATCATGTTTTAAAATATTTCAAAAATGGAAAATGCGTTGGATGACTTTTTAATGGTGAAAATATTGTAGTATTTTGAATTCTGAGATCGCAGCTTTTTACGGAATCGAAATCGGAGGTCCGGAAGGCATTTAACGGCCGAAAACTGAGTTTTTAGCAGAAACTGCGCCTCATGCGCTAACCCCTGCAACTGTGTGTCGACCTGTGACTTCCATGCGCTGACCCGGGTGAAATTTGTAGGGTTATGTGTCGACCCATAATTCTGTGCGTCGACCTCTGATTGCAGAATTTTCCAAAATGTCCGATTTTGTTTTCTTCATAACTTTTGAACCATAAGTCCGTTTTGACCCCCGTTTGAAGCGTTGGAAAGCTAACGAAAAGTTCTTTCTATTAAAAATGGTTTGGAGAGTAAAAGATGAATTAATTAATTCTTGTTTTTGGAAAATAGTCGGGTTGTCGGGTTTTTATCGCGTTAATTATGTGCGATTGATGTGTTATCATGCTATACGCTTTTGTTATGTAACATGTAGCTTGTGTGATGTTATATGATGTGAATATATATGATGAAATGTTGTGATGATGGGTTGTGGCCTTATGGCAAGTATGTGCATTGTTTTGGATTAGACTTCGATGTGTGATTAATGATGTTGTTGTGTGGTGAAATACATTGTTTGATTGAATATCAATGTATGTTGTAATGATATGATTGTGGTAGTTTATGGCTCGTGATGAAATGCATTGTTTATGTGAAATTCAATGTATGTTGTGTGGTGGCCTTTATGGTTTGAAATGCATTGTTTGAATTAATTTGCAATGCATGAGTGTGATGAGGTTGATTAATTCATATGGTTGAATTGTGAATGTATGGAATTGATGAGTTAAAATATATGCATGATTATGGTTGCATATATGTGTGAAAATGCATTGGTTGTCATGAGTTCTTGTATGTCAAGCATCATGATATGCATTGTTGTGGCGTCTTGTGTGACGGCGGTTCTGGTGGGGAATCATTGTGATATGTATTGTTGTTGCGTTCTGTGGGACGGCGGCTCCGGTGGGGAATCAGCTATAACATCGTGTGCCCGCGTGTGGGGTGTGAGCGATGATTATAGACGATCGTGAGCCTCTCTTGGTGGAGGTGTGAGCGATCGGGTCGTGAGCCTCTCTCGGTGGAGGTGTGAGCGATCCATAAACACCGTGAGCCTCTCTCGGTGGAGGTGTGAGCGGTGGGCGAACATCGTATGCCCGACGGGGAGTTACAGTGATGTAACGAGCGATGGTTCCAGCAAAGTTCCTGAGTGAACTAGTATTGAGATATGATGGAGTCGGTACCGCATATGCATTTGCATAGAGAGTCGTTGTGTCGGTCTCTTTGCATCTGCATGAATTATGATTGCATTGGTTATATGTGGAAAATCATGATTTAATTGAGTATGTGTGAGACATTGTGATATGCATTTGTGATAAATGTATTGGGCATGATTAATATGCAATTGGGAATGGAGTAATTGTGTGATTGAGCTTGTGATAGCATTTGTGAATTGTTGTGCATTCGTGTCAAATGCATTGAATTATGAATGATATGTTTTGTGTATAAACATATGCATTATGTGTGAATATGTGATTATGTCGGTATAATTGATATATGCTATATTTTATGGTGATGTGGTGGTGTGGTTCCATATGTCATAATCGTGGTGGGATTATGTGTGATAGGTTTTGTATTTGTGACATGCTATATGTGTTAGTATGTGATGGTAGGGGTGAGATGAGTTATTCATGTGTGTTTGCATATTATTATGCAATCTTGATTTAGTTGTTATTTCTCACCCTTCTGCTGTTTTATAATGCTCTATGAGGCATTGCAGATTAGAGTTGTTTGGAGGTCTTTTTTGAAGATTAGTCCTCCGTTCTGTTGTTGGTCTTGGCGTCTGCTCTGATACGTAGCACGGGAGTCGGGGAACGATTATATATGCGTATATATTTGTGGAGTGTATTTTGTAGTACTTTTGTGTATTTAGTGGATGTTCTAAAAAGATTTATTTTGTAAAACAAGTCGGTCATTTATGGAAAAAGTTTCCCCTTTGAGGGTATTCTATTTTATGCTATGTATCAAATTTATGAGCAGGGATGATGTTTTGTTTATTTAAATGTGACATCCTTGTTTCTGTCGGAAAAATAAATTTTTAGTTACTCTGATTTTATTTATGTATTATTTATTCGCGATGGGATTTGGGGTGTTACATTAGTGGTATCAGAGCAGGTCGGTCCGTCTGGCCAAGTTGTTGAGTCAGTTGGTGTGACAGTTGAATACTGTTGTTGTTGTTTGTCCCTTAGTACGTGATATGTGTGGAAGCACTGTCAGTACTTTCTGGTTTTTCTAGTCCTTTGCCTGCAGGATTTAGATTGAGATAAGTGGGGGAGAAGCTGGAACTTCTCCAAGTTGATTCAGGTGTGGAGCATTGGCTCAGTGTGCCGTTGGTTGCAAGATTGTAATTGTGGTTTGGACATTGTTGCTCCCGATTCCGGAGGGAATGCGGAGGTAAGGTTTATGTCAACTTAGGATTTGTGCCTTGGGTAGTTTTGTGCACAAGGGTAAGAAACGCTATTATAGTTTGGTGAAGATGGTTTATACCCCATCATGATTGTCGGCTGTCTATCGACAAATTGAGGAACTGATCACCCTTAATCTCTTGTTGATAGCAGACAAAAATTATGTTGGATGGAATAGACGTGTCTTTCCGGCTTTGATAGTGTGTGAAATGAATTGTTTGAATTTAAGAGAATGATTACGGATTGTTTTGATGAGTCGATGAAGATTCTTATCTCGGAAGATGAGGCGGATTAGAGGTTTTGTATATTGGTCAAGTTGGAATGTCTCTGAGGGAGAATGATTGGGTATTACTAATGGATGTTCTCAGAGAGAAGAGAGTAAACTCAAATTGGACGAAGATAAGGATTTGAGGTTTGGATCTGCTAAGTAAGTAGAAGAACTTTTAGGAAGTGAAACTCAGATAGAAAGAGCGGTTGGAAGATTTATTGGAAAAGAGATTTGTGAGACCAAGTGTATCGTCTTAGAGAGTTCCAGTATTGATAGTAACACAAGGGACTGATGATTGAATGGAATAACAAGCATGATGTGTTTAAGGGTATTGAGACTATGGAAAGTAAGACTTAGAGTTCTGGTGAGGTTTGAAGTCTTTGGGATTGTAAAGCATTAATGGAAAATTTGAGAGAACCTTTAGGTATGGATGTAATATCTAAGAGTTCTTTTTGGTTGGTTGTTGCTACATATTGGGATTTATGGAAGTTGGACGGTTAAGAGAAGGACATGTGTGTGGATTACTAACAGTAGAGTAAGGTGACTGGTTATGGTTGTTATCGCTGGGATATGCTGTTATGTACTCAGTTAAGCTTGGGTGTGAGTAGTCAGTTACCCAGTGCAAGGTTTTGCAAAAGCTTGGAGAATTTATATCTTTTGGAATTTGGTTGGGCATTACAAAGTACAGTGATGTTATTAGGTGTTAGTAATGCGTCCGTAATGGTTGTAGAGTATATGAATCGTATCTTCCATATTTATTTGGATAAGTTCGTAATGGCTTTGATTGAGGATATTCAGATCTGTTATAAACTCAGAGGGAGAACAAATAAAGTGTTTGAGATTTGAATTACAAGTGTTGAAAAGAGACGAAGTTTTATGCTAAGTCATTCAAGTGGGAATCTTGGTTGAAAAGGTTAGTTTCCCTAGATACGTTATTTCGGATGAGAGTATGATTATGGATTCCTCGGAAGTAGATGTCGTTCTACATTGAGAGACTTCGAAGTTGGTTAAGGAGATCATAAACTTTTGGGCTCAGTTGGTTGTTACTGCAGGCTATGGAAGACTTTGCTAAGTTCGTACTTCTGTTATCTCAGTTGACTTGCAAAGGGTGAGTCGTTTGTTTTGGATGTTCGTTGAAAGGAAAGTTTCAGAGGGCTGATGTAGAAGTTGTCTACAGCTCCAGTTTTGATTCTGTGTGATCCTGTTCAACCGTTTGTGAGGTTTTGGGATGTGTCTTTGATGAGTTTAGTCAGTGTGTTAATGTAAGAGGGTAAAGTCGTGGCTTATGCTTTACGACCATTGAGGATTCATAGAAGGATCTATACTATTCTGGATTTGGAATTAGTCGCGATTGTATTGTGTTGGAAAATTTGGAGGTATTATTTTTATGGTTCTCGGCTCGAAGTGTTGGGTAATCGTAAGAGTTTAAAGTACTTGGTTGGTTTGAAGGAATATAGTATGAGACCGCGAGGATTGTTGGAATTTGTGAGGAGTTATGACTTTAGTTGGAATTATCCCATTGGTGAAGTTAATGTCGTGCCTGAAAAGTTAAGTCGAAAGTTTTAGTGCATGTCAGTTTTGATGGTCCGAGAATTAAAATGATTTGAGCAGTTCAGAGACTTATGTCTAGTTTGGGAGAGAACTCAGTAGAGAGTGTGGTTGGATATATTGGCAGTGAACAATGATTTTTGGTGAATATGAGAAAGAGTAAACTTTGGACGTGAAATTGGTAGTTTTGATGGTTATGAGTAATCAGAGTGCGCAACGGAAGTGTGAGTTGACATGATTCGTATATGCGTATGGGACTGGTAAGAGTTCATAAGTTGAACATTGGAACGTGTAGGCGTGTTGAGACCATTGGACGTTTCAGGATGGAAATGATATGTGAAAGGTTTAACTATTATTCATGGGCTACTTTGTAGATGGATGTTTTGGTTATATGTTCGATTGGGAATCGTAGCATTGTTGTAGTATGGTTGTGTGACAAGGATGCTGGTATTCTGGTTTTGTTGGTGTTGTTGAGACTTTGTGGTGTCGTGGAACTTGTGTTCTTGTTGTGTTTCGGTTCAAGAGTGAACCTGCGTGTTGGTATCGTGGTTTTCCTGGAGTTGTGAGTTGGTGGTCAAGTGCATTGTATGGGCATTGCATTTGGTCGTTGTGGTTGTTGTCGTTGTCGTGTCGTTGTTGTAGTCGTTGTTAGCGAGGTGGTTTGTCAGTTTGTGTTATTCGTGGTGTGCTTTTGTTGGCATGTTAGTTTGTTGGTCGGATGCGAGAGTCCTATCCGGAGTTGTTCGTATCGGTTATATTTTCGAGGACGAAAATTTCTAAGTGGGGGAGAGTTGTAACGCCCCAATTTGTTTAATTGCATTTATTTATTTCATTTATGTGAATTTTGTGAAATGTGTGAATTTATTGTAATTTACCTGCTAATTGAGTTAATTAGTTAATTTCTCTAATAGGTAAAATATTTGCAATAAATTATAAATTCTTTTCAACTTTTATTTCCCAAAATATATTTCATCGGTATGGTTATGTTTTATCGCATTTTGAGAGCGTTTGGGAGATATTTGAGCTGAGGGGTAAAATGGTCATTTTGAGGGGTTAGATATTTTAGAAAAATTAGATATTTTTATAAATAGAGATTTGAGAGAAAGAGAGTATTTTAAGGTAACTATAATAATTGATCAATTGGCATTAGAAGACAAAATATCAATTGGAGATATTTAGCCTTATTGGATTTATATTATATAATAAGTATTATATATTATATATATTGGTTAGAAAGAGAGAGAAAAGGGAAAGTTAGAAAAGAAGAAGAAGAAAACAGAGAGAAAGAAGAGAAGGAAAATGTGGGAAAAGAGAGAAGAAGGGGAAGAAGAGGAAATCATCCAAATCAGAACTTGATCTTCGATTAATCGGGTAAGGGTGAGAAGTTTCGATTAAATTTCGATTGTATATGTATATGTATGTGTTGTTTGTGTTTGTTTGGTTGAAATATATATTTTTCTTATTGGTTGGATTGAAGAACAAATGTGTAGAATCGATGTTTTAACGGTTAGAATTTGGAATAGACTGTTTAGAATAGCCGAGTAATGTTTGGGTTTAATCGGGAATACTCGTTGGTATGATTTAGAGAGTTTTGGAGCGAGTTACCTAGTTTGTGAGAGTTAGGGCAATAATGATGAACTTGTGAGAAATCTGTGTTTTCACGGTTGGAATGGGCAATAAATTGCGTAGTATAGTCGGGTGATGATATGATTTACTCGGATAAACTTGTTGGTATGTTTCCATAGGTGTTGATTGAGTTTTGGAGTGTGAATGTATTGATAAAATCATGTTTTAAAATATTTCAAAAATGGAAAATGCGTTGGATGACTTTTTAATGGTGAAAATATTGTAGTATTTTGAATTCTGAGATCGCAGCTTTTTACGGAATCGAAATCGGAGGTCCGGAAGGCATTTAACGGCCGAAAACTGAGTTTTTAGCAGAAACTGCGCCTCATGCGCTAACCCCTGCAACTGTGTGTCGACCTGTGACTTCCATGCGCTGACCCGGGTGAAATTTGTAGGGTTATGTGTCGACCCATAATTCTGTGCGTCGACCTCTGATTGCAGAATTTTCCAAAATGTCCGATTTTGTTTTCTTCATAACTTTTGAACCATAAGTCCGTTTTGACCCCCGTTTGAAGCGTTGGAAAGCTAACGAAAAGTTCTTTCTATTAAAAATGGTTTGGAGAGTAAAAGATGAATTAATTAATTCTTGTTTTTGGAAAATAGTCGGGTTGTCGGGTTTTTATCGCGTTAATTATGTGCGATTGATGTGTTATCATGCTATACGCTTTTGTTATGTAACATGTAGCTTGTGTGATGTTATATGATGTGAATATATATGATGAAATGTTGTGATGATGGGTTGTGGCCTTATGGCAAGTATGTGCATTGTTTTGGATTAGACTTCGATGTGTGATTAATGATGTTGTTGTGTGGTGAAATACATTGTTTGATTGAATATCAATGTATGTTGTAATGATATGATTGTGGTAGTTTATGGCTCGTGATGAAATGCATTGTTTATGTGAAATTCAATGTATGTTGTGTGGTGGCCTTTATGGTTTGAAATGCATTGTTTGAATTAATTTGCAATGCATGAGTGTGATGAGGTTGATTAATTCATATGGTTGAATTGTGAATGTATGGAATTGATGAGTTAAAATATATGCATGATTATGGTTGCATATATGTGTGAAAATGCATTGGTTGTCATGAGTTCTTGTATGTCAAGCATCATGATATGCATTGTTGTGGCGTCTTGTGTGACGGCGGTTCTGGTGGGGAATCATTGTGATATGCATTGTTGTTGCGTTCTGTGGGACGGCGGTTCCGGTGGGGAATCAGCTATAACATCGTGTGCCCGCGTGTGGGGTGTGAGCGATGATTATAGACGATCGTGAGCCTCTCTTGGTGGAGGTGTGAGCGATCGGGTCGTGAGCCTCTCTTGGTGGAGGTGTGAGCGATCCATAAACACCGTGAGCCTCTCTCGGTGGAGGTGTGAGCGGTGGGCGAACATCGTATGCCCGACGGGGAGTTACAGTGATGTAACGAGCGATGGTTCCAGCAAAGTTCCTGAGTGAACTAGTATTGAGATATGATGGAGTCGGTACCGCATATGCATTTGCATAGAGAGTCGTTGTGTCGGTCTCTTTGCATCTGCATGAATTATGATTGCATTGGTTATATGTGGAAAATCATGATTTAATTGAGTATGTGTGAGACATTGTGATATGCATTTGTGATAAATGTATTGGGCATGATTAATATGCAACTGGGAATGGAGTAATTGTGTGATTGAGCTTGTGATAGCATTTGTGAATTGTTGTGCATTCGTGTCAAATGCATTGAATTATGAATGATATGTTTTGTGTATAAACATATGCATTATGTGTGAATATGTGATTATGTCGGTATAATTGATATATGCTATATTTTATGGTGATGTGGTGGTGTGGTTCCATATGTCATAATCGTGGTGGGATTATGTGTGATAGGTTTTGTATTTGTGACATGCTATATGTGTTAGTATGTGATGGTAGGGGTGAGATGAGTTATTCATGTGTGTTTGCATATTATTATGCAATCTTGATTTAGTTGTTATTTCTCACCCTTCTGCTGTTTTATAATGCTCTATGAGGCATTGCAGATTAGAGTTGTTTGGAGGTCTTTTTTGAAGATTAGTCCTCCGTTCTGTTGTTGGTCTTGGCGTCTGCTCTGATACGTAGCACGGGAGTCGGGGAACGATTATATATGCGTATATATTTGTGGAGTGTATTTTGTAGTACTTTTGTGTATTTAGTGGATGTTCTAAAAAGATTTATTTTGTAAAACAAGTCGGTCATTTATGGAAAAAGTTTCCCCTTTGAGGGTATTCTATTTTATGCTATGTATCAAATTTATGAGCAGGGATGATGTTTTGTTTATTTAAATGTGACATCCTTGTTTCTGTCGGAAAAATAAATTTTTAGTTACTCTGATTTTATTTATGTATTATTTATTCGCGATGGGATTTGGGGTGTTACACATTTCGCTTATCTCCAAGAACAAGGAGAAGTTCATTGATGGAACCCTAACCAAGCCACCGGTTTCAGATCCGATGTATGCACCATGGATTCGTTGTAATACCATGGTTCTTGCGTGGATTCAATGATCAATTTCGGAACCAATAGCGAAGTCTATTCTGTGGATTGATACGGCATTTGGCGTATGGAAGAATTTGGAAATTAGGTTTTCTCACGGCGACATCTTCCGCATATCTGACATTCAAGAAGAATTGTACAAATTACGTCAAGGTACTCTCGACGTCTCTAACTATTTTACAGAATTGAAGGTTATGTGGGACGAATTGGAGAATTATCGACCGATTCCATTTTGTTCTTGCGCAATTCCCTGTTCTTGCGGTGCCATATCATCTGTTAAACGGTATAGGGAACAAGATTACGTAATTCGTTTTCTCAAAGGATTATTTGAGAAATTTGCTCATTCAAAATCTCAGATCATGATGATGAATCCGTTGCCTGATATTGACAAGGCCTTCTCGCTTGTGATTCAACAAGAACGAGAAATGGATAGCTCTGCATCGATTGTTGTTGTCCCTACAGGTTCCACTGAAGAAGCCTCTGCATTACAAGTTCAAGTTCATGAAGGGAACCATTCTGGTAGACAAGGTTCCAACACATATCGTGCTAGGACTCAAGGTTCAACTCCTTCAAAAGGTTCTAACAGAGTTTGTACTCACTGTGGCTGGACGAACCATACCATTGAAACATGTTTCAGCAAGCACGAATACCCACCAGGTACAGAAATAAATCTAAGGCTCAAGGGTCTGCACCATCTTCATCAGCTGCAAATGCTAGTAATGCATCCACAACCTCTTCTCAGGGTTCAACACCATCTTCATTTGGTTTTACTAAGGAGCAGTATGACAGCATCCTCGCATTGATTCAGCAATCCAAGCCTCAACCTGTTGTCAATTCTGTCTCAACATCACCTTTTGTCATGCAATCTCACTCAACCAATGTGAATGGTAAGCACGCTCACCTTTGGATCCTTGATACTGGAGCTACTGACCATTTATCTTTTGATCTATCTTCCTTTATTACACATAAGAACATAGTCCCCATCCATGTTAGCCTGCCTGATGGTTCACAAGTCATGACTTCTATTTCTGGCACAGTGGCCATATCACCCTATCTCACTCTTCACAATGTGCTCTATGTTCCTAGCTTTAATGTCAACCTTATATATGTAGCTAAACTTGTTGCTAGTAATCTATGTTTTGTTCAATTTAGTGCTAACACATGCCATATTATGCAGAATCATACCAAGGCAATGATTGGTATAGCTAGCTTGCACAGGGGACTTTATGTTCTTGACACCACACCTTCACTTTCTCATGTTAATAATTATGTTTCTCATACATCTTGTAATTTGTGGCACTTAAGGCTAGGCCACCTATCTGATATTGTTGCCGTTTTG
Source organism: Lathyrus tuberosus (assembly GCA_022829125.1). Taxonomy (NCBI): domain Eukaryota; kingdom Viridiplantae; phylum Streptophyta; class Magnoliopsida; order Fabales; family Fabaceae; genus Lathyrus; species Lathyrus tuberosus. The sequence continues at coordinate 12,660,496 of JALAZF010000044.1, read as the reverse complement.
ATGCTTTTGGCCGCGTTTGGATTCATGTTGCTCTATGTATTATGCTCTTACAGTTACCGTTTTCTGCGTTTTGCTCACTTGAAATGTCGTTTAATTGTGAAGCTAATTTAATAGCAGCTCGTGGAGGCTCCGCTTGACACGGCTAGAATGGCTGGAACTTGTTTAATAATAGAAACACGAAGTGCAGGCTGAAGCTGGCTTGACGTTATGGCTTGTGTAGTAGCATAATGAAGGATGTGTTTTTTTCTCACATTTCCATCTTTGTAGGTCGTTTGCAGTAGGGGTGTGCAAAAATGTGGTTAACTAAACTATATTACTAAACTGAATTGCATTGCACCATAAAAAAACTGAACCACTTAAATGGTTAATGAACTGAACCATTTAATTCAAACAGTTCTAATTCAGTTTAAAACCGGTTCATAACCAGTTTTTTTTATAAACTGCTTTAATTATACAAATAAATTTTTCATTAAAAAAAAGAAAAATTATTAAAAGTGGAAAAAATTAAAAATAACTAAAAAAAAACAATTTTCACCAAATTTAGAAAAATTAAAAAAAAAAAATTACTTTTTTATTTTATTTTAACCTAGATAAAATACCTAATTCTTTAGCGGATTTAAAAGCAAAGTAAAGCATTAACAATAGAATTTCTCCAATGGTTTCGAACATTTATATCTTTTCGTAGACTATAAATTTTAATTAAGCAATAAATAAATTACAATTCAATAGTGATTTAAAAATCTCCGACAAGACAATATCATCAAAAACTTGATATTAATTTTAACAAGTGTACTGAATGTTTGCAAGTAATAATAAAATGGCAAGACACAACGATTGTAATATACATAAATAGAAAATTAAATACATAAATAGTAAAAGAAAAGGTTTCTAATTGAAATTAAATTACTTTACTAGACAAAAGGTTTCTAATTGATTGGTTTATAGAAAATTAAATACATAATGTTTTTTATCTTGAAATTTTTTTTTCGAAAAATAAAAAAGAAATTTATTTTTTTTTATTCAGGATTTTTTTTTTTTAGAAAAATAAAAAAATTTAATTTTTTTTTTAATTTAAAATTATTTTTTTGAAAAAAAACAAAATTTTTCTGAAATTTTTTTCTATAAATAAAAAAAAATTTAAAATATTTTTTATTCTGCAATTTTTTTTCGAAAAATAATAAAATATTAATTTTTTTTTCAAAAAACAAAAAAAAAATTAAAATTTTTTTTATTCGAAAATTTCTTTTTCTCGTAAAATAAAAAAAAATTAATTTTTTTATTCTGGATTTTAATTTTCCGAAAAATAAAAATAAGATTAAAATTTTTTTTTTTGAAAAAAATAATTTTAGTTTTTTTTATTCTGGAATTTTTTTTCCGAAAATTAAAAAAAAAATTAAAATTTTTGTTAATCTGAATTTTTTTCCCGAAAAATAAAAAAAAATTTAAAAATTCTTTTATCCTGGAATTTTTTTTTGAAAAATAAAAAAAAATAAATTTTTTTTGAAAAATAAAAAAAAATTAATTTTTTTTTATTCAGGAAATTTTTTTTATGAAAAAAAAAAAAAAAAAAAAATTTTATTCAGGAAATTCTTTTTACGAAAAATAAAAAAAATCCGAATATTTTATATAAAATGAAAATAATTTATTCTGAATTTTTTTTCTTTTTTTTAGAAAAATAAAAAATTATTATTTTTTGAATAAATTTTTCAAATATTATAATTTTTTTTTAAATTAACATTTTTTTATCAAATTAAAACATTGTTTTAAAAGAGTTCAAATTATAAAATTGGTTTATAATTGCAAACTGATTATAAATTAGTTTATAAACACAAACTGGTTCTAAACTAGTTTTAAACTGAATTGAAACCATTTTAACAGTTAGTTGTATTTTTATTAAAATGGTTATTATAAACTGAGTTGAACCATATATATGGTTTGACTCAGTGCAATTCATGAACCACGAACACCCCTAGTTTGGAGCATATAACTTCATGCTTGTTTTGGTCATGTAGCAGGCCTTATGAAGATGAGCCATGAATTGCTAGATGTTAGGCTTGGAAGACTTGGCATGTAATACTAGCTTGTATTGGATTTTTTTATTGCATTTTGGTATTGCTCATGTAGTAACTTCATGCTTGTAATTTGCTTCTGATGTAGCGTATCATTGGCCTTGTATTTTTATATTTTTTACAATGGACTTGTTGTATTGGATTGTAATGGAGACAATTTGAAATGGGCTTCTTCTTTTGTTGACAATTTGAATTGTATTTGATTTTTTTTCCTTGTAAATTCATTTGGGCCCTCAATAGTTATTTACTCCCTTATTTGAACAAAACTTGGAATGGTAATGGGTCTTGAAATGATATTTGCACCTCACTTCTTGAACAATGCTTGAAAGACACTTAACCATGGTGATTAAGATTTGAATTTTCCATGTTGATTATTCACTTGAAATTAAATAAACTTGATCAATCCTTGAGGAATGGATTAAAAACCTTGAATTTGACACCTCATTGCTCTCAAAATAATCCATAACAAAGAGAACTTGAGAATGAAGCAATTCCATTTGCCTTGAACCTCAACCATTAATGAACATGAACCCATCATCAAAAGCCACTGATGCACACCTTGACTGAATATCCACCAAACTTGACTTGTACAGATATATCTCTGAATCTTTGATTAAAACTGAATCATTTTGAATTTGTCTGGATCAATCTCTGGGAAAATAAATCCACAAGTTGAACACAGTTAAATTAATGGACTTGATCATGATAACCTGGACCAAACTTCTCATAAATCACTGCTTGATAATTTGATAAATTCCTTACAAGACAACTTGACCTTGGATACACATTACCTGAGAAATAGCCCACTGACAATGATATCTTGCAATTAAAGCAATCCCTTAATGATTTGACCAAGATGAGGTCAAACTTACATTTGAACTGGATCATAACTGAATAACCACATTTGATTTGAAGCCATGCCATTATCTTTGACATTCCTGCAAAACCTTAAACACGCAGAGAAGGAAAACAAGCAACTGCAACATATTTTTGTATTTTGATTAGTAAATGTTAGAAATAAACAAGAAGTAAAGACAGAAAGAAACAAAAAGGTGCCTGGTGATCTTTTCCATGACAAACCCAGAGAAAAGAGGTTTAGGAGAATCCCATGTTTGTGATCTTGAGTGCAATGCAAATGCAATTTAAGAGGTTTAGTAAAAATTAGGGTATGACAGATGCCCCTATTTAAGTTTCTTATATCCAGCAAAATGAAGATTGACATCTTCGTCGCGACAAGATTGAAGAGACTTAAATACAAAAGACCTAAGATACCCCAAAATGATTATGACATGAATGTATGCACAAGACTCTGGATAAAGGTACCACATGAGACAAACTACCGTTGGAGAAACTTAGCAGAGGAAAAATAAACTTCGTAGGGGAAAAACAAAAAGAGACCCAGCTGGGGAATATAAAATTCCACAAGAAATGGGAGAAGTACATAGTTGAAGCTACAACTTGAAATTGCTGGAGATAAAGAGAAAAGGGGAGATCCACCAGAAAAATAAATCGTTGGGGAAAGACTCGACTCAGAGATAACTATGCATGGGAAGAAACCAAAACACAGTTAGAGTAAACAACAAAGTAAGATTCCACTGGAGAAAACTTAACAGTGCAAGCAGCAAAAAGATATACCGAATCCACAAGGGGGGAAACCTAGAGAGGCAAAAGGGTCACCGACTCTATTAGAGAATGAAACCCTGAATAGGTTGTGGGAAAAATGATTAGGATATAGACTACGCCAAGGAAACTCAAAGGGAAAGTCACTTGCTTTACAGGAGAAGAAAACATCTAGGTAGACAAGTATTAACATGATAATAAGCTTCCACTATTGGAATAGGGCTCGACTTCTTCTTTAATCAAGTCTCAAACATGAAAAGGGTAACAGACAAGGTTCACAAGGATAACCACTTGCTGGAGATAAACAATAATTCTGCTGGAGATACTCAAAAAGAGATGTGAGCAGGTCAGACCACACAACAGACTTTTCAAATAAAGCGACAGCCATCTGTTAGGGAAGAAATATTCAATAGATCGCAATAGGATTCTCAATTAAGGAGATAAAAACCTGTTCAAATAACAAACCAAGTCGAATTGATAACAAGCTTCCACTATTAGAATAGGGATCAACTTCTTCTTTAATTAAGTCTCAAACTTGAAAAGGTTAACAGACAAGCTTCACAAGAATAATCACTTGCTGGAGATAAACAATAATTCTACCGAAGATACTCAAAAAGAGATGTAAGCAGGACAAATCACACAACAGACTTCTCAAATAAAGAGACAACCATCTGTTGGGGACAAAACATTCAATGAATCACAATAGGATTCTCAATTAAGGAGATAAACACATGTTCAAATAACGAACCAAGTCGAATCAGTATCAAGCTTCCACTATTAGAATAGGGCTCAGCTTCTTCTTTAATCAAGTCTTAAACTTAAAAAAGGACCAAATACAAGTTGTCTCCGCTAAAGAGATTGCCGCTTGTTAGGAATTAGGAATCAATAACTCTACCAGAGATGTTCAAAAGAGATACAGGCAAGTTAGATTTCACACCAAACTTCTCAAATAAAGAGACAACCATCTGTTGGTGATAATAAGGGTTTCACAAAAAACTTCTCTAACGGGAATATACCGGAGAGATGCCATTTGATGGAAACGTTGATGGAGTCGCAACAAGCTTCTCTAATAAAGAGATGCCACATGTTCAAATAATGAGTCCATGACTTCACTTGATTGGATGAGGATCAATGATTTCACAATAAACTTCCCTGTCGAGGATAAACTGGAGAGTTTCCATTTAATGTGAAGATACAAACTGATATATGGGGATATACAAGATGCTCAAATAAAGAGACTGTCACTTGAAGTCACACAAAATTTATAAATATAAAACAAGCTTCTCAAAGAGACTGCCACTTGTAATTGCAAACATTGGAGAACCACCAAGAACTAATAAGCTTCTCAAAAGAGACTGCCATTTGTAGTTGCAAAGGATTTTATACGCTTTTACTGCATTATTTTCAAGTTTTCTGAAAAAGAGACTACCACGTGTAGTTGCAGAGGATTTTATACGCTTTTTAATTACTAAATATGTGAAAGTGATTTTTAATAGATTATGAAATTACTACTTTCAACTAATAATTTGTACCACACAAAAGCAGGCGAATACGAGCCTTAAACCCGATACCAGGAAAGCGAAGGCGGACAATACCTCTAACTAGTTTTTCAGTAAAAGTAAAATAATCTTCTCGTTACAATAAAACATTGCAATCTATGAGAGTGACACGGATAGATGGAAATCATGTTTCGACCTCTTGTTATTTAGAATTTAATTAATTCAGTTAATTTCAATATTCAGGCAAAACAAACCATACGCGTAGCCTTAGATAAATAAAGTGACGAGAGATACGACACTTGTTAATTGGTCTCTATAGGATTCGAAATATTTTATACCAAAACCGACATAGCAAATTGCAAACTCTGCTAAAACCTCGACGTGAACCTCATATCTCTATAAAAAAAATGTTCGATAAAATACCATGCAGACTAATAATCTTTTCAGTATACAACTCAATCAATTTGTGTAATGGATATCTGATCTTAATCTATATAAAATGAGTCGATTTAGCAGCCTATAAATAATCAACCAAATATAATCACACCTCTTTGTCGTCTTCGACAAACTTGTTACGAAATCCATGGAAATGTTATCCCACTTCCACTCTAGAATACTCAATGCTTGCATCAGACCCAACAACTTCTAATGTTCAATCTTCAACTTCTGACAAGTCAAACAAGCATACACAAACTCAATTACTTCCTTCTTTATTCCCAGCCACCAAAACAATTTCTTCAAGTCTTGATACATTTTTATGGCACTCAGATGAATACTCAACCTACTTCTGTGACCCTCCTCAAGAATACTCTTCTTAAGCTTGGGTACATATGGAACACAAACCCTATTTATGAACCTCATCACACCATTCTTTTTAATTCTGAAGTCATCACCCTTATCTTGATTGATTAACACAAGTCGGTCAACCAATCCCACATTGGTCTTGTTACCCTCTCTGATCTCTTCAAGAATATCACTCACCAGCTTCAACATACCCAGCTTCACACTATTAAGAGTCTCTTCACATACCAAACTCATGTCTCTAAACTGTTCGATTAAATCTAACTCTCTGACCATCAACATCGACATATGTAAATACTTCATGCTCAATGCGTTAGCTACAACATTAGCCTTACCAAGATGATAACTCAAACCAAAGTCATAATCTTTCAGAAAATCTATCCATCTCCTCTGCTTCATATTCAATTCCTTCTGGTCAAATAAATACTTCAAACTTTTGTGATTACTAAACACCTCAAATCCGGAGCTAAACAAATGATGTCTCAAAATCTTCAACATGAATACCAATACTTCCAACTCAAGATCATGTGTAGGATAGTTCCTCTAATGAAATCCCAATTGTCTAGAAGCATAAGCTACAACCTGACCAGTCTGCATCAGCACACCCCCTAGACCCATATTTGAAGCATTACAATACACAACAAAGGGTCCACTCAAATTCGATAAAATCAAAACTGGAGAAAATGTCAACTTCTTATTGAGTTATTGGAAGCTCTCTTCATGTTGCACATCGCAAACATAGACTTGACCCTTTCGAGTCAATTGATTCAAAGGTAATTCTAACTTCAAAAAACCTTCAATGAACTTCTTGAAGTAACTAGCCAACCCAAGAAAACATCTAATCTCAATGACAGACTTTGCAGTCACCTATTGTAGCACAACCTTTATCTTTGATAGATCTACGACTATACCACCACTATAAATCACATGACCAAATAAACTCACTTCTCTTAACCAGAACTCGCACTTATACAACTTCACATACAACTAGTTCTCTTTCAACGTTTGCAGTATAATTCTCAAATGTTCCACATGCTCTTCATTAGACTTCAAATATATCAAGATGTCATCTATAAACACGATTATGAACTGGTCCAAATACAGATGAAAGATCCTATTCATGTACTCCATGAATACTCCTGGCGCATTATACACACCAAACGGCATAACGAATACTCGTAATGACCATACCTCATTCTAAAAATAGTCTTTGAAATATCTTCAAGCTTCACATGAATCTGATGATAACCCGAACGCAAATCTATCTTGCTAAACACACAAGCATCTACTAACTGATCCATCAAACCATTAATACTAGGAAGGATACTTGTTCTTGATAGTTACCTTATTTAGTTGTCGGTAGTCAACACATAGCCTCATACTACAGTCTTTCTTCTTTAATAACAACACTAACGCACCCCACGACGAAACACTCAGACAAACAAACTTCTTTTCAAGCAGATCTTCCAGTTGCTTATTCAATTCACTCAACTCTAAATCACACATTCTATAAGGATCCATTGACACCAGACTCGTACCTGGTACTAGGTCGATGGCAAATTGCACCTCCCACTCAGGCGGTAACCACTGATATCATCTGGAAATACCTATGGAAAATCACACAGCACTGGTAACATGCCTAACATAGCTTTACCTTCTTCCTTCATACAAGCTAATAACATAAACACCACAACATCATCCTTTACTAACTCATCCACTTGCTTAGCCGACACGAACAACTCATCACTTGCATCAAACTCTAGAAAAGAAATCTTCTTTTCAAAATAGTTGATATGAACATGATTGAACTCCAACAAGTTCATCTCGAGAATAACATTGAGATTCTTCAAAGGTAAACATACTAAATCTATACCAAAACTCTTACCATAGATAGTAAGTGGAAATTTTAAACAAACCGATGAAGTGGTTACCGGACCTAGATCCATGGTATCAACAACCATATTACCATTCATAAAAGTCAATTTCAAACCCAACCTCTCAGCACAATTGTAATACCCCAAATTTTGACCACTAAAGTTTCCCATCATTGTGAAAATCATCATCACAATATGGATGAACCATCATGCCTCACCAAATGCCTCAAGGGTTGTTGAGCATTCACTACAATCAAAATTAGGGTTTCAAGCCCTCTCATAGTTCTTAGACAAAGGATCAATCAAGGAATGACATGATCTTCAAATTGTCTAACCTCTCAAACATTCACAATGGATCAAGAGGACTCCCACTTCAAGGATTAAACACAAGGTTGCTCCCTTCTAGGTGGATCAACCTTCAAAGATCGCCAGTGTCACCAAATTAGGGTTTTGGTCGACCAGAGCCTCCAGATGGAAATTTTCATCTGGGAATAAGCCAAAGATCCAAAACAAAACCTAATTTACTCCATGGAACCTCATGGACCCAAGCATCAAGTCAATTTGACCTCAGGGGATGCATACATCAAAAATCAGGAATTAGGGTTTCTTGACCTAATTCACCCCTAAGTTGACTTTTGGGACAAATCAAGAGCCAAAACCTCAAGACATGATTTGAGGGTCTCTAATGAACTATATTGATCCATTTGGAACAATGGATTAATCCAAGAAGCTTGAGCAACAAGTCTCAATTTCATCTGCACCACAATTAGGGTTTTAAGGGAAAAGTCAACTGCAACTTTGACTTTTGACCAGGACATGCTCCCAAGCCCTAGGACATGCCCCAATATACCCTATGACACCCATGGAACATGTCCATCAAGTTTGATTTAGGTCAAGGACATGATTTCCTGAAGAATTGCACAGTTTGGAATTCATCTGATAAAAAGTCAACTGTGCACAAAAGTCAACTTTGACTTTTTGAGATTTTTCTCCAAAATGGATTTTTAACCCTAAAATGATGTTTATGTATGATTTGAATCATCATTCATCAAGAAAAATCAAGAAAAGTGGGATAACTTGTAAAAGGGGTAACCATAAAACTTAGAAATTTTTCTAAGTTATGGAAAAAGTACCACTAATACACCAACTTTGGAGGACCATAACTCCTAAACCACAAGGCCAATTTTTTTCATCCAAAGATGGATTTGTAGCCCTCATTACCCTCTACAAAAACTTCAACTAGACCTAAGTCCAATTCATTAAGGATTTTGAGTTATGGAGTGATCAAAATCAAGAAATCACACTTTGTTCCAACACTTAGTGAAAATTTCACTAAGTCAGATTTTGCTTCACTTTTTGCCAAATGTAGAGGGATTTTTCACTTGGAATCAAAAGAGATCAAAACCAAACTTGTTCAAACAGTTGTTATATCATGTAAGGGCTTTCCAAAATGGCCAAGAACATTGCCAAATTCAACTTACACCATGAGATATGACATTGTCAAGTTGCCTTGCTGAAATCTGTCAAAGGCAAGGCAGAATTTGCAATTTTGCTCGATTTGCCAAAATCAGCCAAATTCAAATGCTCCTATCCACTTGGACACCTCAGAGGATTGAATCTAAAAGGGACAATCACTGAGCCAAGCCTCCAAAGTCCATGGAACAAGAAATAGCATGTTGAACCTAGAATGGCCAAAATAGGGACAAGACTCCAAATTTGGATTGAAGCATTCAATGGAAGCATCAAGGTGGCATGGACTGAGTCATTCTCATCTGAAATCAGTCAAGACTTATCCAAGACCAAGGGAACCAAAGCTCTGTGCCCTAACCTCTAGTCAATGGCTAGAGGAGACTTGGATTTTCATTTGCCAACATTGGCCAAACCTACTTACCAGCTGCCATTCACTATTCCTTGCAAAACAAACTTGCTCTACTATAAATAGAGCTCAATTGTGATCAGTTTGAGTACACCAAAGCCATCTAACAGATGCTTTCCTCAAAATCTCTTTCTCTTGGCAAAAATGCCTTTCTTAGCAAGGTAGCTATCGGGTTTTGAGTTTGAGAGCTTTTCCAATCAAACCAATCACTCACACACCTCACATACATCACATATGAGTTGATCAAACACTTAGATCACTTCTGAAACACCAATTTCACAAAATCACCAGCTGGTTGCTCAAGGTTTTAACCAAAGTGCAGCTGAGGTACCACAAAGTGATCCAGCCAATTTCAATCAAGTCCAACCATCCAAACACACTCCATAGGGTGTAGGGAAGCTGTTCAGATCATCACCACTCATCTGTAACACCTCCAAATCAAAAATCATATTGCACTTGCTGTCACGGCTTAGAGGTAAGCATATACTTGGTCATCTCTCAATCTATGCATATTTCCTCGCACAATAATTTGGCCATATGTTCATAATCATGCATGGAATGTTTCCCCTCAATTAATTGCATTGTTTGAATCGTGTATCAAAAATCCTAGCCTTCATGCAGAAATTAGGGTTCTTGAGGTTTCTTCGTGATTTCATGTTTTATGTTTAATTTAAATGAAATTAAGTGTTATAGACATGATCGTGAGGTTGAGACGAGCATAATGATATGTGGATTGTATGATATGATTACGTATTCAGTGAGATTGAGGAGAAAATGCAAATCAGCCAAACCCAGAACACGCGCGTGTTCTTGGTGTGTTCTTGGCGCCATTTTTGAATAATTCAAATATTTGAATTTTGTGATTTTATTTAATTGATTCAAAAATTAATTTCTCTCTGAGTTTTAATGATTTTGAGTTGATTCTTTTTTTAATAATTCACAAAAATGTTAAAATATTTTATTTTATCAAAAAACCCCAAAAATATTATTTATTTCATATAATTGATATTTTTGCAAAGAATTAATATTTTAATTGTTTTTGACATTTTAAATATTTTTTCTACATTGATTTTGCAACTTTTAATGCCTTCTAATAATTTTGTAGGTCAATACTTAATTTTTTAAGCATTAATCCAAAATCACAATTTGTTTTTCACATGTTAAACAATTTTGATCATTTTAATTGAATTTTTATTCAATTAAATACATTTTTGAAAACAAATTAGGGTTTTGGATTAATTCAACCCTCATAAGTCATTTTCAAAAACACTTGGGCCTCTAATAGAGTGTAAGACCCAATCCTTTCTTGACCAAATCATTTTTGGGCCACAGTATTGTATAAGTCCCGATACCGTCAAAAAACAAACGGCGCAATCGTCGCCTTTTTTAAAAAAATAACCCTGGGCCTCTCCTTGAGCTATAAGACCCATTCAAAACATTTTGGGCCTCTAATAGAGTGTAAGAACCAACCCCCTTTTAACCAAAATCATTTGGGCCTCACTTATTGTATAAGTCCCTCTGCGTTAAAAGAAAACCTCGGCGCGATCGCCATTTTAAACAGAAAAATCAATTGGGCCTACCCTCGTGTTATAAGCCCCACTCTTTTTCTTTAAACCTTTTGGGCCTCTTGAGAGAGTGTAAGACCCATCCCTTTGTACAGAAAACCTTTTTGGGCCTCAGTCACTTGTATAAGTCTCTCTGTATAAAATCAACAGTGCGTTCACTGATAAAACCCTGGGCCTCTCCTTGAGCTGTAAGCCCCAAAACTTTCTTTTTCAAAGCACTTTCTCCTTTGATTTTGAATATACTATTGTTTTCAATCTTTCTTTGTTGAACAACTAACCAAACAACATGGAAGCTCTACAACCGAGTAAGTGGTTATTCCTTTCATTTACCGCTTTCATATACATATAACTGTATTGTGGGGCTGTTTCACTGTAAGTCTTCTTTCATAAACTCATATCAACTGTGTAATAATAGTATAGATATTTTGAGTTTCCCCGGCAACTACGTCTAGAACTAGGTGACGCCGTTTCGTTTATTCGTAGAAATAGACAACTAGATCCCCAATAGGATCACTAGATACAGTCTTCTCTGCGGCTGTCCTCATTAGGAATTGTCAAGAAACTCTATTCCCAGAGATGAATGTATTCTCCGTGAATGGCATCTTTGAGTTTCTTCCAAATTCTCGAACTTTCCTGACTTTGATCTATTCTCGGTGAATAGCATTGCCTTGAATTTCTCTGGGTTTGGGGACCCACGGGCTTCTTAAAAGCATCGGCCTCCTCTTGGGCATCGTACAAGGACCCACAGGCTTCCTAAAAGCAACCCCGCCTCCTCTTGGGCTTAGTACAAGGACCCTCTCGGCTTCTTAGAAGTATTCACAGCCTCCTCTTAGGCTTCGTATAATGATCTCTTCCTCCGAGAATGATAGCCTCCTCTTGGGCTTAGTACTAGGACCCGACGGCTTCTTAAAAGTTTCCAGCCTCCTCTTGGGCTTCGAACAAATTGTCCCGATGACCTCCTAGAGCTATAGGAACAGGACTTAGTCATCTTCATAGAATAGTCCTTTCATAGAGTCTACTACTGTTTCTCAAAGCATAGTACGAAAGATAAAACCCTCGACTTGGACAGTCTAATATCCTTGAGTCTCAAAGACATTCTCAAGTGACCCCTTCAAAAATAGGAAGGAAACCCGCAGACTCGGACAGTCTCAATACCCTTCGGATTTCCCGCTTCCTTAAAGAACAGGAATAACCCGAATCCCTGAGTACAATATTGCTCATATAAGAACTGATTTTCTCTTTAAAATCAATATATTGGATCTGTCACTCAACTGAAACAGTCACCATAAACTCCTCTTGGGCTTTGTACAATGATTCTTCCCAGCGAAGCAAACGTTTAGCCTCTCTCTCGGGCTTTGTACGAGACACATAAGAAACTCCCTCGTTGAGTCAATTACCCCTTTAGCCTCAATCTCGGGCTTTATACGAGATACAAAAAGGTTCTTATTGAGCCAAGAAAATTTTAGCCTCAATCTCGGGCTTCGTACGAGATACAAAAAAACTCTCTTGTTGAGTCAAATAGCCTCCATCTCGGGCTTTATACGAGATACCAAAAGATTCCATCGTCGAGTCAAAAACCCTTTTAGTCTCTCTCTCGGGCTTTGTACGAGACACATATTAGCCTCCTCTTAGGCTTTGTATAAGAAAACCACTGGTTAATCCAATTAACCTTTTAACATCAAAGTTGTGCCTCGTTCACAGTACACAAACATCCATCTAATCGCTGTAAGCGGCAAGCCTCTGGATCATCTACATCCATGCCACTGTCCCTCTTTTAGCATGAGAAATTCCTAAGGAAAGATGGCATTGCTCTACACTGAGTTAAAGTCTTCTCCTTTAGGTTAAAATCCCCAATAAAGGAAATTATGGCATTACTAGGATCCGCGTATCCCGGTTAAAGTAATCCTCCTTTATAACCAGTCACCCAACAGTTGTGACAGACAAACCCTTCTTTAGAGATGACAAATTCTCTCTAAAGTCGAGGTCCTTCAGCTTCATGTCTTGGGCTTTGAACAAGACACAAATAGACTTTTTAGCTTCACATCTTGGGCTTTGAACAAGATACAAATCACCTTTCGCTTCACGTCTTGGGCTTTGAACAAGACACCAAAAACCAATTTCCTCCCATAGAATAGGAGGAACTATGAACGCTCTGATTTCCCTGTTTCGGTAAACGGGAATACGTAGGCATAAGATTGAAAGAAAAATCTTAGCGAGCACACTAAACAAAAACCCAAAATCCCATAATCTCATGTATCTATAAAAAAAAACATCAGTCCTGACATCCTAATCCTTGTTCCCCGCCAGAAACCTTCTACCTAGATAAATACCAGTATTGGCGAAAATATAAATAACCAGTACAAAGGCCCCCCCACATTGATAGCATCCGTAACCTAACAGACCGCTGTTTAAACTCAGTATGCAAAGCAGGGTTAATTGGAGACATCTATTTCCCTTCCTTCATCAGCTCACAATAGGATAAAAAATGAATTGACCTGTAGTTTTAAGCTCAAACCGCAGAGAGCGACCAACGCTTAAGAACCGCGTCCAAAATCGCTCGCTACAGAAAAAAATGGCGCCCACCGTGGGGCCCTTCAAAGTTAGGTCTAGGCACGGTCTTCCTTTTCTTCACTTGTGTGAATACCATAGATTGGGGTTTCCGCCGGGGAACCCATTTTCTGTCAGGAACTTAGGATTCATAGCTTTAAAGGTCTAGGATGTTTAGGACAAATATATATACTGCTTTTCCTAATTGCTATACATGTTTATTTTTCTGCTAATGGGAATGCGGGTGATGCCGTATGTGGAAAGAATGAGTATACACCTAAGATAAGTGATGGCGACGGGGTCGACCATCAACCTCAGTGGAGGCTGACCAACGCAACCCATTCTCTCACCTAGACAATGGGCCGGTTGTTAAGTCTGAGAAGCTGAGGAGCCAAACCCTTTCGTAGTGCGGAAACTATCAGAAATAGTTGTTACGCGATACTACCCTCATTTGAGGCTGGTGATCTATTCTCGGTGAATGGCACTTACTCTAAGATTGCACTACAACTCGCTGGCGATCCGCTTGTTGTTTTGCTTTCCTGGGAGGAGCTGATGATAATGAGTACAGGTACAAAAATCACCCTAGTATAAACCTTTGGGGATGGGTAGAGCCTTGACTTCATGACAACGACCCTTTGACCCCATGTTTTTTCTATGTTTTTGTGTGTTGCATTCATGCATTCATTTAATAAAAACATTAAAACATTCAAAAAAAAAACTTCTCTTCTAGTCTCTCTGTTCTTTCAAAATAAACTAAGACTGTGATTGCAAATATCAGAGAAAAGGATTGCACTAATGGATTTCGGTAGAAGGAGAACTCACCAGTACACCTTCAAGGTTCCAAAACTAGAGGATTTAAGAAGGTTGGCAAGGATGATCACTAACCCTGAGGCTTTTAGAGCCAAGCACGGAGGTTTGCTACCACTATTAAGAGTCCATGTGATTGAGGGAATCATGGATGTGCTCGTTCAGTTTTATGATCCGGTCTATCACTGTTTCACATTCCCGGATTACCAGCTTGCACCAACGCTGGATGAGTATTCTCACCTAATCGATCTACACATTACAGATCGAGCTCCATTTTCTGGACTGGAAGAAATTCAAAAGAATCAGACTATTGCAAGAGCAATTCATTTGGACGAGTCTGAAGTTGGGACTCACCTAACTACCAAGGGTGGCATCCAAGGTTTGCCAGCCCAGTTCTTGACGAAGAAAGCCCTGTATTTTGCCAGTATAGGAAACGTGACTGCTTTTGAAAGCATCTTTGTATTGATCACCTACGGGTTATTTTTGTTTCCTAACATCAATAACTTCGTCGATATTAACTCCATTAAGGTTTTTCTCATTGGAAATCCTGTGCCGACTTTGCTCGCAGATGCGTATCATGCTGTACACTTGGGAAATTTGTACAGCGGAGGGGAGATCACATGCTGTGTACCTTTGCTTTACAAATGGTTTATCTCTCACTTGCCCAAGTCTGCTGCTTTTTAGGATTGCAAGAGTGCCTTACGTTGGTCGCAGGAGATCATGTCTCTTACCAACTCTGATATAGATTGGTGTAATAGGATTTATGAGGGAATCAGGATCATTGACCGTTGTGGAAACTTCCCCAACGTACCCCTTATAGGAACTAAAGGAGGAATCAACTACCATCCGGTATTGGTTCGCCGTCAATTTGGATACCCGATGAGACACATCCCACTGGGTGTTCATCTGGAAGGTCTTTTCTTCAAGGAAGGAGAAAATGACAGAGCACTGAAGATGGAAATAATGCACGCTTGGAAGCATGTTCATAAAAAAGGACGAGAGTCTCTGGGAAAACCAGACTGTGTCTCGGTGGAGCCTTATCTCCATTGGGTACAAACTAGAGCTCTCAAGCTAAAGATGCCTTATCCTCGTTACGGAATTCTTCCGCCGAGGGAATCTGTCATGTACTTCATGACGAAAACTGAAAAGCTTCAGGTTACTCTCAACAAAATTCAAAAGGAGAGAAGGTCTTGGAAGAACAAGTACCGCACCCTCGACGTAGAGTGCATCAAAATACAGCAATTACTGAAAGAGAAAGATGCTCTGATTGAGATTTTAGAGCAACATGCTGTAGATAATCAGGATGACCAAAGGGATTTGCTCGCTCCTTTCACTTGGCAAAGGAATGACATCCCGACAACGGCCCAAGAGCCCCGGTCAAAGAAAAGGAAGATACCAGAATCAGCACCTGATTTCTCTTCAGAGAGGACTCAGGACCCATTAGTTTAGGTTTCTGTTTCTGCACTTTGTAATCTACTGTATTTCCACTTCTGTAATCTTTTGAAATTCAATAAAAGGGGTTTCCCCACTGTTTGATATTTGCAATCTAACTGTCGAAGTTTATTTTGATTAAACCTTAAACAATTAATATAATCATTGCATTCATCATTCTCACATCGCGTATTCTTCTTACCTATGAATCTCACGTTTGTGTCTCGGTTCTAGAGTCAAACTGTCTCATTCGTATAATACTCGGGCCAATCGTCAGAAAATGATGGATGATCTTGAGGAAGAAAACAGAGAGTTGAAAGAAGAGATCGACGCTCTGAGAGAGGATATTAGAAAGCTTCGTAACGACATGCAAGCCATGGCAGAAGCTCAGCTGCAACGAACTGTGATCTCAGAGATCACCTCAACGCCCATAATGGAGAGGTATGATCCTAGGTATCAGATACCGAAAGATCGTCCTTTGGGCATGCCTGTTAACTATATCTCGGAAGGATATGTTCCGCCGATCACTGAAGATCAGGGAATCACAACAGAAACCGTTGGGCCTGAAGGTTACAAACTTCGGGAAAGCGAAGATGCCAGGGGCATACTGAAGACTCCTGAAGGTTACAAACTTCGGGAGACGCCAAGACTCACTGCCGTAGTCACGGTACCACCCCCTGTGGTGCACACTGTCCCGGAAGGACAGATTCCACAGACACCTTCTGGTAAGAAGGAAACTATGTTCGATAGAATGGATGAATTCCAGGAGCAATTCTTGGAAATGCAGAAGGAACTGCAGGCCATTCGTGGTCAGGATCTATTTGGAAAGGACGCCACAGATCTCTGCTTGGTCCCAAATGTGAAAGTCCCGCACAAGTTCCAAGTGCCCGACTTTGAAAAGTACAAGGGTAACTCTTGCCCTTAAAGCCATCTGGTGATGTACGCTCGGCGGATGTCAGCTCAGACGGAGAATCAGGACCTACTGATTCACTACTTCCAGGATAGTTTAACCGGTGCCGCACTCAAATGGTACATGGGTTTAAACCGTACTATGATCAGCACATTCAGAGATCTTGGTACTGCCTTCGTCCAACAATACAAATACAATTTAGACATGGCACCCGACAGAGATCAACTCAGATCGATGTCGCAAAAGGACAAGGAAACCTTTAAGGAGTATGCTCAAAGGTGGCGTGAAATTGCCGCTCAAATTTGTCCACCTCTTGAGGAAAAAGAGATGACAAAGATCTTCTTAAAGACCTTAAGCTCATTTTACTATGACTGAATGGTTGCCAGTGCGCCCAGTGATTTCACCGAAATGGTCGGCATGGGCGTACGTCTTGAGGAAGCCGTCCGAGAAGGACGTTTGGTAAAAGACACTGGATCGACGAGCGGCACTAAAAAATACGGTAGTGCTCTCCCTAAGAAAAAAGAGCAAGATATTGGGAATATCTCTCTCGAAAAGCAAAGGCGACGTTATCAACCGGTAGCAGCTGTGACTCCTGCTATCAACCCTGCGTCTATTCCTACGTATCAACCTCAGGTTGCGCAGAGCCAACCTGACCAGCAAAGGACACAACAGCCTTTTCAGCAGGCTCGTCCTCCATATAACAACAACCGTACAACACGGCCACCAGGATTTGATCCTATACCCGTAACGTACGCAGAACTGTTTCCATTACTACTGGCTAAGGGGCACATTCAGACTAAATCTCCTCTTACAGTACCAGAAAATCTGCCTTTTTGGTTTAAGGTGGATCTGACTTGCCCTTACCACCAAGGAGGATCAGGGCATAACATTGAGACTTGTCTCAATTTCAAGTCTGACGTGCAAAAACTTGTTAGGAGCGGGGTCTTATCCTTCAAGGATACAAATCCTAATGTTTTCACGAATCCGCTACCTCAACATGAGAAGGCTGCAATCAATTTGATAGAAGGAGAGACTAACAATGTCTATCAAATTCACGATGTACTCTTGTTGAAGACCAATCTGGTCAAGATGCATTGTAGACAGAGTGGATATGGCCATGTGCCACCTCATAATTATCATCAGTGTGATATCTGCTCTAAAGACAATCAAGGATGTTCTGTAGTGCAAGCAGCTCTGCAGGAACAAATGGATCTCGGATGGATCCAAGAGCACCGAGTTCGTGGAGTTAACATGGTTTACACGAATTCTAACGTCATTCAGAACCACGACATCCGTGCAATGAATGTCAACTTGGTGGCGATGCACTCAAGGCAAAGCCAGTATCATAATCTGCCGCGACACAATTACAGTTCTTGTCTAATTTGCTCGGTAAACAAACAGGGATGCTCTTTCATACAAAAGGCCCTCCAGCATCAGATGGATCTTGGATGGATCCAAGACTACCATGATAGGAACTCATATCAAATCAACATGGTTCAGATCTTTGATATTCGCGTGATGAATACCAACCTGGTAGAGTTACATGCTGAGCAGGTCCGACTCGGATTCTTAATATCACATGACTATCAAAGCTGTAAAGCGGGTTGCGAAAACGATCAGGGTTGTACCCTTGTCCAGGAGGCACTTCAGCACTTGTTAAATCATTGGTGGATGCCAATCTACATGGACGAAGATACTCAGCAAATTAGTATCAGTAACAGGAATCCTACTCGTCGTCAAAGTCAGGATGTCCGATCTGTGGAAGCTAACCTAGTGAGGTTACATTGTATTCAAAGTGGGCGTGGCCAGGTGCCACCACACAACTATGACAGTTGTAGCGTCTGTTCGGAAAGTAACCAAGGGTGTTACCTTATGAGAGCAGCTCTTCAGGGTTAGGTAGATCGTGGAGAGATTCGTCCCTATTTGGGTTCTGGACCCATCAACTGGTCGCCGAACTACCTTGCCGAGCAAGTCGAGGATGTTGTCACAATCTCTGGTCATCACAAGACCAGGGATGTTTTTGCCATTATCCCTCTACTTGACGAATCTAAGGTTCCCAACCGGGAACGGATCGAGATCACTTACGATGGTCAGAAAAATCAGAAGGCTCCTGTAGTCATCTATCTACCAGGACCGTTACCATATGAATCAACTAAGGCGATCCCTTACAAATACGGTGCAACGACAGTTGAAAATGGAAAGGAAATTCCATTACCCTCCGTCGTAAATATTGCAGACATCAGTCGTGTAACACGGAGCTGTCGAATCTTCAACCGAGGAGTTGGAGAACTTAACAAGGAAAAGGAACTTCAGACAGAAGCTCCCGATCCCCCAGTCGGTCAATCTAGTAATCCCGACCTTTCGAAAGATAATGATGAGATGCTGAAGCTCATCCAAAGGAGCGAATATAACATTGTTGATCAACTGTTACAGACTCCTTCAAAGATCTCGGTATTATCACTGTTACTCAGTTCAGAAGCGCACAGGGAGGCTCTACAGAAAGTCTTGGAGCAAGCCTTTGTGGAACAGGATGTAACAATTAGACAGTTCGATAACATTGTCTCTAACATCACTTCCTGCAACAATTTGGGATTTAGTGATGAAGAATTACCTGAAGAGGGTCGTCGTCATAACATGGCGCTCAACATTACAGTTAACTGCCAGGACGATGCGCTGGCCAGCGTACTGGTAGACACAGGGTCAGCCCTGAATGTTATGCCGAAGTCCACTTTGATGCAATTATCATTCGAGGGCCCTCCGATGAGAATCAGCGAGGTTGTCGTCAAAGCATTCGACGGATCTAGAAAAATGGTTATCGGCGAAGTTGATCTTCCTATAACTATCGGTCCTCACACTTTCCAAGTCACTTTCCAGGTCATGGACATCCGGGCAACATACAGTTGTTTATTAGGAAGACCTTGGATACACCAGGCTGGAGCGGTCACTTCGACCCTCCACCAAAAGCTAAAATTTGTTCAGAACGATCAGCTTGTCACGGTTTGTGGGGAACAAGCCTTGCTTGTGAGTAACTTGTCATCATCTACTGGTATAGAACCCGAGGAGGTTATTGGAACGCAGTTCCAAGCACTGTCGGTAAGCAAAGACAATCAGTTCAGAGGAGGAACCTCGATTTCCTCATACAAAGATGCTATTAAAGCGGTCGAGTACCGATACGACGGGATGGGGACAGCTTGTCATTCCCATTGATAATAAAACAAAGAAGGGTCTTGGTTTTTCTGCAACCTGTACCCGGACAGTTGCCAACGATGAAAGTCTTCATCCCCTTCAAAACTTATTCCATAGTTGAGGTTTCCTTCACCCAGTGTCTCAGACAGTTCATGCTATTAATGAGGAAGATCCCTCTGACACAGATGAAGAATGGAAGTCATACCTTAACAAGGACGGTTACATGTCTCAGGAAGAGGTACCTACGCCTTTTTGCTTTCCTACAGAAAGTCCGAGATTTATACCGAGATCAGATGTCAAAATGATCTACAGGGATTGTGATCTGGAAGGATGCCGCGCTCCTCCAAATTCATTAGAGGAAGACACTCCGATGAAAGATAATTTTGACTACACCTACTATGGCCCAATGGATGGTCTGCCAATGTGGCAACCTTACCCAGGAAACTTGGGGCAAGAAAGTCAGCCGAGTAATGAAAATCAGCTGACCGTCATTGAACGGAATACCTGTGTCCCCACCATGCCATGGGATCAACACTCGGGTCATTCAGAAACTACTCAACCGGAAAATGAATTCGCAACGTTTGCAGGACTTGAATTCATCAACCATGCTTTCCCCGAGGTCAACGTCATCGAGAGGAATGACTCCTCCAGTTCGAAAGAAGTGTGGGATACCTTGGGACAACCGAGTGGAAAATTCGACTTCATGGTCAAGTACACCGCTCCCGGAAGCTCTCGTATCAGGTTCGAAGATATCCAGCCTACTGGATGGGGAGATACAGCTGAGAGCACAAATGCTATGCAAAATACAACAGAGGAATTCTCCTATGACAATTCTGCCTGGGAAACAGATTCCAATGATCCTGCTCCATCAGAAATCAGCGTTATTTCTGAAGACAAATCAAGGAAGGTGCCAGACTTTGTGATTCACCGAGGAGTTCGCCGCCAATGGGTTGCCGTCGAAGTTCCGAAGGTCGTTCATCAGTCAAAGTAATTGCCATCTTTAAACCTTTCACCCTGCCCAGGTGAAACAGATGTTTTGATAGGGCTCACTTTCTATAAATTTCCCTCTTCGCTTTGCCCGAAGCGACAGAGTTTTGTTTTATAGGGCTGTAGTTTCAAGATTCGACTTGTTCATTAATAAAATAACGTCTTTCTGTAATTTCCGCATTAGTTGTTGTTTTCTCTTTTTGCTTTTTCAGAAAATGGTAATCCTAAAAAAAACAAAACTATAAAAAACAAGCAGTAAAACAAATACACTGCACACACTTGCATTTTTCTCTACCTCTTCTAAATGTGAATCCTCACGTCATGCAGATTGCTTGTTTTAAACCCCGTTGAGACATACGATCCGATGCCTTCTCCCAACTTTGAGTTCCCGGTATTTGGGGCTGAAGAAGAAAATGACAACGAAATTCCAGAAGAGATCTCTCGACTACTCAGACAAGAGGAAAGGTCCATTGAACCTCACAAAGAACCGTTGGAAACGGTAAACTTGGGTTCAGAGCAAGAGAGAAAAGAAATCAAGATTGGGGCACTGCTCAATCCAACTGCCAGAGAGGGTTTGATAAAGCTTCTCAAAGAATTTCCCGATGTATTCGCTTGGTCCTATCAGGATATGCTAGGGTTGGATACCAGCATCGTGGAACATCACTTACCGTTAAGATCGGAATGTCCGCCAGTAAAGCAAAGGTTGAGACACACTCACCCGGACATGGCCATCAAAATCAAAGAAGAGGTGCATAAACAGATTGACGCGGGTTTCCTCGCTACGTCTGAATATCCTCAATGGTTAGCCAACATCGTACCTGTTCCAAAAAAGGACGGAAAGGTCAGAATGTGTGTCGACTACCGAGATCTGAACAAGGCAAGTCCAAAGGATGACTTTCCTTTCCCACACATTGACATGCTGGTTGACAGCACAGCAAAGTTCAAAGTATTCTCCTTCATGGATGGATTCTCGGGCTATAACCAGATCAAAATGGCGCCGAAAGACATGGAGAAAACATCGTCCATTACCCCATGGGGTACCTTTTGTTACAAGGTAATGCCGTTCGGTTTGAAGAACGCCGGGGCAACCTATCAAAGGGCCATGACTACTCTGTTTCATGACATGATACATAAAGAAATCGAAGTGTATGTCGATGATACGATTGCAAAATCAAAAACAGAGAGTGAGCACGTTGAACATCTGTCAAAATTGTTCGAACGTTTAAGAAAATTCAAGCTCCGCTTGAATCCTAACAAGTGCACCTTCGGTGTCCGTTCAGGGAAACTACTAGGGTTCATCGTCAGCCAGAAAGGAATTGAAGTTGATCCTGACAAGGTCAAGGCCATTCAAGAAATGCCTTCTCCGAAACTGAAAAACAAGTCAGAGGATTTTTGGGACGTTTGAACTACATCTCCAGATTCATATTCCTTATGACCGCCACGTGTGCGCCGATTTTCAAATTACTGAAAAAGAACCAGGATTGCGTTTGGTCAGAAGATTGCCAAACCGCCTTCGACAGTATTAAGGAATATCTGTTGAATCCTCCGATTCTGTCACCTCCAGTGGAAGGAAGACCACTGATCATTTACCTCACAGTCCTAGAGGACTCAATGGGATGTGTACTTGGCCAACAAGACGAAACCAAACGGAAAGAGTCTGCCATCTACTATCTGAGCAAGAAATTTACCGACTGCGAAACTCGGTACACGATGCTCGAGAAAACTTGCTGTGCTTTGGCTTGGGCAGCCAAACGTCTTCGCCAATACATGATTCGTCATACTACTTGGTTGATCTCAGAAATGGATCCAATCAAGTATGTCTTTGAAAAGCCTGCTCTTACGGGAAGAATTGCCCGTTGGCAGATGCTGTTATCAGAATATGACCTCGAGTACCACGCTCAGAAAGCCGTTAAAGGAAGTATTTTAGCCGATCATTTGGCTCATCAACCGATTGACGATCAAGAATCAATCGGGTTTGACTTCCCAGACGAAGATGTCATGTATCTAAAAATGAAAGATTGCGATGAACTGTTACCCAGTGAAGGGCCAGAACCAGGTTCCCAATGGGGACTTATCTTTGACGGAGCAGTTAATCATTATGGAAACGGAATTGGGGCAATCATTGTTACCCCTCAGGGTACCCACATTCCTTTCACTGCTAGACTTATGTTCAAGTGTACGAACAACGAGGCCGAATACGAAGCTTGTATCATGGGTCTCGAGGAAGCGTTTGATTTAAGGATCAAAAACTTGGACGTATATGGCGACTCAGCCCTGGTTATCAATCAGATAAAAGGAGATTGGAACACATACCAATCAAGATTGATTCCTTACAAAGACTACGCAAGAAGGTTGCTACCTTTCTTCAACAGAGTTAAGTTTCATCACATCCCTCGTGATGAGAATCACATGGCTGATGCATTAGCCACTATCTTTTCTATGATTAGTGTAGGTTAATGGAATAACATACCTAAGATCGACATAATGCGCCTTGAACGGCCCGCTTACATCTTCACGATTGAAGCAGTCATAGATGACAGACCTTGGTATCACGATATCAAATGCTTCCTTCAGAAACAAGAGTACCCATTTGGGGCACTCAGAAAAGAAAGGAAGACCCTCAGAAGATTGGTTGGAAACTTCTTCCTGAGCGGTGACACTCTCTATAAGAGAAATTTTGACATGGTCTTGCTCCGATGCGTAGACAGACCAGAAGCAGACATGCTTATGAAAGAGATTCATGAAGGATCCTTTGGAACTCATGCCAACGGACACACAATGGCGAGAAAAATTCTGAGAGCAGGGTACTATTGGTTGACAATGGAATCTGACTGCTACAAGTACATGAGGAGGTGTCACAAGTGTCAGATATACTCTGACAAAATTCATGTACCGCCATCACATCTCAAAGTTCTTTCTTCCCCGTGGCCTTTTTCCATATGGGGAATCGACATGATTGGCTTGATTGAGCCCAAGGCTTCAAACAGTCATTGGTTCATCCTTGTAGACATTGATTATTTCACCAAGTGGGTCGAAGCAGCGTCATTCGCCAATGTAACCCGACAAGTGGTGGTCCGATTTATCAAAAACAATATCATCTGCCGTTATGGTGTTCCAAGCGAGATCATTACTGATAATGGATCTAACTTGAACAATAAGATGATGAAAGAGTTGTGTGCAGAGTTTAAGATTGAACATCATAACTCATCTCCCTACCGACCCAAGATGAACGGGGCGGTAGAAGCGGCTAACAAGAACATCAAGAAGATTGTTCAAAAGATGGTTGTAACCTACAAAGATTGGCACGAAATGCTACCCTTTGCTCTTCACGGTTATCGCACATCTGTCCGCACTTCAACAGGGGCTACCCCTTTCTCTCTAGTGTATGGCATGGAGGCAGTTCTCCCCATAGAAGTAGAGATCCCATCAATAAGGGTATTGATGGAAGCTAAGCTCACCGAAGCTGAATGGTGTCAAAGTCGACATGACGAACTGAATCTGATCGAAGAAAAGAGAATAACGGCATTATGCCACGGTCAGTTGTATCAACAGAGAATGAAGAGGGAGTTCGACAAAAAGGTCCGACCTCGTGTCTTCAGAAAAGGAGACCTTGTGCTCAAGAAGATAGAATCTTTTCTCACTGTGGTCCCTATGTGGTCACGAAAGCTTTCTCAGACGACGCTTTGAGACTTGCAACCATGGACGGAGAGGAATTTGCCTACCCCACGAATGTTGATGTAGTCAAGAAATACTTCGCCTAAAAAAAAAACGTCTCGGTGGATTGAAAACCCGAAAGGGCGGTCCAGGCAAAAGTTAGAGACATGAAAAAAAATCATCCCGGTGGATTGGAAATCTCATAGTACAATCCAGGCAAAAATTAGGGATAATGGCAAGTAACTATGTTCAACAGAGGCGAATCCCTCAGCAGCAGCAGTTACATTATCTGTCAGAAAACTCCAGTCAAGGTCATCTTCGACAGAAGCTCAGGATGCCCCGAATTCAAAGTTGGTAGAAGGATAGTGGTCGTTATGTTTCAACGTAGCCCTTTTCCCTGTAAATTACCATTTTCAAACTTTGTATATACTCTTTGGAATCACGCGTTTGGCTGATCTCCATCTTATTAATAAAATTTGAGCCCTTGTGCTTTTTTTGTAATTCTTGCTTGTTTTAGCTTTACAGAACAACGTTGTTAACATGATTAACGATTCTTGAAATAAAAAAAAATGAATTTACTTGTAAAACTTTTTCTGCTTTTAAAATAAAGATGGCAATTTCTTTTGACTGTTAAGCATCGAAAGAACATCAATCGCTTCTCCCGAAGTAAGCAAACTTCAAAGTGCAGAATCAAAGTACTCCTTCTAGGCCCAGTACGCCTGAATGAAGGGATCAACTATGTCAGAGACCTTGTTTC
The DNA here is from genome assembly GCA_022829125.1 of Lathyrus tuberosus. Taxonomy (NCBI): domain Eukaryota; kingdom Viridiplantae; phylum Streptophyta; class Magnoliopsida; order Fabales; family Fabaceae; genus Lathyrus; species Lathyrus tuberosus. The sequence goes on along the minus strand of JALAZF010000044.1, from coordinate 12,634,913 downwards.
ATCTGACACACCTCGGCCGAGTTCTCACCTCCTAAGCCCGATCAACGGTATTCTCCGCAGGGATTATCTCTCCTAAGCAAGGTGGAATTGATATCTTGAACCCGCGATATCTCTATACGCCCCGCGATGGCCGAGTATCCAGTCATGTTTATCTTTTAGTTTGTGTGTTGTGTCAGTGTCGTCAGCATATACATACATCATGCATTATTGATTTGCATTTACAGTTCATATTGCATCGCTATCACTCTAGTCGGTCTTATACCCTAGTGATAAAAGTCCTCTCAATCGAGTTGTTGGACCTTTCCTCGTTGGGAAGAGAATCATCTAAGCAATCTCTCTCCCATTTATCTTTAGATCAGAGTCGGCATTCGACCACTTTGATAACTTGAACCTCTGAAAGGACATAGAACCTTCAACAGATGTCACTCTTCGCCATTGAAGATGATATCCTTGCTTTACCGGATTAAAGAAAATCCCCAGAGAAAGCCTCTTAAGCAAGGGTTCGGCAGTACATCAGTATTTCTCCAAAAATCCGCTGATGAAAAGGTCATCGGCACCTCAAAATTGGACCCCATCATATGGCATTTCTCCGGGAAGATCCCGAGAAAAGTATGGTGTAAGATCCCAAGCGGAAACAGTCTCTTAAGATACTCGCTTTCCCCCAGTAGAATCGACAAATGGCGTCTCCAACAGAGAAGTTTGTGTACCTCTACAACTTAGACGACTGGGTTCCCCCAGCAGGTCTAACATCAGATCTTTTTCCGTCAAATGGCATCTCCCCAGGATAATTCGGCGAGAAGTTTGAGGGAAAGCCACTACGCATAACGTCCCTTGTCAATAAAGTTTATTGACAACAGAAACTAAGACCAGTTCCTCGTTAGGAAACCAGGATCGAGGGGAAGTTACCTTTTCTAAGCATCATTGCTTAGCAAAAGAAGAAGGATGCGTGAACTGCCATTCATAGCCATCAAAATTTCGGGTATTCCGATATTTAATCCTCTTGCACCCCGAATGCCCGAATACCTTCGTCATTCACACCTTCGGGTCCAAGAAGATTAAATAGGGGCATCTGTAATACCCCAAATTTTGACCACTAAAGTTTCCCATCATTGTGCAAATCATCATCACAATATGGATGAACCATCATACCTCACCAAATGCCTCAAGGGTTGTTGAGCATTCACTACAATCAAAATTAGGGTTTCAAGCCCTCTCAGAGTTCTTAGACAAAGGATCAATCAAGGAATGACATGATCTTCAACTTGTCTAACCTTTCAAACATTCACAATGGATCAATAGGACTCCCACTTCAAGGATTAAACACAAGGTTGCTCCCTTCTAGGTGGATCAAGCTTCAAAGATCGCCAGTGTCACCAAATTAGGGTTTTGGTCGACCAGGGCCTCCAGATGGAAATTTTCATCTGGGCATAAGCCAAAGATCCAAAACACAACCTAATGTACTCCATGGAACCTCATGGACCCAAGCATCAAGTCAATTTGACCTCAGGGGATGCATACATCAAAAATCAGGAATTAGAGTTTCTTGACCTAATTCACCCCTAAGTTGACTTTTGGGACAAATCAAGAGCCAAAACCTCAAGACATGATTTGAGGGTCTCTAATGAACTATATTGATCCATTTGGAACAATGGATTAATCCAAGAAGCTTGAGCAACAAGTCTCAATTTCATCTGCGCCACAATTAGGGTTTTAAGGGAAAAGTCAACTGCAACTTTGACTTTTGACCAGGACATGCTCCCAAGCCCTAGGACATGCCCCAATATACCCTATGACACCCATGGAACATGTCCATCAAGTTTGATTTAGGTCAAGGACATGATTTCCTGAAGAATTGCACAGTTTGGAATTCATCTGATAAAAAGTCAACTGTGCACAAAAGTCAACTTTGACTTTTTGAGATTTTTCACCAAAATGGATTTTTAACCCTAAAATGATGTTAATGTATGATTTGAATCATCATTCATCAAGAAAAATCAAGAAATGTGGGATAACTTGTAAAAGGGGTAACCATAAAACTTAGAAATTTTTCTAAGTTATGGAAAAAGTACCACTAATACACCAACTTTGGAGGACCATAACTCCTAAACCACAAGGCCAACTTTTTTCATTCAAAGATGGATTTGTAGCCCTCATTACCCTCTACAAAAACTTCAACTAGACCTAAGTCCAATTCATTAAGGATTTTGAGTTATGGAGTGATCAAAATCAAGAAATCAAACTTTGTTCCAACACTTAGTGAAAATTTCACTAAGTCAGATTTTACTTCACTTTTTGCCAAATGTAGAGGGATTTTTCACTTGGAATCAAAAGAGATCAAAACCAAACTTGTTCAAACAGTTGTTATATCATGTAAGGGCTTTCCAAAATGGCCAAGAACATTGCCAAATTCAACTTACACCATGAGATATGACATTGTCAAGTTGCCTTGCTGAAATCTGTCAAAGGCAAGGCAGAATTTGCAATTTTTCTCGATTTGCCAAAATCAGCAAAATTCAAATGCTCCTATCCACTTGGACACCTCAAAGGATTGAATCTAAAGGGGACAATCACTGAGCCAAGCCTCCAAAGTCCATGGAACAAGAAATAGCATGTTGAACCTAGAATGGCCAAAATAGGGACAAGACTCCAAATTTGGATTGAAGCATTCAATGGAAGCATCAAGGTGGCATGGACTGAGCCATTCTCATCTGAAATCAGTCAAGACTTATCCAAGACCAAGGGAACTAAAGCTCTGTGCCCTAACCTCTAGTCAATGGCTAGAGGAGACTTGGATTTTCATTTGCCAACATTGGCCAAACCTACTTACCAGCTGCCATTCACTATTCCTTGCAAAACAAACTTGCTCTACTATAAATAGAGCTCAATTGTGATCAGTTTGAGTACACCAAAGCCATCTAACAGATGCTTTCCTCAAAATCTCTTTCTCTTGGCAAAAATGCCTTTCTTAGCAAGGTAGCTATCGGGTTTTGAGTTTGAGAGCTTTTCCAATCAAACCAATTCACTCACACACCTCACATACATCACATATGAGCTGATCAAACACTTAGATCACTTTTGAAACACCAATTTCACAAAATCACCAGCTGGTTGCTCAAGGTTTTAACCAAAGTGCAGCTGAGGTACCACAAAGTGATCCAGCCAATTTCAATCAAGTCCAACCATCCAAACACACTCCATAGGGTGTAGGGAAGCTGTTCAGATCATCACCACTCATCTGTAACACCTCCAAATCAAAAATCACATTGCACTTCCTGTCACGGCTTAGAGGTAAGCATATACTTGGTCATCTCTCAATCTATGCATATTTCCTCGCACAATAATTTGGCCATATGTTCATAATCATGCATGGAATGTTTCCCCTCAATTAATTGCATTGTTTGAATTGTGTATCAAAAATCCTAGCCTTCATGCAGAAATTAGGGTTCTTGAGGTTTCTTCGTGATTTCATGTTTTATGTTTAATTTAAATGAAATTAAGTGTTATAGACATGATCGTGAGGTTGAGACGAGCATAATGATATGTGGATTGCATGATATGATTACGTATTCAGTGAGATTGAGGAGAAAATGCAAATCAGCCAAACCCAGAACACGCGCGTGTTCTTGGTGTGTTCTTGGCGCCATTTTTGAATAATTCAAATATTTGAATTTTGTGATTTTATTTAATTGATTCAAAAATTAATTTCTCTCTGAGTTTTAATGATTTTGAGTTGATTCTTTTTTTAATAATTCACAAAAATGTTAAAATATTTTATTTTATCAAAAAATCCCAAAAATATTATTTATTTCATATAATTGATATTTTTACAAAGAATTAATATTTTAATTGTTTTTGACATTTTAAATATTTTTTCTACATTGATTTTGCAACTTTTAATGCCTTTTAATTATTTTGTAGGTCAATACTTAATTTTTGAAGCATTAATCCAAAATCACAATTTGTTTTTCACATGTTAAACAATTTTGATCATTTTAATTGAATTTTTATTCAATTAAATACATTTTTGAAAACAAATTAGGGGTTTGGATTAATTCAACCCTCATAAATCATTTTCAAAAACACTTGGGCCTCTGATAGAGTGTAAGACCCAATCCTTTCTTGACCAAATCATTTTTGGGCCTCAGTATTGTATAAGTCCCGATAACGTCAAAAAACAAACGGCGCGATCGTCGCCTTTTTAAAAAAATAACCCTGGGCCTCTCCTTGAGCTATAAGATCCATTCAAAACATTTTGGGCCTCTAATAGAGTGTAAGACCCAACCCCCTTTTAGCCAAAATCATTTGGGCCTCACTTATTGTATAAGTCCCTCTGCGTTAGAAGAAAACCTCGGCGCGATCGCCATTTTAAACAGAAAAATCAATTGGGCCTACCCTCATGTTATAAGCCCCACTCTTTTTCTTTAAACCTTTTGGGCCTCTTGAGAGAGTGTAAGACCCATCCCTTTGTACAGAAAACCTTTTTGGGCCTCAGTCACTTGTATAAGTCCTTCTGTACAAATTCAACAGTGCGTTCACTGATAAAACCCTGGGCCTCTCCTTGAGCTGTAAGCCCCAAAACTTTCTTTTTCAAAGCACTTTCTCTTTTGATTTTGAATATACTATTTTTTTCAATCTTTCTTTGTTGAACAACTAACCAAACAGCATGGAAGCTCTACAACCGAGTAAGTGGTTATTGCTTTCATTTACCGCTTTCATATACATATAACTGTATTGTGGGGCTGTTTCACTGTAAGTCTTCTTTCATAAACTCATATCAACTGTGTAATAATAGTATAGATATTTCAAGTTTCCCCGGCAACTACGTCTAGAACTAGGTGACGCCGTTTCGTTTATTCGTAGAAATAGACAACTAGATCCCCAATAGGATCACCAGATACAGTCTTCTCTGCGGCTGTCCTCATTAAGAATTGTCAAGAAACTCTATTCCCAGATATGAATGTATTCTCCGTGAATGGCATCTTTGAGTTTCTTCCAAATTCTCGAACTTTCCTGACTTTGATCTATTCTCGGTGAATAGCATTGCCTTGAATTTCTCGGGGTTTGGGGACCCACGGGCTTCTTAAAAGCATCGGCCTCCTCTTGGGCATCGTACAAGGACCCACAGACTTCCTAAAAGCAACCCCGCCTCCTCTTGGGCTTAGTACAAGGACCCTCTCAGCTTCTTAGAAGTATTCACAGCCTCCTCTTAGGCTTCGTATAATGATCTCTTCCTCCGGGAATGATAGCCTCCTCTTGGGCTTAGTACAAGGACCCGGCGGCTTCTTAAAAGTTTCCAGCCTCCTCTTGGGCTTCGTACAAATTGTCCCGACGACCTCCTAGAGGTATAGGAACAGGACTTAGTCATCTTCATAGAACAGTCCTTTCATAGAGTCTACTACTGTTTCTCAAAGCATAGTACGAAAGATAAAACCCTAGACTTGGACAGTCTAATCTCCTTGAGTCTCAAAGACATTCTCAAGTGGCCCCTTCAAAAATAGGAAGGAAATCCGCAGACTCGGACAGTCTCAATACCCTTCGGATTTCCCGCTTCCTTAAAGAACAGGAATAACCCGAATCCCTGAGTACAGTATTGCTCATATAAGAACTGATTTTCTCTTTAAAATCAGTATATTGGATCTGTCACTCAACTGAAACAGTCACCATAACCTCCTCTTGGGCTTTGTATAATGATTCTTCCCAGCGAAGCAAACGTTTAGCCTCTCTCTCGGGCTTTGTACGAGACACATAAGAAACTCCCTCGTTGAGTCAATTACCCCTTTCGCCTCCATCTCGGGCTTTATACGAGATACAAAAAGGTTCTTATTGAGCCAAGAAAATTTCAGCCTCTATCTCGGGCTTCGTACGAGATACAAAAAAACTCTCTTGTTGAGTCAAATAGCCTCCATCTAGGGCTTTATACGAGATACCAAAAGATTCCATCGTCGAGTCAAAAACCCTTTTAGTCTCTCTCTCGGGCTTTGTACGAGACACATATTAGCCTCCTCTTAGGCTTTGTATAAGAAAACCACTGGTTAATCCAATTAACCTTTTAGCATCAAAGCTGTGCCTCGTTCACAGTACACAAACATCCATCTAATTGCTGTAAGCGGCAAGCCTCTGGATCATCTACATCCATGCCACTGTCCCTCTTTTAGTATGAGAAATTCCTAAGGAAAGATGGCATTGCTCTACACTGAGTTAAAGTCTTCTCCTTTAGGTTAAAATCCCCAACAAAGGAAATTATGGCATTACTAGGATCCGCGTATCCCGGTTAAAGTAATCCTCCATTATAACCAGTCACCCAACAGTTTTGACAGACAAACCCTTCTTTAGAGATGACAAATTCTCTCTAAAGTCGAGGTCCTTCAGGTTCACGTCTTGGGCTTTGAACAAGACACAAATAGACTTTTCAGCTTCACATCTTGGGCTTTGAACAAGATACAAATCACCTTTCGCTTCACGTCTTGGGCTTTGAACAAGACACCAAAAACCAATTTCCTCCTATTCTATGGGAGGAACTACGAACGCTCTGATTTCCCTGTTTCGGTAAACGGGAATACGTAGGCATAAGATTGAAAGAAAAATTTTAGCGAGCACACTAAACAAAAACCCAAAATCCCATAATCTCATGTATCTATAAAAAAAAACATCAGTCCTGACATCCTAATCCTTGTTCCCCGCCAGAAACCTTCTGCCTAGATAAAAACCAGTATTGGAGAAAATATAAATAACCAGTACAAAGGCCCCCCCCACATTGATAGCATCCGTAACCTAACAGACCGTTGTTTAAACTCAGTATGCAAAACAGGGTTAATTGGAGACATCTATTTCCCTTCCTTCATCAGTTCACAATAGGATAAAAAATGAATCGACCTGTAGTTTTAAGCTCAAACCGCAGAGAGCGACCAACGCTTAAGAACCGCGTCCAAAATCGCTCGCTACAACAATCAAGTGAAATAGACGAATGTGTTACACCTGTGTAAATAATAGCAACCGAAGGAAAATAATTTATAAAACACATACCTCGAATCAAATGCTCAGCACTAGTAGTCTCTATCCCAGTGAAAGCAAAGACTTTCCCTCCAGAGTGTGCTTTCTCTAGCTTCTTATAATCGGTACTAATATGGCCATGCTCGCTGCAGTTATAGAAAATTGGCCGATCACTCTTGCAACCTACAACATGGTGACTTGTCTTACCACACTTAAAGCACCTAAGAACATTATTATTGCACTCATTAGCAAGGTGGCCCAACTCGCCACACTTGATAGAAGTGGGAGTTCTTCCCTCACTTGGCTTTTACTCGTCTACAACTCTATGCTTTCCATTTTTAGCTAGAGAGATGTGTGGTTTTCCCCTAAATTAATTCTTCCATTTCCTTTCACTAAAACTTTGGTAGTGAGCGGAACAAGCCTTACGGTCCTCATCATAAATCCTACACTTGTTAACCAAAGTAGGAAACCTACAAATCTCTTGGTAGCCAATACCTGCTTAATCTCAGGTCGCAATCAATTTTCAAAATTAATGCACTTTGATCCCTCGACAGATGTACCATTGTAGTGAGGCCAGAACTTCAATAGTTCCTCAAACTTGGCGGCATACTCCACAAATGGCATGTTTCCTTGCTTAAGCTCAAGGAATTCAATTTCCTTCTTGCCACACACATATTCAGGAAAATACATCTTAAGGAATTGCACCTTGAACACAACCCAAGTGATTTCAACACCAACAACTTCTAGTCCCTAGCGAGCATTATCCCACCAGTATTCAACTTCCTCTGACAACATATGAGTACAAATAAAACCTTATGTTCTTCATTACATGACATCACTCGAAAAAATTTCTCGATCACTCGGAGCCACACATGAACACCCTCCAGATCATACCTGCCCTTGAACGTCTGATGATTATTCTTATGGAATTTCCCCAAACCATGGAACTCATCACCTGCCTGATTCTGCTGTTCGTGTAGTTCTTGAGCCACTGACTCCAAAGCATCAACAATAGAACCATCATTTATTCTAGCCATTATGCACATTATCAAACAAGCATTAGAAGAAACCATGCACCGACAGTGTATACAAACATATCGCATACTAGGGACTCGACTACATTACAAAACCTGGCCATACGAACCGACTTGCTCTAATACCACTATGTAACACTCTAAACCCTGAAACTTATATTTTAAGAATTACATGACCATCTAAGGTGTCACCAACGACAAGACCTTTAACAAAACAAAGAGTTGACAATAAATAAAACATTGCAGCGGATTTACTAATGTTAATCAACATCTTTCATCGCACCTTCACTTAGGGTATCATTAAGGTGGTATCGTTCCTATTTTAATTTAAATAAAACAGTCACAACAAGAGATTTAGTCTCAAACTTCCACTTAAATAAAACACTTTCAAAAATAATTATTCTCATAAGCAACTCTCAACATCTCCAACATAGGACAAATTAAAGGTTTAAACTCCAACAAAACGTAACAATCAAATAGGGTTCCTGACCCCGATGTTACAAAATCAATGCAAGGCTTCTAACAATGAAAACTAAATGAAGTAACTCCATGAGATAACTTCCACTTACAACATCAAACTCTAATCCTGAGTATCTATAAGATGTCCAAGGTGGAAAACATGAAAACAAAGGGGCTGAGAAACAAAAAACCAATATAAAATTGTAAAGAATGCTAAGGTAGAGAAAACATCACAAAACACACATTCAGTTACACAAATCACCAACCACATAGTCCCCGACCCTTAACAAAAACATGTACACATTCACATTCAATCAGTAACATCATGAACATTCAACTAAATATGTAATCATGTATGCCAATGCACTCTAAAACTGACTCATTATGCACGCGATACCATTCATAAACACTTAGATTCATTTAACTCTCGATCTCCACCATAGGACCAAAGCACATCAAGTCGTTACCATCACCATAGGTAACGCTTCACCAGCTCCCACCTGGAACCGGCTACTCGTTCACAATCCCCGCCATAGGACCAGAGCACACCAAAAATAGACTAAAGTTTATAGACCATGATGCATGACTCTCAACAACATGCATTATCACTTGAAGGTTCACCAAAAGGATCCCCACACATATCTCACTATTTATGCATCACATCATTCATCATATGTAACAATTAATCCATGTTACGATATCGACAAACATAACAACCACAAAATAGCAGCAACTTAACAATGCAAATTCATAGGCATTTATTTATGTTAATTCACCAAAACAACAACACGTCATTGGACGGTTAGCTAACCAATGATACAATTCATCATAAACATTTCTATAGTGGACACAATATTATAACTCAACAAAATCACCAACAACTTCCATGAGGTAGCTCTGGGGGTTAGCTTTCCAACGGTTCGAACGACGTCTCATTTGGACTTACGGAACGAAAGTTACAACAAAATTGCCAGACAGTTCAACAAAGACAAAACAAACATTCTGGCAGTTTGGAGTCGATACATAACATTTATGAGTCGACTCCTAGCACTTATGTATCGATACATACTATGCAGTTTTTGAAAAATTCCCATTCTGTTGGTTTGGACTCGACCCAAAGCATGGATGAGTCGAGTCCAAGTGATGTTTTGGCTAAAAAAAATCAGATTTTAACGCACACGGAAAGTCTTTTATTGTTATAAAATCATCCAAACACTCCTTAACACAAAAATAACTTATTTCAAACATCTATTTTCTCAGATTAAAACCCCACGCTGATTAAGCCCTAATCCTATCAATTAACATACTAATTCATCAAATCATCATCAACTTACATCTCTAAAACCTTCGTCATTCTAAATAATTTATCCAATTTTAATATACCCAAAAACATGAATTAATAGTGAAACATATCATTATAATCAACACCATATACATCACTTATTTCATCATAATCCATGGAATTTCATCATCAAATTTAACAACAAATTTCATCAATTCATGCATAACACTCAAGCTTTCACGCCTTCATCAATGGTAAAACTACATACACACATATTCATGATAGTTTAGACATGGATTCATCATAGAAATACATAGAAACACAAAATTCATCAACAATTTTCAAAAATTTATCATAAACCATTCATAAGAAGAAAAGCCTAAGAACCCTAATGAGGTTAAGGACTTCTCATCACTACCGCATCATGCAATACACCTAATTGGTGGCCCTTTCTGCTAGAACAAGATTTGGTTCTGCATCTATACCTTGAATTTTGATGATAACAATGTAGTATTTATGTGAGAACAATTTTGGTATCCTAACAATTTGTTAGTGTGTAGCTTTAACAGTTAGTTCTGATTTTGCAAACATGACGTGCAACGTCATCAGTTTCTGAACTTTGTGTTCCAAAAGTTGCTTCTATGCTGATTCACTTCTAAGAAGCTTCTGGAAAGATATTATGTTGTTGCTGCAATGTTCTCTTTGTTTCTGCTTCTGGATATGACTCTGACCATCAAGCTTCTGAAGAATGGAAAGCTTCTGAAGTTTCTGTTCTTAGTTGAATATTTTGAAATTTCTAAAGATATCAAGTTAGACATTGATGCTGTCAAGATTCTGATTGATGATTCTGAAGTTTCTGAAGATCTTAAGTCAGACGCAAATGCAGTCAAGTTTTTGATTGATGATTCTGAAGATTCTGATTTCAGCTTTGTATTTCTTTTTTTCACGCTTCATCATCTTTTAATCATAAGCCAATGAATTTGAAGATAAGATTAAAGGATACGTGATCAAATAGTACATGGTACAAAACAAAAATATCCCTTCCACTACCTGATTTTGTGGGCGAATGATTGTACTATTCTTCACACCTTTCACTAATTCGTTAGTGGACAACTACATTTCTTGTATTCCTGATTTGCCCTCCATCGGTTACTTTTTCATGCTATATAAAGAGGACTTGGAGACTTGAAGAAAAGAACCAATTTTTACAAGACTATTTCTACGTGAAAATATTACAACTTTGTGCATACTTTTCTTTAAGTGTTTGTATTTCATTTGTGTAGAAGCAACTTGTAACACAATCTTTATTTAAACTTGTTGTTTTTATTTCCTTAAGGGACCGGTTAGGTCAAAATCCTTGAGAAAACTTTGACGGTTTTTCATTGTGGTTTGTTAGTCACCAGATGTTGCTAGTGCATTTGTAATCAGTTGATTGTAGTGGATTAAAACCTTGTGTATAAGGCAAAATCACCTTGGCGGGTGGACTGGATTAACTTTGAGTTTCAAGCGAACCAGGATAAAAATTCTTGTGCATTTCTCATTATTCAATCTTTTGATTGTTGAAATTTTGAGTTGGTAAAAAACTTTTATTTTTAAAACCCAATTCAAATCCCCCCTTTATTGTGTTTTTCACTCCTTTAATTGGCAACAGAGCTCTGGTTCTGATCGTGTTAAAAGTTTTATCAACACTTCACTATGTTCAGTACCGATAGATTTTGTGCGTGAGAAACAATGGTTGCTGCTACACCTGTTGCTAACAATGAGAAAGATCACTACAGCGTTAAACCACCAGTCTTTGATGGTGAAAAGTTTGATTATTGGAAAGACAAAATAGAAAGTTTCTTTCTTGGTTATGATGTAGATCTTTGGGATCTTGTAGTCGATGGCTACACTCACCCAGTTGATGCTGCAGGTAACAAAGTAGTAAGAAGTGCTATGACATATCAACAAAAGAAGGATTATAAGAATCATCATAAAGCTAGAACGATATTACTTAATGTTATCTCTTATAGTGATTATGAGAAGATAATAAACAAAGATACTGCTAAGTCCATTTTTTATTCTTTGAGGATGACTCACAAAGGAAATGCTCAAGTAAAGGAGACAAAGGATTTGGCCTTAATACAGAAGTATGAGGCATTCAAAATGGAAGATGGTGAAACCTTTAAGACTATGCTCTCAAGATTTCAGATGCTTGTCGCAGGGCTTAAGGTTCTGGATAAAGGTTATTCTACAGCTGATTATGTCAAGAAAATCATCAGAAGTCTCCCCAAGAAATGGAGACCTATGGTAACTGCCTTGAAGCTATCTAAGGATCTGAACATATTAGTCTTGAAGAACTTGTTAGTCTTTAAGAAGCCATGAGATAGAGCTCGAGGAAGATGAACCTTAAAAGCGAGGTAAATATGTTGCCTTGAAGTCTAAGCCTGAGAAGGCAAGGGGTTATCAAGCTAAGGAAGAATCAGAAGATTCTGATGAAGACTCAGAAGAAGATGATGAGTTGTCACTGATTTCCAAAAAGGTCAACAGACTATAAAGGCATAGGCAAAATGGTCAAGGGAAGTTCCGTGGAGCTAGGAAGAGTGTTGGTCGTTCTGATTCTTCGTTTGGACAGAAAAAGAAAGGTTCTCTAAAAGAGGTTATTTGTTATGAGTGCAAGGAACCACGTAACTATAAGAACAAGTTTCCAAAGCTTAAGAAGGACCAGAGGCCTAAGAAGAAGTTTTCTAAAGGCAAGAAGGGGCTCATGGCTACATGGGATGACTCATATTCAGAAGAAGAAGATTATGAAGAGGAACAGACGTTACATTGATGGAAACTACAGGTGATCCTGAAGGTTCTAAAGAAATAGAAGACAAGGGTTTCTCATATTCAAAATCATAATCAAACTCCGATTCTAAAGAGGTATTTTCTAAAATATCTCATTCTGATTTAGAGTCACGTCTCTCTGAAATGCTAGAAAAGTACCAAAGTCTTCAGAGTAAATATAAGGACCTTAAACAAGTCCAAGTAATTGCTTCTGAAACTCGTAGTGAGCTTGATAAGGATATTTTTTCTCTAAATGAAAATATTTTTTTTAGAAAGTAATAAATCTGCTTTGAATAGAAAAATTTCAAAACTAGAGGAAGAAATAGTCTCAAAAGCTTTTGGTACTGACTGTGTCATCAAATATGACAGATCATTCCAGCACTTTCTGGCTAAAAGCATAAATAGAAGCAACATGTCTTCTATGATCTATGGAGTTAGCAGAAATGACAAGAAAGGTTTAGGTTATACAGAAACTTCAAAACCTGACAAAAGTCAGAATGTAAAACCAAAACCTCTCAATGAGCATTTTGTGCTTGCTGGCACTGAGCTTGACTGTCTTGAGCTTGCACAGAAACCATCACAGAAACATAACTCTATTCTAAAACCCAAGTATCATGCACAAATTCCACTCGATTATCCTGCTGCACAGAAACCCAAGTTTATAAGAAACTCTGGGAAAACTAACAAAAGAGGACTCAGAAAGCGGGTACAAAAGGATCAGATCATTTATGTTGTAGACATCCTTAGCAGCTCAGCTGAGACACCAATCATGGTACCTGGACAGTGGTTGCTCGTGACACATGACGAGCAGAATGCATATGTTCTAAGATTTGGAACTTAAGCCTGGAGGTTTCGTTGGTTTCGAAGGAAACTAGAAAGGAAAGATCATTGGTTCTGGAACTATTGATAATGGTAAGAAGCTTCCTTCTATTACTAATGTTCTTTTGGATGATGGTTCGATGCATAACTTATTGTCTATCAGTCATCTTAGTGACAATGGTTATGACATCATTTTTAAACAAAAGTCTTGGAAAACTGTTAGTCAGAAAGATGGTACAGTCCTTTTTAATGGAAAGAGGAAAAATAACATTTATAAGATCAAACTTTCCGATCTTAAGGACCAGAACATAACTTGCTTAATGCCTGTTAATGAGGAGCAACGGGTATGGCATAGACATTTGGGCCACGTTAGCATGAGGAGGATTCTCAGCTAAATAAACTCGGATTAGTCAGAGGCTTACCCAACCCGAAGTTAGCTTCAGATGCTCTTTGTGAAGCATGTCAGAAAGGCAAGTTTTCCAAAACTTCTTTCAAAGTGAAAATGTCACCTATAGACCTTAGAGCGTCTACACATTGACTTGTTTGGGCCAGTGATAACTGCCTCTATAAGTGGTAAGAAGTATGGATTGGTCATGGTTGATGACTATAGTCGATGGACATGGATAAAGTTCTTGAAACACAAGGATGAGTCATATTTTGTGTTCTTTATCTTCTGCTCACAAGTGCAAACAGAGAAGGATTGCAAAATATTCTAAGTCAGAAGTGATCATGGTGGAAAATTTGAGAATAAGCACTTTGAGAACCTATTTGATTCTTATGGCATTTCCCATGATTTCTCCTATCCTATAACTCCACAACAGAATGGAGTTGTAGAAAGGAAGAATAGGATTTTACGAGAGATGGCTCTTACCAAGATCCAAGAGACTGACATGGCTAAGCATTTCTAGGCATAGGCAGTTAACACAGCTTGTTATATTCAGAACAAGATTTCTATTAGACCTATTATGGGTAAGACTCCTTATGTATTGTGGAAGAACATAAAGCCCAACATTTCTTATTTCCATCCTTTTGGTTGTGTTTGTTTTATGTTGAACTCTAAAGAGAATCTTGACAATTTTGATTCTAAGGCATAGAAGTGTTTATTGTTAGGATATTCTGAACGCTCAAAAGTCTACAGAATCTTTAACACTAAAACACAAATTGTTGAGGAATCAATTCATGTTAGATTCAATAATAATCTTGAACCTGAAAATTCAAAGCTAGTCGAGAAACTTGCAGATTTGAAGATCACCTTCTTAGAATCCAAGGACAAAGATTCTAAAGACAAAGACCTAGAAGGCAAAGATAGGTATGCTGAAGCAAAAGACTCAGAAACGCTCAACTGGAAGTTTTTGTTGGTCCATCCCATCAGAAGAAGAGCAGACCAAAAACTTCTCATTTTGAAGTGTTAGTTCAATGTTTTTGGGATTGGCAGCAATTTTGTTAAACCAAATATCACAGCAAGATTTTGAGCAAGATGTCTTGACATGTTGGTCAGACATCGTTTTAAAGATGTCAAGCACGATGTCTTGACATGTTATACATGGTTTTAGGGTTTTGATTTTTGGAAGATTTGTTTTATATAATGTGAGATTCTTTATGGTTTTAGTTCACATTCGGTCGCAGTCCAAGGAGGGTTATTTTAGGAACACCGGTTCTGTACCAAAAGTGCATTTGTTTCATAAAAAGGGACTTAGAGACTTTTCAGGAAACATTATAATTTGTTCCTATTTTTGTGCAAAATATTTTCAACTGCTGTTTTGGATATGCGTTTTATTTAGATGAGGATCCCACAGCCCGTGCTTATCAAAAGATATATAAAGGACGATTCTAAACCTAAATTAGTAACTAAGTCGTGTACGTGAAAGAATATTTTAGGGTTTATTTTATTCTTTGTTATTTGTGATCCACTCTTATATTACTTTGATACTAGAGCTGAACTATGTTATTTGTGAGCCATTCATGTATCTCTTAGATGCTTGAATTTGACTGTGTTTGAGTTGTAATGGTAAATCACTCATAAGGTTTTAAGAAAAAGTGGATTGTGTCATTGGAAGTGTGTCTTCTATTGTTCATTGTCATAAGTTTGTATCATTGTTGTGTGATTGAAGGGAAGTGAGAGGGGTCTTATATCTAGTAGTGTCTTAGATAGAAATATCAAGGGTCATGATTAGGTGAGAAGATTGTAAAACTGATGTAGTTTACATGGGCTTCAAACTAATACTATTATAGTAGATTTCTTTTCTGGCTTGGTATCCCTCATATATAGGTGATGTTACACCGAATTGGGTTAAGAATTGATTGTGTTATTTACTTCCAACCATACAGTTTAAGTGCATAATTATTTGGTTTGTGTTATTGTCCTGATCCCAGTGTCGTGACATCTTATTTGACATCTGGTGTCTGATTACCAGAATTTCATTAATTATGGATTATGTGCAATGTTAATATTATACATAAATCTTAGTTTTTGATTAGGCACCCATTTATAACATGTGCCATAGTTGTATTTTCTTTTAAGCATGTATATATAGTGATTACGTTAGGCAATTGTGTTGTATCAGTACCAATTAAAATTGTGTATAATGTATTTTCTAGATGTATATTATACTGGGTGTTACAGGTATCTTCGTTCCACAAGATCGCTGTGGCATCTTGGTAGAAGCGATTGGAACCGAGGAGCATGCTGGACGTGTCCATGGGTTTGGAAGAAACTTCGGATTGAAGTTTTTTTTTGGACCATCACAACCAATTAACGAAATAAACTGTAGGACAAAAATTGAAGAGATAGTTATTAAAAAATATAAGGTAGGTATTATGACAGTAGCGAGAAAAGTGGACTCGAGAGTCGATGGATAAATGGACTCAGGAGGAATGTGAAAGGGTGAGTCTTGAGTAATGGGAGAGGAATTTGCAGCAGGAGCGAGTGAGGATGTTGTAGGAGGTGTAAGAGGTGATAACGTGAAAACGTATCGTCTTTTTAGGCTCATAAAGTATGTTATTCGTTGATAATTCAGTATGTTTGATTGTTTTTACGTCATGTTTTGCTTATTTTGCAGGTTTTAATACGTATCGGAGCAATTTCGCGGAGAGCTCAGAAAAGGAATATAGGAGCAGAAGAAATGCTGAAAAATGGCCTTTCTGGTGCATGGCATTCGCCATTACCCTAATGGCGTCCGCCATGTACCAAAGCCACGTCAATTAATGAATGTGCAAATGGCGTTCACCATTGGCCTAATGGCGTTCGCCATTATGTTGCAGTTGTAGAAAACGTGGAGTCAGTTTTTGACTCCCTCAACCCACTTTCCTTCTTTTTCTCAACCTCCTTGCACGTTGGGAGGAGTTATCAGACACATTGGACATTTATTTATAGTGTTCTCCTTCACATTTCTGAGCATCCAAGCCGTGTGGAAGCTCTGTCAAAATTAGATTCTAGTATTATGCAGAAAAATCACTTGTAAAAGTGACAATAACTCACATCGAGGGATTGTCACACAAATTCTGTTTTTACTTAATTCTTGTACTCTTGGATCAACAACAATCTTGCCGGAATTAATCGAAGTTTATTTGTTTCTTCAAGTACCACTTTTACTTCTACTTTACAGGTTTTTGTCGCTTTAATTTATTTATTGTCATCAAATTATTCTTCTTATTGATATGCCGCCTGTAAATTCAACTGCTACGTTTATGTTGTTTTTATTTGAAATAATGTCTGGCTAAACTGTTTGAGTCCGACGTACGAGGATCGTCGTTACCGGTCGAAAATAATAGGCGCAAAATTATAGTAAAAATTTTGTTTTGGTTTTAGTTTCCAATTGTATGTCTTAATGTTTTATCACGAAAGTGAAAAGCAAACTAAGGTTCGAGCCGATAGCGTGAGAGTGTGAGAATTAAATCGGATAGTGGAAACTAGGCATCGATCCTAAAAACAGGGAGAGCGCTTTAGGTATCGATTAAGATCTAATTGATTTTCAAAACATGCTTTCTAATAAAAATGGGCTGCCGAGAGCAAAATCTCATGGCTAGAGAGTGTGGCTTTAGTCAATAGCGCGAGAGTGTGAGACGGAGTCTTTAAACCGATATTTTCTACAAAACATAGTCTAACTACATTTAATGCCTAAATTCTACAGAGACCCTGAGGAACACGGGATCCATATTCTGGCCTCTCTTTATTGTTATTTCCAAACCTTTACCAAATTTCATTTTATTTTCTCCCGAATCCCTTTAATCACTAGCCTTAGCTTTACATAGCATCAATAGATAACGGTAGATTGATTACTAGTCCCTATGGGTTCGATATCTTTTAAAACTACGCGATATACTATATACTTGCAATTAGATCATCTGATAGACTTGTAAGGTCGCGATCAAGTTTTTGGCGCCGTTGCTAGGGACTAATTTAGACAATATTGTGATTCCGTTGCTGCGTAGTATAGACTAAGGCAACAAATTTTTCCTTTTGATTTCGTCAATTGTATGCCAAACACTCGCTCTCAAGGCGAAAAGTTAGAGCAACCGATTGACGATATTGAGAATTTTATTAATTTAAGACGTCGATTCAACGATTTTTGAATTAAATATAATCTTCGTGAACGTGAAATTCCTTTTCCAGAACTAAGAATTCCCATGACTGAAAATCCACCGAACCGTCCTCTTAAGGACTATGTTGTTCCATCGCAAGATGAACCTCACAATAGCATTACTTCCCCTGCCATCAAAAAAAAAATTTCAAGCTAAAACCTTCATTGTTAAAAGTCGTTCAACAGAACCCGTTTTCTAGGAGTCCTACAGACGACCCGAACCTTCATTTCTCAATGTTAATGCAATACGCTGACACCGTAAAAGCAAATGGTGTTAGTAATGAAGCCATAATACTACATCTTTTTCCTTTCTCTTTAAGAGATATAGCTAGAGCTTGGCTCCAGTATCTACCATCCAACTCTATCACTACAGGGGACGAGTTGAAGAAAGTTTTCTTAGCCCGATACTTTCCACCTAGCAAAACTGCTATGATAAGAGCCCAAATCAACGGATTTAGGAAAAAAGACAATGAATCTCTTTTCGATACTTAGGAAAGATACAAGGACATGCTGAGGCTCTGTCCGCATCATGGACTTGAACAATGGTTGATAATCCATACTTTCTACAATGGTCTTCTATATAACACCAAGTTGAACTTGAACGTTGCAGCTGGCGGTGCTCTAATGGACAAACCGTATGAAGACGCCTATCAACTCATTGAAAACATGGCTCAAAACTACTTCAAATGGGGATGTGAGCGAACTCCTGTAGAGAAACCTGCTACGAAGAGCGGAATGTACGAAGTTAATATCCTAGACCGTGTCACTCCTAAAGTGGATGCGCTTACTCAAAAGATTGAGAGTTTGACTATGACTCCAGCAGCCACCGTGCCTGCTGTGCCACCCAACTACGAATTACGTGGAACCCCTGGGTACAGTAACACTGAATGTCATTTATTGGCTGGTATTCCTACCGACCAAGTAAATTACACCCAAGGAAACCCGTACTCAAACACTTACAATCCTGGCTGGAGGAACCATCCTAATTTTTCCTACAAGAGCAACAATGCTTTGTTCACTCCCAACCCAGCACTAGTTGTTCCTACAGAGTATTAGAAAGGAGCCCCCGCTGCTCCTCAAGCACCTAGGAAGTCAAACTTTGACCTGTTATTAGAGAATTTCATCGCAACCCAAACTCAACAAAATAAAGAGTTCACCAACCAAAATGTACACACGAGTGAACTGCTGAAGCAAATGGCAAGTAAGCTTGATGCAATGGCTACCCATACCAAAATGTTAGAAACCCAAATTTCTCAAGTAGCTCAACAACAAGCATCAACAGTAGCCCTAGCCGGAGTATTTCCTAGTCAACCGCAACTTAATCATAAAGGTCATGCGAATGCTATCACATTGTAAAATGGGACTGAATTAGATAGACTGGTAGATCCTAGAATCCAAATTCCACCCATGTGTCAGAACTCTGGGAAAGAAACCGAGCAGGTAGCAAAGAATGACCAATCAGATAAACCAAGTAAGGAAGATGACAAAAACAAAGAGGCCGTAGAGAAAGAAAAACCATATGTGCCTCCACCACCATATAAACCACCTATCCCTTATCCTCAAAGACTTGCTAACTCTAAAAATGAAGGGCAATTTAAGAAATTCGTAGAGCTTCTTAAACAACTTAATATCACTATACCTTTCACAGAAGTTATTATGCAAATTCCCTCGTATGCTAAATTCCTCAAAGAGATTCTATCTAATAAGAAAAAGTGAGAGGATAATGAGACCATTACACTTATTGCAGAGTGTAGCGCTATAATTCAAAACAATATGCCTCCAAAATTAAAAGATCCAGGTAGTTTTTCCATACCGTGTGTAATCGAAAAATGTGTCATAGACAAAGCACTATGCGACTTAGGAGCTATTGTTAGTTTAATGCCCCTTTCTATATGTGAAAAACTCAAATTAGGAGAAGTAACACCAACGAGGATGTCTCTACAACTAGCTAACCGTTCTGTTAAATTTTTTGTAGGCATGCTAGAGAACGTTCCCATCCGAATAGGTCAATTCTATATCCCTACAAACTTTATAATAATGGACATAAAGAAGGATTCCAACATTCCCATCATACTAGGAAGACCCTTTTTGGCCAGTGTTGGTGCCATCATAGACGTGAAGAAAGGAAACCTAACCTTCGAGGTTGAAGAAGAAAAATTCTAATTTATCCTTTCACAATTCCTAAAGGCACCAACTATCGACGATTCCTACTTTTCCCTAGATATCATTGATGAATGTGTAAGATAATTGGAGATGGAACAATCTAAGTATACTGAAATACTAAAGATTCCAACACCTCTTATAATAGAAGATGATAACTGGTGTGAATCATACGTAGATGGTAGTTTGAGGGAATGATTAGCACTAACTCCAAATCATATGCCTTGCCCAAAGAAACCCACTGTAGAGCTTAAAACACTACCCAAGAATCTAAGGTATGAATTCCTAGACACAGAGCTTGAACGCCCTGTAATAGTCAATGCCGACTTATGCTAGAGGAAGACTGCAAAACCTCTAGAGAACACCAAAGAAGGATTAACCCCATCCTGAGTGATGTAGTTAAGAAAGAGGTACAAAAGCTGTTAGAAGTAGGAATAATTTACCTGGTATCCGATAGTAACTGGCCAGCCCAGTTCATGTAATGCCAAAGAAAGGAGGTGTTACAGTTGTCGACAACGAAAAAGGCGAAGCTGTAGCAAAACGTGTTGTAACTGGATGAAGGATGTTCATTAATTATAGAAAGTTGAATAAATCCACTCGTAAAGATCATTTCCCTTTACCTTTTATAGATCAGATGCTTGAACGATTGGCTAAACACTCTCATTTCTACTATTTAGATGGTTATTCAGGATTCTTCCAAATTCCTATTCATCCTGATGACCAAGAAAAGACTACTTTCACTTGTCCCTATGGTACCTTCGCCTATCGACGAATGCCATTTGGACTATGTAACGCTCCCGCAACATTTCAAAGATGCATGATGGCAATCTTTGCTGATTTTCTAGATGACATCATGGAAGTGTTCATGGATAATTTTTCTGTTTGTAGGCAGAGTTTTGAAGGATGTCTGACGAACCTAGAAATGGTACTATAGAGATGCGTAAAAGTTAATCTCGTGCTTAATTGGGAAAAATTTCATTTCATGTTCTGACAAGGAATAGTGCTTGGACACAAAGTATCCGATAAGGGGATTAAGGTCGATAAAGCTAAGATAGAAGTCAACGATTACCTTCAACCTCTGAAAACCATTAGAGAAGTACGTAGTTTCTTAGGATACGCCGGTTTTTACCGACGATTCATAAAATATTTCTCTAAAATAACTAAACCACTAACTGACCTGCTAATGAAAGATGTTGAATTCATCATCGATGAAAAGTGCTTGGAGGCATTCAAACTATTAAAAAATTGCTCTTATTACTACACATATCATGCAACCACCTGATTGGATTAAACCTTTCGAAATAATGTGTGACGCTAGTGACTATGCCATAGGCGTAGTCTTAGGATAACACAAAGACAAAAAGCTTCATGTGATTTATTACGCAAGTAGAACTTTAGATGAAGCACAAATGAACTACGCCACCACAGAAAAGGAACTCTTAGCTGTTGTCTTCGCATTAGACAAGTTCCATTCCTGCCTAGTGGGAGCTAAGATAATTGTCTACACCGATCACACCGCAATTAGGTATTTATTGAGCAAAAAGGACGCCAAACCAAGACTTTTGAGATGGATCATACTACTTTAGAAATTTGATTTAGAAATCAAGGATAAGAAAGGATCGAGAATGTAGTAGCCGATCACCTCTCTAGACTTGATAATATAAAAGATGAACAGGTACCCATCAATGATGATTTCCCTTATGATAGACTAGTAGCCCAGTTAGAAAGTAACACGACTGAATATTCTCTACTTTATAATGACGCAACAACTAATGAAGTCGTGGAAGCAGTATATACTAAGATTATGGTGCCATGGTATGCTGACTTTGTCAACTACCTAGCGGTCGTAGTACTTCCACCATATTTAACTTATCAACAAAAGAAGAAATTCTTTCATGACTTAAAACATTACTATTGGGATGAGCCCCTTCTTTTAAAGAGAACCGCTGATGGCATTTTCCGTTGATGTGTCCCCGAAGAAGAGGTAGATGACATCATATCCCATTGCCATGCTACACCCTATGGAGGGCATGCTGGCACATCTAAGACTTGCGCAAAGATCTTACAATCAGGCCTTTTCTGACCTAGTTTATGGAAAGATGTCCATACTGCGGTTATAAAATGTGACCGGTGCCAAGGCACTAGAAACATCTCTAGGCGCGACGAGATGCCATTAAAAGGTATTTTAGAAATGGAAGTCTTTGACGTGTGGGGTATTGACTTTATGGGCCCTTTCCCATCTTCTTTTGTAACAAATACATACTCGTAGCCATTGATTACGTTTCAAAATGGATAGAGGCCATAGCCTCTCCTACAAATGACACACGAGTAATTATTATACTTTTTAAGAATATCATTTTCCCAGATTTGGTGTGTCGAAACTCGTCATTAGTGATGGTGGCTCTCATTTCATTTCAAATATCTTTGGGAGATTGTTACTTAAATACGGAGTCCGACACCGAGTAGCGAAACCTTACCACTCTCAAACGAATGGACAAGGTGAGATTTCTAATAGGAAATTAAGAAAATATTAGAGAAAACCGTTGCAACTTCTATGAAAGATTGGTCTGCGAGACTTCACGAAGCTATGCAGGCTTATAGAACAGCTTATAAAACTCTAATAGGAGCCACTCCATTTAAATTCGTTTATGGTAAATCATGTCACCTGCCGGTCAAACTAGAGCACAAAGCTTATTGGTCCATTAAGACCCTCAACATGAATTACACAACCACATGAGAGAAAAGAATCTTAGACATCCATGAACTAGAAGAACTTAGATTAGATGCATATGAAAATGCCTGGATTTACAAGGAAATAACTAAACAGTGACATGATAAACGAATAGCAAAGAGAGAATTTAATGAGGGTGACATAGTCCTTCTCTTCAATTCTCAACTGAAATTATTTCCAGACAAACTTTGTTCTAGATGGTCTGGCCCTTTTGAGGTCATTAAAGTATTCCAAAGTAGAGCCTTAGAAATACGAGGTAAATCAAATGAGACATTCGATGTAAACGGGCAGTGACTTAAGCATTACTATAGCATAGAAAATAAAGATTTCTACATAAGTTATAAACTAGAAGAGCTGCTCACTCTTTCAAAAGAATAGCCCCTTCTGAATTAATGTCGAGCTCCCGACATTAAATGAAGCACTCCAGGGAAGGAAACCCATGATTTTAAGTTTAGATTCTTATTTTTATTCTTATTTTCTTTCTTTTCAAACACTTCTATGCGGTACAATTCATTGCTCTAACCACTACTGACATATTATATGTGGTACAATTCATTGCTCTAACCACTACTAACATATTCTATGTCTATTTTCAGGCTAACGTAGCTTAGGCTAACTTAATACTAACTTTAGATAATGCATCCCATGGATGATATGGAGGTTATCTTCATAAACGAAGCCCAGAGGTGACGTTTTGAAGTTTTAGCTCAAAGAGATATGGCATTGTCTATCTATCATGACGGATCCACCATGACCACCCTAGGTATCCGAGATAGTGTGATGTACCTACTTAGCCAGATAGAATGGGATACCTTGCTGTGAGGAGGAGGTTTACCACGTATCGTAGGCTAACCCTTGAATTCTTGAGTTCCTTTTTCTATGATCCTAACAGAGGATTAGGATTTAACAGAGGCCTGGATACCTTCAGACTTTTTGGGACCAAATGCCGTTTCACACACTGTGAGATGGCCGACCTATTAGGATTTCTTAGTGGCTTATATGTGTTTACTGTAGCTTAGGAGGATGCCTTTATGGATCTTGACCTTGAATTTTCATGGGGTAGTATAACCGGAAACCACCATTCCGAGCCAAATTTCATGTTTTTCGAGAACATCCTCAACCCACCTATCCGCTACTTCCATAAAATCCTAGCCCACACACTATTTGGGAAAGAGGAAAACATTACTTCGGTATCTAGAGATGAGTTGTTTATCATGTTCAGTGCCTCCCAAGCTAGACCTGTGAATGCAACTACATTTATGTTAGCAAACATTGACAGGATTTCCCAAGAAACCCATGGTCCTATCCTCATAGGAGGATTGGTTACTATGATTGTTGTTGCCATTGGACTTAGATACCCTATCAACCGTTTACATGCTTTAGGAGGCATTCGTCCCATGCACCTTAACTTCTCCTTTAGTCGAGGCATCATAGCCAATCTGGGACCACTAGTGTTTGAACTATTAATTGATAACCAAGTGGTATATAATTTTACACTACCTAACCATGAGAGGACAAATGTGCACAATAGGCATAATTGGTTGTATAATTTGGAGGGCCAGAGTGAGTCACCCACTCCACCTGATACCCCTCAGACTTATGAAAACTGAAATGTCATTTTCTTTGATGTTGCTTCACTCGCCTCTGGTATTCACGTAGAGCCTCCCATTAATCACATTGCTGCAATTGACGCCCTCAGGACAGAAATTGCTACACTTAGAGAAGAGCTCACCACTCTGCGCGTGGGCTTTCTTGGATTTATGGATGTTTCTAATGAGCAGTTCGACCACTTGTTTCAACAAATCTATTCCATGAGGCATTTCTTTGAGCCTAATGTCAGACGCCGTAGTGGCTAATGTTGCTTTATTGTACCGATTTCTGTTTTCCTACCATGCACTTAGACAGTGATGTCACTGCCTTGTTTAAGTGTGGTGGAGGGAATGTTTCCATGCTTTCTAGTTAGGAAATTTTTTTTTATCAGGATTTCTTTTCATTGTTTTTCTTATTATGTTTACATTATCTTCAAGCTATCGAAGTTAAACTATCGCGAACCTACACTTCAGTTTAATTATGTTTCAGTTTAATGGAATTCCCGTTTCAGTTGATTGTTTTACTTTATTCTGAGTTTAGTCACATTTTTTTCGTTTATTTTCCTCTTGTAATATTTT
The DNA here is from genome assembly GCA_022829125.1 of Lathyrus tuberosus. Classification (NCBI taxonomy): domain Eukaryota; kingdom Viridiplantae; phylum Streptophyta; class Magnoliopsida; order Fabales; family Fabaceae; genus Lathyrus; species Lathyrus tuberosus. The sequence goes on along the minus strand of JALAZF010000044.1, from coordinate 12,609,882 downwards.
TTTCGTTTTAATTACTTTTTACGATTCTGATTAAGGCCACGGGCTTAAACCTTTTCATCTGGCAAAATTTTGGCCTTAACAGCTGAAATTCATTGACAAAAATCATTATTTTTAAGCCTAAGTTTAATTTTTAGGCATTTTAAGTAAATGGCGGTCGCCAATACGCTAATGGCATTCGCCATTAGCCTGATTTTTGAAAATGTAACGTTTAAAGCTAATGGCGTTCGCCATTAGCCTAAAGGTAGTCATCATATCAGTTTGAACGACAAATTTGGTTTTAAAACTTCCCTTGCGCATTTTTTAGAAATTACCCACATTTAAATTCCATAATCTCTTACTCTACTCTCCACTCATTCATATATTTAAACCATAACCTTCAAACTTCACTTCATTCACCATAAAAACCATAACCTACTCACATTACAACTCAAAAACAAATTCTACTCATTCTCCACTTCTTCCAAATTCCTACCCATTCCTTCAAACTCTTCAAATCTTCCGCTCACCATGTCTCCAAGATCCATAAGACCAAGAAGAGAAGTAAATTACATGGGTATCACCTTTGGAGAAGGGATAGAGGGAGATAATCAAAGGACGAAGTACCTCAAGCTTTTCAAGAGGGATGTCGCGACAACGAGGTATCCCGATAATGCTACCCTTCGTGACTTAGGTTTAATTAGTAGTGTTAACTGGATGATTGAGAACCTAGGAATGACATATTTGTGTTTATTGACTAGCCATACATATGTTAGGCTTACTTATGAACTCTTTAGTTCATTTAGATACGTCACGCCTGTGGGAGGAACATGCACTGTAGGCACTGTTTTGTTTAAAATGTTTAATATGCATTAAGCTTTTACTCAAGATGAGATTGCTGTATATTGTAGTTCCCTCATGGGAATGGATTTACTTGTGAAGCTCCCTTAAAGAGCAATTGGCAGACCAATGCACTTGGCTTCTGGCATCAAATCACTAGCGAAGCCTCTCCTAACTGGGATGGCCTAAAGGCCACTGCTATCCATAACCCGACCATTCAGTACTTACACCGCATTTTAGCCAACAGAATCTTCGGTCGGGAAAACAATGGGAAAGTGAATTCTAAGGACCTTTTCTTTTTACACTACGCACTGACACAGACACCGGTGAATCCTACATTGTTCTTATTAGCGTACTTTCAGTCTGTTAGTGTTAGAGTAGGTGGTCCCATCTGCGTAAGAGGACTGATTACATCCATAGCCCGTGCACTGGACTTAGGCACAAAGCTGGCCACAGTTCAGCCACTATAAAAACCATTCTTGGATTTAGAAGCCTGCCATAGTATGCGTATGATTAAGAACAAACCAGATGGTAGGTACAATTTGATGGTTAGTAACAAAGGCATCAGGGGGTTACTTTGCCTTCGGCCGCGCGTACTGATGTGCGCATAAGGGGCAACTGGACTTACAATTTGAATGCCCCAGAGCCTGGTGAAAATGTTAATGTGCAGGCCAGTGTGGGTAATGACACCGATGATGAGATTGAGCATATGGAGCATGATGCTTCTGAGACTGACACCCATCCACACACTGCACATGGTTTTACTAACTCTTTTGCAGGTACCTCAACCGGACATCAGTCTTGTGAGGAATACGACTACACTGCTATGAAGACTGCTCTTGATGAAGTCCAGTGTGAGCTTAGACATCAAAAAAATATTGACGCCGAGCGTGACCTGCTACTAAGGAGCATGTAGACACAACATGAGGAGATGATGGCCACCATCCATCAGATTCAGGAGCAGCAGCATGACTATGCTGAGCGGACCGAGCATAACATAGGTGACCTCATCGAGAAGATGAATGGATTGTGTGTGGAGGTATCAGACATGAGGGAGTATATGCAGCATGTAGGTGTACCCCACCCCATGTAAAATAGAGGCGGTATTGGACGTCATAGAGGCTGAGGCCGACATTGAGCCATCTACCTAGGTTTATCCACTCCTTTTTCCACATTGCATTGAAACATTGGGGACAATGTTTGGTTCAAGTGTGTGGGAGGAGCTTTACCGCTTTAATTTTTGCTTTTTCCATTTTATTTTACTTTTTTTACTGTTTTTCTAGTTAGTTTCTTTTAGATTAAGTTGTTTATCTTTACTATTTATGTGTTCAGCACCATCTTAATGCACACACTAAGTAAGAAACCGATGCAAATATGTGTATGATCTCCGAGCTAAATCGAGAATATTTATATAGTGAAAAATAAATGAAAGGATAAGTTCCCTCTAAGTTAGGTGGTCCTCACCCGACCCTTAGCCCAACGGAACAGACTCTTTAAATTCGAAAGATTCAAGAAAAGAAAAAAAAAATTTTGAATGTGAAATAATAACGAGATCATTAGACACTAACATGTTTACTTACCATGTGCGTGCGGGGATAACGGGCTTAATGTGATTGCTCTAGAATGAAAGGTGGTGAAAAAGAACAAAGAGCGTAGGTTGAGTTATAATGGTATGATTCAGATTGGTTTGCATAAGGGAGAGTTTTCGTCCACGAAATGCAGATATATGTCATTATGGTATCCTTGGTGTCGACGTCTAGTACCTATCGATCTAGAACTAGCCTAGAAACCTCTTACTTTTTAGAGTCTTCGTCGTGCCTATGTCTCAGAAACTTTGCTTATTTGTTTTAATGCATTGAGTGATTGCTTGAGGACAAGCAACGATCTAAGTGTGGGGGAGTTTGATAACGTGAAAACATATATTGTTTTTAGGCTCATAACACATGTTTTTCGTTGTTAATTTAGTATGTTTTACTGTTTTTACATCGTGTTTTGTTCATTTTGTAGGTTTTAATAAGTATCGGAGCAATTTCGTGGAGAACTCGGAAAAGGAGTAGAGGAGCAGAAGAAATGCAGAAAAATGGTCTTTCTGGTGCATGGCTTTCGCCATTACCCTAATGGCGTCCGCCATGTACCAACGCCACGTCATTTAATGAAAGACCAAATGGCGTTCGCCATTGGCCTGATAGCGTTAGCCATTATGTTGCAGTTGCAGAAAACATGGAGTCAGTTTTTGACTCCCTCAGCCCACTTTCCTTCTTCTTCTCAACCTCCTTACACGCTGGGAGGAGTTACCAAACACATTAGACATCTATTTATAGTATGCTCCTTCAAATTTTTGAGCATCCAAGCTGTCAGGAGCTCTGTCGAGATTAGTTTCTAATATTAGGCAGAAAAATCATTTGTAAAAGTGACAATAACTCACATCGAGGGATTATCACACAAATTATGTTTTTACTTAATTCTTGTACTATTAGATCAACAGCAATCTTGCCTGAATTAATCGAAGTTTATTTGTTTCTTCAAGTACCTCTTTTACTTCTACTTTACAGGTGTTTATCGCTTTAATTTATTTATTGTCATCGCATTATTCTTTTTATTGATATGCTACCTTTAAATTCAACATCTGCGTTTATGTTGTTTTTATTTGAAATAATGTCTGGCTAAACCGTTTGAGTCCGGCGTATGAGGATCATCGTTACCGACGGGACTCAGTAGAAAATAATAGGCGCGAAATTATAGTAAAAATTATGTTTTGGTTTTAGTTTCCAATTGTATGTCTTAATGTTTTGTCGTGGGAGTGAAAAGTAAACTAAGGTTCGAGTCGATAGCGCGAGAGTTTGAGGATTGGACTAGATAGTGGAAACTAGGCGTCGATCCTAAAATCAGCGAGAGCGCTTTAGGTATCGATTAGGATCTAATTGATTTTCAAAACACTCTTTCTAATTAAAATGGGCGAGCGAGAGCAAAATCTCAAGGTTAGAGAGTGTGCCTTTGGTCAATAGCGCGAGAGTGTGAGACGGTGTCTCTAAACCAATATTTTATACGGAACATAGTCTAACTACATTTTGTGCCTAAATTCTATAGAGTCCCTGAGGAACACCGGATCCATATTCCGACATCTCTTTATTGTTATTTCCAAACCTTTACCAAATTACGTTTCATTTCTGCCGGAATCCCTTTAATCATTAGCCTTAGCTTTACATAGCATCAATAGATAACGGTAGATTGATTATTAGTCTCTGTGGGTTCGATATCTTTTAAAACTACGTGATAGACTGTATACTTGCAGTTAGATCATCCGATAGACTCGTAAGGTCGCGATCAGGAGAAGCGATAGAGAATGTTGCAGGAGGAGAGGGAGAGGCGTGCTCTCGATGTGATTGAGGTATAAGTATAATTTTAAATATTTGTGTTGTATGTTGTTGTTATTATTTGTGCATTTTAATTTTTGTATTGTATTTTGATTGTTTTTATAATGCAGAAATTGAAATCAATGAGTGTACTTAACCAGTGAATTCCAAATCAATTGGACATAATTGATAAAGTAGTTGAGAAAGATTTTATGGGTTGTACAAATAAGAAAGAGAGTTGTTCTACCTTGCATCACAATAATGAGACCACACCACCATAAGTAGATAACACTAAGAGACTATCAAGGATGATAGACGAGATTCTATCACTCTCCAAGTTTAAATTAAAACATGAACCACAACAATCTTTTGTACTTCGTAAGAGTTTTCTTGAGGAATTTTTGAAGGCAGATGATTAGCTGGACATACCCGTAATATAATTGCGGTGCTCGTAAGTATACTTTTTATGGTGATTTCAATTTATATTCATTGTTCTCATACTTTAACATAAAGTTTTGACTTTTGCATTACCTTTTAATTAGGGTCTTGCATGATATGCGTGATGAAAGGAAATTGAAAAAGTATTGTTTCTTATGTTCGAAGCAAAATGTTGTAGTTATGCTATGCTCGTTACTGTTGTGAAATGATGTCGTCAATAACATAACAAAGTTATGAAAGAAAGATTGAGTTTCTTGAACAAACACAAGAAACCCTATTAGGTTTCACAAAGGAAAAAAGAAGAAGGAAAAAGAATAGAGAATTGGTTAAATTTGTTTTACTATTCACTTTCTCAATAAGGGTTCAAAAATTACAAGTGAATACCAATAATTAACCTCTCTCAACAACCTGAGTGAACTAGTCTATTTATAGACTACTAAGCTAACTTGGATTACAAGCTAAATTAACAATTGGGCTTACAAGCAAGGCCTAATTCGACATGCTAACAATCAGCATTTCGACTACTGCATGCTTGAGCATACTTCGACTACAGCATACAAGATCAATATGTGAACAAACTTCGAATTCATACTAAACCTTCTGTTGAACCATGAAGCTACCCTTGTTGACACTAGATTTTAATCCAAAATACCAAAAATCTCCACCTTGGAACAAAGTCTACACAAAATAAGGGACCAAACTAGCTTTCATCATGCAGCTTTATCAACTGCATACAATGCAAAAACATGCTACTCAACAATGTCTTGGTGATCATATCAACAACATTGTCATCAATCAAAACCTTAAGCACTTGGACTTCTCCACGCTTGATTATCTCTCTAACGAAGTGTAACCTTACATTGATGTTCTTGGTTCGATCATGATAGGTTGAATTCTTTGACAGGTGTATTACACTGTTACTATCACATTTAACAGTGATAACTCGACCTTGAAGTTTCAGCTCCTTAGAAAAACCTTCGAGCCACAATGCTTCTTTCACAACTTCAGTGAAGGCAATATATTCTGCTTCAGAGGTTGATAAGGCAACCACCTTCTAAAGTTTTTCTTACCAACTGATTGTTGTGCCGAACATAGTGAACACATATCAAGAAATAGATTTTCTGGAATCCATACAACCTGCATAATCAGATTCGACAAAACCTTCGATTTTGACTTTGCTATCATCACCACAACCTCCACCATAAATCAGGACTCTTCTCAAAGATCCATTGATGTACCTAAGAATCCACTTTAATGTTTTCGAGTGTGCCTTCACAGGATTGGCCACATACCTGCTTACAAGGCTCACTCTTTCGACTTCAGTACTAGGACTTTGATTCTTATTCAGCTTGTACTGAGAATTAGTAGGTGTTAGAACATGCTTTTAATTCTACATACCAAACTTGTTGAGAATCTTCTTCAGGTATGTCTCTTGAGATAAGCATAATCTCGACTGCTTTCTATCACTCTGGATATCAATCCCAAGAATTCTGGAGGCAGATCCCAAATCTTTTATGTTGAACTCCTTATCGAGTTCAGGTTTTACCTTCATAACATCTTCAACATTGTTTCTTACTATGAGGATGTCATCCACATAAAGCAACAAAATAACAAGTGAATTTTTAGGTCAAAATCTAAAGTTAACACAGTGGTCGAACTAGCTTCTAGTGAAACCAATGTGTGTTATGAACTTGTCAAATATCCTATTCCATTGTCGAGGATATTTTTTTAGGCCATACAAAGACCTATTCAACTTGCACACATAATCTTCCTTTCCCTTTTCTACATACCCTTCAGGTTGCCTCATCAGGACCGTTTCATCTAGAACACCATACAAGAAGGATGTCTTCACATCCATTTGTTCAAGTTCTAGGTCGAACTTCACCACCATGGCTAACAATATTCTAATGGATCTATGCGTTTCAACAGGTGAGAACATATCATTGAAGTCGACACCTTCTTTCTAAGTGAACCCCCAAGCAACCAACCTTGCCTTAAAGCGCTTTGACACCACTCTTTTGATTCCTTCTTTAACCTTAAAAATCCACTTACAACTGACTAACTTGGCTCCTCTAGGTTTTTCAATCAGCTCCCAAGTGTTATTATAATGAAGAGATTTCATCTCATCATCCGTGGCTTTCAGCCATTTAGTTTTGACTCAACTCCTCATAACTTCCTTATAATCTCTAGGTTCTTCATCAAGGACCTCACTTGCAGAAATTAAGGCATAAGTTATGAGATCTCCATAACCAGGTCTCTGAGGTGGCTTAATGACTCTTGTCGACCTGTCTCTTGCCAGTAGGTAGTCATTATTAGTCTCCTCATCTTTGACAGCAACTTCTGCTTCTTCTTTGACTTCTTTTGGGTCATGCAATTCAGCATCACTAGGCTCCACCTCAACATGAATCTCTCCTTATTCCAGCTCTTCTTCATAAATCTTTAAACTTTGACCAATGTCATATGTTTTCTTGAAATTCATCTCAACTTCATTTAAAACTACATCTCGACTTGTGATACACCTCTTGTCACGTCCTGGATCTAGGCACCACAACCTATAAGCTTTGACTCCTTCAAGGTATATAAGGAACATACATTTCAGAGCTCTAGGTTCGACCTTGTCTTGCCTAATGTGAATATTGGCTAAGAAACCAAATACTATAAATCTGTCGAGACTAGGTAGATGTCCTGACCAGACTTCTTCAGGCGTCTTCATTCCCAAGCCAGGTTAGGGACACCTATTTATCAGGTAAGCTGCAGTTACAACAACTTCTGCCCAAAACACCTTCTTCAATTCTTCACTTACGAACATGCACCTCATCCTTTCTAGAATCGTTCGATTAAACCTTTCACCCAAACCAATTTGTTGGGGAGTCCCTGCAGTAGTTCTGTGCCTTGCAATACCAGACACATCATAATAGTTGTCGAATGCCTCATTGCAAAATTCAAGACCATTATCGGTCCTAAACCTCTTGACCTTCCTGCAAGTTTGGTTTTCAACCAGAGTCTTCCAACTTTTGAAATTTTCAAAAGTTTCATTCTTGGTCTTCTGGATGAATACCCAAAACTTTCTAGAGTAATCATAAACTATGGATAGAAATACTTTGCACTTGAGTATGAAATATTCCTTGCAGACCCCCAAAGATCAGCATGAATGTACTCAAGGGATCCATGTGTTATTTATTTACCTTTGTTAAACTTTATTCTACAGGATTTATCAAATACACAAGGTTCACAAAACTCCAGATTTTTGACCTTGTCACCACCCGTCAGATTTTGTTTTGAAAATTCGACCAGGCCTCTTTCACTGACATGGCCAAGTCTCTTGTGCCATAGATCAGTCTTCGACACAGGTTTCGTGGATACCACATCTACTGAACCACTTACAACATCAACCTCAACGGTATACAAGCGTTGTTTCTTCATGCCTCTCAAGACTTCCATCCACCCCTTCATTAATCTTAGGATGCTTTGCTCTCCTTTGAAAATATTATCCTTTCTTGTCTAATTCACTAAGAGAAATCAAATTCCTCTTAAGACCAGGTACATATCTAACATCAGTCAATAGCCTTATTGACTCATCATGGAACTTAAATCTCATAGATCCAATACATGCAATTTTGCAAGCTTTGTTGTTTCCCAACAACACTGATCCACCATCTTGATCACACAATTCCTCAAACACGTCTTTTTTTGGAGTCATGTGCCAAGTACACCCTGAATCCATAATCCACTCCTTGCTAGAATTGTTGCTTAAAACCACCAGGACATCAGATGATTCATAACCATCTTGCACAATGGCAGCGTTACCATTATCATTTCCACCATGATTGTTCAATTCAGTAGATCAGAGCATACTTTTCTTGTATGACCCTTCTTCTTACAATTATAACACTTAATAGTAAAAGCATTACCACCATAAGAATTTTGTAGAACTTTACCATTTTTCTCCTCAAACCTACCATATTTGTTCAAGAATTTCCCCTTAATGGACAAACCTTCACCAACAGAAGATGGCTTGTGCTCCTTCCATTTGTTCAAATCCTTAGAGTATAAGGAAGATTGAACATCTTCAAATGTCAATGACTCTCTTCAATATAGGAGAGTTTCTTTGAGGTTAGCATGAGACTTAGGTAAAGAGCACAACAACAATAATGTTTGATCTTCATCATTAATCTTGACCTCGATATTTTAAAGATCAAGAATTAACTTGTTGACATATCTAGCTGCTCAGCCAAGGCTTTGTCTTCACTCATCTTGAATGAATACAAAGCTTACTTCAGGTAGAGACGATTAACCAATGATTTAGTCATGTACAAACCTTCAAGTTTCGTCCATACACCCGCTGTAGTTTCCTCCTTTGAAACCTGCCAGAGAACCTTATCACCAAAGCTCAATACAATGGCACTGTGGGATTTTTTGACCATCGCCTTCTCCGTTAGGGAAACATCCATCTTATTTGATCCTTTCAACGCTTCTAACAAACCATGTTGAACAAGAAGGGCTTTTATCTTCAAGCGCCACAAACCAAAATCATTCACACTGGTGAATTTCTCAATCTCATACTTTGTTGACAACATCTTCTCCTTCACGCTCACCACACCAGTTTGTTGTGAAATGATGTCGTCAATAAAAAACAAAGTTATGAGATAAAGATTGAGTTTCTTGAACAAACACAAGAAACCTATTAGGTTTCACAAAGAAAAAGAGAAGAAGGAAGAAGAATAGATAATTGGTTAAATTTGTTTTGCTATTCACTTTCTTAATAAGGGTTCAAAGATTACAAGTGAATACCAACAATTAACCTCTCTCAACAACCTGAGAGAACTAGTCTATTTATAGACTACTAAGCTAACTTATATTACAATCTAACTTAACAATTAGGCTTACAAGCAAGGCTCAATTCGACACGCTAACAATTCTAGGATTTCGACTACTACATGCTTGAGTATACTTCGACTACAACATACAAGATCAGTATGTGAACAAACTTCGACTTCATATTAAACCTTCTGTCGAACCATGAAGCTACCCTTGTCGACACTAGAGTTCGATCCAAAATACCACAATTACACTATAAACTTGATGAAGATATGCAAAATATTTTGAGAGGGTAAGGGATATTATTTGTAATACTCAAAATTTATCTTTGTTTGATCAATTTTTATTCATGTTTAATTTTTACCGACACGTATAGCTATGAAGGGATACAATTTTGTGAAGTGTAATTTAGTTGGTAAAAAGTCAAAGTTCATAGAACCACATGTAAGTATTACTTGTGCTTTTGACATTCTTTTATTTACTCTAATGTGTTACTTGTGCTTTGTGTGTATTAATTAGTAACTATATGAAAATTATGTGTATTCACAAAAACAACCTAACAACTTTGAATGTGGATATTATGTTTCCCCTTAAGCTCTTTCTCCTAGCCTATTCTTCTCCAAATTCTATTTTTCTCACGTGCTAATCTCAAACTCTCTAATAACTCCTTTGTAGTAGTAACCTAATCTCTCTCAATTAGTGACTTCCAACCTTGCCTTCACTTACTCCCTTATTCACCAAAATACCCCCTTGACTCTAATTTCATTTTAAATAATAATAATATTCTCCCTTATTATCTACTATATTTTTTTTTCCTATTTTCACTCGAAAGTCTCCTCCTCTACTTTATTCCAATAAATTAAATAAAATGACTATATTGTGTTGGTGCACATGGTGAAGAAGATGAAGATGGAGGAAGAGAGAGAAAAGAGAATAACAAACTTCCACTACTCTTACAAAACGGTTACAAAAATGAATACTCCATTACACTAGTTATGCGCACTACTTGCTGCTCAGTGTGTGTGCGTACAACTATTAATATCTACACTAGTATATGTACACAAACAAAAGTGCCACGTAGGCTAAATCCAAAAATATTGAATTATCCTTCAACAACATCCCTTAATTCATTATTTAACAAATCTAAACTAACTACGCTAATTCCATCCCTTAAATAGAGAAATTGATCAGTCTTGATCGCCTTCGTCAGAATATCTACTAGCTACTTCTGGGTGCTACATTGCACAACTTCTAGCACTCCATTCTGAACTTGACTTCTCAAGAAATGATACTTTGTCTCAAAATCTTTGCTTATCCCATGCAACATTGGGTTATTGGCAAGAATAATTGTAGACTTGTTATCAATCATTAGCTTCAGAGGATTGTTTACCTTGATCTTCAGATCTTGCAGTAAATTCAAAGGCCAAACAAGTTGACATATAGACACAACACCTACAATGTATTCATCTTCATAGGTTGACAAAGCAACAACTGGTTTCTTCTTGGAACACCAAGAAATAAGACCTCCCAGATACTTAAACAAATATCTAGAAGTAATTCTTCTGTCAACTCTGTCTCCACACCAATCAGAGCCTGAGTAACACATCAACTCTAAATTAGCCTTTTCACTAGAAGGGAACAATACTCCATACTTCAGAGTATGGATGGCAAAAAAATCCCTACCCGCTGATAAAATCTGTCACAGATATGAGGCGGGTAGCTTACTGGATATCCATAGATAAAATAAATGAATATTTAAATATCCGTTTATTAATAGATATGGATACGGGTTTAATGATATTCATGCCCGCGGATATCCATATCCGTTAATAAATTATAAAAATCATTTAAATATCATTAGTTTATTATACCTTATATTTTCATTTTCTAAAAAAATTAGTCTTCTTATATTTCTTTCTTTTAAAAAAATTATTTGAAGAAAACCTTTCACATTTCATTCAAATTCTATTAGTCATTTCATATTTAAACTCTTTAATATTTCATACCTCACTTCAACAATTTCACAGTCCAACCAACTAGTGTCGTCATTCCTCTGTTGATCTAGTGTCTCCGTTCCTACTCCTCTGTCGTTCGCTCTTCCATCATAATTCACAATCACATTATCTTTTATTTGTTTGGTTAAAAAATAAATGTATGAAAATTATGTTTAGATCTATTTATGTTTTGATAAATAAGAAGAAAATTAATGCGATAAAATTTGATTGTTAAATTAAGAGCAAATTGTATGGATGTTATGTGATAATAACTTTTTGTGTCTTTAAAAGAAGTTAATTTTTTTATCAAAGAATGATTTTTATAAAAAAAATAATATCAATGTATATCTGTAAATATCCACTAATACCGTAAAACCCGTGAATTACCAGCTTAAGGGATACCCACATGGATATGGGGCGGATATGGATATCATATTTATCCAACAGGAAGGATACGAATATCATAGTATTCGTTCCCATGGATATCCATTTACATCCCTACTTCAGAGTCCCCTTAATATACCTCAAATTGCCGATAACAGCTTGGTAATACGACCAATTTGGTTTGCTCATGAACCTACTAACTTTCCACCTGCATAGCAAATGTCAGGTCCGGTATTACACAAATACCTCAGAGAACCAACCAACTACTTGAAGGTTGTAGCATCTACATCATCACCCTTAGGATCAGAATCCAATTTGTGATTTGTTTCTGAAGGTGTGACAACAGCCTTACAATTCATCAGCTAGAATTTCTTCAGAAGCTCAAGTTCATACTTCAGCTGATGCAAAATGATACCCTTCTCAGAGTACATAAACTTCATCCCTAGAAAATATGTCATATTTCCTAGATCTGTTATCTAAAACTCATTCATTAGCACCTTCTTGAACTTAGTTATCTCATGTTCACAACTCACTGTTAGCAATATGTCATCAACATAGAGACACACCATAATCATATTTCCTTCAGAAGTATGTTGAACATAAACGCTATAGTCAATCTCACACTTTCATAATTCTTGACGCTTGAAAATGAATCAATTTTCAGTTTCCAAGCTCTAGGAGCTTGTTTCAGTCCATACAATGCTTTATGTAACTTGTTCACCATCCCTTCCTGATTCTTTTTCTCAAATCCAGGAGATTGTGACAGGTATACCTCTTCTTGTAATGGACAATTCAAAAATACAATTTCACATCTAAATGCATCAGAGGCTAATTCTTGTTTGTAGCTATCGTAATCATCAATTTGATTGTCTCAAGTCTCGCTACAGGAGCAAACACTTCAAAATAATCTAACTCAGGTTACTGTAGAAACCCACTTGCTACTAACCTTGCTTTGTGTTTGTCAACTGATCCATTTCTCTTCAGTTTCTCCTTGAAAACCTTTCTGACATTGATTGCTTTCTCATCCTTTGGAAGCTCATTCAACTTCCAAGTCTTGTTTCTTTCTATAGCCTCAATTTCTTCTTTCATGGCCTTCAGCCACACTTTTTTCTTGAGCGTTTCTTTAACACTGACTGGTTCAGAGTCTACAAGCATGACACACTGAATGACTTCCCCTTCATAGTTTACTTCAGTATCTTGTAACATGTAAAACTCTGCAAATCTCCTTGGTATGTTTATGATTCTTTGTGAACACTGAACTTCTTTAGAATCATCTTCGAATGCTAGAACCACAGAAGTACCACCTTCATAGGCATGACCACCTTCAGAGTCTGGAATATTCCTAGTGTCTAGATCTCCACAAGAGTCTAAATCACCATCAGAATTTGGATCAAAATCAGATTCACCTTTAAAGTTTTCTTCCTATTCAGAGTCTTCTTCAAACTCTGGCTCATCTTCAGAATCGCCTTAAGAATCAGCTTCTGATTCTGAATCATCTTTAGAACCTTCAGATTCTGAATTATCTTTAGTAGTTAACTCAGGTGTTAACACCTCACCGGAGTTGGATTGAGATTCATTCCAATCCCACGCTTCTATTTCTTTCACAGTGACATCTCTGATGAATTCAACCTTGTTAGTGACAGGATAGTAGATCTTATAAGCACTTGTATTGTGGTACCCTACAAGCAATATAACTCTGCTTCTGTCATCCAACTTCCTTCTCTTAGCATCTGGAACATGTTTGTAACATACAAAACCAAACACCTTCAAATGACTAACACTTTGCATATCTCTAGCCCATTTCTCTAAATGAACAATTTCCTTCAACTTCTTGGTTGGACACCTGTTGAGCACATATGCTACAGTGGCAACAACCTCTCCCCACATTGTAACACCCCAAAATAATTATAATATTTATTTAATTTAGTTATTATGATTATTCAGTGATTTGGTACATTTTGATGATTGTGTGACGTTGACGACTTTGTGTGGTGCTGTGGGGTAGCCTTGGGTTAAAGGAACGTTGAGGTGCCTTAGAAGTAGTTTTTGAATTAAGATTATTTTATTAGTAAATAATAGTAAGGTAATTTTAATAATTATATTAATCTTATTATTATTATTATCATTATTATTATAATTATTATTTAAAATAATTAGGAGACCATTAAGGGCAAGACGGTAATAGTGAGAGGGTTAATTTAGGATAAAAACGTAGATCTATGATGAATCGATGCTGGTTTGAGTCTGATTTTGGTGGATCGAAGGTGTTGGAACGGGGAGGTTTTCGTTCAGATGCGAGATCTGAGTTTTTGAGTATTCTCTGGTGATACGCGTAATAGGGGACATTCCCAGGGTGGTACGCGTAGCATACGCACCCGTCCCCAAGGGCCAGCAAGGCCCTCTGCCAGTACGCGTAGCATACACGTATGAGGATGTGGGTAATACACGTAAGAGAAGGTAATACGCGTATGGGAACTAAAGGGAAAGAAGCATACACATATGAGAAGGTGTGTACGCGTATGTGTTTCGGGAAAGGTGCCTTACGCGTATGGGCTAGCCATTACGCGCAAGGGGGGAATCTGAAGAAGAATTGAGAGAAGAACCCTCTCTATTGATACGCATAATTGAGGTCGCAATATGCGTAATAGAAGGCCTGGGCAAGGGCCCCTACATGTATGATATGCAGGCCAAGGGCGTAAAAGGTGAGCCATACGTGTAACAGAATAGGCATTACGCGTATGGGCAGGGTTTCATACCCCAAATTTTGACCACTAAGATTCTCCATCATTGTACAAATCATAATCACAATATGGAAGAGCCATCATACCCATTAGTCTCCCCAAAGATGGGTGAGCATCCACTACAATCAAACTTAGGGTTTCAAGCCCTCTCAGAGCTCTTAGACAAAGGATCAATCAAGAAATGACATGACTTCAACTTGTCTAAACCTCTCAAACATCTACAATGGATCAATAGGACTCTCACTTCAAGAATCAAGCACAAGGCTGCAGCATTCCAAGTGGATTAAGCCTCAAGGTCGCCAGTGTCACCAAATTAGGGTTTGGTCACCCAGGGCCTCCAGTTGGAAATTTCCCTCTGCGCATGAGCCAATTCCTCACAATATAACTTAAGATACTCCAAGGGGTATCATAAACCCAAGCATCAAGTCAATTTAGCCTTAGGGGATGCATACATCAAAAATCAGGAATTAGGGTTTCTTGACCTAATTCACCCCTAAGTTGACTTTTGGGATAAAACATGAGCCAAGACCTCAAGACATGATTTGAGGGTCTCTAATACACTACATGGATCCATTTGCAACAATAGGTCAATCCAAGAAGCTTGATCAATAAGTTTCAAATTCATCAGAACCACGGTTAGGGTTTCGCGAGAAAAGTCAACTGTATCTTTGACTTTTGACTAGGACATGCTCCCAAACCCTAAGACATGATTCAATACACCCTATGACACCCATGGAACATGTCCATCAAGTTTTAATTAGGTCAAGGACATGATTTCCCAAAGGATTGCACAGTTTGAAATTCATCTGACAAAAGTCAACTGTGCACAAAAGTCAAACTTTGACTTTTTGAGATTTTTCACAAATATAGTTCTTTGACCCCAAAATGATGTTAATGTATGATTGGAATCATCATTCATCAAGAAAAATCAAGAAAAGTGGGATAACTTGTAAAAGGGGTAACCATGAAAAACTTAGAAAATTTTCTAAGTCATAAAATAAAGTGGCTAGGGTACCAACTTTGGAGGATCATAACTCCTAAACCACAAAGCCATTTTTCCCCATCCAAAACTGGATTTGTAGCCCTCATTGCCCTCTACAAAAGCTTCAAACTGAACTCCTTCCAATTCCTAATGGATTTCATGTTATGGAATGATCAAAATCAAGAAAAGACACTTTTTTCCAACCCTTAGTGAAATTTTCACTAAGTCAGAATATGCCTTCACTTTTTCCAAATGTAGGGGGATTTTTCACTTGGATCCAAAAGGTATCAAAACCAACTATGATCAAACAGTTATTGTATCATATAAGGGCTTTCCAAAATGACCAAGAACATCACCAAACTCAACTTAAGTCATGAGATATGACAATGGCAACATGCCTTGTTGAAAACTGCCAAGGCAAGGCAGATTTTGGAGTTTTGCTCGATTTGCCCAAATTTTGCAAAGGGCAAGCAACTCTATCCATCTGAACACCTCAAGGGGGGGACCAAGTAGGAACCAACTCTGATCCCAAGCCTCACAAGTCTTTAGAACCAAAAATAGCATGCCAAACCTAGAATTGCCTAAAAGAGGGACAAGACTCCAATTTTGGATTAAAGCATTCAATGCATACACCAAGGTGGCATGGACTGAGCCATTTGTAACTGAATTCAGTCAAGACTTATCCAAGACCAAGGGAACCAGCAGCCTGTGCCCTAACCTCTAGTCAATGGCTAGAGGAGACTTAGCTTCCCATTGATCAACATTGGCCAAACCTCAGCTGCAGTTGCCATTCACTATTGATCCCAAAACAAACTTGCTCTACTATAAATAGAGCTCATTTGTGATCAGTTTAAGTACACCAAAGCCATCAAACAGATGTTTTCCTCAAAATCCATCTCTTTAGGCCAAAATGCCTTCTTTAGCAAGGTAACTCTGAGTTTTTGAGTTTGAAAGCATTTCCAAGCAAAACAATCACACACATACCTCACATATATCATATATAAGCTGTCCAAACTCTCACAAGTGACTTGTAATCATTAAATCACAAATTCACCTCTCAAAACCTTAAAATAGGCTTTTTGTCCATTTTTCAAGCCATGGCTTGATTCAGTCACTTTACAAACCAGATAAAACCTCAAACATACTCCAAATATCATCTTTGAACTGTCCCAAATGGTTCCCCCCATCTTGAACACCGTTTGAGAGAGTTGCTATTTTGGCCATTTTAACCCCTTTTGCAAGAAAGGGCCAGTTAGTGTTTTTGCAGGTTCCAGCTGATTCTACTCATCCTAAAAGCTTCTAAGGGATCATTTGAGAGTTTCCAAAGCATCAAACCATTTCTGGAACAAGAAACTTGGAAGATTACACAAAAAACTCCAAAAGCTCAAAAAGAGGTAAGCATGATGACTTGAACTTTCCAAAATATGCATTGTTTTGAAGTCCACTGATCATGCACATCTTATACATGTTATATGTGTTGTGTTTGAACCAATTCATCATGTAATTCATGCCTGTACCAAAGTGTAGCATAGAAAATGCAATTGTAGGCCTTTTTCAAAACCATTATCGGATTTTGAGGAGGGAGCATGATCTGGAAAAAATACCACCACCATTGAATTCCTTGTGAAATTCTAGGCCAGATGCATATAAATTTTGTCCCCAAACATGGAGAAATAAGAATGTTATGGACCTTCCCATTTCTTGCCAAAACTTGCCTTGCATTGCCTTGACCAGGCCTAGAAAACAAGGCAAGCCTTGTGTATTTGTTGGTTTGTTTCAATCAACGAATGTATCACCACCCCAGTAGTAAGGCGCGCGCCCTATACACAAGAGGTCTGGGGTTCGAATCCCCCTCGCCCCAGATCCTCTTTTTTGCTATTTTTCACTTTTTATTTGTTTTTCTTATTATTTTTAATGATTTGAAAAATTAATAACTCACTCAATTTTATTGATTTTTGATTGATTCTTTTTGCAAAAAATCACAAAAATGTTGAAATATTTTATTCCACAAAAAAATTAGATTTATATTATTTATTTAATATAATTAGTATTTTTGTGAATAAATGTCTTTTATTTGTTTTTAAACCTTTTAAAAATAAATATTCATGCTGAAAATCAAACCCAAATAGGTTTTAATTCATCTTGTGATTAAAATCCTCATTTTTCAAACCTAAAACCAAAATCGCAAGTTGTTTATTCAAGCTTATTTGGTATCTTTTATCATTTTTATTAATTTTCCTTGAATAATTATATTAAAAAGTGATGGAATTATGGTTTTATTGGTTTTCACTCAAAAAAATCATTTTTGGGCCTCTAATAGAGTGTAAGACCCAATCCTTTGTAAATACAAACTTATTTTTGGGCCTCACTTATTGTAGAAGTCCCGTTGTATTTCAAAAGTTCGACGCGATTATCGTCCATGTATAACAAACCCTGGGCCTCTCCTCGAGCTATAAGACCCGTTAAAAATCATTTTGGGCCTCTAATAGAATGTAAGACCCAATCCCTCTTTGAAACCAAAATAGTTTGGGCCTCAGTCATTGTATAAGAACCACGGTGTTTTCAAAAATCTCGGCGCGATTTCCAGTTTTAAAACAAAATCATCTGGGCCTACCCTCGTGTTATAAGCCACATTCCTTTCTTTAAACACTTTTTGGGCCTCTTGAGAGAGTGTAAGACCCATCCCCTTTGTATAGAACACCATTTTTTGGGCCTCAGTCACTTGTATAAGTCCCTGTACAAAGTCAAAACAACAGTGCAATCACTGGTAAAATCCTGGGCCTCTCCTTGAGCTGTAAGCCCCAACCATTTCCTTTTCAAAGCAATTTCTCCTTTGATTTTGAAATATACTATTGTTTTCAATTTCTCTTTGTTGAACAACTAACAAAACATCATGGAAGCTCTACAACCGAGTAAGTGTTTACCCGCTTTCATTTACTGCTTTCATATGTATATAACTGTACTGTGGGGCTGTTTCGCTGTAAGTCTTCTTTCATAAATTCATATCGACTGTGTAATACTAGTATAGATATTTAGAGTTTCCTCGACAACTACGTCTAGTACTAGGTAAAGCCCTGTTGATCACTCTTAGAAATAGACAAAACTAGATCCCTCATAGGAGCACCAGATACAGTCTTCTCTTCGGCTGTCACTCCTAGGAATTGTCAAAGAAACTCTAATTCCCCAAAGATGGTCTTTTCTCCGTGAATGGTATCTTTTGAGTTTCATCCAAATTCTCGAACTTTCCTGGCTTGATCTATTCTCTGTGAATAGCCTGTCTTAAATTTCTCGGGATTTGGGGACCCACAGGCTTTTTAAAAGCATCCCACCTCCTCTTGGGCGTTGTATAAGGACCCATCGACTTCTCAGAAGTTTTC
Organism: Lathyrus tuberosus; assembly: GCA_022829125.1. Taxonomy (NCBI): domain Eukaryota; kingdom Viridiplantae; phylum Streptophyta; class Magnoliopsida; order Fabales; family Fabaceae; genus Lathyrus; species Lathyrus tuberosus. The sequence continues at coordinate 12,590,979 of JALAZF010000044.1, read as the reverse complement.
ACAGCCTCCTCTTAGGCTTCGTATAATGATTCTTCCTTCGAGAAGATAGCCACCTCTTGGGCTTCGTACAAATTGTCCCTCGGCTTCTTAAAAGTTTCCAGCCTCCTCTTGGGCTTCGTACAAATTGTCCCGACGACCTACTAGAGGTATAGGAACATAAATTAGTCCTCTTAATAAAACAGTCTTTCAAAGAGTCTAGATCTTACTGCTACTATTCCTTAAGCATAGTACAAAAGATAAAACCCGTAGACTCGGAAAGTCTAAAAACCCTTTGGATTCCCCGATCCACAGATCAAACCCATGAGTACAAGATTACTCATATAAAAACTGATTTTCTCTTCCAACCCGCACATTTGACCTGTCACTCAACTGAAACAGCCACCGCACAGATAGCCTCCTCTTGGGCTTTGTACAAATGATTCTCCCCAATGGAGCTAACCTTGTCACACTCTCTTGTTGAGTATAAAAGACTCTCTTGTTGAGCCAAACAACTTTTCGCCTATGTCTTGGGCATCGTGCAAGACATAAAACACTCTCTTGTTGAGTATAAAAGATTCTCTTGTTGAATCACCCCTTTAGCCTCCATCTCGAGCTTCGTACGAGATACCAAAACACTCTATTGTTGAGTATAAAAGACTCTCTTGTTGAGTCAAACAACTTTTAGCCTCCGTCTCGGGCTTCATACGAGACACTAAATCACTCTCTTGTTGAGTTTAAAAGACTCTCTTGTTGAGTCAAACCCCTTTAGCTTCCGTCTTGAGCTTCGTACAAGACACACAAAAAGACTCTCTTGTTGAGTCAGACCCTTTTAGCCTCAATCTTGGGCTTTGTACAAGACAGAAAGAACATTTTCCCTGGAAAAGTTAACCTTTTAGCCTCCTCTTAGGCTTCATACTAGGAAAACCCCGGTTGAGTCAATCAACCTTTTAGCATCAAAGTTGTGCCTCCCTCACAGTATACAAACATCCACAACTCCTCCTTAGAGATAACAAATTCGCTCTTAGTTAGGAACCTCTTTCAGCTTCACATCTTTGGCTTTGAACAAGATACAAATAGAACTTTAGCTTCATATCTTGGGCTTTGAACAAGATACAAACCACCTTTAGCTTCATATCTTGGGCTTTGAACAAGATACAAACCACCTTTAGCTTCACATCTTGGGCTTCGAACAAGATACAAATCACCTTTAGCTTCACGTCTAAAACACCATTTCCTCCCATAGAATAGGAGGAACTACGATCGCTCTTATTTCCCTATCCCGGGAATACGTAGGCATAAGATTGAAAATCTTAGCGAGCACACTAATCCAAAACCCAAAATCCCATATATCAACCCAAAAGCATCAGTCCCAACACCCTACCTAGACACTGTTTTCAGTAAAATAACCCCTAAGGGAGAACACTCCATTTTGATAGCATGTGTAAACCAACAGTTTTGACTGTTTAACCTCAGTTTGCAAGCAGGGTTAATTGGAGACATCTATTTCCCTTCCTTCATTAGCTTCAATAGGATAAAAAATGAATCGAACTGTAGTACCCATGCGATAGTGCTTGGAAACCACAAAAAATCGCGCTACACAGGGTTGTGGGCAGATTTTCCCGTTTTTATGATTTCTGTCCCGATTTCGCTTGTGACACGGTTTCCTTGAGACGTAGGACTATGATGAGATAATAAGACACCAGTAAACTAGTAATGGTGATGAACGGGATAAAAATCGGGGATTTTATGTAATGAACCTAATATGAGGAATAGTGAGGTACAAATGACGAATTTTGACGAGTACGTCATGGTGTGATATAATGATGTTTGTTTGATGATGATTCATGAATGATGATGCAATTATGACGATTTTATGATGATATTTATTATGACGATTTGCATCATGCATTCATGGCATAGTTAGGACTTCGGTCAATTTGGTGGCTTCAATCCCATTGTGTGGATTGAAGTGTTTTTAGACGTGCTCCGGTTCTTGTTTGGAAACGATCCTATTGGTGGGGATCTTTGGAGGGTGATGGCCTAGTGTCCATCAATTATGATGAGTTGGTACCACATGCATGAGTCTATGTTGTTGCATTGTATTTTGTGTGGCATTGCATTATATTGATGTGATTGATGTATTTTAACGTGAATGACGTGATGATGTTTGTGCTAGTGCTTTATCTTTTACTTATATCTTATATATTGATTCGTGATTACTCACCCTGCCCGTTTGAATGTTGCCTCCACGTGGGTAACATGCAGGTGATCTGGCTTACCTCCTTTGGCGCATGAAGACTTAGCTTTTGAAGTATTTTGATTTCTCCGTCGATTAGAGGGTCTTGCTCTGATATGTAACATCGGGTCGGGACGTTTGAGTCGAACGATTTACGTTCCTTGGTTTTGTGGACATGATGTTTTCATGAGTTTATTTTGAGAAATGTTGGATTATAAAAGTGTTTTCTTAAATTTTGAGTTCCGCTAAGTGATGTTTGAATAACTAATGATGGTAAAACCCGTGTTACGGAGCAGGTGATTATTTGATGTTTGTGACGACATGTGATGCCCTTTTTGGGACTTTACTCTGATTACGGAGCCGTGTTTTATTTACTCTGCCCATCGACTTACCAGTAGCCGGTTGTTTTCTTTGAGTGGTGCAGAAGTGTCCGAGAAGGACAACCTGATTTGAGGTACCTGTTTTATTAATAATATCGAGTTTGTTGCTTATATTGATATTGGTGCTACTCATTCTTTTATCTCGCTTGAATGTGCTAATAGATTGGGTTTGAAGTTGTCTGATATGAATGGGAATATGGTAATTGAAACTCCAGCTAATGGTTCTGTTACTACTACCTTTGTGTGTGTTGAGATATCCTTTGACGATTTTTTAGAAGAGTTTTGTGATGGATTTGGTGTGCTTACCCTTGCACTAAATCGATGTAATCTTTGGAATGAACTGGTTGGAGTTCAACCATGTTCATAACAATTGTTATAATAAGACTGTAGAGTTTCCTGAGATTGGTGATGGTGGGGAGTTGATGTTCTTGTCTGCTAAGTAAGCAAACGAACTTCTGGAAGATGAAGCCTTGGTTTTTGCATCGTTGCAGGTTGATCGTGAAGCTGCGAGCGTTGAATTGCCTGTTGTCTGTGAATTCCCAGATGTGTTTCCTGACGACATAAGCGATTTGCCTCCATAACGAGAAGTGGAGTTTGTGGTGGACTTAATACCAGGTACGAGTCCATTGTCAATGGCTCCTTACCGAATGTACGCTTCTGAGTTAAGTGAATTGAAGAAACAGTTGGAAGAGTTGCTTGAGAAGAAGTTTGTTCAACCAAGTGTTTCTCTGTGGGGTGCTCCTGTGCTGTTAGTGAAGAAGAAGGACGGAAGTATGAGGTTGTGTGTTGATTATCGGCAGTTGAATAAAGTGACTATCAAGAATAAATATCCACTTCCGAGAATCGGCGATTTGATGGATCAGTTAGTAGGTGCCTGTGTGTTTAGCAAGATTGATTTATGGTCGGGGTATCATCAGATTCGTGTTAATCCTGATGACATTCCGAAGACAGCTTCTAGGACGAGGTATGGTCACTATGCATACACTGTGATACCATTTGGAGTGTCCAACGCACCTGGTGTGTTCATGGAATATATGAATCAGATTTTTCATGAGTATTTAGATCAATTTCATCACAGTAAACCTTACATTAAACATTACATCAGACACATTTTGTAGACATTAAACATTACATTGAACATTAAACATTAAACATTACATCAGACACATTGTGTAGACAACATAAAACAACATCCATGACACTATCAGGGCTAGCATCAACCAGAAATTTTTTGTTTCCTCAAATTTCAACATCTTGTTCAAGTTTTCAATCTTCTTTAAACATGCATCGTTCCCATATTCTTTGGCAAATTATTTGGCAAACTCTTTCCTATATTCTTTAGCAAAACCTTTAAGCTGCCCCATTGTCAATTCACAGTAGTTACACTCCATTTCTTCGCCTCTGAAAACTTCTGTGTTTTGACTGCTCATAAGGAGGTCTTCCACTTCATCGTCCCAGACGAAAAAATCGCATGCTACCACACTCTACATTAAGAAATTTTCAGATGAATCAGAGATGTTACTTTAATCTAATTAGAACCAACAAATACAAATTACCTTTCCACGATTTTTTGCATCTCCAAAACTTCCTCCTAGGGTTTTCTTGGGTATTTGACACGAACATCTTCATTGGAATGTTGCAACCACATCTGGGTATTTCCCTACCAGTTGAATTGACATTGGTGGAACTTTTGCTACCACCCATTTGGAGAAGATTGAGAATATGCCCTAATTTGGAGACACGATTTGGAGAATATCCCCTAATTTAGAGACACGATTTGGAGAAGATGGTGAATAGGAACTTCTGTTGCATACACGATTTGGAGAAGATGAACCAATATATAACATTTCTGATGTGGCAATAAAAAGGCATATGTGTACTTAAAAAAAATTGAAGAAAAAAAACCACTCAGCATGCCACATTAGCACATGGCATGTGCCAGATCTCTCAAAGGTCTATAATGATGGAATCTTGAAATGGCAAGGGGGCATTTAAAAAAAATTAAGGGGGGGTAAACTAGATGTCGCCTATATGGCAGGGGGTAAAATGATATCAACCCTTATAAATTTACTATATTCTAAGTATTAGAGTTCTCTTAATCAAGCAAACATAGAAGAAGAAATTACAATTATATTATGGGTCTGTTTATTTAAGCTTTAAAAAAATAGATTTTTTCTTTATATTTTTAAAAATAGATTTTACAAAACATTTTTTTTAATATTATAAATTTTTTATATTTTTTTAAATGAAATCGCAATTTTTTCAAAAAGGTGTATCTCAAAAATGATTTTTATAAAAATCTATTTGAAATAGCTTCAAAATTAAAGTTGTTTTTTGAAATTTTGATATTCAAAAAAGTTTTAATATAATGATGAAACATCTAAAATAATATTTTAAGAATAATTATTCAAACTAAATTTTTATTTGAAGCTCTTAAAAAAATTTTTTTTTAATTTTTTTACGCAATTATATTTCACTATAAAAATCATTTAAAAAAAAAAAAAGCAAAACAAACTGACCTTAAATATTAAAATAAAATCTGAGTTGAATACATAAAAGCATACCGATATTCCTTATTAAACATCTATCACAAAAATATTAACTTTTAATTTAAAGTATTTTATAAACATCATACACAAATGATTGTGTGACCAAAGGAGAAACATATTATATTCCTCAATTCAAATGGCCTTAAAATTGTCACCAACCACAAATTATTTTTTCCCGAAATTATAAACTCTCTTTCAAGAATAAAAATACCAAGTTAATTTTAAAAAAATATCAATTATAATAACAAATATACAACTCATATATGTTAAATTAAATGTTTTTTTTTCAGAATCTACACACAATTGATTGATATATAACAAATATAAAATTTTTAAGAATAAACCTATAATAATAAATTTAAAATTTTCAAAATTAACTAATTCTATTATCCAATAAACCACATATATTTTGCTCAATAAAAAGTGATAGTTAGAAATAATGTTCTGTAAAAAATAATTATTTATATATATATATATATATATATATATATATATATATATAGGGTTCATATCCTATGAAAATGTTATTTTTATGTGAGAACATGAGAATGAATCTGAATCATTAAATTTTAAAATAAATGGTAGAGATTATTTTTGGTTTTTGTTTTTCTCTCTCCTCCATTATTAAAATAAATGATGGAGGAGAGAGAAAAAAACTGTCACATAATCTCCACCATTTATTTCAAAATCTAATGGTTCAGATTCATTCTTATGTTCTCACATAAAAATAACATTCTCATATGATACGTTTCCTATATATATATATATATATATATATATATATATATATTAAAAAAATGTTTTTAAACAATTAATTATATGTGAATAAAATTTGTTAGTATAATTATATGTTTAGTATTAAATAAGAAATACCATATATAAAAATTATTTTCTATAGATTATCATTACTCTTAAAAACAACAATTTTTTGTATTTTTTTATATATAGTTATACCATTTATTTTGAATAATATTTAGTTATATTAATTTTTAATTATTGAATACAAATATAATATATAAATATATCCATAGCAAACATTTTTTCAATTAAATATATAATTGTAACAGCCGTATATAATATACATCTAAAAATATATTATACATAATGTAATTGATACTAAATACACATAAGAGCCTATGCCCAACAAGCATTCGAACTGCTTGCGATGTCTCAATACCTCATTCTACAAGACCGAGGATATTCCTAGCCACTGACAAATAATTGGCCAAACACCTACAATTTTTAGGCACTAAAAAAACAAACGAGATGTTGACTCCTCATTGCAACACTTATCAGCTGTCATAACCCAAAATTTCTCATACCTCTTTTCATTTTCTATCTGACCTTTTGTCTTTGACTCATCTGCATTCTCCTAGGCATCTAGGTCATTATTACATTTCATTTTCAAATAAACATCATGGATTCAAAGGTTTGTTGTTCATGACACAAGTGTTTAATTTTTGATAAAAGGCTTGGCAAGCTTCATGGGCTAGGGTTCCTGGTATTGTGTTCCTAAGGATCAAGACTAAGGTATCTTGGTGCTACATTTGATTGATGATGACCACTTCTCTTGGATTCAAAGCTTTGGAACCCTAATTTTAATCTTTGACACTTGTGGATCATGTGGACTACATCATAACATTGGATTTGATTGTGAATTACAAGTTTACTTGGGCAACTATGAGAGATTCACTTTGACTGACTAATCTCTTTATGGGCATATTCAATACACTAGTCCATTAGTTGTTTGGCCTGGATGCAAGACAAAACATTGCAGATCATACAAGAATCAAGATTCATGTTCAATTTCAAGGAGCAAGATTTATTCAAAGATCAACACAAGATCAAGTTCAAATACTCAATTTTGGAGGGAAAAACATTATTGCTTGAAACACAAGTTACATTACATGATTTTAAGGCCATTTTTCATTTTAAGAACATCCATTTTATATTGCAAATCCAAATTACAAAAACATGTACACAAAACTACACATGTTTCCTAGAGTTAACGTTTGGTCAACTGTTGACTTTTTGGTCAAACAGCTGACCATAGTCAACTCACTATCTTAGCCCACTTGCTACCCCATCTTCATGGATCTCCCCTTATTCGTGCCTCCAAGTCTTCAATGATTTGCCTTAAACATGTCATAAATGAGCCTTGGCCATTCCATCTTGTGCACCTTAACCCTACAAAGACAAAATTCCAACACATAAGCACATACACAAAATCATCTGGGCCTACCCTCGTGTTATAAGCCTTATTCCTTTCCTTTAAACACTTTTTGGGCCTCTTGAGAGAGTGTAAGACCCATCCCCTTTGTACAGAAAACCATTTTTTGGGCCTCAGTCACTTGTATAAGTCCCTGTACAAAGTCAAAACAACAGTGCAATCACTGGTAAAACCCTGGGTCTCTCCTTGAGCTGTAAGCCCCAACCATTTTCTTTTCAAAGCAATTTCTCCTTTGATTTTTAAATATACTGTTGTTTTCAATTTCTCTTTGTTGAACAACTAACAAAATAGCATGGATGCTCTACAACCGAGTAAGTGTTTACCCGCTTTCATTTACTGCTTTCATATGTATATAACTGTACTGTGGGGCTATTTCGTTGTAAGTCTTCTTTCATAAACTCATATCGACTGTGTAATACTACTATAGATATTTAGAGTTTCCCCGGCAACTACGTCTAATACTAGGTAAAGCCCTATTGATCACTCTTAGAAATAGACAAAACTAGATCCCCCATAAGAGCACCATATACAGTCTTCTCTTCGGCTGTCACTCCTAGGAACTGTCAAAGAAACTCTAATTCCCCAAAGATGATCTTTTCTTCGTGAATGACATATTTTGAGTTTCTTCCAAATTCTCGAACTTTCCTGGCTTGATCTATTCTCTGTGAATAGCCTGTCTTGAATTTCTCGGGATTTAGGGACCCACTGGCTTCTTAAAAGCATCCCCGCCTCCTCTTGGGCGTTGTACAAGGACCCGTCGGCTTCTTAGAAGTTTTCACAGCTTCCTCTTAGGCTTCGTATAATGATTCTTCCTCCGAGAAGATAGCCTCCTCTTGGGCTTCGTACAAATTGTCCCTCGGCTTCTTAAAAGTTTCCAGCCTCATCTTGGGCTTCGTACTAATTGTCCCGACGACCTCCTAGAGGTATAGGAACAGAAATTAGTCCTCTTAATAGAACAGTCTTTCAAAGAGTCTAGATCTTACTGCTACTGTTCCTTAAGCATAGTACAAAAGATAAAACCCGTAGACTCGGAAAGTCTAAAAACCCTTTGGATTCTCCGATCCATAGATCAAACCCATGAGTACAAGATTACTCATATAAAAACTGATTTTCTCTTCCAACCCGCACATTTGACCTGTCACTCAACTAAAACAGCCACCGCACAGATAGCCTCCTCTTGGGCTTTGTACAAATGATTCTCCCCAGTGGAGCTAACCTTGTCACACTCTCTTGTTGAGTATAAAAGACTCTCTTGTTGAGTCAAACAACTTTTTGCCTCTGTCTTGGGCATCGTGCAAGACACAAAACACTCTCTTGTTGAGTATAAAAGATTCTCTTGTTGAATCGCCCCTTTAGCCTCCATCTCGGGCTTCGTATGAGATACCAAAACACTCTCTTGTTGAGTATAAAAGACTCTCTTGTTGAGTCAAACAACTTTTAGCCTCCGTCTCGGGCTTCATACGAGACACTAAATCACTCTCTTGTTGAGTTTAAACGACTCTCTTGTTGAGTCAAACCCCTTTAGCTTCCGTCTTGAGCTTCGTACAAGACACACAAAAAGACTCTCTTGTTGAGTCACACCCTTTTAGCCTCAATCTTGGGCTTTGTACAAGACAGAAAGAACATTTTGCCTGGAAAAGTTAACCTTTTAGCCTCCTCTTAGGCTTCGTATAAGGAAAACCCCGGTTGATTCAATCAACCTTTTAGCATAAAAGCTGTGCCTCGCTCACAGTATACAAACATCAACAACTCCTCCTTAGAGATAACAAATTCGCTCTTAGTTAGGATCCTCTTTCAGCTTCACATCTTTGGCTTTGAACAAGATACAAATAGAACTTTAACTTCATATCTTGGGCTTTGAACAAGATACAAACCACCTTTAGCTTCATATCTTGGGCTTTGAACAAGATACAAACCACCTTTAGCTTCACATATTGGGCTTCGAACAAGATACAAATCACCTTTAGCTTCACGTCTTGGGCTTTGAACAAGACACCAAAACACCATTTCCTTCCATAGAATAGGAGGAACTACGATCGCTCCGATTTCCCTATCCCGGGAATACGTAGGCATAAGATTGAAAAATCTTAGCGAGCACACTAATCCAAAACCCAAAATCCCATACATCAACCCAAAAGCTTCAGTCCCAACACCCTACCTAGACACTGTTTTCAGTAAAATAACCCTATGGGAGAACCCCCCATTTTGATAGCATCTGTAAACCAACAGTTTTGACTGTTTAACCTCAGTTTGCAAGCAGGGTTAATTGGAGACATCTATTTCCCTTCCTTCATCAGCTTCAATAGGATAAAAAAATGAATCGAACTGTAGTACCCATGCGATAGTGCTTCAAAACCACAAAAAATCACGCTACACAGGGCTGTGGGCAGATTTTCCTGTTTTTATGATTTCTGTCCCGATTTCGCCCGTGACACGGTTTCCTTGAGACGTAGGACTATGATGAGATAATAAGACACCAGTAAACTAGTAATGGTGATGAACGGGATAAAAATCGAGGATTTTATGTAATGAACCTAATATGACGAATTTTGACGAGTACGTCATGGTGTGATATAATGATGTTTGTTTGATGATGATGCAATTATGACGATTTTATGATGATATTTATTATGACGATTTGCATCATGCATTTATGGCATAGTTAGGACTTTGGTCCATTTGGTGGCTTCAATCCCATTGTGTGGATTGAAGTGTTTTTATGACGTGCTCCGGTTCTTGTGTGGAATCGATCCAATTGGTTGGAATCTTTGGAGGGTGATGGCCTAGTGTCCATCAATTATGATGAGTTGGTACCACATGCATGAGTCTATGTTGTTGCATTGTATTTTGTGTGGCATTGCATTATATTGATGTGATTGATGTATTTTGACGTGATTGACGTGATGATGTTTGTTCTTGTGCTTTATATTTTACTTATATCTTATATATTGATTCGTGATTACTCATCCTGCCTGTTTGAATGTTGCCTCCACGTGGGTAACATGCAGGTGATCTGGCTTACCTCCTTTGGCGCATGAAGATTTAGCTTTTGAAGTATTTTGATTTCTCCGTCGATTAAAGGGTCTTGCTCTGATATGTAACATCGGGTCGGGACATTTGAGTCGAACGACTTACGTTCCTTGGTTTTGTGGACATGATGTTTTCATGAGTTTATTTTGAGAAATGTTGGATTATAAAAGTGTTTTCTTAAATGTTGAGTTCCGCTATGTGATGTTTGAATAACTAATGATGGTAAAACCAGTGTTACGGAGCAGGTGATTATTTGATGTTTGTGACGACATGTGATGCCATTTTTGGGACTTTACTCTGATTAAATTGTTGTTTTATTTATGATGTTAGTTGGGTAGAAAAAGGGTGTTACAATAGTGGTATCAGAGCAGGTCGGTCAGTCTAGCCAGGTTTTACTTGATGTCAGTCCCCTGTCAGTCGACGAGTGTGTGTACACTGTCGATGTTTTGTTTCTTTTAACCTTGTTGGTGGTGTACAGGATAGCTGGAAGGAATGATCGTGATATTGCTGATGCGTTGGAATCGGTTACTCAGGTAGTGGCTCAACTCAATATGAATGGTGGAGTTCCATATGAGTTTCGGGCTTTGGGGAAGTTTCAGAGGAACAATCCACCGACTTTTGTGGGTACTCATGATCCAGCAAGTGCACACAAGTGACTGAAGGAAATCGAGAAGATCTTCCAGGTGATGGGATGTACTGACGCGCAACAAGTTCAGTTTGGAACGCATATGCTGCCAGAAGAGGCTGAGGAATGGTGGGATAACACCCGTCAGAGACTGGAGGATGTTGGCATTGTGATAACCTAGGCTGTGTTTAAGTAAGAATTTCTGGGAAAGTAATTTCCAGAGGATGCTCGCAGCAAAGGAGAGGTGGAATTCCTTGAGCTGAAGCAAGGAGACATGACTGTGGCAGAGTATGCTGCGAAGTTTGAGGCGCTGGTGAAGTTGTGTCCTCACTATAATCATGCTGATGCTGAGATGTCCAAGTGTCTCAAGTTCAAGAATGGGCTGAGACCAGAAATCAAGCAGGGTATTGGGTACCAACAGATTCGCAGGTTTATTGAGCTGGTGGATAAGAGTAGGATCTACGATGAGGATAGCCGAGCTCGATATGCTCACTATAAGAAGTTGAGTGAGAGAAAGGGCAATATAAGGGGAATCCTTATACGACTTCAGCTGACAAAGGGAAGCAGAAGGCTTCAGATGGGAAAAAGACAAGTGGAGGAGCAGCTCCCATTTCTGGGAAGTGTTACAGGTGTGGCGAACAAGGCCACCGTGCAGATGTTTGCACCAATAGTGTGTTGAGGTGCTACAGATGTGGTAAGAAGGGTCATAGAGCTACTGATTGCAAAGATGATGGTCCAACCTATTTCAATTGTGGAGAGAAGGGTCACATTAGCACCCAATGTCAAAAGCCAAAGAAGACCGCTACTGCCGCTTACACCAGTGGCCGGTTGTTTGCTTTGAGTGGTGCAGAAGTGTCAGAGAAGGATAACCTGATTCGAGGTACTTGTTTTATTAATAATATCGAGTTTGTTGCTATTATTGATACTGGGGCTACTCATTCTTTAATCTCGCTTGAATGTGCTAATAGATTGGGTTTGAAGTTGTCTGATATGAATGGGAATATGGTAATTGAAACTCCAGCTAATGGTTCTGTTACTACTACCTTTGTGTGTTTGAGATGTCCTTTGACGATTTTTTAGAAGAGTTTTGTGATGGATTTGGTGTGCTTACCCTTGCACCAAATCGATGTAATCTTTAGAATGAACTGGTTGGAGTTCAACCGTGTTTATATCAATTGTTATAATAAGACTATAGAGTTTCCTGAGATTGGTGATGGTGGGGAGTTGATGTTCCTGTCTGCTAAGTAAGCAGACGAACTTCTGGAAGACGAAGCCTTGGTGTTTGCATCGTTGCAGGTTGATCGTGAAGCTGCGAGCGTTGAATTGCCTGTTGTCTGTGAATTCCCAAATGTGTTTCCTGGCGACATAAGCGATTTGCCTCCAGAATGAGAAGTGGAGTTTGTGGTGGACTTAATACCAGGTACGAGTCCATTGTTAATGGCTCCTTACCGAATGTACGCTTCAGAGTTAAGTGAATTGAAGAAACAGTTGGAAGAGTTGCTTGAGAAGAAGTTTGTTCAACCAAGTGTTTCTCTGTGGGGTGCTCCTGTGCTATTAGTGAAGAAGAAGGACGGAAGTATGAGGTTGTGTGTTGATTATCGGCAGTTGAATAAAGTGACTATCAAGAATAAATATCCACTTCCGAGAATCGACGATTTGATGGATCAGTTAGTAGGTGCCTGTGTGTTTAGCAAGATTGATTTAAGGTTGGGGTATCATCAGATTCGTGTTAATCCTGATGACATTCCGAAGACAACTTTTATGAAGAGGTATGGTCACTATGAATACACTGTGATGCCATTTGGAGTGTCCAACGCACCTGGTGTGTTCATGGAATATAAGAATCAGATTTTTCATGAATCAGATTTTTCATGAGTATTTAGATCAGTTTCATCACAGTAAACCTTACATTAAACATTACATCAGACACATTTTGTAGACATTAAACATTACATTGAACATTAAACATTAAACATTACATCAGACACATTGTGTAGACAACATAAAACAACATCCATGACACTATCAGGGCTAGCATCAACTAGAAATTTTTTGTTTCCTCAAATTTTAACATCTTGTTCAACTTTTCAGTCTTCATTGAACATGCATCCTTCCCATATTCTTTGGCAAATTATTTGGCAAACTCTTTCCCATATTCTTTAGCAAAACCTTTAAGCTGCCCCATTGTCAATTCACAGTTGTTACACTCCATTTCTTCGCCTTTGAAAACTTCTGTGTTTGGACTGCTCATAAGGAGGTCTTCCACTTCATCGTCCCAGATGAAAAAATCGCATGCTACCACACTCTACATTAAGAAATTTTTAGATGAATCAGAGATGTTACTATAATCTAATTAGAACCAACAAATACAAATTACCTTTCCACGATTTTTTGCATCTCCAAAACTTCCTCTTAGGGGTTTCTTGGGTATTTGACACGAACATCTTCATTGGAATGTTGCAACCACATCTGGGTATTTCCCTACCAGTTGAATTGACATTGGAGGAACTTCTGCTACCACCCATTTGGAGAAGATTGAGAATATGCCCTAATTTGGAGACACGATTTGGAGAATATCCCCTAATTTAGAGACACGATTTGGAGAAGATGGTGAATAGGAACTTCGGTTGCATATACGATTTGGAGAAGATGAACCAATATATAACATTTCTGATGTGGCAATAATAAGGCATATGTGTAATTTTAAAAAATTGAAAAAAAAAACCACTCAGCATGCCACATTAGCACATGGCATGTGCCAGATCTCTCAAAGGTCTATAATGATGGAATCTTGGAATGGCAAGGGGGCATTTAAAAAAAAATTAAGGGGGGTGAACCAAATGTCGCCTATATGGCAGGGGGTAAAATGATATCAACCCTTATAAATTTACTATATTCTAAGTAATAGAGTTTTCTTAATCAAGCAAACATAGAAGAAGAAATTACAATTATATTATGGGTCTGTTTATTTAAACTTTAAAAAAATAGATTTTTTCTTTATATTTTTAAAAATAGATTTTACAAAACATTTTTTTTATATTTTTTTAAATTAAAGACTAATTTTGACATTCTATAACATAAACATACATTATTGAAGATTAAAAGATAGTCGAAATCGCAATTTTTTTAAAAAGGTGTATCTCAAAAATGATTTTTATAAAAATATATTTGAAATAGCTTCAAAATTAAAGTTGTTTTTTGAAATTTTGATATTCAAAAAAGTTTTAATATAAAGATGAAACATCTAAAATAATATTTTAAGAATAATTATTCAAACCAAATTTTTATTTGAAGCTTTTATAAATTTTTTTTAAAAATTTTTTTACGCAATTATATTTCACTATAAAAATCATTTAAAAAAAAAAAAAACAAAACAAACTGACCTTAAATATTAAAATAAAATCTGAGTTGAAAACATAAAAGCATACCGATATTCCTTATTAAACATCTATCACAAAAATATTAACTTTTAATTTAAAATATTTTATAAACATCATACACAAATGATTGTGTGACCAAAGGAGAAACATATTATATTCCTCAATTCAAATGGCCTTAAAATTGTCACCAACCACAAATTATTTTTTCCCGAAATTATAAACTCTCTTTCAAGAATAAAAATACCAAGTTAATTTTAAAAAAAATCTCAATTATAATAACAAATATACAACTCATATATGTTAAATTAAATGTTTTTTTTCAGAATCTACACACAATTGATTGATATATAACAAATATAAAAGTTTTAAGAATATATCTATAATAATAAATTTAAAATTTTCAAAATCAACTAATTCTATTATCCAATAAACCTCATATATTTTGCTCAATAAAAAGTGATAGTTAGAAATAATGTTCTGCAAAAAAAAATTATATATATATATATATATATTAAAAAAATGTTTTTAAACAATTAATTATATATGAATAAAATTTGTTTGTATAATTATATGTTTAGTATTAAATAAGAAATACCATATATAAAAATTATTTTCTATAGATTATCATTACTCTTAAAAACAACAATTTTTTGTATTTTTTTATATATAGTTATACCATTTATTTTGAATAATATTTAGTTATATTAATTTTTAATTATTGAATACAAATATAATATATAAATATATCCATAGCAAACATTCATGCATTCATTTAAAAAACATTAAAAACAAAGAAAAAAATTTCTCTTCTAGTCTCTCTTTTTCAAATTAAACTAAGACAATGATTGCAAATGTCAGAGAAAAATATTGCGCTCATGGATTTCGGTAGAAGGAGAACTCGTAAGTATACCTTCAAGATTCCAAAACTAGAGGATTTGAGAGGTTTGGCAAGAATGATCACTAACCCTGAAGCTTTCAGAGCCAAGTATGGAGGGCTATTATCTCTATTAAGGGTCCATGTGATTGAGGGAATCCTGGAGGCACTCATTCAGTTTTACGATCCGGTTTATCATTGTTTTACATTCCCGGATTATCAGCTAGCACCAACGCTGGAGGAGAACGTATTCTCATCTGATTGATTTACACATCACTGATCGAACTCCTTTTTCTGGACTGAAAGAAATTTCAAAGGATCAGACCATTGCAAGAGCAATTTATCTGGCTGAGTCAGAAGTCAGGGCTCACATGACCACTAAGGGTGGCATACAAGGTTTGTCAGCCCAGTTCTTGACAAAGAAGGCCCGGTACTTCGCTAGTATAGGGAACGTGACTGCTTTTGAAAGCATTTTTGTTCTACTCACCTACGGGTTATTTCTGTTGCCCAACATTAATAACTTCGTTGATATCAACTCCATTAAGGTTTTTCTCATTGGAAACTCTGTACCGACTTTGCTCGCGGACGCGCATCATTCTGTACACTTAGGGAATTTGTACAGCGGAGGGGAGATCACATATTGTGTACCCTTGCTAGACAAATGGTTTATCTCCCATTTGCCTAAGTCTGCCACTTTTTGGGATCATAAGAGTGTCTTACGTTGGTTGCAGAAAATCATGTCTCTTACCAACTCTGACATAGATTAGTGCAATAAGATTTATGAGGGAATCAAGATCATTGACCGTTGTGGAAACTTCCCCAACGTACCCCTCATAGGAACTAAGGGAGGAATCAATTACCATCCAGTTCTTGTTCGTCGTCAATTTGGATACCCGATGAGGCATGTCCCGCGTAATGCTCATTTGGAAGGTCTTTTCTTCAAGGAAGTAGAAAATGACAGGGCACTAAAGACAGAAATAGTGCATGCTTGGAAACATGTTCATAAGAAAGGACGGGACATCTCTAGGAAAACCAGACTGTGTCTCGGTGGAGCCTTATCTCCACTGGGTACAAACTAGAGCTCTCAAGCTAAAGATGCCTTATCCTCGTCACGAAGTTCTTCCACCGAGGGAATCTGTCATGTACTTCATGACTGAAACGGAAAAACTCCAGGTTACTTTCAACAAAGTTCAACGGGAGAGGAGGTCTTGGAAGAACAAATATCGCATTCTCAATGTGGAGTGTATCAAAATACAACAACTAGTGAAAGATAAGGATGCTCTGATTGAGATTTTAAAGCAACATGCTGTAGAGAATCAGGATGACCAAAGGAATTTGCTCGCTTCTTTCACCTGGCAAAGGAATGACAACCCGACAACGGCCCAAGAGCCCCGGTCCAAGAAAAGGAAAGTGCCAGAATCAGCGCCCGAGTTCTCCTCAGAGAGGACTCGGGGGCCCATTAGCTTAGGTTTCTATTTTCGTACCTTGTAATCTGCTTTATTTCCGTTTCCGCAATCTTTTGAATTCAATAAAACGGGGTTTCCCCACTGTTTGATATTTGCAGTCTAATTGTCGAAGTTTATTTTGATTAAACCAAAAAACAATTAATATAATCATTGCATTCATCATTCTCCCGTCACGTATTCTTCTTACCTACGAATCTCACGTTTGTGTCTCGATTCTAGAGCCAAACTGTCTCATTCGTACAATACTCGGGGCAATCGTCAGAAAAAGATGGATGATCTTGAGGAAGAGAACAGAGAGTTGAAAGAAGAGATCGACGCTCTGAGAGAGGATATGATAAAGCTTCGTAACAACATGCAAGCCATGGCAGAAGCTCAACAACAAAGAACTGTGATCTTAGAGATCACCTCAGCGCCCATAGTGGAGATGTATGATCCTAGGTATCAAATGCCAAAATATCGTCCTTGGGGCATGCCTGTTAACTATATCCCGGAAGGATATGTTCCGCCGATCACCGAGGATCAGGGAATCATAGCAGAAGCCGCAAGGCCTGAAGGTTACAAACTTCGGGAAAACGAGGATGCCAGAGGCATACTAAGGACTCCTGAAGGTTACAAACTTCAGGAAATGCCAAGATTCACTGCCGTAGTCACGGTACCACCCCCTATGGTGCACACTATCCCGGAAGGACAGATTCCACAGATACCTTCTGGTAGAAAGGAAACTATGTTTGACAGAATGGATGAATTCCAGGAGCAAATCCAGAAATGCAGAAGGAACTGCAAGCCATTCGCGGTCAGGATTTATTTGGAAAGGATGTCGCAGACCTTTGTCTGGTCTCCAATGTGAAAGTTCTGCACAAGTTCCAAGTGCTCGACTTTGAAAAATACAAGGGTAACTCTTGCCCTCAGAGTCACTTGGTGATGTACGCTCGGCGAATGTCAGCTCAGACAGAGAATCAGGACTTACTGATTCACTACTTTCAAGATAGTTTAACCGGTGCCGCTTTAAAATGGTATATGGGTTTAAACCGCGCTATGATTAGCACATTCAGAGATCTTGGCACTGCCTTCGTCCAAAAATACAAATACAATTTGGACATGGCACCGGACAGAGATAAACTCAGATCAATGTCACAAAAGGACAAAGAACCCTTTAAGGAGTACGCTCAGAGATGGCGTGAGATCGCTGTCCAAATTTGTCCACCTCTTGAGGAAAAAGAGATGACAAAGATCTTCTTAAAGACCTTAAGCTCATTTTACTATGACAGAATGGTCGCCAGTGCGCCAGTGATTTCACCGAAATGGTCGGTATGGGAGTTTGTCTTGAGGAAGCCGTCCGAGAAGGACGATTGGTAAAACACGCTGGTTCATCAAGTAGTACAAAACGATACGGTAGTGCTCTCCATAAGAAAAAAGAGCAGGATATTGGGAATATCTCTCTCGAAAAGCAAAGGCGAAGTTATCAACCAGTAGCAGCTGTGACTCCTGCTATCAACCCCGCGTCTATTCCTACGTATCAGGCTTAGGTTGCGCAAAGCCAACCTAATCAGCAGCAAAGGACACAACAACCTCTTCAGCAGGCTCGTCCTCAATACAAACAACAACCGTACAACGGGGCCACAAGGATTTGATCCTATACCCGTATCGTACGCAGAACTATTTACGTTACTACTAGCCAAGGGGCATATCCAGACTAAGTCCCCTGTTACAGTGCCGGGAAATCTGCCTTTTTGGTTTAAGGTGGATCAGACATGCCCTTATCATCAAGGAGGACCAGGGCATAACATAGAGAATTGTCTCAATTTCAAATCCGACGTGCAAAAGCTTGTTAGGAGCGGGATCTTATCTTTCAAATATACGAATCCGAATGTTCTCACGAACCCGCTGTCTCAACATGAGAAAGCTGCAGTCAACCTGATAGAGGGAGAGTCTAACAATGTCTATCAAATTCACGATGTACTCTTGTTAAGGACCAATTTGGTCAAGATGCATTGTAGACAGAGTGGATATGGCCATGTGCCACCTCATAATTATCATCAATGTGATGTCTGCTCTAAAAGTAATCGAGGATGTTCTGTGGTGCAATCAGCTCTATACGAACGATGGATCTAGGATGGATCCAAGAGCACCGAGTTCATGGAATTAACATGGTATATACTAATTCCAACGTCATTCAAAACCATGACATCCGTGCGATGAATGTCAACTTGATGGCAATGCACTCAAGGCAAAGTCAATATCATAATTTGTCGCGGCATGATTACAGTTCCTGTCTGACTTGCTCGGTAAACAAACAGGGATGCTCTTTTGTACAAGAGGCCCTCCAACGTCAGATGGATCTTGGATGGATCCAAGACTACCATGATAAGAATCCCTATTAGATCAACATGATTCAAATATTTGATATTCGCTTGATAATACCAACCTGGTGGAGTTACATGCTAAACAGGTCCGACTCGGGTTTCTGGTATCACATGATTATTAGAGCTGTAAAGCGGGTTGAGAAAACGATCAAGGTTGTGCCCTTGTCCAGAAAACACTTCAGCACTTATTGAACCACCGGTGGCTTCCAATCTATATGGATGAAGACACCCAGCAAATCAGTATCACTGATGCGAACCCTACTCGGCATCAAAGTCAGGATGTCTGATCCGTGGAAACTGACCTAATGAGGTTACATTGTATTAAAAGCGGGCGTAACCAGGTGCCGCCACACAACTATGAACGTTGTAGAGTCTGTTAGGAAAGTAACCAAGGATGCTACCTTGTGCGAGAAGCTCGTCAGGGTCAGGTGGATCGTAGAGAGATTCGCCCATGTCCGGGTTCCGGACCAATCAACTGGACGCCGAACTACCTTGCCAATCAAATTGAGCACGTTGTCATAATCTCTGATCATCAGAGGACTAGGGATGTTTTCGCCATCATCCCTCTACTTGACGAATCAAGAGTTCCTAACCAGGAAAGGATCGAGATTACTTACGATGGTCAGAAAAACCAGAAGGTTCCTATAGTCATTTATCTGCCGGGACCACTACCGTATGAATCAACTAAGGCTATCCCTTACAAATATGGTGCAACGATAATTGAAAATGGAAAGGAAATTCCATTACCCTCCGTCGTAAATATTACAGACATCACTCGTGTAACACGGAGTTGTAGAATCTTCAACAGAGGAGTTGAAGAGTCCAACAAAGAAAAAGAACTTCAGACGGAACTTCCTGATCCACCACTCGGTCAATCCAGTAATCCCGACCTTTCGAAAAATGATGATGAGATGCTGAAGCTCATCCAGAGGAGCGAATACAACATTGTTGATCAGCTGTTACAGACTCCTTCGAAGATCTCGGTATTATCACTGTTACTAAGTTCAGAAGCACACATGGAGGCTCTACAGAAAGTCTTGGAGCAAGCCTTTGTGGAACAGGATGTAACAATCAGACAGTTCGATAGCATTGTCTCTAACATCACTTCCTACAACAATTTGGGGTTTAGTAATGAGGAATTACCTGAAGAGGGTCGCTCAATATTACAGCCAACTGCCAGGACGATGCTTTGGCCAGCGTACTGGTAGACACAGGGTCAGCCCTAAATGTTATGCCGAAGTCCACTTTGACGCAATTATCATTCAAAGGCCCTCCGATGAGAATCAGCGAGGTTGTCGTCAAAGCATTTTACGGATCCATAAAAATGGTTATCGGCGAAGTTGACCTTCCCATAACTATCGGTCCTCACACTTTCCAAGTCACTTTCCAGGTCATGGACATCCAGGCAACGTACAATTGTTTATTAGGAAGACCTTGGATATATCAGGCTGGGGCGGTCACCTCGACCCTCCACCAAAAGCTAAAGTTCGTCTAGAATGGTCGACTCATCACAGTCTGTGGGGAACAGGCCTTGTTCGTAAGCAATTTATCGTCATCCACTTATGTGGAACCGGAAGGGATAATCGGAACCCAGTTCCAAACGCTTTCGCTACACAGTGGCGATCAATCTGAAGGGGGAACTTCCATTTCCTCATACAAAGATGCTATCAAAGTGGTCAAAGGTGATAATACAATAGGGTGGGGACAGCTTGTCATTCCTACTGACAATAAAACAAAGAAGGGTCTTGGTTTTTCTGCAACCTGTACCCAGAGAGCTGCCAGCGATGAAAGTATTCATCCTATTCGGAACTTCTTCCACAGTGGAGGTTTCCTTCAACCAGTGACTCAAGAAGTACACACTATCAATGAGGAGGATCCATCTGACACAGATGAGGAATGGAAGTCCTACCTCAACGAGGACGATTATATGTCTCAGGAAGAGGTGCCTATGCCATTTTACTATCCCGCACAGAGTCCGAGATTTATACCAAGGTCAGACGTCGAAATGATATATGGAGATTGTGATCCGGAAGGATGCCGTGCTCCACCAAACTCATTAGAGGAAAACACTCCGATGAAGGACAACTTTGATCACAACTACTATGGCCCGATGGACGGTTTGCCAATGTGGCAGCCTTACCCAGGAGACTTGGGGAAAGAGAGTCAGCCGAGTAATGAAAATTAGCTGAGCATCATTGAACAGAATACCTGCGTCCCCACCATGTCATGGGATCGACACCCAGGTCATTCAGAAACTACTTAATATGACGATGAATTCGCAATGTTTACAGGATTAGAATTCATTAACTATGCTTTTCCCGAGGTCAACGTCATAGAGAAGGATGACTCCTCCAGTTCCAAAGAAGTGTGGGACACCTTGGGACAACCAAGTGGAAAGTACGACTATATGGTCAAGTACACCGCTCCCGAAAGCTCTTGTATCAAGCTCGAAGATATCCAGCCAACTGGATGGGGAGATTTACCTGAGGGCACAAATACTCTGCAAAATGCAACAGAGGAATCCTCCTACGACAACTCTGCCTGGGAGACAGATTCCAATGATCCCGCTTCACCAGAAATCAGCGTTATTTCTGAAGACAAATCAAGGAAGGTGCCAAACTTTGTGATTCATTGAGGAGTTCGCCGCCAATGGGTTGCTGTCGATGTTCTGAAGATCGTTCATAAGTCAAAGTAATTGCCATCTTTAACCTTTCACCCTGCCCAGGTGAAACAGATGTTTTGATAGGGCTCGCTTTCTGTAAATTTTCCCTCTTCCCTTAGCCCAAAGTGACATAGTTTTGTTTTATAGGGTTGTAGTTTCAAGAATCGACTTGTTCATTATTAAAATAACGTCGTTCTGTAATTTCCGCATTAATTGCTGTTTTCTCTTTTCATTTTTTTTCTTCAGAAAATGGTAATCCTAAAAAACAATTCAAATAATAAAAACAAGCAATAATAAAATATACACTGCACACACTTGCATTCTCTCTATCTCTTCTAAACACAAATCATCACATCATGCATATTGCTTGTTTTAAACCCCGTTGAAACATACGATCCGATGCCTTTTCCCGACTTTGAGTTCCCAGTATTTGGGGCTGAAGAAGAAGATGACGACGAAATTCCAGAAGAGATCTCCTGACTACTCAGACAAGAGGAAAGGTCCATTGAACCTCACAAAGAGCCGTTGGAAACGATCAACGTGGGTTCAGAAAAAGAGAGAAAAGAAATCAAGATTGGGGCACTGCTCAGTCCAACTGTTAAAGAGAGTTTGACAAAGCTTCTCAAAGAGTTTCCCGATGTATTCGCTTAGTCCTATCAGGATATGCCAGGGTTGGATACCAGCATCGTGGAACATCACTTACTGTTAAGATCAGAATGTCCACCAGTAAAACAGAGGTTGAGACGGACTCACCCGGACATGGCCATCAAAACCAAAGAGGAGGTACAAAAACAGATTGACGCGGGTTTCCTCGCTACGTCTGAATATCCTCAATGTTAAGTCAACATCGTACCGGTTCCCAAAAAGGACGAAAAAGTTAGAATGTGTGTCGATTATAGGGATCTAAACAAGGCTAGTCCAAAGGACGACTTTACTTTACCACACATAGATATGCTGGTAGACAGTACTGCAAAGTTCAAAGTTTTATCCTTCATGGATGGATTCTCGGGCTATAACCAGATCAAAATGGTGCCAAAAGACATGGAGAAAACTTCGTTCATCACCCCGTGGGGTACCTTTTGGTACAAGGTAATGCCGTTCGGTTTGAAGAACGTCGGGGCAACCTATTAAAGGGCCATGACTACTCTCTTTCATGACATGATACACAAAGAAATCGAGCTATATGTCGATTATATGATTGCAAAATCTAAGACAGAGGAGGAGCATGTGACCCATCTGTCAAAACTATTCGAGCGTTTGAGAAAATATAAACTCCGCTTGAATCCCAACAAATGCACATTCGGTGTCCGTTCAGTGAAACTCTTAGGGTTCATCGTCAGCCAGAAAGGAATTGAGGTTGATCCTAACAAGGTCAAGGCCATTCAAGAAATGCCTTCTCCGAAAACTGAAAAACAAGTCAGAGGATTCTTGGGACGTTTGAACTACATCTCCAGATTCATATTCCTCATGACCGCGACCTGTGCACCGATTTTCAAATTACTCAAAAAGAATCAGGAATTCGTTTGGACAGATGACTGCCAAATCGACTTCGACAGTATTAAGGAATACCTGTTAAACCCACCGA
Organism: Lathyrus tuberosus; assembly: GCA_022829125.1. Taxonomy (NCBI): domain Eukaryota; kingdom Viridiplantae; phylum Streptophyta; class Magnoliopsida; order Fabales; family Fabaceae; genus Lathyrus; species Lathyrus tuberosus. Next base: position 12,567,620 of record JALAZF010000044.1, on the reverse strand, counting down.
TTCTATCACCTCCAGTGGAAGGAAGACCACTAATCATTTACCTCACAGTCCTAGAGGACTCAATGGGATGTGTACTTGGCCAACAAGACAAAACCAAAAGGAAAGAGTCTGCCATTTACTATCTGAGCAAGAAGTTCACCAACTGCGAGACTCAGTACATGATGCTCGAGAAAACTTGTTGTGCTTTGGCTTGGGCAGCCAAACGTCTTCGCCAGTACATGATTCGTCACACTACTTGGTTGGTCTCCGAGATGGATCCAATCAAGTATGTCTTTGAAAAGCCTGCTCTCACGGGAAGGATTGCCCGCTGGCAGATGTTGCTATCAGAATATGACATACAGTACTACGCTCAAAAAGCAGTTAAAGGAAGTATTTTAGCCGATCATTTGGCTCATCAAACGATTGACGACCAAGAATTAATCGGGTTTGACTTCCCAGACGAAGATGTCATGTATTTAAAAATGAAAGATTGCGATGAATTGCTACCCAGTGAAGGGCCAGAACCAGGTTCTTAGTGGGGACTTATCTTTGACGGAGCTGTCAATCATTATGGAAACGGAATTGGGGCAATCATTGTTACCCCTCAGGGTACCCACATTCCTTTCACTGCCGGACTTACATTCAAGTGTACAAACAACGAGGCCGAATACAAAGCTTGTATCATGGGTCTCAAAGAAGCGATCGACTTAAGGATCAAAAACTTGGACGTATATGGCGACTCAGCTCTGGTTATCAATCAGATCAAAGGAGATTGGAACACATACCAATCAGGGTTGATTCCTTACAAAGATTACGCGAGAAGGTTGGTATCTTTCTTCAACAGAGTCGAGTTTCATCATATCCCTCGTGAGGAGAATCACATGGCTGATGCATTAGCCACTCTCTCTTCCATGATTAGCGTAGGTCGATGGAATGACTTACCTAAGATCGACATAATGCGCCTTGAACGGCCCGCTTATATCTTCACGGTCGAAGCAGTCATAGACGACAAACCTTGGTATCACGATATCAAATGCTTCCTTCAGAAACAAGAGGACCCACCTGGGGCACTAAGGAAGGACAGAAAAACCCTCAGAAGGCTAGCAGGCAGCTTCTTCCTGAGCGGTGATACCCTCTATAAGAGGAACTTTGACATGGTCTTGCTCCGATGTGTAGACAGACCAGAAGCAGACATGCTGATAAAAGAAATTCACGAAGGATCCTTTGGCACTCATGCCAACGGACACACAATGGCGAGAAAAATTCTAAGAGCAGGGTACTATTGGTTGACAATGGAATCTGATTGCTACAAGTACACGAGGACGTGTCACAAGTGTCAGATATACTCCAACAAAATCCATGTACCGCCATCACATCTCAAAGTTCTTTCTTCCCCCACTACAACAAAAATGACTTTAGGCAACAACGTAAAACCGCGACCTAAAATTAAAAAACCGTAGCATAAGGCTTTAAGGGACGGTTTTTCAAACGTGGAATAAACGGCCGTTGCCTATTACTTTAGAGTGCGGTTTTTGTATTTGTACCAACGGATTATAAATACCGTCGCTTTAAATAACAAAAGGCTACGGTTTTTTAAGTAATTTTAGGCTGCGGTTTTCTAATAGCAACATAAAATAACCGTCTCCAAAATATATGAAATGGCCACGGTTATTAATACGGAACCGATAAAAACCGTAGCCTAAACCATAGTTTTATCTAAGTAAACATATATCACACAAAAGGCCACAATCAATGAATCAATGAACAATAAATGCAAAATGAAAAAAATACTCCAAGCCGTAAATTAAATTTATAAATATCTTCAAGCAACTTCAGTTAAATTAATTATTTGAAAACTAAGAAACATTATTTACAAAAAATATTTCACTAAAAGGTTCCTCAATTTCTCGATATTAGATTATAATTATCTTCAAATCTCAAAGAGATTACAAGATCATTGTAAAATCAACCAAACAAAACCCCTAACTTTTATAATTCGGATAAAAAAATAAAGATATTAACATTTCAAGGCACATTGGATTAATGTTGATCACTCTCTAGATGGTTGATACAATTCCTGTCAAATTCAAAAGTACAAGTATATTAAAAGATGTATACTAGTATATTATAATAATAATCCTTTAAAAGAAGTCAAAACACATACCCTTATCATGACAATTTCCATTTCCATTTATATGTCCATATATCGCTAATACATAGAAAAATACAAAGTGCAATTAATGTATTAATCAACCTATCATAATATTTTATGGCATTATAGAAAGCTAACAAATTTAACACATAATACTAAAATCTTGTATTTCAATAAGAATAAATATTTAAGTTATAAAAAATATGTACAAAGTGTAAAATGTTAACTTATAAAACAAAATCCCAAGGCACGTGGTACACTATTTAACATATGCAGATTATATCCCAATTTATCATTTGTCATATCATATAGAAGAGATCCCAATTTATCATTTGTTATATCATATAGAAGATAGCAGTTCAAAAGACTTGACTTTCACCATTATTAGCAGTTGAGACTATGATCTATTGATAAAGAACCAATAGACCAGTCAAGTATTATTAATAAAAAAATCATGTATTAAAAGATCTTGCAGAACAATGTTATTAAAGAACCAAATAGAGACAATTATAAAATTATCTACAATTGATTTTACCTGAAATCAGTAACAGTAACAACATTTCAGTAAATTTCAGTATAATTAATATACTAAATAAAAAACATGTTGTAAAACTAAAAATAACCTTTTATTAGTATGAGAGAATTGGTGATGGATTCAAATACGTAGAGAAGTAAATCTATACTTTGACTACTCAGATACATCATCGGAGAAGAAGAAACAACGATTTAGATATATCAACGGAGGAAAAAATCAATGAAAAACAATGCCCCCCTTAAAATTGGAAAAATCAGTAAATCACCAACAAAAATCAAACTCAAGAAAAACAATTAGGAGCCTTAAATCACATAATCAATCAGATTTAACCAAGACCTAAAATCAGAATATGTTGTAATATACCTTGGGAGGCCGAAGGAGATCGCTGCAAAAATTTTTGATCGGGTGATTTGCTTGAGAATTTCTCAAACAGGGGGCACAAATTGATTCACTTTTCACAAGAATTCGCAGAATTTGTTTTACGGAGCTTTGCTCTGGCTTGAAACGGGGCCCCCGCTAGCAAGGCCGGATACCTAGATTTAAAAATAAAAAAAAAAAAAAAAAACATAGAGACAAGAAGGTGTTTTGAGAGATTCAGAAAAATGTTATTGCGCCAAAATCGTTTAAAGAGATTTGGTATAAAGGGAATTTAGAGAATGATTTTGATTAGGGATAATCTAGAAAGAAGAAATGCAGTCTAGTTAGGGTTCTGAGTGTTTGTTGGAATCCTTAGAGGAGAAGAATCGTTCGTTGGCTTAATTTGTTGTAACCTTTATTTTTAAAGGATTTAGATTTGTTGTGGTGAGCAAATCCCACATTCACAGTCAAGCGATCATGATCACACAATCAAGATCAAACGCTCATCATTTAGGCACTGTATTTTTAAATTATAAATCAATAATTAAATCTATTTTTTCTGGTCATCCGATCAAAATAAAACTGTAAATAGTATCTTGTCTGCAGTATTGTTTGAAAGATGTGATTGCACTGAATTCAAATTCAATTTTTTTATACATTTTTAGCATCAATTTAATATTTCCCAAAAAAAATAATAATAAAACTTATCCTTTTTCTTTTCTTTTATTTAAATAACTGAACTTTTTTATTAATATATATATATATATATATATATATATATATATTATTGTTTTTTAAAAAAAATATTTTAAGTATATATTTCTATATTATTATTAATTTTTTTACAGAATATTATTTTTAATTAGATTATTATTACTTTACATTCACTTGCCTTTAGATATAAATAATTAGAATTAAGTGCACTTTTATGGTTGAATTGTTTAAATTATATTGATAAATTTCTTTTAATTTTTTAAAAATGAAATTAGAGTGACTTTTGTATAAAACTAAATTTTTTTCAATAAAATCATAAATCAAAGTCTTTATTATCTTATATGGTATTTTATATTTAATTATTATCAATTATCAAAGAAAATCTCATCCGATTAAAAAGTTTGTTTTGATCTTATCAATCAAACAAAATTTCTTAGCTATTTATGATAAAATAAGATATTTATATTTTATAATTTTATTTCCTTTTTAAACTTTATTTTGTTGCCTTATTATTTAGAATATAGACTTAACATTTAAAATTTATTTCCTTTTAAATATAATATAATCATTTTATTGCCTTTAGTCTCTCTAACTCTATTGTGAAATAGCCATCTAATACAGAAGAAATTAATTTTATATATATATATATATATATATATATATATATATATATATATATATATATTTAAGGCTTAAATAGTATTTTCGTCCCTGTAAGTTGGCGAGTTTTTGGTTTTGGTCCCTGAATCTTTTTTTTTTCGGTCCAAGTCCTTAACATTTGATTTCTTTTTGCGATTAGTCCCTGACGTTAAACTTCCGTTACAAAAATGATGATGTGGCTAACGTCGCTGACGTGGCAAGTGTTTTTTTTATCATTTTTCATTTATTTTAATCCACAATAATTCCACATAAGCTATTTTGATTTTGGTCCCTATTGTTTAAGAAGGCAAAAATGGAAATTTTGGTCCCAAGAGGACTTGAACCCATGACCTTTACTTCCAAAGCATGCTTCTTAGCCACTAGACCACTTAACTCACTTGTGTTTTTATTTGTAACAAATTTATATATTACATAAATCCAATATTTATTATTTAATACTTATATTTAAAATATAAATTATTTTATAAATTAGTATAAATAATTAGTTTATTAAATATTTCATTAATTTAATATTCCAAATATTTAATATTTCAATTATTAATTATCATAATTATTTATTATTTAGTATCATAATTATTTACTATTAACTAATAATACAATATTATTTACTAATAATTATTTATTATTTATTATCGTAATTATTTATTATTTATTATCGTAACTAATAATTATTTATTATTTAAATAACTAAATAATTTTAATATTAATAATCATAATTATTTAATATCTCATTTATTTAATTTACTGTAATTAATATTATAATTATTTAATAAATTAAACTATTATTAATAATTTACTGTAATTAATTAATACTCTAATTATTTAATAAATTAAACTAAATAAATTTACTGTAATTATTTAGTAAATTATTTATTATTAGTTATTAATAATTAGTTACAGTAAATTATTTAGTTATTTAATAGTTTAATTTACAAAATACAGTAAATTTAAATTACTAAATACAGTAAATTTTTAATAGTTTAATTTAATATATTTATAATTTACTATATTTAGTAAATAATTTACTGTATTTATTATTTAATAATTTACTGTATTTATTATTTAGTAAATAATATACTGTATTTATTATTTAATAATTATTTATTATTAGTAATAATAAATACAGTAAATTATTACTGTAGTTATTAATAATTATTAGTTACAGTAAATTATTTAGTTATTTAATAGTTTAATTTACTAAATAATTACAGTAAATTTATTTAGTTTAATTTATTAAATAATTAGAGTATTAATTAATTACAGTAAATTATTAATAATAGTTTAATTTATTAAATAATTATAATATTAATTACAGTAAATTAAATAAATGAGATATTAAATAATTATGATTATTAATATTAAAATTATTTAGTTATTTAAATAATAAATAATTATTAGTTACGATAATAAATAATAAATAATTACGATAATAAATAATAAATAATTATTAGTAAATAATATTGTATTATTAGTTAATAGTAAATAATTATGATACTAAATAATAAATAATTATGATAATTAATAATTGAAATATTAAATATTTGGAATATTAAATTAATGAAATATTTAATAAACTAATTATTTATACTAATTTATAAAATAATTTAAATTTTAAATATAAGTATTAAATAGTAAATATTGGATTTATGTAATATATAAATTTGTTGCAAATAAAAACACAAGTGAGTTAAATGGTCTAGTGGCTAAGAAGCATGCTTTGGAAACAAAGGTCTTGGGTTCAAGTCCTCTTGGGACCAAAATTTCCATTTTTGCCTTCTTAAACAATAGGGACCAAAATCAAAACAGCTTATGTGGAATTATTGTGGATTAAAATAAATGAAAAATGATAAAAAAACACTTGCCACGTCAGCGACGTTAGCCACATCATCATTTTTGTAACGGAAGTTTAACGTCAGGGACTAATCGCAAAAAGAAATCAAATGTTAAGGACTTGGACCGAAAAAAAAAAGATTCAGGGACCAAAACCAAAAACTCGCCAACTTACAGGGACGAAAACACTATTTAAGCCTATATTTAATTAACTAAAAATGAGATAACGTTTATTTTGTTCCCATAAAAAACGACTCTTCCTGCAGATTTTATATTAAACCGTATTCTATGCACTTAGGCTACCCTTTGTAATTGTTGTGTATTGAAAAAAATCGACTGCGTTTAGAATACCGTTGTCTAAAGATAATAGACTACGGTTATATTACGCCCACATGTCAGAAACCGTGGCTAAAAATGATTAGGCAACGCTTTTTATTGCAACTAGGAAGAATAGCTAGAAAACTGACAATGCAAAAAAAGCGTCGCTTATTACATCTTTAGGCTACGGGTTTTTGCTGCGTTGACTATTCTTTCGTTGCCTAAAGTAAAAAATGTTGTAGTGTCCATGGCCTTTTTCCATATGGGGAATCGACATGATCGGCATGATTGAACCCAAGACTTCGAACGGACATCGGTTCATTCTGGTCGCCATTGACTACTTCACCAAGTGGGTCGAAGCAGCGTCATTCGCCAATGTAACCCGACAAGTAGTGGTCCGATTTATCAAAAACAATATCATCTGTCGTTATGGTGTTCCGAGCCAGATCATTACCGATAATGGATCTAACTTGAACAATAAAATGATGAAAGAGTTGTGCGCAGAGTTCAAGATCGAACACCATAACTCATCTCCCTACCGACCCAAGATGAACGGAGCGGTAGAAGCGGCTAACAAGAACATCAAGAGGATTGTTCAGAAGATGGTTATAACCTACAAAGATTGGCGCGAGATGCTGCCCTTTGCTATTCATGGTTATCGTACATCTGTCCGCACTTCAACAGGGGCAACCCCTTTCTCTCTAGTATATGGCATGGAAGCAGTGCTCCCCGTAGAAGTAGAGATCCCATCAATCCAGGTATTGATGGAAGCTAAACTAACAGAAGCTGAATGGTGTCAAAGTCGACATGACGAACTGAATCTGATCGAAGAAAATCGAATCACGGCACTATGCCACGGTCAGTTGTATCAACAGAGAATGAAGAAGGCGTTCGACAAAAAGGTTCGACCTCGCGTCTTTATGAAGGGAGACCTTGTGCTCAAAAAGATATAATCATTCCTCACTGACTCTCTGGGAAAATGGACTCTGAATTATAATGGCCCCTATGTGGTCAAGAAAGCTTTCTCAGGCGGTGCCTTGAGACTTGCAACCATGGACGGAGAGGAATTTGCCTATCCCACGAATGTTGACGTGGTCAAGAAATACTTCACCTAAACTAAAAAAAACCGTCTCGGTGGATTGAAAACCCGAAAGGGCGGTCCAGGCAAAAATTAGAGACAAAATAAAAAAAAAACATCCCGGTGGATTGGAAATCTCAAAAGTACAATCCAGGCAAAAATTAGGGATAATGGCAAGTAACTATGTTCAACAGGGGCAAGTCCCTCAGCAGCAGTTACACCATCCGAGTAAAACTCCAGTCAAGGTCATCTTCGACAGAAGCTCAGGATGTCCTGAATTCAAAGTTGGTGGAAGGATAGTGGTCGTTATGTTTTGATGTAGCCCTTTCCCCTTTAATTACCATTTTCTAACTTTGTAAATACTCTTTGGAATCACGCATTCGATTGATTTCCATCCTATCTATAAAATTTGAGCCCTTGTGCTTTTGTTTGTAATTCCCATTTGTTTTAGCTTTACAGAATGACGTTACTAACATGATTAACGATTCTTGAAATAAAACAAAAATAAATTTACTTGTTAAAACTTTTTCTGCTTTAAAATTAAAGATGGCATTTCTTTTGACTGTTGAACATCGAAAGAACATCAATCGCTTCTCCGGAAGTGGGCAAACTTCAAAGTGCAGAATCAAAGTACTCCTTCTAAACCAGTACGTCTGAATGAAGGATCAACTGTGTCGGATGCGACTATTCCATCTGACACCCTCGGTCGAGTTCTTATCTCTTAAGCCCGACCAACGGTATTCCCCGCAGGGACTATCTCTCCTAAGCAAGGCAGAATTGCTACTTTTGGACCGACGATATTTCTTCACCCCGCGATGGCCGAGTATCCAGCCGTGTTCATCCATCAGTCTGTATGTCGCGTAAGTTTTGTCAGCATATACATACATCATGCATTATTGATTTACATTCATATTCATATTGCATCGCTATCACTCTAGTCGATCTTGTCCCCTAGTGATAAAAGCCTTCACAATTGAGTCGTCGGTTCTTTCCTCATTAGGAAGTGTTGCTTCTGAACAATCTCTCCTCCAGTTTATTTCTGGACTGAAGTTGGCTCCTTGACCACTTTGATAACTTGAACCTCTGAAAGGCCAGAGAAACGTTCGACAAGCATCACTCTTTGCCATTGAAGATGATATCCTTGCTTTCCCGGATTAAGGAAAACCCCAGAGAAAACCTCTTAATCAGAGATTCGGCGGTACGACAGTTTTTCTCCGAAAAAACCACTGATGAAAAGGTCATCGGCACCTCAAAATTGGATCCCATCATATGGCATTTCTCCGGAAAGATCCCGAGAAAAGTATGATGTAAGACCCCAAGCGGAAGCAGTCTCTCAAGAGACTCCCTTTCCCCAGTAGAAACAAATGGCGTCTCCAATAAGAGAAGTTTGTGCAACCCTACAACTCAGACGACTGGGTTACCCCAGCAACTCTGACATCAAAATTTTCTATCAAATGACATCTCCCCAGGAAAATTCGGCGAGAAGTTTGAGGGAAACCGCTACGCATAGCGTCCCTTGTCAAGAAGTTTATTGACAAAAGAAACTTAGACCAGTTCCTTGGTAGGAGACCAGGATCGAAGGGAAGTTTATTTCAGAAACTTAGACCAGTTCCTTGGTAGGAACCCAGGATCGAGGGGAAGTTTAGTTCAGAAACTAAGACCAGTTCCTTGATAGGAAACCAGGATCGAGGGGAAGTTTATATCAGAAACTAAGACAAGTTCCTTGGTAGGAAACCAGGATCGAGGGGAAGTTTATATCAGAAACTAAGACCAGTTCCTTGGTAGGAAACCAGGATCGAGGGGAAGTTTATATCAGAAACTAAGACCAGTTCCTTGGTAGGAAACCAGGATCGATGGGAATTTTATTTCAGCAACTAAGACCAGTTCCTTGGTAGAAAACCAGGATCGAGGGGAAGTTTATATTAGAAACTGAGACCAGTTCCTTGGTAGGAAACCAAGATCGGGGGGAAGTTTACCTTTTCTAAGCATCATTGCTTAGCAAAAGAAGCTGAATGCGTAAGCTGCCATTCAAAACCATCATCAAAATTTCAGATATTCCGATATTTAATCATCTTGCACCCCGAATGTCCGAATATCTTCGCCATTCATACCTTCAGGTCCAAGAAGATTAAATAGGGGCATCTGTCATACCCCAAATTTTGACCACCTAGATTCCCATCATTGTGTAAATCATCATCACAATATGGATGTACCATCATGCCTCATCAATTTCCTCAAGGATTTTTGAGCATTCACTACAATCAAGAATTAGGGTTTCAGGCCCTCTCGGAACTCTTAGACAAAGGATCAATCAAGGAATGACATGATCTTCAACTTTTCTAGCCTCTCAAACATCCACAACGGATCAAAAGGACTCCCACTTCAAGGATTAAGCATAAGGTTGCTCCCTTCTAGGTGGATCAAGCCTCAAGATCCCCAGTGTCACCAAATTAGGGCTTTGGTCGACCAGGGCCTCCAGGTGGAAATTTTCCTCTGGGCATGAGCCAATGCTTCAAAGCATATCCTAATATGCTCCATGGAACATCATGAACCCAAGCATCAAGTCAATTTAGCCTCAGGGAATGGATTCATCAAAAATAAGGAATTAGGGTTTCTTGACCTAATTCACCCCTAAGTTGACTTTTGGGACAAATCATGAGCCAAGACCTCAAGAGAGGATTTGAGGGTCTCTAACACACCACATTGATCCATTTGCAATAATGGATTGATCCAAGAAGCTTGAGCAACAAGTCTCAATTTCATCTGAACCACAGTTAGGGTTTTACGGAAAAAGTCAACTGTAGCCTTTGAATTTTGATCAAGACATGCTCCCAAACTCTAGGACATGATTCAATACACCCTATAACACCTATGAAATCAATCCATCAATTTTGATTTAGGTCAAGGACTTGATTTCATAGAGGATCGCATAGTTTGGAATTCATTTGACAAAAAGTCAACTATGCACAAAAGTCAAACTTTGACTTTTTGATATTTTTCACAAAAATGGTTTTTTAACCCTAAAATGATGTTAATGTATGATTTGAATCATCATTCATCAAGAAAAATCAAAGAAAGTGAGATAACTTGTAAAAGGGGTAACCATAAAAACTTAGAAATTTTTCTAAGTTATGAACAAAGTGGCAAGGGTACCAACTTTGGAGGATCATAACTCCTAAACCACAAAGCCATTTTTCCCCATCCAAAGCTTGATTTGTAGATCTCATGGCCCTCTACAAAAGCTTAAAACTGACCTCCCTCCAAATTCCTCATGGATTTTGAGTTATGGAATGATCAAAATCACAAAAAGTGAAAATGTCACTTTTTTCCAACACTTAGTGAAATTTTCACTAAGTCAGAATCTGCCTTACTTTTTTCCAAATGTAGGGACATTTTTCACTTGGATCCAAAAAGTATCAAAACCAAATATGATCAAACGGTTGTTGTATTATATGAGGGCTTTCCAAAATGGCCAAGAACATCACCAAACCCAACTTGAGCCATGAGATATGACAATGGTAACATGCCTTGTTGAAAACTGCCAAGGCTAGGCAGAATTTTGTATTTTTGCTCGATTTGGCAAAATCAGATAATTCCAAGCCTTGTCATCACTTTGGACACCTCTGAGGATCAAATCTAAAGGGGACAACCACTGAACCAAGCCTCCAATGTCTTTGGAACAAGAAGTAGCATGCCAAACCTAGAATTGCCTAAAATAGGGACAAGACTCCAATTTTGGATTGGAGCATTTAATAAATGCTTAGAGGTGGCATGGCCTGACATATTTGCAACTGAATTCAGTCAAGAATGATCCAACAACTAGGGAACCAAAGCTCTGTGCTCTAACCTCTAGTCAATGGCTAGAGGAGACTTGGATTTCTATTGCTCAACATTGGCCAAACCTCTGCTGCAAGTGCCATTCACTATTGATCCCAAAACAAACTTGCTCTACTATAAATAGAGCTCATTTATGCTCAATTTGAGTACACCAAAGCCATCAAACAGATGCTTTCCTCAAAATCCCTCTCTTTAGGCCAAAATGCCTTCTTCAGCAAGGTAACTCTGAGTTTTTGAGTTTGAGAGCAATTCCAATCAAACCAATCACACACACACACACCTCATAAACATCATATCTAGGTGATCCAAACTCTCACAAGTGACCTGTAACACCAAAATCACAAAGTCACCTCTCAAAACCTCAAAATAGGCTTTTTGTGCATTTTTCAAGCCATGTCTTGAATCAGTCACTTTCCAAACCAGATAAAACCTCAAACACACTCCAAATAACATCCTTGAATTGTCCCAAATGGTTCCCCCCATCTGGAACACCAATTGAGAGAGTTGCTATTTTGGTCATTTTTAACCCCTTTTGCAAGAAAGGGCCAGTTTGTATTTTTGCAGGTACCAGCTGATTCCACTCATCCTTAAAGCTTCTAAGGGATCATTTGAGTGTGTCCAAAGCATTAAATCATTTCTGGAACAATTGGCTTGGCAGATTGCACAAAAACTCCAAAAGCTCAAAAGAGAGGTAAGCATCATGACTTGAATCCTCCAAAATATGCATTGCTTTGAAGTTCACTGATCATGCACACCTCATAAATGTTATATATGTTGTGTTTGAACTAATTTATCATGTAATTCATGCCTGTATCAAAGTGTAGCATAGAAAATGCAATTATAGGCCTTTTTCAAAACCACAATCGGATTTTAAGGAGGGAGTATGATATGAAAAAAATACCACCATCATTGGATTTCTTGTGAAATTCTAAGCCAGATGCATATAAATTTTGTCCCCAAACATGGAGAAATGAGAAAGTTATGGCCTTCACGTTTCTGAGCCAAAACTTGTCTTGCCTTGCCTTGGCCAAGCCTAGAAAACAAGGCAAGCCTTGTATATTTGTGTTTTCACTTCAAACAATGGATGTATCACCACCCAAGTGGTAAGGCGCGCGCCCTATAACCTTGAGGTCGTGGGTTCAAACCCCACCCATGCCATTTTGTGTTTTTTTCACATTTTTGCTATTTTTCCAATATTTTTATGTTTTATTATTTAATTGGAAAATTAATAACTCCTTCAATTTTAATTATTTTTTATTGGTTATTTTTGCAAAAAATCACAAAAATGTTGAAATATTTTATTCCACAAAAAAATTAAACTTATATTATTTATTTAATATAATTAGTATTTTTGTGAATAAATTCCCTTTTATTTGTTTTTAAACATTTAAAAATGAATATCTACTTTGAAAAATCAAAATGAAATGAGTTTTAATATCTCTTGTGATTTATCCCTCATTTTTCAAACCTTAAACAAAAATCACAAGTGGTTTATTCAAATTCATTTGGTATTTTTCATTGATTTTCTTTAAATATTTACTTTTAAAAGAAAACAAATTAGGGTTTCTTTGATTTTCACCCTCACAAATCATTTTCAAAAATCATTTGGGCCTCTAATAGAGTGTAAGACCTAACCCCCTTTTAACCTAAACAATTTTTGGGCCTCAGACATTGTATAAGTCCCTCTGTGTTAAAAGAAAAATCTCGGCGCGATCGCCATTTCAAATCAAATCATATGGTCCTCCCCTCATGTTGTAAGCCCCATTTCTTTTCTTTTCAAAATCTTTGGGCCTCTAATAGAGTGTAAAACCCAATCCTTTGTAATTACAAACCCTTTGTTGGGCCTCACTTATCGAATAAGTCCCGTTGTATTTCAAAAGTTCGGCGCGATCGTCGCCCATTTAAAAAGTAACCATCCGGGCCTCTCCTTGAGCTATAAGACCCATTCAAAATCATTTGGGCCTCTATTAGAGTGTAAGACTCAACCCCTTTGAAAACCAAACTTTTTTTGGGCCTCAGTCATTGTATAAGACCCACTGCGTTTTCAAAATCTCGGCGCAATCGCCCTTTCAAACAAAAATCATTTGGGCCTACCCTCGTGTTATAAGCCCCATTCTTTAAAAACTCTTTGGGTCTCTTTAGAGAGTGTAAGACCCATACCTTTGTACAGAAAACCTTTCTCAGGCCTCAGTCACTTGTATAAGTCCCTCTGTACAAATTCAACAGTGCGATCACTGATAAAACCCTGGGCCTCTCCTTGAGCTGTAAGCCCCAATAATCTTTTCAAAGCATTTTCTCCTTTGATTTTGTATATAATATTGTTATTAAAGTTTTCTTTGTTGAACAAACTAACAAAACAGCATGGAAGCTCTACAACCGAGTAAGTGTTTACCTGCTTTCATATGTATATAACTGTACTGTGTGGCTGTTTCGCTGTAAGTCTTCTTTCATAAACTCATATCAAATGTGTAATAATAGTATAGATATTTAGAGTTTCCCCAGCAAATACGTCTAGAACTAGACAGAACCTTACATCAACGTTAGATAACTAGATCTAAGAACTTTCCCCCCTTTTGAACAATTCATATACAGAAGGCCATTGTTCCATGTGAAACCCCTTCTGGAGCTGTTCATCAGCCTCCTCTTAGGCTTAGTACAAAGACCCAAAGGCTTCCTAAAAGCAACCCCGCCTCCTCTTGGGCGTTGTACAAGGACCCGTCGGCTTCTTAGAAGTATTCACAGCCTCCTCTTAGGCTTCAGATAATGATTCTTCCTCCGAGAATGATAGCCTCCTCTTGGGCTTCGTACAAATTGTCCCTCGACTTCTTAAAAGTTTCCAGCCTCCTCTCAGGCTTCGTACAAATTGTCCCAACGACCTCCTAGAGGTATAGGAACAGAAATTAGTCATCTTAATAGAACAGTCTTTCAAAGATTCTAGATCCTGCTACTACTGTTTCTTAAGCATAGTACAAAAGATAAAACCCGTAGACTCGAACAGTCTCAATGCCCTTTGGACTTCCCATTTCCTTAAAGAACAAGAAATAACCCTGATCCTCGAATCAAATCCCTGAGTATAACATTACTCATATAAGAACTGACTTTCTCTTTGAACCAACATACTGGACCTGTCACTCAACTGAAACAGCACCTCAGCCTCTATCTCGGGCTTTGTACGAGATACAAAAAGACTCTCTTATTGAGTCAAACAACTTTTAGCCTCTATCTCGGGCTTTGTACGAGATACAAAAAGACTCTCTTATTGAGTCGAACATCTTTTAGTCTCCATCTCGGCCTTTGTACGAGATACAAAAAGACTATCTTATTGAGTCGAACATCTTTTACCCTCCATCTCGGGCTTTGTACGAGATACAAAAAGACTCTCTCGTTGAGTCAAACAACTTTTAGCTTTCGTCTTGGGCTTCGTACAAGACACACAAAAAGACTCTCTTGTTGAGTCGACCCCTTTAGCCTCTCTCTCGGGCTTCGTACGAGACACATAAAAACACCCTCTTGTTGGGCCAATAGCCTCCTCTTAGGCTTTGTGTAAGGAAACTCCGGTTGAGCCAATCAATCTTTTAGCATCAAAGTTGTGCCTCGTTCATAGTATACAAACATCAACAACTCCTTTCCCTTCATCTAATTGCTGTAAGCGGCAAGCCTCTGGTTTATTTACATCCACGCCACTGTCCCTCTTTTAGCATGAGAAAGTCCTAAGGAAAGATGACATTGCTCTACACTGAGTTAAAGTCTTCTCCTTCAGGTTGGAAATCCCCTATAAAGGAAATTATGGCATTGCTGGATTCACATATCCCAGTTAAAGTAATCCTCCTTTATAATCAGTCACCCAACCATTGTGACAGACAGACCCTTCTTTAGAGATGACAAATTCTCTCTAAAGACAAAACCTTTTAGCTTCACATCTTGGACTTTAAACAAGATACAAATAGACCCTTCAGCTTCACATCTTGGGCTTTGAACAAGATATAAACCACCTTTCGCTTCATGTCTTGGACTTTGAACAAGACACCAAAACACCATTTCCTCCCATAGAATAGGAGGAACTACGATCGCTCTGATTTCCCTGTTTCGGAAAACGGGAATACATAGGCATAAGATTGAAAGAAAAATCTTAGCTAGAACACTAACAAAAAACCCAAAATCCCGTACCTTCATACATCAATCGAAAAGCATCAGTCCTAACATCCTACCCCTAGCAGCATCCTGTCATTTCAGCCTTAAACAAAGTAAGAAGAAAGAGGCCCCATTACCATATAGCATCCGTAACCTAACAGACCGCTGTTTAAACTCAGTATGCAAGCATGGTTAGTTGGAGACATCTATTTCCCTTCCTTCATCAACTTCAATAGGATAAAAAATGAATCGACCTGTAGTAAACCCCAAAGAGCGACAGCGCCTAAGAACTGCGTCCCAAATC
Organism: Lathyrus tuberosus; assembly: GCA_022829125.1. NCBI lineage: Eukaryota > Viridiplantae > Streptophyta > Magnoliopsida > Fabales > Fabaceae > Lathyrus > Lathyrus tuberosus. Next base: position 12,551,725 of record JALAZF010000044.1, on the reverse strand, counting down.
GCTCGCTACAATAAGGTTGAAAGAAAATAAAAGGGCAATAAAGAGAACAAGATGACAAGAGATACCCATTTTACAACTTTGGAGGATCTTTGTTGTAATGATTTGAAAAGTTTTTGATCTGCTGAATGGTATAAAGTGATCTTATCTTCTTAAATGCTTATACTTAAACTTCATGACTTGTAAAGTCTGAACACATAAACTCTTGGAACATAACTCAAAGATGGATTTTGTGGCTTTAAGAAGAGGTGTGGAAAATATTGTATGTATTAAGGAATCAAATAATGGATATATTATTATGTCAGTGGGTTAATCTCTTATATATACACTTATAGATTCATCATCATGCATTTGAGTAGAGGGAACTAAAGATTCGCCATGTTTAGCATTCTCATTAAATGACAAAATTGAATTACTCGGAGTCACATGTGATTTTTTTTTCAAATACATGAATGAGGTCAGTTTATGTGGCTTTTAAAGCTTTTTACATCAAGAGATGTGATATTCTTTTCTCTTAAAAATCCAATAGTTTTAATTTAGGTGGTAGTTAAAATGAGGGACTCAAACCTGCAGTAGCCTCCGCAATGGCAAAAAGTGAAAAAACTATCCCTTGATTTGGAGGATCTAGATCGCATAGACCTCCGGTAAAAGGACCTAACAAGTAATAGCCATTAGATTAAGCCGTCTTTAAAAAAAAGAAACAATCAATGATACCAAAACTAGGTGTAGTGGGTTTTGTTATCCATATGTAAAGAAGGCGAAAGCAAAGAGGAGGAGAGAAATTCTAAGAAGTGAGAATGGAAAGAAGGAGTTTTGCTTGCGGATCAGGCGGCATGGAGGAATCAAGATATTTGAATGGTCTTTCGAGGTTCTCTACTAATGAAATGTTTAGGGCATTTCTTATCACACCACCCTTGTTTCTTAGGCACCATCTGAATTTCCAGTTTTGCCCCCTGATTCCGGATGTGCACATCCGGACGCACCAATTTTTTTAAAAACGCTGATTATTTCTGGAAGTGCACATCCGGAAACATTCCTGATCTGCAGATCCGGAAAAAGGCAGAACATTATTTTTTTTAAAAAAATCGGTTTTTTTGCTTGGTCGCATATGTTAATAAATCGTCGCAATTTAATATACATTTGACAACATCCATATATAAAATAAAATGATATATATATATATATATAATAAATCTCTGTCAAAATACAGTGCATACATCTAATATAAATATAATACATCAAACAAAAAACTACTGCGTATGGCGAAGGATCTCTCCTGGCTCCTCTGCTCCTCTGCCCCTACCCGCCATCCTGGATCGATGTCTGCGGTACTGAAGTGCCCCCTGAGCAATCGCAATAATCCTGTCCACGGCAAGTCTGGCACCAGAGCCCTCAGGGAGGTGACCGTCCGCAATGGCCTGTTGCGTTATCTGCTCTATCTGACGACAGCGTGATAGGACATCCTGAGTTTGGTCCAGCTGAGACTGCCGCTCCTCTAATATCTCCTGATGAGCAGGTCTGGGTGGCGATCCCTCAGCAGTGGGCACTATGCATGAGTGTGAGACGGTGTAGAACCACACGATGTACCCGGCAGCAACACTCCAGTCTGTCTCCGCTCTGGTCGCCCGAGCCTCCTCCGGTACCAAGTGGGACTGGTAGTCAGCATATAGCTCATCTATCTTCCTACGGGTCAAGCCTAGAGGAGCAGATTCATGAGGCATCCTGGGGATCGTCTGCATGTAACCGAACTGACGCAAGACGCGCTCTGGTAGGTATCAGGTAGTAACGGTCGAACTGCATGCCAACCATCCTGAGAACAAACAAACCTCATCGAACGGGCGCGTCACACGGTGAGCGGCATAGGGGCAATACAAAACGTCCTCAGCAGCCATCCGATCTAGATACACTCTGAAGGGGTCCGGCACCTGGTTCCCTCTGAGCAGGACAAATGCAGCAGCACGTGGCATATCCTCAGTGTACCCCTGGGCACTCCCCCAACCAGTAATATAGGGAAAGTGCTGTAAAATCCACGCCTGAAATGGAAAACATAACATGGGTGTCAAACATTATAATGAATACAGAAAGAAAAGAAATGAAAAAATACTTAGAATATTAGATTGTTACCACGTATAGCGTACAGCTGCCTGCCACAGTCTTGGCTGCCCAGCGGCAACCATCAGAGAGCCTGGAATAGGTGAATGTCAGCGCAGCCGCCCCCCAGTTGTACCGATGGATCTCTGTCTGATCCAAAAGGTACCTGAGGTAGACGATATCAATATAATAGGCGCTGATGTCCACAAACACCTGCGCGCCTAGCAAAAACAAGTAGTAGCACCTTAGGGCACGCGTCTTGTGGATCGCCACCTCAGCTGGATCACCATCTGCCCGTCTTGCCTCTACAAGCGCCTCAGTAAATCTATCCATAAAAAATGAGAACCGGATGTGTGCGCCCCTCAACTGGTGCACCTCCGCATGTGCCTTCTCTGGGCTAGCCCCAAGCTCTGTAACCAACAACTCTATGTCGTCCGCCTTCGTCATCCTACCGTGACTCAGAAGGGTACCCGTGATCGGTAGATGTAAGAGGCACGAGATGTCGTCTAGCGTGACCGTGATCTCGCCGTACGGTAGATGGAATGAGGATGTCTCAGGGTGCCATCTCTCAACAAATGCCATCAGGATACCATACTGGATCTGGGAATACCCAATCCTAGACAGGACTCCAAGACCAGACTCCGCAAGTGCAGACGTGAACCACTCAGCCTCTAGCAGCATCTCAAACGTGTCCATAACCTTGCCCCCATGGTTATAGAACTTCTGTGAATCCTTATCCTGAAAATTTCCAAATAAAACAATGTTACAAATGAACATATTTTCAACGAATACAATTCTATAAATAAACCGAGAAAGGTTACCTGTCCTAGCCAGACAAATCTGGCAGTATGCTCAGAGTACCCCGCGAGTAGGGACATATTAGACGGTCTCCCGGGATAACCGCCCAGCTCATCGAAATCGTCATCATCGTCAACACCCTCATGTGTTGGGTGATCGCCCTCTGGAACAGGAACAGCAACAGGGGAACGAGGAGGAGCAGCTGATGGAGCTGTAGTCTCCCGACGCCTCCGAGATGTGGATGGCTGTGGTGTAGGATGTGGTGTAGGATGTCCCTCAGCTGTAGGGGCTACCCCAACTCCCTCTGCGTCGGAAGCCTCGGCTGTAGACTGCATCCGCTCATGTCGGACAGATGCGTGCTGAGCTGTCCGTCCATGTATGGTACGATCGTCTCTGCCAGCCATCTAATCTGCAAAGCATAATAAATAAATTAAATTTTGTTTAAAAATAATTAAACAAAAACAAACAAACAAGCAAAATTAAAAAAGGAAAAAAAAATAGTCTTCCGGATGTGCACATCCGGAAGGACTCCGAATTTTAAACGTTAGGTATTCCCGGATGTGCACATCCGGAGGACGCAGAATTTTAAACGTTGGGTATTTCCGGATGTGCACATCCGGAAACACTAAACGTTTCAATATTTCCGGATCTGTACATCCGGTACGTATTTTGAAGTTTAAAAGCGGCAGCCATGGCCACTGTAACAACCTGTCGCTCCCGGGATTTTCATCCAAGTACAAACGCGAAAGTGGCACCAAACAGAGTCACCAGCAATGTGTATTTATCCCATGAGAGGGAAAGGAAACACCGCATAAACCTGAGAGAAAGGAAAAGCATGGTCTTACGACCAAGAGAACTGGGTTCGGGAGTCGGTTACACGCGGGGAAGGTATTAGCACCCCCACGCGTCCATCGTACCCGATGGGATCCACGCTTGCTTGTCTCGATCAAAGGGTGTAAAGAAAGGATACCGGAAAAGGAACTGAAAGAAAGAAAGGAGAAAGAAAAGAAAAGGAACGGGAAACAAATGTAGGGAAAATAAAAGAAGTGCTCGCATGGGCCCTACCCCACTGCCTACGTATCTCATTGGGAGCGTGAGAATCAGAGCGACGTAGTTCCCCTCAATAGGGATGGATTGTTTGTGTTTTTTAGAGAACGGCTTACGTTCTAGCTCAGGTGTTGCAGGCTCGCTGGTCCGAGTGCGTTACCGTCTTGCAAGAGAACGAGTAGAAGCGCGTTCGTGCGTTGAGAATGAATGAGATGAGAAAATAATTCCCGAAGGAAAGACGTTATTGTTTGTTTTTGCCTTTTAATAGTTTTTCATTTGGTTTGCATATGATAGTGTATCTGGATCTTAATCATTGGAATGTGTACATTCTCACATTCCAAGATGGAATGAGCAAGAAGACACACTAAGAGTGAAGAAGACCCCCATACTTAGTTCCAATTGTCAAGGTTCAAACACACTAGCATATTTGTGTTTATTAAGTATTTTTGTTGATTAAGAAATGAAGAAGTGTTTTTTATTATTTGTACCTTCAACAAGCATTGCATTCAAGTCCCTCATACAAGATCGAATGTTTAACACATTGACCCAAGATGGGCTATAATGCTATACATTCTAAGATTATAAGAGAAAACCCCTTTATAATCTTTTCTTTATATGAAAGGCCTAAATGCAATAAATGCTTACCTTTATTGGATGTTTTGGATTTTCTTTAAGAGATGAGAAGAGAGACTCAAGAGAGGAGAAAAGGTAAAACCTATATGGACTAAGACTCAATCCTAATTGAAGATTAAAGGGAGTGATCCTAAAGGTTTGTGAGGTTTCAACCTAAAGTCTAAAGAAAGAAAGAATTAAACAATTCACTTCTAAAGTAGAAGATGAATTGTAATTCAAAAAGGGAAAGTAAAGAGTTATTAAAAGAAAGCACATAAATGCTTAACAAAACATAAAATGGAATTGTAGAAGAGAAAGGATAGAATTTGAATGTGGATTCCTTATCCACACTCAATTGAAACTTACCAAAGCCCCTACATGGTTAGTAAACAATAGAAACATGTATAAGGAATAAAAAGCACTTAATGCACATTAAAATTCAAAAGAATAAGATGAAAAATCAAATCTTAATATCATAACCAGAATGTGCATCATATGGATAACAAGTGAATATCATCATACAAATGCAAGTGAATAAGCAATAATCATCACCCATTAGCATTTAAACATGTTACAAGAAGAAGGAATAGATGAAAGATGGAAAGAAATGAAAAGGACATGCATAAATGGAACATATACATCAACAACCAGAATTGAAACTAAATAAAAAAAGGTTTATGAACATCTCAAAAGTATCCATGAATCAACCATCAAGACATTCAAGAAGTAATAGAAGAAGAAGTGAGATGAAAACTCAAAAAGAAGGTGCAAACAATACATGTTAGGATGCACAAAGTTCAAGTTGAAATGAACATGTGAAGATGACCTATAATGTGCAACAATTACCTATAATATCACTTGAATGACTCATACAACTATGCAAATGCTCATACAAATATGCACAAAAGAGTTCATGCAAACATGCACTAAAGTTATGATGACATGACATGTATTATGCTTCAAATGTAATGCATCAAACAAAAACCAAATGGATTCATGAAAATTATGCCAGCATATTATTGGAATGCCTAGGTCAGAAATGCATCATACATCAAGATAGCATGTAAAAATTCAGAGCAAAATGACTTCAAACAAAGCAATTAGGTCAAATTGAAACATCATGCAAAGTGGTGCAAATATAGGCATCAAAACATGTCATAAAGTGACTTAAAAAATCAAACAAAAATCATCTAGCATGCTTCAATGTATTGGTGAATCAATGCAAAAAGAACCATGTCAAAACAGTTTGTAATGAGCAAGAACAAAATTAAACAAATTCATGTATCATGCTTAGAATGCATCTAAATGGAAATTCAAAGAAAATTATGGAACAGGGGCAAAAAGGTCATAAGATCAGAAAATAAAATCACCAAAAATTTTCTAAATGTTTTATTGATGTCCATGAATTTTTGTGGAATTTTCTAATGTCATTTGATATTTATAAAAATTGAAAAGCAAACGTGTATAAAATGAAGAAAATAAAAGGAAATAGAAAACAAGAGTGGGGTGCAAATATAGTAAACCAACAGTTCAAAGTGTTTGGGCTTTTTAAAAAGGAGGTGCGAAAAGCAATCTGTCAAAGGTCCAATTACGCGTAGCACACACTAACTACCATGCATTATCAGTCAAACTAAGTCAAACCATTCACCACCATCAGATCAGGTCAAGGTCAAATCTAGGTCAAGGTAATCAAGATCAACGCGCACACTTGAATGTCCATACACACTACCATGTACCATACCACACAAAGTTTAAAAAAATTTCAGAAAATCACACGTGACATGCACATGAATTTTTATGTGTTGGCAGCATGGTAGCCATTAGATCACACTCATCCAACGGATCACATTCAAACTGGTCATAAAACCCTAACATGAAGCCATCGGCCGGAGAGGGACCTCCGGTCACCTTCTCCGGTCACTTACCACCGTCTGCAACTCACATTTCTCCAGAAAATCACAATGCATACATCAATTGAAAGCTAAGCTCACGTACATTATGAATATGCTAATGAAAATCACCAAACACATACGCACAGCAAGAACAGAGTCAATCAAATTAAGCCCTAGGTATAGAACTATGCCTCTAAGAAGCCTATCAACTAGCCAGAATCAAACTTGTGCTTCTAATAAGCTTCAATCAATGTGTAATGAACTTAAAACTCTCATGAATCGTACAGAAAAAGATGATGAATATTTACCTGATGTTGATGGAACTTTTGAACCAAGAAAAACCAGAGAATAAACTTGATACTCTTGATCTTCTATTGGCCAAATAAAGGCTTAAGCACTGAAACTTGAGCAGCGAGAGAGTGAGTAAATCGTGTGGAGAAGAATGGCGATGAAGCTTGAGCAGTGTGAGAATGAGACTCTGAAACTTGGAGAGATGAACCTCTGAACTCGTGACACAAAATGAACAAGTGAAAAACCTCCCTGAGTTATGAGCAATGTGATGTTTATATAGCCAGCCTTAACCATGGTTTAATGAGTGAGTCAAGCGAGTTGAGGGTGGTCAACTGAGTGCACCCTAACTAACTGAGTCAAGTTAGTTAGGGGCGAGTTCCTTTAGGCTTTTGTATGGTATATGGCAGCTCATGGTAAGTTACAATGTTCCTGCTGCAAAACTTCTACCACAAGCTTTCAACCTTTTCCTTTTTCATGTATGACTCGAGCAAAGGTGTAAAGAGTGCAGGCATGTGTTGGTCTTAATGAGGAAGCAAACATAAAAAACCTGTGTCATGTATTTGAGGTGTGCTTGAACCAAAATTATGCAACAAGTCATTATTGTAACAGTGGATGTTTGATGGTAAATATCTCTCATGTTAATGCATGGTTTAATGAGGTTTTGGTGTCAAATGAAAGAGGAGCTATCATGGCACAATATTGATGTTGAAAACAAGTCAAATGGAAGTGTACAAGATGATGAAAAATTGCTTGAAACAAAAGGAATCAAAACTGGTGTATGGCGTAGTAATGGGGTTGGTTGGCAAGGCAACATGGCGCCTGGGTTTTCAGCATAATCAACATGACTTGGGGCCACTATTTCTCCATCATAACTTGATCAGATGAAATTTTGCCCAACATGAACATTGAAGAGGGCATTGCAAGGAACAATATTGATTTTGACAAGTTTTTCATTTGAGGCCTTTAACCATGAGAAAAATAGGCGAATATATGGCACACCAACTGTTTGTTAAAATGACTGCGCGCGTGCCCTGAAAATCTTGGTCATGACCTAGTTTTGAACCTACTTTGCTCAAACTTTGATCAATCATATCTCACTCAATTTTTATCCAATGGAGATGTTCCACACATGGATTTGAAGCTTAAAACAAGATCTTTTGTTGTGGCCGAGTGGAATTTTCATTTGGTGCTTCCATTTTAAATGGCCTTGGTTCAAACTCTGATGCAAAATGGCCAAAACTTGCTATTTTTAGTAACCCTACTTCATCCAAAAATGGCAACTTTCTACATCTTGAATTTTTCATGATTCCTTTGGAATTTCTTGACCAAATTTTGCACATTGGACACATATAACATGAATTTCATGAATTTGGCCTCAAAAAGTCAAGAGTTGACTTTTTCCTCTGATTATTTGACTTTGCCCCAATTTCTCTGATTCTTGATCTTTCTTCCAATTGAACCACTTCTAAAACCAATTGAGATGCAATCTTCCACATACATACACTTAAGGACATATGGAATACCATGACATCAAGTTTTGTTCAAAAAATCAAAGATTCCCTGATTTAATGGGAAACCCTAGTTTTGACCCCCTTTGGTTAGGAGGAAATGGCACATCTTCCAAATCCAAGTTCCTCAGAGTATGTTGTGTATCCTCTTAAAGGATGATGAGAAATGCCACTTGAGGATGATTTTGAATCAATGAGCTATCTCTTTTGAGGATTTTCCTTCAATTTTTGGACTTCTTGCATAGTGTAGGATGTAATGCCTCAATCTCCTATTGTATCTCTTATCCTTGAGGTTGTGGATGATCAATTGAGATAGTATGAGACATGAAAGGCTTCTTGGCTTGCCTTGAGGCAACTTGACTGACCTTTTTGTGCTTTGAATGATCTCTTGATTGTCCATCCCCCACCTGATCACATGCCCTGATGGTAAGGAGGATGCCATGCTTCATTTTTCTATGTTAAATGCAATGCAATGTTAATGAGGTGGATGTGACATGATAAATGATAATGCCATGCTATGATGACAAAGAGGGAGAGCAAATTTTGGGGTATTACAGCTGCCCCTATTCAAGCGCTGTAGACCTGAATGCCTGAAAGCGATTGCTTTCGGACTTTCAAGGTATATAGTGATTGAATACCAAATATAACCAAAAATTTGCTCTGGATAGTGAAGAAGAAAAGGGATATAAACCCAACGAGACTGCTGGATTGAATCTTCGATGAAACGTCGGAGAGATCTGTCTTTTGAACGACGCCAGACGACTACTGGCTTGCCACACTGCTGGTGGACTTTAATAATGTCTTTTATGCAATTCCAGACGACTACTGGCCTGCCACACTACTGGTGGACTTTAATAATGTCTTTTATGCAATTCCAGACGACTACTGGCCTGCCACACTACTGGTGGACTTTAATAATGTCTTTTATGCAATTCCAGACGACTACTGGCCTGCCACGCTACTGGTGGACTTTGCAGCTTCGTGCCACCCGAAGATGGACTTTTGCCAATCCACTGTTGGACTTTTGCCACCCGAAGACGGACTTTTGCCAATCCACTGTTGGACTTTTAGAATATGCCACCCTTAGATGGACCTTTCGCCAATCCACTGTTGGACTTTTGCCACCCGAAGACGGACTTTTGCCAATCCACTGTTGGACTTTTGCCACCCGAAGACGGACTTTTGCCAATCCACTGTTGGACTTTTACCACCCGAAGACGGACTTTTGCCAATCCACTGTTGGACTTTTAGCTGCTTTGCCACCCGAAGATGGACTTTTGCCAATCCACTGTTGGACTTTTAGAATATGCCACCCGAAGACGGACTTTTGCCAATCCACTGTTGGACTTTTAACAATGCCAGACGACTACTGGCTTGCCACACTACGGGTGGACTTTCACAAAATTCCAATACTGGATTACACTCTGCATCCGTGTCAGACATCTCTGCCGACTTTGCTGAGGAACAATGATCAATGACTTGACTTTAGAGGTTCCTGAGAGGATAGTATCTCTGCTGGATAATGAATGAACAATCCGCCTGCTTCGAATTGTCAAGTTTGCCAAAAACAAATTGGACTTGAAGAATAATAAATCTGCTAGTAATCACTTCATCTGCTGGGGGAATGAATTCTGGTCACAGCGATTCCGCTGGGGATGAGAATTTCTTTGCATGGCGTCTTGCTAGGGAAGAAAAGTCATAAAAACTCTGCTTGAGGATCTATCCAATCCAAGACCCTTTGTAGGGGTTATCCACCTTTTGACCCGGCTGGGGAAAGACTGTGCCACCCTTGTTGAGGAATAGATTCTGCCGATCTTATAAACCTCTGCGGGGAGAACAACAACTCAGCTGGGGAGTATTGCTGACAAGATTCGATGCTGACCTTTGTGGGGATACCATGACCAGAGATACGATCTTGCTGGGTATCAGGGCTACTCTGCCAGGGATATGCAAATCCTGGTTAGAACATTCCCCTGCAACTTGCTAGGAAAGAGTCCTTTGGGGAAACTCAAAGCAAATCCACAGTAGTCTGCTGCAGAATATGACTGTCAAGCTTAGGATAAGTACCACAATGCCCCATGTTAGGCGAGCTTCCCTTTAGACAATTCCGTTAGGGACGACGAGTTTATGACAAACTCTGCTGGAGGAAACTGCTTTAAAACGTCTCGTGCTGGAGAATGCCTTTTGAGAGGATTTTACAGAAGACCAACTGTCCTCAAACTCTACTGGGGATGATCAACACTTCATGCTGGGGAACCAAACCATTTGTCCCCGAAGAGGATGTCATAAGAGGATTTTACAGAAGATTTAGCTTCTTCAAACTCCTGCGACTTCGCTGGGGATAATGACCATCAAATTCGGTGTCGACGAGACCCTTCTTTTGGGGAACCCGTGACCGTTACTGACATAGAAAAGCTTGTAGCCGTTGGAAGGACTGAATAAGAGAATCGACTTAATAAGATGCAACGGTACCCAGTTAAACTTAATTCACTGATATCGACCCGTTATGAACAATCGTCGACCGAACGATGAACGCCGATCTCCTTACCCATAATTGCCCCAGTCTTTTGCGTGGGGTGATTTATTGCCGGTCTTGTGCTTAAAATCATCTGCACCTGCTACCTGCAACAAAAGACTATGCCCACATGCCCCGAATATTGCGTGGCCAGAATCCACCATCCGGGAATATTCAACATTCGAAGTAATTTCAAATGTTTTTTCTGCGCATGTTATGGCAAGGCTGCCATGTTTTTCAAATGCAATGTTTTATCAAAAATTAGGACGTTTTTGTAAACAAAGCAATAAAACAAAAATAGAAAACTTTTTATTGAAATTCAATTTATTGACTGAGAGCCCAGAATAGGCAATTACATCCGGAAGCAATCCCTGGAAAGAGGTGATCGCTGAAAATTGAGAAAAGAAACTATCCTAATGGCAATGTGAAAACGGAATTCCACTGAGTTTCCATTCTGTTATGACCAGTATGTCTTCAAAACTCCCCGACCTTGCCTTCTGAGGAATGATCGGACCGATTCCTATCCTTCAGAACGTCAGTTGTTCAAACGGTAATGGGGGATAGATAACTCAAACCGTAGTCATTCGCTTAAATCCCTCTTTTGTGTGGACCGCCCTTTCAGGTTTTCGATCCACCAGGATACCCTTTTTTGCCTAAGTTGCCCTTTCGGGTTTTCAACTTACCGGGTGTACAAATTTTTTCAATTATATCCCTAATTTTTGCCCGAACCTTATTCTGTTTTTGGTTCGCCGGGATGCCCTTTTTTGCCTGGATTTTTTTTTATTCTTATTATCCAGCGGGTCTATTCATGCGAAGTATTTTTTGACTACGTCCGAGTTGACAGGGGATGAAAAGTCTTCGCCATCCATGGTTGTAAGCAATAAAGCTCCGCCCGAAAAGACCTTTTTAACCACGAATGGACCTTCATAATTAGGAGTCCATTTGCCCCTGTGATCTGTATTGGGAGGAAGGATCCTTTTGAGTACCACATCTCCGACTTTATAAACCCGAGGACGCACCTTCTGGTCAAATGCCTGTTTCATTCTGCGCTGATATAGTTGCCCATGACATACAGCCGCCAATCGCTTTTCCTCAATAAGGCTCAGCTGATCAAATCTGGCTCGTACCCATTCAGCTTCATCTAGCTTAACATCCATCATGACTCTGAGGGACGGAATCTCTACTTCAACCGGTAGCACTGCCTCCATACCATATACAAGTGAGAATGGGGTTGCCCCAGTGGACGTGCGTACCGACGTTCGATACCCATGCAAAGCAAATGGTAACATCTCATGCCAATCTTTGTACGTGACAACCATCTTCTGTACAATCTTCTTGATATTTTTGTTGGCCGCTTCGACCGCGCCATTCATCTTTGGGCGGTACGGAGAAGAATTGTGATGTTCGATTTTGAAGTCCCGGCATAACTCAGCCATCATCTTATTATTCAAATTAGAACCATTATCAGTAATGATTCTTTCGGGAACTCCATATCGGCAAATGATATCCCGTTTTAAGAAACGAGCGACCACTTGTTTTGTAACATTGGCATAGGATGCGGCTTCAACCCATTTGGTGAAGTAATCAATTGCCACCAAGATGAAACGATGACCATTGGAAGCTGTGGGCTCAATCTTTCCGATCATATCAATGCCCCACATGGCAAACGGCCAAGGCGACGACATGATACTCAACGGATTTGGAGGCACATGCACCTTGGCTGCATAGATCTGGCATTTATGGCATTTGCGGGCATATTTGCAACAATCTGACTCCATAGTCAACCAATAATATCCCGACCTTAACAACTTTTTAGCCATTGCCTGCCCTCCGGCATGGGTACCGAAAGAGCCTTCGTGCACTTCAATCATCAACAAGTCTGCTTCATGTCTATCCACACATCTAAGCAGGACCGTGTCAAAATTTCTTTTATACAGCACGCCATCTTTGTTCAAGAAGAAACTACCAGCTAACCTTCTCAACGTCTTCCTATCTTTGGACGATGCCCCGGGCGGGTACTCTTGACTTTTTAAGAAACACTTAATGTCATAAAACCATGGCTTGTCATCAGACGCTGCATCGACCGCAAACACAAATGCTGGTCTGTCAATGCGGGATACCTCAATCTTAGGTACATGGTTCCATCCTTGCACTTTGATCATGGAAGACAAAGTGGCCAAGGCATCCGCGAACCTATTCTCATCTCGAGGAATATGGTACAGTTTCACTGTTGTGAAAAATGTCAGCAATCTCCTCGTATAATCTCTATACGGCACTAGATTTGCTTGGTGCGTGTACCAACTCCCTTTCACTTGATTGATTACCAAAGCTGAATCACCAAATATATCAAGGGTCTTAATCCGTAGATTAATCGCCTCCTCGATCCCCATTATACAAGCTTCGTACTCTGCTTCATTGTTGGTGCATCCGAAAGTTATTCGGGCAGTGAACGGCATATGAACACCTTCCGGCGTGATAAGAACTGCTCCAACTCCGCACCCATTCATATTGACAGCCCCATCAAACATCAGACTCCATTTGGATTCAGGGTCTGGCCCCTCCTCCGGAAGTGGTTCCTCGCAGTCCTTAGCTTTGAGAAACATGATGTCCTCATCAGGGAAGTCAAACTTCATGGGTTGGTAATCATCAATCGGCTGTTGCGCGAGATAGTCGGACAAGATACTTCCTTTGATGGCCTTTTGTGAAGTGTACTGAATGTCATACTCTGTCAAGACCATTTGCCACCGTGCAACTCTGCCTGTCAATGCTGGTTTCTCGAAAATATACTTGATAGGATCCATTTTTGAAATCAACAAGGTCGTGTGCCTAACCATATATTGCCTCAATCGCTTAGCGGCCCATGCAAGCGCACAGCATGTCTTTTCAAGCATTGAGTATCGGGACTCACAATCATTGAACTTTTTGCTCAGGTAGTAAATAGCATGCTCCTTCCTACCTGTCTCGTCATGTTGACCGAGAACACAACCCATGGAACCTTCAAGCACTGTCAGATACATTATCAGCGGTCTCCCTTCAACTGAAGGCATTAAAATCGGAGGTTCCTGCAAGTATTCTTTTATCTTATCGAATGCCAATTGGCAATCGTCATTCCACCTGACCGTTTGATCTTTCCTCAACAATTTAAATATTGGTTCACACGTGGCTGTTAGGTGAGATATGAACCTCGCAATGTAGTTCAATCTACCCAAGAAACCACGAACCTCTTTTTCTGTTCTCGGTTCAGGCATTTCTTGTATTGCTTTCACCTTGGCAGGATCAACCTCGATTCCTCTTTCGCTCACAATGAAACCCAGTAACTTTCCAGAACGTACCCCAAACGTGCACTTGTTTGGGTTTAATCTCAGACGGAACTTTCTCAACCTTTCAAACAGCTTTTTCAGGTTAGTCAGATGTTCCTCTTCGGTTCTCGACTTGGCAATCATATCATCTACATAACATTCGATCTCCTTATGAATCAAGTCATGAAACAATGTCACCATCGCCCGCTGGTACGTTGCCCCTGCGTTTTTCAAACCAAAAGGCATTACTTTATAACAATATGTACCCCACGGAGTAATGAACGTGGTCTTCTCCATATCTTCAGGTGCCATCTTGATCTGGTTGTACCCGGAGAAACCGTCCATAAATGAGAACACTGAAAACTGAGCTGTATTATCGACCAGCACATCAATATGAGGTAGTGGAAAATCATCTTTCGGGCTAGCTTTATTAAGATCTCGATAATCCACACACATTCTCACTTTTCCATCTTTCTTCGGTACTGGCACGATGTTGGCTACCCATGGAGGATACTTTGTCACAGCAAGAAAACCAGCGTCCCACTGCTTCTGGACTTCCTCCTTAATCTTTAAAGCCATGTCGGGGTGAGTCCGACGAAGTTTCTGCTTGACTGGCGGACATTCTTCTCTCAATGGTAGCCTGTGCACGACAATATCCGTATCCAACCCCGGCATGTCTTGATACGACCAGGCGAAGACGTCAACATACTCGCGCAACATTTCCGTCAAAGTTTGCTTCACATCTGCTTGCAAGCTGGCACCAATCCTGATCTCTTTTTTGGCGTCCTTGGTACCAATATTGATGATGTCTACAGTCTCCTGATGAGGCTGGATGACCCTTTCCTCTTGTTTCAACAATCTGGCCAGTTCTTCAGGGAGTTCACAATCTTTCTCATCCCCTTCTTCGGCTTGATAAATCGGATTGTCAAAGTCATACATAGCCATATCAAAATCGTTATCAGTGGTATCCGGAGGATCAAGTCTGCATGAACGGGTTCATGCCTTATTTTAGAATTTATTTTTAAGCAAAACAAAAGAAAATGAAACATTGCCATTTTATTTTTTTTGTGCAAAAATAAAAACTGAAAGACAGAGAACAAAATTTGATTGCAAAACGTCCTTTATTAATGATTAAACATTGCGAATGCAACCATGGTGGCCCTACAAATGAATCTATACGCCTTGGGCAGAGCGCAAGATTTTGACATGCATTATGGTTAGAAAAAACAAAGAAAAATTACTCTGTTTGAAGAGTAACCCGGATGACTTCTTCAACGGACCAGTTTTGCACTTGTTGTCCCGGAGCACGAGGGCGTACCCAGTTGTCCAGGTCACAATTACTGTCAACACTATCCTCTGTGGCTGCACAAGACTGGTCCGTGTAGATAATTCCCCCACTATTGAAAGTAATGGGTCCCCTGCTCCCCGCATCTGAAGTTGTAGAGGGATGATAACTAATACCAAATTTATCTTCCTTCATTGGGGTCTCTATCAACCTGCCCCAACCTTGGGCGTTGCCTGCCCTGACGACTTCGACAGCTTGTTTGTAAGATGAAATGGAGGTACCGGCCCCAGCTGGTACAGAAGAAGACTCAGGTGCATCGTCAATGTTGACTGCTTCAAATGATTGGCACAGCATCTCATGAATTTCCCCATCCATTTCAATGTACTTGAACGTGGATAAGTGACTCACAAAGATGTCTTCTTCCCCACACACTGTCACAACCTGCCCTTCAAACTCATACTTCAGCTTTTGATGTAGAGTAGAAGTAACAGCCCCGGCTCCGTGAATCCAAGGGCGTCCCAATAGGCAGCTATATGCAGGTTGTATGTCCATTACATGGAACGTGGATTTGAATACATGTGGTCCAATTTGTACGGGCAATTCCACCTCACCAAACACAGATCGTCTAGTTCCATCGAATGCTCTGACCACCAATTCACTAGGCCTTAAGATCAAACCGTCAACTTCCAGCTTCATTAATGCCTTCTTGGGCAAGACATTGAGTGATGAACCAGTGTCTACCAGTACATGAGATAACACTGCGCCCTTACACTCCATCGTGATATGCAAAGCCTTATTATGGTTTCTTCCTTCAACAGTCAAATCTCTACTTGTAAAGCCCAAGCCATGGCTAACATTAACATTGGAGATTACGCCCTCGAGCTGATTAACAGTAATTTCTTGTGGCACGTACGCACTCTTCAACACTTTCAACAACGCCTGCCGGTGCGCATCAGAGCACATCAATAGTGACAAGATTGAAATCTTTGAAGGGGTCTGATTCAGTTGGTCCACAATCTTATAATCGCTTTTCTTGATTATCTTCATAAATTCTTCCATTTCCTTATCGAAAGTAATCTTTGTCTCTGCTTCAGGTGTGGGCGCATTTTCAACCACCTGTTTACCTTTAGCCTTTGCTGCGGCTTCTGCCTCTTTATCACTTCTCAAGGTTGGGGGAGCGAACAACCTTCCACTCCTTGTAAAACCCCCTACACCCCCTACGTTATCAATATTTGGGCTGACTGACGACTCAACTTCCTGCTTTTTACCTTCGTAATATACATCTGCCCCATAGTGCCATGGGATAGCCTTCGTAGACGTGAACGGAATTGGTCCTGGTACCGTGATAGTGACAGGACTGGGCCTTTCTGGCGCAACACTCGCCACGGGAACTGCATTGACCGGCATTTGAATCTCAGCGGGAGTGTAATAGATGGTCACGGTTGATATCTCATCAGTGTCTTTCACGACTCTGTCGAACTGTAGACATCCTTCATCGATCAGATTCTGTAAACCCATCTTCAACTTATCACAGCCGTTCTCCTGATTCATACACTCAGAGCACTCTTGATTACAGCCCGGGAACACCCGTCCCTTCAATAAACGATCTTTTACCACCAACAAAGAAGTTTTCACTTGATGGATATCTGTCACCAGGTTCAATCTCCTCCCATCTTCAATAGCGTACACATTTGCTGCACTATGATCAGGCATGGGATGCTGAGTAATATTAGGAGCGGGAGAGAAATTGATGGCTTTAGCATCAATCAAATCTTGTACTTTATGATGGAAAGCCCAACATTTTTCAATGGAGTGCCCCTGAGCACCTGAGTGGAACTCACAACGAGCATTAGCATCGAAGTTAGGTGGCAGGTTTCCAGCAACCGGAGCTTTCATAGTACGGAGTTCTACCAACTTTAACTCGAGTAGCCGGGGCAACAGCGCGGCATAAGTCATAGGGAGAGGATCCATCTTACGATCCCTCTGTCTAGACCTTTGCTGGAAAAAAGGTTGTTGCTGTTGAACTTGTTGTTGGGGTTGTTGTTTCTGAACAGACGGTGTGGGGATTGTTACAGCATCTACCTGATAATAAGCTCGAGAACGCCCTCTGCCTCGTCCTCTAAACACAGCATTCGTATCACCTTCTCGTCTTTTCTGGTTACTAGCAAACGGTTTCTTCGTCCCCGAAGAGCCAGCCCCACTCACATCCTGGATCTTTCCAAGCTTTAACAGACTTTCTATTCTTTCTCCCGCAATCACAATATCAGCAAATCCAGTTGACGGACAAGCAGCTAATCTATCCAGATAGGCCCCTTGCAAGGTGCCCATGAACATATCTGCCATTTCTCTGTCTGACAAGGGAGGTTGGACCTGGGCAGCCATTTCCCTCCACCTCTGTGCATATTCTTTGAAACTCTCCTTGGCATTCTGGGACAATCCCTGCAATTGGGTGCGGTTGGGCGCCATGTCGATATTATACTGGTATTGCTTCAGGAACGCTTCTGCCAGATCTTTCCAATTCTTCACAGCAGCTCTATTCAACTTCATGTACCAGGTCAAGGATGCCCCAGCCAGACTGTCCTGAAAATAGTGCATCCATAGCTTCTCGTCATCCGTATGGGCTGAAATCTTCCCAAAGTAAGCTTGAAGATGCGTTTGGGGACACGCATTGCCATGATACTTATCAAAAGTGGGAGGTTTGAATTTAGGGGGAATTCTGACTCCTGAGACCAGCCCCAAGCTGGTAACATCAATACCCATAGAGTTCTTGCATTCTATGGCCCTGATCTTTTCTGCTAACTCCTCATACCTTCGATCACCTTGATTACCCACATCAGCATCTAGTAGAGTAAATTGGTCTTCCAGAGTATCTTCAAGAGTAACACCAGCATGCCTACCATTTCCATTACCCCGATTGTTACCACCAGGAGGAGGGTTGCCACCGGGAGGAGGGATGCCGTGTCCCTGTGAATTGTCATGTTGATCACCTTCGGGCCCATTGTCTGGACGCTCGACCAGAAGCCTCAACCTCTCCTGATTTTACGCCATGCCAGTCATGAGGGTCATGAACTGGTCCATACGCGCCCTCATTTCGGCCAAATCACTCTGCACTTGATCCATGATTCTTACTTGATTTCTTCGCGTCGAATATCGGTGAATATGATTCTCCGCTATACTGCCTGAAACCAAATAAAGGTTAGAGACCCTGCAACGAGTACCTGAAAAGCAAGTAACAAAAATGCAAAATGATATGCAATGCCATGCAATGCCATGTTTGTCATTTCCGAGGTGCTTTATACCCTGATTCCAATCCAACCACAGAAATCTGAAGACCAGAAATTGTGATATAAAGAGACGTGTCGTGGTCATGTGCTTGTGTGCGGCTATCTGATAAGAAATAATCCTGAATAAAACTGCTCATACTCATTCAACAAAATATTCAAGTACATTTAAGAAAGGTTCAACCGCAAATGCAATACAAGGAAAAAAATGGATCCATCAACAAGCCTGATGGTAGCCATTAACAACAAAATACAGGGAAAAGAACATCAATCTGACAATTCCACATCCTTCAGCTTATCACTTGAATACTTGATTTCCTCAAAAAGTATACGGGTACGCTGGTGATTCGGCTTTTCAATCATCTCTTTGATCAAGACATCCCTTTTCTCAAGAGCTTCAGTTAAAGAACCCATATGCAGCATCAGAGCTTCGTCATCACACACTCCTTTGTGTCTCTTTATGCCGGCTTGCGTCTTGAGTATCTCCCTTTCTATCATGACTTCTTCAAGCTCTTTCTTGGTATTCTTCAACTGGCTTCTAGCTTCTTCTAACTGTTCTTGACTTTTATCGAGACTTTCCCGATACTTTCTCCTCTGCTCATGTGCCTTTTTAAGCTCCTCGTCTTTAGTCTTCGACTGATCCTTTAACTCGGCATTTTCAATTCTGACTTCATCCCAAGCTTGACGAAGTTGAGCTAATGAATCCTTGCTTCGGGCTAAAGCCTGTTTTGTAATCTTGTGAGCCTGACTAGTGTCATCTGCTCCCAAAGTAAGTTTCCGAAAGTACCGAGCTCGGTCATCAAAATCTTCCTCTTTGTCAGCCAAGGTTTTTTCCGCTTTCAAGGCTCTCTTTTCCAACTCTTTGTTGTCAGCTAGAGCTTTCTGAAGACATCTGCTCATTCCAGAATTCTCTATCTGCAACTCTCTGACCATTTTCTTCCACTTCTCACATTCTTCAATAGCCACCATAGTGGGTTGTTCTGGCTGTACTGCACATAAAAGAGGTCCCCTTGAA
Organism: Lathyrus tuberosus; assembly: GCA_022829125.1. Classification (NCBI taxonomy): domain Eukaryota; kingdom Viridiplantae; phylum Streptophyta; class Magnoliopsida; order Fabales; family Fabaceae; genus Lathyrus; species Lathyrus tuberosus. The sequence continues at coordinate 12,532,094 of JALAZF010000044.1, read as the reverse complement.
AAGGGTAAAAGCAATTCCTTTACTTTCGTCTCAATCCACCTGTCATATTCAGGATAAGATCTACAATCTCCTTTTCCAAAAACTGCTTTTCCAATTTTGTGCTTATCTTTCCAAGCATTCACTACTTCTACCACCTTCGCATCTTTAGTTCCTGTAAAGAATAAAGATTCTTCCACATCTTGCTCTGTAGGAGGATCCCTGGAAGCATACCCAAACTGTCGGATGGCCAAAACTGGATTATAATTGATCCCTCCTTTTCTGCCAATCAAAGGCACATTTGGAAAATTTCCGCATCTTGTGACAAGCTCTATTCTCAACAACCGGTGATCAAACCATACAATGTTATCAGCAGTTAAACTCATCAATCGTTTAGACCATTTCGCCACATCTTTGGTTTCCACAAAGGCACCTGTCTGAGGCAAATGTTTGAAAAACCAATGACTCAGCAGTGGAGTACAACAACTAACAGATCCTCCCCTCCTTTTCTCATTCTTATAGTGCACGGAATGATAAAAATCTCCTAACAAAGTAGGGACTGGATTTTTAAGAACGAAAACTCTTGTCGCTTGCATATCCACAAAGTCTTGCTGATTGGGAAAGAAAACTAGGCCATATATGCAGAGAGCCAGAATGGAATTGTAAACCGTCCAATTTTTAGCACTTGCAGCCTCTTGGGCCTGTCCAGACAGAAATTCTAAATGAAATCCGCTAACTCCATTTTTACTGCTCACACCACTCTTTATCACTGCCTGATCCATTTGTAAAGCAGCAGCAATTTCTTTTACGCTGGGAGAACTACCAGAGAAGAATGGTATTGCCGACGTGATCGGAATTCCCAAAATAAATGAGAATTCTTCCAGTGTTGGCATCAAAATGTAATCTGAAAAAAGAAAGCACCTCAACGAAGGCTCGTAGAACTGCAGCAGAGTGTGCAAGGCATCATGTTCATACTTGGTGATTGTACGGACCATCCCAACCAAATTCCCGTAGCTCTTCTGAAACCTATCAAGAATACCCGGACCAGCCATATCTATAACTTTGAGCAATGAATCCAAGACAGGATCTGGAAACTTGTAAGACACATTGTTCTTTCTCTCGGCAACAATCTCTGTTGAACCCATGGATTGGAATCAGAAATGTATTATGCACCTGAAAATGACAAACATAACTGTTATGATATGATAATGCAATGCAAGAGGGCTTGTGATCAGGTAATCCAGTGTCGGTGTCTGTATTGAACTGTGTGCACTGTGTCTCTGTACTGAATCTGGCAATATCTGAGATGAACACTTAAATCACTGTCATAGGATACAATGTCTGAAATCATCATAGAATCACAAGTAAGGTAGGTAGGAGGCTGGGTTTCCTGCAAACCTGTAAACATCCCGCCCATACTCACGTGTGGTTCTTAGAAAATAAGGCTTGTCAGCTTCGGAGGTTTGAGAAGCAATAGCACATTCAGCCCGTAGGATACAATGCTATGCCAATCAAAGAGGTCGTCCACTGACTCCCCTTAGAAAATAAAAGTCATCCTATGCAAGTTCCAAAGTGGGCCCTCGGGTGCGAATGGGTTTGCCACAGAATGTGGTCTGCCATTGTCACCACTAAAGAGGGATATTTCCACTAAGGTCCTCATGATCGGTCACTAGAGTCGACAGCTCTCTAGATCTACATCCTAGAATACGCAAGATGCGCATGCCACGACGTGTCCCAAGATAGCCTCGTCTAGCCGTGAATTTCGTGAACACCCAACGCACTCCAAACGGCACGTAGGTCCCACTACTCTCCACTCTAATTCTAAGTGTATACTCAAGCCTGTGTAATGGGCTTATCTCTCAGAAATCCCATCCCGCCAAACAGAAAATAGCACAGTCCAACACAACAGTAATAATATGATGTGTAATGCTAAAAAGCAGTAAATACAGTAATGTACAGTAAAGCAGTAAATAACCATACAATAAAATGGTAAATATAGCACAACAGTAAACACCCAATGAAAGAAAAACAGACAAGCGCTAGGATTGACTTGCTTAGGATGGACCAGCAATAGGTCAACCTCTTGTCCCCAGCAGAGTCGCCAGCTGTCGCTCCCGGGATTTTCATCCAAGTACAAACGCGAAAGTGGCACCAAACAGAGTCGCCAGCAATGTGTATTTATCCCATGAGAGGGAAAGGAAACACCGCATAAACCTGAGAGAAAGGAAAAGCATGGTCTTACGACCAAGAGAACTGGGTTCGGGAGTCAGTTACGCGCGGGGAAGGTATTAGCACCCCCACGCGTCCATCGTACCCGATGGGATCCACGCTTGCTTGTCTCGATCAAAGGGTGTAAAGAAAGGATACCGGAAAAGGAACTGAAAGAAAGAAAGGAGAAAGAAAAGAAAAGGAACGGGAAACAAATGTAGGGAAAATAAAAGAAGTGCTCGCATGGGCCCTACCCCACTACCTACGTATCTCATTGGGAGCGTGAGAATCAGAGCGACGTAGTTCCCCTCAATAGGGATGGATTGTTTGTGTTTTTTAGAGAACGGCTTACGTTCTAGCTCAGGTGTTGCAGGCTCGCTGGTCCGAGTGCGTTACCGTCTTGCAAGAGAACGAGTAGAAGCGCGTTCGTGCGTTGAGAATGAATGAGATGAGAAAAGAATTCCCGAAGGAAAGACGTTATTGTTTGTTTTTGCCTTTTAATAGTTTTTCATTTGGTTTGCATATGATAGTGTATCTGGATCTTAATCATTGGAATGTGTACATTCTCACATTCCAAGATGGAATGAGCAAGAAGACACACTAAGAGTGAAGAAGACCCCCATACTTAGTTCCAATTGTCAAGGTTCAAACACACTAGCATATTTGTGTTTATTAAGTATTTTTGTTGATTAAGAAATGAAGAAGTGTTTTTTATTATTTGTACCTTCAACAAGCATTGCATTCAAGTCCCTCATACAAGATCGAATGTTTAACACATTGACCCAAGATGGGCTATAATGCTATACATTCTAAGATTATAAGAGAAAACCCCTTTATAATCTTTTCTTTATATGAAAGGCCTAAATGCAATAAATGCTTACCTTTATTGGATGTTTTGGATTTTCTTTAAGAGATGAGAAGAGAGACTCAAGAGAGGAGAAAAGGTAAAACCTATATGGACTAAGACTCAATCCTAATTGAAGATTAAAGGGAGTGATCCTAAAGGTTTGTGAGGTTTCAACCTAAAGTCTAAAGAAAGAAAGAATTAAACAATTCACTTCTAAAGTAGAAGATGAATTGTAATTCAAAAAGGGAAAGTAAAGAGTTATTAAAAGAAAGCACATAAATGCTTAACAAAACATAAAATGGAATTGTAGAAGAGAAAGGATAGAATTTGAATGTGGATTCCTTATCCACACTCAATTGAAACTTACCAAAGCCCCTACATGGTTAGTAAACAATAGAAACATGTATAAGGAATAAAAAGCACTTAATGCACATTAAAATTCAAAAGAATAAGATGAAAAATCAAATCTTAATATCATAACCAGAATGTGCATCATATGGATAACAAGTGAATATCATCATACAAATGCAAGTGAATAAGCAATAATCATCACCCATTAGCATTTAAACATGTTACAAGAAGAAGGAATAGATGAAAGATGGAAAGAAATGAAAAGGACATGCATAAATGGAACATATACATCAACAACCAGAATTGAAACTAAATAAAAAAAGGTTTATGAACATCTCAAAAGTATCCATGAATCAACCATCAAGACATTCAAGAAGTAATAGAAGAAGAAGTGAGATGAAAACTCAAAAAGAAGGTGCAAACAATACATGTTAGGATGCACAAAGTTCAAGTTGAAATGAACATGTGAAGATGACCTATAATGTGCAACAATGACCTATAATATCACTTGAATGACTCATACAACTATGCAAATGCTCATACAAATATGCACAAAAGAGTTCATGCAAACATGCACTAAAGTTATGATGACATGACATGTATTATGCTTCAAATGTAATGCATCAAACAAAAACCAAATGGATTCATGAAAATTATGCCAGCATATTATTGGAATGCCTAGGTCAGAAATGCATCATACATCAAGATAGCATGTAAAAATTCAGAGCAAAATGACTTCAAACAAAGCAATTAGGTCAAATTGAAACATCATGCAAAGTGGTGCAAATATAGGCATCAAAACATGTCATAAAGTGACTTAAAAAATCAAACAAAAATCATCTAGCATGCTTCAATGTATTGGTGAATCAATGCAAAAAGAACCATGTCAAAACAGTTTGTAATGAGCAAGAACAAAATTAAACAAATTCATGTATCATGCTTAGAATGCATCTAAATGGAAATTCAAAGAAAATTATGGAACAGGGGCAAAAAGGTCATAAGATCAGAAAATAAAATCACCAAAAATTTTCTAAATGTTTTATTGATGTCCATGAATTTTTGTGGAATTTTCTAATGTCATTTGATATTTATAAAAATTGAAAAGCAAACGTGTATAAAATGAAGAAAATAAAAGGAAATAGAAAACAAGAGTGGGGTGCAAATATAGTAAACCAACAGTTCAAAGTGTTTGGGCTTTTTAAAAAGGAGGTGCGAAAAGCAATCTGTCAAAGGTCCAATTACGCGTAGCACACACTAACTACCATGCATTATCAGTCAAACTAAGTCAAACCATTCACCACCATCAGATCAGGTCAAGGTCAAATCTAGGTCAAGGTAATCAAGATCAACGCGCACACTTGAATGTCCATACACACTACCATGTACCATACCACACAAAGTTTAAAAAAATTTCAGAAAATCACACGTGACATGCACATGAATTTTTATGTGTTGGCAGCATGGTAGCCATTAGATCACACTCATCCAACGGATCACATTCAAACTGGTCATAAAACCCTAACATGAAGCCATCGGCCGGAGAGGGACCTCCGGTCACCTTCTCCGGTCACTTACCACCGTCTGCAACTCACATTTCTCCAGAAAATCACAATGCATACATCAATTGAAAGCTAAGCTCACGTACATTATGAATATGCTAATGAAAATCACCAAACACATACGCACAGCAAGAACAGAGTCAATCAAATTAAGCCCTAGGTATAGAACTATGCCTCTAAGAAGCCTATCAACTAGCCAGAATCAAACTTGTGCTTCTAATAAGCTTCAATCAATGTGTAATGAACTTAAAACTCTCATGAATCGTACAGAAAAAGATGATGAATATTTACCTGATGTTGATGGAACTTTTGAACCAAGAAAAACCAGAGAATAAACTTGATACTCTTGATCTTCTATTGGCCAAATAAGGCTTAAGCACTGAAACTTGAGCAGCGAGAGAGTGAGTAAATCGTGTGGAGAAGAATGGCGATGAAGCTTGAGCAGTGTGAGAATGAGACTCTGAAACTTGGAGAGATGAACCTCTGAACTCGTGACACAAAATGAACAAGTGAAAAACCTCCCTGAGTTATGAGCAATGTGATGTTTATATAGCCAGCCTTAACCATGGTTTAATGAGTGAGTCAAGCGAGTTGAGGGTGGTCAACTGAGTGCACCCTAACTAACTGAGTCAAGTTAGTTAGGGGCGAGTTCCTTTAGGCTTTTGTATGGTATATGGCAGCTCATGGTAAGTTACAATGTTCCTGCTGCAAAACTTCTACCACAAGCTTTCAACCTTTTCCTTTTTCATGTATGACTCGAGCAAAGGTGTAAAGAGTGCAGGCATGTGTTGGTCTTAATGAGGAAGCAAACATAAAAAACCTGTGTCATGTATTTGAGGTGTGCTTGAACCAAAATTATGCAACAAGTCATTATTGTAACAGTGGATGTTTGATGGTAAATATCTCTCATGTTAATGCATGGTTTAATGAGGTTTTGGTGTCAAATGAAAGAGGAGCTATCATGGCACAATATTGATGTTGAAAACAAGTCAAATGGAAGTGTACAAGATGATGAAAAATTGCTTGAAACAAAAGGAATCAAAACTGGTGTATGGCGTAGTAATGGGGTTGGTTGGCAAGGCAACATGGCGCCTGGGTTTTCAGCATAATCAACATGGCTTGGGGCCACTATTTCTCCATCATAACTTGATCAGATGAAATTTTGCCCAACATGAACATTGAAGAGGGCATTGCAAGGAACAATATTGATTTTGACAAGTTTTTCATTTGAGGCCTTTAACCATGAGAAAAATAGGCGAATATATGGCACACCAACTGTTTGTTAAAATGACTGCGCGCGTGCCCTGAAAATCTTGGTCATGACCTAGTTTTGAACCTACTTTGCTCAAACTTTGATCAATCATATCTCACTCAATTTTTATCCAATGGAGATGTTCCACACATGGATTTGAAGCTTAAAACAAGATCTTTTGTTGTGGCCGAGTGGAATTTTCATTTGGTGCTTCCATTTTAAATGGCCCTGGTTCAAACTCTGATGCAAAATGGCCAAAACTTGCTATTTTTAGTAACCCTACTTCATCCAAAAATGGCAACTTTCTACATCTTGAATTTTTCATGATTCCTTTGGAATTTCTTGACCAAATTTTGCACATTGGACACATATAACATGAATTTCATGAATTTGGCCTCAAAAAGTCAAGAGTTGACTTTTTCCTCTGATTATTTGACTTTGCCCCAATTTCTCTGATTCTTGATCTTTCTTCCAATTGAACCACTTCTAAAACCAATTGAGATGCAATCTTCCACATACATACACTTAAGGACATATGGAATACCATGACATCAAGTTTTGTTCAAAAAATCAAAGATTCCCTGATTTAATGGGAAACCCTAGTTTTGACCCCCTTTGGTTAGGAGGAAATTGCACATCTTCCAAATCCAAGTTCCTCAGAGTATGTTGTGTATCCTCTTAAAGGATGATGAGAAATGCCACTTGAGGATGATTTTGAATCAATGAGCTATCTCTTTTGAGGATTTTCCTTCAATTTTTGGACTTCTTGCATAGTGTAGGATGTAATGCCTCAATCTCCTATTGTATCTCTTATCCTTGAGGTTGTGGATGATCAATTGAGATAGTATGAGACATGAAAGGCTTCTTGGCTTGCCTTGAGGCAACTTGACTGACCTTTTTGTGCTTTGAATGATCTCTTGATTGTCCATCCCCCACCTGATCACATGCCCTGATGGTAAGGAGGATGCCATGCTTCATTTTTCTATGTTAAATGCAATGCAATGTTAATGAGGTGGATGTGACATGATAAATGATAATGCCATGCTATGATGACAAAGAGGGAGAGCAAATTTTGGGGTATTACACAACCAAAAGGGCATTTTTATGCCCTGATCGTCCGTTTGAAGCAGTAAAAATGACCTACATTGTCTCTAACCTATGTTATTCATACAATCTAACAATTTCTACACCTAAATGTCTACTCTAAATCGATTACTCGAAAATTACTCTGAAACTCTAAAATTTGAAAACTTACCGATTAAAATGTGATACGGAGGATTTGGAGTGTGTTGATCGTTATAGCAGTTGCTCTGCGCCGAACTCGAGTGGAAAAAATCGAGATTTGTGGTGATTGAAAATTTGAGAGTTTGAGAGAGTTTGAGAAGGAGTGGAAATGGAAAGGTGAATAATGAGGGGTGAAGAACGTCTGACGCGAACTAATAAGAAATACTTTCGGATGTGCACATCAGAATTCTTTCCGGATATGCATATCTGGAAAATCTCTACGATTTTTAAAAATTTGGTGCGTCCGGATGTGCACATCCGGAATAGAGGGGCAAAAAAATTATTTCACGTGGTGCCTAAGAAACTTGGGTGATGCATTAAGAAATTGTCAATGTTTAATCACTTACTGTTGATGGATGATGGATTTTACGGAGGTGGTGGATTGAGATGTTTTTTGAGGTGGATTTGGAGGAGGTGAGGTTTAGAAGGAGTTTGTCTAAGAATAAAGTGTTTCGGAATTGGAGGTTTTAAGATGTTGGTGATGGTTGTGAGATATTGAAAAGACCCTATACATTTTTTGAGGTATGGATGACTAAACTTTGCTTCCAATTTAAGACTACTAGTATGGCATAAACCTTACTTCCAATTTAAGACTACTAGTATGTCATGGCATCAAACCTTTTCAGATAAAAATGTAAAACGATCTCATAAACCCAAACCCAATTTAATTTATAGAAATTCATTAATAGCATATCCATCTTATAACGTATTCACCTTTTTAATAGTTTGTCTTCGAGTATATTAAAACATAGTCTCTTGAGTAGTAGTTGATAAATCTCCTTTCCACAACTAAAACTGAACAAATAAAATATATTTATCCTAAACTCTTTGAAAGAAACAAGTGTGCATTGTAATGAAACAAAAATCTAAAGCAAAACAACTTATCATCATGATTCGCAACCTCTTCATAAAGGTAGAATTACAAGCAAAACCATTCAAAATGGTGTCTGAAAACATGATCAATATTTTCTTAAAAGAACACGAATAAAAAGAAGCAAATGTTTGATCTAAGGGTTCTTAAGGGAAAACCAAATTGTCCCTGTAAACAATTTCTTCCACCTTATGTGTGTTTTCCTCCAAAACATATTCTTGATAAACGTGTTCCTTTAGATCATAAACAACCAAACCATGTCTTGTTTCAAAAGAACATACAATGCTACAAACACTTATGAGTAATTCTCCATTTTCATTGAAATACGAAGGAGCATAATAAAGTTATAGAGCCTGAGGGTTAGGGTCAACGATCGTAGAAAAAGTGATGAGTTTTACCCAATAGAAATGTTCTCTTAGTGACCATATATAAAATTATAGCTATAGTTATTAAAATGAAACGAGCAAAGCGAGTGGTTGAAATCACCATTACAAACCATATTTTGTCGGTGACACCTAGTGGTGTTGGAACACGTGAATATCTCTCTTAACATACATCAAAAACGTAAAATCATAAAGAATCAATTGTAGAATAAACGTTTATTCACAATCCAATAGATGGAATCATTTATTAATGCAAGTTAACATGGAGGAAAATTATCATGTAATAAGGAGGAGATTTGACATATAGAAGATTCCTTCGTGCATTGGAATTTAAAGAGAGAACTTCAACATTCCACGTGTCATAGTAAAAATGTAGCTACTATTATTTTATAATCATGATTTGAATAATCATAACAAATTGCAAAAGTATCTCTTGAAAACCTGTGACAATGAGGATTTTCCCAGAGTGGTAGGGTTGATAGCACTCCGTGGTTTGACAAAATTTTGGTAAAACATATTGTTGATAAGGATGAAGAAATCTGACCATGGACAAAGATGTAGAAGAAGACGTCCCAACTTGAAGACACAACATCCTGAATTAATATACTGATTTAGCAGGTTTTAAATCTTTAACAAATCTGCCCAAGAATTGATGCGCCTTTTAGGAATGAATCAAGGACCAAAGATATGAAGCCTAAAACAACTAAAACCTATATAAGAAGTCTTAGATATAGGGTTTTAGATATATACCTTCTTGTAACATAGTTCTTGTTTGAAAAATAAGGGTTAAGGGTTTTGAAAGTCTTTGGCTCTTTGTATTATAAGTCTTCCCTTAGATCGGTTTGATGCATTGTGGTAGACAAATGGTATCACACAAATTCATAAGCCTTTAGGCAATGAATTGTGTATTGTTCTTGGATGAAGCTTTGAAGCAAATCCGAGTTAGCTTGTTGGTCATGTATACTTGATACAACGTTGTATTGACATAGATGAATCAGTTACTAGTGACTCTAAATGTAAGAGATCACAGGTTGTGACTAGAGGAAGTGAGTTGTGATTCTCGTATCAAAGATGGTGTTCTATGATAAAGATTTCATTGGTAGTGATTAGGAGATAAAGTTGTAAATAGGGGAGTTTAGCTTTATAATAATAATACATATAGTGGATTCTTCTTCCTGGATTGGTATCCCCCAAAGTAGGTGAATTGCACCGAACTGGGTTAACATATTATGTGTTATTTATCATTCGGCAATTTAAAGTTCTGTTGTGTTCTTGATAAACATGTCATAAAAAATGTTGTAACATCTGTTGAGACTTTGTGTTGATATTTAGACGTATCAACAGTTTTTTCCTTGTTTAATAATTATGCAGAACAATGTCATGGCATGTTGTTGCACCCCAAATTTTACCCTCAGATTCGTCTGGTCATTTTCATATCATTTTAAGTCGGCCATTTTTCGCATTTTTTTTGTTAATATTTCCTGGATCATTAACCTTGCATTTTCAATCACTTTATCATCCCATTTAGATAATTATTTTAGTTTATAATTTTTATTTTGGCTCATATCCAACTTAGTTTGTCTTCAACTATATTTTTTTAGTTTAACTATAATTTCAATAGCCTTTTTAGTTTAGTTTAATTAAATCCTCTATTTTTTTTTAGTTTAATTTTAATTTAATATTTAACTTTAATTTAAATAGTTTTATTCTTTATTTAGAATTTATTGCTATCACTATCTTCAAATTATTAGAGTAGGTCAGATTTTATTTTTCATTAATAGTCTCATTATTTCTATTTTTGCATTATTATTATATTTGTTGTTATTTTCATTTTATTGTTATTACTATTTCTTTTTTATCATTTAATCCACTCTCATACCACTTGCATCACAAGACAATTACCAGTCACATGCCAAAACACACTTTAAGCCAAACTCTACCACTTTTCCAGCAAATCGTACGAATTTTTTTACAAAGCCACTCTACAGCCACTCTACACAAGTCCCTCTGATCCTGCATCCCGTACAAGCTACAAAACCTGTTACAAGCAACAGTGACTTGCCACTGCACTTTTTATTGACAAGCAACCAGTACATATAACCCCTCTCAACACACAAAAAGAAGTACTCAGCTTTAGAATAAAAAAATAGGTTGATGTCGAAGAACATCAACCATGCAGCATCGTCACTTCACCATACATAACCTCACCGCCATTTTTCAATATAAAAGGTAATAACATCATCACACCATTGGACTCCCTCCTTTCAAAATCGAAAAACGACAATGCGAAACAACTCTCTTCACCTCACAAAAACAACAAACTCCAACAGGATCTCACTCACTTCGAACCTCACTTCGAACTCTACTCTTCTCCAAGCCTTCTTCCAAATCAACAACCAAAAATCATCCACACTACCTGCAGAAAACACTCACTTGTTCGCAACACTCCATTTCATAAAACTGCACACAACTACACGCCTCAACGTAAACCTCACTTTCAACCACCGTTTCGCAAGACCTCACCATCTTCTCTTTTTTTAAACCCAACAAAATCGTAGCCTTTCAGAACCCCTCTCCAGCTTTCATAAACTCGCCCGTTAATCTCGCCTCACCTTCCTTCAGTTTCGCAAACCTTCACCCTCAAATTTTCTCCAAATCTTAACCCAAAAGTCTCACGAACACAACTTCATACCTCTGTTTTCACAAAAATCCCCTGTTCCTGGCCGTTTCATCATCACCACCCCAAATTAGTTTCGAACCGAAACTCAGAGAAATGAGATGAAGAGAGGAGATAAACCAAAATCAAAATAATATCAAACCTGAATCGGACCGACGAGAGATCGAGTATACCGCGAACCTGAGCGAAACTTGGACGAGGAAGAATTCACGGTTGGGAACGGTTGAAATGCAATTTCGCGTTGATTCTTGTTTCCACTCTTGAAGATGGTGAAGCGATGATGAATCGATGAGATTCTGAGCTTAATAGTTTTTTTGAGGTTGTTGATGTTGTTCGATGTTACCACGCAATGGCGACGACGATGACGGCGCTTCTGATTCGTTGTTTTTCGTACAGTCGTGTACTCTCTGCATCATTTATTTGGTTTGGAAAACTGAAGAGTCACACTTTGATTGTTTGACCGTGTTTGAGTTTATCCTTTTAACAAAACCTATTTTGTTTACAATGCTTGGGCTGCTTTGTTATGACAGGCTCAAGGCCCGTATAGATTCAGCAAACCGGCTGTTCTTGCTACGCCACCCTGTAGCGAGCGATTTTGGACGCGGTTCTAAAGCGCTGGTCGCTCTCTGCGGTTGAGCTTAAAACTACAGGTCGATTCATTTTTTATCCTATTGTGAGCTGAATAAGGAAGGGAAATAGATGTCTCCAATTAACCCTGCTTTGCATACTGAGTTTAAACAGCGGTCTGTTAGGTTACGGATGCTATCAATGTGGGGGGGCCTTTGTACTGGTTATTTGTATTTTCGCCAATACTGGTTTCTTTCTAGGACTTGACAGAAGGTTTCTGGCGGGGAACAAGGATTAGGATATTAGGACTGATGCTTTTCGATAAGTATGTGAGAGTATGCGATTTAGGTTTTTTGTTGATTGTGCTCGCTAAGATTTTTCTTTCAATCTTATACCTACGTATTCCCGTTTACCGAAACAGGGAAATCAGAGCGTTCGTAGTTCCTCCTAGTCTATGGGAGGAAATGGTGTTTTTGGTGTCTTGCTCAAAGCCCAAGACATGAAGCGAAAGGTGATTTATATCTTGTTCAAAGCCCAAGATGTGAAGCTGAAGAGTTTATTTGTATCTTGTTCAAGGCCCAAGATATGAAGCTAAAAGGGTTAACTTTTAGAGAGAATTTGTCATCTATAAAGAGGGGTTTGTCTGTTACGACTGTTTATAAAGGAGAATTACTTTAACCGGGATGTGTGAATCCGGCAATGCCATAATTTCCTTTAAAGGGGATTTTAACCTGAAGGAGAAGACTTTAACTCAGTGTTGAGCAATGCTATCTTTCCTTAGGAATTTCTTATGCTAAAAGAGGGACAGTGGCATGGATGTAAATAATCCAGAGGTTTGCCGCTTACAGCGATTAGATGAAAGGGAGTTGTTGATGTTTGTGTACTGTGAACGAGGCACAGCTTTGATGCTAAAAGGTTAATTGGATTAACCAGTGGTTTTCTTATATAAAGCCTAAGAGGAGGCTAGTATGTGTCTCGTACAAAGCCCGAGAGAGAGGCTAAAAGGTTTTGACTCAATGAGGGAATCTTTTTGTATCTCGTATAAAGCCCGAGATGGAGGCTATCGTTTGTTTGGCTCAATAAGAACCCTTTTGTATCTCGTACAAAGCCCGAGATGGAGGCTAAACGTTGTTTGACTCCGCTGGGGAGAATCATTGTACAATGCCCAAGAGAAAGACTAACTTCATTGGAGAAGGATCATTATACAAAGCCTAAAAGGAGGCTATGGTGACTGTTTCAGTTAAGTGACAGGTCTAGTATACTGATTTTAAAGAGAAAATCAGTTCTTATATGAGAAACACTGTACTCAGGGATTTGATTCAAGGATCCGGGATATTTCCTTTTCTTTGAGGAAGCGGGAAATCCGAAGGGTATTGAGACTGTCCGAGTCTACGGGTTTCCTTCCTATTTAACGAAGGGGTCACTTGAGAATGTCTTTGAGACTCAAGGAGATTTAGACCGTCCAAGTCTAGAGTTTTATCTCTTTGTACTATGCTTTGAGAAACAGTAGTAGACTCTATGAAAGGACTGTTTCATGAGAATGACTAGGTTCTGTTCCTATACCTCTAGGAGGTCGTCGGGACAATTTGTACGAAGCCCAAGAAGAGGCTGGAAGTTTTTAAGAAGCCGACGGGTCCTTGTACGAAGCCCGAAGCCCAAGAGGAGGCTATCATTCTCAAAGGAAGAGATCATTATACGAAGCCTAAGAGGAGGCTGTGAATACTTCTAAGAAGTCGTAGGGTCCTTGTACCAAGCCCAAGAGGAGGCGGGGTTGCTTTTAGGAAGCCTGTGGGTCCTTGTACGATGCCCAAGAGGAGGCCGATGCTTTTAAGAAGCCCGTGGGTCCCCAAACCCCGAGAAATTCAAGGCAATGCTATTCACCGAGAATAGATCAAAGTCAGGAAAGTCTGAGAATTTGGAAGAAACTCAAAGATGCCATTCACGGAGAATACATTCATCTCTGGGAGTAGAGTTTCTTGACAATTCTTAATGAGGACAGCCTGAGAGAAGACTGTATCTGGTGATCCTATTGGGGATCTAGTTGTCTATTTCTACGAATAAACGAAACGGCGTCACCTAGTTCTAGACGTAGTTGTCGGGGAAACTCTAAATATCTATATTATTATTACACAGTTGATATGAGTTTATAAAAGAAGACTTACAGTGAAACAGCCCCACAATACAGTTATATGTATATGAAAGCGGTAAATGAAAGCGATAACCACTTACTCGGTTGTAGAGCTTCCATGCTGTTTGGTTAGTTGTTCAACAAAGAAAGATTGAAAACAACAGTATATTCAAAATCAAAGGAGAAAGTGCTTTGAAAAAGAAAGATTTGGGGCTTACAGCTCAAGGAGAGGCCCAGGGTTTTATCAGTGAGCGCACTGTTTGAATTTGTACAGAGGGACTTATACAAGTGACGGAGGCCCAAATAGTTTTATGTACAAAGGGATGGGTCTTACACTCTCTCAAGAGGCCCAAAGAGTTTTAAAGAAAAAGAGTGGGGCTTATAACACGAGGGTAGGCCCAGATGATTTTTTCGTTTAAAATGGCGATCGCGCCGAGATTTTCTTTTAACGCAGAGGGACTTATACAATAAGTGAGACCCAAAGTGTTTTTGGTTAAAAGGGGATTGGGTCTTACACTCTAATAGAGGCCCAAAGGTTTTGAATGGGTCTTATAGCTCAAGGAGAGGCCCAAAAGTGTTTTATCAGTGAGCGCACTGTTTGAATTTGTACAGAGGGACTTATACAAGTGACGGAGGCCCAAATAGATTTATGTACAAAGGGATGGGTCTTACACTCTCTCAAGAGGCCCAAAGAGTTTTAAAGAAAAAGAGTGGGGCTTATAACACGAGGGTAGGCCCAGATGATTTTTTCGTTTAAAATGGCGATCGCGCCGAGATTTTCTTTTAACGCAGAGGGACTTATACAATAAGTGAGGCCCAAAGTGTTTTTGGTTAAAAGGGGATTGGGTCTTACACTCTAATAGAGGCCCAAAAGTGTTTTTGAATGGGTCTTATAGCTCAAGGAGAGGCCCAAGGTTATTTTTCAAAAGGCAATGATCGTGCAGTTTATTTGAAAATGTACAAAGGGACTTATACAACGAATGAGACCCAAAATATTTCTGTACAAGTGGGTTGGGTCTTACACTCTCTCAAGAGGCCCAAAATGTTTTGAAAATGATTTATGAGGGTTGAATTAATCCAAAAACCCTAATTTGTTTTCAAAAATGTATTTAATTGAATAAAAATTCAATTAAAAATGATCAAAATTGTTTAACATATGAAAAACAAATTGTGATTTTGGATTAATGCTTCAAAAATTAAGTATTGACCTACAAAATAATTAGAAAGCATTAAATGTTGCAAAATCAATGTAGAAAAAATATTTAAAATGTCAAAAACAATTAAAACATTAATTCTTTGCAAAAATATCCTTTACACAAAATAAATCATATTTTTGGGATTTTTTGGGAAAATAAAATATTTTAACATTTTTGTGAATTATTAAAAAAAGAATCAACTCAAAATCATTAAAACTCAGAGAGAAATTAATTTTTGAATCAATTAAACAAAATCACAAAATTCAAATATTTGAATTTGTGAAAAAGGCGCCAAGAACACAAGCAAGAACACGCGCGTTTTTCTGGGTTTGGCTGATTTGCGTTTTCCATCCAATCTCACTGAATACGTAATCATATCATGCAATCCACATATCATTATGCTCGTCTCAACCTCACGATCATGTCTATAACACTTAATTTCATTTAAATTAAACATAAAACATGAAATCACGAAGAAACCTCAAGAACCCTAATTTCTGCATGAAGGCTAGGATTTTTGATACACGATTCAAACAATGCAATTAATTGAGGGAAAACATTCCATGCATGATTATGAACATATGGCCAAATTATTGTGCGAGGAAATATGCATGGATTGAGAGATGACCAAGTATATGCGTACCTCTAAGCCGTGACAGCAAGTGCAATGTGATTTTTGATTTGGAGGTGTTACAGATGAGTGGTGATGATCTGAACAGCTTCCCTACACCTTATGGAGTGTGTTTGAATGCTTGGACCTGATTGAAAATGGCTGGGACAATTTGTGGTACCTCAGCTGCAACTTGATTGAAAATTTGAGCAACAAGCTGGTGATTTTTTGAAATTGGTGTTTCAGAAGTGATCTAAGTGTTTGATCATCTCATATGTGATGTATATGAGGCGTGTGAGTGATTGGTTTGATTGGAAAAGCTCTCAAACTTAAAACCCGATAGCTACCTTGCTAAGAAAGGCATTTTTGCCAAGAGAAAGAGATTTTGAGGAAAGCATCTGTTAGATGGATTTGGTGTACTCAAACTGATCACAATTGAGCTCTATTTATAGTAGAGCAAGTTTGTTTTGCAAGGAATAGTGAATGGCAGCTGGTAAGTAGGTTTGGCCAATGTTGTCCAATGGAAATGCAAGTCTCCTCTAGCCATTGACTAGAGGTTAAGGCACAAAGCTTTGGTTCCCTTGGTCTTGGATAAGTCTTGACTGATTTCAGATGAGAATGGCTCAGTCCATGCCACCTTGATGCTTCCATTGAATGCTTCAATCCAAATTTGGAGTCTTGTCCCTATTTTGGCCATTCTAGGTTCAACATGCTATTTCTTGTTCCATGGACTTTGGAGGCTTGGCTCAGTGATTGTCCCCTTTAGATTCAATCCTCAAATGTGTCCAAGTGGATAGGAGCATTTGAATTTGGCTGATTTTGGCAAATCGAGCCAAAATGCAAAATCTGCCTTGCCTTTGACAGATTTCAGCAAGGCAACTTGACAATGTCATATCTCATGGTGTAAGTTGAATTTGGCAATGTTCTTGGCCATTTTGGAAAGCCCTTACATGATACAACAACTGTTTGAACATGTTTGATTTTGTTCTCTTCTGATTCCAAGTGAAAAAACCCTCTACATTTGGCAAAAAGTGAAGCAAAATCTGACTTTGTGAAATTTTCACTAAGTGTTGGAACAAAGTGTGATTTCTTGATTTTGATCACTCCATAACTCAAAATCCTTAATGAATTGGACTTAGGTCTAGTTGAAGTTTTTGTAGAGGGTAATGAGGGCTACAAATCCATCTTTGGATGAAAAAAATTGGCCTTGTGGTTTAGGAGTTATGGTCCTCCAAAGTTGGTGCATTAGTGGTACTTTTTCCAAAACTTAGAAAAATTTCTAAGTTTTATGGTTACCCCTTTTACAAGTTATCCCACTCTCTTTGATTTTTCTTGATGAATGATGATTCAAATCATACATTAACATCATTTTAGGGTTAAAAATCCATTTTGGTGAAAAATCTCAAAAAGTCAAAGTTGACTTTTGTGCACAGTTGACTTTTTATCAGATGAATTCCAAACTGTGCAATTCTTTAGGAAATCATGTCCTTGACCTAAATCAAACTTGATGGACATGTTCCATGGGTGTCATAGGGTATATTGGGGCATGTCCTAGGGCTTGGGAGCATGTCCTGGTCAAAAGTCAAAGTTGCAGTTGACTTTTCCCTTAAAACCCTAATTGTGGTGCAGATGAAATTGAGACTTGTTGCTCAAGCTTCTTGGATTAATCCATTGTTACAAATGGATCAATATAGTTCATTAAAGACCCTCAAACCCTCTCTTGAGGTCTTGGTTCATGATTTGTCCCAAAAGTCAACTTAGGGGTGAATTAGGTCAAGAAACCCTAATTCCTGATTTTTGATGTATGCATCCCCTGAGGCAAAATTGACTTGATGAGTGGGTCCATGAGGTTCCATGGAGTACATTAGGTTGTGTTTTGGATCTTTGGCTTGTGCCCAGATGAAACTTTCCATCTAGAGGCCCCGGTCGACCAAAACCCTAATTTGGTGATACTGGCGATCTTGAGACTTGATCCACCTAGAAGGGAGCAGCCTTGTGCTTAATCCTTAAAGTGGGAGTCCTTTTTGATCCTTTGTGTATGTTTGAGAGGTTAGACAAGTTGAAGATCAAGTCATTCCTTGACTGATCCTTTGTCTAAGGCTCTGAGAGGGCTTAAAACCCTAATTTTGATTGTAGTGAATGCTCAACAACCCTTGAGGCATTTGATGAGGCATGATGATTCATCCATATTGTGATGATGATTTGCACAATGATGGGAAACTTTAGTGGTCAAAATTTGGGGTATTACACACCCTTCAAGTTTTTAAAAAAAAAATTGTTTTCAACCGTGACATGGGCTTCAGGCCCATCTGCTCTTAATTCATTTCATTAATAATCTCTTTTTTTTTTCATTTTTTCATTTAGTATTTAAAGTTCTTTTCTTTAATAATAGTTATTAAAATTTCATCTTTAAACCCTTGTTTTTAATCCATATATCTTTTATGTCAATTTTTTTTTATATGATTTAACATTACATTTTGACTACTTTATTAGCCAATGATATTATAAAGATCATGTTTGTTGATTTGTCCAAATCGATAAATTTTTGATTAGTATGAGGCACACTTTTTTTTCTCTTTGTTGGTCGATGAAAGTTAAAAATCTAAGATTATCGATCTGTCGATTAAATCTTGATTTAAACGAGACCAACTTCATTTTCATTTCAATTTCGTTTTCATTATTTTGGGCC
Organism: Lathyrus tuberosus; assembly: GCA_022829125.1. NCBI lineage: Eukaryota > Viridiplantae > Streptophyta > Magnoliopsida > Fabales > Fabaceae > Lathyrus > Lathyrus tuberosus. The sequence goes on along the minus strand of JALAZF010000044.1, from coordinate 12,513,496 downwards.
TATGATATATCAAAATCATAATTTTGGTTGATTTACTTGAATCAATAAATTGTGATGAATATGAGGCCTATTTTCTATTTTGTTGGTCAATGAGAGTTTAATTAAAGATTTATCGATTTCATCGATTTAAAATCTTAATTTAGACTAGACCAACTTTATGTTTCATTTCAATCTCATTTTATTTTATTTTTTATCGGTCAATGAGGATCTAAATCTTTATTTAGATGAGACCGATTTCATTTTCATTTCGAGCCCGTTTCTTTATTTTTGGGCCGATGATATTGCAAAATCACGACTTTTTATCAATTTATTTCAAATCACTAAGTCGTGATATATATGAGGTAACTTCTTTTATTTTATCGGTCGATGAAAGTCGAATATCATAGATTATCGGTTTCTCGATTAAATCATGATTAAGACGAGACCGACTTTATTTCTACTTCATTCTGTATTTTCTTATATCTTCATTTTCATTTTTGACCGATGAAGTCTTTCTATTCATGAACGCTGTTAGCGAAGCGACGAACCTTCATTATTTCAAATCTATAGTGAGTGATCATCGAGATCTCATTCTATACTTTGAGATCGTGATAGGTTACCTTCGACTAATCAACGAGAGTTTGTGATTAAGATGAGGTCTTCACCTTTTCTTTTAGTGTGGCACGATTTCATCGGAGAATGATCTTCTATATCATTTCTCTATCGTGTCTTAACACAAAGATCAAATGTGCATCCTCCTATAGTATGGTCTTACTCATAGACCGTATTACGACGGATCAGCACTACATTGGACCCGATTCATCGATCCAATGAATTAATCAACAATCACTAAATTTACTTTCAGTTAATATATATATCTTAATTTATTCTTTATGTCGATTATTATCCCTGTTAATATTATCATTGTTCATATTTATATCTTGTGTATATTGTTCATTTTATTTGTTCATTTAAAATACACTAATAAATATCGAAACCCTAAAAAACTTAATTGACCGGACTGTGGTTACTATTGTGTTTTAGACTGAGGACTTAGATTTAGGACTCTTCACCCCATGCTCTTGGAGTGGAGGTTTTGATCTTGGCTTGTCAGTGGCTCACCAGCATGCACTCTATTTTGGGTTAGATCTTTCTATCTCTTGCTCATTTACATTGATGCATTTTTGTCTGCTAGTATATATGTTTGCCTGACATTGTTTTAGCATTCTAGCGTGTTAAGCATGATATTATGTGGTTACCATCATTTTTTGATTTATTATCATTTGATTTTGATGTTTTGATTATTACCATGTTCATATCCTGTTCATATTATCTGGATTATACTTTTGTTCATATTCATACTGTATATATCATATTCATGCTTGATTCTTGACCCTCCTTCCAAAGGAAAGTTCCTGCTTTGACTCCTAAGTCCATAAACTACTCCCGTTTCACCCTTGGCCTCATAAGAGCCGTTTCCCTCATAGTTTAGTAATAGGATGGAGTTATCATGAACTCCATGTGATTCTCACTATCATGAGAACTCACTTTACCTTTTACTCAGACTTACAGAGTTATCATGAACTCTGTGTGGTTCTAACTATCATGAGAATTCACTTCCTCCCTTCATAACGTAGACTTAGAGAGTTATCGTGGACTCTACGTGAGCTTATGCTCATTCCCTTTGGAACGTTGGCCATAGTCCATGTTTCCTTTTCTTTCACCCTTAGTTAGGTGAACTACGGTTGCTCTGATTCTTTAGTCAGATACGTAGGCACAAGATGCGACGTCTTGGCGAGTAAAATTAGTGTACATACCTTAGGTCATTACCTTAGTACAGATCATCTTAGCAAGCAAACATAATATAACACAAACTTAGCAAGAGGTTCCTGTAGAGTACTACAGATACTTAGGGTGCTAATACCTTCCCTTTGTATAACCAACCCCCGAACCTTAGATCTCCCCCCTTTAGGTTTTTCTAACGATCTTGAACCTTTCCTTTGGATAAATCAAAGTCGGTTGTAAAAGAAATATGATGCAAGTTAATTAATAGCTTGTTATCCGATTTTCACCGCAACAGAAATGGCGACATCACTGGGGATGAATCTTATTTTTGAGGGTTAAGCCTACCTTGTTTTTTGCTTGTGTTATTTATGTTTTGCTTGTTTACTTGTATACATCTGTGATATCTGTATATCTATATATATTTGTATATATCTCTGTCTGTACTGGATCTTCTGTGTGCAGGGTGCTAGTATTGAGTGGTGAGAGAAGTCCTAACCCGGACTTGAGCGTACACTTATGATAGGACGATGGTATTCAAGGAAGCTTTGAGGGAGTCGAATCCTGAAAAGTTGAATTGATAACACCATCACTCAGTTGAGGCACTCTCGAGAGTCTAGTTATGTTGAACGATCATATTCGTGAAAGCGTGCTACTCTCGACCAAGGAGCCCGGGATATTGAGAACCATAGTTACCAAACCCCACTAAGCCTTTTAGGATGTAGTGCGGTGACCATGATGGAGTCTATTTCTGAATTGGTTGTCACGCGATACTACACTCAGACGAGATCCTCTTGAGAATTTTATTGATTACCAAGTCATCTGGGAAATCCTTAAAATCCCAAAGATGGGTTGTCGACTCTGGGAACTTTTTAGAACCTTGTTCTGCAGATGAAAACCCATAGTACACACCTTCTGGGATGGGTAGACCATGGCTCCATGCTCGTGATCTTCAAACCTAGGCCCTCTTTTGTTTGTGTGTGCATATCTGTGAATATCTGTATATGTTTGTTTGTGCATATCTGTGAATACCAGTGTACATATGTTTGTGCTTGTGTGCTTTTGCATGTGCATATATCTGTGTTCTTTTGTGCCCGTGTTTTGTGCATTACATACATCTCATCGCATCCATTAATGATTTCAAGGAACTCAGACGTTCTTTTCCTTTCAAAGATCCTTAAAGATCACAGATTTTTAAAACAAAACTCTTCAGTTTTCCAAAATGTTCGCAGTTGGCCTTTGAGTTCCTTGAAACCATTTGGCTTGCATTAGCATTGCATTCTCATTGCATGTCATTTGCATTGCACTTGCATTTCTCAGCCTTGAGTCTTGTCCGTCCTTTGTCTGTAACCCAACTAGCTTCCTGAAGCCATCATTGGACTTGAAGTAGCTTTTGAAGTTGTCTTTTTCAAACTCGTCCGTTGTGACCACCACGCTGGGGCACAAAGGTATTCAGCTGAAGACTCAGGGTACTCAGAAGCCAGGTTTAGACTTTGTTTGACTCTGATATGTTCTCATTCACGCCTCAAGGCGTCCAAATCAGCAAACTTTCGCCTAATCGGGCAGGTTTATCAGACTCTGAGGTGGAAGAATTTTCTGAGAGTATGTGTGAAGATAATTCTCAGGCGGATCTCGACAATCAACTCTGAAGATGACTATCTCAGCTTGGTAGATTAAGAAGGAAATTTCAATTCCCTAAAGCTGGCAATTATTTGGCTGTTTAGCATTCCTGTTGTATTTGCTTTGCATGTTTGAATTATATTTGCTTATAAGCATTGTTGTACTTTCAAATTGGTAAGATTAATGTAATATTTGTGCATCTTTTGATTAAGTCCATTCGTTTCACTCATTTACTTTTGTGTTCATAAAGAAAAAAAAAACAAAAAAACAGACAAATTTTTTTCCCATATCAATCCTTTTGTTCAAGCAAAGATTGGGGAGGATGACGAGAATATTATCCATAATTGTTGTGGTATGCTTTCGATTAAAATTTGCCGAGGATGTAAGGCATTGTTTCAATTCCTAAACACTGGAGAAATAAGGAAGATACTCCCTCGTTAACCCTTTGAGCCTAGAAGTAGGAGTTTTCTTTCTTTACAAAAAAAACCCTTAAATCTCAACCTTGGGGTGGGTAGTTCTCAATTCAACTTGGTTACGCATTCGAACGCAAGCGCTTCATGCAAGACACCAGTCAGCTCTCTCAAATCAAATGAGTAAGTGTTGTACAAGTTGTTCCTCTAAGCAACAAATAAGGAAGGATCGTTGAAAAATCCTTAATCAAAGGATGAGTCGAGTCCCTTTCAAGGCAAAAGCCAAGAAAGATGGGAAGCCCAGAACTTTGGCTTATACAAAAAGAACTTGTATAACAGCAAAATAAAGGAGTTTCAAAGCAACAATCAAACAAAAAGGAGGTCCTAACCGCAAACAAAGAGAGGTATCGTGACCTCAATCAAATCAAAAGAAGAGGTATCGTGACCTCAACCAGCAAAGACAAGGAGAAGTCTCAAAGTCTCAAAGATTAACCAAATTCTGCAAGGGAGCAATGACTACAAAGGTGTCTGACTCATCATCAGCTATCATCGATTCGTTCCTAGTCTGTGGGAACTTGAATGTATAACTTGAGTTAACTGAATGTAGGACTGAAGTTCATCACGAAGATGGGGTGGGTACCAAACAAACTTTGAGCCTTTATCTTTGTTTCATAAAACCGTGAACCAAGCCACGTTACAACCCTTAAAAGACCTAATTGAGGTAAGGTTGTTTTGAAAGCATACTACAATAAGGTTGATTAACCTGACTCCTAATGATCTTTGCTAAATTATGTGTGTTGATCACCTCATCTGTTATTCTGTAAATGACCAGATCCATTTTGTTTTTGATTACTTAATCATTCCACTGTGTGTGTTTTCATCAATAAAACTTGATTTCAAAAGCTTGCATGAATTTTTGCATTGAAATTGTCAATTTTTAATGAACAATACTTGTTTGTGAAATGATTCAACATCAAAGGAATCCCGACAAATGCAGTCAGATAGGGAATTTGATTTGATAAAGGAAGCTCAGTCAAGGGGCAACCAAGCGGAGGGATTTTCCAAATCCACCAGTTCAAGAGCTATTGAATCAGGGGCAAAACTTTCCAAATTCAGGATATTGGGGCAAGCCTTCTTGAGGTTATCTCACGACAAGTTTATTCCCCGGTTATTTCTACCACAGTTTAAAGGACTTTGCATTGCGAAGGCAGTTGAACTGGGGCAGTTATGTCAAGACTCATGGATCTTTTCAAGAGTTTGAAGATATTGAAGTGTTTGGTATTTCAATCCTTCTGTAAAATCAGTAAATCAGAGGTAATCAGGTCGAGATTCAACAAATCTCTGGAAGCCAATCAGTCTGAGGCATCTTCTTCATAGATCAACTTGACAAGGGCAAGTTTGTTCCCCAGTTGTCAACAACCAGTCCGAAGCACAAGTTCAAGGACTTTATTGTGCAGACGCTGTTAATCTTGGGCTCTGTATACTCCGGGATGAGTATAAACTATCAGAAAGCCTCCTCTTAGGCTTTGTATAATGATTTCCCCAAGTGGAATCCAGCCTCCTCTTAGAATTTGTATAATGATTTTCCCTAGCAGAACCCAATCAATCTCTCAGCTTTAACCTTGGCTTCGATCAAGACAACACAACTAGTTCAAGGACTTTGTCGTGCAAAGTCAGTCAATCAGGGGCAATCAGGCTAAAATTCATGAATCTCTCCAAGAGTTTGAAGATATTGAAACACCTTGTATGTCAATTCTTCTGTAAAATCCTCTTGATGTATTCTTCTGACAGACCATGTACTCTAGGGCAGATGAGTTATGCAGAACTACTCAGCTTTTGTGGTGTCTCTGCCAGCTCCCAGTAAGTTGTCTCTTTAGCTAATCTTGACACTTCCCAATGGATCTCTTCTCTCCAATGAAGAAATTAAACTCATGATGGTATTCCTAGTGAAGTCAAGATGCTATATCAAGTGGAGTACTCTTTCCCCCAGAGAAGGACATAACCTTGAAGTAAAGCTAATTCACCCCCAGTGATGGTCCAACCTTTTGAGTTTGGCTGGGTATCCTCGTCGAGATGTTTATTTCATCTCCAGTTTTGCTTCTTGTCTGTTTTGTCAGCATAAGTTTAAGCATGGCATAAGCACTCATATGCATAGCATATTATCATTTTTGCTACATGTTTCTGGTGTTTGCCTGTGTTGTTCACTTTGGCGTTTATCTCCCCAAGTGACTGGGTTTGTCTTTTCTCTCCAATAGAGGTGTCAGCCCTAGGCATAAAGTGCCCATTCCTTCTAAATTCCCCACAGAGTTTTATCCTCGTGGATGATGGTTGCTTCAGTTATCTTTTTCCACATTTGGATAAGATAAATCCCCATTTGAGTTCATTCCTCAATTGAAGTCTTGTTTGCCCGTTTCTTTCTAGCTTGTTCCTAGATTGAACTTTGGTCCCTGGCAGGTGTGGTTTCTGAACCCACTTTCAAGTGCATTTATTTTGCATTGTGTCCCACAGGAAGAATCTTTTACAGATCCCCCATTGAAGACATGTTTATTTTCTCCAACAGTGTTGTAATATCAACATCTCTTTGGAATTTATACCCAACAACAAGTATCATTCTCTTGGAGAAGCTTGTTCTGGCAGTCTCTTATGAGAAACTTATCTATCTCTGGTTTTATTCAACCTCGTTACAACCATAATGGGTATTCCCCAGGAAGTATAATCTTCATCAAGGCAACCCCGGTACCAATCTAGCTGATACTTAATCACCTCAGTTGGATACCTAAAGTCCAGTAATCGCTGGCATTGTTTAACCAGGTCAAATATGAACCTAAACTTCGAGTTATCATGAGCTCGTTGTTTATCCTTTGTTTGCTTCAGATTATCATGAGTCTGTTGTCTAAAACCGTTCTTGTTTGAATCGAGTCAAACCTGAACCTGAACCTCAAGTTATCGTGAGCTCGTTGTTCATCTTTTTATTTCAGTTTATATCTGTTCTTGTTTGAATCGAGTCAAACTTGAACTGAGTCTTTGTTTGAATCGAGTCAAACACTGACCATCTTTAGTCTTTTGTTTAAAACCGTTCTTTTTTGAATCGAGTCAAACCTGAACCGAGTCTTTGTTTGAATCGAGTCGAACATTAAGTCTCTTGTTTTAAACTGTTCCTGCTTGAATCGAGTCAAGTTTGAACCTAAAGTCCAATTATCGTTGGCATCATCTTTGGTTTGAATCGAGTCACCTTAGGCTTTTCTTTTCAGTGTTCTTGTTTGAATCGTGTCAAACTTGAACCGAGTCCTTGTTCGAATCGTGTCGAACATTGTCTCTTGTTTTAAGATCTTGTTCTTGTTTGAATCGTGTCAAACTTGAACTGAGTCCTTGTTCGAATCGTGTCGAACATTGTCTCTTGTCTTAAGATCCCGTTCCTGTTTGAATCGTGTCAAACTTGAACCCAAAGTCCAATTATCGTTGGCACCGCCTTTGGTTTGAATCGAGTCACCTTAGGCTTTTATTTCAGTTTGTTCCTGTTTGAATCGTGTCAAACTTGAACCCAAAGTCCAATTATCGTTGGCACCGTCTTTGGTTAGAATCGAGTCACCTTAGGCTTTTATTTCAGTTTGTTCCTGTTTGAATCATGTCAAACTTGAACCCAAAGTCCAATTATCGTTGGCACCGTCTTTGGTTTGAATCGAGTCACCTTAGGCTTTTATTTCAGTTTGTTCCTGTTTGAATCGTGTCAAACTTGAACCCAAAGTCCAATTATCGTTGGCACCATCTTTGGTTTGAATCGAGTCACCTTAGACTTTTATTTCAGTTTGTTCCTGCTTGAATCGTGTCAAGCTTTAACCTAAAGTCCAGTCATCGCTGGCATCCTCCATAAACGGAATCAAGTTTGTTATCTCAACCAGTTCTGGTACATTTTTGGGTCATTTAACCTCATTCACAGCCAAAAGGTCTAGTCACCTTTCATCATCTGACGCAGAGTTTACCTTTGTCTTTTCTGGCTTTTCTTGAAGATCCCGTTTGAACTCTTCAGTATAGAAAATCCCCAGAAAATCTTTGTAGGATGTCTATCCTTTTATTTCAAATTGATCCCCTATGGTGATCATGTCTTCTTTCTGGTTTCATGCCCAGTAAGTATGTGTCTTTTCCCTAGTGTCGTCTGGTTACTTTTGAACCGCGTCGTCTACCTCCCTGGATCTTTCCCCAGTGGAGAACACCTTTTTGGTGTTCTATCTCCAATAAGAACTTGTAGGGTTTCCCCTCAGTTTTTCTATCCCCAGTGTTTCCTTGGAGTCTCCCCAGTGAATCTCTTTTGCTGGTTAGCTTGTATCCCCAGTGAGTTTACCTCATGGATACTAACCTTCATCCTTCCCCGGTGTTATCCACCGGTGTGTGTTTGTCTTGTTTGTTTGCATTTTGCACCATCATGGCATTATACCATCATACTAGAAGTTCATGGCACGTCCGCATCCTAGACTAGTTTGGTTCATATCATTGCATATCAACGTATCTAAGGTCAACATTTTCGGTTATCTGTATTTAAATATCTTTCACCATCTTTCCATACCTCATGTCATTCGGTGAAAATATTTAAATAGGGGCAACTGTTGCACCCCAAATTTTACCCTCAGATTCGTCTGGTCATTTTCATATCATTTTAAGTCGGCCATTTTTCGCATTTTTTTTGTTAATATTTCCTGGATCATTAACCTTGCATTTTCAATCACTTTATCATCCCATTTAGATAATTATTTTAGTTTATAATTTTTATTTTGGCTCATATCCAACTTAGTTTGTCTTCAACTATATTTTTTTAGTTTAACTATAATTTCAATAGCCTTTTTAGTTTAGTTTAATTAAATCCTCTATTTTTTTTTAGTTTAATTTTAATTTAATATTTAACATTAATTTAAATAGTTTTATTCTTTATTTAGAATTTATTGCTATCACTATCTTCAAATTATTAGAGTAAGTCAGATTTTATTTTTCATTAATGGTCTCATTATTTCTATTTTTGCATTATTATTATATTTGTTGTTATTTTCATTTTATTGTTATTACTATTTCTTTTTTATCATTTAATCCACTCTCACACCACTTGCATCACAAAGACAATTACCAGTCACATGCCAAAACACACTTTAAGCCAAACTCTCCCATTTTTCCAGCAAATCGTACAGATTTTTTTACAAAGCCACTCTACAGCCACTCTACACAAGTCCCTCTGATCCTGCATCCCGTACAAGCTACAAAACTGTTACAAGCAACAGTGACTTGCCACTGCACTTTTTTATTGACAAGCAACCAGTACATATAACCCCTCTCAACACACAAAAAGAAGGACTCAGCTTTAGAATAAAAAAATAGGTTGATGTCGAAGAACATCATCCATGCAGCATCGTCACTTCACCATACATAACCTCACCGCCATTTTTCAATAAAAAAGGTAATAACATCATCACACCATTGGACTCCCTCCTTTCAAAATTGAAAAACGACAATGCGAAACAACTCTCTTCACCTCACAAAAACAATAAACTCCAACAGGACCTCACTCACTTCGAACCTCACTTCGAACTCTGCTCTTCTCCAAGCCTTCTTCAAAATCCACACTACCTGCAGAAAACACTCACTTGTTCGCAACACTCCATTTCATAAAACTGTACACAACCACACGCCTCAACCGTAAACCTCACTTTCAACCACCGTTTCGCAAGACCTCACCATCTTCTCTTTTTTTAAACCCAACAAAATCGTAGCCTTTCAGAACCCCTCTCCAGCTTTCACAAACTCGCCCGTTAATCTCGCCTCACCTTCCTTCAGTTTCGCAAACCTGCACCCTCAAATTTTCTCCAAATCTGAACCCAAAAGTCTCACGAACACAACTTCATACCTCTGTTTTCACAAAAATCCCCTGTTCCTGGCCGTTTCATCATCACCACCCCAAATCAGTTTCGAACCGAAACTCAGAGAAATGAGATGAAGAGAGGAGATAAACCAAAATTGAAACAATATCAAACCTGAATCGGACCGATGAGAGATCGAGTATACCGCGAACCTGAGCGAAACTTGGACGAGGAAGAATTCACGTTTGGGAACGGTTGAAATGCAATTTCGCGTTGATTCTTGTTTCCACTCTTGAAGATGGTGAAGCGATGATGAATCGATGAGATTCTGAGCTTAATAGTTTTTTTTGAGGTTGTTGATGTTGTTCGATGTTACCATGCAATGGCGACGACGATGACGACGCTTCTGAGTCGTTGTTTTTCGCACAGCCGTGTACTCTCTGCATCATTTATTTGGTTTGGAAAACTGAAGAGTCACACTTTGATTGTTTGACCGTGTTTGAGTTTATCCTTTTAACAAAACCTATTTTGTTTACAATGCTTGGGCTGCTTTGTTATGACGGGCTCAATGCCCGTATAGATTCAGCAAACCGGCTGTTCTTGCTGCGCCACCCTTCAAGTTTTAAAAAAAAAAATTATTTTCAACCGTGACATGGGCTTCAGGCCCATCTGCTCTTAATTCATTTCATTAATAATCTCTTTTTTTTTTTTCATTTAGTATTTAAAGTTCTTTTCTTTAATAATAGTTATTAAAATTTCATCTTTAAACCCTTGTTTTTAATCCATATATCTTTTATGTCAATTTTTTTTTATATGATTTAACATTACATTTTGACTACTTTATTAGCCAATGATATTATAAAGATCATGTTTGTTGATTTGTCCAAATCGATAAATTTTGATTAGTATGAGGCACACTTTTTTTTATCTTTGTTGGTCGATGAAAGTTAAAAATCTAAGATTATCGATCTGTCGATTAAATCTTGATTTAAACGAGACCAACTTCATTTTCATTTCAATTTCGTTTTCATTATTTTGGGCCTATGATCTATCAAAATCATAATTTTGGTTGATTTACTTGAATCAATAAATTGTGATGAATATGAGGCCTATTTTCTATTTTGTTGGTCAATGAGAGTTTAATTAAAGATTTATCGATTTCATCGATTTAAAATCTTAATTTAGACTAGACCAACTTTATGTTTCATTTCAATCTCATTTTATTTTATTTTTTATCGGTCAATGAGGATCTAAATCTTTATTTAGATGAGACCGATTTCATTTTCATTTCGAGCCCGTTTCTTTATTTTTGGGCCGATGATATTGCAAAATCACGATTTTTTATCGATTTATTTCAAATCACTAAGTCGTGATATATATGAGGTAACTTCTTTTATTTTATCGGTCGATGAAAGTCGAATATCATAGATTATCGGTTTCTCGATTAAATCATGATTAAGACGAGACCGACTTTATTTCTACTTCATTCTGTATTTTCTTATATCTTTATTTTCATTTTTGACCGATGATGTCTTTCTATTCATGAACGTTGTTAGCGAAGCGACGAACCTTCATTATTTCAAATCTGTAGTGAGTGATCATCGAGATCTCTTTCTATACTTTGAGATCGTGATAGGTTACCTTCGACTAATCAACGAGAGTTTGTGATTAAGACGAGGTCTTCACCTTTTCTTTTAGTGTGGCACGATTTCATCGGAGAATGATCTTCTATATCATTTCTCTATCGCGTCTTAACACAAAGATCAAATGTGGATCCTCCTATAGTATGGTCTTCCTCATAGACCGTACTACGACGGATCAGCACTACATTGGACCCAATTCATCGATCCAATGAATTAATCAACAATCACTAAATTTACTTTCAGTCAATATATATATCTTGACTTATTCTTTATGTCGATTATTATCCCTGTTAATATTATAATTGTTCATATTTATATCTTGTGTATATTGTTCATTTTATTTGTTCATTTAAAATACACTAATAAATATCGAAACCCTAAAAAACTCAATTGACCGGACTGTGGTTACTATTGTGTTTTGGACTGAGGACTTAGATTTAGGACCCTTCACCCTATGCTCTTGGAGTGGAGGTTTTGATCTTGGCTTGTCAGTGGCTCACCAGCATGCACTCTATTTTGGGTTAGATCTTTCTATCTCTTGCTCATTTACATTGATGCATTTTTGTCTGCTAGTATATATGTTTGCCTGACATTGTTTTAGCATTCTAGCGTGTTAAGCATGATATTATGTGGTTTCCATCATTTTTTGATTTATTATCATTTGATTTTGATGTTTTGATTATTACCATGTTCGTATCCTATTCATATTATCTGGATTATACTTTTGTTCATATTCATACTGTATATATCATATTCATGCTTGATTCTTGACCCTCCTTCCAAAGGAAAGTTCATGCTTTGACTCCTAAGTCCATAAACTACTCCCGTTTCACCCTTGGCCTCATAAGAGCCGTTTCCCTCATAGTTTAGTAATAGGATGGAGTTATCATGAACTCCATGTGATTCTCACTATCATGAGAACTCACTTTACCTTTTACTCAGACTTACAGAGTTATCATGAACTCTGTGTGGTTCTCACTATCATGAGAATTCACTTCCTCCCTTCATAACGTAGACTTAGAGAGTTATCGTGGACTCTATGTGAGCTTATGCTCATTCCCTTTGGAACGTTGGCCATAGTCCATGTTTCCTTTTCTTTCACCCTTAGTTAGGTGAACTACGGTTGCTCTGATTCTTTAGTCAGATACGTAGGCACAAGATGCGACGTCTTGGCGAGTAAAATTAGTGTACATACCTTAGGTCATTACCTTAGTACAGATCATCTTAGCAAGCAAACATAATATAACACAAACTTAGCAAGAGGTTCCTGTAGAGTACTACAGATACTTAGGGTGCTAATACCTTCCCTTTGTATAACCAACCCCCGAACCTTAGATCTCCCCCCTTTAGGTTTTTCTAACGATCTTGAACCTTTCCTTTGGATAAATCAAAGTCGGTTGTAAAAGAAATATGATGCAAGTTAATTAATAGCTTGTTATCCGATTTTCACCGCAACACTTGTGTTAGGACATCTGTTGTCTACTATGCTAGAATTTTAATTAGTATCAGAGCAGTCATCCTATCTGTTTCTGGATGAGATCTTTGGGAGATACTTTCTGGCATTTTAAACAAGGAGGTGTTTTGGAGATCTGATCATAAACTCAGACATACTTAAGGGTATTAATGGATTGGATGGATGTTCTGGATCGAAGGTAACAACATTGTGGTTGTTCATGTTTTTGAGGATGTTCTACAACAACTACAGGAGAAATGCCTAGTTTTCTTGTTGGGGTGTCTTATAAGATGTTCTAACATCTTATTAGGGCATGTTGAATTTGTTCCTTGGTGGTTCCGATGCATATGTTTCTGATGGAAGAACTCTGGTATTTATGGGATTCTGGAGTTGTTACTGAAGATAGATGGTGGAAGATCTGAATCGTCGGCCTCTATAATTGAAGATATCTGCATCCTTTTATTCCAATGTCGGGAGCGATATAATGGAGAGAGTTGTTGGTAGATGTCTGTTATGGTGACTTGGTACTTGGAATCTTGGTTCCATTGTGCATCTTGAAGTCAATTGATGATAAGGGGAATTGAGATTAGGTTTATCAAGTTCTTGCTCTAGGAATTTGATAAGTTATTGATCGGCTAAGTTGTCAAAGATACTTGAGAATTCTCTCAAGTTCACTCATAAAGGCATACCAGTCATGCATCTGGAGTCTTCTAGTTATTCTTCAGACTAGAGGGTGTTTCTGTGAAACATAAACTTGAAGAAAGTGGAGGTGATTTGTTTTCACTGTCCAAAAGTGCAAGGAATGATTCATCTTTCTTAATCCTAAGGATGAATCCAATCTGAATGGAGATTTCAGAACTGTTGAGGTAAATAGGGTTCGTTCAGAGAGAATCTTAGTTACTTGAGTCAAGGGTGGCAGCCTTGGTATCTCAACACTTTTTTGTCAAGGAAGATACTTGCAAAGATTGAATACATGATAAATGTTCATGGAGTGATCTGTTGGAGTATGGCTTTAACAGTGACACAGGGTTATTGAACAAGGATTTAAGATCAATTGCTATTTGTGATATTCACAAGTATTTAATTGATTATCCTTATATGTGAAGTTCAAGATTGTTGATGTTTAACACGATGTTGAAACATCTCTTCATCTGGGTTTGTGCAGAATCATGTGAGGGGTACTGCATAAGCTTTTGGATCTATTTCTCTTGGTTGTTGACCTAAGAATCTGCTTCAGTGTGGTGTGGCAGAAGCATCTAGTCTCTGGAGAGTTTCCTGGCAAGAAACTAGTCTAGACAATGGTGATGTTGAAGATGAAGAAAAATACATCATAATCTTGATGAATAGTTCTTGGATTAGTTTATTTCTGATCTAAGAGTATTGGAGTGCAGCAGGTGTGTTCCAGTTGTTACTAGAAGCATCTGATGGTTATCTGGAAAGTGTCCTGGCAAGAGACTTGTCCAAAATATGGTGCTGGTGATGGCATAGCTTGGGTCCGTTTATTTTTGATCTAGGTACATAGGAGCATGTGATCTTTCTCATCTCGGAAGTCAAGGTTAAGTGGCAGTTATCTCTGACTTTCTACAGACTACTCTACTTAAGGAAAATGGCATTCTTTGGTATAGCTTTGGTGTAGTCTATGACTACTTCTCTTCTGAAGAATCAGACTTGGCACGTTTAAGGTCTAGAGTTGTGAAGCACATATTCATCAAGGTGTGAGCTTGAATTGAATACCTGTGATATGATTAAGCAGGATGGAGGTTGTCCACTCAAACTTGGTTATTGAATCAAGTCTATGAGAACATGGAACTCTTGTTCTATAATAGGGAGGAGGTTCTTCTAAGTGGCAGAAGGAAGAGCTGAATTCTTCAGCTGGATGCCTGATCAGATGTCATGACATCAAGCAGAAACTTCAGGGTCTTAGTTGATGTTATGGCGCATCATCGTAAGATAAGTTGATCTTCTCATAAATAAATGGAATTAATGCTTCAAAAAGGCCTATCTCATGCAGTTTGCGGGAGCTGTGGAAGGAGAAGATGTTACATGTCTAAGGCTTGGTGGATCCAAGATGGCTTGCTATAGAGTAAGTAGATCATGTAACTTAAATATTAGGTTTCATTGGTGGATCAAAAGATTGTCTGAAACTCTGAAGAAAAGATAAGATGAACCCAATAATGGCATTTGGTTGATCTTTATTGTGCATTCAAGCAGGGTGCTTGGAACTAATTACTCTTAGGCAGAAGGGTAGTTGGTTGAAGACTTAAGGAGGTTCTGGTTCAGTTCTATCTTGGAGCTTGTGGTAGAAGTTCTAAGTTGATTATGGAAGATTACCTTCTTGGTGGATGAGAGTTTATTTCTCTCTTTGGTTATCTGGAGTTCTTGTTGATCAAGCTGGTGGCGCAGTATTGTTTGAAGATCTTCAGTTGAAGTACTATGCAGATAGTAAGTCCAGTGGTAGAGCATATCAAGAACCATGTTGGTTGGTGTCAATGATATATGAAGGATTTCCTAACTGATGTTAGAACATCTTCTGGGTTGGTTATCCTTGGAGTAGGATTCTAAGTTCTAAGCGCGGAACTTGACACTCACATCTTGTCTAAGAGGTATTTATCTTGTCATACGGGAGAATGATGGGTAAAGGACTGTCTTGGAAGTCTGATGTGAATGTGGCATGCTTGAAGTGGATCAATTTGGTGCTTGTGGAGCAAATGAGCTGAGGATTTCTAGAGAATGTGGTTGATGTCCTTCAAGTGTGAAGAATGTATGGGCGAGCTAGAAAACTAAGGGGCTCTGTATGTCTCTTTGAGGAATGTGAAGCATTCAGATTCAATTGGGTTGTATCTCAAAGAACAAGGAGATCTATACATGAGAATTCAGGAGGAATTCGTGTGGTGTATGGATGGTTTCTAGACGAGAAGGATCAATGGTGTTTTGGTATCAATCCAAGAGTTTGTTGGTTGTGGTACAAGGATGCATTCCTGGTACTCTAACTATATGATCATGAAGTTGTCATGGGATATCATGTAGTGATTTTGGGTGGTTCTTGCTGAAGAAGCATATGTTGAGAAAGATAAGGGGAGAACTTCTGTTTGATTAATGTACTAGTGTGGTACATGGATTGTTTGAGGGTCAAGCATTAAGTGAATGCGTTCAGCAGGTGGGTTTAACAGAGGGTGCGCTCTTGAAGACATGAAGATGCGTCTTATGTTTTCCATTCATTCAAGGTGTTTTTCGAGCAAAGGAGCACTGGTTATCTACGACAAGGGGAGTTAGACTTCTGTTTTGGATATTTGGCTGCAGTGATGCAGATTGTTTATCAAGATTGTTTGTGGTTTCAAGCAGTTTGTGATAGATTGCCTCAATTGAGGATGATATGTCGAGAAGGATATCTTGACATTGCTCTGCTGTTTCAAGTTGTGGGGGTATTGATTAATACATAAGTTTTTGGTAGACAATGTCTGACATGATGTCAGGACATTGTTAAGGACATGCTGGTAAAGTAATTGGTCTTTTGGTCAGTGTACCTTGGATAGTGCATTGTGATGTTACATCCTTCGATTATTCATTGAATTGACCATCGTTATTTTCAATAGTTCATTACATTCGAAGGAAATTTCTTGGGTATTTAAGGGAGTCCTTGGAATAGTTTGTCTCAAGCTGTGTTTTCTTTGTGGTGTGTTCCAAATGTCTTTTGTTCGAGTCTGGATAAGTATTGGTTGGGTATGGGAATGTCTTGACTACCTTTGCCAATTTTTGGCTAAAAAGGGGGAGTGTGAGTCACTAGTACAAGGGATGCGTGTGTTGTTCTTGTAATTGTTTTGCAAGGATATTAAACAAGGTGTTTGTTTTATCATCTTGTCTATGTTTCCCTTGTGTCTTATGATTTGAGTTAAAGAACAGGTTGTGTCTTGTGACCTGAGTTACATGCTCTATGTACGCAAAACTACGAAGTCTACAACTGTTCTCTAGTGTGGGTGTGTTTGATAGGAGTGTCCAGTGTTCTTATGTTTCAGACTTCCTTCTTGTTTCTTTATGAGTCTCAACTTCTGGACCTTTTTCAACTTCACTCACCCTGGGATTATTCTTCCTCTCTGGTGGGGTTATACGAATTCATGGGAAATAGGGAGTTTGTGTTATCTTCCTCCTCGTGTACACCAACATGAATTCAGTATGCACAGTATTCCAATCGTACCGCCACTCAGACTAAAATAAATTCAGGAGCTTCCTGGGTTTATTGTCCAAAAGGAGTTTTATCCAAAATTTGTCAAAGGGGGAGATTGAAATCTCATGTGGTTTGACAAAATTTTGGTAAAACATATTGTTGATAAAGATGAAGAAATCTGGCCATGAACAAAGGTGTCGAAGAAGATGTCCCAACCTGAAGACACAACATCCTGGATTAATATACTTATTTAGCAGGTTTTAAATCTGTAACAAATCTGCCCAAGAATTAATGCGCCTTTTAGGAATGAATCAAGGACCAAAGATATGAAGCGCAAGACAGCTGAAGCCTATATAAGAAGACTTAGATATAGGGTTTTAGATATGTACCTTCTTGTAACCTAGTTCTTGTTTGAAAAATAAGGGTTTAGGGTTTTGAGAGTCTTTGGCTCTTTGTATTGTAAGTCTCCCCTTGTATCGGTTTGATGCATTGTGGTAGACATAGGGTATCACACAGATTTCAGAAGCCTTTAGGCAATGAATTGTGTATTGTTGTTGGATGAAGCTTTGAAGCAAATTCGAGTTAACTTATTGGTCAAGTATACTTTGATAGAACGTTGTATTGACAGAGATGAATCAGTTACTAGTGACTGTAACTATAAGAGATCACAGGTTGTGATTAGAGGAAGTGTGTTGTGATTCTCATATCAAATATGGTGTTCTTTGATAAAGATTTCATTGATAGTGATTAGGAGATAAAGTTGTAAATGGAGGAGTTTAGCTTTATAATAATACTACAGATAATGAAGTCTTCTTCCTGGATTGGTATCCCCTAGAGTGTGTGAATTGCACCGAACTGGGTTAACATATTCTGTGTTATTTATCATTCTGCAATTTAAAGATCTGATGTGTTCTTGATAAACATGTCATAACAAATGTTGTAACATCTGTTGAGACTTTGTGTTGATATTTAGAAGTATCAACAGTTTTGTCATTGTTTAATACTTATGCAGAACAATGTCTTGACATGTGTTAGGACATCTGCTGTCTGCTATGCCTGAAATACACGCATATTACATGGACAACTAAATATCACCCGATTTGATATTATGAATATTCATTCCAATGAGAAAATTTATTATCTATTGTCAAAATTAATCTTGTTTCCTGTCTTATTTATTATATATTATAAATTGTTGAGGGTTATGAAATAGTTCCCAAGATAAAAAAAGGCTTAATTAAGTAATATGAATTCAAATGACATTTTCTGTAACTTGCATTTTTGGTGAAGAATTAACGGAAGAGCTACATATTCGATTTTCAAATAAACATATTTCAATTCATGTTTAAGATCAGCTATTAAAAGACATCATTGTTGAAATTTTATGATGAATATGTAAATCTATTGGCAAATTTTGGGTCATACTCTTAACAAATATCCGGTCTTCATAAAAAATACCTTCATTTCAATTCACCCA
Organism: Lathyrus tuberosus; assembly: GCA_022829125.1. Lineage (NCBI taxonomy): Eukaryota > Viridiplantae > Streptophyta > Magnoliopsida > Fabales > Fabaceae > Lathyrus > Lathyrus tuberosus. The sequence continues at coordinate 12,495,130 of JALAZF010000044.1, read as the reverse complement.
CGTACATAATACCCTTTAGTAAAGATCATATATTTCTCATATCTATATATTTACCTCTTAACCATAAGCTTAACTCCATTTTAAACCCTCAACGACTTTGACCCCTCTCTGCCCTCGTGGATTCCACGTCAAAAGTTAGTGCAATGGTTTATTTGTTATTATAAACCATGAGATTCATCCTTTGGAACCCTTCTATTTCAGGCCTCCTACCATCTTTACCACTCATGGAAAATTCTTATTCTCGACATATTTTTGCAGTTGGTTATGATTCTTCAAATGATGATTATAAAATCAATGTAGCTTCATTTTACTATGACATATGTAATGTCGAAGTTATTTCTTTAAATTCCAACTCATAGAGGATGCTTCCAGATGTCAAATTGCATTCTTATTACATGGATCAATTTCCTCATCATCAACTCGTACATGTAACTTGTGTCATTTATTGGATTGCAAATAAATATATTTCTTACAATTCATTCCATATGATTTACATTTTAATTTATAGCAAGAGTTATTTTTACGTGTTCCAACACCATCAGTGACGTTGAAAGAAATTTTATGTTGGATTAGTGATATCAACCACTAGTTTTGCATGTTCCACACTCTGATAACCAAAGATATTTTTGTATATGGTCAACACAAGGTAATTTCAGTTGGTTAAAATTAATCACCATATTTCATGATCATTGAACCTAACCCTAGGATCCACGTATATTATGCTCCTTTGTGATTCAATGAATATGGAGAACTACACATAAATCTTTGTGGTATTGTGTGTTCTTTTATCAAAGGTGTGGGTTGGTTGCTTATGATCTAAAGGTACAAAGCTATCGAAGATTTGTTTGATAAGAAAACACGAACTGGTTGGACGATACTATTTACAACCTGACAATTTGTTTTTACCTAATGAACCATTAGATCAAACATGTTTTACTTCTTCTTCGGATTTCTTTAAGAAAATGTATCTCAGGTTTTCACACGCCCATTTTGCGTCGTTTCGCTTGTAATGCTACATCTTTGAAAAGTTTGTGAATTATTATGATAAGTTGATTTCTTTTAATTTTACATTTCACTACACACACTTGTTTCTTTCAAAGAGATTGGTATAAATATATTTACAAACTTTTGTATACTTGTGGAAAAGAGATTTATCAATTACTATTCTATCAATTGTGTTTCAATTTATTCGCAAGATTAATTCTTAGAAGGTGAATATTTTATAAGATGAATACATTATTGATAAAGTTCTCTAAATTAAATTGGGTTTGAGTCTATAAGTATCATTTTAACCTTTTACATTGAATTTTATTCACAGTGATAGGAAACTATTGTTAATGCGATATTTGATGATCCTACTATTTTAGATTTGATGGTCTAGCAAGCTATACTAAAAAGCTATACTATAAAGGTAAACCAAACATAATGGTGGGTACGGGGCATACATCTGGCCCTTGAGAGAAAGATGTATTAGTCCGGATGCAAGATGCCATAAACGGACTACGTCATCAAAAACAATTAATGTCAAACTAGCGAATATGTCTTATAACAACTGTCATACATTCTATGGAGGGAGATGGTATCACCTTGGGAGGGAGCATCTTAGGAGTACATTCTCGGGGGGAGGTGGTATCACCTTGGGGGGGGGGGGGGGGGGGGGGGGGGGGGGGGGGGGGGGAGCTTCTTAGGAGTCCCCAACAAGAAAAAGGAAAGAGTCTGAGGCCAACAAACAGATCCGCCACACTCAAAATACCATCGCATATTATTTGTTAGGGGAGACAAATTAAGCTCTTCTCGAAGAACGTTAACAACTCCTCTTCTTTGAGAATAGTAGTCTACAATCGGAATACTACTGAATCATGCCTCATAAGGACAGTCCCATGGTCATCACCATTCAAAATTTCCAATGGAATGTGAAGAGAGTTTTTGGTTGAAACTTGTAGCTAAACTACTCATTAATGTTTATTCTATGATAGTGCTAACTATTAATATTGATTTGATGTCAAAAGTTAGAAAAATATCTAAGAGTTACTCATACAATTCTACTATCATTATAGAAATAAAAAGCAAAAATATTACTCTCTCCATTCCTTTTTATAAGTATTAGGAGTATGGTGCAGCAGCTTTAGTGTGCACCACCTGTAGTCTATCTTTAATTATTAACTAACTTCTTTTAGCAACTCTCTCATTGCCAGCTCAGCTTTCATTTGTTGAATAAGCTTGTACATATTTGTATCAACAATGTTCTATTGGTTAATCATTAGTAGAATCCTTTTCACTCTTTTCTTGTTATCTAGTTTGTACATTCTGCTTCACAGAGTGAAGCTTTCAACACTTGCATAACCATCCACACATAGTATAGGATGAAGAGAGTAAATCTCTAACATAGTATCATTCGCGTGATTGATCATCTGCGTTATTCTGCTCGATCGAATCTACTCTGTGTTCGTTCCTTTTTCAGCGCGTGATTCGTATCAATTACGTTCTTGGTTCAAGCTCAACAACGGCGTCTGAAGGACATCAAGAATTGGTTGTCAAGGATCTTGTGCAATCTCAAGAAAACTTCAATGGTTTTGCTGCGATCAAGTCTTCGAACGGTTTTGGTCCAAAGCTATCGAATAAGCTGCAGGAAAACAATTACCTCTTTTGGAATCAACAAGTTGAAGGTGTGATTCTGTCTCAGAAAATGCACAAGTTCGTTGTCAACCCGCAGATACCACAAAAGTTCAAATCAGATCAAGATCGTGTCGTAGGTATGATTTCTTAAGATTACGAATCTTGGATTATGCAAGATCAAGCGCTGTTTATCTGGCTGTTATCAACAATTTCTGAATCAGTGTTACCAAGAGTGCTTGCGTGTAAACACTCTTATGAAGTTTGGGAAAAAATTCACCAATTCTTTAATGCTCAGATGAAGGCTAGGGTTAGACAGCAGAGGGTTTGAATTGAAATCCACCAAGAAGGGAACAAAATCTATCATTGAGTATGTTTTACGAATTAAAGCTATAACTAATTCATTCTTAGCGGTTAGTGACTCCATTACTGAATAGGATCAGGTTCATTCGATCCTCCAAGGGCTTCTTGAGGAGTATAACTCACTTGTTATGCAGATGTATGGGTGCCCGTCACCTCCTACGCTTTGTGATGTTGGAGCTCTTCTCTATGTGCAAGAAGCACAGTTGGATAAATTTCGTGAGGAATTAGCAGCTACCACCGTTGGAGCAAATGTGGCACATACTACTCAAGAAGCTAACAGCTCCAGAGGAGCTTATCCTGCAAGTCGTGGCAGAGGGAGGTTTAATCGTGGTCGGATTAGAGGAAGAGGAAGATATACAACTGGTAATCGCCCAACATGTCAGTTGTGTGGTAAATATGGACATGAAGTGACTACTTGCTGGCATAAGTTTGATGAAAATTCCATGCCTTCCACCTCAAGCAATGCCTTAAATGGAGTAACCAATAACAAGAACAACACCTCTCATAAGCAAGAAGCTAGTTCTAAAGGTTCACATAATTATCAAACTGTTGCTATGATGGCCACCACAAGCAGACCCTTAACATACACTCCAGAGTATCATCTACCATCTGACCTAGAATCCCAGGCATGGTTTGCAGATTCAGGTGCTTCTCATCACCTACACCTTATATTTTTCTCTTGCAAAACACAAAACCTTATCTAGGAACTAATAAAGTTTATGTAGGTAATAGTCAAACTCTTACCATATAAGCCATAGGGTCCTCACAATTTCACTATAAAATTAATCCCTCTTGTGTGTTAACCCTTGCTAATGTCTTAATGTTCTTCTATAACTAGAAATCTATTGTCTGTTTCAAAGTTCTCTAGTGATAATATTGTTATATTTGAGTTCCTACGTGTTAAATGCTATATTAAATCACAGGCTTCTAGACAAATCATTGTTGAAGGAGATCTAGATTTTAATGGCTTATATTGCTTTCCTCAGCTACCTATCAATCTCAAAAGGCCTCTTAGTCATATCAACAAATTTGTCCCTTGTACTGGTGTTCACAACTATGTTGTTTCTGAATCTAACTCCCATAATATAGACACTTGTAATACTAGCACTTTGTGGGACCATAGGCTTGGCCATGCCAATATTAATTCTGTTGCATCTATACTCAAGTTGTGTAACATTTTTCTACTAATAATAATAATAGGCAATCATTATGTACTTCTTGTAATATTGGCAAGGCACACAAACTGCATGCCCCTTTAACTACAACAATTTATCAAAAACCTTTTGATATGATATACATTAATCTATGGGGACCTTCCCAAAATCCTTCTAGAAATAGCTATAGATATTACATAGCATTTGTAGATGGTTATACTAGGTATACCTGGCTGTACATGTGTTTACCGTGAATTTTAGTAAACAACCTCTGGTCTATCAATCTAAACGCAAATTGATTTAACTTGCAGGATCGACCACACAAATCCTAGGACATGTGCTAAGTTTGAGAGACAAGTGTAAATTAAAGAAAAATGTAAACTGAACTCCACGTTCGACAATGCTGAAAATAAAGTCTAACTGAACTCCACGTTCGACTATGGGCAATAAAGTAAAGTGAAGACTTGAAATTTAAAGTGATGCAAATAAAGGGTGCAGAAATTAAAGGCGTCGAATGAGTAAAAGCTTTGAAAGTAAAATGCAACGAACTCCACGTTCTTGGAAAGTAAAGGCTGGGATAATAAAAGTGTCGTCGAAGGTAAAGTGCAGGAAAGTAAAAGACTTTGAAAATAAATGCAATGGATTTAAACGAGAACTCTACGTTCTTAAAAATGAAAGACTTTGAAACGTAAAGACTTGAACACTAAATGCTTGAACGTAAAAACGCAGTTGAAAGTAAAACGCAGAAAGTTTAAATAGCTTTGAACATAAATTTGGCATGGAAGATAAATTTCAAGAAACTGTAAAGGCATGGAAAGTAAACATGCTGAAGATAAATTAGATTAATGAAGACAATGGTGTTACATTACGTACATTCTCACGAACTCGTTTCTCTACACGCGGGTACTTTGAGTTTCTTAGAGTAACTTGTACAAAAATATGAACACCCCATTTACATAGAACCAACTCCTATTTATAGTGCTAAGAAATAACTACTCAGTGGTGGTTACTGCTTCGAACGTGTGGATTTTGGCGCCTTCCCCTTGATCTCAACTGTTCCCACATTCACAACTGCTCTTATTTAAATTTCAAATATTGGAAATTCCCTCCAATCTTAATATAACCACTGCAGCGCTACATCCTTATGGTCTAAGAACCCTTTCCATACTTAGCCATTTTTTAAGGTTTCTCCACATTTATTCGACTCAGGCCTCTCAAAAGTTAGGTCGAAGCCTTATTTACATTAAAAATACTTTTTAATATTAACATAACTTTGATTTTGTCTGGCGTCGAAATTAACATAACTTTGACCTGAAATCCAAACACACAACGCCACTCCTGATCAAACCACCCCGGCTGATGACCAGGAGAATGTGCAACCAGCTGCTGATGAATCTGATGAGGAAATGGGAGGAGAAGAAGATGAAGAGGAAGAAGAATCATCAGAGGAGGAAGAAGAACAAGCTGAGCCTCGCCCCCACGATACTCCTTCGCCTATGGTCGTTCCACTATCTGGGGACTCGCTGATAGCGCTCAAGTGGTCGAACCCACGTGAGTTTGCCAAACTGATTCTTGAGCAAAGGCATGGTTCTTCCTCTGTTTCTTCGACCTTAGCACCAGATGACTTCGCCCAATCAATTCTCCAAGCCATCAAGAAAAAATTCTTCAAAGGGGATATTTACAAAATTCTGGCCTCAGATCCAACTGCAACTGCTTACCTGAAGGACACCCTTGCAAAGATTGAGCTCACTACTCTCAATCCAGATGTCTCTGGTTTTTTGATAGAGCTAACTGCTGTGGTAAACCAAATAGCTGCAGAAATAAAACTGCTTCCCTCGATCAAGGATACCAAAGAGAGAACATCTGGCTGTGAGAGTGCAGCCTGGTGTAGTGCACAAGAGGCGTACGAAGAGATCCAACGTATGGAGGCTGATCAAAAGAAAAAGCAAGACGAGATAGCCTCCAACACGAAGGACATTGAAGCATGGAAGCAATAGATCACAGAGCTACAAGCTAAAATTGCAAATGCTGAAAACCGCAACCGTGATCTGCGCCAACTCGACGACACTGAGATAGCTGAAGAGACGAAGAATGCTATTGATCGAATTGATGCGCCCCAAAGATATGAGAAAGAGCTCGCAGAAGCAAAACTTGACGAATCTCTGTGCAACGCTCATCTCAAACATCACATAGAGTCTTTTTCTCAGTTGGCGTCGAGGCTTCCCTTCTGATACCTTCGACACCTTTATCTCATTTGTTTAATCACCATTTGTTTCCTGGCCTTTTCAGGCCTTTTATGAAATGACAATTTTATGCCTGTTGGCATTGATTTAATCAATCATTATTATTTTTCCTTTAACTGCTTTCGACCTATATTGCATGATGATATTCTTTACTATTATCTTTTATCAGTCAAATTTGCAATTAAGGCATTCTACGTTTTCTTGGAAAGTCACCCCTCCAGCTTTAAATTCCAAGGTATAAGCCTCTAACTTTAAAGTAACATTTATAGCATAGCCCTCAGGCCTACTTCCAAGAACAACTCACCTGTTTCCACCGTTTGGCTGGCCAATCCAATCAGCCATTAGCCTTTATAAATTTCTTCCATCTAACCATGTTTTGCGTAGAAGCAACCATGAATAATTCAGAGAAACCCTCAACTAAGAAGATGGCTGGAAAGGCCAAGGCAATTGAGGAAACAAGGAAGGTAGAGGCACCCCAACGACCTAATGCCTCCGTCGGAGCAACCTCTTCAGCCAAGAAGCGAGAAACCAAAATGAAGATCTCCAAGAAAGGGCGCTCCAGCACACAAGATTCTGATGATGAGCCAGATGCAGATTATATGGACTTCCTCAAATCCATAGATTGGAGAGATTATGAATAACCTTTCCTTGAGAAAAAAAATGTTGTATTAGTTTCTCTTCGCTTTGTATGCCATATTAGTCTGACTTGGCCTATTTTGGCTTTCTTTTATTCAATAAAGCTTACGTTTTAATATGAATCTCCTGCAGCATAGGCTTATATTTTTTCAAATACTTGCCATTTAATTTCAAGATTCTTTTATCTTTGTCTAACTCTTCCACTTCATAAGCTCCATTAGAGAATACTTGTGTGACTTGGAATGGTCCTTCCCACTTAGGGGACCACTTGCCCAATGTTCTATCTTTTCGATCCATGGGCAAAATCACCTTCCAAACCCATTCCCCACATGCAAAAGATTTAGATTTAACCTTTTTGTTGTAGGATTCTTCGACCCTCTTCTTTTGTCTTCTCAGCAACTCCAAGGCTCTAAGCCTTTCTTCATCCAAATCCACCAATTCATTCATCATCATTTCCCAATAATTCTCAGAGGAAATTTCATGATGTCTTTGAACTCTTACAGACTGTAGATAAATCTCAACAGGTAATACTGCATCATGACCAAAAGTGAGTCGAAATGGGGTAGTATTGGTAGCTTCTTTGGGGGATGTTCGACACGCCCAAAGAACTTGGTCTAACGTCTTGTGCCAATTTTTCGGCCTTTTTCCCACATGTTTCTTAATTAGTCCAATCACTACCTTATTGGCAGCTTCGACTTGCCCATTGGCCTGAGCATAATAAGGTGTAGAAGTTAATAACTTAAAACCTATTTCTTTGGCGAATTCCTGCATCTTTCGACCAGTGAACATTGATCCCTGATCTGTGGTAATTATTTCAGGAATACCAAATCTATAAATAATGTGATTTTGGATGAACTCAATAACATCTTCCTGACCTATATTCACCAGTGGTATTTCCTCAATCCACTTGGTGAAATAATCAATTCCCACCAAAATATATCTCTGGTTCTTTGAAGATGCTGGTCGAATCTCTCCCACTATATCCAAAGCCCATCCTCTGAAAGGCCATGGTTTCACTATAGAATGTAATTCACTTACAGGGATGTGCTGTATGCCAGTATGAATTTGACATTCTTGGCACCCTTTAGCAAATTCTATGCAATCCTTCAACATAGTGGGCCAATACATGCCTTGTCGAAACAACAACCATTTCATCTTCTGGCCAACTTGGTGTGCTCCACATGCCCCACTATGTACTGTCGAAAGTGCCAAATACGCATCTGCTTCACTAAGGCATTTCAATAAGACTCCCTCAGGGGTCTTTTTAAACAATTCATTACCCATCAGTACATAGCTCAAAGCTTGATACCTGACTTTCCGTTCTGTCGGAGCCGTTGGGTTTCGCAAATACTCAACTATGGGCTTTCTCCAATCTTCATCTGTTAAATTATCTATGGAAAAAATTTCAAAATTTTCGCCATCTATACACCCAAGCTTAGTTGTTTCTAAGTCTGATGGACATAATCCAACAGACACCATCTTACCTCTTGCCTCAATTACTTCTTGAAGGTTCTCTTTCGACACCTTGTATCCAGAAGCAATTTGGGTCAAGTCGTTAGCAACTTGTTAGCCCTCAATTTCGACGCCAGACAAAATCAAAGTTATGTTAATATTAAAAAGTATTTTTAATGTATAAAAGGCTTCGACCTAACTTTTGGAGGCCTGAGTCGAATAAATGTGGAGAAACCTTAAAAAATGGCTAAGTATGGAAAGGGTTCTTCGACCATAAGGATGTAGCACTGCAGTGGTTATATTAAGATTGAAGGGAATTTCCAATATTTGAAATTTAAATAAGTGCAGTTGTGAACGTGGGAACAGTTGAGATCAAGGGGAAGGCGCCAAAATCCACACGTTCGAAGCAGTAACCACCACTGAGTAGTTATTTCTTAGCACTATAAATAGGAGTTGGTTCTATGTAAATGGGGTGTTCATATTTTTGTACAAGTTACTCTAAGAAACTCAAAGTACCCGCGTGTAGAGAAACGAGTTCGTGAGAATGTACGTAATGTAACACCATTGTCTTCATTAATCTAATTTATCTTCAGCATGTTTACTTTCCATGCCTTTACAGTTTCTTGAAATTTATCTTCCATGCCAAATTTATGTTCAAAGCTATTTAAACTTTCTGCGTTTTACTTTCGACTGCGTTTTTACGTTCAAGCATTTAGTGTTCAAGTCTTTACGTTTCAAAGTCTTTCATTTTTAAGAACGTAGAGTTCTCGTTTAAATCCATTGCATTTATTTTCAAAGTCTTTTACTTTCCTGCACTTTACCTTCGACGACACTTTTATTATCCCAACCTTTACTTTCCAAGAACGTGGAGTTCGTTGCATTTTACTTTCAAAGCTTTTACTCATTCGACGCCTTTAATTTCTGCACCCTTTATTTGCATCACTTTAAATTTCAAGTCTTCACTTTACTTTATTGCCCATAGTCGAACGTGGAGTTCAGTTAGACTTTATTTCCAGCATTGTCGAACGTGGAGTTCAGTTTACATTTTTCTTTAATTTACACTTGTCTTTCAAACTTAGCACATGTCCTAGGATTTGTGTGGTCGATCCTGCAAGTTAAATCAATTTGCGTTTAGATTGATAGACCAGAGGTTGTTTACTAAAATTCACGGTAAACAAATTGGCACGCCCAGTGGGACCCAGTGCTAAGCCAAACCTTTTTGTCAACCTCATCTCTCTTGGTGAAGGAGCACTTTTGTTGTATGTTATTGAGAAGTGGGAAGTTAGCCACAACGAACGAAGGAATACCAAAGAGAAGATATACTAAGAAAATGGAAACCAATGCCAATCAACAAGTTGATCCTCAAGGGAGTATTTCAAACACTCAGTCCAGTAGCAGTATTGGGACTCAAAGCACACCATCACCAGTGTCTTCGACGGGAGGACAGGCGTCACTTCCATTAGTAGTGTCTGAGCCAGGATCAACATATACAAAATCATATACTCAACCTGTGTTGGAATACATAGGACCACAAAGTTCTAATTCGCCAACACCCTCAGGAGGAGGAAATACAATGTACAGGCATGTTCCTCCACCAGGTTTTCCACATCCAGGGTCAAGGAGTCAACCCTATGGTATGCCTACATCAATGATGCAAAACATGCAGAATGCTCCACCCGTGTTTTCAGAAACTGTTGTGTCTTCGCCACTACAGGGGTCAGGATCAGGAGGACGAAACAACCAGAATATAGGTGTTGGTTACTCTGTTCAAACGCCTAGCCTTACAAATACATCCATAAATTGTTTGAGACAACAGATGGATGAAAGTAACATGCAAATGGTACATACGTTGTCTCAGACAATGGGAGAAGTTTTCCAACCTTTGATTCAAAATACAACCCAAACTAACCAACAACTGGCTGCACAAGTGGCACGCATGGCTGATTTCATGGGAGCACCAGTAGTAGATCGAAGAGCGACGGTTGTCGAAGATATCCCAAGACGTCATCAACGTCAGATACCTGATGCTAACCTGGAGGATCAAGAGATGGTTGACCATTTCAGAGTCGAACCACCAAGAAACCAGATGCCATATCAGATGGAGGAAGAGCCAGTACAGATGGTGAACAGGAACCAAAACGCAGATCAACTACTTAGGCAGGTTCGACACCAGAATCAAGCAGAAGAAAATAATCTTGCAGCCATGCTCGAGAGGATAATGACTAGGAACGGTATGAATTTTGGCTTCACCAGGCCAAATTATACTTCGCCTATAGTGGATTACATTCTCCAAGCAGAACTACCCCCTAGGATGAAGGTTCCAAAGTTCAGCAAGTTTTCAGGAGATACTACTGAGTCTACTGTCGAACATGTGGCTCGATATTTAATCGAAGCGGGCGAGATTGCAGCTGACGAAAGCCTTAGGATCAAATACTTCCCAAGTTCCCTTACCAAGAATGCCTTCACATGGTTTACTACGTTGCCTCCAAATTCCATATACAATTGGACCCAATTAGAACGTTTGTTTCATGAACAGTTCTACATGGGGCAAACTAAGATTAGCTTGAAAGAATTGGCTAGCATCAAGAGCAAAGTCACTGAGCCAATCGATGATTACCTGAATAGGTTTCGACTTCTTAAAGCCAGGTGCTTTACACAAGTGCCAGAACATGAGTTGGTCGAAATGGCTGCTGGGGGTCTTGATTATTCCATTAGGAAGAAATTAGATACCCAATATCTTAGAGATATGGCCCAGCTGGCTGATAGGGTTCGACAGCTAGAAAGGCTAAAAGAAGAAAAGGCCAAATTCAGTAGAGGAAAAAAGTAGCGTTTGTCGAATGCAAGGAAGATGTGGAGAATCTGTATGGTGAGCCGTCTTGTTTCGACGAAAATGAGGTTGACGTTGCTGAGTTAAAGCAAGGTCCACCTTATGCTTGCAAATTATTAGCCCCTTCAGAAGGAAAAAATCCTGTCGAATCTAACGACAAATTCCCTAAGAAAACATATACCTTCGACGTCACTAAATGTGACGAAATTTTTGATTTGTTAGTTAAAGATGGGCAAATGATAGTGTCTGCTGGTGCTAAAACGCCACCTTTAGAACAAAGAAAGAAAAGAGGTTTTTGTAAATACCATAATTTTTTGGGTCATAAAACTTAATGTTTTCTTTTCAGGGATTTGGTGCAAAACGCTATCCAGGAAGGAAGGCTGAAGTTTGGGGAAAAAGGCAAAGCCCAGATGAAGATTGACTCTGACCCATTGCAAGTTGCAGAGGCCAACTATACAGAGCCTCATGAGGTTCAGATGGTGGAAGCCACAGGGGGATTCGACGAGTCAGTCAACATGGTAGAAGTTACTGAAGACTTCGCCATCAGTGCTGTGATGATTGAAGGTTCTAGTAAGGCTACAAGTGGCCTAAACGCTGATGATACCAGTCTGATGTTGGTAACCAAAGAAACTGCTGATAAGGTTGTTGAAATGGATAAGGCTGCTAAGGTTTTGGAGATCACCGTGAATGGGTGGAAGATAAATGCCAATGAAGGCATTAACATGGTCGAATTGGCTGAAGAGTCTGATTCTAGCTTAGATAGTGTCAACACCAATAAGGCTATGGGTAGAAATGCCCCTAAAGTTCAAGTTGTTAAGGAATTGGAAGATGACATGCTCTTGGTTGGAGAGATGCTGGACATGGATGGTTGTCTGGTGGAAAATTGGATATGCATGGCTGTTGAAAAGTTTTTCAAGACATCTCCTGATGTCGAGAGAGTCAATGCTGAGGAGATGGTGGAGGCTGAGAAAGCTGCTTGGGAAAAAGCTTCCCAAAGAGCTGCAAAAGCAGCAGTAGGTGGTGGCTGCTTGGCAAAGACCACTGAAAGTCTGGAAGCCAGCTTCTCCAAGATGCGCCTGAAGGACATAATGGATGTTAACATGGTCGAAATTACGGATCGAAAGGATGAACAATTGAGTAAGGTAGATGAGCAAGAAAAACTCAACAAAATGGCTTATCCTGAGCCGGAAGAGACAATTGTGGACTTCTTGCATCGGTGCCAGAAAAAAGACTCTGGAGTAATGTTGTGCCCCAGGTGCAGCGCCATTTTTTATGAGAAGGCTGCCCACAAGCTGGAAGGTATCAAGAAGGCTGGCGAAAGCTGGGGGCAGAAGGTGAACAAGGGGCACAGAGGTTTTGACCATAGGCGACTTTCGACAGGGTTAAAAAACCAAGCACCAGGAATTAGGCCAGGTACGTTCAAACCAACTGTGAATGTGCCAACAGGTAGTTGGATCAAACCTGTCGAATGGAGAGGACAGAAGAAAAAGTGGGAGAAGTTTGATGTGGAAAGAGGTGCGTCATTTGAGTATAGAAAAGAGAATTGCACCACAAACAAATCAGCATACATTTCTCAGAATTACAAGGGTAACAACCCAATGTCTAGATCGCAATGGCGAAGAGAGCAACGCAGGCGAAAAGCTGTCAGGGAGGCTCAGGTGCAAGGGGAGTCAAGCACCAATGTGGTTGGGGCAATGGAGAAGATGCCCATATGATGAAAGTTATTTACTATTCAGCCAGAAAAGAAGGTCGAAGAGGATGATGATATGACTGATAACTTTGACAATGAGTCAGCAGCTTCCCTAGACATTTTGGTAAATGTGGTGTCAGTGATGCCAAGAGAATTTGGTCAAGTCTCAGAGGTCGAAGACTTAGACCAAACTGCTGAGTTGGAAATGATGGCACACAAGCCTGTGTGCTATTACATCATGAACAATGGGTGCGTCAAAGAACATAATGCTTTCTTCGAGCGTCCCACAGAGGCAATGAAGGGTCATTTGAAGCCTCTTTACATTACTGGAAAAGTGGAGAACGTCCCTTTCAACAAAATTTTGGTAGACTGTGGTGCGACGGTTAATTTGATGCCAAGATTTTTGTTGAGCAAGATTGGAAAATTTGAGACTGATACTAAACCCCACAACATGGTTCAGTCGAACTATGAAGGCAAGGTTGGTTCCACTCTGGGAGCGATTCAGGTGGGTCTCACTGTGGGAACTATTACCAGACCAACAGTGTTCATGGTCGTCGAAACAAAGGCTAACTATAATCTACTCTTAGGTAGGGAGTGGATTCATGGGATAGGGGCAGTGCCCTCATCTATGCACCAGAGAATCACAATCTGGAGACCAGATGGGATAGTGGAAAACATTGAAGCTGACCAAGGGTACTTCAAGGTGCTTGTTAATCATGTGGACAGTAGGCAATTTGAGAAACATCTGGCGAACATCGCTCCATGTCCTCCAGCTGATTTTGAGTTTACACATGACGAGGAAATGTTTTATTCGTTGTACTTAGACCCTGTTGAAGGTTTCAGATGGGACAGGGAGGTACTAGGAGGAAGATTGCCATGCTTAGGCACACCTCCAATAGAGCCCACAGGGTGGGGAGATGAATTCAGTGATCATGACTGAGTTCGATGCTTTGAAAAGAATTTTGGCTTATGTGGCCGAAACAAAACTACAAGCGGCTTTAGAAGCCGCCAATGATTATATGGCTGGTGAAGCCATTTCTGAAGTATATCAAGAAGGTCCTGGTAAGGACTTTGACCCAAAACCTCCAGATAAGGTTGAAACTGGAGAGCAAAGCCAGAGGCTCGACGCCATCTATGAAGATGAGCCTTTGGGATTTGAGAAGGATCCGTTGGCGAATAATATAAAAATGCTAGCACAAGATCCTTTGGAAGAAGTGGACCTCAGTGAGGAGGCAACCAAAAGGCCTACCTACATCAGTGCCAAGCTTGATCCCCAGTTGAAAGTCGAAGTAGTTCAGCTGTTGAAAGAATTCAAAGACTGCTTCGCGTGGGATTATGATGAGATGTCTGGTCTGAGCAGGGAGTTAGTCGAACACAAGTTGCCTATGACGCCTGGGAAAAAACCAGTCAAGCAAAATCCAAGACGGTTTGCACCAGAGATACTGTCAAAAATCAAAGAGGAAGTCGAAAGACTGCTTCGTTGCAAATTCATTCGCACTGCAAGGTATGTCGAATGGTTGGCTAGTATAGTACCTGTTATTAAAAAGAATGGGTCTTTGAGAGTTTGCATCGATTTTAGAGATTTAAACTCTGCAACTCCCAAAGATGAATATTCAATGCCAGTAGCAGAAATGTTAATAGATTCTGCAACAGGACATGAATATCTTAGTATGCTGGATGGATATTCTGGCTATAACCAAATATTCATTGCTGAGGAAGATGTTCATAAAACTGCTTTTAGATGCCCTGGAGCCTTAGGCACCTATGAGTGGGTAGTGATGCCTTTTGGTCTCAAGAACGCTGGTGCTACTTATCAAAGGGCAATGAATTCAATTTTCCACGATTTTATAGACACATTCATGCAAATTTATATTGATGATATTGTTATAAAATCTATTTCTAGGAATAGTCACATTGACCATCTTCGACAGTCCTTTGAAAGGATGAGAAAATATGGTCTTAAAATGAATCCTCTTAAATGTGCTTTTTGTGTGCAGGCAGGGGATTTCTTAGGCTTTGTGGTCCACAAGAAAGGGATTGAAATAAATCAGAATAAAACCAAAGCCATAATGGAGGCGAAAGCGCCGTCAACCAAAAAGGAGTTGCAGTCGTTGTTGGGCAAAATCAACTTCTTAAGAAGGTTTATATCTAACCTGAGTGGCAAAACACAAGCTTTTTCGCCATTGCTTCGTTTTAACAAAGATGGTTTCTAGTGGGGGCAATTACAGCAGGAAGCCTTCGACAAGATCAAGGAGTACCTAAGCCACCCTCCAATTCTTTCACCACCTTGTAGAAACAAAAGTATGAGATTGTACATAGCTGCATCATATAAAACTCTAGGGAGCATGTTAGCTCAAGAGGATGAGAATGGAGTCGAAAGAGCCATTTATTACCTTAGTCGAGTTTTAAATGATGCAGAAACTAGGTATAGCATGATTGAAAAGTTATGTTTATGCTTGTATTTCTCTTGTACTAAACTAAAGCAATATATAAAACCTGTTGATGTGTATGTTTCGTCTCACTTTGATGTTGTAAAACATATGTTATCTAAACCCATTTTGCATAGTCGAATTGGCAAATGGGCGTTAGCATTGACAGAATTTTCCTTAACATATCAACCTTTAAAAGCTGTGAAAGGGCAAATAGTTGCAGATTTTATAGTTGATCACTCCATAAATGAAAATGATTTGAATTACGTCGAATTAAGATCTTGGAAATTATACTTTGACGGATCAAGTCATAAAAATGGAACAGGAGTAGGAATATACATTATTTCTCCTGAAAAAATTCCAACAAAATTCAAGTACAAGGTCGAGGGTCCTTGTTCTAACAATGAGGCTGAATATGAAGCATTAATTGCTGGCCTTGAAATTTTGTTAGAATTGGGGGCAACTAGAGTCGAAATAATGGGAGATTCAGAATTGGTTATAAAACAAATCACAAAGGAGAATAAATGTGTTAAAGAAAATCTCATTATGTACTTTGTGATAGCCAATAGATTATTAAAGAAATTTGAGGTAGTGGCCATCCAACACATGCCTAGAATAAAGAATCAAGTTGATAACGACTTGGCCCAAATTGCTTCTGGATACAAGGTGTCGAAAGAGAACCTTCAAGAAGTAATTGAGGCAAGAGGTAAGGTGGTGGCTGTTGGATTATGTCCATCAGACTTAGAAACAACTAAGCTTGGGTGTATAGATGGCAAAAATTTTGAAATTTTTGCCATAGATAATTTAACAGATGAAGATTGGAGAAAGCCCATAGTTGAGTATTTGCAAAACCCAACGGCTCCGACAGAACGGAAAGTCGGGTATCAAGCTTTGAGCTATGTACTGATGGGTAATGAATTGTTTAAAAAGACCCCTGAGGGAGTCTTATTGAAATGCCTTAGTAAAGCAGAGGCGTATTTGGCACTTTTGACAGTATATAGTGGGGCATGTGGAGCACACCAAGTTGGCCAGAAGATGAAATGGTTGTTGTTTCGACAAGGCATGTATTGGCCCACTATGCTGAAGGATTGCATAGAATTTGCTAAAGGGTGCCAAGAATGTCAAATTCATGCTGGCATACAGCACATCCCTGCAAGTGAATTACATTCTATAGTGAAACCATGGCCTTTCAGAGGATGGGCTTTGGATATAGTGGGAGAGATTCGACCAGCATCTTCAAAGAACCAGAGATATATTTTGGTGGGAATTGATTATTTCACCAAGTGGATTGAGGCAATACCACTGGTGAATATAGGTCAAGAAGATGTTATTGAGTTCATCCAAAATCACATTATTTATAGATTTGGTATTCCTGAAACAATTAACACAGATCAGGGATCAGTGTTCACTGGTCGAAAGATGCAGGAATTCGCCAAAGAAATAGGTTTTAAGTTATTAACTTCTACACCTTATTATGCTCAGGCCAATGGGCAAGTCGAAGCCGCCAATAAGGTAGTGATTGGACTAATTAAGAAACATGTGGGAAAAAGGCCTAAAAATTGGCACAAGACGTTAGACCAAGTTCTTTGGGCGTGTCGAACATCCCCCAAAGAAGCTACCAATACTACCCCATTTTGACTCACTTTTGGTCATGATGCAGTATTACCTGTTGAGATTTATCTACAGTCTGTAAGAGTTCAAAGACATCATGAAATTCCCTCTGAGAATTATTGGGAAATGATGATGAATGAATTGGTGGATTTGGATGAAGAAAGGCTTAGAGCCTTGGAGTTGCTGAGAAGACAAAAGAAGAGGGTCGAAGAATCCTACAACAAAAAGGTTAAATCTAAATCTTTTACATGTGGGGAATGGGTTTGGAAGGTGATTTTGCCCATGGATCGAAAGGATAGAACATTGGACAAGTGGTCCCCTAAGTGGGAAGGACCATTCCAAGTCATACAAGTATTCTCTAATGGAGCTTATGAAGTGGAAGAGTTAGACAAAGATAAAAGAATCTTGAAAGTAAATGGCAAGTATTTGAAAAAATATAAGCCTATGCTGCAGGAGATTCATATTAAAACGTAAGCTTTATTGAATAAAAGAAAGCCAAAATAGGCCAAGTCAGGCTAATATGGCATACAAAGCGAAGAGAAACTAATACAACATTTTTTTTTCTCAAGGAAAGGTTATTCATAATCTCTCCAATCTATAGATTTGAGGAAGTCCATATAATCTGCATCTGGCTCATCATCAGAATCTTGGGTGCTGGAGTGCCCTTTCTTGGAGATCTTCATTTTGGTTTCTCTCTTCTTGGCTGAAGAGGTTGCTCCGACGGAGGCATTAGGTCGTTGGGGCGCCTCTACCTTCCTTGTTTCCTCAATTGCCTTGGCCTTTCCAGCCATCTTCTTAGTTGAGGGTTTCTCTGAATTATTCATGGTTGCTTCTACGCACAACATGGTTAGATGGAAGAAATTTATAGAGGCTAATAGCTGATTGGATTAGCCAGCCAAACAGTGGAAACAAGTGAGTTGTTCTTAGAAGTAGGCCTGAGGGCTATGCTATAAATGTTACTTTAAAGTTAGAGGCTTATGCCTTGGAATTTAAAGCTGGAGGGGTGACTTTCCATGAAAACGTAGAATGCCTTAATTGCAAATTTGACTGATAAAAGACAATAGTAAAGAATATCATCATGCAATATAGGTCGAAACTAGTTAAAGGCAAAATAATAATGATTGATTAAATCAATGCCAACAGGCATAAAATTGTCATTACATAAAAGGCCTGAAAAGGCCAGGAAACAAATGGTGATTAAACAAATGAGATAAAGGTGTCGAAGGTATCAGAAGGGAAGCCTCGACGCCAACTGAGAAAAAGACTCTATGTGATGTTTGAGACGAGCGTTGCACAGAGATTCGTCAAGTTTTGCTTCTGCGAGCTCTTTCTCATATCTTTGGGCCGCATCAATTCGATCAATAGCATTCTTCGTCTCTTCAGCTATCTCAGTGTCGTCGAGTTGGCGCAGATCACGGTAGCGGTTTTCAGCATTTGCAATTTTAGCTTGTAGCTCTGTGATATGTTGCTTCCATGCTTCAATGTCCTTCGTGTTGGAGGCTATCTCGTCTTGCTTTTTCTTTTGATCAGCCTCCATACGTTGGATCTCTTCGTACGCCTCTTGTGCACTACACCAGGCTGCACTCTCACAGCCAGATGTTCTCTCTATGGGATCCTTGATCGAGGGAAGCAATTTTATTTCTACAGCTATTTGGTTTACCACAGCAGTTAGCTCTATCAGAAAACCAGAGACATCTGGATTGAGAGTAGTGAGCTCAATCTTTGCAAGGGTGTCCTTCAGGTAAGCAGTTGCAGTTGGATCTGAGGCCAGAATTTTGTAAATATCCCCTTTGAAGAATTTTTTCTTGATGGCTTGGAGAATTGATTGGGCGAAGTCATCTGGTGCTGAGGTCGAAGAAACAGAGGAAGAACCATGCCTTTGCTCAAGAATCAGTTTGGCAAACTCACGTGGGTTCGACCACTTGAGCGCTATCAGCGAGTCCCCAAATAGTGGAGCGACCATAGGCGAAGGAGTATGGTGGGGGCGAGGCTCAGCTTGTTCTTCTTCCTCCTCTGATGATTCTTCTTCCTCTTCATCTTCTTCTCCTCCCATTTCCTCATCAGATTCATCAGCAGCTGGTTGCACATTCTCCTGGTCATCAGCCGGGGTGGTTTGATCAGGAGTGGCGTTATGTGTTTAGATTTCAGGTTCACGCCTTTCTTCTTCAACCATCTGGCCTTTATCCATGGAGGCATCCAGATTGATAGGTGGTGGGCTTGAAGCATCATCCTCATCAGAGTTAGTTCCCTCAGCTTGTGCGTGCTGAGTTGGAGTTGGAGTTGCTGCTGCAGTAGCTGTTGTAACATGTGGAATGGGTTGATTAATCTCACTCAAACCAGAGCCAATATCAGAAGATGGGTGATAATTTGGCTCACCTTGGCTGTTAAGAAGCGTGGTGGTGAGGCTTTCTGAAGTTGGGTGAGGAATAGAAGCGTCAAGTGTGGTAGCGGCGAAGTTGCTTGGAGTTGGTCGGGGATCCGGATTGTTGATTATGGATGCCTAAAGAACACAAGTGGAGATAATGAGAATGAAATAATAGGCGAAGGATGTCAAGCATAATAGAAAAGATAATGGTGCGCATACCTGAGTTTGTTCAACAGCAAGACTTAATTTATCACCCCCATGGTCACCAAGAGGGGTTCTCGAGGCTACCTTGGAGGATTCCTTCTCGACACCACTTGTGGTGGATGCCTTTTCGAGTATTTTGGCCACCTTCGAAGGAGGTGGGCCAGCAGGTCCAGAGGCCTTTGTGGGTTTTTTCCTTTTCCTTGTGAGAACCTCTTCAGGAGATTCATCTGAGGCCTCTGAAGCTATAACTACAGCTGGGGGATCCTTCTTACCTTTCTTGGAAGGTGTTGGAGGCTTTCGACCAGTTTGAAGAGGCAGTGAAAATAAGGAAGAAATTCATAGAGTACAAGTAAAAAATAAAAAGGGGTAAAATATACCTGTGTACTCCCTTGTTCTTTGCCACTTTGCAAGGTGGCAGCTCTAGTCGAAGCAGCTTTCCTAGGCACAGCTGAAAGATAGCACACAAGTGTTAGAAGTTAATGATTACATGACTAGTCATAAAGCCATGGAGTAAGGATCTCAAACCTTCATATATTTCAGATTCGACACGAACGTCC
Organism: Lathyrus tuberosus; assembly: GCA_022829125.1. NCBI lineage: Eukaryota > Viridiplantae > Streptophyta > Magnoliopsida > Fabales > Fabaceae > Lathyrus > Lathyrus tuberosus. The sequence goes on along the minus strand of JALAZF010000044.1, from coordinate 12,474,986 downwards.
TGAATTCCTATATGAAGGTGCCCTTTAAAACTATCTAACGTATGCTTAGTCGAAACCACTCGTTGGGCTTTTGGCTGAGACTGCTGTCGAAGAAGTTTTAAATGCTCCCCACAGACAAACCAATCTGGAAATGGAGGGGCAAGTGCCACTCCAAAGTCAGCATTAGGCAGTCGAGGGAACTTTGGAGGAAAAAGTTTAAAAGCTACCTCATAACGTTTCTCACGAGGGACGTTGGGAGGAATTTTTAGTTGATCCAGCTTTTCTAGAAATTTTCTCTTTAGAGTAACAGCAGCCTCATGAATGGTTCGACTAAGATCACCTGGTCGATAGATAGTTTCAAAGTATTTTTGAAAAGCCTGTATTTCTTCGATGTGAGTGAACTTACTTTTTTTCGTCTTGTCCTGCACATGGAGAAAAGTTTGGTCAAGTAACGAAGAAAACGTAGCCACATCAAGAAATTGCTCAGTATAATGCTTCAACCACCATTGGTGGAAGGACGAAGTGCATAAACAGGAAGGTTCGAAAAACACAGGGGAGAGGATGCTTCTTTTTTCGTTCTTGCTGTTGAGTGCTTCAGAGACGTTCTCCTCGTCGAGGCAGGCGGTGTGAAGAATCACTTGACCCTTTTTCTCATATAAGCACTGAGGGAAGCTCTGGGCCAGCCCAAATTGTCGAGAAACCAAGTTGGGTTGGTAAGCAATCAACGCTGATAAACCTCTCCCTAGGTTCAGCCCGTGGACGATAAATATAAGAATAAAAAAGGCTTCCCAGATGACAACAGACTCTGGATCAAGGGGTTGGAGAGGATTTGGAAATGGCCTTTGAAACCACTCAGGGCCATGGCTTCGTCGAACAAAGGGTGCCTTGCTAGGAGTAAACTCATAGCGTTTGGCGAACATCATTATATAACTGGTGAAAGCCCTTTGAAGGTTTTCACCATCATCATTAGGAGTGAGCTTAGCTAGACGTGTCCCTTCGACGCTCATCTCCCTGATCTCAGCAGAAGCTTCATCGACTGTGCCTTTTCTGGGGAGGCTAGCCTCAAATGTAGCGTTGAGCCACAGTTGAAGTAGCCAAAGAGGACCGCTCAAATGCATAGGACCTTGGGCGTCCACATTCTTCAGTCGAGAAGCCCCTTCACTGATAGATTCGTAAAGGTTCGCCAGAATGAGTTCACTCAGGCAGGTCCCTCTGTTGTGGTGGAGTTGGTTCGCCAGGGGCAGGTACTTCTTAGCCACCTGCAAAGACTTGGTACAAAAAACATACCTCGATAGCCAGACTGTGAGGAAAGCAATGTGTTCTTCATCAGACACCTCATCATCTTCTTGTTTGAAGTGGTGCTTGATAAAGAGGGCGTAGGTCAGTTTTGAGCCTGCAATGTTGATGGTATCATCAGCGTCATCCTCAGGATTATAGACAAGGCCATCTGGTCGAAGCCCCATGATGGCAGCTACGTCGAAGAGGGTTGGAGTGACCATTCCACATGGCAGGTGGAATGTATAATGGGTGCTGTCCCAAAAATACAAAGATGCTGCCAACATGTTCAAACAATAGGGTATGTTGGTCTTCGACAGCATCAGAAGGTCATATATCCCTATCTCCTTCCAATGGTCAGCTTTAACTTTCTCCATCTTTGCCATCCAGTAGTCGAATTCCTTTAAAGGGTTGACGGCTCTCATCAGTCTAGTTCCATCAGTGAGATATCCAACATTGAGCTTGGGTAAAGGGATCTCTTCAGGGGAAGTTCCAGCAGCAGAATTAATTTTAGGGAAACTCTTTTGCCCTAATGGTCTGGATTTCCAGTACGATGGGAAAAACTCACTCAGCTTCTCGTTGGAAATGTCCACCTCAGCCAAAGGACCAGATAATGCATAAGTTTTATCAGACATAACGAGGGGAATCATTACCTAAGATTGGTAGATGGCTCTTGCTTCCGTAGAGGTAGGTTCCGGCATACAACGACGGTTATCTACCAGTTGAGGGCCTGGGATGTTAACGAACGGTGGGATGGTTTGCTTGAATGGAGTGACTTTTCCCTTTTGGGTCTTCTTTGCTTGAGGATTAATGTGGGAGGATGCCATTGTGGAAGAAGATGGAAAGATGGTGTCTTTACTGGGTTTGCGTAAAAAACTGAAGAGAAGAAGAGTTGCTTGAGAGTACTAAAAGAGTGGAAAGATCACAAAGTGGCGGAAATGGGTATATATAGATATTTGAAAACCTTCAGGGACTTGGATCCACCGTTGAAGCTGAGGGGTTAGTGGGACACGTGGCTTCCTCCTGAAGGCGTGATGGAAAGGAGCAGTTATGTGCAGACTGTTAACGTCTGTTTTCAAGAAAGGCGTTATGATGAATACGGCTGAAAAGACGTTTTAAGGATTTGTCATGATGGCGTGACGTCAGAGGCGTGGGTTAAAGAAACTGAATAGTTTAGCTATTAGGGAAGTAGTGGGATGTTAAGTTAAGGCCATGCAAATAGGCGTCGAAATAAGCATTATGTCAAGAAATGGCCTTCCTACCAAGTCTGGCGAAAGGACATTCCTTAGGGGTAATTTGTTAGCCCTCAATTTCAACGCTAGACAAAATCAAAGTTATGTTAATATTAAAAAGTATTTTTAATGTAAAGAAGGCTTAGACCTAACTTTTGAGAGGCCTGAGTCGAATAAATGTGGAGAAACCTTAAAAAATGGCTAAGTATGAAAAGGGTTCTTCGACCATAAGGATGTAGCGCTGCAGTGGTTATATTAAGATTGGAGGGAATTTCCAATATTTGAAATTTAAATAAGAGCAGTTGTGAACGTGGGAACAGTTGAGATCAAGGGGAAGGCGCCAAAATCCACACGTTCGAAGCAGTAACCACCACTGAGTAGTTATTTCTTAGCACTATAAATAGGAGTTGGTTCTATGTAAATGGGGTGTTCATATTTTTGTACAAGTTACTCTAAGAAACTCAAAGTACCCGCGTGTAGAGAAACGAGTTCGTGAGAATGTACCTAATGTAACACCATTGCCTTCATTAATCTAATTTATCTTCAGCATGTTTACTTTCCATGCCTTTACAGTTTCTTGAAATTTATCTTCCATGCCAAATTTATGTTCAAAGCCATTTAAACTTTCTGCGTTTTACTTTCGACTGTGTTTTTACGTTCAAGCATTTAGTGTTCAAGTCTTTACGTTTCAAAGTCTTTCATTTTTAAGAACGTAGAGTTCTCGTTTAAATCCATTGCATTTATTTTCAAAGTCTTTTACTTTCCTGCACTTTACCTTCGATGGCATTTTTATTATCCCAGCCTTTACTTTCCAAGAACGTGGAGTTCGTTGCATTTTACTTTCAAAGCTTTTACTCATTCGACGCCTTTAATTTCTACACCCTTTATTTGCATCACTTTAAATTTCAAGTCTTCACTTTACTTTATTGCCCATAGTCAAACGTGGAATTCAGTTAGACTTTATTTTCAGCATTGTCGAACGTGGAGTTCAGTTTACATTTTTCTTTAATTTACACTTGTCTCTCAAACTTAGCACATGTCCTAGGATTTGTGTGGTCAATCCTGCAAGTTAAATCAATTTGCGTTTAGATTGATAGACCAGAGGTTGTTTACTAAAATTCACGGTAAGCACATACACCCAAGCTTAGTTGTTTCTAAGTCTGATGGACATAATCCAACAGCCACCACCTTACCTCTTGCCTCAATTACTTCTTGAAGGTTCTCTTTCGACACCTTGTATCCAGAAGCAATTTGGGCCAAGTCGTTAGCAACTTGATTCTCTATTCTAGGTATGTGTTGGATGGACACTACCTCAAATTTCTTTAATAATCTATTGGCTATCACAAAGTACATAATGAGATTTTCTTTAACACATTTATACTCCTTTGTGATTTGTTTTATAACCAATTCTGAATCTCCCATTATTTCGACTCTAGTTGCCCCCAATTCTAACAAAATTTCAAGGCCAGCAATTAATGCTTCATATCCAGCCTCATTGTTAGAACAAGGACCATCGACCTTGTACTTGAATTTTGTTGGAATTTTTTCAGGAGAAATAATGTATATTCCTACTCCTGTTCCATTTTTATGACTTGATCCGTCAAAGTATAATTTCCAAGATCTTAATTCGACGTAATTCAAATCATTTTCATTTATGGATTGATCAACTATAAAATCTGCAACTATTTGCCCTTTCACAGCTTTTAAAGGTTGATATGTTAAGGAAAATTCTGTCAATGCTAACGCCCATTTGCCAATTCGACTATGCAAAATGGGTTTAGATAACATATGTTTTACAACATCAAAGTGAGACGAAACATACACATCAACAAGTTTTATATATTGCTTTAGTTTAGTACAAGAGAAATACAAGCATAAACATAACTTTTCAATCATGCTATACCTAGTTTCTGCATCATTTAAAACTCGACTAAGGTAATAAATGGCTCTTTCGACTCCATTCTCATCCTCTTGAGCTAACATGCTCCCTAGAGTTTTATCTGATGCAGCTATGTACAATCTCATACTTTTGTTTCTACAAGGTGGTGAAAGAATTGAAGGGTGGCTTAGGTGCTCCTTGATCTTGTCGAAGGCTTCCTGCTGTAATTGCCCCCACTCAAAACCATCTCTGTTAAAACGAAGCAATGACGAAAAAGCTTGTGTTTTGCCACTCAGGTTAGATATAAACCTTCTTAAGAAGTTGATTTTGCCCAACAACGACTGCAACTCCTTTTTGGTTAACGGTGCTTTCGCCTCCATTATGGCTTTGGTTTTATTCTGATTTATTTCAATCCCTTTCTTGTGGACCACAAAGCCTAAGAAATCCCCTGCCTGCACACAAAAAGCACATTTAAGAGGATTCATTTTAAGACCATATTTTCTCATCCTTTCAAAGGACTGTCGAAGATGGTCAATGTGACTATTCCCAGAAATAGATTTTATAACAATATCATCAATATAAATTTGCATGAATGTGTCTATAAAATCTTGGAAAATTGAATTCATTGCCCTTTGATAACTAGCACCAGCGTTCTTGAGACCAAAAGGCATCACTACCCACTCATAGGTGCCTAAGGCTCCAGGGCATCTAAAAGCAGTTTTATGAACATCTTCCTCAACAATGAATATTTGGTTATAGCCAGAATATCCATCCAGCATACTAAGATATTCATGTCCTGCTGCAGAATCTATTAACATTTCTGCTACTGGCATTGAATATTCATCTTTGGGAGTTGCAGAGTTTAAATCTCTAAAATCGATGCAAACTCTCAAAGACCCATTCTTTTTAATAACAGGTACTATATTTGCCAACCATTCGACATACCTTGTGTAACGCCCCGGTTTTGTCTTATTTAATTAATCGAGTCGATTTAATTATTTTTATTATTATATTATTTTATTCTTGACTTTTATTTGAGAATATATTATTTTTCATCGTGATTATGTTTTATCGCGTTTTGAGAGCGTTTGCGAGATATTTGAGTGTAGGGGTATTTTGGTCTTTTTGTTGGGATAGATATTTGTTTTATTAAAATAGAAAGTTAGAGGTGAGAAAGAGAGAAAAACAGAATTTTGAGAGAAAAAGAGAAGAAGAAGGAAAAGAGAAAGAAAAGAAGAAAAAGGGAGAAAACATGGAGAGAAAGAAATTGATTCAACCGACTTTTCAAACACGATTTAATCGGGTAAGGGTGTGAAACATTGTTATATTATCCGTGCTTATGATTATGTGGGTGTGTGTTGGAATTGTTTGGTTGTTTTAGAGATATTTGTGGTTAGGTTGAATTTCAACATAATCGATAGAAACCGATGTTTTCGCGGATGAAATTCGGAATAGATTGTGTAGATTAGTCGTATGATGTTAGGCCGTGATTATAGAAACTTGTTTGGTTGAAATCGGTTGAGTTTCGTAACTTTCGACATTTTGGATATTAGAGGGTTTGAGTTTTCGGGTGAAAATTGAACGTCGTAGAATTATCGTTTTATGGTCCTAAAACGTTGATATATATTTGGTAAGGATTACTGTGTATTTGTTTCGTATCATAGAATTGAATCGGTCGGGTTTCCGGAGGGTTTTGTGTTTGGGCAGCAACTATTTTTTCTGGTTTTTAACAGGTGCAATCGGTTGCAGCAGGATGCAAATCGATTGCACATATGTAAAGGGCGAAAAATTGCAAGTCTGGGACTGTGCAATCGATTGCATCAGGAGTACAATCGATTGCACTCTGCTAGTTTTCCGAAAAATGTTTTCTTTAAAAGTCCGTAACTTTTTCGTCGTTTATCCGATTGAGCTGTTCTTTATATCAAACTGAAGCTAAAAATATGTTCTATTTGATGGTGATGAAAAATATTATTTTTAGCCAACTTTTAACCGACTTTTACGGTGAACCGTAAATTGAATTGTTTGGATAAATGTGTATGTTGTTATACAATTGATGTGAATGTAGATGGATTATATGTGATGAATGCATGAATATATTGTGAATATGTATGCATTTCAAGAATGTCTTTCGAGTCATTTTGCATGTGAAGCATCATGATGTGCATTCTTGTGTTGAGCGATTCTAATGAGAATCCGTTGTAACGCCGTGTGCCTATGTGAGGTGTGAGCGATGATTACGAATGATTGTGTGCCCATGTGGGGTGTGAGCAATCGGATCGTGTGCCCGTGTGGGGTGTGAGCGATCGGGTCGTGTGCCCATGTGGGGTGTGAGCGAACCATAAACATTGTGTGCCCATGTGGGGTGTGAGCAATGGGTGAACAATGTAGGCCCGACGGGGAGTTACTTCGGTAACGAGCGATGGTTCCAGCAGAGTTCCTGAGTGAACTAGTGATGATTGAGTCGGTACCCGCATTGCATTTGCATAGAGTCGTGAGTCGGTCTCTATGATTTGCATTGGTCATCCTTGTATTTGTGCATGGATGAATGAACATGAATATATGTGTTTATGTTGAATGATAAGCATAGTGATGAATATGCTTGGTTTATATATATATATATATATATATATATATATATATATATATATATATATATATATATATATATATATATATGCCTTGCGAAGTATATTGAATGAGATGTGATGAATTGTGATAAGAATTGTATCGTTGTAATGATGCATTGAAGAATGAATATAATATGTATGTTTATGTGGAATGATGATAATGGTGAATGTATGCATAATGAATATGCTTGATGATATATCTATATTGTGATATATGATGAGTTGTGGTGAGAATATGTGTTATATGTTTATGTTGTAGTACATAATTATATGCATTGTTATTATGATAATATTTCTCACCCTTCTGCTGCTTTATGATGCTCTACGAGGCATTGCAGATTAGGTATCTGGTGGTCTTTTGTGAAGTGTGTCTTCATACCTTTTTGGTCGGTTGGCTCTGATATGTAGCACCGTGTAGCTAGGATGCTTATGTTTGATTCCTTTTGTGATACATTCGTGTATGTATATTGCTGATGAATTTGTGTATATAAACATGAATGATGTTGTTGTATCATACTTGTTGATGAATATATATATATATATAATGTATATATGTTTGTTGTTATCAATGTTTAGATTTTTCCGCTTTCATTCTAAATATTGAGATGTGGGTATAAGGACTGAGATCCTTCGTTGTTTGAGAGTTACCCCACTGTTGCATATAATTTGTTGAGCAGGTGTTGTATGTTTTAATTTCAAGCATAATGTGACATACCTTTTTATGCCGTGTTTACAATTATACTCTGATGAAATTTCCAATACGTGCCTAAATGATTTATTTGATTATTTGGGGGTATAGAAAGGGGGTGTTACATTAAGTGGTATCAGAGCCAGTGTTGAGTCAGTTGTTGAGTCTGTTGGTGTGACAGTTGAATACTCTCGTTGTTGTTTGCCCCTTAGTACGTGATATGTGTGTGAAACACTGTCAGTGCTTTCTGGTTTCTAATCCTTTGTTTTCAGGAGTTAGAATGAGATAAGTGGGGGAGAAGCTGGTACTTCTCCATGTTGCTTCAGGTGTGGAGCGCCGGCTCAGTGTGTTGTGAATTACAAGATTGTAAGTGTTGTTTGGACAGTGTTGTTCCCGATTCCGTAAGAAATACGGAGGTAAGGTTTATGTCAACTAAGGATTTGTGCCTTAGGTAGTTTTGTGTATGGGATGCAAGAAAGGCTATTATAGTTTGGTAAAGACGGTTTATGCCCCATCATGATTGTCGACTGTCTATTGGCAAATTGAGGAACTGATCACCCTTAATCTCTTGTTGATAGCAGACGAAAATTATGTTGGATGGAATAGGCGGGTCTTTCCGGATTTGATAGTGTGTGAAATGAATTGTTTGGAATTTAAGGAGATGATTACAGATTGTTTTGATGAGTCGATGAAGATGCTAATATCGGAAGATGAAATGGATTAGAGGTTTTGGTATGTTAGTCCAGTTGGGAAGTCATTGAGAGAGAATGATTGGGTTTTATTTAAGGACTGCTTCACAGAGAGTAGAGATTGAACTTAATTGGACGAAGGTGAATAGTTGAGGATTATATCTGCTAAGTAAGTAGGAAACTCTTAGTAGATGGGAATAAGATGTTTGTTTTGTCTGTGATGGTAGTGTTCTGGGAATTGGCAGGAAGTCGCAGTGATAGGCCGTCAGTTGGGCATAGTTTTCAGATGTGTTTTTGGATGGAACATTAAGGTGTTGTCTTAGAGAGCTCCAGTATTATTGGTAACAAAAGGAAGGATGATGGAATGGAATAACAAGTATAATGGTATTGAGACTATGGACAGCAAACTTAGAGTTCTGGTGAGTTTGGAGTCTTTGGAGTTTTAAGGCATTAATGGAAATTATGAGGAAACCCTTGTGGGTGGGTGTAACATTGTGTTTGAGAATTCTTTTTGGTTGGTTGTTGATACATGTTGGAATTGCGGAATTGGACGGTCAGGAGAAGAAATTGGGTATGGATTACTAACAGTCGAATAAGGTAATGATTGAGAATAAGTGTCCACTTTCATGAACAGATGACTAGAATGGTTTGGTTGAGTTTGAGTGAGTTACAATTGTTTGGAATGTTTGATAAGAGTGGTGAATTGTGTGAGTTGAGGCTTTGATCGATTTAATGTGACTGGTTAGGTTTGTTATCCTCAGAATAGGTTGTTATTTACTCGGTTAAGCTTGTATGTGAGTAACTAGTTACCCAGTGAAAAGTTTTGCAAAAGCTTTAAGGATTTATATCTTTTGGATTTTGGTTGGGAATTGCAACGTACAGTGATGGTATTTGGTGTTAGTAACACGTCTCTAATGTTTATGGAGTAGAGGAATCGTATCTTCCATATTTAATTGGATAAGTTCGTAGTAGTTTCGATTGAGGATATTTGGATTTGTTATAAACTCAGAGGAAGAATGAGTAAAGTGTTTGAGATTTGAATTACAAGTGTTGAAAAGAGATGAAGTTTTATGCTAAGTTATTCGAGTGAGAATTTTGGTTGAAAAGGGTTAGTTTCTTGGAAATGTTATTTCAGATGAGAGTATGGTTAATGGATCCATCGGAAGTAGATGTAGTTCTACATGAGAGGCTCCGAAGTTAGTTAAGGAGATTAGGAACTTTTGGGCTCAGTTGGTTGTTATTACAGGTTATGGAAGACTTTGTTAAGTTCGTACTTCTGGTATCTCAGTTGACTTACAAAGGGTGAGTCGTTTGTTTGAATGTTCGTTGTGAGTAAGTTTTGGTGAGCTGGAGTAGAAGTTGTCTACGGTTTCAGCTTTGATTTTGTGTGATCCTATTAAACCGGTTGTGGGGTATTGTGATGTGTCTTTGATGAGTTTAGTCAACGTGGTAATGCAAGAGGGTAAAGTCATGGCTCATGCTTTACGACAATTGAGGATTTATAAAAGGATCTGTATTATTATGGATTTGGAATTGGTTGCGGTGGTATTGTGTTGGAATAGTTGGAGGTATTATCTTTATGGTTCTAGGTTCGAAGTGTTTGGTAATCGCAAGGATATTGAGTACTTGTTTGGTCTAAAGGAATAGAGTATGAGACAACAAGGATGGTTAGAGTTCGTGATGAGTTATGAATTTGGCTTGGATTATCCTTCGGGGAAAAGCTGTTGTTGTGCCTGAAAAGTTAAGTCGGAAGTTTCTATGCATGTCTGTTTTGATGGTCAGGGAGTTAGAATTATTTGAGCAATTCTGAGACTTGTGTATGGTGTATGAGATAACACAGGAGAGTGTGAGGTTGGTAATATTAAAGTGAACAGTGATTTTTGGCGAATATGAGAAAGAGTTAGACTTTGGACGTGAAATTGATAGTTTTGATGGTTGCGAGTAATCAGAGTGCTCAGCGGAAGCGTGAGGTGGCACATTTTGTATTTACGTATGGGACTTGTAAGAGTTCATAGGTTGAACATTGAGAACATGTAGGAATGATGAGACCATTGGACGTTTCAGAATGGAAGTGTTAGGTGAAAGGTTTAAATATTATTCATGGGCTACTATGTAGATGGATGTTTTGGTTATATGTTCGATTGGGAATCGTAGCATTGTTGTAATAAGGTTGTGTGACAAGGATGTTGGTATTCTGGTTTTGTAGAGGTTGTGGAATTGATGTTGTGTCGTGGAACTTGTGTTCTTGTTTGTGTTGTTGCCTCGTTTCCATCGTGATGGTTCGAGTGTGTGTGGCTAATTTCTTGTGGTGAATTAGGGGAGTGTTACCTGTGGTGATGGTAACGATCTTGTTGTGTTTCGGTTCTAGAGTGAACCTGTGTGTTGGTATCGTGGTTTTCCTTGAGTTGTGAGTTGGTCGTCAAGTGCATCGTATGGGCTTTGCATCTTGTCGTTGTTGTTGTCGTCGTTGTCGTACCGTTGTTGTATCTGTTGTGAGCATGGTGGTTTGTCAGTTGTGTTATTTGTGGTGTGCCTTTTGTTGGCATGTTGGTTTGTTAGTCGGATGCGAGAGTCGTGTCCGGAGTTGTTCGTCTCAGTATATTTTCGAGGACGAAAATGTCTAAGTGGGGGAGAGTTGTAACGCCCCGGTTTCGTCTTATTTAATTAATCGAGTCGATTTAATTATTTTTATTATTATATTATTTTATTCTTGACTTTTATTTGAGAATATATTATTTTTCATCGTGATTATGTTTTATCGCGTTTTGAGAGCGTTTGCGAGATATTTGAGTGTAGGGGTATTTTGGTCTTTTTGTTGGGATAGATATTTGTTTTATTAAAATAGAAAGTTAGAGGTGAGAAAGAGAGAAAAACAGAATTTTGAGAGAAAAAGAGAAGAAGAAGGAAAAGAGAAAGAAAAGAAGAAAAAGGGAGAAAACATGGAGAGAAAGAAATTGATTCAACCGACTTTTCAAACACGATTTAATCGGGTAAGGGTGTGAAACATTGTTATATTATCCGTGCTTATGATTATGTGGGTGTGTGTTGGAATTGTTTGGTTGTTTTAGAGATATTTGTGGTTAGGTTGAATTTGAACATAATCGATAGAAACCGATGTTTTCGCGGATGAAATTCGGAATAGATTGTGTAGATTAGTCGTATGATGTTAGGCCGTGATTATAGAAACTTGTTTGGTTGAAATCGGTTGAGTTTCGTAACTTTCGACATTTTGGATATTAGAGGGTTTGAGTTTTCGGGTGAAAATCGAACGTCGTAGAATTATCGTTTTATGGTCCTAAAACGTTGATATATATTTGGTAAGGATTACTGTGTATTTGTTTCGTATCATAGAATTGAATCGGTCGGGTTTCCGGAGGGTTTTGTGTTTGGGCAGCAACTATTTTTTCTGGTTTTTAACAGGTGCAATCGATTGCAGCAGGATGCAAATCGATTGCACATATGTAAAGGGCGAAAAATTGCAAGTCTGGGACTGTGCAATCGATTGCATCAGGAGTGCAATCGATTGCACTCTGCTAGTTTTCCGAAAAATGTTTTCTTTAAAAGTCCGTAACTTTTTCGTCGTTTATCCGATTGAGCTGTTCTTTATATCAAACTGAAGCTAAAAATATGTTCTATTTGATGGTGATGAAAAATATTATTTTTAGCCAACTTTTAACCGACTTTTACGGTGAACCGTAAATTGAATTGTTTGGATAAATGTGTATGTTGTTATACAATTGATGTGAATGTAGATGGATTATATGTGATGAATGCATGAATATATTGTGAATATGTATGCATTTCAAGAATGCTTTCTAGTCATTTTGCATGTGAAGCATCATGATGTGCATTCTTGTGTTGAGCGATTCTAATGAGAATCCGTTGTAACGCCGTGTGCCTAGGTGAGGTGTGAGCGATGATTACGAATGATTGTGTGCCCATGTGGGGTGTGAGTAATCGGATTGTGTGCCCGTGTGGGGTGTGAGCGATCGGGTCGTGTGCCCATGTGGGGTGTGAGCGAACCATAAATATTGTGTGCCCATGTGGGGTGTGAGCAATGGGTGAACAATGTAGGCCCGACGGGGAGTTACTTCGGTAACGAGCGATGGTTCCAGCAGAGTTCCTGAGTGAACTAGTGATGATTGAGTCGGTACCGCATTGCATTTGCATAGAGTCGTGAGTCGGTCTTTATGATTTGCATTGGTCATCCTTGTATTTGTGCATGGATGAATGAACATGAATATATGTGTTTATGTTGAATGATAAGCATAGTGATGAATATGCTTGGTTTTATATATATATATATATATATATATATATATATATATATGCCTTGCGAAGTATATTGAATGAGATGTGATGAATTGTGATAAGAATTGTATCGTTGTAATGATGCATTGAAGAATGAATATAATATGTATGTTTATGTGGAATGATGATAATGGTGAATGTATGCATAATGAATATGCTTGATGATATATCTATATTGTGATATATGATAAGTTGTGGTGAGAATATGTGTTATATGTTTATGTTGTAGTACATAATTATATGCATTGTTATTATGATAATATTTCTCACCCTTCTGCTGTTTTATGATGCTCTACGAGGCATTGCAGATTAGGTATCTGGTGGTCTTTTGTGAAGTGTGTCTTCATACCTTTTTGGTCGGTTGGCTCTGATATGTAGCACCGTGTAGCTAGGATGCTTATGTTTGATTCATTTTGTGATACATTCGTGTATGTATATTGCTGATGAATTTGTGTATATAAACATGAATGATGTTGTTGTATCATACTTGTTGATGAATATATATATATATATATATAATGTATATATGTTTGTTGTTATCAATGTTTAGATTTTTCCGCTTTCATTCTAAATATTGAGATGTGGGTATAAGGACTGAGATCCTTCGTTGTTTGAGAGTTACCCCACTGTTGCATATCATTTGTTGAGCAGGTGTTGTATGTTTTAATTTCAAGCATAATGTGACATACCTTTTTATGCTGTGTTTACAATTATACTCTGATGAAATTTCCAATACGTGCCTAAATGGTTTATTTGATTATTTGGGGGTATAGAAAGGGGGTGTTACACCTTGCAGTGCGAATGAATTTGCAACGAAGCAGACTTTCGACTTCCTCTTTGATTTTTGACAGTATCTCTGGTGCAAACCGTCTTGGATTTTGCTTGACTGGTTTTTTCCCAGGCGTCATAGGCAACTTGTGTTCGACTAACTCCCTGCTCAGACCAGGCATCTCATCATAATCCCACGCGAAGCAGTCTTTGAATTCTTTCAACAGCTGAACTACTTCGACTTTCAACTAGGGATCAAGCTTGGCACTGATGTAGGTAGGCCTTTTGGTTGCCCCCTCACTGAGGTCCACTTCTTCCAAAGGATCTTGTGCTAGCATTTTTATATTATTCGCCAACGGATCCTTCTCAAATCCCAAAGGCTCATCTTCATAGATGGCGTCGAGCCTCTGGCTTTGCTCTCCAGTTTCAACCTTATCTGGAGGTTTTGGGTCAAAGTCCTTACCAGGACCTTCTTGATATACTTCAGAAATGGCTTCACCGACCTTATAATCATTGGCGGCTTCCAAAGCCGCTTGTAGTTTTGTTTTGGCCACATAAGCCAAAATTCTTTTCAAAGCGTTGAACTCAGTCATGATCACAGAATTCATCTCCCCACCCTGTGGGCTCTATTGGAGGTGTGCCTAAGCATGGCAATCTTCCTCCTGGTACCTCCCTGTCCCATCTGAAACCTTCAACAGGGTGTAAGTACAACGAATAAAACGTTTCCTCGTCAGGTGTAAACTCAAAATCAGCTGGAGGACATGGAGCGATGTTCGCCAGATGTTTCTCAAATTGCCTACTGTCCACATGATTAACAGGCACCCTGAAGTACCCTTGGTCAGCTTCAATGTTTTCCACTATCCCATCTGGTCTCTAGATTGTGATTCTCTGGTGCATAGATGAGGGCACTGCCCCTATCCCATGAATCCACTCCCTACCTAAGAGTAGATTATAGTTAGCTTTTGTTTCGACGACCATGAACATTGTTGGTCTGGTAATAGTTCCCACAGTGAGATCCACCTGAATCACTCCTAGAATGGAACCAACCTTGCCTTCATAGTTCGACAGAACCATGTTGTGGGGTTTAGTATCAGTCTTAAATTTTCCAATCTTGCTCAACAAAAATCTTGGCATCAAATTAACCGTCGTACCACAGTCTACCAAAATTTTGTTGACAGGGACGTTCTCCACTTTTCCAGTAATGTAAAGAGGCTTCAAATGACCCTTCATTGCCTCTGTAGGACGCTCGAAGAAAGCATTCTGTTCTTCGACGCACCCATTGTTCATGATGTAATAGCACACAGGCTTGTGTGCCATCATTTCCAACTCAGCAGTTTGGTCTAAGTCTTCGACCTCTGAGACTTGACCAAATTCTCTTGGCATCACTGACACCACATTTACCAAAATGTCTAGGGAAGCTGCTGACTCATTGTCGAAGTTATCAGTCATATCATCATCCTCTTCGACCTTCTTTTCTGGCTGAATAGTAAACACTTTTCGTCGTATGGGCATCTTCTCCATTGCCCCAACCACATTGGTGCTTGACTCCCCTTGCACCTGAGCCTCCCTGACAGCTTTTCGCCTGCGCTGCTCTCTTCGCCATTGCGATCTAGACATTGGGTTGTTACCCTTGTAATTCTGAGAAATGTATGCTGATTTGTTTGTGGTGCGATTCTCTTTTCTGTACTCAAATGACGCACCTCTTTCCACATCAAACTTCTCCCACTTTTTCTTCTGTCCTCTCCCTTCGACAGGTTTGATCCAACTACCTGTTGGCACATTCACAGTTGGTTTGAACGTACCTGGCCTAATTCCTGGTGCTTGGTTTTTTAACCCTGTCGAAAGTCGCCTATTGTCAAAACCTCTGTGCCCCTTGTTCACCTTCTTCCCCCAGCTTTCGCCAGCCTTCTTGATACCTTCTAGCTTGTGGGCAGCCTTCTCATAAAAAATGGCACTGCACCTGGGGCACAACATTACTCCAGAGTCTTTTTTTTACACCGATGCAAGAAGTCCACAATTGTCTCTTCTGGCTCAGGATAAGCCATTTTGTTGAGTTTTTCTTTCTCATCTACCTTACTCAATTGTTCATCCTTTCGATCCGTAATTTCGACCATGTTAACATCCATTCTGTCCTTCAGGCGCATCTTGGAGAAGCTAGCTTCCAGACTTTCAGTGGTCTTTGCCAAGCAGCCACCACCTACTGCTGCATTTGCAGCTCTTTGGGAAGCTTTTTCTCAAGCAGCTTTCTCAGCCTCCACCATCTCCTCAGCATTGACTCTCTCGACATGAGGAGATGTCTTGAAAAACTTTTAAGCAGCCATGCATATCCAATTTTCCACCAGACAACCATCCATGTCCAGCATCTCTCCAACCAAGAGCATGTCATCTTCCAATTCCTTAACAACTTGAACTTTAGGGGTATTTCTACCCATAGCCTCATTGGTGTTGACACTATCTGAGCTAGAATCAGACTCTTCAGCCAATTCGACCATGTTAATGCCTTCATTGGCATTTATCTTCCACCCATTCACGGTCATCTCCAAAACCTTAGCAGCCTTATCCATTTCAACAAACTTATCAGCAGTTTCTTTGGTTACCAACATCAGACTGGTATCATCAATGTTTAGGCCACTTGTAGCCTTACTAGAACCTTCAATCATCACAACACTGATGGCGAAGTCTTCAGTAACTTCTACCAAGTTGACTGACTCGTCGAATCCCCCTATGGCTTCCACCATCTGAACCTCATGAGGCTCTGTATAGTTGGCCTCTGCAACTTACAATGGGTCAGAGTCAATCTTCATCTGGGCTTTGCCTTTTTCCCCAAACTTCAGCCTCCCTTCCTGGATAGCGTTTTGCACCAAATCCCTGAAAAGAAAACATTGAGAAGTTTTATGACCCAAAAAATTATGGTACTTACAAAAACCTCTTTTCTTTCTTTGTTCTAAAGGTGGCGTTTTAGCACCAGCAGGCACTATCATTTGCCCATCTTTAACTAACAAATCAAAAATTTCGTCACATTTAGTGACGTCGAAGGTATATGTTTTCTTATGGAATTTGTCGTTAGATTCGACAGGATTTTTTCCTTCTGAAGGGGCTAATAATTTGCAAGCATAAGGTGGACCTTGCTTTAACTCAGCAACGTCAACCTCATTTTCGTCGAAACAAGACGGCTCACCATACAGATTCTCCACATCTTCCTTGCATTCGACAAACGCTACTTTTTTACCCCTACTAAATTTGGCCTTTTCTTCTTTTATCCTTTCTAGCTGTCGAACTCTATCAGCCAACTGGGCCATATCTCTAAGATATTGGGTATCTAATTTCTTCCTAATGGAATAATCAAGACCCCCAGCAGCCATTTCGACCAACTCATGTTCTGGCACTTGTGTAAAGCACCTGGCTTTAAGAAGTCGAAACCTATTCAGGTAATCATCGATTGGCTCAGTGACTTTGCGCTTGATGCTAGCCATTTCTTTCAAGCTAATCTTAGTTTGCCCCATGTAGAACTGTTCATGAAATAAACATTCTAATTGGGTCCAATTGTATATGGAATTTGGAGGCAACGTAGTAAACCATGTGAAGGCATTCTTGGTAAGGGAACTTGGGAAGTATTTGATCCTAAGGCTTTCGTCAGCTGCAATCTCGTCCGCTTCGATTAAATATCTAGCCACATGTTCGACAGTAGACTCAGTAGTATCTCCTGAAAACTTGCTGAACTTTGGAACCTTCATCCTAGGGGGTAGTTCTGCTTGGAGAATGTAATCCACTATAGGCGAAGTATAATTTGGCCTGGTGAAGCCAAAATTCATACCGTTCCTAGTCATTATCCTCTCGACCATGGCTGCAAGATTATTTTCTTCTGCTTGATTCTGGTGTCGAACCTGCCTAAGTAGTTTATCTGCGTTTTGGTTCCTGTTCACCATCAGTACTGGTTCTTCCTCCATCTGATATGGCATCTGGTTTCTTGGTGGTTCGACTCTGAAATGGTCAACCATCTCTTGATCCTCCAGGTTAGCATCAGGTATCTGACGTTGATGACGTCTTGGGATATCTTCGACAACCGTCGCTCTTCGATCTACTACTGGTACTCCCATGAAATCAGCCATGCGTGCCACTTGTGCAGCCAGTTGTTGGTTAGTTTGGGTTGTATTTTGAATCAAAGGTTGGAAAACTTCTCCCATTGTTTGAGACAACGTATGTACCATTTGCATGTTACTTTCATCCATCTGCTGTCTCAAACAATTTATGGATGTATTTGTAAGGCTAGGCGTTAGAACAGAGTAACCAACACCTATATTCTGGTTGTTTCATCCTCCTGATCCTGACCCCTGTAGTGGCGAAGACACAACAGTTTCTGAAAACACGGGTGGAGCATTCTGCATGTTTTGCATCATTGATGTAGGCATACCATAGGGTTGACTCCTTGACCCTGGATGTGGAAAACCTGGTGGAGGAACGTGCCTGTACATTGTATTTCCTCCTCCTGAGGGTGTTGGCGAATTAGAACTTTGTGGTCCTATGTATTCCAACACAGGTTGAGTATATGATTTTGTATATGTTGATCCTGGTTCAGACACTACTAATGGAAGTGACGCCTGTTCTCCCGTCGAAGACACTGGTGATGATGTGCTTTGAGTCCCAATACTGCTACTGGACTGAGTATTTGAAATACTCCCTTGAGGATCAACTTGTTGATTGGCATTGGTTGCCATTTTCTTAGTATATCTTCTCTTTGGTATTCCTTCGTTCGTTGTGGCTAACTTCCCACTTCTCAATAACATACAACGAAAGTGCTCCTTCACCAAGAGAGACGAGGTTGACAAAAAGGTTTGGCTTAGCACTGGGTCCCACTGGGCGTGCCAATTTGTTTACCGTGAATTTTAGTAAACAACCTCTGGTCTATCAATCTAAACACAAATTGATTTAACTTGCAGGATCGACCACACAAATCCTAGGACATGTGCTAAGTTTGAGAGACAAGTGTAAATTAAAGAAAAATGTAAATTGAACTCCACGTTCGACAATGCTGAAAATAAAGTCTAACTGAACTCCACATTCGACTATGGGCAATAAAGTAAAGTGAAGACTTGAAATTTAAAGTGATTCAAATAAAGGGTGCAGAAATTAAAGGCGTCGAATGAGTAAAAGCTTTGAAAGTAAAATGCAACGAACTCCACGTTCTTGGAAAGTAAAGGCTGGGATAATAAAAGTGTCGTCGAAGGTAAAGTGCAGGAAAGTAAAAGACTTTGAAAATAAATGCAATGGATTTAAACGAGAACTCTACGTTCTTAAAAATGAAAGACTTTGAAACGTAAAGACTTGAACACTAAATGCTTGAACGTAAAAACGCAGTCGAAAATAAAACGCAGAAAGTTTAAATGGCTTTGAACATAAATTTGGCATGGAAGATAAATTTCAAGAAACTGTAAAGGCATGGAAAGTAAACATGCTGAAGATAAATTAAATTAATGAAGACAATGGTGTTACATTATGTACATTCTCACGAACTCGTTTCTCTACACGCGGGTACTTTGAGTTTCTTAGAGTAACTTGTACAAATGAACACCCCATTTACATAGAACCAACTCCTATTTATAGTGCTAAGAAATAACTACTCAGTGGTGGTTACTGCTTCGAACGTGTGGATTTTGGCGCCTTCCCCTTGATCTCAACTATTCCCACGTTCACAACTGCTCTTATTTAAATTTCAAATATTGGAAATTCCCTCCAATCTTAATATAACCACTGCAGCGCTACATCCTTATGGTCGAAGAACCCTTTCCATACTTAGCCATTTTTTAAGGTTTCTCCACATTTATTCGACTCAGGCCTCTCAAAAGTTAGGTCGAAGCCTTCTTTACATTAAAAATACTTTTTAATATTAACATAACTTTGATTTTGTCTGGCGTCGAAATTGAGGGCTAACAACATGCTTAAACAAAAATCTGAGGCTTTACATGCTTTCAAAATTTTCTCACTGTTTGTGCAAATACAATTCAATGTTTCTATTAAGTTTGCTCAATCTGATTTTGGAGGAGAATTTAGAACCTTCACTAATACTTGACAGAACTAGGGGTCACCCATAGGCTAACTTGTCCCCATACTTCTCATCAAAATGGGATAGTAGAGAGAAAACATAGGTAAATCATTGAAATGGGACTTACATTACTTGCTAATGCCTCTTTACCTATTGAATACTGGGACTATAGCTTTCCTACCTCAGTTCACATTATCAATAGGCTTCCTACTTCCACTTTACCAAACTATGATTCACCCTTTCATGCTTTGTATGGAAAAGATCCAGAATATTCTAAAATGAAAGTGTTTGGGTGTTCATGTTTTCCTTTAATTAGACCTTATAACAAACACATATTACAATTTAGAAGCCAAGAATGTGTTTATCCTGGTACTTCTCCCCAACACAAAGGTTTTAGGTGTCTGAGCCAAGATGGTAAAGTGTATATTTCCAAAGATGTCACCTTCAATGAACACACCTTTCCATTCTCTCGTCTATTTCACCATCACTCAAGTAGCATAGGTCCTGCTCTTGAACCCTATCATCAAGGCTAAAATTCTGCAGATGTTCCTCAGTCCAATAGGCCACAGTCTAGGTCTGTTCAGTCTGTTCAAAGTCATAGCTTTGCTGACTCTACTAGACAAAAGTCTGGAAAAAGTCAAAACCTAACCAAGTCTGGTACAAGCCATAGTCTACCTATTCCTACTACTAGCCATGTGTTGAGTCCTCCTAGCCATAATGTAGGCTCCCCTACTGAGAGTAAAACCTGCAAGACCAGACACCGACATTTAATATTAATTGAGACACATAAGCCTAGTTCTGAGGCTTCTGGTTATCATGAGGGTAACTACCAAGAAATGTCCTCTACAAACATCTCACCTGCTATTGAAACACAGTCTATTCAACTACAAGTAAGTCCTCTAAGAGAGTCTTCCTCTACTCAAGAGCACAATACCACTTTTGCTCAAATGAACTCACTCTATCCTCTTACATTCCTATTTCTGACTCCTCCCAATCTCCCTCAATTGGTATAAATATTCCTATTTTTCTCCCACCTGAAAACACTCATCCCATGTTGCTAGGGCTAAAACCAGTAAGTCAATACCTAAATTGTTTCTAGCTTATTCTGAATCTGAACCAACTAGTGTCAAACAACCCTTGACCAAGCCTGGGTAGGTTAAAGACATGACAGATGAATACAATGCTCTTTAAACTAACAACACATGGACACTCACCACTCTTCCCCCTGACAGAAAGGTAGTAGGTTGTAGGTGGGTATTCAAGATCAAAGAAAATAGTGATGGAACCATTCACAAGTATAAAAGCCAAACTTGTGGTAAAGGGCTTTCATCTAGAACAAGGCTTTGATTACAGTGAAACGTTTTCTCTAGTGGTTAAACCTACTACAATTAGGGTGATTCTTACTCTTGCCCTCACATACAAATGGGATATCCAACAGATAGATGTCAATAATGTTTTCTTAATGGTATTCTTTTTTATGAGTTTTACATGACTCAACCACCTGGGTTTGTGAGCTCTGCTAAAAATCTTGTGTGCAAGCTTCATAAAGTTATCTATGGTCTTAAATAGACCCCAAGGGCCTGGTATGAGAAACTAACCAAAGCCTTGTTACTGTTTGGTTATAATACCTCTAAATGTGATAACTCTCTTTTTGTATATCCAAGCTTCGTGATATTTTGTATGCTCTGGTTTATGTTGATGATATACTCATCACTGGTTCTAGTACTGATCTTATACACACATTAATTGACAAGTTGCGTCATGAGTTTGCTTTAAAAAGGTTGCGGCGACCTAGCTATTTTCTAGGTTTGGAAGTGGACTTCTGCACTAATGGCTCTAGGTTTCTAAATCAATCCAAGTATGTCAAAGATCTCCTCACAAGAGCAAAGATGGACAATGCCAATGGTGTTCCTACGCCAATGTTAACTAGTTGTAAGTTGAGCAAACATGGTACAAACCAGTTTTCTGATCCTTACTTGTACAGGTCTATGGTTAGAGCTCTCCAATATGTTACCTTGACCAGGCCTGACATAGCTTTTGCTGTGAACAAAGCTTGTAAATTCATGTCATGTCCTCTTGATACACATTGGGTTGCTGTAAGAAGACTACTGAGATATTTAAGTGGTACCATCAAGTATGGTCTCATATTAGCTCCCTGACTTTCTCCCTAAAGTTTTCACTTCGAGCCTTTAGTGATTTGGATTGGGCAAGTGATCGAGATGACAGAAGGTCGACATCAGGTACCTGAATATTTTTTGGGCCAAATTTGGTGTCTTGGAGTTCAAAGAAACATTCCTTAATCGCCCGTTCTAGCACATAAGCGGAGTATCGTGCTTTGGCTCACACCACATCTAAACTTCTTTGGTTAGAATCCGTTCTATCTGAACTTCGTATTCATATTCATCCACCAACATTGCTTTGTGAGAACTTAAGTCTTGTCCTCTTGTCTCATAATCCCGTCCTACATGCTCGAATGAAACATATTGAATTAGATATTCACTTTATACGAGAATGCGTAGTGGCTGGGAAGTTGCAAATCCAACATGTTCCTGCAGGTTGTCAGTTAGCTGACACTCTTACGAAGCCCCTTGAACGTCTGCATTTCAAGATCTCAAGACCAAACTCAAGGTGGTACAACAGCTATCCCACTCTTCAGTTTGAGGGGGGTGTTAGGAATATGGTGCAGCAGCTTTAGTGTGCACCACCTGTAGTCTATCTTTTATCTGTAATTAACTTCTGTTAGCAACTCTCTCTTGCCAGCTCAGCTTTCATTTGCTGAATCAGCTTGCATATATTTGTATCAACATTGTTCTATTGGTTAATCAATAATAGAATCATTTTCACTCATATCTTATTATCTAGTTTGTACATTCTGCTTCACAGAGTGAAGCTTTCAACACTTGCTAAATCATCCACACAAAGTGTAGGATGAAGAGAGTAAATCTCTAACAATAAGAGACACTTCAGCTTTCTAGATTTATTAATTATTCGATAAATCTAAAAAGATAAAAGTATCTCAAAGAGGGTATTATTTAATAAAATAAAAGTATATAATAAGTAAAAGCATTGTATCATAACTCACAATTAGATTTAAGCTCCTTCGTTCACGAGTAGAAGCATAGTCGGATACATGGGTTGATGGTATCTACCACAAATAGAAAATGCATTCTGTGTTCTTGCAAATTATCTTACGAGTAACCTAAAAATAGAAAAATAGATTAATATATCATACACAAATACAAATAGATAACTATTACTAGGAAGAAAGTAAGTGTAACACATAGTCACTACGTGAAAAAATAAACTATATTAACTCAAGGATAACAGATAAAATATATTTTTTTTTAAGATATTGATCAATCTAATAAATAATAATTAAGTAAGAATTAAGTACTAGTTACCTTATGCAAACATACATAATTCATTCCTTCAAAACACGAAATTCAAATTTTTTGACTTTTGAGCAGAAATGTCACTCTAACGTTGGAAAGCTAAAATTCATCAAATAAATATGTTGCTCAATTATATGTCATGTGGTCACCTCATTAGTAATGGTGAAAATTTTTAAGAAACTGGGAGAAAAAATGTAAAATAAATAAAAAGGAATAAAATATTATTATATTTATTAAATAAAATAAATATTTTTATGTAAAGTTTGTAAAAGTGATGTTATCCTAATATAAAATATAAAATATATTTATGAAATATACATAAATGACAACAATTAAATTTATTATTATGTTTGAGAAGAAAATAAAGACAAGTAAATAATTTTATTGAGAAAGAAAGGCATCTTGTAAAGCTTAAATGAAAAAATCAAAACGAATATTTATAACTTTTTAATTTAGTTTTGTAAAACTATTTTTATTTTGTTTGCAAAATTTAAAAATAATAAAATTTATTGGTTATCTAATTTTAACAAACATATTTTGTTTAAAAATAGTTTTTACAACAATTGATAAAATATATTTAAAAACTATAAATGAAAAGTTATTCAAATAAACCCTCTAAAAAAGCCGTCTATATATCTATACACATTGATCAAAGCAAAGCAAAATAAACAAAGGCCTTGTGGTTTTTTTCTTAAAATGTGATTATCTCCTTAATTTTCTAATCAAACTTAAATGGAAAGCTTTATTTGCATCTACATACTATACAACCAAACCACATCTTAACCTTTGTCTTAGTGGGGAAGTTAATATATATATTGCCGATCATACCTGCAGATGTAATACCCCGTATTTTATAAACGCCCTGGATAATATTAGTTGAGACCAGTTGAGATCCAGTGTGCTCTGAGTATTTATCTGATAAAATAATTAGAGCAACTGACGAACTCAGAGCTGATCAGATTAATATTATCTAACTCTAAGGATTTATTACTTGGTGCATTCGAGCTTAATTGGACCTTTAGTAGTATTACTAACAAATGATATTTTCTATATCATTTCTTTTCCTCTCATTTTCAAAGTTAGAACGTTTGGAGCAAGAGAAAGTGAAGAGAAGGAAAGGAAAGGAAAGGAAAAAGAAGAGAAAGTCCAAGAGCTCAAGGCCAAGAACCATCATCTCATCTTCATCAATTCATCTCAGCTTCTTCATCATCATCATCTTCTAATCCAGGTGGGTTCTAGATAGATGCTTTAGTGTAGAATTTCTTGAGGTTTTAGAGTTAGGTTGGATTTTGTGAGAAAATGAACAATTTTGCAAATCAATGAAATTTAACGATTAAAAATCGGTATAAATTATGTTGAATGATTACATGATGCTTATGAACAATTTTGATGTTTGGTTGTGCCGTTTGATTATGTTTGAGTTGAGAAAAATGGGTTTTTAACCCTTGGAGTTAGAGGAAAACCCAACTGAGCATGGTTGTTCTGGTGCGGAGCGTCGGGCGATTCGAGGCAAGCGCCCCTGCTTTGCCGGGCGATGCCCAAGAGGCGCAGCATGTAACACCCCTGTAACTTTCAAAGTTTTTGGAAGAGATTTTACGCCCCTGCTTCGCCAAGCGAAGCAGAGGCGAAGGGGACGCCGCCGGGCGATGGATGGAGCGCCGGGTGCTCCTAGGACTTTTCCAAATGTTCCCTTTCCTTGTAAATTCTATAACTTTTGATCCGCTTATCCGATTTGAGTGTTCTTGATATCAATAGAAAGCTGTAGAAATATTCTTTATGATGACGGTAAAAGATGTCGGTTTTATTGCCCGATTAAATAATTGGAGGGAACCCAAAAGTGGTATAACTTATGTTTGAATTATTACATGTATTTCTAGTGCGAAATTATGTTATGTTTTGCCTATTATTGATGTTGAACATGATTGAGAGTAATGCATGTTAAAATATGAAATTAGGTAGAGTGAGAAATATTTCCCTTGAATTATGTTGGAACCTAGTAACGGCTAGGAAATTGTTGAACAACGTAATGACGACGATCGTGTGTGAGGGGCCGAGGCGTGCGTCTATTACTGAATGGTATGGACATGTTTACACTAGTATGGATCATGTTTTATTTGTGTTTAGATTGGGAAAGACAATGAGGTCTTGAGGCGATGTGGCCTCGTGATTGTCGAATACAATCACATTTGTGTGTTTGTGATCACGTAATCGTAACCGTTTATTTCTGGTGCAGTTTCATGGGTCTCGAGCTCCTCTGAAACGTATGCACAATTACTTGACAGGTTTGATTCTCGTGTGTAGTACGAATGGAACCTAAGGGTAGAGACTTGTGATGGTTAACAGGCCATGTGAAGTGACGGTTCACGGCTAACAGGCCGTTGTTCCCGAATCCATTTCGTATGTCAAGTAAATGACAAGGATCCATGACTTGAGTCGACTTCTAGATGTAGAAGAGGACGGGAAAAGGGGATGCCTTGGTAAGGTTATCGATTTGTGATATTGTGAGTTAAAGCGACTTATGAACATGGATCCATATAGTGTGTGTGAGTGCTCAAAGTCACTTCCCTTCCCTTTTGACTTGAGTTAGGCTTATTAGAACCTTGTAAAGCCGAAAGGACTTATAAGATAGGGAACTCACTGAGATTGATGTATCTCACCCCACGTTGTTGTTTACATCACAGGTACTGCAGGTTCGGCGAAGGGTAAGGACAAAGTTGTTTGACTTTTCCTTATATATCGTAGCTTTTGTGAGACAAGGCTTCCGTTGTGGAGTTTATTTTGAGATCATTGTGGATCTAGTTCTTAGTTTTTATCATTTTGAACATCTTGTATATATGATCCCATAATTTTTGTATTAAGTATTTTTGGGCATGTATATGTATAATGTGTTAACTAGGGGCTTATTGTATTTTAGTACCAAAAACGTGAATTCATGTATGATATGGATGCTTTGATGTATACTATTATATGTGGGTGTTACAGTTGGTATCAGAGCAGGTCATATCCTCGACCTAGCCATGAAATAGGATAAGCTTTTCTTTCCATTTCATATGCGTGGTGTCGCCATTGGTCTTGCGTGTTATATTTATGGTATTGAGCCCGATTAACTTTACCCTATCTGTATGACATTCAGGAACATGGCTGACAGGCGCAGAAACAACCGTGGTAGACGGAGAACCACTCCAGCAGGGACAAATCCACCAGGTGATGAGGGAAATGCCCCTTTGTATCAATTCATGCAACAGATGCAGCAGCACTAAAATCAGTTTGTTCAATAAATGGTACAACAAATGGCTGGGGATCTTCATCCTCCAGTGGTGGTTCCTGCAGCTACAGGTGGAACCTTTAGGGATTTCATTCATATGAATTCTCCGGAATTTCAGGGAGGGTTAGATCCGGTAAAGGCTCACGAGTGGATAGCTGGCATGGAAAGAATTTTCGTAATAGTTCAGTGTAGTGAGGAAAATAAGGTGGTTTTTGCTTCTCACTTGTTGAAGGGTCCTGCCATGAGGTGGTGGGAGAGTGCTTTAGCCTTAATGATAATTCAAGAGGTACCGAAGGTATGAGAGCAGTTCAAGATAAATTTTATGAAGAAGTACTTTCCAAGTTCCTTAAGGCCGCAGAAGGAATTCGAGTTTCAACAGTTGAGACAAGGTAACTTGACAGTGGCTGCTTATGTAGAGAGGTTTGAAGTTATGGCTGCTTATTCTAGACCAGCCACGTATGCTCCGGACGAGATGTGAAAGATTGATCAATTTCTTTTTGGGTTGAGGGCATAACGTGTCTCAGAGGGAATTCACTAGCTATGCGGAATTATTAAGGCAGTGTTATGTGGCAGAACACAGTTTGAAGAAGGTGCAAGCGGAAGGAGAATTGAGTAAGTCGAATCAAGGGGATCGAGGAAGATCAAATCAACAATTTAGACCAAGGCAACATGCTTTCAAAGGGAAGCAAGTTCAGAGTTCTAGGACCAGTGCACCTCCGGTGTGCCGTTTTTGTGGTAAAGTGCATTCTGGTAGATGCAGTGTTGAAAGAATGAGATGTTATCAGTGTCAGAAAGTGGGACACATGGCGAGGGATTGTCCTCAAAATAGAAACCAAATGCAAGAAAAGAATACCGGACGAGTTTACACAATGGATGCGAGGAAAGTAAAGGGTGACAACTCTTTAATTGCTGGTACGTGTTTCGTTAACGGGAGCCCTTGCTTTATATTATTTGATTGTGGAGCCACACACTCTTTTGTATCGACACAATGTGTGAAGCGACTTGGGTTGCAAGCTGTTCCGTTGTCTCCGCCCATGGTGGTTACTACTGCCATGGATGAGATAGTGGAAACACCTCTAATGTGTGAGAATTTTGTTTTGTCTGTGAATGATAGAGTTTTTCAGATTGACCTTATCTGTTTACCACTTAAGAAAGTTGATGTCGTTTTGGGGATGGATTGGCTTTCTGCTAATTCGGTGTTTATCGGTTATGAGGAAAAGCTAATCATTATTCCATCTGTTGAGGCTACCCCGAAGGATGTGCTAACAACTATTTTAGAAGGTACGGTGGGAATGATAAATTTCTTGTTTGAGAAGGAGAAATATGTTTTACTGGTTCATACTAAGGAGGGGAGTAGTGACCAGCAAGTACTGAGTATTCCGATAGTCTGTGAGTTTCCTGAAGTTTTTCCCGAGGACGTTACTTCTCTTCCTCCGGAAAGAGAGGTTGAATTCTATATTGATCTGGTACCGGGAATGGCTCATATATCCGTTTCTCCGTATCAGATGACACCGTTTGAATTAAGAGAATTAAATGACCAATTGGAGGACTTAATGGCTAAGCATTTTGTTAGACCTAGTGTTTCACCATGGGGAGCTCCAGTGTTGCTGGTAAAGAAGAAAGATGGTGGAATGCGTTTGTGCATCGATTACCGTAAGTTGAACAAAGTCACCATTAAGAACAAGTATCCCTTGCCAAGGATAGACGACCTGTTGGATCAATTGAAGGGAGCATGTGTGTTCTCGAAGATTGATTTACGGTTGGGTTATCATCAGATCCGTGTGAAGAGTTCCGATGTGCCTAAGACTGCATTTAGAACCCGTTACGGCCATTACGAATTCTTGGTGATGCCTTTCGGCGTGACTAATGCGCCAGCTGTTTTTATGGACTACATGAACCATATATTTCAAGCCTTCTTGGACCAATTTGTTGTGATCTTTATTGACGACATTCTTATTTATTCTCGTACTCCACAAGAGCATGGAGAACATTTGAGAATTGTCTTATCGGTATTGCAAGAGAAGCAACTTTTTGCGAAGTTAAGTAAGTGTGAATTCTGGATGCCGGAAGTTAATTTTCTCGGACATGTTATATCTCAGGGAGGAGTAGCGGTAGATCCATCAAAAGTTGAAGCGATGATTAATTGGGAGAGACCAAGGAATATTTCTGAAGTTAGAAGTTTCTTGGGATTGGCCGGTTATTACAGAAGGTTTATAAAAGGCTTTTCTCAATTGGCTTTACCAATGACAAAACTTACTCGAAAGGAGTGTGTCTATGATTGGGATACGGGTTGTGAACAAAGCTTCATGAAATTGAAGGAAAGTTTGACGACGGCTCCTGTTTTGATCATTCCTGATCCTAGTAAGTCGTACGAAGTATTCTGTGACGCGTCTAAGATGGGATTAGGAGGTGTTCTGATGCAGGACGGTCAAGTGGTAGCTTATGCTTCTCGACAATTGAAAGTTCATGAGAAGAATTACCCAACTCATGATTTGGAACTGGCAGCGGTTGTATTTGCACTGAAGGTGTGGCGCCATTATTTATATGGTGTACATTTTGAAATGTTCAGTGATCATAAAAGTTTGAAGTATTTATTTGACCAAAAGGAGTTGAATATGCCACAAAGAAGGTGGATGGAATACTTAAAGGATTATGACTTAGAATTGAAGTACCATCCAGGAAAAGCAAATAAAGTGGCAGATGCATTAAGTCGGAAAATGGTTTATAGTGCCGAATTGATGATATTGGAATATACCTTATTGGAAAAGTTTCGAGATCTTAATCTTCAATTTGTTTGGACTCCGAATAGTGTAATTATGGGAAATTTGAATATCAATTCTACTATAAGAGTTTAGATTCAACAAGGACAATTGTTGGATGAGAAGTTAGGAGAAGTGTTGGTGCAATCGGGTTTTGTTCAAACTACCGACGGAATTATTATGTTTAATCAAAGGATTTGTGTTCCGAATGATCCGGTGTTAAAAAGAAGGATTTTGGATGAAGCTCATAAAGGTACTTTTACGATACATCCTGGTTCTTCGAAGATGTATCAAGACTTAAAGAAAGATTATTGGTGATCCGGAATAAAAAAGGATATCGTGGAGTATGTCTCAGAATGTGCAGTGTGCCAACAGGTAAAGATTGAACACCAAAGACCGGGCGGTCTACTGCGACCTTTAGAAATTCCAGTTTGGAAGTGGGATAGTATTTCTATGGACTTTGCAGTAGGTTTACCCCGTACGCAAGGTGGTTATGATTCAATTTGGGTGATTGTTGATCGACTAACGAAATCTGCGCATTTCTTAGCCGTGAATACTACTTTTAAAGCAAGTCATCTTGCGAGGTTGTTCATTGCTGAAATTGTGAGATTGCATGGTATTCCCTCTAATATTGTGTCAGATCGAGATCCAAAGTTTACTTCAAGGTTCTGGAAGGTTTTTCAACAAGCTATGGGTACGAGGTTGCGGTTGAGCACGTCGAATCATCCTCAGACGGATGGTCAGACTCAGCGAACAATACAAACAATGGAGGATACGTTGAGAGCTTGTGTGCTAGAAAGTAAAGGAAATTGGAAGGAACTTTTACTGTTGATTGAGTTTTCGTATAACAATAGTTACCATGCGAGCATCGGTATGGCTCCTTATGAAGCGTTGTATGGAAGAAAATGTAGAACACCTTTGTGTTGGGCGGAAGTTGGTGAAGATAGAATTTTGGGACCCAAAATTATCCAAGAGACTACGGAAAAGATCCGAATGATCCGCGAGAAAGTTAAACAAGCGCAAGATCGCCAAAAGAGTTATGCGGTAAAATTGAAGAAGACCTTTAGAATTTGAGGAAGGTGACCATGTGTTCTTGAAAGTTACTCCGAGATTGAGATTGAAAGGACCGTTTAAGTCATGCAAGTTAAGTCTAAGATACGTGGGACCGTATCAAATCTTAGAAAAGATTGGTGAAGTCGCTTATAGAGTAGCCTTACCACCCTCTCTATCAGAGATGCAAGATGTTTTTCATGTGTCTTAGCTTCGGAAGTTTATTCCTGACCCTCTTCAGCCCGTTTTACCGGAATCAGTGGAAATAGAAACCGAATTAACGTTTGAATCCGAACCAAGCCATATCGTGGGAAGAGAAACAAAGGTATTAAGGAACAAAGACATTCCCCTTGTGAAGGTGCAATGGAATGTGACGCATCCGGGTGATGCAACTTGGGAATTGGAATCCGAACTGCGAGAAGCTTATTCGCATCTGTTCAGGTAATCTTTTAAATTCAAGGACGAATTTCTATTTAAGGAGGGGAGGATGTAATACCCCGTATTTTATAAACGCCCTGGATAATATTAGTTGAGACCAGTTGAGATCCAGTGTGCTCTGAGTATTTATCTGATAAGATAATTAGAGCAACTGACGAACTCAGAGCTGATCAGATTATATTATCTAACTCTAAGGTTTTATTACTTGGTGCATTCGAGCTAAATTGGACCTTTAGTAGTATTACTAACAAATGATATTTTCTATATCATTTCTTTTCCTCTCATTTCCAAAGTTAGAACATTTGGAGCAAGAGAAAGTGAAGAGAAGGAAAGGAAAGGAAAGGAAAGGAAAAAGAAGAGAAAGTCCAAGAGCTCAAGGCCAAGAACCATCATCTCATCTTCATCAATTCATCTCAGCTTCTTCATCATCATCTTCTAATCCAGGTGAGTTCTAGATATATGCTTTAGTGTAGAATTTCTTGAGGTTTTAGAGTTAGGTTGGATTTTGTGAGAAAATGAACAATTTTGCAAATCAATGAATTTTAACGGTTAAAAATCGGTATAAATTATGTTGAATGATTACATGATGCTTATGAACAATTTTGATGCTTGGTTGTGCTGTTTGATAATGTTTGAGTTGAGAAAATTGGGTTTTTAACCCTTGGAGTGGGAGGAAAACGCAGCTGAGCATGGCTAGTCTGGTGCGGAGCGCCTGGCGATTCGATGCAAGCGCCCCTGCTTCGCCGGGCGATGCCCAAGAGGCACAACATGTAACGCCCCTGTAACTTTCAAAGTTTTTGGAAGAGTAGTTATGCCCCTGCTTCGCCGGGCAAAGCAGAGGCGAAGGGGACGCCGCCGGGCGATGGATGGAGCGCCGGGTGCTCTTGGGACTTTTGTAAATGTTCCCTTCCCTTGTAAATTCTATAACTTTTGATCCGCTTATCCGATTTGAGTGTTCTTGATATCAATATAAAGCTGTAGAAATAATCTTTATGATGACGGTAAAAGATGTCGGTTTTATTGTCCGATTAAATAATCGGAGGGAACCCAAAAGTGGTATAACTTATGTTTGAATTATTACATGTATTTCTAGTGCGAAATTATGTTATGTTTTGCCTATTATTGATGTTGAACATGATTGAGAGTAATGCATGTTAAAATATGAAATTAGGTAGAGTGAGAAATATTACCCTTGAATTATGTTGGAACCTAGTAACGGCTAGGAAATTGTTGAACAACGTAATGACGACGATCGTGCGTGAGGGGCCGAGGCGTGCGTCTATTACTGAATGGTATGGACATGTTTACACTAGTATGGATCATGTTTTATTTGTGTTTAGATTGGGAAAGACAATGAGGTCTTGAGGCGATGTGGCCTCGTGATTGTCGAATACAATCACATTTGTGTGTTTGTGATCACGTAATCGTAACCGTTTATTTTTGGTGCAGTTTCATGGGTCTCGAGCTCCTCTGAAACGTATGCACAATTACTTGACATGTTTGATTCCCGTGTGTAGTACGAATGGAACCTAAGGGTAGAGACTTGTGATGGTTAACAGGCCATGTGAAGTGACGGTTCACGGCTAACAGACCGTTGTTCCCGAATCCATTTCGTATGTGAAGTAAATGACAAGGATCCATGACTCGGGTCGACTTCTTGACGTAGAAGAGGACGGGAAAAGGGGATGCCTTGGTAAGGTTATCGATTTGTGATATTGTGAGTTAAAGCGACTCATGAACATGGATCCATATAGTGTGTGTGAGTACTCAAAGTCACTTCCCTTCCCTTTTGACTTGAGTTAGGCTTATTAGAACCTTGTAAAGCCGATATGACTTATAAGATAGGGAACTCACTAAGATTGATGTATCTTACCCCACGTTGTTGTTTACATCACAGGTACTGCAGGTTCGGTGAAGGGTAAGGACAAAGTTGTTTGACTTTTCCTTACGGATCGTAGCTTTTGTGAGACAAGGCTTCCGTTGTGGAGTTTATTTTGAGTTCATTGTGGATCTAGTTCTTAGTTTTTATCATTTTGAACATCTTGTATATATGATCCCATAATTTTTGTATTAGGTATTTTTGGGCATGTATATGTATAATGTGTTAACTAGGGGCTTATTGTATTTCAGTACCAAAAACGTAAATTCATGTATGATATGGATGCTTTGATGTATACTATTATATGTGGGTGTTACAGCAGAAGCCACGCCGTATAATGTGTGCACCTCCGCAACAACAAAAAGTGAAAAAAGTATCCTTTGATTTGGAGGATCTCGATCCAAAAGAACCTAACAAGTAATAGCCATTAGATTAAGTTGACTTTAAAAATAAAAAAAGAAAAAGAATCAATGATATCAAAACTAGGTTTAGTGGATTTTGTTATCTATATGTAAAAAAGGCGAAAGCAAAGAGGAAGAGAGAAATTTGAAGAAGTGAGAATGGAAAGGAAGAAATTTTGCTTGTGGCTGAGCGACATGGAGGGAGGTTTGGGAATTGACTAGGATTTCGAGATGTTAGTGATGTTGTTGATTGAATCAAGAAATTTGAATGGTGTTTCGAGGTTCTCTACTAATGGAAGGTTTAATCACCTTACTGTTGATGGATGATGGATTTTACGGAGGTTGTGGATTGAGAGGTTTTTTGAGATGGAGGTGAGATTTAGAAGGAATTTGTCCAAGAACAAAGTGTTTCAGAATTGGAGGCTTTAAGATGTTGGTGATGGTTTCGAGATATTGAAAATGACCTATACATTTTTTTAAGGTATGGAGGTCTAAACTTTGCTTCCAATTTAAGACTACTAGTATGGTATGGCATCGAATCTTTTTCAGATAAAGATAAGAGCTATGCCTAATGTCTCCTTTTACTTTTTTTACTTTTCTGTCTTATCCCCTTTGCATTTGGCTGGTGAGCGCTGCATTTAACGTTCATGTCATATTATTTTCTTATTTGAAATCTCATACTTGTACTTTACTATATCATTAGTTAGTGAGATATAGAAAGATTCTTTGCAGATAATGTAGTGCCATTTAAGGCAATCCAACTAGTGGTTGCTCAAATCAATTATTTGAATTAAAGTGAATAGTAGAAGGGTAAAATTTATTATTTACACGTGAGCAGAAATTTTAGTAAGAAAAAGTATATTGTACGTGGTTGGGTGTCTATTTTCGGTGTTCTTTTAGCTTTGCATGTGATTTGAATTCAAAAGTTGCGAGGAAATAATGACATTAATGAGGTGTTACTCCATGTTAAAAAATTAATCCATCGATGTTTGTTGATTTTAATGATAGACTTGTAATAGAGGTTACAACATTATAGTAGTAGTTTATAAATTAAAATTAATTTTAGTTTCACTTGTGCTTTTCTTCTTGCTAGTTGGTTTCTTCTTTTACTATTATTTCTGTAGCAAGTGCGCTCGATTTCAAGATCAAATAATAATTGATTTTCAAGAATCTTTTCTTACATAAATAAATTTGATAGTCTAATCTAGTATCAGGATAAAAATAAAGAGATATTTTCAAATATAAACAATTATATATAAATATGAATAGAAATATTTAACATAACAAAAAATGATCGCAATTGATAGCAGCAGGCCCATTCGTATTACTAAAAAGTCCACTTGGATGAAAGACTATGTGTCCAAATAGATTGTTTTTTTCTGTTATTTTAATTTTAGTTTATTTTCCTTGTTGGGCTTAGCCCTTTGTAGCTGATCCAACCTCATTCTGGTTGTATTTAAACCATTTGACTTGTTGGAAATGAGATTAGAGAATCATTTCAGAATTTTATTCTTTTTTTTTTTTTGTGTTTATTCAATGGTAAACCCTAGTTTGAGTAATAGTTGTTAATCCCCTTTCTATCATTGGTGCTTTCATCTTGAATTCATGGCTCCTCCACCCAAACCACCCCAACCATCCCCTCAAGAAATAGTAGAACAAGCTGTCCAAACCTCTCACATTCATCTAGATATTGCAATCAACCAAATCCACACAGATCTGGATGAGAGATTTGACAAGTTTCACACAGATCTGGAAAATACTCAAAGGAATCTGGGTTCTATCAACACAAGAATGGACAACGATAAGCAGATCTCAGATTCTCGCTATGAATCTATCATAACAATACTCAACAAGCTGCTGACTCAAAAAACATCCCAATCTGCCGCCACTACTTCAGCAGCAGCAGGTTCGTCAGGTATAGCACAACCCCCTTTTTCTATACCAATGGTGACAACACCTATTTCTCATGCGATTTCATCAGCTTTTACACCCCTGCGGCAGTCTGCCACGTTTTCTCCATCTTCCATTAACACCAATGTCACCCAAGCTTCACACACATCTACAACACAACCCCAAATCCATTTTATGCAATACCCTTATTACCCACTCAGTTTTTCACAAAACATACCTTTTACAAATCCTTTTCCTCAACAGATCCCGTATTACCAGATCCCAAATATCCCACCCTTACCCCCTTTTCGCACCCCAAAACTTGAACTTGCTATGTTCGACGGGTCTAACCCATTAGAATGGTTGTTCCAAGCTGACCAGTTTTTTAGTTTTTACCAATTACCACCCGAAAATAGGTTGTCCATGATGTCCTTTTATATGAAAGGTGAAACATTAGGCTGGTTTAAATGGATGCATCAAAGCCAGTTGTTAAAAGATTGGTTCAGTTTTACTAGAGCTTTGGAATTAAGATTTGGGCCATCTACATTTGAAAATCACCAGGCAGAATTGTTTAAACTTAAACAAACTAGTTCTGTAGTGGAATATCAAGCAGCTTTTGAGAAACTTGGAAATCAGGTTGTTAGATTATCACACGAAGCAATACTGAATTGTTTCATTTCTAGTTTGATTCCAGAAATTCAAAATGAAATCGCTATCTATAAACCTACTAATATATCACAAGCTATTGGGCTTGCAAAACTGATTGAATCAAAGATAAGGGAGGCCAAACCAAAGTTCAAAAGGCCTTTTCCAGCCCTTATTCCAAACCAAACCCAACCCCCCAACCTACAGCCTTGCTTCCTACCCCATCTAGACAGCCATAACCAACCCAAACTTCTAAATTTCCCATCCGACGTTTATCTAATGCTCAACTACAAGAGCGTCGCGCACAAGGCGTATGCTTTAATTGCGACGAAAAATTTATTCCAGGTCATAAATGCATCAGGAAAATTCCTTTTATTAATGGTTGATGATGAGGAATCCTGCGCCCAAGACACCAATGCCACTAGTGACGAGCTGGTTCTTCCAGCCGATTCAGGCGAGACCTATTTTCAACTATCCCCCCAAGCAGCAAGTGGCCATTTTTCACCAAAAACCCTTAAATTCAATGGCATCATTTATGGTCTCACAGTCACTGTTCTGATTGACACGGGCAGTACACACAACATTTTGCAACCCCGCATTGCCCACCATCTTAAACTCCCAACTTCACCAATTCCAAACTTTTTCGTTATGGTCGGTAATGGTTCCAAATTACTTTGCTCAGGCCTATGCCCTCAAGTTCCAATCACCCTCCAAAACAACTTGTTTACCATCCCCTTCCACTTACTTCCTATTGAGGGAGCTGATGTGGTTCTTGGAATGGAATGGTTACGCACCCTAGGTCCTCTCATAGCTGATTTTTCTATTCCAAAAATTTCCTTCACCTATCAAAATAATGACATCACTATTACGGGTGACCCTAAAGCCCTTCCCTCACCTAGTTCTTACAATCAAATTTGTCATCTCCTCCACACCGATTCAATTGCATCCATTCACCTATTACTCTACCAGCCATCCTCATCCTATGAGTCCAATACCCCGCCATAAAATACAGCCACCAATGAGTCCTTACCCTCTTCTCTGCCACACCAAATTTCAACCATTCTTAAGTCCTTTGCAGTTGTCTTTCAGAAACCCCAAGGCCTACCCCCTCCTAGACCCCATGACCACCACATTCCCATTTTGCCCAACATTGCTCCTGTCAACGTGAAACCTTACATATATCCCCATTCTCAAAAAGATGCCATGACATCCATAATCCAAGACATGCTTCAAGAGGGTATAATAACACCCAGCAACAACCCTTATTCTTCTCTAGTTTTGTTAGTTAGAAAGAAAGATGGTAGTTGGCGATTTTGTGTTGATTACCGCACACTAAATGTTGTGACAGTTCGGGATCTTTTTCCTATCCCTACCATAGATGAGCTATTTGATGAATTGGGATCGGCAACTATTTTTTCTAAGATCGATTTACGATCTGGATATCACCAAATTAGGGTAACACCAGAGGATACACACAAAACTGCATTCAGAATGTTTGACGGACACTATGAGTTTTTAGTGATGCCTTTCGGCCTAACTAATGCTCCTAGTTCTTTTCAATCGGCAATGAATGATTTACTACGCCCATTTCTCAGACGGTTTATTTTAGTCCTTTTTGATGACATTTTAATCTATAGTTCATGCATTACAGAGCATGCTCATCATTTAAAGTTGGTTTTGGATTTACTTTTATCACATCAATTTTATGCTAAATTATCAAAATGTGTTTTTGTTGTTCCTAGTGTTGATTATTTAGGTCATATTATATCAAGTGAAGGCATAACCCCAGACCCCTCAAAGATTCAAGCAATATTGGATTGGCCTACGCCACGTTCACTCACGGCACTCAGGGTTTTTTAGGCCTCACCGGATTTTATAGACGTTTTGTTCGTGATTACGCCTCTCTCGCCGCTTCTCTCACCGATCTTTTGAGTTCCAGTAAGTTATGTTGGAGTACATCAGCTGAGACATCTTTTACAATTTTAAAAAAGAAAATGACAGAAACTCCAGTTTTAAGCCTCCCAGATTTCTCCCAAGTCTTTGTCCTTGAAACAGATGCTTCAGTGGTCGCTGTTGGTGCAGTCCTATATCAACAGGGACACCCCTTGGTTTTCTTCAGCAAGAAACTCTGCAGCAGGCTGCAGGCATCTTCAGTGTATGTCCGAGAAATGTACGCGATCACGGAAGCTGTAAAAAAATGGCGTCAATATTTAATAGGGAGAAAATTTCACATTTTCACTGACCAGAAGAGTTTAAAAAATTTGTTGGTGCAAACTATACAGACTCCTGAACAACAAAAGTGGGCTGCCAAATTACAAGGTTTTCATTTCAAGATTTTCTACAAACCTGGAAATGCTAATCAGGTTGCAGATGCTTTGAGCCGCAAACAACTTAATGATCCTACAGTCCTCCTTTCGATCTCCTCCGCAGTGCCACTCTTACTCACTCAACTGAAACAGTACTACGAATCTACTCCTGAGGGTCAAACTCTGATGCAGCAAGTCAACACAGACACGTCAATGCAGATACTTTTTCATTCTAAAGATGGTCTTCTATACTACAAAGACAGAATCTACATACCTTCCACTCTAGAGCTCCGTGAAGCCTTACTCACAGAATATCATTCCACGCCAACAGCTGGTCATTCGGGCCTTCAACCGACCTTGGCTCGACTCTCTTCTTCCTTTCTCTGGCCAGGGATCTACAAGGACACCAAAGCTTTTGTTAAAAACTGTTCGGTTTGCCAACAAAATAAGTACATACCCAATAAGAAATAGGGTCTTTTAAAACCATTAAATATCCCAACCCTTGTGTGGGATGAACTAAGCATGGATTTTATTACTCACTTACCGAACTCCTTTGGACACACGGTTATTTGGGTTGTCTGCGACAGGTTGACAAAGTTCTCTCATTTCATTGCACTTCCAACGAAATTCTCTGCTAAAGACTTGGCACTTTGTTTTTCTGTTGAGATCTGCCGCCTACATGGTATTCTATCCTCCATTGTCTCAGACCATGATCCACTCTTTCTTAGTACCTTTTGGAAAGAGCTGTTTAGGGTACAAGGCACCACACTAAAATACAGCTCCGCTTACCACCCTGAAACAGACGTACAAACAAAGGTTGTTAATAGATGTCTGGAAACGTACTTAAGATGCTTTACAAGTGATAATCCAAAGCGGTGGTTCAGATACTTACACTTGGCTGAGTTTTGGTTTAACTCAGCTCATCATTCCTCCATTAATATGTCCCCGTTTGAGGCCCTATATGGACGTCCTCCTCCCTCCTTTTCCAACTACCGCCATGGATCCACCACTGTCCCTGAGTTAGAAGCGTCCCTGCAACAAAGAGAGGAAATTTTGCAAACACTTATATACAACCTCGAATGCACAAGAAAGAGAATGGAAAACCAGAGTAATAAAAAACGTGTTGATTGTACCTTTCAGGAAGGCGATTTAGTTTTGCTCCGTCTTCAACCTTACCGCCAATCTTCCGTCCAACGCCGTGTATCCCACAAGCTTTCCAAACGCTACTATGGGCCCTTCAGAATCCAACGCAAGATCGGAAAAGTTGCCTACCACCTTGATCTCCCTTCCTCTTCAAGAATCCATCCCGTTATTCACGTCTCTCAGCTCCGTGCTTATCATGGAACGGACCCGGCTTCCCATTTCACTCCGATTCCTCCAAAACTTCGAGGTCCGGATGAAAGTACAACCACCAATCTAAATCTGCAGGCACCTCTGGCTCAGAAACAACATGCAACGGATACCGTCCAAAACGAAGATAATACCGTCCAAAAGGAAGATGAACACAACTCAGTTGAAAAAGTGGAATGAAGAAAAGACACTATGAAACAAGTAGAGAGAAGAAGTACTTTGGAAGATTTCTGTGTTCAAGATGAAGTTTTGAAAGACTTTGAAAAAGTTGGGAGGAGAGAAGCGTGTGAACTTAGACAAACTGATGTGAAGAGTCCCACTAAATGTTGATGTTTTGGAACTCGGTGGAATAAATGACCATGTGATTTCAAACGACTCTCTCACTGCTAATAACTCTCAGCCACACGATGTAATGCCTTTCCAACAAACTCAATCTCCACCCTCCAAAATTCAGCCTGTTTCATTCCTCGAGCCACGTGAAGGCTCCACTTTTCAGCCTGTTTCTGCATTCCAACCTGACCCACCTGTGCTTTCCAACAGTAAACCCCTTCCCAATGCCAAACAGCTGGACCGCATGCAAAGCCACACTTCGCTAGCTGTCCCACATGCATCTGCCAGCAATATTCACACGCCTTCTCAAACCCTTCTTCCCAAGCATTTTCAAACCCTACCGTCTAGTACTTCTCAAGAAAATTTCTCGTGGGCCACTTCATTTAAACAAGGCCACACGCCTCCTAATACCAACCTTGAGGACAAGGTTTTCGTTGGGCCGGATAGTAGTGATAGCAGCAGGCCCATTCGTATTACAAAAAACCCACTTGGATGAAATACTATGTGTCTAAATAGATTGTTTTTTTTTTCTGTTATTTTAATTTTAGTTTATTTTCCTTGTTGGGCTTAGCCCTTTGTAGCTGATCCAACCTCAATCTGGTTGTATTTAAACCATTTGACTTGTTGGAAATGAGATTAGAGAATCATTTCAGAATTTTATTCTTTTCTTTTATTTGTTTTGTGTTTATTCAATGGTAAACCCTAGTTTGAGTAATAGTTGTTAATCGCCTTTCAATCAGCAATGCTTTCATTTTTTAAACATCCGTTCCTAGCAACAATGTCATTTGTCACTAATAAAAAATCTTCGTTTAGTGACTGGGTTAGAGACCGAAAAAGCCTAAAATCGGTCACTATAACGTTTAGCGACCAATAACGCGACTACCAAATTTCAGTTGGAAAAGTGCTAGTCGCTAACCTTTAGAGACAAATTTAGTGACTGAAATTAGTGACCGATTTTAGCGACTGAAATTAGTGACCGATTTTAGTGATCATTTTCAGTTGTTTAAAAAACTTAAAATAAAATAAAAGTTTTGTGTCTAACAGGAATCGAACCAATGTACTTTCCTTTGTGAGGCTTTTTGGGGTCAATTTGGTTTTTGTTGTATAATTTATATTTGAAATGTATATATTATTAGTCAACTAGAACTTTCAAATATTTTTAAAAAGTATTCTTAAACTAATTGTCATTAAATTTTATATTTTATCTAAATTAATAAATTTGTATGAGTTAATTATTTATATAAATATATGTTTTATTTGTTAAAATAATAAAAATGTAAAATTATGACTAAAAAATTAAAAATAAAAAATAAAAGGAGAAAATTTGGAGGGAAGCAATTGAATAATGAAAAAAAAAACAAAAAATATTAGTGACCAAGATTTCGGTCACTGAATTTTTTTATGAATTAATTTATATAAAAACGATTATTTGAGAGGTTTTTTGAGGTGGATATGGTGGAGGTGAGATTTAGAAGGAATTTGTCTAAGAACAAAGTGTTTTGGAATTGGAGGTTTTGAGATATTGAAAAGGACCTATACATTTTTTGAGGTATGGAGGTCTAAACTGTGCTTCCAATTTAAGACTACTAGTATGGCATGGCATCGAACCTTTTTCAGATAAAGATAAGAGCTATGTCTAATGTCTCCTTTTACTTTTTTTACTTTTCTGTCTTATCCCCTTTGCATTTGGCTGGTGAGCGCTGCATTTAACGTTCATGTCATATTATTTTCTTGTTTGAAATCTCATACTTGTACTTTACTATATCATTAGTTAGTGAGTTATAGAAAGATTCTTTGTAGATAATGTAGTGCCATTTAAGGCAATCCAACTAGTGGTTGCTCAAATAAATTATTTGAATTAAAGTGAATAGTATAAGGGTAAAATTTATTATTTACATGTGAACATAAATTTTAGTAAGAAAAAGTATATTGTACGTGGTGGGGTGTCTATTTTCGGTGTTCTTTTAGCGTTTCATGTGATTTGAATTCAAAAGTTGTGAGGAAATAATGACATTAATGAGGTGTGACTCCATGTTAAAAAATTAATCTATCGGTGTTTATTGATTTTAATGATAGACTTGTAATAGAGGTTACAACATTATAGCAGTAGTTTATAAATTAAAGTTAATTTTAGTTTCACTTGTGCTTTTCTTCTTGCTATTTGGTTTCTTCTTTTACTATTATTTTTGTAGCAAGTGCGCTCGATTTCAAGATCAAATAATAATTTATTTTCAAGAATCTTTCCTTACATAAACAAATTTGATAGCCTAATCTAGTAGCAGGATAAAAATAATGAGATATTTTCAAATATAAACAATTATATATAAATATGAATAGAAATATTTAACATAACAAAAAATGATCGCAATGCTTTCATTTTTTAAACATTCGTTCCGAGCAACAATGTCATTTGTCACTAATAAAAAATCTTCGTTTAGTGACTAGGTTAGAGAACGAAAAAGCCTAAAATCGGTCACTATAACGTTTAGCGACCAATAACGCGACTACCAAATTTCAGTTAGAAAAGTGTTAGTCGCTAACCTTTAGAGACAAATTTAGTGACTGAAATTAGTGACCGATTTTAGCGACTGAAATTAGTGACCGATTTTAGTGATCATTTTCAGTTGTTTAAAAAACTTAAAATAAAATAAAAGTTTTGTGTCTAACAGGAATCGAACCAATGTACTTTCCTTTGTGAGGCTTTTAGGGGTCAATTTGGTTTTTGTTGTATAATTTATATTTGAAATGTATATATTATTAGTCAACTAGAACTTTCAAATATTATTAAAAAGTATTCTTAAACTAATTGTCATTAAATTTTATATTTTATCTAAATTAATAAATTTGTATGAGTTAATTATTTATATAAATATATGTTTTATTTGTTAAAATAATAAAAATGTAAAATTATGACTAAAAATTTAAAAATAAAAAATAAAAGGAGAAAACTTGGAGGGAAGCAACTTAATAATGAAAAAAAAAACAAAAAATATTAGTGACCGAGATTTCGGTCACTGAATTTTTTTATGAATTAATTTATATAAAAACGATTATTTGAGAGGTTTTTTGAGGTGGATTTGGTGGAGGTGAGATTTAGAAGGAATTTGTCTAAGAACAAAGTGTTTTGGAATTGGAGGTTTTGAGATATTGAAAAGGACCTATACATTTTTTGAGGTATGGAGGTCTAAACTGTGCTTCCAATTTAAGACTACTAGTATGGCATGGCATCGAACCTTTTTCAGATAAAGATAAGAGCTATGTCTAATGTCTCCTTTTACTTTTTTTACTTTTCTGTCTTATCCCCTTTGCATTTGGCTGGTGAGCGCTGCATTTAACGTTCATGTCATATTATTTTCTTGTTTGAAATCTCATACTTGTACTTTACTATATCATTAGTTAGTGAGTTATAGAAAGATTCTTTGTAGATAATGTAGTGCCATTTAAGGCAATCCAACTAGTGGTTGCTCAAATAAATTATTTGAATTAAAGTGAATAGTATAAGGGTAAAATTTATTATTTACATGTGAACAGAAATTTTAGTAAGAAAAAGTATATTGTACGTGGTGGGGTGTCTATTTTCAGTGTTCTTGTAGCGTTTCATGTGGTTTGAATTCAAAAGTTGTGAGGAAATAATGACATTAATGAGGTGTGACTCCATGTTAAAAAATTAATCTATCGGTGTTTATTGATTTTAATGATAGACTTGTAATAGAGGTTACAACATTATAGCAGTAGTTTATAAATTAAAGTTAATTTTAGTTTCACTTGTGCTTTTCTTCTTGCTAGTTGGTTTCTTCTTTTACTATTATTTTTGTAGCAAGTGCGCTCGATTTCAAGATCAAATAATAATTTATTTTCAAGAATCTTTCCTTACATAAACAAATTTGATAGCCAAATCTAGTAGCAGGATAAAAATAATGAGATATTTTCAAATATAAACAATTATATATAAATATGAATAGAAATATTTAACATAACAAAAAATGATCGCAATGCTTTCATTTTTTAAACATTCGTTCCTAGCAACAATGTCATTTGTCACTAATAAAAAATCTTCGTTTAGTGACTAGGTTAGAGACTGAAAAAGCCTAAAATCGGTCACTATAACGTTTAGCGACCAATAACGCGACTACCAAATTTCAGTTAGAAAAGTGTTAGTCGCTAACCTTTAGAGACAAATTTAGTGACTGAAATTAGTGAACGATTTTAGCGACTGAAATTAGTGACCGATTTTAGTGATCATTTTCAGTTGTTTAAAAAACTTAAAATAAAATAAAAGTTTTGTGTCTAACAGGAATCGAACCAATGCACTTTCCTTTGTGAGGCTATTAGGTGTCCATTTAGTGTTTGTTGTATAATTTATATTTGAAATGTATATATTATTAGTGAAGTAGAACTTTCAAATATTATTAAAAAATATTCTTACACAAATTGTCATTAAATTTAATATTTTATCTAAATTAATAAATTTGTATAAGTTAATTATTTATATAAATATATTTTTTATTTGTTAAAATAATAAAAATGTAAAATTATGACTAAAAAATTAAAAATAAATAAATAAAAGGAGAAAATTTGGAGGGAAACAACTTAATAATGAAAAAAAAAACAAAGAAATATTAGTGACCGAGATTTCGATCACTGAATTTTTTTATGAATTAATTTATATAAAAACGATTATTTGAGAGGTTTTTTGAGGTGGATTTGATGGAGGTGAGATTTAGAAGGAATTTGTCTAAGAACAAAGTGTTTTGGAATTGGAGGTTTTGATATGTAAGTGATGGTTTCGAGATATTGAAAAGGACCTATACATTTTTTGAGGTATGGAGGTCTAAACTGTGCTTCCAATTTAAGACTACTAGTATGGCATGGCATCGAATCTTTTTCAGATAAAGATAAGAGCTATGTCTAATGTCTCTTGTTACTTTTTTTACTTTTCTGTCTTATCCCCTTTGCATTTGGCTGGTGAGCGCTGCATTTAACATTCATGTCATATTATTTTCTTGTTTGAAATCTCATACTTGTACTTTACTATATCATTAGTTAGTGAGTTATAGAAAGATTCTTTGTAGATAATGTAGTGCCATTTAAGGCAATCCAACTAGTGGTTGCTCAAATAAATTATTTGAATTAAAGTGAATAGTATAAGGGTAAAATTTATTATTTACATGTGAACAGAAATTTTAGTAAGAAAAAGTATATTGTACGTGGTGGGGTGTCTATTTTCGGTGTTCTTTTAGCTTTGCATGTGATTTGAATTCAAAAGTTGTGAGGAAATAATGACATTAATGAGGTGTGACTCCATGTTAAAAAATTAATCCATCGGTGTTTATTGATTTTAATGATAGACTTGTAATAG
The DNA here is from genome assembly GCA_022829125.1 of Lathyrus tuberosus. Lineage (NCBI taxonomy): Eukaryota > Viridiplantae > Streptophyta > Magnoliopsida > Fabales > Fabaceae > Lathyrus > Lathyrus tuberosus. Next base: position 12,430,434 of record JALAZF010000044.1, on the reverse strand, counting down.
AGGTTACATAATTATAGTAGTAGTTTATAAATTAAAGTTAATTTTAGTTTCACTTGTGCTTTTCTTCTTGCTATTTGGTTTCTTCTTTTACTATTATTTTTGTAGCAAGTGCGCTCGATTTCAAGATCAAATAATAATTTATTTTCAAGAATCTTTCCTTACATAAACAAATTTGATAGCCTAATCTAGTAGCAGGATAAAAATAATGAGATATTTTCAAATATAAACAATTATATATAAATATGAATAGAAATATTTAACATAACAAAAAATGATCGCAATGCTTTCATTTTTTAAACATTCGTTCCGAGCAACAATGTCATTTGTCACTAATAAAAAATCTTCGTTTAGTGACTAGGTTAGAGAACGAAAAAGCCTAAAATCGGTCACTATAACGTTTAGCGACCAATAACGCGACTACCAAATTTCAGTTAGAAAAGTGTTAGTCGCTAACCTTTAGAGACAAATTTAGTGACTGAAATTAGTGACCGATTTTAGCGACTGAAATTAGTGACCGATTTTAGTGATCATTTTCAGTTGTTTAAAAAACTTAAAATAAAATAAAAGTTTTGTGTCTAACAGGAATCGAACCAATGTACTTTCCTTTGTGAGGCTTTTAGGGGCCAATTTGGTTTTTGTTGTATAATTTATATTTGAAATGTATATATTATTAGTCAACTAGAACTTTCAAATATTATTAAAAAGTATTCTTAAACTAATTGTCATTAAATTTTATATTTTATCTAAATTAATAAATTTGTATGAGTTAATTATTTATATAAATATATGTTTTATTTGTTAAAATAATAAAAATGTAAAATTATGACTAAAAATTTAAAAATAAAAAATAAAAGGAGAAAACTTGGAGGGAAGCAACTTAATAATGAAAAAAAAAACAAAAAATATTAGTGACCGAGATTTCGGTCACTGAATTTTTTTATGAATTAATTTATATAAAAACGATTATTTGAGAGGTTTTTTGAGGTGGATTTGGTGGAGGTGAGATTTAGAAGGAATTTGTCTAAGAACAAAGTGTTTTGGAATTGGAGGTTTTGAGATATTGAAAAGGACCTATACATTTTTTGAGGTATGGAGGTCTAAACTGTGCTTCCAATTTAAGACTACTAGTATGGCATGGCATCGAACCTTTTTCAGATAAAGATAAGAGCTATGTCTAATGTCTCCTTTTACTTTTTTTACTTTTCTGTCTTATCCCCTTTGCATTTGGCTGGTGAGCGCTGCATTTAACGTTCATGTCATATTATTTTCTTGTTTGAAATCTCATACTTGTACTTTACTATATCATTAGTTAGTGAGTTATAGAAAGATTCTTTGTAGATAATGTAGTGCCATTTAAGGCAATCCAACTAGTGGTTGCTCAAATAAATTATTTGAATTAAAGTGAATAGTATAAGGGTAAAATTTATTATTTACATGTGAACAGAAATTTTAGTAAGAAAAAGTATATTGTACGTGGTGGGGTGTCTATTTTCAGTGTTCTTGTAGCGTTTCATGTGGTTTGAATTCAAAAGTTGTGAGGAAATAATGACATTAATGAGGTGTGACTCCATGTTAAAAAATTAATCTATCGGTGTTTATTGATTTTAATGATAGACTTGTAATAGAGGTTACAACATTATAGCAGTAGTTTATAAATTAAAGTTAATTTTAGTTTCACTTGTGCTTTTCTTCTTGCTAGTTGGTTTCTTCTTTTACTATTATTTTTGTAGCAAGTGCGCTCGATTTCAAGATCAAATAATAATTTATTTTCAAGAATCTTTCCTTACATAAACAAATTTGATAGCCAAATCTAGTAGCAGGATAAAAATAATGAGATATTTTCAAATATAAACAATTATATATAAATATGAATAGAAATATTTAACATAACAAAAAATGATCGCAATGCTTTCATTTTTTAAACATTCGTTCCTAGCAACAATGTCATTTGTCACTAATAAAAAATCTTCGTTTAGTGACTAGGTTAGAGACTGAAAAAGCCTAAAATCGGTCACTATAACGTTTAGCGACCAATAACGCGACTACCAAATTTCAGTTAGAAAAGTGTTAGTCGCTAACCTTTAGAGACAAATTTAGTGACTGAAATTAGTGAACGATTTTAGCGACTGAAATTAGTGACCGATTTTAGTGATCATTTTCAGTTGTTTAAAAAACTTAAAATAAAATAAAAGTTTTGTGTCTAACAGGAATCGAACCAATGCACTTTCCTTTGTGAGGCTATTAGGTGTCCATTTAGTGTTTGTTGTATAATTTATATTTGAAATGTATATATTATTAGTGAAGTAGAACTTTCAAATATTATTAAAAAATATTCTTACACAAATTGTCATTAAATTTAATATTTTATCTAAATTAATAAATTTGTATAAGTTAATTATTTATATAAATATATTTTTTATTTGTTAAAATAATAAAAATGTAAAATTATGACTAAAAAATTAAAAATAAATAAATAAAAGGAGAAAATTTGGAGGGAAACAACTTAATAATGAAAAAAAAAACAAAGAAATATTAGTGACCGAGATTTCGATCACTGAATTTTTTTATGAATTAATTTATATAAAAACGATTATTTGAGAGGTTTTTTGAGGTGGATTTGGTGGAGGTGAGATTTAGAAGGAATTTGTCTAAGAACAAAGTGTTTTGGAATTGGAGGTTTTGATATGTAAGTGATGGTTTCGAGATATTGAAAAGGACCTATACATTTTTTGAGGTATGAAGGTCTAAACTGTGCTTCCAATTTAAGACTACTAGTATGGCATGGCATCGAATCTTTTTCAGATAAAGATAAGAGCTATGTCTAATGTCTCTTGTTACTTTTTTTACTTTTCTGTCTTATCCCCTTTGCATTTGGCTGGTGAGCGCTGCATTTAACATTCATGTCATATTATTTTCTTGTTTGAAATCTCATACTTGTACTTTACTATATCATTAGTTAGTGAGTTATAGAAAGATTCTTTGTAGATAATGTAGTGCCATTTAAGGCAATCCAACTAGTGGTTGCTCAAATAAATTATTTGAATTAAAGTGAATAGTATAAGGGTAAAATTTATTATTTACATGTGAACAGAAATTTTAGTAAGAAAAAGTATATTGTACGTGGTGGGGTGTCTATTTTCGGTGTTCTTTTAGCTTTGCATGTGATTTGAATTCAAAAGTTGTGAGGAAATAATGACATTAATGAGGTGTGACTCCATGTTAAAAAATTAATCCATCGGTGTTTATTGATTTTAATGATAGCCTTGTAATAGAGGTTAAAACATTATAGCAGTAGTATTTAATTTAAAGTTAATTTTAGTTTCACTTGTGCTTTTCTTCTTGCTAGTTAGTTTTTTCTTTTACTATTATTTTTGTAGCAAGTGCGCTCGATTTCAAGACCAAATAATAATTGATTTTCATGAATCTTTCCTTACATAAACAAACTGGATAGTCTAATCTAGTAGCAGGATAAAAATAAAGAGATATTTTCAAATATAAACAATTATATATAAATATGAATAGAAATATTTAACCTAAAAAAAAATGATCGTAATGCTTTCATTTTTTAAACATCCGTTCCTAGCAACAATGTCATTTGTCACTAATAAAAAATCTTAGTTTAGTGACTGGGTTAGAGACCGAAAAAACCTAAAATCGGCCACTATAACGTTTAGAGACCAATAACGCGACTACCAAATTTCAGTTGGAAAAGTGCTAGTCGCTAACCTTTAGAGACAAATTTAGTGACTTAAATTAGTAACCGATTTTAGCGACTGAAATTAGTGACCGATTTTAGTGATCATTTTCAGTTGTTTAAAAAACATAAAATAAAATAAAAGTTTTGTGTCTAACAGGAATCGAACCAATGCACTTTCCTTTGTGAGGCTTTTAGGTGTCCATTTAGTTTTTGTTGTAAATTTATATTTGAAATGTATATATTATTAGTGAAGTATAACTTTCAAATATTATTAAAAAATATTCTTACACTAATTGTCATTAAGTTTTATATTTTATCTAAATTAATAAATTTGTATGAGTTAATTATTTATATAAATATATGTTTTATTTGTTAAAATAATAAAAATGTAAAATTATGACTAAAAAATCAATAAATAAATAAAAGGAGAAAATTTGGAGGGAAGCAACTTAATAATGAAAAAAAAAAAAAAATATTAGTGACCGAGATTTCGGTCACCGAATTTTTTTATGAATGAAATTATATAAAAACGATTATTTGAGAGGTTTTTTTTGGTGGATTTGGTGGAGGTGAGATTTAGAAGGAATTTGTCTAAGAACAAAGTGTTTTGGAATTGGAGGTTTTGAGATGTAAGTGATGGTTTCGAGATATTGAAAAGGACCTATACATTTTTTGAGGTATGGAGGTCTAAACTCTGCTTCCAATTTAAGACTACTAGTATGGCATGACATCGAACCTTTTTCAGATAAAGATAAGAGCTATATCTAATGTCTCCTTTTACTTTTTTTACTTTTCTGTCTTATCCCCTTTGCATTTGGCTGGTGAGCGCTGCATTTAACGTTTGTAATACCCCATATTATTTAAATGCTCAATTGGATATCAGATGAGATCAGATGAGTATCTATGTGCTCTATCTTGGGATAATTGGATTAATGGAATCCTCTAAGTACTTTAAGTATTGACATTTGGGATCAATAGAGCAACTAATGAACTCTGAAGAGATCAATTATTTTATTAAAGAGACAGAATAATAATTGTTAGTTCGCAAGAGAATTTTAAGGTAACTCTAATAATTGATCAACTGTTGTGAGACGATAAAATATCAATTTGAGATATTTTACTCTATTGGATTATATTATATAATATTGGTTTATATATATATATATATTTGTAGAAAAGAAGAAAGAAAAGTGGGTAAGAGAAAGAGAAAGTGGGTGAGAAGAAGAAAAAGGAAAAACGTGGAAAGAGAAGAAAAAGGGAGAAGGAGAAGAAACCATGGAAGAAGAAGAAAAGCTTATGGATCATCTTCAAGATTCATCATCTTCTTCAAACTCCTCTTCGATTACCAGGTGGGTTCTAGATAGAAGCTTTAAGTTTTAGAGTTAGAGATTGTTTTAGCTTAAGTTAGGTTTTGTGAGAAAATGCTTAAATTGCTATTCAATGAAATCTAACGGATGAAATGCGATATAAACTGCGTAGAATACTTGTTGTTATGTTTGGAACATGTTTTGATTGATATAGTATGGTTTGGGTATGTTGGGTTGGGTTGAATTGAATGGGTTGGATTATAAAACCTAACTTTTTATATTGAGGAAAATTGGTATTAATTTGGTAAATGTGTGGGAAGGCTTTTTAGTTGTTAAAATATTGTAGTATGTTGAATTCTGAGATCGCAGCTTTTTACGGAATCGAAATCGGAGGTCCGGAAGTCATTTAACGATCGAAAACTGAGTTTTTATCAAACTCTGCGTAGTATGCATCGACCTGAAGGGCTTTTGCGTCGACCTAAAGGGGTTTGCGTCGACCTATAGACTCGACCTGTGCATACCCGCGCGTGACACAAATTTTCCAAAATGTCCGATTTTGTTTTCTTCATAACTTTTGAACCGTAAGTCCGTTTTGACCCCCGTTCGAAGCGTTGGAAAGCTAATTTTATGCTCTTTGTGATGGTTAGGTAGAAACATAGTTATATACTATGGATTTATAAGAAAATATAGAAATGTAATGTATGTGATTTTGATTCAACCAAAACTCAAGGACCAGGAATCCGATTGATGCGAGTCCAAAGCCTTTGGAAAGATAATCCAATAAGGTAGTGAATGGTGATGTGAGACCATGATTTAGCCAAGGATGCTTGGTAGAGAATAGGATTGGCTGTGTACCTTAAAATGTGTGTGAACTACTATGTGAAAAGTGATGTTTTATGTGATTCTATTATGTGATTGTTTTATGCTCTGTGTAATTAATTGTTGTAAAACATGTTTGAATATGTATGCATGTTAAAATACGGAATAGGTAGAGTGGGGAACATTACAACCATAAACTGTGTCCGAAGTGTGAATTGTTCCATGTGTGGCAACGCTCGTGCATGAAAGGCCGAGGCGTGTGCATTTCAATCATAACCACTGTTTCTTGCGGTGTAGTTTCATGAGACTCGAGCACCTCCTTTGAAACGTTATGCACAACTACTTGGCAGGTTTGAGTCCCGTGTTAAGTACGATTGGAGCCTACGGGTAAAGAGACTTGTGACGGTGTACGGGCCGTGAGAAGTGACGGATCACGGTGTACGGACCGGTGATCCCGAATCCAATTCGTATGCCAAGTAGCTACAAGGATCCATGACTCAGGTCGTCTTCTAGACGTAGAAGCGGACGGGAATAGGGGATACCTTGGTATTGGTTATTGATTGTGAATCCTTGAGTTTACAGGCTTAGGAGGTACTTCGGTACTTTGTGAATCCTTGAGTTTACAGGCTCAGGAGCTACTTCGGTACTAGTGTGAGTTTACAGGCTCACCGTGGTGGTTACTTATGTGTGTGTACTCATGGTCACTCCCCTTTTCCCTTTGACATGAGTTAGGTTTATTTTAGAACCTTGTAAAGCCGAGAGGACTATAGGATAGGGAACTCACTGAGATTTGATGTATCTCACCCCACTATAGTTGCTATATTTCAGGTTCGGATTGCAGGTTGATTTACAAATGGAGCTATGCTTGGATGTTTCAAGAAAAGCTCAGTTTTAGTTTTTCCGCTGTGTATTTTATTGTTCTTGTACAATGAGGAATATTGTACATTCTTAGATTTTATTTTCTTTGGCTAGTTTCCATGACTTGTGCCATAGGTTGTATTATGTTTTAGAAATGGACAAGTATGTGAACTATGTCACTAGGCACTTTTGATGTATCAGTACCAAATAAAAACACTTGTATGGTATTATTCTAGATAAATATTATACAGGGCGTTACAGTTGGTATCAGAGCAGGTCGTGTCCTCGACCTAGCCTTGAAACATCATAAGTAAATCTATTCCTGCCTCTTAAGTGTGTCTTGCCAGCATGAAACTTAATATCATACTATCTAGTGTTGGGCCTGATCAACCTAATGCTATGTATGTGATAGGTAGAATCATGGTTGAGCGACCACGAGGATTCCGAAGTGTTGTCGGAACTAGTGTTGTAAGGGTAGACTCAAGCCAAGAGTTAGTAGTGTGGAGTTTTGTTCAGCTCATTTGAGGTTTTAGTAGAAGTTGTGCTTTGGGTAACATGGAATTAAAGAATGGTGTGTTATTATGCAATCCTTTGGAATTGATGGAGTCTGAAGGTTAAGGATCCCTATCGGACGGTTGGTTGAGGTATTGAGGAGTAAGTAACAGTCGCTAGTAGAGCTAGATTGACCACTAATCTGGATAAGGATTTCAAGTAATCTCATTCAGTGAAAAAGAAAAGTGGTTTTGTGGAACGCGTGGCGTAAGGTCCGGAAGTGAGATAAGTTTTGGGTGCTTTAGCTTCTAAGGTTGTTATGGTATCTGAAATGGACGAGAGTACCTTAAGGAATGTGTTCAGAATAATATCTTCCGACTGGTTAAAGTGGAGAGTTAAGGACGTTCGGTAGTTGTGGGAACTTAAAGTAGTAGAGAAGTGTGTGAAGGAACACAAGGATGTATTTACATGCTTCAAGTGAAACAAGTGTGAGCCGAAAGAAGAGTAAGACGTGAGTTGTGTATTTTCAGTTATGCGTGGAGATTAAGTTCGGGATAATACTTCAGGTTTTCCGTTTTCAGTAAGAGGCCAATTTGGAATTTGGGATTTGGTAACTTACCCAAGGAAGGGTATAAGGTATTGTGTTGGAGAGAGTTTGGACTTCATTTAGTAATAGAAAGTGTAGTGAGACAGCCCGGAAGAGGTGTGTGTTAAGGAGTAGAGTAAGTATCTTGGATTTAAGGAAAATTTAGTAAGGTGGTTTTATATTTGGACCTAATAGGGTTGCAATGGAGAGCGAAAGTAAGCACGATGTAGGAAACGATATCAACAGTATATTATGAGGAAATGACAACGGAATGTATTTTAGACGAGTGTGCAATGGAATTTCTAAGGTGTTGACGAATCTATAGTTAAGGAAGTGTAATCAAGGATGGCTCACCCACGAGGACCCTAATAGTATGACGTGGAATGAGAAAAGTTACACTTTGGTATTGGAGAATGCGTAGTAGTAACACCGTGGCCACAAGTGTACGTAATGGGTTCTTATTCTTGAGACAAGTATGAAGGGACGTACTTTGTGGAGTAGTGAATATTGTATTTTAAGAAGTAAGATTGTGGTAAAACGAGAAGCAAAATCAGGACTTATTACGGACTAAGTGTAAATCATGAAATGATTTATACCGGAAGGGTTTTGTAACTAGTTGATGAGAATTGTCGGTTGTGAATCTTCCATTAAGTAATTTGGTGTAAGTATGATGTGCAATGGATATTGAAGGGTAAGGAATTCCAATTAATGTGTATGAGGTGATGGAAAAGTTCTTCAAGAGGATGCATTACCCCGATTTACTTTCAAGTATGGAGAAACTTCTATATTTGTGAATAATCAGAATATTTGGAATCTACATTTTGTTGGACTAAGAACATTGTTGTTTTATTTCTCACCAAGGAGTTCAAGTGAGAGAATAAGGTGGTATGCTTGTTATGAGATGTCTGTCGCTCTGCTAGTATCGTTGTATGAACAGAGAGTGAACTGTTCCATTGAAGTTTTGTAGAGTGACCGCGTCAGAAATTGGAATTTTGCCTTGTTACTTGGTTGGAGTGTCTCATCTGCATGTTTTGATTTTGTCGGTTTTACCTTGGGTGGATCATGGTTAGTGAATGTAACACCAGTTAAGGAGCCACCAGTTGATAATGATACTCTAAGATAAGAACAAATCAGATTGATGGTTCGGGAAGGGGTGGATTTGAATTATGAGTAACTGGTTTTGTTTCTGCAGTGGTGTTAACCGATTAACCCGTGCATGAAAGGTGTCTTACGTGGAATTTGAGAAGTTAATCCGATTAGCTTGGAGGGTTAATCGATTAACGGGTGTCTAAATTATGAAATCCCTTAGGAACCATCATCTGCGTTTTGTTACCTTAGGTTGCTCCTATTGGAGGGTATTGTGCGAATAGAGAACTGGATTGCAAGTTAATGAAAGACGAAATTGTATTTTGAAATTAGAACTTTTGGAAGGGTGTTGCATAGTGGGTCATTTGTTTAGACGACAAGGGAGTTGACGTTTGAGGAAGTAATCTTGTGAGTTTGTGTTGAGTATGAGAAATCCTTGAGGGTGAAGTTAAAGAATACTCACGAAGTGTTGACCCCGTAAGGAATATTTCGGTGTTTAATTATGGTGTTAATCAGGTATGAGCGGTTGGTCAGAATTTAGTAAGTGTTATCTTCCGTGAGTTCATGGTTTTGGTTTTGGACTCCGTAAGAGTGGTACCAGTTGTGTGCAGCTGTGTTTTACCCAGAGAAGAAAATTTGAAGGTTATCGTTCCAAATAAGAGTGGGAATTGGACGTTCCGAAGTGAAGCGTTTAACTTGGAATCGTTTGTGGAACATAACGAATAAGAAAAGTGGATTCAATTGAGAAGCGTGGCATGTCCTTTGAGGGTGTGTGTACGTGTAGAGTGTGGTATGTGAATTGGTGAGTGGTATGGAAAACCCACAATTATGCTTTGGATGGTTTAAGTTTTGATAAGTGGTGACTCGTATATGATTGTAGTTCTATGTTGGTGTTACGTTGATGTTGGATGAGATCTCGTGTCAACAAGGAATCTTGAGTAAGTCGGAAAAACCGTAAGTATAATCGATTTAGAATGTGGTAACTAGCATCGAAAGCTGTTAAGCTATTTTGGATGCATTAATTCGAGTTTAGAATGGATTGAGAATTGTATATGTTGTGGTTGTAACAGTGTAACTCCTGCATCTTTAGCGTCTAGAGAGTGTTGGACTGATGTTAAGATATTATGTGTTGGCAAAGGAATTATTCTACCATAGGACGTCAATAAGTTTCTTGTACCGTTGATTAGTAAGGATCCCAGTGGATAAGTGTGTTTCCCCATGGACTATCAGCTACGTGGTAGTGCTTAAGGATTGGTGGTATCCCATTGTTAGAATTGGAGCTGCGCAGTGGAAGGTGACAAAAGAAAAGGGCTCAGTCGGATTTATAAGAATCGGAAGAGAAATTGATTGTATGTTTGGACATATGAAGATCTTGTTTTAAGTGTGTTACCTTTTTGGGGTGCTATGAAAGAAGTGAATTATCGGATATAAGAGTTGCAATGTTTAATATCAGACAAATGGAACTGGTAAAGAAGTCGTTTGACTAATTATGAAGTAGTTTTGGATGTGGGAGGATTTATGAAAGGATACGTCGTTGGTGATTACAGGAAGTTAAGAAATCACTAAATTGCCTCGCGAAGATTGTTGAGTGTTTGTCATCCTAACCAAGAGAAAGTGTTACGGTTTTATTGTGACTCAGTAGAGGAGTATGAAATGGTACATTCTTTCCGAAGGTAGAATGCGACCAAGTGTTGTAGTATGGAACAACAGATGAACTGAATAAAAACAAGTTGAAATTTAGACCGATATTGGAACAAGAGCATGATTAAGGACGTGAAGTTGTTAATTGTGGAAATAAGGATTTTGATCTGTGAAGTCAAGTTGGAATTGATTACAGCAGTAATTGTAACGGAAGTAAAGTTAAGAATGGATCTAAGACAATGATACAAGTTGCGGTTATTGTCGAATAGAGGAAATTCGGGGGCGAATTTCAATTTAAGGGAGGGAGAGTGTAATACCCCATATTATTTAAATGCTCAATTGGATATCAGATGAGATCAGATGAGTATCTATGTGCTCTATCTTGGGATAATTGGATTAATGGAATCCTCTAAGTACTTTAAGTATTGACATTTGGGATCAATAGAGCAACTAATGAACTCTGAAGAGATCAATTATTTTATTAAAGAGACAGAATAATAATTGTTAGTTCGCAAGAGAATTTTAAGGTAACTCTAATAATTGATCAACTGTTGTGAGACGATAAAATATCAATTTGAGATATTTTACTCTATTGGATTATATTATATAATATTGGTTTATATATATATATATATTTGTAGAAAAGAAGAAAGAAAAGTGGGTAAGAGAAAGAGAAAGTGGGTGAGAAGAAGAAAAAGGAAAAACGTGGAAAGAGAAGAAAAAGGGAGAAGGAGAAGAAACCATGGAAGAAGAAGAAAAGCTTATGGATCATCTTCAAGATTCATCATCTTCTTCAAACTCCTCTTCGATTACCAGGTGGGTTCTAGATAGAAGCTTTAAGTTTTAGAGTTAGAGATTATTTTAGCTTAAGTTAGGTTTTGTGAGAAAATGCTTAAATTGCTATTCAATGAAATCTAACGGATGAAATGCGATATAAACTACGTAGAATACTTGTTGTTATGTTTGGAACATGTTTTGATTGATATAGTATGGTTTGGGTATGTTGGGTTGGGTTGAATTAAATGGGTTGGATTATAAAACCTAACTTTTCATATTGAGAAAAATTGGTATTAATTTGGTAAATGTGTGGGAAGGCTTTTTAGTTGTTAAAATATTGTAGTATGTTGAATTCTGAGATCGCAGCTTTTTACGGAATCGAAATCGGAGGTCTGGAAGTCATTTAACGATCGAAAACTGAGTTTTTATCAAACTCTGCGTAGTATGTGTCGACCTGAAGGGCTTTTGCGTCGACCTAAAGGGGTTTGCGTCGACCTATAGACTCGACCTGTGCATACCCGCGCGTGACACAAATTTTCCAAAATGTCCGATTTTGTTTTCTTCATAACTTTTGAACCGTAAGTCCGTTTTGACCCCCGTTCGAAGCGTTGGAAAGCTAATTTTATGCTCTTTGTGATGTTGAGGTAGAAACATAGTTATATACTATGGATTTATAAGAAAATATAGAAATGTAATGTATGTGATTTTGATTCCACCAAAACTCAAGGATCGGGAATCCGATTGATGCGAGTCCAAAGCCTTTGGAAAGATAATCTAATAAGGTAGTGAATGGTGATGTGAGACCATGATTTAGCCAAGGATGCTTGGTAGAGAATAGGATTGGTTGTGTACCTTAAAATGTGTGTGAACTACTATGTGAAAAGTGATGTTTTATGTGATTCTATTATGTGATTGTTTTATGCTCTGTGTAATTAATTGTTGTAAAACATGTTTGAATATGTATGCATGTTAAAATACGGAATAGGTAGAGTGAGGAACATTACAACCATAAACTGTGTCCGAAGTGTGAATTGTTCCATGTGTGGCAACGCTCGTGCATGAAAGGCCGAGGCGTGTGCATTTCAATCATAACCACTGTTTCTTGCGGTGTAGTTTCATGAGACTCGAGCACCTCCTCTAAAACGTTATGCACAACTACTTAGCAGGTTTGAGTCCCGTGTTAAGTACGATTGGAGCCTACGGGTAAAGAGACTTGTGACGGTGTACGGGCCGTGAGAAGTGACGGATCACGGTGTACGGACCGGTGATCCCGAATCCAATTCGTATGCCAAGTAGCTACAAGGATCCATGACTCGGGTCGTCTTCAAGACGTAGAAGCGGACGGGAATAGGGGTTACCTTGGTATTGGTTATTGATTGTGAATCCTTGAGTTTACAGGCTCAGGAGGTACTTCAGTACTTTGTGAATCCTTGAGTTTACAGGCTCAGGAGGTACTTCGGTACTGGTGTGAGTTTACAGGCTCACCGTGGTGGTTACTTGTGTGTGTGTACTCATGGTCACTCCCCTTTTCCCTTTGACATGAGTTAGGTTTATTTTAGAACCTTGTAAAGCCGAGAGGACTATAGGATAGGGAACTCACTGAGATTTGATGTATCTCACCCCACTATAGTTGCTATATTTCAGGTTCGGATTGCAGGTTGATTTACAAATGGAGCTATGCTTGGATGTTTCAAGAAAAGCTCAGTTTTAGTTTTTCCGCTGTGTATTTTATTGTTCTTGTACAATGAGGAATATTGTACATTCTTAGATTTTGTTTTCTTTGGCTAGTTTCCATGACTTGTGCCATAGGTTTTATTATGTTTTAGAAATGGACAAGTATGTGAACTATGTCATTAGGCACTTTTGATGTATCAGTACCAAATAAAAACACTTGTATGGTATTATTCTAGATAAATATTATACAGGGCGTTACAACGTTCATGTCATATTATTTTCTTGTTTGAAATCTCATACTTGTACTTTACTATATCATTAGTTAGTGAGTTATAGAAAGATTCTTTGTAGATAATGTAGTGCCATTTAAGGCAATCCAACTAGTGGTTGCTCAAATCAATTATTTGAATTAAAGTGAATAGTACAAGGGTAAAATTTATTATTTACATGTGAACATAAATTTTAGTAAGAAAAAGTATATTGTACGTGGTGGGGTGTCTATTTTCGGTGTTCTTTTAGCTTTGCATGTGATTTGAATTCAAAATTTGTGAGGAAATAATGACATTAATGAGGTGTGACTCCATGTTAAAAAATTAATCCATCGGTGTTTATTGATATTAACGATTGACTTGTAATAGAGGTTACAACATTATAGCAGTAGTTTATAAATTAAAGTTAATTTTAGTTTCACTTGTGCTTTTCTTCTTGGTAGTTGGTTTCTTCTTTTACTATTATTTTTGTAGCAAGTGCGCTCGATTTCAAGATCAAATAATAATTGAATTTCAAGAATCTTTCCTTAGATAAAGAAATTGGATAGTCTAATCTAGTAGCAGGATAAAAATAAAGAGATATTTTCAAATATAAACAATTATATATAAATATGAATAGAAATATTTAACATAAAAAAAAAAATGATCGCAATGCTTTCATTTTTTAAACATCCGTTCCTAGCAACAATGTCATTTGTCACTAATAAAAAATCTTCGTTTAGTGACTGGGTTAGAGACCGAAAAAGCCTAAAATCGGTCACTATAACGTTTAGCGACCAATAACGCGACTACCAAATTTCAGTTGGAAAATTGCTAGTCGATAACCTTTAGAGACAAATTTATTGACTGAAATTAGTGACCGATTTTAGCGACTGAAATTAGTGACCGATTTTAGTGATCATTTTCAGTTGTTTAAAAAACTTAAAATAAAATAAAAGTTTTGTGTCTAACAGGAATCGAACCAATGCAACTTGCTTTGTGAGGCTTTTAGGTGTCCATTTAGTTTTTGTTGTATAATTTATATTTGAAATGTATATATTATTAGTGAAGTAGAACTTTCAAATATTATTAAAAAATATTCTTACACTAATTGTCATTAAATTTTAAATTTTATCTAAATTAATAAATTTGTATTAGTTAATTATTTATAAAAAATATATGTTTTATTTGTTAAAATAATAAAAATGTAAAATCCTGACTAAATAAAATAAAATAAAATAAAAGGAGAAAATTTAGAGGGAAGCAACTTAATAATGAAAAACAAAACAAAAAATATTAGTGAACGAGATTTCGGTCACTGAATTTTTTTATGAATGAATTTATATAAAAACGATTATTTGAGAGGTTTTTTTAGGTGGATTTGGTGGAGGTGAGATTTAGAAGGAATTTGTCTAAGAACAAAGTGTTTTGGAATTGGAGGTTTTGAGATGTAAGTGATGGTTTCGAGATATTGAAAAGGACCTATACATTTTTTGAGGTATGGAGGTCTAAACTGTGCTTCCAATTTAAGACTACTAGTATGGCATGGCATCGAACCTTTTTCAGATAAAGATAAGAGCTATGTCTAATGTCTCCTTTTACTTTTTTTACTTTTCTGTCTTATCCCCTTTGCATTTGGCTGGTGAGCGCTGCATTTAACGTTCATGTCATATTATTTTCTTGTTTGAAATCTCATACTTGTACTTTACTATATCATTAGTTAGTGAGTTATAGAAAGATTCTTTGTAGATAATGTAGTGTCATTTAAGGCAATCCAACTAGTGGTTGCTCAAATCAATTATTTGAATTAAAGTGAATAGTACAAGGGTAAAATTTATTATTTACATGTGAACAAAAATTTTAGTAAGAAAAAGTATATTGTACGTGGTGGGGTGTCTATTTTCGGTGTTCTTTTAGCTTTGCATGTGATTTGAATTCAAAATTTGTGAGGAAATAATGACATTAATGAGGTGTTACTCCATGTTAAAAAATTAATCCATCGGTGTTTATTGATATTAATGATTGACTTGTAATAGTGGTTACAACATTATAGCAGTAGTTTATAAATTAAAGTTAATTTTAGTTTCACTTGTGCTTTTCTTCTTGCTAGTTGGTTTCTTTTTTTACTATTATTTTTTGTAGCAAGTGCGCTCGATTTCAAGATCAAATAATAATTGAATTTCAAGAATCTTTCCTTAGATAAACAAATTGGATAGTCTAATCTAGTAGCAGGATAAAAATAAAGAGATATTTTCAAATATAAACAATTATATATAAATATGAATAGAAATATTTAACATAAAAAAAATGATCGCAATGCTTTCATTTTTTAAACATCCGTTCCTAGCAACAATGTCATTTGTCACTAATAAAAAATCTTCGTTTAGTGACTGGGTTAGAGACCGAAAAAGCCTAAAATCGGTCACTATAACGTTTAGCGACCAATAACGCGACTACCAAATTTCAGTTGGAAAAGTGCTAGTCGCTAACCTTTAGAGACAAATTTATTGACTGAAATTAGTGACCGATTTTAGCGACCGAAATTAGTGACCGATTTTAGTGATCATTTTCAGTTGTTTAAAAAACTTAAAATAAAATAAAAGTTTTGTGTCTAACAGGAATCGAACCAATGCAATTTTCTTTGTGAGGCTTTTAGGTGTCCATTTAGTTTTTGTTGTATAATTTATATTTGAAATGTATATATTATTAGTGAAGTAGAACTTTCAAATATTATTAAAAAATATTCTTACACTAATTGTCATTAAATTTTAAATTTTATCTAAATTAATAAATTTGTATTAGTTAATTATTTATAAAAAATATATGTTTTAATTGTTAAAATAATAAAAATGTAAAATTTTGACTAAAAAAAATAAAATAAAATAAAAGGGGAAAATTTGGAGGGAAGCAACTTAATAATGAAAAAAAAAAAACAAAAAATATTAGTGACCGAGATTTCGTTCACTGAATTTTTTTATGAATGAATTTATATAAAAACGATTATTTGAGAGGTTTTTTTAGGTGGATTTGGTGGAGGTGAGATTTAGAAGGAATTTGTCTAAGAACAAAGTGTTTTGGAATTGGAGGTTTTAAGATGTAAGTGATGGTTTCGAGATATTGAAAAGGACCTATACATTTTTTGAGGTATGGAGGTCTAAACTGTGTTTCCAATTTAAGACTACTAGTATGGCATGGCATCGAACCTTTTTCAGATAAAGATAAGAGCTATGTCTAATGTCTCCTTTTACTTTTTTTACTTTTCTGTCTTATCCCCTTTGCATTTGGCTGGTGAACGCTGCATTTAACGTTCATGTCATATTATTTTGTTATTTGAAATCTCATACTTGTACTTTACTATATCATTAGTTAGTGAGTTATAGAAAGATTCTTTGTAGATAATGTAGTGCCATTTAAGGCAATCCAACTAGTGGTTGCTCAAATCAATTATTTGAATTAAAGTGAATAGTACAAGGGTAAAATTTATTATTTACATGTGAACATAAATTTTAGTAAGAAAAAGTATATTGTACATGGTGGGGTGTCTATTTTCGGTGTTCTTTTAGCTTTGCATGTGATTTGAATTCAAAATTTGTGAGGAAATAATGACATTAATGAGGTGTGACTCCATGTTAAAAAATTAATCCATCGATGTTTATAGATATTAATGATTGACTTGTAATAGAGTTTACTGTAACACCCCCTTTCTATACCCCCAAATAATCAAATAAATCATTTTGGCACGTATTGGAAATTTCATCAGAGTATAATTGTAAACACGGCATAAAAAGGTATGTCACATCATGCTTGAAATTAAAACATACAACACCTGCTCAACAAATGATATGCAACAGTGGGGTAACTCTCAAACAACGAAGGATCTCAGTCCTTATACCCACATCTCAATATATAGAATAAAAGCGGAAACATCTAAAATATTGAATAACAACCACATATATACATCATCCAGTATGAATCACTAGCAACATCGTGTTTATATACACAAATTCATCAGCAAGATACATATGCAAGTGTATCACAAAAGATCAAAACGTCCTAGCTACCCGGTGCTACATATCAGAGCCAACCGACCAACAAGGAAAATGAAGACACGCTTCACAAAAAGACCGCCAGATACCTAATCTGCAATGCCTCGTAGAGCATTATAAAACAGCAGAAGGGTGAGAAATATTATCATAACAACAATGCATATAATTATATATCTCAACATAAAAATACACATATACCACATATTCTCACCATTCCATCATACCACATAAACATACATATTATGTTTACTATGTCACAATCATCACATCTCACTCAATATACATCGCAAGGCATATATATATATATATATATATATATATATATATATATATATATATATATATAACCAAGCATATTCCTCATAATGCTTATCATTCAACATAAACACACATATTCATGTTTATCCATCCATGCACACTTTCACAATTCTCAATCATTCCGTATAAACATACACAATTATGTTCATTCAACAACACATCATTATAAAGATGATAAATGCAAATCATAGAGACCGACTCACGACTCTATGCAAATGCAATGCGGTACCGACTCAATCATCACTAGTTCACTCAGGAACTCTGCTGGAACCATCGCTCGTTACCGAAGTAACTCCCCGTCGGGCCTACGATGTTCACCCATTGCTCACACCCCACATGGGCACACAATGTTTATGGATCGCTCACACCCCACATGGGCACATGACCCGATCGCTCACACCCCACACGGGCACACGATCTGATTGCTCACACCCCACATGGGCACACAATCATTTGTAATCATCGCTCACACCTCACATAGGCACACGACGTTACAACGGATTCTCATTAGAATCGCACAACACAAGAATGTATTTCATGATGCTTCACATACAAAATGACACAAGACATTCTTGAAATGCATACATATTCACAATATATTCATGCATTCATCTCATACAATCACATACAATCTATATACATTCACATCAATGCATTATTGTATGATTCACATTCAAAACACACATTCGAAATGGAAAAAGTCACAACAAGATACTATTCCCGACTTTCCAACATAATTAAATCGACTAACAATTTCTAAGTCATCATAATAATAAAGAACATTCCATTAGCTTTCTAATGCATCAAACCACGCCTCAAACCGAACCACAGATCAAAAGTTATGCAGAAAACAAAATTACACGAACAACACTGTTCGCTGGGCGAACCTCCCTCGCGAGCATTCGCTAGCTCCTTCGCTAGGCGAACATCCCTCGCGAGCATTCGCTAGCTCCTTCGCTAGGCGAATGTTCCAGCGAACCAACTGTTAGCTAAAAACAGACACAAAGTTCGCTAGGCGAGCACTTGGCGAACCAAGTCAGAACCAAACAGAGCCAAAAACACCCAAAGTTCGCTAGGCTAACACTCTAGCGAACCTTCGCTCATGCCTTCGCTAGGCGAATACCCGTAGCGAACCTTCGCTACCCTTCGCTGATTGGTTCGCTAGGCGAACCTGCGAAAACTCAGAATCCTTCAGCGCTGTTGAAAACCCAAAAACCCTATTTTTCAACCCAAAACATTTTCAAAACAACATACATCCATCAGAACTCAATCTAATCATGGCAACAAGCATTCTACCACATTTTCGTCGATTTCCAACCGCGAAAACATCGATTTCTAATCATTTTATCGTTTTCGACCTAAAACTCAAAAACCATGGAAAGGCAAGAAACATCCAAGCAAACACATACATAATCATACACATTGATGAGATAATAAGATTTCACACCCTTACCCGATTAAATCGACTCCGGAAGATTGATCTTGGTGATTTTCCACACTTTTCTCCTTGTTCTTCTCTTCCTCTTTCTTTCTCTTCTCTTTCTCTTTCTTTCTCTTCTCTTTCTCTTTCTTTCCCATTCTCTTACTATCTCTCTCTATTTATACTTTTTCTCTCTTTTCTTTCCATTCTGTTTCTATCCTCTCTATTTCTTTCCTCACAAACACAAACTATCTACTTAACATAAATATCTCATAATACCCTCTATTCTAATTTTCCCCGCGAACTCTCAAAACGGTAAAATCACATAATATGCAAACATAACATATTAACACATCATTTCACAAATGAAATCATTATTACTCAATTTAAATAAAAGACTCAACCCAAATAGGAATATTCGAAATCGGGGCGTTACAACTCTCTCCCACTTAGACATTTTCGTCCTCGAAAATAGGCTAAGTACAAGCAACCTCGGATACGACTCTCGCGTCTGACCAACCACTATCATGCCAACCAAAGGCACACCACGAATAACACAAAAAACAAACTAGACAAGAACATAAGCTCCATGACACAACTTCGCCTCAACAACATCCACAAAACCAGAATACCTACATCCTTGTCTCACAATAACCAATACAACAATTCCACACTTCCGCTGCGCACTCCGATTACTCGCGACTAACAAAACCACCACTTCATATTCAACATTTGACTCTTCCTACTATTCACCAGAAAGTCATAGTTCACTGGTTATATACACAACCTCACACTATTCTGCAGTAGCTTACACACCGGACACAAGCCTCTGAATTGCTCAAACAATTCTAATTCTCTGACCATCCAAACATACATATGCAAAGGCCTTCAACTTAACTCATCCGGCACGACATTAATTCTTCTCAAAGAATAATCCAATTCAAATTTATAACTCATTTTGGAATCCCAACCATCAATGTTGTCTCATACTTATTCCTCTCGACCAAGAAAACTCGTCTTTATCAACCAAAATCCACTCTTGACAACTTAACTTAAAGCTTCATCTCTTTTCAACACTTGCGACTCAATCTTCAATGCCCTACATGTTCTTCCTCTGATTTTATAATCGATCGAAACATCCTTAAAGGACACCACTACAAACTTATCGAAATAAGTATGAGGATATAATTCCCATACTCCATAACCATTCGCCGAACATACCAACTAAGCTGGATAAACACGTCTATTCCTTCCAACACAATTTCCGTCTGCTATCAACAAGAGATTAAGGATGATTAGTTCCTCAATTTGTCAATAGACAGTCGACAATCATGATGGGGCATAAACCATCTTTACCAAGCCATAACAACATTCCTTGCATCTTGTGCACAAAACCACCTAAGGCATCAATCCTTACTTGACATAAACCTTACCTCCGTATTCCCTTTGGAATCGGAAACCACACTGTCCAAACAACACTTACAATCGGTCAAACAACGGCACCCTGAGCCAACGCTACTCACCTGAATCCACTTGGAGAAGTACCAGCTTCTCCCCCACTTATAACATTCTCAATCCTGAAGACAAAGGATTAGAAAAACCAGGAAGCACTGATAGTGTTCTACACACTTATCACGTACTAGGGAATAAACAACATCGACAATATACAACTGCCATGCCACACAGACTCAACAACTTGGCATTACCAATCTCTTGTCCAACAAGTCATAAACAAATTCAAACACTTTGCACACACATGAGAAATAAAAGAATAAGTCGCTCCCATATCCATAATAGCAATTAAAGGCGTACTATTAATAAAACATATACCTTTAATCAAACGATCCGCACTGGTAGGCTGGAATTCTGCCCATGCAACCTCTTTTCCTAAGTTTGCTTCGGTTTCAGACAATAAGGACTAATGTGGCCAGGTTCACCACATTTAAAACAAATAACCTCACGGTCCTTACAATCAGCCGTCACATGCCCCATCCTTCCACACTTTACACATTTCTTCACATCAGTTCTACACTCAAATGAACGATGACCAAGCCCACCACATTTGAAACACTTAACGGAACCGGAACCTCCTCCAGATCTCTTTTCAAAGTTTCCCTTATGTCCGCCCTCATCAACGGGTGTCACATAAGGTCCACTCCTAGCCTGCTGCTTACCTTTCCTCTCATTCACACTTTTGTAATACGTAGAACGAGCCTTGCTATCTTCCTCGAAGATTCTACAACATTCAGTCAAATTTGAGAATCTTCTAATCCTCTGGTATCCCACAGCTTGCTTAATCTCGGGACGCAAATCGTTCTCATACTTAACACATTTTGAGAACTCAGCTGTAATTGCAGCATAATGAGAATGAAATTGTACCAACTCAACAAACTTAGCAGTATAGTCCACCACTGACATACCACCTTGTTTCAATTCCAGGAATTCCATCTCTTTCTTCCCTTTCACACTTTCAGGGTAATACTTCAGCAAAAACTCGGTACGAAACAATTCCCAAGTTACCTCTTCATTATCCACCTCAAGAATTTCACGCATACCGACCCACTAATCGTCGGTTTCTTCCCTCAGCATGTGAGATCCAAGCCTCACCTTATTCTCCTCTGCACAGTCCATAACTCTGAAAATCCTTTCAATCTCTTTTAACCAGAGTTGAGCACCATCGGGATTAAATCTTCCTTTGAAAACCGATGGTTGATTCTTCCTGAACTCTTCGTTAGCACTCACATTCGGTGCACCCAGCACAGCCCTAGCCATTGCTTCCATAGCAGCAGCCATCGCAGCATCGTTTCTACCAGCCATATTCTGATTACTTCCCATAGAACAACAAGGTTAAACAATAGTTCAACCAACAACAACAACAAGATAGACACAAACTGACTCAACACTGGCTCTGATACCACTTAATGTAACACCCCCTTTCTATACCCCCAAATAATCAAATAAATCATTTAGGCACGTATTGGAAATTTCATCAGAGTATAATTGTAAACACGGCATAAAAAGGTATGTCACATTATGCTTGAAATTAAAACATACAACACCTGCTCAACAAATGATATGCAACAGTGGGGTAACTCTCAAACAACAAAGGATCTCAGTCCTTATACCCACATCTCAATATATAGAATAAAAGCAGAAACATCTAAAATATTGAATAACAACCACATATATACATCATCCAGTATAAATCACTAGCAACATCATGTTTATATACACAAATTCATCAGCAAGATACATATGCAAGTGTATCACAAAAGATCAAAACGTCCTAGCTACCCGGTGCTACATATCAGAGCCAACCGACCAACAAGGAAAATGAAGACACGCTTCACAAAAGGACCGCCAGATACCTAATCTGCAATGCCTCGTAGAGCATTATAAAACATCAGAAGGGTGGGAAATATTATCATAACAACAATGCATATAATTATATATCTCAACATAAAAATACACATATACCACATATTCTCACCATTCCATCATACCACATAAACATACATATTATGTTTACTATGTCACAATCATCACATCTCACTCAATATACATCGCAAGGCATATATATATATATATATATATATATATATATATATATATATATATAACCAAGCATATTCCTCATAATGCTTATCATTCAACATAAACACACATATTCATGTTTATCCATCCATGCACACTTTCACAATTCTCAATCATTCCGTATAAACATACACAATTATGTTCATTCAACAACACATCATTATAAATATGATAAATTCAAATCATAGAGACCGACTCAAGACTCTATGCAAATGCAATGCGGTACTGACTCAATCATCACTAGTTCACTTAGGAACTCTGCTGGAACCATCGCTCGTTACCGAAGTAAATCCCCGTCGGGCCTACGATGTTCACCCATTGTTCACACCCCACATGGGCACACAATGTTTATGGATCGCTCATACCCCACCTGGGCACACGACCCGATCGCTCACACCCCACACGGGCACACGATCTGATTGCTCACACCCCACATGGGCACACAATCATTTGTAATCATCGCTCACACCTCACATAGGCACACGACGTTACAATGGATTCTCATTAGAATGTATTTCATGATGCTTCACATGCAAAATGACACAAGACATTCTTGAAATGCATACATATTCACAATATATTCATGCATTTATCTCATACAATCACATACAATCTATATACATTCACATCAATGCATTATTGTATGATTCATTTTCAAAACACACATTCGAAATGGAAAAAGTCACAACAAGATACTATTCCCGACTTTCCAACATAATTAAATCGACTAACAATTTCTAAGTCATCATAATAAGAAAGAACATTCCATTAGCTTTCTAATGCATCAAACCACGCCTCAAACCGAACCACAGATCAAAAGTTATGCAGAAAACAAAATTACACGAACAACACTGTTCGCTGGACGAACCTCCCTCGCGAGCATTCGCTAGCTCCTTCGCTAGGCGAACATCCCTCGCGAGCATTCGCTAGCTCCTTCGCTAGGCGAATGTTCCAGCGAACCAACTGTTAGCTAAAAACAGACACAAAGTTCGCTAGGCGAGCACTTGGCGAACCAAGTCAGAACCAAACAGAGCCAAAAACACCCAAAGTTCGCTAGGCTAACACTCTAGCGAACCTTCGCTCATGCCTTCGCTAGGCGAATACCCGTAGCGAACCTTCGCTACCCTTCGCTGATTGGTTCGCTAGGCGAACCTGCGAAAACTCAGAATCCTTCAGCGCTGTTGAAAACCCAAAAACCCTATTTTTCAACCCAAAACATTTTCAAAACAACATACATCCATCAGAACTCAATCTAATCATGGCAACAAGCATTCTACCACATTTTCGTCGATTTCCAACCGCGAAAACATCGATTTCTAATCATTTTATCGTTTTCGACCTAAAACTCAAAAACCATGGAAAGGCAAGAAACATCCAAGCAAACACATACATAATCATACACATTGATGAGATAATAAGATTTCACACCCTTACCCGATTAAATCGACTCCGAAAGATTGATCTTGGTGATTTTCCACACTTTTCTCCTTGTTCTTCTCTTCCTCTTTCTTTCTCTTCTCTTTCTCTTTCTTTCTCTTCTCTTTCTCTTTCTTTCCCATTCTCTTACTATCTCTCTCTATTTATACTTTTTCTCTCTTTTCTTTCCATTCTGTTTCTATCCTCTCTATTTCTTTCCTCACAAACACAAACTATCTACTTAACATAAATATCTCATAATACCCTCTATTCTAATTTTCCCCGCGAACTCTCAAAACGGTAAAATCACATAATATGCAAACATAACATATTAACACATCATTTCACAAATGAAATCATTATTACTCAATTTAAATAAAAGACTCAACCCAAATAGGAATATTCGAAATCGGGGCATTACAACTCTCCCCCACTTAGACATTTTCGTCCTCGAAAATAGGCTAAGTACAAGCAACCTCGGATACGACTCTCGCGTCCGACCAACCACTATCATGCCAACCAAAGGCACACCACGAATAACACAAAAAAAAAACTAGACAAGAACATAAGCTCCATGACACAACTTCGCCTCAACAACATCCACAAAACCAGAATACCTACATCCTTGTCTCACAATAACCAATACAACAATTCCACACTTCCGCTGCGCACTCCGATTACTCGCGACTAACAAAACCACCACTTCATATTCAACATTTGACTCTTCCTACTATTCACCAGAAAGTCATAGTTCACTGGTTATATACACAACCTCACACTATTCTGCAGTAGCTTACACACCGGACACAAGCCTCTGAATTGCTCAAACAATTCTAATTCTCTGACCATCCAAACATACATATGCAAAGGCCTTCAACTTAACTCATCCGGCACGACATTAATTCTTCTCAAAGAATAATCCAATTCAAATTTATAACTCATTTTGGAATCCCAACCATCAATGTTGTCTCATACTTATTCCTCTCGACCAAGAAAACTCGTCTTTATCAACCAAAATCCACTCTTGACAACTTAACTTAAAGCTTCATCTCTTTTCAACACTTGCGACTCAATCTTCAATGCCCTACATGTTCTTCCTCTGATTTTATAATCGATCAAAACATCCTTAAAGGACACCACTACAAACTTATCGAAATAAGTATGAGGATATAATTCCCATACTCCATAACCATTCGCCGAACATACCAACTAAGCTGGATAAACACGTCTATTCCTTCCAACACAATTTCCGTCTGCTATCAACAAGAGATTAAGGGTGATCAGTTCCTCAATTTGTCAATAGACAGTCGACAATCATGATGGGGCATAAACCATCTTTACCAAGCCATAACAACATTCCTTGCATCTTGTGCACAAAACCACCTAAGGCATCAATCCTTACTTGACATAAACCTTACCTTCGTATTCCCTTTGGAATCGGAAACCACACTGTCCAAACAACACTTGCAATCGGTCAAACAACGGCACCCTGAGCCAACGCTACTCACCTGAATCCACTTGGAGAAGTACCAGCTTCTCCCCCACTTATAACATTCTCAATCCTGAAGACAAAGGATTAGAAAAACCAGGAAGCACTGATAGTGTTCTACACACTTATCACGTACTAGGGAATAAACAACATCGACAATATACAACTGCCATGCCACACAGACTCAACAACTTGGCATTACCAATCTCTTGTCCAACAAGTCATAAACAAATTCAAACACTTTGCACACACATGAGAAATAAAAGAATAAGTCGCTCCCATATCCATAATAGCAATTAAAGGCATACTATTAATAAAACATATACCTTTAATCAAACGATCCGCACTGGTAGGCTGGAATTCTGCCCATGCAACCTCTTTTCCTAAGTTTGCTTCGGTTTCAGACAATAAGGACTAATGTGGCCAGGTTCACCACATTTAAAACAAATAACCTCACGGTCCTTACAATCAGCCGTCACATGCCCCATCCTTCCACACTTTACACATTTCTTCACATCAGTTCTACACTCAAATGAACGATGACCAAGCCCACCACATTTGAAACACTTAACGGAACCGGAACCTCCTCCAGATCTCTTTTCAAAGTTTCCCTTATGCCCGCCCTCATCAACGGGTGTCACATAAGGTCCACTCCTAGCCTGCTGCTTACCTTTCCTCTCATTCACACTTTTGTAATACGTAGAACGAGCCTTGCTATCTTCCTCGAAGATTCTACAACATTCAGTCAAATTTGAGAATCTTCTAATCCTCTGGTATCCCACAGCTTGCTTAATCTCGGGACGCAAACCGTTCTCATACTTAACACATTTTGAGAACTCAGCTGTAATTGCAGCATAATGAGAATGAAATTGTACCAACTCAACAAACTTAGCAGTATAGTCCACCACTGACATACCACCTTGTTTCAATTCCAGGAATTCCATCTCTTTCTTCCCTTTCACACTTTCAGGGTAATACTTCAGCAAAAACTCGGTACGAAACAATTCCCAAGTTACCTCTTCATTATCCACCTCAAGAATTTCACGCATACCGACCCACTAATCGTCGGTTTCTTCCCTCAGCATGTGAGATCCAAGCCTCACCTTATTCTCCTCTGCACAGTCCATAACTCTGAAAATCCTTTCAATCTCTTTTAACCAGAGTTGAGCACCATCGGGATTAAATCTTCCTTTGAAAACCGGTGGTTGATTCTTCCTGAACTCTTCGTTAGCACTCACATTCGGTGCACCCAGCACAGCCCTAGCCATTGCTTCCATAGCAGCAGCCATCGCAGCATCGTTTCTACCAGCCATATTCTGATTACTTCCCATAGAACAACAAGGTTAAACAATAGTTCAACCAACAACAACAACAAGATAGACACAAACTGACTCAACACTGGCTCTGATACCACTTAATGTAACACCCCCTTTCTATACCCCCAAATAATCAAATAAATCATTTAGGCACGTATTGGAAATTTCATCAGAGTATAATTGTAAACACGGCATAAAAAGGTATGTCACATTATGCTTGAAATTAAAACATACAACACCTGCTCAACAAATGATATGCAACAGTGGGGTAACTCTCAAACAACGAAGGATCTCAGTCCTTATACCCACATCTCAATATATAGAATAAAAGCGGAAACATCTAAAATATTGAATAACAACCACATATATACATCATCCAGTATGAATCACTAGCAACATCATGTTTATATACACAAATTCATCAGCAAGATACATATGCAAATGTATCACAAAAGATCAAAACGTCCTAGCTACCCGGTGCTACATATCAGAGCCAACCGACCAACAAGGAAAATGAAGACACGCTTCACAAAAGGACCACCAGATACCTAATCTGCAATGCCTCGTAGAGCATTATAAAACATCAGAAGGGTGGGAAATATTATCATAACAACAATGCATATAATTATATATCTCAACATAAAAATACACATATACCACATATTCTCACCATTCCATCATACCACATAAACATACATATTATGTTTACTATCTCACAATCATCACATCTCACTCAATATACATCGCAAGGCATATATATATATATATATATATATATATATATATATATATATATATATATATATATAACCAAGCATATTCCTCATAATGCTTATCATTCAACATAAACACACATATTCATGTTTATCCATCCATGCACACTTTCACAATTCTCAATCATTCCGTATAAACATACACAATTATGTTCATTCAACAACACATCATTATAAAGATGATAAATTCAAATCATAGAGACCGACTCAGGACTCTATGCAAATGCAATGCGGTACTGACTCAATCATCACTAGTTCACTTAGGAACTCTGCTGGAACCATCGCTCGTTACCGAAGTAAATCCCCGTCGGGCCTACGATGTTCACCCATTGTTCACACCCCACATGGGCACACAATGTTTATGGATCGCTCATACCCCACCTGGGCACACGACCCGATCGCTCACACCCCACACGGGCACACGATCTGATTGCTCACACCCCACATGGGCACACAATCATTTGTAATCATCGCTCACACCTCACATAGGCACACGACGTTACAATGGATTCTCATTAGAATGTATTTCATGATGCTTCACATGCAAAATGACACAAGACATTCTTGAAATGCATACATATTCACAATATATTCATGCATTCATCTCATACAATCACATACAATGTATATACATTCACATCAATGCATTATTGTATGATTCACATTCAAAACACACATTCGAAATGGAAAAAGTCACAACAAGATACTATTCCCGACTTTCCAACATAATTAAATCGACTAACAATTTCCAAGTCATAATAATAAGAAAGAACATTCCATTAGCTTTCTAATGCATCAAACCACGCCTCAAACCGAACCACAGATCAAAAGTTATGCAGAAAACAAAATTACACGAACAGCATTGTTCGCTGGGCGAACCTCCCTCGCGAACATTCTCTAGCTCCTTCGCTAGGCGAACATCCCTCGCGAGCATTCGCTAGCTCCTTCGCTAGGCGAATGTTCCAGCGAACCAACTGTTAGCTAAAAACAGACACAAAGTACGCTAGGCGAGCACTTGGCGAACCAAGTCAGAACCAAACAGAGCCAAAAACACCCAAAGTTCGCTAGGCGAACACTCTAGCGAACCTTCGCTCATGCCTTCGCTAGGCGAATACCCGTAGCGAACCTTCGCTACCCTTCGCTTATTGGTTCGCTAGGCGAACCTGCGAAAACTCAGAATCCTTCAGCGCTGTTGAAAACCCAAAAACCCTATTTTTCAACCCAAAACATTTTCAAAACAACATACATCCATCAGAACTCAATCTAATCATGGCATCAAGCATTCTACCACATTTTCGTCGATTTCCAACCGCGAAAACATCGATTTCTAATCATTTTATCGTTTTCGACCTAAAACACAAAAACCATGGAAAGGCAAGAAATATCCAAGCAAACACATACATAATCATACACATTGATGAGATAATAAGATTTCACACCCTTACCTGATTAAATCGACTCCGAAAGATTGATCTTGGTGATTTTCCACACTTTTCTCCTTGTTCTTCTCTTCCTCTTTCTTTCTCTTCTCTTTCTCTTTCTTTCTCTTCTCTTTCTCTTTCTTTCCCATTCTCTTACTATCTCTCTCTATTTATACTTTTTCTCTCTTTTCTTTCCATTCTGTTTCTATCCTCTCTATTTCTTTCCTCACAAACACAAACTATCTACTTAACATAAATATCTCATAATACCCTCTATTCTAATTTTCCCCGCGAACTCTCAAAACGGTAAAATAACATAATATGCAAACATAACATATTAACACATCATTTCACAAATGAAATCATTATTACTCAATTTAAATAAAAGACTCAACCCAAATAGGAATATTCGAAATCGGGGCGTTACAGTTACAACATTATAACAGTAGTTTATAAATTAAAGTTAATTTTAGTTTCACTTGTGCTTTTCTCCTTGCTAGTTGGTTTCTTCTTTTACTATTATTTTTGTAGCAAGTGCGCTCGATTTCAAGATCAAATAATAATTGATTTTCAAGAATCTTTCCTTAGATAAACAAATTGGATAGTCTAATCTAGTAGCAGGATAAAAATAAAGAGATATTTTCAAATATAAACAATTATATATAAATATGAATAGAAATATTTAACATAAAAAAAATGATCGCAATGCTTTCATTTTTTAAACATCTGTTCCTAGCAACAATGTCATTTGTCACTAATAAAAAATCTTCATTTAATGACTGGGTTAGAGA
The DNA here is from genome assembly GCA_022829125.1 of Lathyrus tuberosus. NCBI lineage: Eukaryota > Viridiplantae > Streptophyta > Magnoliopsida > Fabales > Fabaceae > Lathyrus > Lathyrus tuberosus. The sequence continues at coordinate 12,400,665 of JALAZF010000044.1, read as the reverse complement.
CCGAAAAAACCTAAAATCGGTCACTATAACGTTTAGCGACCAATAACGCGACTACCAAATTTCAGTTGGAAAAGTGCTAGTCGCTTACCTTTAGAGACAAATTTATTGACTGAAATTAGTGACCAATTTTAGCGACTAAAATTAGTGACCGATTTTAGTGATCATTTTCAGTTGTTTAAAAAACTTAAAATAAAATAAAAGTTTTGTGTCTAACAGGAATCGAACCAATGCAATTTCCTTTGTGAGGCTTTTAGGTGTCCATTTAGTTTTTGTTGTATAATTTATATTTGAAATGTATATATTATTAGTGAAGTAGAACTTTCAAATATTATTAAAAAATATTCTTACACTAATTGTCATTAAATTTTATATTTTATTTAAATTAATAAATTTGTATGAGTTAATTATTTATAAAATATATGTTTTATTTGTTAAAATAATTAAAATGTAAAATTATGACTAAAAAATTAAAATAAATAAATAAAAGGAGAAAATTTGGAGGGAAACAACTTAATAAAGAAAAAAAAAAAAAAAAATATTAGTGACCGAGATTTCGGTCACTGAATTTTTTTATGAATTAATTTATATAAAAACAATTATTTGAGAGGTTTTTTGAGGTGGATTTGGTGGAGGTGAGATTTAGAAGGAATTTGTCTAAGAACAAAGTGTTTTGGAATTGGAGGTTTTAAGATGTAAGTGATGGTTTCGAGATATTGAAAAGGACCTATACATTTTTTGAGGTATGGAGGTCTAAACTGTGCTTTCAATTTAAGACTACTAGTATGGCATGGCATCGAACCTTTTTCAGATAAAGATAAGAGCTATGTCTAATGTCTCCTTTTACTTTTTTTTTACTTTTCTGTCTTATCCCCTTTGCATTTGGCTGGTGAGCGCTGCATTTAACGTTCATGTCATATTATTTTCTTGTTTGAAATCTCATACTTGTACTTTGCTATATTATTAGTTAGTGAGTTATAGAAAGATTCTTTGTAGATAATGTAGTGCCATTTAAGGCAATCCAACTAGTGGTTGCTCAAATGAATTATTTAAATTAAAGTGAATAGTACAAGGGTAAAATTTATTATTTACATGTGAACAGAAATTTTAGTAAGAAAAAGTATATTGTACGTGGTGGGGTGTCTATTTTCGGTGTTCTTTTAGCTTTGCATGTGATTTGAATTCAAAAGTTGTGAGGAAATAATGACAATATTGAGGTGTGACTCCATGTTAAAAAATTAATCCATTGGTGTTTATTGATTTTAATGATTGACTTGTAATAGAGGTTACAACATTATAGCAGTAGTTTATAAATTAAAGTTAATTTTAGTTTCACTTGTACTTTTCTTCTTGCTAGTGGGTTTCTTCTTTTACTATTATTTTTGTAGCAAGTGCCCTCGATATCAAGATCAAATAATAATTGATTTTCAAGAATCTTTCCTTACATAAACAAATTGGATAGTCTAATCTAGTAGCAGGAAAAAAATAAAGAGATATTTTCCAATATAAACAATTATATATAAATATGAATAGAAATATTTAACATAAAAAAAATGATCGCAATGCTTTCAATTTTTAAACATCCGTTCCTAGCAACAATGTCATTTGTCACTAATAAAAAATCTTCGTTTAGTGACTGGGTTAGAGACCGAAAAAGCCTAAAATCGGTCACTATAACGTTTAGCGACCAACAACCCGACTACCAAATTTCTGTTGGAAAAGTGCTAGTCGCTAACCTTTTGAGACAAATTTATTGACTGAAATTAGTGACCGATTTTAGCGACTGAAATTAGTGACCGATTTTAGTGATCATTTTCAGTTGTTTAAAAAACTTAAAATAAAATAAAAGTTTTGTGTCTAACAGGAATCGAACCAATGCAATTTCCTTTGTGAGGCTTTTAGGTGTCCATTTAATTTTTGTTGTATAATTTATATTTGAAATGTATATATTATTAGTGAAGTAGAACTTTCAAATATTATTAAAAAATATTCTTACACTAATTGTCATTAAATTTTAAATTTTATCTAAATTAATAAATTTGTATGAGTTAATTATTTATAAAATATATGTTTTATTTGTTAAAATAATTAAAATGTAAAATTATGACTAAAAAATAAATAAAAAATAAAAGGAGAAAATTTGGGGGGAAGCAACCTAATAATGAAAAAAAAAACAAAAAATATTAGTGACCGAGATTTCGGTCACTGAATTTTTTTATGAATTAATTTATATAAAAACGATTATTTGAGAGTTTTTTTGAGGTGGATTTGGTGGAGGTGAGATTTAGAAGGAATTTGTCTAAGAACAAAGTGTTTTGGAATTGGAGGTTTTGAGATGTAAGTGATGGTTTCGAGATATTGAAAAGGACCTATACATTTTTTGAGGTATGGAGGTCTAAACTGTACTTCCAATTTAAGACTACTAGTATGGCATGGCATCAAACCTTTTTCAGATAAAGATAAGAGCTATGTCTAATGTCTCCTTTTACTTTTTTTACTTTTCTGTCTTATCCCCTTTGCATTTGGCTGGTGAGCGCAGCATTTAACGTTCATGTCATATTATATTCTTGTTTGAAATTTCATACTTGTACTTTACTATATCATTAGTTAGTGAGTTATAGAAAGATTCTTTGTAGATAATGTAGTGCCATTTAAGGCAATCCAACTAGTGGTTGCTCAAATCAATTAGTTGAATTAAAGTGAATAGTACAAGGGTAAAATTTATTATTTACATGTGAACATAAATTTTAGTAAAAAAAAGTATATTTTACGTGGTGGGGTGTCTATTTTCGGTGTTCTTTTAGCTTTGCATGTGATTTGAATTAAAAAGTTGTGAGGAAATAATGACATTAACGAAGTGTGACTCCATGTTAAAAAATTAATCCATCGGTGTTTATTGATTTTAATGATAGACTTGTAATAGAGGTTACAATATTATTGCCGTAGTTTATAAATTAAAGTTAATTTTAGTTTCACTTGTGCTTTTCTTCTTGCTAGTTGGTTTCTTCTTTTACTATTACTTTTGTAGCAAGTGCGCTCGATTTCAAGATCAAATAATAATTGATTTTCAAGATTCTTTCCTTACATAAACAAATTTGATAGTCTAATCTAGTAGCAGGATAAAAAGAAAGAGATATTTTCAAATATAAACAATTATATATAAATATGAATAGAAATATTTAACATAACAAAAAATGATCGCAATGCTTTCATTTTTTAAACATCCGTTCCTAGCAACAATGTCATTTGTCACTAATAAAAAATCTTCGTTTAGTGACTGGGTTACAGACCGAAAAAGCCTAAAATCGGTCACTATAACGTTTAGCGACGAATAACGCGGCTACCAAATTTCAGTTGGAAAAGTTGTAATACTCCGTATTATCTAAATGCTCAATTGGAGATCAGATGAGTATCTATGTGCTCTATTTTTGGGTAAATTGGATTAATGAAATATTCTAAGTATTTTAAGTATTATCAATTGGGATCAATAGAGCAACTTGTGAACTCTGAAGAGATCAATTATTTTATTAAAGAGACGGATTAATATTTATTAATCCGAGAAAGTAATTTTATGGTAATTCTAATTATTGATCAATTGGGTTGAGACGACAAAATATCAATTGGAGATATTTTACCCTGTTGGATTTATATTATATATTAATGATTATGTATATATATATAAGTAAAAGAAGAAAGGAAAGGGGTAGAAGAAGAAGAAAAGAAGAAAAGAGAGAAAGTGGAGAAAGAGGAAGAAGAGAGAGAAGCTGGATCATCATCTTCTTCAAACTCCTCTTCGATTATCAGGTGGGTTCTAGTTAGACACTTTAAGTTCTAGAAACTCAAGAATTGAACTTAGGTTAGATTGAGAGAAAATGAATTCTAACGTATGAAATTCGATATAAACTTCATAGAATACTTGTTGTTATGTTGGTAACATGTTTGGATTGATATATTGTTATCTGGAAGTGTTTAGATGGGAATTGGAGAGGTTTTGGGATGAATTTTCGCAGGAAAAATTATGCAGGAAAATTCTGGGTTCTCGTTGCCCATACGCGTATAAGGCAAGGCAATACGCGTATTAGATTGGACAATACGCGTATGGAAAGGAAGGAATGTAGGCAATACGCGTATGGGAGTGGGCAATACGCGTATGGGAGTGGGCAATACGCGTATGAAGTGAGGCAATACGCGTATTGGGTTTTATAGGAATTGTTGGGGAAAAATCAGTCTCTGCCCATACGTGTATTACTTTGGACAATACGCGTATGGATGGGCGAGTGAGCAAGGCAATATGCATATGGCTCAGGGCATTACGCGTATGGCCAGAACGATTGCAGAATGTTATCTTTTCGCGATCTCTTTCCCGATTTCGCGTCCGATGCCGTAACTTTTGATCCGTAACTCGGATTGAGACATTCTGGGTATCGTTGGAAAGCTATTTCGATGCTCTTTTTGATAGTTGAATAAAACCATATGTTTATGCCTTGGATTGATAAGAAAATATGGAAAAGTAATGTATGTGTGAAAGTGTGGTTTATGTTTCCACCGGAAATTCATGAATCGGGAAGCCGATCGATATGGGACTTGAAGCCTTGGAAAGAGAATCCAGTGTGCTATTAAATGGTGTGTGAGACCATGTTTTAATAAAGGATGCTTGGTAGAGGATAGTAGTGGCTTGTATGCCTTAAAAGTGTGTGTGAACTACTATGTGAATTATGTTTGACTTGTTATGTTATCATGTGTGTTTTATGATTGATGTTGTAATATGCTTGTCTAATGTAATTGTTAAGCATGTTTGAGAGAGTATGCATGTTAAAATATGAAATAGGTAGAGTGAGGAAATCTTAATACAATAGAATGACTTAGAGATTTGTGTGGCAATGCTTACATCGATACTAGCAGAGTATCCTTGTTAAGTAGTTGTTAGTGGAGGGTCGTATTCCTCCGGTTTGTAGTATGTCTCTTAATAAATACCGTGACCCGTGTTGAAGTGCCCCTTGTGTGGGCTAGCCGGGGAGAAGTATTTATTAAGTAAGTAACCGTGACCCGTGTTGTATATGCCTTGTATGGCTGGCCGGGGAGAAGTTATCTACGTTAAGGATCCATGACCCGCGTTGTATTTGCCTTGTATGGCTGGCCGGGGAGAAGATTCTTAACTAGTTGTCGTTTACTATAGATAACCATGACCCGCGTTGTATTTGCCTTGTATGGCTGGCCGGGGAGAAGTTATCTGCGTTAAGGATCCGTGACCCGCGTTGTATTTGCCTTGTGTGGCTGGCCGGGGAGAAGATTCTTAACTAGTTTTTCGTTTTGTGAATTGTACGATTGCTTCGGTAATCAGAAATGTTTGAACTCAAGGTCTAGTTCCCTTTTTCCCCGACCTGAGTTAGGATTGTCTAGAACCCTGTAAAGCCGAGAGGACCTATAAGATAGGGAACTCACTGAGATTTGTTGTATCTCACCCCACTATAGTTGATATATTTCAGGTGCAGGTTTGGTTACAAGTGGAGCGATGCAGAGATGTTTCAAGAGAAGCTTAGTTAAGCTTATTTCTGCTGTGTATTAATTGGTTGTATACAATTGAGGATATTGTATATTTTTCTTAGACTTTTTATTTTTGGCTAGTTTCCATGACTTGTGCCATATGTTGTATTTATGTTTTAGGAATGGACAAGTATGTGATTTATGCCATTAGGCACTTTTGATGTGTCAGTACCAAATTAAACACTTGTATGGTATTATTCTAGATATATATTATACAGGGCGTTACAATTGGTATCAGAGCAGGTCGTGTCCTTGACCTAGCCTTGAAACATCATAAGTAAATCTATTCCTGCCTCTTAAGTGTGTCTTGCCAGCATGAAACTTAATAGCATACTATGTAGTGTTGGGCCTGATCAACCTAATACTATGTATGTGATAGGTAGAATCATGGTTGAGCGACCACGAGGATTCCGAAGTGTTGCTGGAACTTGTGTTGTGAGGGAAGACTCAAGCCAAGAATTAGTAAGTGAGGAGTTTTGGTCAACTCAGTTGAGATCTTGGTAGAAGTTGTGCTTGAGTAGCATGGAATGAGAGAGTGGTGTGTTGTTAAGAAATCCTTTGGTATGGATGGAGTCTGAAAGTTGAGGACCTCTATCGGACGATAGTTTAAGGTATTGGGGAATATGTAAAATCGCTAGTAGAGCTGGATGGACCACTAATACGGATAAGGATTTCAAGTAATCTCATTCTGTGGAAAAAGAAAGTTGTTTTGTGGAACGTGGGACGTAAGGTCCGGAAGTGAGATAAATTTTGGTGCTTCAGTTTCTAAGGTCACAATGGTATCTTGAATGGACGGGAGTACGTTAAGGAATGTGTTCGGAACAATATCTTCCGACAGGTTAAAAGTTGAGAGTTAAGGAAGTTCGGCTTTTATGGGAACCTAAAATTGTAGAGAAGTGTGTGAAGGAACACAAGGACGTGTTTACATGCTTCAAGTGAAACAAGTATGCGCCGGGCGTAGGGTATGAGATAAATTGTGTATCTTCAGTTATGAAGAGAGTTTAAGTTCAGGATAATACCACGTGATTTTTGTTTTCAGTAAGAGACCAGTTTGGAATTTGTTAAGTTACCCAAGGAACCGTATAAGGTGTTATGTTGGAGAAAGAACGAACTTCATTTAGTAACGGAAGGAGTGTGTGTTAAGGAATAAAGTAAGTATCTTCGAATTTAAGGGAATTGTAGTATGATGGTTTTATATTTGGATCTAAGAGGATTACAAAGGGAAGCGAAGTAAACGCGGTGTGGAAAGCGGTATTGATGGTATGTTAAAAGGAAGCAACAACAGAATGTATTTTGGACGAGTGTGCGATGGAATTTTTAAGGTGTTGATGAACCTATAGTTAAGGAAGTGTATTTACGTGTGGTTCACCTGAGAGGAACTCAAATAGTATGACGAGGAATGAGAAGAGTTACACCTTGGTATTAAGAACAAGCATAGTAGTAGCACCGTAGCACCGTAGTCACAAATGTACGTGAGGGATTCTTATTCTTGAGACAAGTGTGAAGGGACGTACTTTATGGAACAGTGAGTACTGTATTTTCAGAAGTAAGATTGTGGTAAATCAATGAAAAGCAAACAAGGACTTATTACAGAATTTGTGTAAATCATGGAACGTTTTATACCAGAAGAGTTTTGTAAATCGTTGATGAGAATTGTGGGTTGCGAGTCTTTTATTAAGCAATTTGGTGTACAATGAATGGTAGTGAAGGGTAAGAAATCTCAGTTAATGTGTGCAAAGTGATGGAAAGGTTCTTCAAGAGGATGCATTACCCCGATCTATTTTCAAGTATAGAGAACTTCTGTAATTGTGAATAATCGGATTATTAGGAATCTACCCTTTTGTTGGACTAAGGACGTTGTTGTTTTAATTCTCACCAAGGAGTTCAAGTGAGAGAATAAGGTTGTATGCTTGATATGGGATGCCCATCGTTTCGTGGTACCGTGTACTAGTTGCGTGTTTGGTTTTGCTTGTGGACAAATCAAGTATGAGTGTGGCTAAAACCCTAAGGTGTCGTCACTATTGACTTTCTGATAGTGTAGTTGTTTGAGTAGAAGAATGAACTATTCCGCTGAAGTCTTGTGGTGTGACCGCTTCAGGATTTGGAATTTTTCCTGTCACTTGGTTGAAGTGTGTCTTCAGAATGTTTTGACTTTGTCGGTTTTACCTTGAGTGGATCTTGGTTAGTGAATGTCACACAAGTTAAGGAGCCACAAGTTGAGAATGGTATTGTGGGTTAGAACAAATCGGATGGATGGTTTTGGGTAGGGATGGCTTTGAATTAAAGGAAATTGTTTATTTTCAGCTTCTACAACAGTGTTAACCGATTAACGCTATGTGGTTAACCGATTAACACATGCAGGGATGCTATATTGCGCTGAACTTTAAGAAGTTAACCGACTAACCTCGGACGGTTAATCGATTAACATGTGTGTAAATTGTGAAATCCCTTAAGGACCATCATCTGCGTTTTGTTACCTTATGTTTCTCCGAGTGGAGAGTATTGTGTGAATGGGAAACGGGATTGCAAGTAAATGAAAGACAGAATTGTGTTTTGGACTCGGAACTTGTAGAAAGGTGTTGCGTAGTTGACCATTTGTCAGACGACAAGGGAATTTGCATTTGAGGAAGTAGCCTTGTGAATTGGTGAGTTGTGTGGAAACTCACAAGTGTACCTTGGATGGGTTGAGTTTTGATAAGTGGTGATTTGTATATGTTTGAAGTTCCGTGATGGTGTTACATGTGATTGATTGAGCCCTTGAATTAACAAGAAACCTTGAGCAAGTCGAAAACCTGTAAGAAGAATTAATAGGGAATGTGGTAACTAGAAACGAAAGTTGTTGATCTACTTCGGATGAATTATTCTAAGTTTGGAATGGATTGGGAGTTGTGTACGTTATGGTGGTAGTAGTGTAACTCCTGTGTCTTTATCGTCTGGAGAGTGTTGGACAGATGTTATAATATTGTGTGTTGGCAAAGAAATTGTTCTACCATAGGACGCCAGTAATTTTCTTGTACCATTGGTTAGTAAGGACCCCATTGGATAAGTGTGTCTCTCCATGGACTGTTAGCTATGTGGTAGTGCTTAAGAATTCGTGGTATTCCACTTTTAGATTTATTGGATTTGCGCAGTGGAAGGTGACAGACGAAAGAGTTCAGTCAGAATTAGAGATTTGAAATATTGTTGCTTATAAGTGTGAAGATAACAAGATCTCGTTCTAAGTGTGTTACCTTTTCGTATGACACGAAAGAAATGGAATATCAGATTTAATGAGTACCTTGTACAGCATCAGACCAGATGGAACTGATAAAGAATTCGTTGACTAATTATGAAGTGGTTTTGGATGTCGAAAGATTTATGAAAGGATAAGTCGTTAGAAATTGCATGGGAATAAGGAATCACCGAATTACCTCATGAGGATGTGATGAGTGTTTGTTATCCTAAACCAAGATAAGGTGTTACAATTTTGTTTTGTGACTCGGTAGAAGGATGTAGAAGGGTACATTCTTTCTGAAGTAAGATGCGACTAAGTGTTTTGTAAGGAACAACCGATGAACTATGGGAAAAAGCTAAGTTCGAAGTTAACCCAATATTGGAATAAGAGTATGACTAAGGAACCGAAGTTTGATAATTCTTGAAAATAAGGATTTTGGTCTGTGAAGTTAAGTTGGAATTGGAATACGTCAAAAATTTGAACGGAAGTAAAGTTAAGTGTGAATCTAACACCCGGATACAAGTTGGGGTTATTGCCGAGTAGAGGAAATTCGGGGGTGAATTTCAATTTAAGGGGGGAGAGTGTAATACCCCGAATTATCTAAATGCTCAATTGGAGATCAGTTGAGTATCTATGTGCTCTATTTTTGGGTAAATTGGATTAATGAAATATTCTAAGTATTTTAAGTATTATCAATTGGGATCAATAGAGCAACTTGTGAACTCTGAAGAGATCAATTATTTTATTAAAGAGACGGATTAATAATTATTAATCCGAGAAAGTAATTTTATGGTAATTCTAATAATTGATCAATTGGGTTGAGACGACAAAATATCAATTGGAGATATTTTACCCTGTTGGATTTATATTGTATATTAATGATTATGTATATATATATATATATATATATAAGTAAAAGAAGAAAGGAAAGGGGTAGAAGAAGAAGAAAAGAAGAAAATAGAGAAAGTGGAGAAAGAGGAAGAAGAGAGAGAAGCTGGATCATCATCTTCTTCAAACACCTCTTCGATTATCAGGTGGGTTCTAGTTAGACACTCTAAGTTCTAGAAACTCATGAATTGAACTTAGGTTAGATTGAGAGAAAATGAATTCTAACGGATGAAATTCGATATAAACTGCATAGAATACTTGTTGTTATATTGGTAACATGTTTGGATTGATATATTGTTATCTGGAAGTGTTTAGATGGGAATTGGAGATGTTTTGGGATGAATTTTCGCAGGAAAAATTATGCAGAAAAATTCTGGGTTTTCACTGCCCATACGCATATCAGGCAAGACAATACGCGTATTGGATTGGGCAATACGTGTATGGCAAGGAAGGAATGTAGGCAATACGCGTATGGGAGTGGGCAATACGCGTATGAAGTGAGGCAATACGCATATTGGGTTTTGTTGGAATTTTTGGGAAAAAATCAGTCTCTGTGTAACACCCACATATAACAACATATATATTATACATGAATCCAAGTATTTGGTACTGAAATAACATAAGTTCCTAGTTAACACATTATATACATTAAATGCCCTAAATACAAAGTTCTAAAGCCTACGACATAACATATACAAGATGTCCAAAAATACGCTAAGAACTAGATCAATACAATGATCTCAAAATAAAACGCCATAGCGGAAGCCATGCCATCTCAAAAGCTACGATCCGTAAGGAAAAGTCAAACCACTTTGTCCTTACCCTTCGTCGAACCTGTAGTACCTGAGATGTAAACAACAACGGGGAGTGAGATACATCAAATATTAGTGAGTTCGCTATCTTATAGTCCTCTCAGCTTTACAAGGTTCTAATAAGTCTAACTCAAGTCAAAAGGGAAGGGAAGTGACTTTGAGTACACACACACACTATATATGGATCCCCACTCGTGAGTCTGTTAACCCACACTATCACAAAGGTAAGTCCTGAGCCTGTTAACTCAAGAATCTCGCTATTCAATAACCGTACCAAGGCATTCCCTCTTCCCGTCCGCTTCTACGTCTAGAAGACGACCCGAGTCATGAATCCTTGTAGTTACTTGGCATACGAAATAGATTCGGGATCATCGGCCTGTTAACTGTGAACCGTCACTTCTCATGGACTGTTAACCATCACAAGTCTCTTTACCATATAGGCTCCAATCGTACTACACGTAGGGAATCAAACCTACCAAGTAATTGTGCATACGTTTCAGAGGAGGAGCTCGAGTCTCATGAAACTACACAGTAAGATAAACCGGTTATGATTACTAGACACACGCCTCGGTCTCTCATGCACGAGCGTTGTCACTATGTCATTTCCACACTTTCCGACATTATTTACGGTAATGTTCCTCACTCTACCTATTTCGTATTTTAACATGCATACATATTCAAACATGTTTAACAATAAGAGCATCGGCATATAGTCATCAATCACATAATGGAAACACATAATTCAACATACCACAAATTAGACCAATTCACGATTCCCTCCGATTTATTTAATCGGGCAATAAACAGATATTTCTCATTTCCATTAGCTAGAGGATGTTCATAGCTTTACAACGATACCAAGAATACGCACATCGGATAAACGAGTCAAAAGTTATGAAAGAAACAAGTTGGAGGATCTGTCATGTTCGCAATGCGAAGCATCCAGCAAATGCTCGCTTCCACATTCGCAGTGTGAAGCTTCTAGCGAATGCCTAGCCAACACTGGTTCGCTGCTCTATTCGCAGTGCGAACGTCTGGCGAACCAAGTCAGAACCAAAACAAGGTAAAGTTCGCAATGCGAACCCCTGGCGAACGTTCGCCCTCCCATTCGCCGTACGAATATCTAGCGAGTGTTTGATTTCCCCTTCGCTAGGGGATTCGCAGTGCGAACCTGGAAAAATGCAGAAATTCTGCAGCGTACAACTGAGTTTCCCTTGGGTCCAAAACCAAACTAAAACATACCCAAACATCCAACAATCAAATTCAGATGATTCTACACTCCTATAGCTTATACTACTCAGCTTGTAACACATTTCAACTGTTAATTTTCATCGATTACCAATTTAAGCAATTTCTCACAAAACCTAACTTAAGCTAAAAGCATCTCTAATTCTAGAACTTAAGTTTCTATCTAGAACCCACCTCAAGATTAGATGATGTTGAAAAATTAGAAGATGATTTGATGAAGATTTGGTGATGTTCTTGATCTTTCCACTTCATGGTTTCCACTTCTCCTTTTTCCTTCCTTTCTCTTTTCTTCCTCTCCACTTCTTTCTATCTTTTTCTTTCTTTGGTTCTAAAGAGGAAAATGAAGGAAAAGAAATGATATAGTGTAATATCATCAATTAGTAACACTACTAATTATCCAATTAGTCTCTAAAGTTCCAATAATTATATACCTCAGAGTCAGATAATATTAATTGAATTTACTCTAAGTTCAACAGTTACTCTAATTATCTTTGCAGATAATTTCTCAGGGTACACCGGGACTCAGTTGATCATAACTAATATTATCCAGAGTAAATAAAAATACGGGGTATTACATCATCCCCCGCCTTAGATAGAAATTCACCCACGAATTTAAAACAATTACCTGAAAAGATACGGATAAACCTCCCGCATCTCCGATTCCAATTCCCAAGTTGCATCGCCCGGATACGTCTCATCCCACTGGACCTTAACGAGAGGAATCTCCTTATTCCTTAACACTTTAGTTTCCCTTCCTGCGATACGACTCAGTTGAGGCTCAAACGTTAAATCTGCTTCTATCTCAATTGTATCCGGTAAAATTGGTTGAAGAGGATCTGGGACAAATTTTCGAAGCTGAGACACATGAAAAACGTCGTGCATCTCCGACAGAGTAGGCGGTAAGGCCAATCTGTAAGCTACTTCACCAATTCTTACCAAAATCTGATACGGTCCCAAGTATCTCGGACTTAACTTCCGCGATTTAAATGGTCCTTTCAACCTCAATCTTGGAGTAACCTTCAAAAATACATGATCACCCTCATCAAATTCCAAAGGTCTCCTACGGTTGTCCGCATAGCTTTTTTGAGGATCTTGTGCTTGTTTGACCTTATCACAGATCATCCTAATCTTCTCCGTAGTTTCGTGAATAATCTTGGGTCCTAACATTCTATCTTCACCAACTTCTTCCCAACACATTGGTGTCCTACACTTCCTTCCATACAATGCCTCATAAGGTGCCATACCAATACTTGCATGATAACTATTATTATAAGAGAACTCGATCAACGGAAAAAGTTCTCTCCAATTTCCTCCACTTTCAAGTACACAGGCTCTCAACATATCCTCCATAGTTTGTATTGTCCGTTCCGTCTGACCATCCGTTTGCGGATGATTCGACGTACTCAAACACAACTTCGTTCCCATAGCTTGTTGAAAAGCTCTCCAAAATCTCGAAGTAAATTTTGGATCTCTATCCGAAACGATACTAGTAGGAATACCATGCAATCTCACTATCTCCGAAATAAACAACTTTGTGAGATGACTCGCCTTGTAGGTAGTCTTCACAGCTAAGAAATGCGCGGATTTCGTTAACCGAACCACAATTACACAAATCGAATCATAACCACCTTGGGCACGAGGTAATCCCACTGCGAAGTCCATCGAGATACTATCCCACTTCCACACCGGAATTTCTAATGGTTGCAACAAGCCACCCGGTCTTTGGTGTTCGATCTTCACTTGTTGGCACACTGAACTTTCTGACACATACACCGCAATATCCTTTTTCATCCCGGACCACCAATAGTCCCTCTTTAAATCTTGATACATCTTTGAAGATCCCGGATGTATAGTAAAAGCACCCTTATGCGCTTCTTCCAAAATCCTCCTTTTTAACTCCGTGTTGTCCGGAACATAAATCCTTTGGTTAAATATAATAATTCCGTCGGTAGCTTGCACAAAACCCGGTTGTACTAACACTTCTTGTAACTTCTCATCTAACCCTTGCCCTTGTTGGATTTCCTCTCTAAGAGTAGAGGTGACATTCAAATTCCCCATAATTACACCATTAGGAGTCCAAACAAATTGAAGATTTAGATCTCGAAATTTTTCTAATAAAGTATACTCTAGCACCATCAACTCGGCATTATGTAACACTTTCCTGCTTAAAGCATCCGCCACCTTATTCACTTTACCCGGATGGTATTTTAGCTCCAAGTCATAATCTTTCAAATACTCCATCCACCTCCTTTGACACATGTTCAACTCCTTCTGATCAAAGAGGTACTTTAAGCTCTTGTGGTCGCTAAACATCTCAAAACGTACACCATACTAATAGTGACGCCACACTTTCAAAGTAAATACAACTGCCGCCAATTCTAAATCATGCGTTGGATAATTTTCTTCATGGACTTTTAACTGTCGAGAAGCATAAGCCACCACATGCCCGTCTTGCATTAACACCCCTCCTAATCCCATCTTCGATGCATCACAATATACCTTATACGACTTGCTAGGATCAGGAATAACCAAAACAGGAGCGGTCGTCAATCTTTCCTTCAAACTCATAAAACTTTGCTCATAAGCCGAATCCCATTCATACGAATAATCCTTCCGAGTAAGTCTCGTCATCGGTAAAGCCAGTTGAGAAAAGCCTTTAATAAACCTTCTGTAATAACCCGCTAATCCCAAGAAGCGTCTTACTTCAGACACATTCTTCGGTCTCTCCCAATTAATCACTGCTTCAACTTTTGATGGATCAACCACTACTCCCCCCTGAGATATGACATGTCCAAGAAAATTAACCTCCGACATCCAAAACTCACACTTGCTTAACTTGGCAAAAAGTTGTCTCTCTTGTAAGATGGATAAAACGATTCTTAGGTGTTCTCCGTGCTCTTGAGGGTCACGAGAATAGATAATAATGTCATCAATGAAAATCACCACAAATTGGTCCAAATAAGGTTGAAATATCCAATTCATATAATCCATGAAAACTGCCGGAGCATTCGTCACACCGAAAGGCATCACCAAAAACACATAATGACTATAACGGGTTCTAAACGTAGTCTTCGGTACATCTGAACTCTTCACCCGAATCTGATGATAACCCGACCGTAAATCAATCTTTGAGAACCCACAAGCTCCTTTCAATTGATCTAACAAATCGTCTATCCTTGGTAATGGGTATTTATTCTTGATGGTGACCTTATTCAATTGACGGTAATCAATACACAACCGCATTCCACCATCCTTTTTCTTTACCAACAACACTGGAGCTCCCTAGGGCGAAACACTTGGTCGAACAAAATGCTTAGCCATCAATTCTTCCAATTGACTCTTTAACTCCTTTAATTCCAGTGGTGTCATCCGATACAGAGAAACGGATATTGGAGTCGTTCCCGGTATCAGGTTAATAGAGAATTCCACTTCCCTCTCCGGAGGAAGAGAAGTGACGTCCTCGGGAAAAACTTCAGGAAACTCACAAACTACCGGAATACTCGAAACTTGAAAGTTACCACTCTCCTCCTTAGTAAGACCCAAAAGAACGGACTTTTCCTTTTCAAACAAGAAATTTATCATTCCGACCCGTACCTTCTAAAGTAGTAGTTAACACATCCTTCGGAGTAGCCTCGGTAGATGGAATAATGATTAGTTTTTCTTCACACCCGATAAATACCGAGTTAGCCGAAAGCCAATCCATTCCCAAGACAACATCCAGTTTCTTAAGCGGTAAGAAAATCAAATCAATCTGGAAAACCCTTTCGTCCACCGATAAAATGCAATTTTCACACATTAAAGATGTTTCAACTATCTCATCCATGGCAGTAGTAACCACCATGGGTGGAGACAACGGAACCGATTGCAACCCAAGCCGCTTTACACATTGCGTCGATACAAAAGAGTGTGTAGCTCCACAATCAAATAAAACAAAGCAAGGATTTCCATTCACAAAACACGTACCAGTAATCAAAGAGTTATCACCCTTTGTCTTCCTTGCATCCAAGGTATACACTCGACCGACATTCCTCCCTTGTGTCTGATTCCTCCTCTGAGGATAATCCCTCAATAAATGGCCCACCTTATTACACTGATAACACCTTATTCCTTCCAAACTGCACCTACCATAATGATTCTTACCACAAGTACGGCATACCGGAGGCGCACTAGTCCTGGAACTCTGAACTTGTTTCCCTTTAAACATTTGGTGTCTCGGTCTAAATTATTGATTTGATCTCCCTCGGTCACTTTGATTCACCCTACTCAACTCTCCTTCTGCTTCCACCTTCTTCAAACTATGTTCCGCCACATAACATTGTCGTAACAATTCAGCATAGCTAGTGAATTCCCTTTGAGATACGTTATGTGAAATTTCAGCCCTCAAACCAAAAAGAAACTGATCAATCTTCCATCTCTCATTAGGAGCATACATGGCCTGCCTAAAATAAGCAACCATAACCTCGAACTTTTCCGCATAGGAAGCCACGGTCAAGTCGCCTTGTCTCAACTGTTGAAACTCGAATTCCTTCTGAGACCTTAAGGAACTTGGAAAATACTTATCCATAAAATTTTTCTTAAACTGCTCCCATACCTTCGGTACCTCTTGAATTGTCATTAAGGCCGAAGCACTCTCCTACCACCTCATGGCAGGACCCTTCAAAAAGTGAGAAGCGAAAACAACTTTATTTTCCTCACTGCACTGGACTATCAAGAAAATTCGTTCCATACCGGATATCCATTCATGAGCCTTTACTGGATCTAATCCTCCTTGAAACTCCGAAGGATTCATACGAATGAAATCCCTAAAGGTTCCCTCTGCAGCTTCCGGAACAACCACTGGAGGATGCACGCCACCAGCCATTTGCTGTACCATTTGTTGCACAAACTGATTCTGCTGTTGCTGCATCTGCTGCATAAATTGATACAAAGGGGCATTCTCCGCGCCGCCTGGCGGATTTGTCCCTGATGGAGTAGTTCTCGGTCTACCACGGTTATTTCTGCGCTGGTCAGCCATGTTCCTAAATGTCATACAGATAGGATTAAGTAGATCAGGCTCAATACCATAAATATAACACGTAAGACCAATGGCGACACAACACATATGAAACGGAAAGAAAACACTTATACTATTTCATGGCTAGGTCGAGGATACGACCTGCTCTGATACCAACTGTAACACCCACATATAACAACATATATATTATACATGAATCCAAGTATTTGGTACTGAAATAACATAAGTTCCTAGTTAACACATTATATACATTAAATGCCCTAAATACAAAGTTCTAAAGCCTACGGCATAACATATACAAGATGTCCCAAAATACGCTAAGAACTAGATCAATACAATGATCTCAAAATAAAACGCCATAGCGGAAGCCATGCCATCTCAAAAGCTACGATCCGTAAGGAAAAGTCAAACCACTTTGTCCTTACCATTCGCTGAACCTGTAGTACCTGTGATGTAAACAACAATGGGGGGTGAGATACATCAAATCTCAGTGAGTTCGCTATCTTATAGTCCTCTTGGCTTTACAAGGTTCAAATAAGCCTAACTCAAGTCAAAAGGGAAGGGAAGTGACTTTGAGTACACACACACACTATATATGGATCCCCACTCATGAGTCTGTTAACCCACACTATCACAAAGGTAAGTCCTGAGCCTGTTAACTCAAGAATCTCACTAATCAATAACCGTACCAAGGCATTCCCTCTTCTCGTCCGCTTCTACGTCTAGAAGACGACCCGAGCCATGAATCCTTGTAGTTACTTGGCATACGAATTGGATTCGGGATCATCGGCCTGTTAATCGTGAACCGTCACTTCTCATGGCCTGTTAACCATCACAAGTCTCTTTACCATATAGGCTCCAATCGTACTACACGTAGGGAATCAAACCTACCAAGTAATTGTGCATACGTTTTAGAGGAGGAGCTCGAGTCTCATGAAACTACATCGTAAGATAAACCGGTTATAATTACTAGACACACGCCTCGGCCACTCATGCACAAGCGTTGTCACGATGTCATTTCCACACTTTCCGACATTATTTACGGTAATGTTCCTCACTCTACCTATTTCATATTTTAACATGCATACATATTCAAACATGTTTAACAATAAGAGCATCGGCATATAGTCATCAATCACATAATGGAAACACATAATTCAACATACCACAAATTAGACCAATTCACGATTCCCTCCGATTTATTTAATCGAGAAATAAACAGATATTTCTCACTTCCATTAGCTAGAGGATGTTCATAGCTTTGCAACGATACAAAGAATACGCACATCGGATAAACGAGTCAAAAGTTATGAAAGAAACAAGTTGGAGGATCTGTCATGTTCGCAATGCGAAGCATCCAGCGAATGCTCGCTTCCACATTCGCAGTGTGAAGCTTCCAGCGAATGCCTAGCCAACACTGGTTCGCTGCTCTATTCGCAGTGCGAACATCTGGCGAACCAAGTCAGAACCAAAACAAGGTAAAGTTCGCAGTGCGAACCCCTGGCGAACGTTCGCCCTCCCATTCGCCGTGGGAATATCTAGCGAGTGTTCGATTTCCCCTTCGCTAGGGGATTCGCAGTGCGAACCTGGAAAAATGCAGAAATTCTGCAGCGTACAGCTGAGTTTCCCTTGGGTCCAAAACCAAACCAAAACATACCCAAACATCCAACAATCAAATACAGATGATTCTACACTCCTATATCTTATACTACTCAGTTTGTAAAATATTTCAACCATTAATTTTCATCGATTACCAATTTAAGCAATTTCTCACAAAACCTAACTTAAGCTAAAAACATCTCTAATTCTAGAACTTAAGTTTCTATCTAGAACCCACCTCAAGATTAGATGATGTTGAAAAATTAGAAGATGATTTGATGAAGATTTGGTGATGTTCCTGATCTTTCCACTTCTTGGTTTCCACTTCTCCTTTTTCCTTCCTTTCTCTTTTCTTCCTCTCAACTTCTTTCTATCTTTTTCTTTCTTTGGTTCTAAAGAGGAAAATGAAGGAAAAGAAATGATATAGTGTAATATCATCAATTAGTAACACTACTAATTATCCAATTAGTCTCTAAAGTTCCAATAATTATATACCTCAGAGTCAGATAATATTAATTGGATTTACTCTAAGTTCAACAGTTACTCTAATTATCTTTGCAGATAATTTCTCAGGGTACACCGGGACTCAGTTGATCACAACTAATATTATCCAGAGTAAATAAAAATACGGGGTATTACACTATTCCCATACGCGTATTACTCTAGGCAATACGCGTATGGATGGGCGAGTGACCAAGGCAATATGCACATGGATCAGGGCATTACGCGTATGGCCAGAACGATTGCAGAATGTTATCATTTCGCGATCTCTTTCCCGATTTCGCATCCGATGCCGTAACTTTTGATCCGTAACTCAGATTGAGACATTCTGGGTATCGTTGGAAAGCTATTTCGATGCTCTTTTTGATATTGGAATAGAACCATATGTTTATGCCTTGGATTGATAAGAAAATATGGAAAAGTAATGTATGTGTGAAAGTGTGGTTTATGTTTCCACCAGAAATTCATGAATCGGGAAGCCGATCGATATGGGACTTGAAGCCTTGGAACGAGAATCCAGTGCGCTATTAAATGGTGTGTGAGACCATGTTTTAATCAGGGATGCTTGGTAGATGATAGTAGTGGCTTGTATGCCTTAAAAGTGTGTGTGAACTACTATGTGAATTATGTTTGACTTGTTATGTTATCATGTGTGTTTTATGATTGATGTTGTAATATGCTTGTCTAATGTAATTGTTAAGCGTGTTTGAGAGAGTATGCATGTTAAAATATGAAATAGGTAGAGTGAGGAAACCTTAATACAATAGAATGACTTAGATATTTATCTGGCAATGCTTACATCGATACTAGAAGAGTATCCTTGTTAAGTAGTTGTTAGTGGAGGGTCGTATTCCTCCGGTTTGTAGTATATCTCTTAATAAATACCGTGACCGGTGTTGAAGTGCTCCTTGTGTCGGCTGGCCGGGGAGAAGTATTTATTAAGTAAGTAACCGTGACCCGTGTTGTATTTGCCTTGTATGGCTGGTCGGGGAGAAGTTATCTACGTTAAGGATCCGTGACCCGCGTTGTATTTTCCTTGTATGGCTGGCCGGGGAGAAGATTCTTAACTAGTTGTCGTTTACTGAAGATAACCGTGACCCGCGTTGTATTTTCCTTGTATGGCTGGCTGGGGAGAAGTTATCTGCGTTAAGGATCCGTGACCCACGTTGTATTTGCCTTGTGTGGCTGGCCGGGGAGAAGATTCTTAACTAGTTTTTCGTTTTGTGAATTGTACGATTGCTTCGGTAATCAGAAATGTTTGAACTCAAGGTCTAGTTCCCTTTTTCCCCGACCTGAGTTAGGATTGTCTAGAACCCTGTAAAGCCGAGAGGACCTATAAGATAGGGAACTCACTGAGATTTGATGTATCTCACCCCACTATAGTTGATATATTTCAGGTGCAGGTTTGGTTACAAGTGGAGTGATGCAGAGATGTTTCAAGAGAAGCTTAGTTAAGCTTATTTCCGTTGTGTATTAATTGGTTGTATACAATTGTGGATATTGTACATTTTTCTTAGACTTTTTATTTTTGGCTAGTTTCCATGACTTGTGCCATATGTTGTATTTATGTTTTAGGAATGGACAAGTATGTGAATTATGCCATTAGGCACTTTTGATGTGTCAGTACCAAATTAAACACTTGTATGGTATTATTCTAGATATATATTATACAGGGCGTTACAAAAGTGCTAGTCGATAACCTTTAGAGACAAATTTAGTGACTGAAATTAGTGACCAATTTTAGCGACTGAAATTAGTGACCAATTTTAGTGATCATTTTCAGTTGTTTAAAAAACTTAAAATAAAATAAAAGTTTTATGTCTAACAAGAATCGAACCAATGCACTTTCCTTTGTGAGGCTTTTAGGTGTCCATTTGGTTTTTGTTGTATAATTTATATTTGAAATGTATATATTATTAGTGAAGTAGAACTTTCAAGTATTATTAAAAAATATTCTTACACTAATTGTCATTAAATTTATATTTTATCTAAATTAATAAATTTATATGAGTTAATTATTTATATAAATATATGTTTTATTTGTTAAAATAATAAAAATGTAAAATTATGACTAAAAATAAAAAATAAATAAATAAAAGGAGAAAATTTGGAGGGAAGCAACTTAATAATGAAAAAAAAAACAAAAAATATTAGTGACCGAGATTTCGGTCACTGAATTTTTTTATGAATTAATTTATATAAAAACGATTATTTGAGAGGTTTTTTGAGGTGGATTTGGTGGAGGTGAGATTTAGAAGGAATTTGTCTAAGAACAAAGTGTTTTGGAATTGGAGGTTTTGAGATGTAAGTGATGGTTTCGAGATATTGAAAAGGACCTATACATTTTTTGAGGTATGGAGGTCTAAACTGTGCTTCCAATTTAAGACTACTAGTATGACATGGCATCGAACCTTTTTCAGATAAAGATAAGGGCTATGTCTAATGTCTCCTTTTAGTTTTTTTACTTTTCTGTCTTATCCCTTTTGCATTTAGCTGGTGAGTGCTGCATTTAACGTTCATGTCATATTATTTTCTTGTTTGAAATCTCATACTTGTACTTTACTATATCATTAGTTAGTGAGTTATAGAAAGATTCTTTGTAGATAATGTAGTGCCATTTAAGGCAATCCAACTAGTGGTTGCTCAAATAAATTATTTGAATTAAAGTGAATAGTACAAGGGGTAAAATTTATTATTTACATGTGAACAGAAATTTTAGTAAGAAAAAGTATATTGTACGTGGTGGGGTGTCTATTTTCGTTGTTCTTTTAGCTTTGCATGTGATTTGAATTCAAAAGTTGTGAGGAAATAATGACATTAATGAGGTGTGACTCCATGTTAAAAAATTAATCCATCGGTGTTTATTGATTTTAATGATAGACTTGTAATAGAGGTTACAACATTATAGTAGTAGTTTATAAATTAAAGTTAATTTTAGTTTCACTTGTGCTTTTATTCTTGCTAGTTGGTTTCTTCTTTTACTATTATTTTTGTAGCAAGTGCGCTCGATTTCAAGATCAAATAATAATTGATTTTCAAGAATCTTTCCTTACATAAACAAATTTGATAGTCTAATTGTAATGCCCATCCATAATATAATACATCAAAGCATTAATATCATAAATGAATATATTTTTGGTACTGAAATATCATAAGTTCCTAGTTTACACACTATATATATACATGCCCAAACACCTAAAACCAAGGAACTATGGCATAAGTATATATACAAGATGTTCCCAAAAAGAAACTAAGAACTAGATCGACAACGATCTAAAAAACTCCACAACGGAAGCAAAGCCATCAGATAAGTAAGGATAATCACACAGCCTTATCCTTACCCTTCGCGGAACCTGCAGTACATGTGATGTAAACAACAACAGTGGGGTGAGATACATCAAATCCCAGTGAGTTCCCTATCTTAAAGTCCTCTCGGCTTTACAAGGTTCTAATAAGCCTAACTCAAGTCAAAGGGAAGGGAAGTGACTTTGAGTACTCACACACACTATATGAATCCAAGTTTGTGAGTCTCGTTAACTCACTATATCACTAATCGATAACCTTACCAAGGCATCCCTTTTTCCCGTCCGCTTCTACGTGTAGAAGACGACCCGAGTCATGGATCCTTGTAATTACTTGGCATACGAATGGATTCGGAATTAAGGGACGCATTATCACCTTAATTCGTCACTTCACATGGCCTCTAATGCCATCACAAGTCTCTACCCGTAGGTTCCATCGTACTATAACATTGGGAATCAAACCTGCCAAGTAGTAATGCCTACATTCAGAGGAGCTCGAGACTCATAAATGCCTCTCAAGGGCGATGGTTACGATTACGTGATCATATACACAAATGGGATTGTATTCGACAATCACCCGACCATATTAGCCTTAAGACCTCTCTTGTCTTATCAATTCATGGCATAAACATATATTTTCCTTTTCAATCATAAAGAGCATTTAAATAGCTTCCCAAAGATACCAAGAATGTTCAAAACGGATAATCGGAACACAAGTTATGGATTTAGAAAGAAATGGCATCGCGAAAAACACAATTCTGCACTCTCACTAGCCATACGCGTATTGCCCTAAGCCATACCCGTATTGCCTTGCTCACTCGCCCATCCATACGCGTATTGTCCAAAGTGATACGCGTATGGGCAGAGACTGATTTTCCCCAAAAATTCCTTTTAAAACCCCAATACGCGTATTGCCTCACTTCATACGCGTATTGCCCAAAGCCTTACGCGTACCATTACGCAAATGAGCAGATGGTCGGGAAAATGGAACTCCATACGCGTATTGCCCACCTTTCTTCATTGCCATACGCGTATTGCCTTAACCAATACGCGTATTGCCTTGAGTGATACGCGTATGGGCAGTGGGAAACCAGAATTCTTTTCCTGCATAATTTTCTGCGAAATTGTTCCATTTTCTCCTCCAAATCTCTTCTAATCACCAGAAAATACCAATTTGGACACACCATAACATAGGTAATAACATGTACCAACAATAAGGAACATTAAAACATGATTTCAGACACAATTTGGATCAAATTCCATCATTCTCACACATTATGGTTTTTACTCTATATTAAATTTCCAATTCAATCTCAACCAAAAACATGTTATAAATTCAACAACAAGTATACTACACTATTATTATCGAATTTCAGTAGTTATTTTCATGATTCTATTGCAAAATTTCTCATTTCTCACGATATCAAAACTAACTCTAAGACTCACAAAACTCTACACTAAAGTGTCTATCTAGAACCCACCTGGATTACAAGATGATGATGAAGAAATTGAGATGAAAAGATGAAGATGGGTTGATGATCCTTGCTCTTGAGCTTTTGGGGAATTTCTCTTCTTTTCCTTCCTTTTTCCTTCTCTTCCCTTTCTTTCTCCAATGTTACTAACTTCTTTCCAAATAAGGGAAAAGGAAAAGATAAGGAAAACATTAATTAGTAATACTACTAATTGTCCAAATTATCTCAAATGCACCAATTAATAAAACTCCAAGTTAAATAATATTAATCTAATCAGTTTTGAGTTCGTCAGTTTACTCTAATTATTTTTATCCAATAATTGCTCAGAGTACACCGGAACCCAGTTGATCATAATACTATAATTCAGAGCGTTCATAATTTACGGGGTATTACATCCTCCCCCCCTTAAATAGAAATTCTCCCTCGAATTTAAAAGATTACCTGAACAGTTGAGGGTAAGCATCCCTCATCTCCGATTCTAGTTCCCAAGTAGCATCACCCGGATGCGTCATATCCCATTGCACCTTAACAAGAGGAATATCTTTGTTTCTTAACACCTTTGTTTCTCTTCCTACAATACGACTCGGTTGAGGTTCAAACATTAAATCTGCTTCTATCTCGATAGTATCGGGTAGAATTGGCTGAAGAGGATCAGGAATAAACTTTCGAAGCTGAGATACATGGAAAACATCGTGCATCTCCGATAGGGAAGGCGGTAAGGCTAATCTATAAGCTACTTCACCAATTCTTTCCAAAATATGATACGGTCCCACGTATCTCAGACTTAACTTCCGCGACCGAAACGGTCCTTTCGACCGCAATCTCGGAGTAACTTTCAAAAACACGTGATCGCCTTCTTCAAATTCTAAAGGTCTTCTACGGTTATCCGCATAACTCTTCTGACGATCTTGTGCTTGTTTGACCTTAGCACGGATCATCCTAATCTTCTCCGTAGTTTCGTGAATAATCTCGGGTCCCAACATTCGATCTTCACCAACTTCTGCCCAACACAACGGTGTCCGACACTTCCTTCCATATAATGCCTCATAAGGTGCCATACCAATACTTGCATGATAAATGTTATTATAAGAGAACTCAATCAACGGCAAAAGTTCTATCCAATTTCCTCTACTTTCAAGTACACAAGCTCTCAACATATCTTCCATCGTTTGTATTGTCCGTTCCGTCTGACCATCCGTTTGGGGATGATTAGACGTACTCAAACACAACTTCGTTCCCATAGCTTGTTGAAAAGCTCTCCAAAATCTCGAAGTAAACTTTGGATCTCTATCCGAAACGATACTAGTGGGAATACCATGCAATCTCACTATTTTCAAAATGAACAACCTCGCGAGATGCTCGCCTTGTAGGTAGTCTTCACAGCTAAGAAATGCGTGGATTTCGTTAACCGATCCACAATTACCCAAATCGAATCATAACCACCCTGAGTACGGGGTAGTCCCACGGCGAAATCCATAGAAATACTATTCCATTTCCATACCGAAATTTCTAAAGGTTGCAACAAGCCACCCGGTCTTTGGTGTTCAATCTTTACTTGTTGGCACACCGCACATTCTGACACATATACCACAATATCCTTTTTCATCCCGGATCACCAATAGTCCCTCTTTAAATCTTGATACATCTTTGAAGCACCAGGATGTATAGTAAAAGCACCCTTATGCGCTTCTTCCAAAATCCTCCTTTTTAACTCCGTGCTATCCGGAACATAAATCCTTTGGTTAAACAAAATAATTTCGTCGGTAGCTCGTACAAAACCCGGTTGTACTAATACTTCTTGTAACTGCTCATCTAACCCTTGCTCTTGTTGGATTTCTTCCCTAAGAGTAGAATTGATATTCAAATTCCCCATAATCACACCATTAGGCGTCCAAACAAATTGAAGATTTAGATCTCGAAATTTTTCCAATAAAGTATACTCTAGCATCATCAACTCGGCATTATGCAACACCTTCCTACTCAATGCATCCGCCACTTTATTTGCTTTACCTGGATGGTATTTTAACTCCAAATCATAATCCTTCAAATATTCCATCCACCTCCTTTGACGCATGTTCAACTCTTTCTGATCAAAGAGGTACTTTAAGCTCTTGTGGTCGCTAAACATCTCAAAACATACACCATACAAATAGTGACGCCGCACTTTCCAAGTAAATACAACTGTCGCCAATTCTAAATCATGCGTTGGATAATTCTCTTCATGGACCTTCAACTGTCGAGAAGCATAAGCCACTACATGTCCATCTTGCATTAACACACCTCATAATCCCATCTTTGATGCATCACAATATACCTCATACGGCTTGCTAGGATCAGGAATAACCAAAACAGGAGCGGTCGTCAATCTCTCCTTCAAGCTCATAAAACTTTGCTCACAAGCCAAATCCCATTCATACGTATAATCCTTCTGAGTCAATCTCGTCATTGGTAAATCCAGTTGAGTAAAGCCTTTAATAAACCTTCTATAATAACCTGCTAATCCCAAGAAGCTTCTAACTTCAGACACATTCTTCGGTCTCTCCCAATTAATTACGGCTTCAACTTTTGATGGATCAACCGCTACACCCCCCTGAGTTATGACATGTCCAAGAAAATTAACCCCAACATCCAAAACTCACACTTACTTAGCTTGGCAAAAAGTTGTCTCTCTTGCAAGATAGACAAAACGATTCTTAGGTGTTCTCCGTGCTCTTGGGGATCACGAGAATAGATAATAATGTCATCAATGAAAATCACCACAAATTAGTCCAGATAAGGTTGAAATATCCGATTCATATAATCCATGAAAACTGTCAGAGCATTCGTCACACCGAAAGGCATCACCAAAAATTCATAATGACCATAACGGGTTCTAAATGCAGTCTTTGGTACATCTGAACTCTTCACCCGAATCTGATGATAACCCGACCGTAAATCAATCTTCAAGAACACACAGGCTCCTTTCAATTGATCTAACAGATCGTCTACCCTTGGTAATGGGTGTTTATTCTTGATGGTAACTTTATTCAACTTACGGTAATCAATACACAGACGCATTCCACCATCTTTCTTCTTTACCAATAACACTGGAGCTCCCCATGGTGAAATGCTAGGTCTAACAAAATGCTTAGCCATCAAGTCCTCCAATTGGTCCTTTAATTCTTTTAATTCAAGCGGTGCCATCCGATAGGGAGAAACGGATATAGGGGCCGTTCCCGGTACCAGGTCAATAGAGAATTCCACTTTCGTCTCTGGAGGAAGAGAAGTGATATCCTCTGGGAAAACTTCAGGAAACTCACAAACTACTGGAATGCTCAAAACTTGAAGGTTGCTACTCTCCTCCTTAGTAAGAACCAAAAGAACAAACTTCTCCTTTTCAAACAAGAAATTAATCATTCCAACCGTACCTTCCAAACTAGTAGTTAACACATCCTTCGGAGTAGCCTCGGTAGATGGAATTATGATTAGTTTTTCTTCACACCCGATAAATACCGAATTAGCTGAAAGCCAATCCATTCCCAGAACCACATCCACTTTCTTAAGCGGTAAGTAAATAAGGTCAATCTGGAAAACTCTATCATTCACAGACAAAACATAATTTTCACACATCAACGGTGTCTCAACCAGTTCATCCATAGCGGTAGTAACCACTATAGAAGGAGACAAAGGAACCGCTTGCAACCCAAGTCGCTTCACACATCTCGTCGACACAAAAGAATGCGTTGCACCGCAATCAAATAAAACAAAACAAGGATTTCCATTCACAAAACACGTACGAGCAATCAAGGAATTGTCACCCTTTGTCTTCCTTGCATCCAAGGTATACACTCGCCCGGTATTCTTCTCTTGCATTTGATTCCTATTTTGAGGACAATCCCTCACCAAATGACCCCTTCTATGACACCGATGACACTCCACTCCTTCGAAATGACATCTACCACCATGCCTCTTTCCACAAAAATGGCACACCGGAGGTGCACTAGTCCTGGAATTCTGAACCTGCTTTCCCTTAAAAGTTTGTTGCCTTTGCCTAAATTATTGATTCGACCTTCCACGGTCACTTTGATTCACCCTACTCAACTCTCCTTCGGCTTACACTTTCCTTAAGCTATGCTCCGCCACATAACACTGTCATAACAATTCGGCATAGCTAGTGAATTCCCTCTGAGACACGCTATGTGAAATTTCAGCCCTTAAACCAAACAGAAATTGATCTCTCTTCCATCTCTGGTCAGGAGCATACACGGCTTTCCTAGAGTAAGCTGCCAGAATTTCAAACTTTTCTGCATAAGAAGCCACAATCAAGTTACCTTGTCTCAACTGTTGAAACTCGAATTCCTTCTGAGACCTTAAGGAACTTGGAAAGTACTTCTCCATAAAATTTATCTTAAACTGCTCCCATACCTTCGGTACCTCCTGAATTGTCATTAAGCTCGAAGCACTCTCCCACCACCTCATAGCAGGACCCTTTAACAAGTGAGAAGCGAAGACCACCTTATTTTCATCACTGTACTGAACTATTAAGAAAATCCGCTCCATACCGGATATCCACTCATGAGCTTTTACTGGGTCTAACTCTCCCTAAAACTCCAGAGGATTCATACGAATGAAATCCCTAAAGGTTCCCCCTGCAACATCAGGAGCAACCACTGGAGGATGTAGACCACCTGGCATCTGCTGAACCATTTGTTGCACAAACTGATTTTGTTACTGCTGCATCTGTTGCATAAATTGGTATAAAGAGGCATTCCCCTCGTCACCTGGCAGATTAGCCCTTGCTGGAGTGGTTCTCGGTCTACAAAGGTTGTTTCTGCGCCTGTCAGCCATGTTCCTGAATTTCATACAGATAGGATTAAGTTGATCAGACTCAATACCATAAATATAACGTGCAAGACCAATGGCGACACACCGCATATGAAACGGAAGAAAAAAAACATATACTATTTCATGGCTAGGTCGAGGATACGACCTGCTCTGATACCAACTGTAATGCCCATCCATAAAATAATACATCAAAGCATTAATATCATACATGAATATATTTTTGGTACTGAAATATCATAAGTTCCTAGTTTACACACTATACATATACATGCCCAAACACCTAAAAACAAGGAACTATGGCATAAGTATATATACAAGATGTTCCCAAAAAGAAACTAAGAACTAGATCGACAACGATCTCAAAAACTCCACAACGGAAGCAAAGCCATCAGATAAGTAAGGATAATCACACATCCTTATCCTTACCCTTCGCGGAACCTGCAGTACCTGTGATGTAAACAACAACAGTGGGGTGAGATATATCAAATCTCAGTGAGTTCCCTATCTTAAAGTCCTCTCGGCTTTACAAGGTTCTAATAAGCCTAACTCAAGTCAAAGGGAAGGAAAGTGACTTTGAGTACTCACACACACTATATGAATCCAAGTTCGTGAGTCTCGTTAACTCACTATATCACTAATTGATAACCTTACCAAGGCATCCCCTTTTCCCGTCCCCTTCTACGTCTAGAAGACAACCCGAGTCATGGATCCTTGTAATTACTTGGCATACGAATGGATTCGGAATTAAGGGACGCATTATCACCTTAATTCGTCACTTCACATGGCCTCTGATGCCATCACAAGTCTCTACCCATAGGTTCCATCGTACTATAACATTGGGAATCAAACCTGCCAAGTAGTAATGCCTGCATTCAGAGGAGCTCGAGACTCATAAATGCCTCTCAAGGGCGATGGTTACGATTACGTGATCATATACGCAAATGGGATTGTATTCAACAATCACCCGACCATATTAGCCTTAAGACCTCTCTTGTCTTATCAATTCATGGCATAAACATATATTTTCCTTTTCAATCATAAAGAGCATTTAAATAGCTTCCCAACGATACCAAGAATGTTCAAAACGGATAATCGGAACACAAGTTATGGATTTAGAAAGAAATGGCATCGCGAAAAACACAATTCTGCACTCTTACTGGCCATACATGTATTGCCCTAAGCCATACCCGTATTGCCTTGCTCACTCGCCCATCCATACGCGTATTGCCCAAAGTGATACGCGTATGGACAGAGACTGATTTTCCCCAAAAATTCCTTTTAAAACCCCAATACACGTATTGCCTCACTTCATACGCGTATTGCCCAAAGCCTTACGCGTACCATTACGCAAATGAGCAGATGGCCGAGAAAATGGGACTCCATACGCGTATTGTATTGCCCACTTTTCTTCATTGCCATACACGTATTGCCTTAACTAATACGCGTATTGCCTTGAGTGATACGCATATGGGCAGTGGGAAACCAGAATTCTTTTCCTGCATAATTTTCTGCGAAATTGTTCCATTTTCTCCTCCAAATCTCTTCTAATCACCAGAAAATACCAATTTGGACACACCATAACATAGGTCTAACATGTACCAACAATAAGGAACATTAAAACATGATTTCAGACACAATTTGGATCAAATTCCATCATTCTCACACATTATGGTTTTTACTCTATATTAAATTTCCAATCTAATCTCAACCAAAAACATGTTATAAATTCAACAACAAGTATACTACACAGTTATTATCGAATTTCAGTAGTTATTTTCATGATTCTATTGCAAAATTTCTCATTTCTCACGATATCAAAACTAACTCTAAGACTTACAAAACTCTACACTAAAGTGTCTATCTAGAACCCACCTGGATTACAAGATGATGATGAAGAAATTGAGATGAGAAGATGAAGATGGGTTGATGATCCTTGCTCTTGAGATCTTGGGAAATTTCTCTTCTTTTCCTTCCTTTTTCCTTCTCTTCCCTTTCTTTCTCCAATGTTACTAACTTCTTTCCAAATAAGGGAAAGGGAAAAGATAAGGAAAACATTAATTAGTAATACTATTAATTGTCCAAATTATCTCAAATGCACCAATTAATAAAACTCCAAGTTAAATAATATTAATCTAATCAGCTCTGAGTTCGTCAGTTTACTTTAATTATTTTTATCCAATAATTGCTCCGAGTACACCGGAACCCAGTTGATCGTAATACTATTATTCAGAGCGTTCATAATTTACGGGGTATTACACTAATCTAGTAGCAGGATAAAAATAAAGAGATATTTTCAAATATAAACAATTATATATAAATATGAATAGAAATATTTAACATAACAAAAAATGATCGCAATGCTTTCATTTTTTAAACATCCGTTCCTAGCGACAATGTCATTTGTCACTAATAAAAAATCTTCGTTTAGTGACTGGGTTAGAGACCGAAAAAGCCTAAAATCGGTCATTATAACGTTTAGCGACCAATAACGCGACTACCAAATTTTAGTTGGAAAAGTGCTAGTCGATAACCTTTAGAGACAAATTTAGTGACTGAAATTAGTTACCGATTTTAGCGACTGAAATTAGTGACCGATTTTAGTGATCATTTTCAGTTGTTTAAAAAACTTATAATAAAATAAAACTTTGGTGTCTAACAGGAATCGAACCAATGCACTTTCGTTTGTGAGGCTTTTAGGTGTCCATTTGGTTTTTGTTGTATAATTTATATTTGAAATGTATATATTATTAGTGAAGTAGAACTTTCAAATATTATTAAAAAATATTCTTACACTAATTGTCATTAAATTTATATTTTATCTAAATAAATAAATTTGTATGAGTTAATTATTTATATAAATATATGTTTTATTTGTTAAAATAATAAAAATGTAAAATTATGACCAAAAAATTAAAAAAATAAATAAATAAAAGGAGAAAATTTGGAGGGAAGCAACTTAATAATGAAAAAAAAAACAAAAAATAATATTGACCGAGATTTCGGTCACTGAATTTTTTTATGAATTAATTTATATAAAAACGATTATTTGAGAGGTTTTTTGAGGTGGATTTGGTGGAGGTGAGATTTAGAAGGAATTTGTCTAAGAATAAAGTGTTTTGGAATTGGAGGTTTTGAGATGTAAGTGATGGTTTCGAGATATTGAAAAGGACCTATAGATTTTTTGAGATATGGAGGTCTAAACTGTGCTTCCAATTTAAGACTACTAGTATGGCATGGCATCGAACCTTTTTTAGATAAAGATAAGAGCTATGTCTCATGTCTCCTTTTACTTTTTTTACTTTTCTGTCTTATCCCCTTTGCATTTGGCTGGTGAGCACTGCATTTAACGTTCATGTCATATTATTTTCTTGTTTGAAATCTCATACTTGTACTTTACTATATCATTAGTTAGTGAGTTATAGAAATATTCTTTGTAGATAATGTAGTGCCATTTAAGGAAATCCAACTAGTGGTTGCTCAAATCAATTATTTGAATTAAAGTGAATAGTACAAGGGTAAAATTTATTATTTACATGTGAACAGAAATTTTAGTAAGAAAAAGTATATTGTACGTGGTGGGGTGTCTATTTTCGGTGTTCTTTTAGCTTTGCATGTGATTTGAATTCATAAGTTGTGAGGAAATAATGACATTAATGAGGTGTGACTCCATGTTTAAAAATTAAGTCATCGGTGTTTATTGATTTTAATGATAGACTTGTAATAGAGGTTACAACATTATAGCAGTGGTTTATAAATTAAAGTTAATTTTAGTTTCACTTGTGCTTTTCTTCTTGCTAGTTGGATTCTTCTTTTACTATTATTTTTGTAGCAAGTGCGCTCGATTTCAAGATCAAATAATAATTGATTTTCCTGAATCTTTCCTTACATAAACAAATTTGATAGTCTAATCTAGTAGCAGGATAAAAATAAAGAGATATTTTCAAATATAAACAATTATATATAAATATGAATAGAAATATTTAACATAACAAAAAATGATCACAATGCTTTCATTTTTTAAACATCCGTTCCTAGCAACAATGTCATTTGTCACTAATAAAAAATCTTCGTTTAGTGATTGGGTTAGAGACCGAAAAAGCCTAAAATCGGTCACTATAACGTTTAGCGACCAATAACGCGACTACCAAATTTGTAACACCCATATATAACAACATACATCAAAGCATATATATTATACATGAATCCAAGTATTTGGTACTGAAATACCATAAGTTCCTAGTTAACACATTAGATACATTAAATGCCCTAAATACAAAGTTCTAAAGTCTACGGCATAACATATACAAGATGTCCCAAAAATGCACTAAGAACTAGATCAATACAATGATCTCAAAATAAAACGCCATAGCGGAAACCATGCCATCTCAAAAGCTACGATCCGTAAGGAAAAGTCAATATACTTTGTCCTTACCCCTCGTCGAACCTGTAGTACCTGTGATGTAAACAACAACAGTGGGGTGAGATACAACAAATCTCAGTGAGTTCGCTATCTTATAGTCCTCTCGGCTTACACGGCTCTAACAAGCCTAACTCAAGTCAAAAGGGAAGGGAGGTGACCTTGAGTACACACACACTATATGGAAACACGTCATGAGTTCATCAACCCACAATATCACTAATCGGTAACCACACCAACGAATCCCCTATTCCCGTTCGTTTCTACGTCTAGAAGTCGACCCGAGTCATGGATCCTGGTAACCTACTTGACATACGAATGGATTCGGGTTCTACGGGCCATTAACCGTTATGAACCGTCATTTCACACGGGCCATTAACCGTCACAAGCATTTGCTCCCAGAGCGCCAATCGTACTGCACGCGGGAATCAAACCTGCCAAGTAGTTGTGCACATGTTTCAGAGGAGCTCGAGACCCATGAAACGCACTCGCAAGATAACCGGTTACGATTACGTGATCACACACAAACGTGATTGTATTCGACAATCACAAGGCCGTAACGCCTTATCACAACAACAAAGGTTAACACACATGTTCCATACTAGTGTTTATTCATTCTACATTTTTCCGACAATTGTTTATGGTAATAATTCTCACTCTACCTATTTCGTATTTTAACATGCATTTACACTTACGATCATGTTACACAACAATAGGATAGGCAAGACATGTCATAATTGCATAGTAGAATAATGTATAACAATTAAAACATAATTATATCACTTTTGGAACTTCTCGATTATTTAATCGGCCGGTAAAATCGACATCTTTTACCGTCATCATAAAGGTTATTTCCACAGTTTTCTATTGATATCAGGAACACTCAAATAGGATAAACGGATCAAAAGATATAGAATTTACAAGAAAAAGAAATATTGGAAAAGTCCCAGGACCGCCCGGCGAAACCCAAAAACCGCCGGGCGAAACCCCTTCGCCTCTACTTTGCCCGGCGAAGCAGAGGCGTCACTAATTCTCCCCAAATGACTCAATAGAGTCAGAATCGTGTAAAGGCTGCGCCTCTCAAAAACCGCCCGGCGAAATGCCGAACCGCCCGGCGAAGCAGAGGACCGCCCTGCGCTTTACACCAGGTGCAGAAAATCTGCTGTGTTTTCTCTTGTTCCAATGGGTGAAAATTCATCCCTCTCAATTCAAATCCTCCCCAAACAGCACCAACAAGCATCATAATTATTCACATGCATAAAATGATCATTCAACCTAGATTATACCTATTTTTAACCATTAAATTTCATTGATTTGCAAAATTGTTCTTTTTCTCTCAATATCCAACCTAACTCTAAAAACTCGAGAAATTCTACACTAAAGCATCTATCTAGAACCCACCTCGAATAGAAGATGATGGTGAAGATTGGAAGATGATTTGATGAAGAATGAGTGATGGTCTTGATCTTTCCTCTTCTAGGTTTTCTCTCCTTTTCTCTTTTCTTCACTTCTTCTTTCTTTCTTCTTTTTTTCTATCCTTTCCCAAATGAAGAGAAAAAAGGAAAAAGAAAAGATATAGGAAAACCAATTAGATAGTAGCACTACTAATTGCCCAAAAAGTCTCTAAAGTTCCAATACTTAAATATCTCAGAGCCAGATAATATTAATTGGATTTACTCTAAGTTCAACAGTTACCCAAATTGTCTCTGCAGAAAAATCTCTCAGAGTACACTGGGGCTCAGTTGATCACAACTAATATTATTCGGAGTAAAATAATTTACGGGGTATTACATCCTCCCCCCTTATAGAAATTCACCCACGAATTTAAAACAATTACCTGAAAAGATGAGGATACGCGTCTCGCATCTCCGATTCTAGTTCCCACGTCGCATCTCCTGGATGCGTCTCATCCCACTGAACTTTACCCAGAGGAATCTCCTTATTCCTTAACACCTTAGTTTCTCTACCCGTTATACGACTCAGTTGAGGCTCAAACGTTAAAGCTGCTTCTATCTCAATAGTATCTGGTAAAATTGGCTGAAGAGGATCTGGGACAAATTTCCGTAGTTGAGACATATGAAAAACGTCGTGCATCTCTGACAGAGAAGGCGGTAAGGCTAATCTGTAAGCTACTTCACCAATTATTTCCAAAATGTGATACGGTCCCACGTATCTCGGACTTAACTTCCGCGATTTAAATGGTCCTTTCAATCACAATCTCGTAGTAACCTTCAAAAACACGTGGTCACCTTCTTCAAACTCTAAAGGTCTTCTTCGGTTATTCGCATAACTCTTCTGACGATCCTGTGCTTGCTTAACTTTTTCACGGATCATCCTATTCTTCTCCGTAGTTTTGTGAATAATCTCGGGTCCCAACTTCCTATCTTCACCAACTTCTGCCCAACACAACAGTGTCCTACACTTCCTTCCATACAATGCCTCATAAGGCGCCATACCAATACTTGCATGATAACAGTTATTATAAGAGAACTCAATCAACGGCAAAAGTTCTATCCAATTTCCTCTAATTTCAAGGACACAAGCTCTCAACATGTCTTCCATGGTTTATATTGTCTGTTCCATCTGACCGTCCGTTTGCGGGTGATTTGAAGTACTCAAGCATAACTTCGTTCCCATAGCTTGTTGAAAAGCTCTCCAAAATCTCGAAGTAAACTTTGGATCTCTATCCGAAACGATAGTAGTAGGAATACCATGCAATCTCACTATCTCCGAAATGAACAACTTTGTGAGATGACTCGCCTTATAAGTAGTCTTTACGGCTAAGAAATGCGCAGACTTCGTTAACCGATCTACAATTACCCAAATCGAATCATAACCGCCTTGAGCACAAGGTAATCCTACCGCGAAGTCCATCGAAATACTATTCCATTTCCACACCAGAATTTCTAAAGGTTGCAACAAGCCACCCGACCTTTGGTGCTCAATCTTTACTTATTGACACACCGCACATTCCGACACATACACCACAATATCTCTTTTTATCCCAGACCACCAATAGTCCCTCTTTAGATCTTGGTACATCTTGGAAGATCCCAGATGTAAAGTAAAAGCACCCTTATGCGCTTCTTCCAAAATCCTCCTTCTTAACTCCGTGTTATCCGGAACACAAATCCTTCGGTTGAATACAATAACTCCGTCGGTAGCTCGCACAAAACCCGGTTATAATAACACTTTTTGTAACTTCTCATCTAACCCTTGCTCT
Source organism: Lathyrus tuberosus (assembly GCA_022829125.1). NCBI lineage: Eukaryota > Viridiplantae > Streptophyta > Magnoliopsida > Fabales > Fabaceae > Lathyrus > Lathyrus tuberosus. The sequence goes on along the minus strand of JALAZF010000044.1, from coordinate 12,364,610 downwards.
TGTTGGATTTCTTCCCTAAGAGTAGAATTGATATTCAAGTTCCCCATAATCACACCATTAGGGGTCTAAACAAATTGAAGATTTAGATTTTGAAAATTTTCCAATAAAGTATACTTTAGCATCCTTAACTCGGCATTATGCAACACCTTCCTGCTCAATGCATCCGCCACTTTATTCGCTTTACCCGGATGGTATTTTAGCTCTAAATCATAATCTTTCAAATATTCCATCCACCTCCTTTGACGCATGTTCAACTCCTTTTGATCAAAGAGGTACTTTAGGCTCTTGTGGTCTCTAAACATCTCAAAACGTACACCATACAAATAGTGACGCCACACCTTCAAGGTAAATACAACTGCCGCCAATTCTAAATCATGTGTTGGATAATTCTATTCATGGACTTTCAACTGTCTAGAAGCATAAGCCACTACATGTCCATCTTGCATTAACACACCGCCTAATCCCATTTTCGAGGCATCACAATATACCTCATACGACTTGCTAGGATCAGGAATAACCAAAACAAGAGCGGTCGTCAATCTTTCTTTCAAGCTCATAAAACTTTTCTCACAAGCCGAATCCCATTCATACGAATAATCCTTCCGAGTAAGTCTCGTCATCGGCAAATCTAGTTGGGAAAAGCCCTTAATAAACCTCCTATAATAACCTGCTAGTCCCAAGAAGCTTCTAACTTCAGACACATTCTTCGGTCTCTCCCAATTAATCACGGCTTCAACTTTTGATGGATCAACCGCTACTCCTCCCTGAGATATGACGTGGCCAAGAAAATTCACCTCCGACATCCAAAATTCACACTTACTTAGCTTGGAAAAAAGTTGCCATTCTTGTAAGGTGGATAAAACGATTCTTAGGTGTTCTCCGTGCTCTTGAGGATCACGAGAATAGATAAGAATGTCATCAATGAAAATCACCACAAATTGGTCCAAGTAAGGTTGAAATATCCGATTCATATAATCCATGAAAACTGCCGGAGTATTCGTCACACCGAAAGGCATCACCAAAAATTCATAATGACCATAACGGGTTCTAAACGCAGTTTTTGCTACATCTGAACTCTTCACTCGAATCTGATGATAACCCGACCGTAAATCAATCTTCGAGAACACACAGGCTCCTTTCAATTGATCTAACAGATCGTCTATCCTTGGTAATGAGTATTTGTTCTTGATGGTGACCTTATTCAGCTGACGGTAGTCAATACACAATCGCATTCCACCATCCTTTTTCCTTACCAACAACACTGGAGCTCCCCAGGGCGAAACACTGGGTCGAACAAAATGCTTAGCCAACAACTCTTCGAATTGATCCTTTAATTCTCTTAATTCAAGTGGTGCCATCCGATATAGAGAAACGGATATTGGAGCCGTTCCCGGTATTAGGTCAATAGAGAATTCCACTTCCCGCTCCGGAGGGAGAGAAGTGATATCCTCGGGGAAAACTTCAGGAAAGTCACAAACTACCGGAATACTCAAAACTTGACGGTTACTACCCTCATCCTTAGTAAGAATAAAAAGGACGGATTTTTCCTCCTCAAACAAGAAATTAATCATTCCAACCGTACCTTCCAAAATAATAGTTAACACATCCTTCGGAGTGGCCTCGGTAGATGGGATGATGATTAGTTTTTCTTCACACCCGATAAATACCGAATTAGCTGAAAGCGAATCCATTCCCAGAACAACATCCACTTTCTTAAGCGGTAAGCAAATCAAATCAATCTGGAAAACTCTTCCATCCACAGATAAAACACAATTCTCACACATTAAAGGTGTTTCAACCATCTCATCCATGGCAGTAGTAACCACCATGGGTGGAGACAACGGAACCGCTTGCAACCCAAGCTACTTTACACATTGAATCGATACAAAAGAGTGTGTAGCTCCACAATCAAATAAAACAAAGCAAGGATGTCCCTTCACAAAACACGTACCAGCAATCAAAGAGTTATCACCCTTTGCTTTCCTCGCATCCAAGGTATACACTCGCCCGATATTCTTCTCTTGCGTCTGATTCCTCCTTTGAGGACAATCCCTCGTCAAGTGGCCCACTTTATGACACTGATAACACCTCACACCTTCGATACCACACCTTCCCTAATGATTCCTACCGCAAAGACGACATACAAGAGGTGCACTAGTCCTAGAACTCTGAACTTGCTTCCCTTTGAAAGATTGTTGTCTTGCTCTAAATTATTGATTCGATCTCCCACGATCATTTTGATTCACCCTACTCAACTCTCCTTCCGCTTGTACCTTCTTCAAACTATGCTCCGCCACATAACACTCCCTTAACAATTCAGCATAGCTAGTGAATTCCCTTTGAGATACACTATGTGAAATTTCAGCCCTCAAACCAAAAAGAAACTGATCAATCTTCCACCTCTCATCAGGAGCATACATAGCCTGCCTAGAATAAGCAGCCATAACCTCAAACTTTTCTGCATAAGAAGCCACGGTCAAGTTACCTTGTCTCAACTGTTGGAACTCGAACTCCTTTTGAGACCTCAAGGAACTTGGAAAGTATTTCTCCATAAAAGTTATCTTAAACTACTCCCATACCTTCGGTACCTCTTGAATTGTCATTAATGCTGAAGCGCTCTCCCACCACCTCATGGCAGAACCCTTTAACAAGTGAGAAGCGAAGACCACCTTGTTTTCCTCACTACACTGAACTATTAAGAAAATCCGCTCCATACCGGATATCCATTCATGCGACTTTACCGTATCTAATCCCCCCTGAAACTCCGGAGGATTCATACGAATGAAATCCCTAAAGGTTCCCCCTGCAGCTTCCGGAACAACCACTGGAGGATGCACACCACCAGCCAGCTGCTGTACCATTTATTGCACAAACTGATTCTGCTGTTGCTGCATCTGTTGCATAAATTGATACAGAGGGGCATTCCCTTCGTCCCCTTGCGGATTTGTCCCTGCTGGAGTAGTTCTCGGTCTACCACAGTTGCTTTTGCGTCGGTCGGCCATGTTTCTAAGTTGATCAGGCTCAATACCATAAATATAACACGTAAGACCAATGGCAACACAACACATATGAAACAGAAAGAAACACTTATACTATTTCATGGCTAGGTCGAGGATACGACCTGCTCTGATACCAACTGTAACACCCATATATAACAACATACATCAAAGCATATATATATATATATATATATATATATATATATATATATATATATATTATACATGAATCCAAGTATTTGGTACTGAAATACCATAAGTTCCTAGTTAACACATTATATACATTAAATGCCCTAAATACAAAGTTCTAAAGTCTACGGCATAACATATACAAGATGTCCCAAAAATGCACTAAGAACTAGATCAATACAATGATCTCAAAATAAAACGCCATAGCGGAAACCATGCCATCTCAAAAGCTACGATTCGTAAGGAAAAGTCAAACTACTTTGTTCTTACCCCTCGTCGAACCTGTAGTACCTGTGATGTAAACAACAACAGTGGGGTGAGATACATCAAATCTCAGTGAGTTCGCTATCTTATAGTCCTCTCGGCTTACACGGTTCTAACAAGCCTAACTCAAGTCAAAAGGGAAGGGAGGTGACCTTGAGTACACACACACTATATGGAAACACGTCATGAGTTCATCAACCCACAATATCACTAATCGGTAACCACACCAAGGAATCCCCTGTTCCCGTTCGTTTCTACGTCTAGAAGTCGACCTGAGTCATGGATCCTGCTAACCTACTTGACATACGAATGGATTCGGGTTCTACGGGCCATTAACCGTTATGAACCGTCACTTCACACGGGCCATTAACCGTCACAAGCATTTGCTCCCAGAGCGCCAATCGTACTGCACGCGGGAATCAAACCTGCCAAGTAGTTGTGCACATGTTTCAGAGGAGCTCGAGACCCATGAAACGCACTCGCAAGATAACCGATTACGATTACGTGATCACACACAAACGTGATTGTATTCGACAATCACAAGGCCGTAACGCCTTATCACAACAACAAAGGTTAACACACATGTTCCATACTAGTGTTTATTCATTCTACATTTTTCCGACAATTGTTTACGGTAATAATTCTCACTCTACCTATTTCGTATTTTAACATGCATTTACACTTACGATCATGTTACACAACAATAGGATAGGCAAGACATGTCATAATTGCATAGTAGAATAATGTATTACAATTAAAACATAATTATATCACTTTTGGAACTTCTCGATTATTTAATCGGTCGTTAAAACCGACATCTTTTACCGTCATCATAAAGGTTATTTCCACAACTTTCTATTGATATCAGGAACACTCAAATAGGATAAGCGGATCAAAAGATATAGAATTTACAAGAAAAAGATATATTGGAAAAGTCCCAGGACTGCCCGGCGAAACCCAAAAACCGCTCGGCAAAACCCCTTCGCCGCTACTTTGCCCGGCGAAGCAGAGGCGTCACTAATTCTCCCCAAATGACTCAATAGAGTCAGAATCGTGTAAAGGCTGCGCCTCTCAAAAAACGCCCGGCGAATTACCGAACCGCCCGGCGAAGCAGAGGACCGCCTGACGCTTTACACCAGGTACATAAAATCTGCTGCGTTGTCTCTTGTTCCAATGGGTGAAAATTCATCCCTCTCAATTCAAATCCTCCCCAAACAGCACCAACAAGCATCATAATTATTCACATGCATAAAATGATCATTCAACCTAGATTATACCGATTTTTAACCGTTAAATTTCATTGATTTGCAAAATTGTTCATTTTCTCTCAATATCCAACCTAACTCTAAAAACTCGAGAAATTCTACACTAAAGCATCTATCTAGAACCCACCTCGAATAGAAGATGATAGTGAAGATTGGAAGATGATTTGATGAAGATTGAGTGATGGTCTTGATCTTTCCTCTTCTAGGTTTTCTCTCCTTTTCTCTTTTCTTCACTTCTTCTTTCTTTCTTCTTTTTTTCTATCCTTTCCCAAATGAAGAGAAAAAGGGAAAAAGAAAAGATATAGGAAACCCAATTAGATAGTAACACTACTAATTGCCCAAAAAGTCTCTAAAGTTCCAATACTTAAATATCTCAGAGCCAGATAATATTAATTGGATTTACTCTAAGTTCAACAGTTACCCAAATTGTCTCTGCAGAAAAAACTCTCAGAATACACTAGGGCTCAGTTGATCACAACTAATATTATTCGGAGTAAAATAATTTACGGGGTATTACAAAATTTCAGTTGGAAAAGTGCTAGTCGCTAACCTTTAGAGACAAATTTAGTGACTGAAATTAGTGACCGATTTTAGCGACTGAAATTAGTGACCGATTTTAGTGATCATTTTCAGTTGTTTAAAAAACTTAAAATAAAATAAAAGTTATGTCTAACAGGAATCGAACCAATGCACTTTCCTTTGTGAGGCTTTTAGGTGTCCATTTGGTTTTTGTTGTATAATTTATATTTGAAATGTATATATTATTAGTGAAATAGAACTTTCAAATATTATTAAAAAATATTCTTACACTAATTGTCATTAAATTTATATTTTATCTAAATTAATAAATTTGTATGAGTTAATTATTTATATAAATATATGTTTTATTTGTTAAAATAATAAAAATGTAAAATTATGACGAAAAAATAAAAAATAAATAAATAAAAGGAGAAAATTTGGAAGGAAGCAACTTAATAATGAAAAAAAAACAAAAAAAATTAGTGACCGAGATTTCGGTCACTGAATTTTTTTATGAATTAATTTATATAAAACGATTATTTGAGAGGTTTTTTGAGGTGGATTTGGTGGAGGTGAGATTTAGAAGGAATTTGTCTAAGAACAAAGTGTTTTGGAATTGGAGGTTTTGAGATGTAAGTGATGGTTTCGAGATATTGAAAAGGACCTATATATTTTTTGAGGTATGGAGGTCTAAATTGTGCTTCCAATTTAAGACTACTAGTATGGCATGGCATTGAACCTTTTTCAGATAAAGATAAGAGCTATGTCTAATGTCTCCTTTTACTTTTTTTACTTTTCTGACTTATCCCCTTTGCATTTGGCTGGTGAGCGCTGCATTTAACGTTCATGTCATATTATTTTCTTCTTTGAAATCTCATACTTGTACTTTACTATATCAATAGTTAGTGAGTTATAGAAAAATCTTTGTAGATAATGTAGTGCCATTTAAGGCAATCCAACTAGTGGTTGCTCAAATCAATTATTTGAATTAAAGTGAATAGTACAAGTGAAAAATTTATTATTTACATGTGAACAGAAATTTTAGTAAGAAAAAGTATATTGTACGTGGTGGGGTGTCTATTTTCGGTGTTCTTTTAGTTTTGCATTTGATTTGAATTCAAAAGTTGTGAGGAAATAATGACATTAATGAGGTGTGACTCCATGTTAAAAAATTAATCCATCGGTGTTTATTGATTTTAATGATAGACTTGTAATAGAGGTTACAACATTATAGCAGTAGTTTATAAATTAAAGTTAATTTTAGTTTCACTTGTGCTTTTCTTCTTGCTAGTTGGTTTCTTCTTTTACTATTATTTTTGTAGCAAGTGTGCTCGATTTCAAGATCAAATAATAATTGATTTTCAAGAATCTTTCCTTACATAAACAAATTTGATAGTCTAATCTAGTAGCAGGATAAAAATAAAGAGATATTTTCAAATATAAACAATTATATATAAATATGAATAAAAATATTTAACATAATAAAAAATGATCGCAATGCTTTCATTTTTTAAACATCCGTTCCTAGCAACAATGTCATTTGTCACTAATAAAAAATCTTCGTTTAGTGACTAGGTTAGAGACCGAAAAAGCCTAAAATCGGTCACTATAACGTTTAGCGACCAATAACGCGACTACCAAATTTCAGTTGGAAAAGTGGTAGTCGCTAACCTTTAGAGACAAATTTAGTAACTGAAATTAGTGACCAATTTTAGCGACTGAAATTAGTGACCGATTTTAGTGTTCATTTTCAGTTGTTTAAAAAACTTAAAATAAAATAAAAGTTTTGTGTCTAACAGGAATCGAACCAATGCACTTTCCTTTGTGAGGCTTTTAGGTGTCAATTTGGTTTTTGTTGTATAATTTATATTTGAAATGTATATATTATTAGTGAAGTAGAACTTTCAAATATCATTAAAAAATATTCTTACACTAATTGTCATTAAATTTATATTTTATCTAAATTAATAAATTTGTATGAGTTAATTATTTATATAAATATATGTTTTATTTGTTAAAATTATAAAAATGTAAAATTATGACTAAAAAATTAAAAAAAAATAAATAAAAGGAGAAAATTTGGAGGGAAGCAACTTAATAATGAAAAAAAAAACAAAAAATATTAGTGACCGAGATTCCGGTCACTGAATTTTTTTATGAATTAATTTATATAAAAACGATTATTTGAGAGGTTTTTTGAGGTGCATTTGGTGGAGGTGAGATTTAGAAGGAATTTGTCAAAGAACAAAGTGTTTTGGAATTGGCGGTTTTGAGATGTAAGTGATGGTTTCGAGATATTGAAAAGGACCTATACATTTTTTGAGGTATGAAGGTCTAAACTGCGCTTCCAATTTAAGACTACTAGTATGGCATAACACCGAACCTTTTTCAGATAAAGATAAGAGCTATGTCTAATGTCTCCTTTTACTTTTTTTACTTTTCTGTCTTATCCCCTTTGCATTTAGCTGGTGAGCGCTGCATTTAACGTTCATGTCATATTATTTTCTTGTTTGAAATCTCATACTTGTACTTTACTATATCATTAGTTAGTGAGTTATAGAAAGATTCTTTGTAGATAATGTAGTGACATTTAAGGCAATCCAACTAGTGGTTGCTCAAATCAATTATTTGAATTAAAGTGAATAGTACAAGTGTAAAATTTATTATTTACATGTGAACAGAAATTTTAGTAAGAAAAAGTATATTGTACGTGGTGGGGTGTCTATTTTCGGCGTTCTTTTAGTTTTGCATGTGATTTGAATTCAAAAGTAGTGAGGAAATAATGACTTTAATCCATCGGTGTTTATTGATTTTAATGATAGACTTGTTGTAACACCCCAAAATTTTCCTTCCTTACTTTAGTACTAACTGGCTTATGTTTCATTTCATTTTTTGCATTATCATATATGCATATCATTAGCATGGGGTCAAGGTGCTTGAGGCAGTTCAAGAAGGTCATATCTGGTCTATCACATCATCAAGAGGTCACAAGTGGCAAGGGATCTCAAGTGGATCACTCTCTCCTAACCAGTGCAGGAATTAGGGTTTTGAGATTCTTGGGTCTATTGCTCCAATGGGCAAGCTCCTTGAGTTTTTATCATCACTAAATGTCATATCTTATCTTTGTTGGAGAGGATACACATCATATTCAGAGGAATTTGGATTTGAAGACTGTGTTATTTCCTCCTAGACTGAGGGTACCAAAACTAAGGTTTGCGATAAAGTCAGTTTATTTCGGATTTTTTGGGAAAGACTTGATTCCATGGTATTCCTTGGGTCCCTAAGCATCTAGGAGTGGAAGATTGTCCATCAGTTTGGTTCAAGAGAGACTTAATTGATCAGAAGATTGGAAATCAGGTGAATGGAGTAAAAGTCAACAGTGAGAGGAGAATTCAACTGTGAAATTTTGAGGTTCTCTCCAAGTTTGTCAAGGTCTCACACCCTCACATGGTCTTCAAAATTCAAGTTTCATGACATTCATCAAAAATCAGGAGTTGGTACAAAAGTTACTAAAAATGGAAATGACCTATAATTTGAAAGTTTCCTTTTTGGGCAAGTTCCTGCACTACATTCAACTGGACTTTTCATCATCAAAGAAGCTTCAAATGAATTTTTCTCCAACATGAAAGTTTAAGGTCTTTTTCTCCTCTTTCCAAAAAGTACTAGTGGGTCTCGATATCATTTGTGAAACTCTAGTTATGATCAAAAGAAGGCAAAGTGGTTTTTAGGGTTTTTCATGGTTGCATTTTCACAACTTTGGGCATAATGACCTATAATCAATTCCATTGCTTCATGCCACATTATAATATCAAATAACATTCCTTGAGGATTATTTTGGGCCCAAGAATTAAGAAATTCCATGGTTTATTCTTCACTTATTTTCCATTATTCAAAAAAGCCAAGTCATCAAAAATTCATGAATCAATTATTTTCAAGGCCCAAGTTCAATTGAGGTGTAATTAGCAATTCACATATGGGTGATCCATCATGGATTTATTAAGTGTACACGCATGGAGAGAGGTGTAACTCACATTATGCAATTTTCTAAAAATCACCCAAACTCACTAAACAAGTAATTACCCAAGCCCAATTCATTATCAGTGACAAACCCTAGTCTACATAAGCTCATTCATGCACTGGTTAGGGTTCAATCACGTGAATTTGGAGGAGTTTTCAAGTGAACCCTAAAAGGATCTCTCATTCGAAACTCACAACCAAGAAGGTTTTTTCCAAAAGTTCTTCCACAAACTTCATCCTTGTGATCCACAGAGCAGAAACCACCCTTCATTCGCAGCTAAAAGCAAGGATTTAGGTTGCACCATCTCAGGTCAGTCACTTTTTTCACGATCCCAAAACTCCCTTTTTAAGTATGCGTAATGTTGTGTGATTGTCACTGATCATGCTGATATAGTTTTTGTTGTGTTTGGACGTGTATATGGACTGCTACGTGAGTTGCAAGTTTTTGACCCTAACCTTTTTCCTTTCGAATCTCTTTTTGCGTTGACCTTTTGTGAAAAATAATAGGATATTTGGAATCCTTGCGAAAATCTGGTCAAGGTAGTATATGGTTTTGCATGTTCTGGGTGGTTTTTAATTGCAGGTGATGGCCGGAATTAGGGTTCAGGCAGCTGGCGGTGGTCCGGCGAGGTGAAGAGGCTGGAGGAAAAAGAGATAATCCTCACCGTTCATTTTGTCCATCGTGTGGCTATCAGCTTGCCATGTGTTTCCTTTTTTTTATTTTTTTTTCTGATTTTTAATTAATAATCGTGTGTACACTAACCCATGCTAACTATCGTGTTCATCTAATCATGTTATTCCATTTTAATTACTTTTTGTTTTAGTTGACCAAATCGTGGGCGTTGATTAGATCAGACGTTTATAATGCTGCCAACAAATTAAAATCGCATGTGCCGTGCACATGGCTTGTGTATGGTGTTCTTTTTCTATTTTTTTTTCTGATTTATTATTTAGACTCGGCCTTGATACTCGCACACCCCGCCTGAGCCCATTTAACAATTCCAACGCATTTTCCCTACTCATTGCACCCCCCAGGCGTATTGTTTTTTTATTTTTATTCTCTGATGGACTTAACGCATGGGCTTTCTATCTGCGCCCCCCATCCTTGGCGCATTAACAATCCCAGTTCATTTTCCTACTAAACGCACCCCTCTCGTTTTTATTTCATTTTATTTTTATTACTATTTTCATTTATAATTATTAAAAATAGATTTTTACATTAAAAAATTACCATAAAATTCATGCATACTTTTTATCATTTTATAAAATTTTCACAAATTTTATTTTTTATTTTTATTTTATTTTTATCATCTAAATTAATTATTTATTTAATTTCTTTTTGTATCACTCATATCATGCATACTTAAATTTGTCTATTTTATTTCTCTACATCCATAAAATATTTTAAATCTGTTCCTTTTGTATTCATTCACTAACATTCTAAAATGCATTAAAATATTTTTACATCATTTTTAATTATTATTTCATACTGCATTCTGGTCCTCTTTTTGCACATTGAACCCTACTTCTCACCTGAGCATTGCCCAATTGTTTAAATGGCTAACATCTTGATTTTTTGTAGGAGTTTTTGGTTTTTGGTTTGTCTCTGGTTGAGCAACTTTTATATTTAATTTGGTGATTTTAGAAATTGCTTTACTATTTGTTTAATGACTCTTTGTGTGAGATTTTCTTGTATGCGTATCCTTGACCTTGTCTGGTTATCTGTTTGAAGAGGCACTTGTGCCATTACTTTGGGGTTGTCTATTTGACTTCTTAATTCATGTTTGGATTGTTATCACTCTTATGTGCCATTTTTTGGTTTTCATTTGCCTTAATATCACTTGTGTCTGTTTCTTACTAACCTTTTATGCAGGGATTAAGGTAAGTTATTTGAGGGTATGGATAAGTATCCATGTTCACCTTCCACTCTTTCCTTCTCTCATCTTTTTCCTCCCTTTAGGATTAGGTTGTCGTCAAACCTCACTAACCGTAGGTCACCCATGCATGATAACTTTAGGACTCTTAGTCCCCCTTAGAGTTTCCCTTGTGTCTTCTCACTTCTCATCTCAAACTTTTTGAAAACACTTAATAATTATAAAGTGTATTGCGCACGAGTCTTAAGCGTGGGGAATGAGAAATGAGGGGCTTCGTCTCATCTTTCTAGAGTGCTTAGCGAGCGTCCTGTCTTTGGACGATGCGTTAAGTATTCGCCCCTGTGCCTTAGACTTTGGTGCAATGCAATTTATGAACTAACTTAAGCCACTTCTGTCCTAAAAAATACAAACAAACTTCAAACCTTTTTGTCCTTCGGGATTGTCAAACTAAAGGCTATTTTCAAAAAGGGCACGTTACTTTCCGTCTGAGTCGCAAACAGGCATCGACCCTAACTGCCGAACACGAACTTAATGTTGCTCATAAAAAACACAAAAAGAACTTGGTCCGAACTACGTTGACTCTGAATTTCCCATTGCACAAAGGGAGTACGTAGGCCTAGGAAGTCGACGTCATACCGAGTCTGTCTTTGTTTTCCCCTCCCCCGTCTTAGTACAACCATAGATGATAGGATATCTCACCCTTAGATTAGACAACAAGCGTGGATCCCATCGAGTACGATGGACGCGTGGGGTGCTAGCACCTTCCCCTCGCGTAACCGACTCCCAAACCCAGGTTATGGTTGCGATGACCATTCCTTTCCCTCTTCCTCAGGTTTATGCGGTGTTCCCTTTCCCTCTCTTGGGATAAATTTACACGGCTGGCGACTCTGTTTTCCGTGCCACTCTCGCGTTTGCACCTGGATGAAAATCCTGGGAGCGACAGCTGGCGACTCTGCTGGGGACTGGTTGACCTATGTTGGTCCATCCCTAAGCGAGTCAATCCTAGTGCTTGCTTGCCTTTGTTCTCTTTGGGTGTTTTGTTTTTGTTTTGCTTTATGTGTTGTATTTTATTTTTCACCACATTTTCTGCATTGCATTTCATTTTTATTACTGTCATACTGCTGTGTTGTGCTGGCTGTCTTTGTTTTGCAGGTTGGGTGGGTCCGAGAGATAAGCCCAATACCCAGGCTTGAGTATACCCTAGGACTAGAGTGGAAAGTAGTGGGACCTACGTGCCCGCTTGGTACGTTTGTGTGTTCACGAAATTCTAACGTGTATGTCTTGCGCATGTTGGGATGTCGATCTAGAGAGCTGTAGACTCTGGTGACCGATCATTGAGGACCTTAGTGGAAACATCCCTCTTTAGTGGTGACAGTGGCAGACCACATCCCGTGGCAAACCCATTCGCACCCGAGGGCCCGCTTTGGAACTTGCATAGGATGGCTCCTACATCTTGAAAAGAATCAGTGGAGGCACTCCTCGATTGACGATAGTACTGTACCCCGAGGGATGAATGTACTATTGTTTCTCGACCTCAGTGCCAAAGTTGAGGACCTTCCGCTTTGGAGAATCAGTTGAGGCCTCCTCGATTGATGATGATGCCAAACCAGAAATGGTGAACGTATCATCATTTCTCGACCTGAGAGCCCAGGATACTGAACATCCTTGTACCCACACGTGAGAGGGGATGGGCATTTGCAGGTTTGCAGGTAACCAAAACCTTCAACCTACCCTATTTTTCTGGATTTCTCATCAATGTCGGATTATTTGGGGTCCTATCTCAGTGGTTCAGAGTTCTGGTTTTCTGGGTTGTGGTTCTCGTTCAGTTAACAACACAGCACATCAGCAGTGTTGCCTTGACCCCATGTTTGCATGAGCATATCATTTTTTTTTGCATTCTGACATGTTTGACATTTTTCAGGGCTTGCATCTTACTCTTGATTCCGGTTTTCTGAGGTTACCTTGACATGGATGTCCAGAGAAAGAAGACTGCTGCCTATTCGTTCCCAGATCCAACCTTGATGTTGATTCCTAAGCTGATTAATATGACTGGTTTCGGAGTTCATACAGAGTTCAGTGGAAGGTATGGGGGACTTCTGAAATTTGTCTACAATATCTCCAAGTATGAGAAGGATGCCATTCACACACTTCTTCAGTTTTATGATCCGTCTTTGCGTTGCTTCACTTTCCCAGATTACATCCTGGCCCCAACGTTGGAGGAGTTCTCATTTATTTTGGGAATCCCCATCAGGCATGATATAGTTTTCTTTTCTGAAGAACACCCCGGGGTAAAAGAAATGGCTGTTGCTCTCCATATTAGTGAATCCGTTCTGAACAGTAATATTGAAGAAAAACAAGGAGTTAAGGGTTTCTTATTGAAGTTCTTGTTTGATCAAGCTTGCATACATGTTAAAGAGAAGAATTGGACTACTTTCCAAGCTATTCTGGCTATGTGTATCTATGGGATTGTTCTGTTCCCCAATATTCCTGATCTGGTGGATATGCATGCTGTCAGAATCTTCATCTCAAAGAATCCTATACCTACCTTGCTAGGTGATGTGTATCACTCAGTTCACTACAAGAATGAGAATAGGCATGGAAAAACTGTGAGTTGTTGTGCACCGCTCTTAGCTACTTGGTTTCTGAGTCATCTCCCCGAATCTGGCGCTTTCGTTGATACGAGAGATTCTCAGAAGTGGTCAAAGAGGGTAATGGGCTTAACTGCTGACAACATTGTTTGGTTCAATCGTGACTTGTTAGGAATGGAGATCATTTGCAAGTGCGGATAATTCCCTAATGTACCCTTGATAGGGAGGAAAGGTGGAATTAACTATAATCCCTCCCTAGCTATCAGACAGTTTGGTTATCCTTTGAAAGGTCCACCCGAATAGCGAGATGTCCGAGAGTCCTTATTCTTCAATGGTATTGAGGATCAAGGGTTGATAAGGAAGGTTGTGAATGCTTGGAAACAGGTGACCAAGAAGGGTAAAATTCCATTCGGGAAATCTAATAACCAGGTTTTCCCTTCCTATAAAGAGTGGATTAAGAAGAGGGTAGAAGAGGAGCTTCTTCCCTTCCCGGTGGAACCACCTTTGTATCCTTTGGTGATCGAGCCTCCTACCACAGTTGAGTTGGAGAAGTATAACAAATTATGGACTGAAAAGGAAAGGCTGCAGGAAGAAAATAGTGAGCTAAAAAGAGAGAATTATCAGTGGAAGCATGAGCGGGGTGAAGTTGTTCATACCGCCAAGTTGAAGACAGAGCTCCTTGCTAAAGCAGAAAAAGAGCTAGCGGACATGGTCACATCCAGACAAAAGATGAAGGAAGCTTTGGATGGTATCAGTAAGGTTCTAGAATCTAAGAAAGAGGAATTAGACAAGGCTTTGCTGAAAATCCACAGGTTCAATGATCACCAAGAAACTGCCATGGCTGAGAATAAGAGAAAGGAAGACGACTACCTAGCTAAGATTGATCAGTTGAAGTCGACGCTCAAGAAGAAAGACGTTGAGATCTGGTCAGGGGTATTCAAGAGACAAGCAGTCGAGGGTCGACTTAATGAAGCCATAGCCTCCATAGAGGAACTGAAGGTCCAAGCTGAAGTGAAGAGATCTAGACATGAGGGGCCTAGCATGGATGGTGTTTCTGGAGACGACGCTTGGGAGTTACATTGCTGATACTTGGATGGGATCATACACAGGAGAGACCTTGTCATTCAAGGACTAATTCAGAGACCAAAGCATCCCGACACCAGAAAGCTGTTCAAGGAAATTCAAGACTGGTGCAGAAAGCATAATGGATGGGGGGGATTGAAACTTGTAAACTTTGATGATATGCCATAGTTTTCTGTTTTCTTTCATGTATTGGGATCACCACCAGGCCTGTTGGTTGGGACCTATGTTTTGTGTTCAAACTTATATCTTGGATTGATGATTGTTGACATTTGGCTTTTCTCTGGTTTTCTTAATATATGAGCAGAAGTTCCATTACATCTTGTTGTTAAACCGGAATCAAGGGGTGGATCGCCCTGTGAATTTTCAAGCATGTCCATTTGCATTTGCATATTCATAATCATTTTGCATAATCATTTTGCATGACAGGTATTTATCTCCGGAGTTCTTATCTTGTTCTAATCTCAGGATTGCAGATCAGCACATTCACCGGTATCCTACCAGACAAAATCAGAAGAGGCTCATGGATCAGGTACAGAATGAGATCATTGAGATGCGGACTCGCATGAACCAATTCATGGAATTAATGCAAGGTGTTGCTCAGGGTCAAGAGCAGTTGAGGACTCTCGTTCAGCCACTGATTACGAGAATTGATGAAGATGGTGTCCTTCATGGAGGAATTCAGACTGGTGTTACTAATAATGTTCAGAATGGCCCTCCGGGCGGAGGTATTCCTATTACTGGTGTTGTGATCCCTCCGGGCGGAGGAGAAAGTATTGTGGTTCCCACTGCTGGGGGAGGTGGTATTGGTACTAGCGCAGTTCATGGCCGTCAGTATGATGATGTTCAGGATGATGCATTTTCTTTGCCAGGTGGGGATGATGGTCCCTAGATTGACCATGATCAGAGGATCCGGTTGATTGAGGAACAACTGAGGGGTGTTGTGAATCAGGATTATGTGGGAATGGATCTAGAGGATTTGGGGCTGGTTCCAGGCGTTGTTATTCTGCACAAGTTTCAGACTCCCACTTTCGAGAAGTATAATGGTATGACTTGTCCGAGGACCCATGTGAGGGCATACGCAAGCAAAATGGATGTGCATGCGAAGAATGAAAAGCTGATGATGCATTGCTTCCAGGATAGCCTAGATGGGGCATCCCTAGAGTGGTACATGCAACTAGAAAGGAAGGATGTGCGTAGTTGGAGAGACTTGGCAAGAGCATTCATTAGACACTATCAATATAACATTGATATGGCTCTTAACCGAACACAGCTGCAGAATCTGTCACAGAAGAACAATGAGAGTTTCAAGGAGTATGCTCAGAGGTGGCGTGAATTGGCAGCAAGGGTTCAGCCTCCCATGTTAGAGCGTGAAATGATAACTATGTTTATGGCCACCTTGCAGGGTCATTACTATGAAAAGTTGGTACCATGTATGACTGGAAAGTTTGCTGATTTGATCTTGGTAGGGGAGATGGTAGAAAGCGGAATTAAGGCGGGGAAAATATCAGGCGGTGATGGGTCCTCATCTGGAGGAAGTAAGAAACCTTATGCTAGTGGTTACAAGAAGAAGGAGGGAGATACAAACTCTGTGTCATCATATCGTGGCAGAGATGGACCTCGTCAGAACTACAATCAGCAAGTGGCTTCTGTAACCATCCCAGCAGCACCTCAGCAGCCAGGAGTGACTCAACAACAAAATCAGGCTCCTCGCCGGTCTCAGCCTCTGACTAGGCAGGATAGGCATTTTGACACTCCACCTCTTCCCTACGCTCAATTATTTCAGTACTTGCTAAAGCTACAGTTAATCCATAAGAGAGCATTGGCTCCACCTACTGGTAATCCACCTCCCGGCTATGACGCCAACGCCCACTGTGAGTTTCATTCTGGGGCACCCGGACATTATATTGAAAACTGTAAAGCTTTTAAGCATCAGGTTCAAGATCTGTTGGATTCCAAAGCCATCAATTTCTCCAATGATGTTCCAAATGTGAATCAGAACCCGATGCCGAATCACGGTGGGCCGAAGGTCAATGCTATTATTAAAGACTGTGAAGACTTGAGTTTGATTTCAGATGTGAACGAAGTCCAAACTCCCTTGGGTGTGGTGAAGGAAAGACTGTTGAAGGGATGGGTATTTCCCGGTTGTGATGAATGTTGTGTAGGATGTGTGTCGCAGCCAGGCGGTTGTGAGTTATTGAAAGCAGGTGTTCAGAGAATGATCAACGAAGGGGTATTACAGTTCAACAGAGGTTGTGGGCAGAGTATTATTACTGACAGAGAGATTGATGTTGCCACGATAACAATTCCATTCAAGACGATAACTATATCAGCGCCGGCGAGACCAGCGCTGGTCACTATCACTGTTCCTGGACCAGTCCCGTATGAGAGTACCAAGGCCATCCCATGGAACTATGGGGCCGAGGTGTTTGTTAATGGTGAGAAGATGGAATTGGAAGAGACATCAGCTATGAATACAAGGGTGGAAAATCTTGTTGAAGCAGGGGCTATCACTAGGAGTGGTAGAGTCTTTGTTCCGTCCGAGAATCAAGCTAGTAGTTCAAGACAAGACAAAGGTAAACAGATGATGGATGAGTCCGTACAGAGGCAGGAAGCTAATAATTCTATGACAAAGCCAGGTGGGGATACTTTCTCAGAAGATGTAGAAGAGTTTATGAGGTTGATCAGAAAAAGTGATTACAAGATTGTTGACTAACTTCACCAAACTCCATCGAAGATTTCCATTCTATCCTTACTATTGTGCTCAGAGGCACACCGAAATGCATTGCTGAAGGTTCTAAATATGGCTTATGTACCACAGGAAATATCTGTCAATCAATTAGAAGAGGTTGTGGCTCATGTGAATGCTGGTAATGGTTTAGGTTTCACCAATTTAGATCTGACTCCGGCTGGGAGGAATCACAACAACGCTCTGCATATTTCAGTGGAATGCCGTGGTTCTTTGATGTCGCATGTGTTAGTTGATACTGGGTCGTCTTTGAATGTGTTACCAAAGAAGGCTTTGATGAAGTTGGATACTCGTGGGTTGATTTGTACACCAAGTGACTTAGTGGTAAGTGATTTTGATGGCTCCAAGAGGTCAGTTTTTGGAGAGTTAGTTTTGCCGATCAAGGTGGGTCCTGAAATCTTCAACACCACCTTTTACATAATGGATATTCAGCCTGCCTATAGTTGTTTGTTGGGTCGCCCTTGGATCCATGGTGCTGGGGCAGTAACCTCTACGCTGCACCAGAAGTTGAAGTATATGGTGGATGGCCACATCGTGACTGTTTGTGGTGAAGAAGATATTATGGTGAGTCACCTATCGACCTTTAAGTATGTAGAGGTAGATGGTGAAGTACAGGAAACTTTGTGCCAAGGCTTTGAAGCTGTGAAAATTCCCGAGGAACCTCCAAAGGCAGTCAGTCAGCCTGAGGTGGTTGCCCAACTTGGAGTCGTCATACAACCAGAAGTTCCAATGTCCTCTTTCAAAGAGGCGCGCGCTGTAGTTGAAGCTGGTGGTTCTCAGAAGTGGGGCAGTGTTATTGATGTCCAAAGAAAGCAAGATACTCATGGACTGGGTTACAAGCCACCTAGGAATTCCGAAGAGCCTCCCAAGTTCTATGGTCCAGTCCGTTTTACTAGTGCCGGTGTTTTCTTCGACAGAGTCAATGCTATTGAGGATGAAGGAGATAGTGATTGTGACATGGACGAGTGGATCCGTCCTTGCGTTCCTGGTCAGAGTTTAGGCAACTAGTCCTCCGAGAAAGTTATCCAAGTGACGCGCCCGGAGTAATTTACTTTTGTTTTCTGTTATGTTGAGTCCTACGTTCTGCCCAAGACGTAGTGATATTTATTTGTAGGGCTTGGATGTTTTATTTACTATTTTTATCATTAATAAAGGACGTTTTTTTCATTCAAATATTTTGATCCCTGTCTTTCTATTTTTACTTTTTGCATTAACCCACATCAAAATGGCAGTGTGTTTTCTTGTTTGTTGCACTCATAATAAACATAAAACATCCATCATGCAGGTTCCTTTGTTCAGATTCCACTCGTGACTTAGCTATGGCTCGATATGACTTCGAAAATCCCATCTATCAGGCCGAAGAAGAGACTGACGAAGACTGTGACTTACCAGAAGAATTAGCCAGGCTACTGAAACAAGAGGAAAGGGTTATTCTACCTCATCAGGAGGAAGTTGAAACTATTAATCTGGGAACCGAGGATGTCAAACGAGAAGTAAAGATTGGGGCTACTTTGGAAGACACCGTTAAGGGAAGACTGATTGAGTTACTTCGAGAGTATGTGGATATCTTCGTCTGGTCTTACCAAGACATGCCTGGGCTTGACACTGACATTGTTTCACACCGGCTTCCGCTTAAAGAGGGCTGTACTCCAGTCAAGCAGAAATTGAGAAGGACGAAACCAGATATAGCCGTCAAGATCAAGGAAGAGGTTCAGAAACAGTTGGACGCCGAATTTCTGGCTGTGACAAATTATCCTCCGTGGGTTGCTAATATCGTACCTGTACCTAAGAAGGATGGGAAGGTCAGGATGTGTGTGGATTACCGAGATTTGAATAGGGCGAGCCCGAAGGATGATTTCCCGCTCCCCCACATTGACGTGTTAGTGGACAATACTGCTCAATATTCTGTGTTTTCCTTCATGGATGGCTTCTCTGGGTATAACCAAATCAAAATGGCCCCAGAGGACATGGAGAAAACTACATTCATAACACCGTGGGGAACGTTTTGTTACAAGGTAATGCCCTTTGGATTGAAGAATGCTGGGGCAACCTATCAGCGGGCGATGGTGACTCTCTTTCATGATATGATTCACAAGGAGATTGAAGTCTATGTTGATGACATGATTGAGAAGTCACAGACAGAGGAAGAAAACTTGGTAAACCTCCAAAAGCTGTTTGAAAGGTTGAGGAAGTTTAGGTTGAGATTGAATCCGAACAAGTGCACTTTCGGCGTGAGGTATGGTAAACTGCTGGGATTCATTGTTAGTGAAAGAGGTATCGAGGTTGATCCTGCAAAAATAAGAGCCATACAGGAGATGCCTGAGCCAAGGACAGAGAAAGAGGTTCGTGGTTTCTTGGGAAGGTTGAATTACATTGCCAGGTTCATCTCTCATCTAACAGCCACGTGTGAACCGATCTTCAAGTTGTTAAGAAAGGATCAAGAGGTCAGATGGAATGAAAATTGTCGAGAGGCGTTTGAAAGGATAAAGATGTATTTGCAGGAACCTCCAGTCCTTATGCCACCAGTGCCTGGGAGACCGTTGATTATGTACCTTACGGTTCTTGAGAATTCGATGGGTTGTGTGCTCGGTCAACACGACGAGACAGGTAGGAAAGAGCACGCCATTTACTACCTAAGTAAGAAGTTCACTGATTGCGAATCAAGATACTCTATGCTGGAAAAGACATGTTGTGCACTCGCTTGGGCAGCCAAGCGCCTGAGGCAATATATGTTAAACCACACAACCTTGTTGATTTCGAAGACGGATCCGATTAAGTACGTGTTTGAGAAGCAAGCACTTTCTGGAAGGATAGCCCGTTGGCAGATGGTTTTGACAGAGTATGATATTCAGTATGTTTCTCAGAAGGCCATTAAGGGAAGTGTTCTGTCAGAATATCTTGCTGAACCGCCGGTCGAGGATTATTAGCCAATGAAGTTTGAGTTTCCAGACGAGCATGTTATGTTTCTGAAAATGAAAGATTGTGAAGAACCTCTGCCTGATGAAGGACCTGAGATTGGATCACAGTGGAAGATGATTTTTTATGGGGCTGTCAACTCATATGGTAACGGAATTGGGGCAATCATTACAACTCCGAAGGGCTCTCATATACCTTTCACTGCCCGGTTAGCATTCATGTGTAACAACAACGAGGCGGAATATGAAGCATGCATCATGGGGTTAGAGGAGGCAATTGATCTGAGAATTAAGAACCTCGATGTCTATGGTGATTCCGCGTTGGTGGTTAATCAGATTACAGGAGAATGGGAGACTCGTCAGGCGAATCTGCTGCCTTACAACAACTATGCCAGAAGGTTGTTACCTTTCTTTGATAGGGTGGATTTTCATCATGTGCCCAGAGCTGAGAATCAGATGGCTGATGCGTTGGCGACATTGGCATCCATGTATAAGGTGAATCGTTGGAATGAAACTCCGTCGATTAGAATCATGTGTCTGGACAGACCAGCTTTTGTGTTTGCAATTGAAGATGTGGCAGATGGCAAGCCGTGGTATCATGATATTAAGGTTTTTCTGAAGAGACAAGAGTATCCAGAGGGTGCCTCCACCAAGGAAAAGAAGACTCTGAGAAGGTTGGCAGGAAACTTCTTTCTGAACAAGGATGATGTGTTGTATAAGAGGAACTTCGATATGGTCTTGCTACGGTGTGTTGATGAACATGAGGCAGGTTTGTTGATGGAGGAAGTTCATGAGGGCTCTTTTGGTACTCATTCCAGTGGACACACCATGGCTATAAAGTTGTTGAGGGTAGGATATTACTGGATGACTATGGAGTCTGACTGTTTCAAGTACGCCCGAAAGTGCCATAAATGCCAGATTTATGCAGATAAGATGCATGTACCGCCTACGCCTCTAAATGTGTTGTCATCTCCTTGGCCTTTTGCAATGTGGGGCATAGATATGATTGGAAATATTGAGCCCACCGCTTCCAATGGGCATCGTTTCATTTTGGTTGCCATCGACTATTTCACAAAGTGGGTGGAGGCAGCCTCATATGCCAACGTCACCAAGCAAGTGGTAGCCCGGTTTATAAAAAAGGACATCATCTGTCGTTATGGGGTCCCGGAGAGAATCATTACTGATAATGGCTCGAATTTGAACAACAAGATGATGAAGGAACTATGTCAGAGTTTTAAGATCGAGCATCATAATTCTTCTACGTATCGTCCGAAGATGAATGGTGCTGTTGAGGCGGCGAATAAGAATATCAAGAAGATTGTGCAGAAGATGGTGGTAACATATAAGGACTGGCATGAGATGTTACCTTACGCCCTATATGGTTACTGTACTTTGGTGCGTACGTCAACTGGGGCAACCCCTTTCTCATTGGTATATGGTATGGAAGCAGTTTTACCCTTAGAGGTCGAGATTCCGTCTTTGAGAGTTCTGGCAGATGTGAAGCTTGATGAGGCTGAATAGGTACGTTCCAGATTGGATCAGTTGAATCTTATTGAAGAAAAGAGATTGGCAGCCATCGCACATGGTCGTTTGTATCAGAGCAGGATGAAGCACGCCTTTGACCAGAAAGTGCATCCTCGGAGTTTTCAGACAGGTGAATTGGTTTTGAAAAGGATCCTTCCTCCTCAGACAGATCACAGGGGCAAATGGACTCCAAACTACGAAGGGCCGTATGTAGTCAGAAATGTTTTCTCTGGTGGAGCCTTACTACTTTCAACTATGGATGGCGAAGATTTTACATCCCCTATGAACGCAGACGTAGTCAAAAAATACTTCGCATAAAAGAGACCCGCTGGACATAAAAAGAAAGTCCAGGAAAAAAAGGGGCATCTCGGTGAACCATAAAAGGAGAAGGTTCGGGCAAAAATTAGGGATAAAATGTAAAAAGAAACGTGTAAACCCGCAAAGTTGAAAACCTGAAAAGGCGACTTTGGCAAAAATGGGTATCCTGGTGGATTGAAAACCCGAAAAGGGCGATCTAGGCAAAAGTTAGGGATTTATAAGCGAAAGGCTACGGTCTGCATTCGATCAGTGAGCACTCTCAACACCTGGAAATTCTGAAAGAAAGGAATCAGTACAGTTAGTCTTTTCAAAGGTCAAGACATTTGTGGATAAGCAAGTCATATGGGTCATAGCTGAGTCGAATCATGGTGGATATCTGTTCCCACATTGCCAACATGTGTATTTTCTTTTTGTTTTTGCGCAATTACCTCTTTCTAGGAATTGCTTCCAAATGTAAATGCCTATTTACAGGCCACTCTTCTCAATAAAATATTCATTTCACTCAGAGAGCTTTCCATTGTTTGTTTTACTTTTACTTTTACTGTTTTGTTTGCAAAAACGTCCGATATTTTTGATAAACATTGCATATAAAACTTTGAGCTTTACAAAGCATAACGAAAAGCAGTAGAAATTACTTAGGCGTTAACAGTGATAGTTATGTTGTGGCATTCTCCTTTTGTTGTTATTTGACTTGCAGGGCAACAACATTGTACTCCCCAGTAGTGAGATTGCTCCTTCCCTAGCAGGACAAAACTTTCCTCAGTAGAGCAGACTTTCCCCAGCAGGAGACATGGGAAGTATTCTCTCCAGATCAAGATGTTATTTCCCCACAGAATCAGGGTGTTCACCTTCCCCGTCCAGTCAGGAAGCGTGCTTTCACCGACGATGTCATTTTCTAGTCCCCAGCAAGAAGGGAGTAAATTCATTCTCCCCATCGGCAGGCTAAGTTTAGCGGTATCCCCAAGCAGGATAGTATCATGGACTGTTCTCCCCAACAGGTTCTGAGCCCATTTGGTTATTGGCAGTCCTCAGTAACAGACTTCCGGTTCCGTTATTGGTGTCCATTCTCAACTCCCCCAGCAGAGGAGAAATCTCAGGTTCTATGTCACTTTTAGTAGAGGACATGTATAATCTCCGGTAGTATGGATGTTCTTTTGGGATTTCATCCCCAGTAGAAGTCGTTGATCTGAAGAGTCGATCAATATGATCCTTCTAAGCAGAGTTCCTAGATTCAGAGGACAATTTATTTTTGTCATCCCCAGCTGAATTGATTTTTTCTCTCCAGCATTTATTTTGCCGGAATGACCCCTTTTGCATATCATAAGCATTTGCATTGCATCCTCAAAACGGGTAGCATTTCCACTTCGTGTGGAGCATTACGGCAAAATTCAAACATTTACATTCAAAGCATAAGCCAGGTTTGACGCTTTCCTTGCCAGATCTCTTTCCCAGCAGAGATGGCATAACTCAGGAGATTTTGGAGGGATGCGTTCCTCATGTTTGTGCTCCTCGACAGAGTCTTTTATTTAGACTTCTCCTTTCCCCAGCGGAGTCATCTTATCTGTGGATCTTGAGTCCGTTAGAAATTTTCTTTTGTTTGGCCTTTCCCTTTTGTGAGATCCAGTTTACCAGTATCCTTTTCTCAGTAGGGGTGGTATGAACCAGAAGTTTTGTTTCACGTTATCCCCAGTGAAGTCGCCACTTTATGTTGGTTATCCATTGTGGGTACAATTTAGGTTGTATTCATTTTGTGGATGCGATCGAGGTCGTATTCGTATTTTCTTTGTGGGTAGAGTGATTGAGGTCAGTCTTCCTTTGTGGGTACAATTGAGGTTGTATTTGTTTTGTGGATGCGATCGAGGTCGTATTCGTATTTTCTTTGTGGGTAGAGTGATTGAGGTCAGTCTTCCTTTGTGGGTATAATTGAGGTTGTATTCGTTTTGTGGATGCGATCGAGGTTGTATTCGTATTTTCTTTGTGGGTAGAGTGATTGAGGTCAGTCTTTCTTTGTGGGTACAATTGAGGTTGTATTCGTTTTGTGGATGTGATCGAGGTCGTATTCGTATTTTCTTTGTGGGTAGAGTGATTGAGGTCAGTCTTCCTTTGTAGGTACAATTGAGGTTGTATTCGTTTTGTGGATGCGATCGAGGTCGTATTCGTATTTTCTTTGTGGGTAGAGTGATTGAGGTCAGTCTTCCTTTATGGGTACAATTGAGGTTGTATTCGTTTTGTGGATGCGATCGAGGTCGTATTCGTATTTTCTTTGTGGGTAGAGTGATTGAGGTCAGTCTTCCTTTGTGGGTACAATTGAGGTTGTATTCATTTTGTGGATGCGATCGAGGTCATATTCGTATTTTCTTTGTGGGTGGAGTGATTGAGGCCAGTCTTCCTTTGTGGGTACAATTGAGGTTGTATTCGTTTTGTGGATGCGATCGAGGTCGTATTCGTATTTTCTTTGTGGGTAGAGTGATTGAGGTCAGTCTTCCTTTGTAGGTACAATTGAGGTTGTATTCGTTTTGTGGATGCGATCGAGGTCGCATTCATATTTTCTTTGTGGGTAGAGTGATTGAGGTCAGTCTTCCTTTGTGGGTACAATTGAGGTTGTATTCGTTTTGTGGATGCGATCGAGGTCGTATTCGTATTTTCTTTGTGGGTAGAGTGATTGAGGTCAGTCTTCCTTTGTGGGTACAATTGAGGTTGTATTTGTTTTATGGATGCGATCGAGGTCGTATTCGTATTTTCTTTGTGGGTAGAGTGATTGAGGTCAGTCTGCCTTTGTGGGTACAATTGAGGTTGTATTCGTTTTGTGGATGCGATCGAGGCCGTATTCGTATTTTCTTTGTGGGTAGAGTGATTGAGGTAAGTCTTCCTTTGTGGGTACAATTGAGGTTGTATTCGTTTTGTGGATGCGATTGAGGTCGTATTCGTGTTTATCTTTGTGGGTAGAGTGATTGAGGTCAGTCTTCCTTTGTGGGTACAATTGAGGTTGTATTCGTTATGTGGATGCGATCGAGGTCGTATTCGTCTTTTCTTTGCGGGTAGAGTGATTGAGGTCAGTTTTCCCTTTGTGGGTACAATTGAGGTTGTATTCGTCTTTTGGGTGTGATCGAGGTCGTATTCGTATTTTTTCTTGTGGATATGGTTGAGGTCATATTCCTTATTTTTCAGCACGCTCCATCTCGTTATTCTCATCATTAACAAATTTCTGGAGCTCTTTCAGTATTCAATCCCCGTGTATCCTGGAATGTCTGAGAGTCGTTGCTATCATACCCTCATGACCAAGTTGATTGAATAGGGGCAGTTGTAACACCCCAAAATTTGCCCTCCTTACTTTAGTACTAACTGGCTTATGTTTCATTTCATTGTTTGCATTATCATGTATGCATATCATTAGCATGGGGTCAAGGTGCTTGAGGCAGTTCAAGAAGGTCCTATCTGGTCTATCACATCATCAAGAGGTCACAAGTGGCAAGGGATCTCAAGTGGATCACTCTCTCCTAACCAGTGCAGGAATTAGGGTTTTGAGATTCTTGGGTCTATTGCTCCAATGGGCAAGCTCCTTGGGTTTTTATCATCACTAAATGGCATATCTTATCTTTGTTGGAAAGGATACACATCATATTCAGAGGAATTTGGATTTGGAGACTGTGTTATTTCCTCCTAGACTGAGGGTACCAAAACTAGGGTTTACTATAAAGTCAGTTTTTTTCTGATTTTTTGGGCAAGACTTGATTCCATGGTATTCCTTGGGTCCCTAAGCATCTAGGAGTGGAAGATTGTCCATCAGCTTGGTTCAAGAGAGACTTAATTGATCAGAAGATTGGAAATCAGGTGAATGGAGTAAAAGTCAACAGTGAGAGGAGAATTCAACTGTGGAATTTTGAGGTTCTCTCCAAGGTTGTCAAGGTCTCACACCCTCACATGGTCTTCAAAATTCAAGTTTCATGACATTCATCAAAAATCAGGAGTTGGTACAAAAGTTACTAAAAATGGAAATGACCTATAATTTGAAAGTTTCCTTTTTGGGCAAGTTCCTGCACTGAATTCAACTGGACTTTTCATCATCAAAGAAACTTCAAATGAATTTTTCTCCAACATGAAAGTTGAATATCTTTTTCTCCTCTTTCCAACAAGTACTAGTGTGTCTCCATATCATTTGTGAAACTCCAGTTATGATCAAAAGAACGCAAAGTGGTTTTTAGGGTTTTTCATGGTTCCATTTTCACAACTTTGGGCATAATGACCTATAATCAATTCCATTGCTTCATGCCACATTCTAATATCAAAGAAAATTCCTTGAGGATTATTTTGGGCCCAATAATTAAGAAATTCCATGGTTTATTCTTCACTTATTTTCCATTATTAAAAAAAGCCAAGTCATCAAAAATTCATGAATCAATTGTTTTCAAGGCCCAAGTTCAATTGAGGTGTAATTAGAAATTCACATATGGGTGATCCATCATGGATTTCTTAAGTGTACACACATGGAGAGAGGTGTAACTCACATTATGCAATTTTCTAAAAATCACCCAAACTCACTAAACAAGTAATTACCCAAGCCCAATTCATTATCAGTGACAAACCCTAGTCTATATAAGCTCATTCATGCACTGGTTAGAGTTCAATCACGTGAATTTGGAGGAGTTTTCAAGTGAACCCTAAAAGGATCTCTCATTCGAAACTCACAACCAAGAAGGTTTTTTCCAAAAGTTCTTCCACAAACTTCATCCTTGTGATCCACAGAGCAGAAACCACCCTTCATTCGCAGCTAAAAGCAAGGATTTAGGTTGCACCATCTCAGGTCAGTCACTTTTTTCACGATCCCAAAACTCCCTTTTTAAGTATGCGTAATGTTGTGTAATTGTCACTGATCATGCTGATATAGTTTTTGTTGTGTTTGGACGTGTATATGGACTGCTACGTGAGTTGCAAGTTTTTGACCCTAACCTTTTTCCTTTCGAATCTCTTTTTGCGTTGACCTTTTGTGAAAAATAATAGGATATTTGGAATCCTTGCGAAAATCTGGTCAAGGTAGTATATGGTTTTGCATGGTCTGGGTGGTTTTTAATTGCAGGTGGTGGCCGGAATTAGGGTTCCGGCGGCTGGCGGTGGTCCGGCGAGGTGAAAAGGCTGGAGGAAGAAGAGATAATCCTCACCGTTCATTTTGTCCATTGTGTGGCTATCAGCTTGCCATGTGTTTCCTTTTTTTTTTATTTTTTTTCTGATTTTTAATTAATAATCATGTGTACACTAACCCATGCTAACTATCGTGTTCATCTAATCATGTTATTCCATTTTAATTACTTTTTGTTTTAGTTGACCAAATCGTGGGCGTTGATTAGATCAGACGTTTATAATGCTGTCAACAAATTAAAATCGCATGTGCTGTGCACATGGCTTGTGTATGGTGTTCTTTTTTTATTTTTTTTTCTGATTTATTATTTAGACTGTGCCTTGCTACTCGCACACCCCGCCTGAGCCCATTTAACAATTCCAACGCATTTTCCCTACTCATTGCACCCCCCAGGCGTATTGTTTTTTTATTTTTATTCTCTGATGGACTTAACGCATGGGCTTTCTATCTGCGTCCCCCATCCTTGGCCCATTAACAATCCCAGTTCATTTTCCTACTAAACGCACCCCCTCTCGTTTTTATTTCATTTTATTTTTATTACTATTTTCATTTATAATTATTAAAAATAGATTTTTACATTAAAAAATTACCATAAAATTCATGCATACTTTTTATCATGTTATAAAATTTTCACAAATTTTAGTTTTTATTTTTATTTTATTTTTATCATCTAAATTAATTATTTATTTAATTTCTTTTTGCATCACTCATATCATGCATACTTAAAGTTGTCTATTTTATTTCTCTGCATCCATAAAATATTTTCAATCCGTTCCTTTTGCATTCATTCACTTACATTCTAAAATACATTAAAATATTTTTACATCATTTTTAATTATTATTTCATACTACATTCTGGTCCTCTTTTTGCACATTGAACCCTACTTCTCACCTGAGCTTTGCCCAATTGTTTAAATGGCTAACATCTTGATTTTTTGCTGGAGTTTTTGGTTTTTGGTTTGTCTCTGGTTGAGCAACTTTTATATTTAATTTGGTGATTTTAGAAATTGCTTTACTATTTGTTTAATGGCTCTTTGTGTGAGATTTTCTTGTATGCGTATCCTTGACCTTGTCTGGTTATCTGTTTGAAGAGGCACTTGTGCCATTGCTTTGGGGTTGTCTATTTGACTTCTTAATTCATGTTTGGATTGTTATCACTCTTATGTGCCATTGTTTGGTTTTCATTTGGCTTAATATCACTTGTGTTTGTTTCTTACTAACCTTTTATGCAGGGACTAAGGTAAGTTATTTGAGGGTATGGATAAGTATCCATGTTCACCTTCCACTCTTTCCTTCTCTCATATTTTTCCTCCCTTTAGTATTAGGTTATCGTCAAACCTCACTAACCGTAGGTCACCCATGCATGATAATTTTAGGACTCTTAGTCCCCCTTAGAGTTTCCCTTGTGTCTTCTCACTTCTCATCTCAAACTTTTTGAAAACACTTAATAATTATAAAGTGTATTGCGCACGAGCCTTAAGCGTGGGGAATGAGAAATGAGGGGCTTCGTCTCATCTTTCTAGAGTGCTTAGCGAGCGTCCCGTCTTGGGATGATGCGTTAAGTATTCGCCCCTGTGCCCTAGACTTTGGTGCAATGCAATTTATGAACTAACTTAAGCCACTTCTGTCCTAAAAAATACAAACAAACTTCAAACCTTTTTGTCCTTCGGGATTGTCAAACTAAAGGCTATTTTCAAAAAGGGCACGTTACTTTCCGTCTGAGTCGCAAACAGGCATCGACCCTAACTGCCGAACACAAACTTAATGTTGCTCATAAAAAACACAAAAAGAACTTGGTCCGAACTACGTTGACTCTGAATTTCCCATTGCACAAAAGGAGTACGTAGGCCTAGGACGTCGACGTCCTACCGAGTCTGTCTTTGTTTTCCCCTCCCCCGTCTTAGTACAACCATAGATGATAGGATAACTCACCCTTAGATTAGACAACAAGCGTGGATCCCATCGAGTACGATGGACGCGTGGGGTGCTAGCACCTTCCCCTCGCGTAACCGACTCCCGAACCCAGGTTATGGTTGCGATGACCATTCCTTTCCCTCTTCCTCAGGTTTATGCGGTGTTCCCTTTCCCTCTCTTGGGATAAATTTACACGGCTGGCGACTCTGTTTTCCACGCCACTCTCGCGTTTGCACCTCGATGAAAATCCTGGGAGCGACACTTGTAATAGAGGTTAAAACATTATAGCAGTAGTTTATAAATTAAAGTTAATTTTAGTTTCACTTGTGCTTTTCTTCTTGCTAGTTGGTTTCTTCTTTTACTATTATTTTTGTAGCAAGTGCACTCGATTTCAAGATCAAATAATAATTGATTTTCAAGAATCTTTCCTTACATAAACAAATTTGATAGTCTAATCTTGTAGCAGGATAAAAATAAAGAGATATTTTCAAATATAAACAATTATATATAAATATGAATAAAAATATTTAACATAACAAAAAATGATCGCAATGCTTTCATTTTTTAAACATCCGTTCCTAGCAACAATGTCATTTGTCACTTATAAAAAAATCATCGTTTAGTGACTGGGTTAGAGATCGAAAAAGCCTAAAATCGGTCACTATAACGTTTAGCGACCAATAACGCGACTACCAAATTTCAGTTGGAAAAGTGGTAGTCGCTAACCTTTAGAGACAAATTTAGTGACTGAAATTAGTGACCAATTTTAGCGACTGAAATTAGTGACCGATTTTAGTGATCATTTTCAGTTGTTTAAAAAACTTAAAATAAAATAAAAGTTTTGTGTCTAACAGGAATCGAACCAATGCACTTTCCTTTGTGAGGCTTTTAGGTGTCCATTTGGTTTTTGTTGTATATATTATTAGTGAAGTAAAACTTTCAAATATTATTAAAAAATATTCTTATACTAATTGTCATTAAATTTATATTTTATCTAAATTAATAAATTTGTATGAGTTAATTATTTATATAAATATATGTTTTATTTGTTAAAATAATAAAAATGTAAAATTATGACTAAAAAATTAAAAAATAAATAAATAAAAGGAGAAAATTTGGAGGGAAGCAACTTAATAATGAAAAAAAAAAAACAAAAAATGTTAGTGACCGAGATTTCGGTCACTGAATTTTTTTATGAATTAATTTATATAAAAACGATTATTTGAGAGGTTTTTTGAGGTGGATTTGGTGGAGGTGAGATTTAGAAGGAATTTGTCTAAGAACAAAGTGTTTTGGAATTGGAGGTTTTGAGATGTAAGTGATGGTTTCGAGATATTGAAAAGGACCTATACATTTTTTGAGGTATGGAGGTCTAAACTGTGCTTCCAATTTAAGACTACTAGTATGGCATGGCATCGAACCTTTTTCAGATAAAGATAAGAGCTATGTCTAATGTCTCCTTTTACTTTTTTTACTTTTCTGTCTTATCCCCTTTGGATTTGGCTGGTGAGCGCTGCATTTAACGTTCATGTCATATTATTTTCTTGTTTGAAATCTCATACTTGTACTTTACTATATCATTAGTTAGTGAGTAATAGAAAGATTCTTTGTAGATAATGTAGTGCCATTTAAGGCAATCCAACTTGTAACACCCATATATAAAACTCATACATCAAAGCATAAATATTATATATAGATCCAAGTGTTTGGTAC
Source organism: Lathyrus tuberosus (assembly GCA_022829125.1). Classification (NCBI taxonomy): domain Eukaryota; kingdom Viridiplantae; phylum Streptophyta; class Magnoliopsida; order Fabales; family Fabaceae; genus Lathyrus; species Lathyrus tuberosus. The sequence goes on along the minus strand of JALAZF010000044.1, from coordinate 12,333,548 downwards.
TGAAATACATAAGCTCCTAGTTAACACATTGTATACAATTAAATGCCCTAAAGTACAAGTACAAAAATCTAAGGCACATCATACACAAGATGTTCAAAAGATAAAAACTAAGAACTAGATCAACAATGATCTCAAAATAAACTCCGCTCCGGAAGCTAGCCAGCAACAAGCAAGGAAAGATCACACGACCGTATCCTTACCCTTCTTCGAACCTGAAGCACCTGAAATACATCAACAACGTGGGGTGAGATACATCAAATCTCAGTGAGTTCCCTATCTTATGGATTGTCTCGGATTATCAAGGTTCTAACAATCCTAACTCAATTCCGGGGAAAAGGGAAAGGACTCTTGAGTTCACACTTTATAATTATCACACTATATGGAAACATGCCATGAGTTCATCAACTCAAAAGTTTCACTAATCGATAACCACACCAAGGCATCCCCTTTTCCCGTCCGCTTCTACGTCTAGAAGTCGACCCGAGTCATGGATCCTTGTAACCTACTTGACATACGAATGGATTCGGGTTCTACGGGCCATTAACCGTTATGAACCGTCACTTCACACGGGCCATTAACCATCACAAGCATACGCTCCATAGGCGCCATTCGTACAGCACGGGGAATCAAACCTGCCAAGTAGTTGTGCATCCATTTCAGAGGAGTCCGAGACTCATGAAACTACACTCAAGATAAACTGGTTACGATTACGTAATCACACACACAAAACATGATTGTATTCGACAATCACTAGGCTATCATGCCTCAAGGCCTCTCTTGCCTTTCAAACCACAAAGGTTAACCAACATGTTCCATACTAGTGTCTCCAAGCCTTCTAAATTCTCCTATAGTTCATAAGGGGGTTTTTCCTAACTCTTTCTATTTCTTTTTCCATATTAACATGCATATTCAAATACAATCATGCTAAACAATAATAGGATATGCAAGACATGTCATAATTGTATAGCAGAAAAATATATAACAATTAAAACATAACTATATCACCTTTGGAACTTTCTCGATTATTTAATCGGTCGGTAAAATCGGCATATTCCATCTCCATTGCATAAAATATTTCCTCGGCTTTACATCGATATAAAGAATGATCGAATCCGATAAACGAGTCGAAAGTTATGAATTTTCTCGCTAAAGGAATAAAATTTCAAGTCCCAGGTCGCGCTGAGCGCGCCCCTGACCGCGCTGAGCGCGGTTTTCTCTGACTCGAGGGGTTGCAGAATTTCTTGACCCTGCTGAGCGAGCTTCTGCGCGCTGAGTGCGCTCTGCGATTTCCAGAAAAATGGTTCAGCAAAAACAGAAATTCCACACACATCCAAACCTCTTCTCAACCATAATTTACAACCAACAGAGGTGCTACAACCTAGTTCTAGCAAGGTTTGATCAACAACATTCAAAAAAACACATATTTCTCAAGAACACAAGGTGTTACAAAACCTAACATTTCCAATCAACCCAAAACATCAAAACAATCAACAATACATGTTTCTATAAGCACATTGAGCATTCATTTCGATTTATATCAATTTCCAACCGTTAAAACATTGTTTTCAACATTCTAACCTAATAACTCATATTATCCAAAAACTCTAAAATAAGGTTTCTAACTAGAACCCACCTTGAGATGAGCAAGATGGAGATGATGAGAAGATTGGGTGAAGATTTGATGAATGGATGATGATGATTCTTGAAGTTGTTGAACCTTTCTTCTTCTCCTCTTTTCTCCTTCTTTTCCTTTTCTTTCGTTCTTTCTTCTTTCTTTCTTACTATCTTTTTCTTTTTATGTTTGGAAAGTGGAAGGAAATAATAAGTAGTAAGCTTAGTATTAGAAATAATACTACTAAATGTCCAAAAAGTCTCTTAAGTCCAAATTGATAAAATACCTCAGAGTCAGATAATATTAATTAAATTTATTCTAAGTCCCTCAGTTGCTCTAATTATTTTATCAAATAATTGCTCAGAGTACACTGGGCTCAGTCGATCACAATATAATATTATCCGGAGTAATAAAATACAGGGTATTACATCCTTCCCCCCTTAAATAGAAATTCTCCCTCGAATTTAAAGATTACCTGAACAGATGAGGGTAAGCATCTCACATTTCCGAATCAAGTTCCCAAGTTGCATCACCCGGATGCATTACATCCCACTGCACCTTAATGAGAGAAATATTCTTGTTCTTTAATACTTTCGTTTCTCTTCCCACAATGCGGCTCGGTTGAGGTTCAAACGTTAAGTCTGCTTCTATTTCAATAGTATCCGGTAGAATCGGTTGAAGAGGATCTGGAACAAACCTCCGAAGTTGGGATACATGGAAAACATCGTGCATTTCCGACAGAGAATGAGGTAAGGCCAACCTGTACGCTACTTCGCCAATCCTTTCTAAAATTTGATACGGCCCCACGTATCTCGGACTTAACTTCTGTGACTTAAACGGTCCTTTCAGTCTTAATCTTGGAGTAACTTTCAAAAACACATGGTCACCTTCTTCAAATTCCAAAGGTCTCCTTCGATTATCCGCATTACTCTTTTGTCGATCTTGTGCTTACTTAATTTTCTCACGGATCATTCGAATCTTTTCCGTAGTCTCTTGGATAATTTCGGGTCCTAAGATTTTATCTTCCCCAACTTCCGCCCAACACAAAGGTGTTCTACATTTTCTCCCATACAATGCTTCATACAGAGCCATACCGATGCTCGCATGGTAACTATTATTATAAGAAAACTCAATCAATGGCAGAAGTCCTTTCCAATTCCATTTTCTCTCTAACACACAAGCTCTCAACATATCCTGCATCATTTGTATCGTTCACTCAGTCTGACCATCCGTCTGTGGATGATTAGACGTGCTCAAATGCAACTCCGTCCCCATAGCTTGTTGAAAAACTTTCCAAAATCTTGAAGTAAACTTCGGATCTCTATCCGACACAATATTAGAGGGAATACCGTGCAATTTTACAATTTCTGCAATAAACAACCTCGCAAGATGACTTGCCTTGAAGGTAGTCTTCACGGCCAAGAAATGCGCCGACTTTGTCAACCGATCAACTATTACCCAAATCGAATCATAACCACCTTGCACACGGGGTAAACCTACTGCAAAATCCATAGAAATACTATCCCATTTCCAAACTGGGATTTCTAATGGTTTCAATAATCCACCCGGTTTTTGATGTCCAATCTTAACTTGTTGGCATACCGCACATTCCGACACAAAGACCACAACATCTCTTTTCATGCCGGACCACCAATAGTCTTTCTTTAAATCTTGATACATCTTTGAAGAACCCGGATGTATAGTAAAAGCACCCTTATGCGCTTCTTCCAAAATATTTCTTTTCAAAGTCGCATCGTTCGGAACGCAAATCCTTTGGTTAAACATAGTTGTTCCATCGCTAGCGTGCACAAAACCCGGTTGACTTAGCATCTCTTGCAACTTCTCGTCCAATAATTGTCCTTGTTGAATTTCAACTCTTAACGTAGAGTTGACATTCAAATTCCCCATTATCAATCCATTGGGAGTCCATACAAATTGAAGATTTAAATCTCTAAATTTTTCCAACAACGAATATTCTAACATCATCAATTCGGCCTTTCTCAAAACTTTCCTACTCAAGGCATCGACAACTTTGTTCGCTTTACCCGGATGGTATTTTAGTTCTAGATCATAATCCTTTAAATATTCCATCCATCACCTTTGACGCATATTCAACTCTTTTTGGTCAAAGAGGTACTTTAAACTCTTGTGGTCACTAAACATTTCAAAATGTACTCCATATAAATAGTGACGCCACATTTTCAAAGTAAACACCACCGCCGCTAATTCCAAATCGTGGGTTGGATAATTCTTCTCGTGAATTTTCAATTGTCGAGAAGCATGAGCCACCACGTGACTTTCTTGCATTAAAACGCCTCCTAATCCCATCTTAGACGCATCGCAAAATACCTCATATGACTTGCTAGGATCGGGAATAATCAGAACGGGAGCTGTAGTCAATATTTCCTTCAAACTCATAAAACTTTGTTCACATGCCAAATCCCACTCAAAGGGGCAATCCTTCCGAGTAAGTTTAGTCATGGGTAATGCTAACTGCGAAAAGCCTTTGATAAACCTTCTGTAGTAACCTGCTAGACCCAAGAAACTTCTAATTTCCGATACATTCTTCGGTCTCTCCCAATTAATCACAGCTTCAACCTTCGACGGATCCACCGCTACACCACCCTGTGATATAACGTGACCAAGAAAACTAACTTCGGACATCCAGAACTCACACTTGCTTAACTTGGCAAAAAGTTGCTTCTCCTGTAAGATCGATAAGACGATTCTCAAATGTCCTTCGTGCTCTTGTGGAGTACGGGAATAGATAAGAATGTCATCAATGAAGATTACAACAAATTGATCCAAGTAAGCTTGAAATAACCGATTCATGTAGTCCATAAAAATAGCTGGAGCATTAGTCACACCGAAAAGCATCACTAAGAATTCGTAATGACCATAACGGGTCCTAAATGCAGTCTTAGGTACATCGGAACTCTTCACTCGGATTTGGTGATAACCCGACCTCAAATCAATCTTCGAGAACACACAGGTTCCTTTCAATTGATCTAATAGGTCATCTATCCTTGGCAAGGGATACTTGTTCTTAATGGTGACTTTATTCAGCTGACGATAATCAATACACAATCGCATCCCGCCGTCCTTCTTCCTTACTAACAAATCCGGGGCTCCCCACGGTGAGACACTAGGTCTAACAAAATGCTTAGCCATAAGCTCTTCCAATTGTTCCTTCAGTTCTCTCAATTCAAGCGGTGTCATCCGATACGGAGAAACGGGTATAGGAGCTTGTCATACCCCAAATTTTGACCACTAAGATTCCCATCATTGTGCAAATCATCACCACAATATGGATGTACCTTTGTGCCTCATCAAGTGCCTCGAGGGTTGTTGAGCAGTCACTGCAATCAAAATTAGGGTTTCAAGCCCTCTCTGAGCTCTTAGACAAAGGATCAATCAAGGAATGGCTTGATCTTCAACTTGTCTAAACTCTCAGACATCCTCAGTGGATCAAGAGGACTCCCACTTCAAGGATTAAGCACAAGGCTGCTCCCTTTCAAGTGGATCAAGCTTCAAGATCGACAGTGTCACCAAATTAGGGTTTTGGTCGACCAGGGCCTCCAGTTGGAAATTTTCCTCTGGCATGAGCCAATACTTCAAAGTATATCCTAAAATACTCCATAGAACCTCATGGACCCAATCATCAAGTCAATTTTGCCTCAAGGGATGCATACATAAAAAATCAGGAATTAGGGTTTCTTGACCTAATTCACCCCTAAGTTGACTTTTGGGACAAATCATGAGCCAAGACCTCAAGAGAGGGTTTGAGAGTCTCTAATGAACTATATTGATCCATTTGGAACAATGGATTAATCCAAGAAGTGTGAGCAACAAGTCTCAATTTCATCTGCACCACAATTAGGGTTTTGCGGGAAAAGTCAACTATAACTTTGAATTTTGACCAGAACATGCTCCCAAACCCTAAGACATGATTCAATATACCCTATGACACCCATGGAACATGTCCATCAAGTTTGATTTAGGTCAAGGACATGATTTCCTGAAGAATTGCACAGTTTAGAATTCATTTGCTAAAAAGTCAACTGTGCACAAAAGTCAACTTTGACTTTTTGAGATTTTTCACTAAAATGGATTTTTAACCCTAAAATGATGTTAATGTATGATTTGAATCATCATTCATCAAGAAAAATCAAGAAAAGTGGGATAACTTGTAAAAGGGGTAACCATAAAACTTAGAAATTTTTCTAAGTCATGAAAAAGTGCCACTAATGCACCAACTTTGGAGGACCATAACTCCTAAACCACAAGGCCATTGTGCCCCATTCAAAGCTTGATTTGAAGATCTCATTACCCTCTACAAAAACTTCATACTGACCTATGTCCAAATTCCTCATGGATTTTGAGTTATGGAGTGATCAAAATCAAGAAAAGACACTTTGTTCCAACACTTAGTGAAAATTTCACTAAGTCAGATTTTACATCACTTTTTGCCAAATGTAGGGGGATTTTTCACTTGGATTCAAAAGAGATCAAAACCAAACATGTTCAAACAGTTGTTGTATCATGTAAGGGCTTTCCAAAATGGCCAAGAACATTACCAAATTCAACTTACACCATGAGATATGACATTGGCAAGTTGCCTTGCTGAAATCTGTCAAGGCAAGGTAGAATTTGCAATTTTGCTCGATTTGCTAAAATCAGCCAAATTCAAATGCTCCTATCCACTTGGACACATCTGAGGATTGAATCTAAAGGGGACAATCACTAATCCAAGCCCCCAAAGTCCTTGGAACAAGAAATAGCATGTTCAACCTAGAATGGCCAAAATAGGGACAAGACTCCAAATTTAGGATTGGAGCATTCAATGGAAGCATCAAGGTGGCATGGACTGAGCCATTCTCATCTGAAATCAGTCAAGACTTATCCAAGACCAAGGGAACCAAAGCTCTTTGCCCTAACCTCTAGTCAATGGCTAAAGGAGACTTGGATTTTCATTTTCCAACATTGGCCAAACCTACTCAGCAGTTGCCATTCACTATTCCTTGCAAAAAAAACTTGGTCTACTATAAATAGAGCTCAATTGTGTTCAGTTTAAGTACACCAAAGGCCTACAACACTTACCTTTCTCAAAATCTCTTTCTCTTGGCAAAATTGTCTTTCTTAACAAGGTAACTATCGGGTTTTGAGCTAGAGGGCAATTCCACTCAAACCAATCACAGACACACACCTCATATACACCACATATGAGTTTATCAAACACTTAAACAACAACTGGAACACTGATTTCTCAGAATCACCAGTCAATTTCTCAAGGTTTTAACCAAGGTGTAGTTGAGATGCCATGAAGTGATCCAACCAATTTCCATCAAGTCCAAGCATTCAAACACACTCTATAGCACCTAGGGAAGCTGTTCAGCTCATCACAACACAACTGTAACACCTCCTACACAAATCACGATCACCAGCTGCAAGTGGTAAGCATGAGCTCTTCTAACTCTATGATCCATGCAATTTTTGCTGCACAATAATTTGGCCATATGTTCATAATCATGCATGGAATGTTTTCCCTCAATTAATTGCATTGTTTGAATCGTGTATCAAAAATCCTAGCCTTCATGCAGAAATTAGGGTTCTTGAGGTTTCTTCGTGATTTCATGTTTTATGTTTAATTTAAATGAAATTAAATGCTATAGACATGATCGTGAGGTTGAAACGAGTTGATTGGTATGTGGATTGCATGATATGATTACGTATTCAGTGAGATTGGATGGAAAACGCAAATCTGGGAAACTCAGAACACGCGTGTGTTCTTGGTGTGTTCTTGGCGCCATTTTCAGAAATTTGAATATTTGAATTTTGGGATTTTGTTTAATTGATTCAAAAATTAATTTCTCTCTGAGTTTTAATGATTTTGAGTTGATTCATTTTTTAATAATTCACAAAAATATTCAAATATTTGATTTTCCCAAAAAATCCCAAAAATATTATTTATTTTATATAATTGATATTTTTGCAAAGAATTAATGTTTTAATTATTTTTAACATTTGAAATATTTTTTCCATCTTGATTTTGCAACTTTTAATGCTTTCTAATTATTTTGTAGGTCAATACTTAATTTTTGAAGCATTAATCCAAAGTCATAATTTGTTTCCCACATGTTAAACAATTTTGACCATTTTAATTGAATTTTTATTCAATTAAAACACATTTTGAAAACAAATTAGGGTTTTTGATTAATTCAACCCTCACAAATCATTTTCAAACTTTTTGGGCCTCTTGAGAGAGTGTAAGACCCACCCCCCTTGTACAAAAACTTTTTGGGCCTCACCTATTGTATAAGTCCCTCTGTACAAGTAAACGGTACGACCGTCTTCCGTTTAAACCATCTGGGCCTCTCCTCGAGCTATAAGACCCATTCAAAACTTTTGGGCCTCTATTAGAGTGTAAGACCCAATCCCCCTTTTAACCAAACCATTTTGGGCCTCACTTATTGTATAAGTCCCTTTGCGTTAAAAGAAAACCTCGGCGCGATCGCCATTTTAAACGAAAAATCATCTGGGCCTACCCTCGTGTTATAAACCCCACTCTTTTTCTTTAAAACTTTTTGGGCCTCTTAAGAGAGTCTAAGACCCATCCCTTTGTACAGAAAACCTTTTTGGGCCACAGTCACTTGTATAAGACCCTCTGTACAAATTCAACAGTGCAATCACTGGTAAAACCCTGGGCCTCTCCTTGAGCTGTAAGCCCCAAATCTTTCTTTTTCAAAGCACTTTCTCCTTTGATTTTGAATATACTGTTGTTTTCAATCTTTCTTTGTTGAACAACTAACCAAACAACATGGAAGCTCTACAACCGAGTTAGTGTTTATACGCTTTCATTTACTGCTTTCATAAACATATAACTATATTGTGGGGCTGTTTCGCTGTAAGTCTCCTTTCATAAACTCATATCAACTGTGTAATAATAGTATAGATATTTAGAGTTTCCCCGGCAACTACGTCTAGAACTAGGAAAAGCCGTTTCGTTTATTCGTAGACATAGACAGCTAGATCCCCAATAGGATCACCAGATACAGTCTTCTCTTCGGCTGTCCTCATTAGGAATTGTCAAGAAAGTCTACTCCCAAAGATGAATGTATTCTCCGTGAATGGCATCTTTGAGTTTCTTCCAAATTCTCAAACTTTCCTGACTTGATCTATTCCTTGTGAATAGCTTACCTTGAATTTCTCGGGGTTTGGGGACCCACGAGCTTCTTAAAAGCATCAGCCTCCTCTTGGGCATTGTACAAGGACCCACAGGCTTCCTAAAAGCATCCCCGCCTCCTCTTGGGCGTTGTACAAGGACCCGTCAGCTTCTTAGAAGTATTCACAGCCTCCTCTTAGGCTTTGTATAAGGATCTCTTCCTCCGGGAATGATAGCCTCCTCTTGGGCTTAATACAAGAACCAGTCAGGCTTCTTAAAAGTTTCCAGCATCCTCTTGGGCTTCGTTCAAATTGTCCCGACGACCTCCTAGAGGTATAGGAACAGAACTTAGTCATCTTCATAGAACAGTCCTTTCGAAGAGTCTACTACTGTTTCTCAAAGCATAGTACAAAAGATAAAACTCTAGACATGGACAGTCTAATATCCTTGAGTCTCAAAGACATTCTCAAGTGACCCTTTCGTTAGATAGGAAGAAACCCGTAGACTCGGACAGTCTCAATACCCTTCAGCTTTCCCCGTTTCCTTAAAAAATAGGGAACAATCCCGATCCTCAGATCAAATCCATGAGTACAGTGTTACTCATATAAGAACTGATTTTCTCTTTCAAAATCAGTATACTGGACCTGTCACTTAACTGAGATAGCAAACCTTTTAGCCTCTCTCTCAGGCTTTGTATGAGACACATAAGAGATTCCCTCGTTGAGTCAATCACCCTTTCGCCTCCATCTCGGGCTTTATACGAGATACAAAAAAGGTTCTTATTGAGCCAAACAAAACTTTCGCCTCCATCTCGGACTTCGTACGAGATACAAAATCACTCTCTTGTTGAGTATAAAAGATTCTATTGTTGAGTCACCATCTTTAGCCTCCATCTCGGGCTTCGTACGATATACAAAAACACTCTCTTGTTGAGTATAAATTTTTTTTCCTATTGAGTCAACCCTTTTAGCCTCTCTCGGGCTTTGTACGAGACACATATTAGCCTCCTCTTAGGATTTGTATAAGAAAACCACTGGTTAATCCAATTAACCTTTTAGCATCAAAGTTGTGCCTCGTTCGTAGTACACAAACATCAATAACTCCTTCCCTTTCATCTAATTGCTGTAAGCGGCAAGCCTCTGGATCATCTATATCCATGCCACTGTCCCTCTTTTAGCATGAGAAATTCCTAAGGAAAGATAACATTGCTCTACACTGAGTTAAAGTCTTCTCCTTCAGGTTAAAAAACCCCTTCTTAGGAAATTATGGCATTGCTAGGATTCACACATCCCGGTTAAAGTAATTCTCCTTTACAAACAGACAAACCCCTCTTTAGAGAGGACAAATTCTCTCTAAAGTCAACACCTTTTCAGCTTCACATCTTGGGCTTTGACCAAGATATAAATAGACTTTTCAGCTTCACATCTTGGGCTTTGAACAAGATATAAATAGACCTTTTCAGCTTCACATCTTGGGCTTTGAACAAGATACAAACAACCTTTCGCTTCACATCTTGGGCTTTGAACAAGACACCAAAACCCATTTCCTCCCATAGATTAGGAGGAACTACGAACACTCTGATTTCCCTGTTTCGGTAAACGGGAATACGTAGGCATAAGATCGGAAAAAAATATCTTAGCGAGCACACTAAACAAAAACCCAATCCCATACTTTCATATATCAATCAAAAAACGTTCGTCCTAACATCTCAAAACACCCCTTTGGACTAAATAACCTAAGAGAGGCCCCGAATCTTTGTAGCATCTGTAAACCAACAGTTTTGACTGTTTAACCTCAGTATGCAAGCAGGGTTAGTTGGAGACATCTATTTCCCTTCCTTCATCAGCTTCAATAGGATAAAAAATGAATCGAGCTGTAGTACTAGAGCGATCGTGCTTCACAACCACATCCAAAAATCACTCACTACAGAAAAATGGCGACTCTACTGGGGAATCTCATGCATTGTTTGTTCATTCTTGTATCTTAGGTAGAAACCTTCAAAGGGAATTTCACTGAGATAATACTTTTTTACTCTACTAGGATCTTAGGTCAAAACCTTTACTTTGGAAAGAAACCACAGAATGGCGACTCCGCCGGGGAGCCATTTCTGTCAGGAACATATAATTCATAGCTCTTAAAAGTATAGGACATTAGGACAAATATATATACTGCTTTTCCTAATTGATATATGTGTTTATTTTTCTGCTAATGGGAATGCGTGTGATGCCGCATGTGGAAAGATTGAGTATACACCTAGGAAAAACCCCTTTAGTGGCACAGAGGCTATCGGAAATAGTTGTCATGCGATGCCACCCTCTTCTGAGGACTCTTCAAAAAACATCACCTAGCACGGTTCCCGGCCCGCTGGTGTTTTCTTGACAAGAGTTGATGATGAAGAGAGACAGGTACAAAAGTCATTAGTAAACCTTTGGGATGGGTAGAGCCTTGACTCCATGACAACGACCCTTTGGCCCCATGTTTTTTCTATGTTTTTGTGTGCTGCATTCATGCATTCATTTAAAAAACATTAAAACATTCAGAAAAAAATTTCTCTTCTAGTCTCTCTGTTTTTCAAATTAAACTAAGACTGTGATTGCAAATATCAGAGAAAAGGATTACGCTAATGGATTTCTGTAGAAGGAGAACTCATAAGTACACCTTAAAGGCTCCAAAACTAGAGGATTTGAGAGGTTTGGCGAGAATGATCACAAACCAAGAGGCCTTCAGAGCCAAGTACGGAGGTCTGCTACCTCTGCTAAGAGTCCATGTGATTGAAGGAATCATGGATGCGCTCGTTCAGTTTTACGATCCGGTTTATCACTGTTTCACATTTTCAGATTATCAGCTCGCACCAACGCTGGAGGAGTACTCTCATCTGATCGATCTACACATTACTGATCAGGCTCCATTTTCTGGACTGGAAGAAATTCCAAAGGATCAGACCATTGCAAGAGCAATTCATGTGGATGAGTCAGAGGTCAAGACTCACATGACTACCAAGGGTGGCATCCAAGGTTTGCCAGCCCAGTTCTTAACAAAGAAAACTCTGTACTTTGCTAGTATAGGGAACGAAACTGCTTTTGAAAGCATCTTTGTATTACTCACCTACGGATTATTTCTGTTGCCCAACATTAATAACTTCGTCGATATCAACGCCATTAAGGTTTTTCTCATTGGAAACCCTGTGCCGACTTTGCTCGCAGATGCGTATCATTTCGTACACTTAGGAAATTTGTACAGCGGAGGGGAAATCACGTGTTGTATACCTTTGCTTTACAAATGGTTTATCTCCCATTTGCCTAAGTCTGATGCTTTTTGGGATCATAAGAGCGCCTTACGCTGGTCGCAGAAAATCATGTCTCTCACCAACTCTGACATTGATTGGTGTAATAGGATTTATGATGGAATGAGGATCATTGATCGTTGTGGGAACTTCCCCAACGTACCCCTTATAGGAACTAAAGGAGGAATCAACTATCATCCGATATTGGTTCATCGTCAGTTTGGATACCCGATGAGGCATGTCCCACGGAATGCTCATCTGGAAGGTCTTTTCTTCAAGGAAGGAGAAAATGACAGAGCACTAAAGATGGAAATAGTGCACGCTTGGAAGCATGCTCATAAGAAAGGACGGGAGTCTCTAGGAAAACCGGACTGTGTCTCGGTGGAGCCTTATCTCCACTGGGTATAAACTAGAGCTCTCAAGCTAAAGATGCCTTATCCTCGTTACGGAATTCTTCCGCCAAGGGAATCTGTCATGTACTTCATGATTGAATCTAAAAAACTCCAGGTTACTCTCAACAAAGTTCAACGGGAGAGGAGGTCTTGGAAGAACAAGTACCACACCCTCAATGTGGAGTGTACCCAAATACATCAATTACTGAAAGAGAAAGATGCTCTGATCGAGATTTTAGAGCAACATGTTATGGATAATCAAGATGACCAAAGGAATTCGCTCACTCCTTTCATCTGGCAAAGGAATGACAACCCGACAACGGCTCAAGAGCCCCGGTCAAAGAAAAGGAAGATACCAGAATCAGTACCTAAGTTCTCTCGGGACCCATTAGCTTAGGTTTCTGTTTCTGTACCTTGTAATCTACTGTATTTCCACTTCTGTAATCCTTTGAATTTCAATAAAAAGGGGTTTCCCCACTATTTGATATTTGCAATCTAATTGTCGAAGTTTATTTTGATTAAACCAAAAAACAATTAATATAATCATTGCATTCATCATTCTCACATTGCGTATTCTCCTTACCTACGAATCTTACGTTTGTGTCTCGGTTCTAGAGTCAAACTGTCTCATTCGTACAATACTCGGGCCAGTCGTCAGAAAAAGATGGATGATCTTGAGGAAGAGAACAGAGAGTTGAAAGAAGAGATCGACGCTCTGAGAGAGGATATGAGAAAGCTTCGTAACGACATGCAAGCCATGGCAGAAGCTCAGCTACAAAGGAATGTGATCTCAGAGATCACCTCAACGCCCATAGTGGAGAAGTTTGATCCTAGGTATCAAATGCCGAAAGATCGTCCCTGGGGCATGCCTGCTAACTATATCCCGGAAGGATATGTTCCGCCGATCGTTGAAGACCAGGGAATCACAACAGATGCCGCTGGTCCTGAAGGTTACAGACTTCGGGAAAGCGATGATGCCAGAGGCATATTGAAGACCCCTGAAGGTTACAAACTTCGGGAAACGCCAAGATTCACTGCCGTAGTTACGGTACCACCCCCTGTGGTGCACACTGTCCCGGAAGGACAGATTCCACAAATACCTGCTGGTAAAAAGGAAACTATGTTCGACCGAATGGATGAATTCCAGGAACAGTTCTTGGAAATGCAGAAGAAACTGCAAGCCATTCGCGATCAGGATCTATTTGGAAAGGATGCCACAGACCTTTTTCTGGTCCCCAATGTGAAAGTTCCGCATAAGTTCCAAGTGCCTGACTTTGAAAAGTACAAGGGTAACTCTTGCCCTCAGAGTCACTTGGTGATGTACGCTCGGCGAATGTCAGCTAAGACTGAGAATCAGGACCTACTGATTCACTACTTTCAGGATAGTTTAACCGGTGCCGCTTTAAAATGGTACATGGGTTTAAATCGTGCCACGATCAGCACATTCAGAGATCTTGGCACTACCTTTGTTCAACATTATAAATACAATTTGGATATGGCACCCTGTTATTTCCTTGGTTTTATGGTTGGCATTATTTTACTAAAACTCATGTAGCAGCAGGTGTTGAATGAAGATGTCTAAAGATATGGTTCTCTACTCTTTGTTCAACATGTCGAATGAAGATGTCCCATGACTGCTCATAGGACATCGCGCTGTGAAGTCAGGTTTTATTGCAGATTCTGTTACAAAGATTTGTAACTAAATATTCTGTGAATATTTGGTTATCCTATGTGGCATCCAAAGCATTTTTGGATTAGGGCTACTTGTTGGCTTCCGGATTTGCTGTTGTTTCTAATTATGGAGACATAATAGGAAACTTTGGATTGAAGACCTATTTTATTGGAGTTAATTTTGCAGATTTGTGAGCAGCCTAATTGCTGCGTTTTTGAAGCCCAATTCAGTCCAGATTACAAGCTATAAATAGACTGATGTAAACCTAGTTTTAGGTGTCGAACTTACATGTATTTTTAGGGTTGTGTGCTTGTGTTTTGTGAGCCTAACTGGTATCTTATGATAACAGTATAAGGATTGTAGTCTAAGTTGTGTAAGGTTGCTCATAAGCTTTTAAGAATTGAGTAGCTGAGTGTTAATTCTCATAAGCTGTGAAGTATTGAGAATTTGTGTTTCGACCATTGTTACTTGTCTTGTAAGGAACCAGTCACGGGTTGTGATTGAAGAGGGATTTGAGGAGGGCCTCATACCTAGGGGAGTCTTAGGTAGAAGTCATAGGAAGGGTAGTGATTAAGTGAGCTGATTGAACCGGGTGTGGTTATCAGTGAATTGATACTATCGAATATTGATTTCATCCCTGGCTTGGTAGCCCCCAGATGTAGGATAGTTAGATCCGAATTGGGTTAACAATTTCTGGTGTTCTTTACATTTTATGCACACTTTTATTTTGAACTTGTTCATTGTTGTTGTATATCAGTGTCACGACATCTCGATAGGACATCTGATATATACAGGCCAGAATTTCAATTGGCTTCAAGAGCTTGCATCCTTTGTTTTCTGGGTGAGATTCAGGGAAGGTACTTTCTGGCAAAATGGACAAGGATGGAGGAGCTCTGAATAAACCACCTCTGCTGGATGGTTCAAACTATGAGTATTGGAAACCTAGAATGATAGCTTTCATCAAATCCATGGATGATCAAGCATGGAAAGCTGTCATCAAAGGATGGGAGCCCCCTAAGGTTAAAGATGATAAAGGTAACCCTACTGATGTTCTGAAGGAAGAAGAGGACTGGGATGATGCTGACTACAAAGGATCTGTTGGAAATTCTAAAGCCATGAATGCATTGTTCAATGGTGTCAACAGAAATATCTTCAGACTGATTGAGCATTGTACTATTGCCAAAGAGGCTTGGCAGGTCTTGAAAGTTGCTCATGAAGGGACCTCAAAGGTGAAAATGTCAAAGCTTCAGCTTCTCACTAGCAAGTTTGAGAGTTTGAAGATGAAAGAGGATGAGAGAATTCATGATTTTCATATGAACATTATTGAGATAGCTAATGCCTCTAGTGCCTTAGGAGAAAAGATGTCTGACAGCAAGCTGGTCAGGAAGATTCTCAGGTCTCTACCTAAGAGATTTGATATGAAGGTCACTGCCATAGAGGAAGCTCAGGACATTGACAAGATGAAAGTGGATGAACTTATGGGATCACTCCAAACTTTTGAGTTAGGATTAAGTGAAAAAGCTGAAAAGAAGAAGAGTATAGCATTTGGGTCGAATGCTGATGATTCAAATGATGAAGAAGATGTGTCTAAAGTTCTGGTATTACTTGGTAAACAATTTAACAAAGTGTTGAAAAGGATTGACTGGAAGTCAATAGCAAATGCTCAGAACAAGTCACTCGACATCAGTAAGAACCAAGATGGAGGAAGAAGATCCAGAACTGAAGAAGAATTCAATCAAGGGAAGAGAGTTCAGTGCTTTGAATGTGAGGGATTTGGGCACATAAAGACCGAGTGACCCACATATCTCAAAAGGAAGAACAAGGACCTATCTGTGTCTTGGTCAGAAGGAGAGTCTGAGAGTGATGATGAAGAAGAATCAGCAAAATTGGTGACAGCCTTGGCTGGAATCTGTAAGGCTGATGGAGAGACTTCTTGTGAATCTGACTCTGACAAAGAGTCCTATGTTGGAGAACTCACTAAGGAAGAAGTATTCTCAGGGTTTTCAGAATTGTGTATCAAGAACGAAGAAAGGTGCCAGATTATATTGGAGCAGAAAATTTTGATAGCTCAACTGGAAGCTGAGAAGGAAGAACATCTATCAACCATTGCTGATCTGAAGGAGGAGGTTGAATGGCAAAAGTCAAAACTTGCCAATATGACCAAATCTATAAGAATGCTGAACAATGGTACCACGCAGCTGGATGAGATCCTTCAGAATGGGAAAGAAGCTGGTAATGTGCAAGGCCTTGGTTTTAAGAATCAAGCCGAGACTTCTAAGAAGACTGTATTGAAGTTTGCTCCTCAGAAAATAAAGCAAGAAGTGAGGATGTCAAATCACATGTTTCAACATCAGATGAACCATCAGAAAGGAGTTTGTAGATTAAAGTATAAACCATGGAGATGCCATTACTGTGGCAAGATTGGTCACTTAAAGGCGTTTTGCTACAAGCTACACGGCTATCCCAAAGGTGTTCAGCAATAATATAAAGAACAGAGTTAGGGTAAAGTGAAGAGAAGATGGATTCCTAGACAAATGATGGCTGGTCTCATAGCACATACTTCTCTTAGGGCATCTGCTAGAGAAGATTGGTATTTTGACAGTGGTTGTTCAAGACACATGACTGGTGTGAAGAAATTCTTGTCAGAGATTAAGCCTCACTCCACCAATTATGTAACCTTTGGGGATGGATCGAAGGGTGAGATAAAAGGTGTTGGAAAGCTGGACTACATAGGACAACAAAATATGGATCGTGTGTTATTTGTCAAAGGACTAGCTACAAACTTAATCTGTATAAGCCAATTGTGTGATGTAGGGCTCAAGGTAAATTTCACCAAGTCTGAGTGTCTAGTAACCAATGAGAAAGATGAAGTTGTTATGAAGGGCACCAGGTCTAAAGATAACTGCTATCTTTGGAATCCTCTAGAACCTGAAAACCTGTCCACTTGTTTGATGACAAAGGAAGATGAAACCAAACTGTGGCATCAGAAATTGGGCCACTTACACCCGAAAGGGATGAAGAAGGTCATGTTAAGTGAAGCTGTTAGAGGTATTCCCAAGCTGAAGATTGATGAGGACAAAATATGTGGTGAATGTCATGTTGGGAAGCAAACAAGGGCGTCACACAAGAAGCTTCAACATCTTACCACAACCTCTAGAGTTCTAGAACTACTTCACATGGACTTAATGGGACCTATGCAGGTTGAAAGCCTTGGTGGGAAGAAGTATGCCTATGTTGTCGTAGATGACTACTCCAGATTCATGTGGATAAGTTTTATTAGAGAAAAGTCCAAAGTGTTTACAGCATTTAAAGAATTGTGTCAGAGAATTCAACGGGAAAAGGATTGTGGTGTTGTTCGAATTAGAAGTGATCATGGGAAATAATTCGAAAACAGCAAGTTTGAAGAGTTCTGCTTATCTGAGGGAATCACTCATGAATTCTCGTCACCGATTACTCCTCAGCAGAATGGTGTGGTGGAACGCAAGAACCAGACCATACAAGAATGTGCAAGAGTCATGATTCATGCCAAAAAAACCACCATATCATTTTTGGGCTGAAGCCATGAATACTGCTTGCTATATACATAATAGGGTGACTATCAGATCAGGTACCTCTGTCACTCTTTATGAGCTATGGAAAGGTAGAAAGCCAAACGTGAAGTATTTCCATGTGTTTGGTAGTAAGTGCTATATCTTAGCGGATCGTGAGCAAAGGCGAAAGATGGATCCTAAGAGTGAGGAAGGAATATTTTTGGGTTACTCTACAAATAGCAAAGCTTATAGGGTGTTCAATTCCAGAACTCAGGTGATGATGGAATCCATAAATGTGGTGGTTGATGATTCTGGCAACGATGAAGATGTTCCAGATGATGTTGGAGCATGTCTGCCAATGAACAATGAAAACTCTCCAGGCCTTGAGTCTGTAGAAGATAGTGCTCAAGAAATCAACACCAGACCTGAGAATGAAGAGGTAGAGGAAGCTAACAGGGGACCCTCTATAAGGATTCAGAAGGATCACCCTAGAGAATTAATTATTGGAGATCTGAATGAAGGTGTGAGAACCAGAAGAAGGGAGACTGTGTCAAATGCTTGCTTTGTGTCAAAGATCGAGCCAAAGAATGTCAAGGAAGCTCTGACAGATGAGTTTTGGATAAATGCTATGCAAGACGAACTGGAGCAGTTCAGAAGAAATGATGTCTGGGATCTTGTACCAAGACCAGAAGGGGTGAATGTTATTGGAACCAAGTGGATCTACAAAAACAAGTCTGACAAGCTTGGAGTGGTTACAAGAAACAAAGCGAGACTTGTTGCACAAGGTTATACTCAAGTTGAGGGAGTTGACTTTGATGAGACTTTTGCTCCAGTGGCTAGATTAGAATCCATCAGACTACTCTTAGGGATGGCTTGTAATCTAAAATTCAAGCTGTTCCAAATGGATGTGAAGAGTGTTTTTCTGAATGGCTATCTGAATGAAGAAGTCAATGTAGATCAACCTAAAGGATTCACTGATCAAAACTTCCCCAATCATGTGTACAAACTGAGGAAAGCGTTGTATGGCTTGAAACAAGCTCCAAGGGCCTGGTATGAGAGGCTGACAGAATTCTTAGTAGCAAATGGTTATAGAAAAGGAGGCATTGACAAAACTTTGTTTGTCAAGGAAGAAGGAGGAAAATTAATGATAGCCCAAATTTATGTGGATGACATTGTATTTGGGGGAATGACAGAAGCTATGGTGAAACAGTTTGTTCAACAAATGCAATCAGAATTTGAAATGAGTTTGGTTGGAGAACTTAGCTACTTTCTTGGATTACAAGTAAGACAAATGGAGGGTTCTATCTTTATTTCTCAAAGCAAATATGCTAAGAGCATAGTAAAGAAATTTGGCCTGGATAATGCCAATCACAAAAGGACACCTGCTCCCACCCATTTGAAGTTATCCAAGGATGAGAATGGAGTAAGTGTGGACCACAACTTGTACAGAAGTATGATTGGAAGTCTACTGTATTTCACAGCAAGCAGACATGACATTTCCTTTGCTGTTGGAGTGTGTGCCAGATATCAATCTGATCCTAAAGTGAGTCACTTGAATCAAGTGAAGAGGATTCTGAAATATGTGAATGGCACAAGTGACCATGGGATGCTATATAGCCATGATTCTGGGACTGATTTAAAAGGATATTGTGATGCTGATTGGGCTGGAAGTGCAGATGATAGGAAAAGCACTTCAGGTGGATGCTTCTTTCTAGGAAATAATCTTAATTCATGGTTTAGCAAGAAGCAGAATTCAGTATCCCTCTCTACTGCTGAAGCTGAGTACATAGCAGCTGGTAGTAGTTGTGCGTAACTGGTATGGATGAAGCACATGTTGTCAGAGTATAATGTCACACAAGATGTCATGACACTATTTTGTGACAACCTGAGTGCTATTAATATTTCCAAAAATCCCATCCAACATAGCAGGACAAAGCACAGTGACATCAGACATCACTTCATCAGAGAACTTGTGGAGGACAAAGTCATAACACTTGAGCATGTGAGCACAGAAAATCAGCTTGCTGACATATTTACCAAGGCTCTGGATGCAGTTAAGTTTGAAAACCTGAGGAGCAGACTTAGGGTGTGCATTCATGAAGACCTATAGAAATCAATGTGCTTTCTGGCTGCCAGACTGAAAAGACTAAAGGAGGTTCTGGTAGTGCAGTGTGTGAATGAAAAGAGAAATGCTGCTAAAGAGCAAGAGCTGACTGAAGATGATGGACAAAGTGAATCTGCAGGTGAAAGTGATGAGGTGGCTGAAGAGGACAGTGCTGAATAGCTAGAGGCTATCTGCAAGCTTACTTTCTGGTTTTTGTTTGTTTTATTTTTGGACAACTTAATTCTTTTTGGTTTTGAACAATATACTGCTATGTGAGTTGGTTACATTTGTCTATGACCTCTCTTTGTCATATTTGTGGCTAAAAAGGGGGAGTAGTGAGTGTGAGGGGGAGCAGCATTTGTAAGTGCTTGTGCTATTGTAGGTAGAGTGTGTGTGCTGCAGGTAGATTATGTTTGTGAAGCTGCAGTTGCTGAGGGGGAGAATATGATGAGAAAAGTTGCTGCTGTTGAGGGGGAGTTTTTGCCAGTTTACTATGATGAGTGTTCTTGTGCAACTGTGTGGTACTGTGTGTTGTTTGGCAGCTGAGTGTGTGTGTTGTTTGGCAGCTGAAGGGGAGTGCTGCTATGCTGGTTTGGTTTGTGGTTTTTTTTGCTACTGATGGTGTTTGAGTTTTTTTTTCCGCTGCTGATACTGATGGTGTTTAAGTGTGTGTGGAGTTTTAGCCAAAAATAAGCCAAAGGGGGAGATTGTTATTTCCTTGGTTTTATGGTTGGTATTATTTTGCTCAAACTCATGTAGCAGCAGGTGTTGAGTGAAGATGTCTAAAGATATGGTTCTCTACTCTTTGTTCAACATGTCGAATGAAGATGTCCCATGACTGCTCATAGGACATCGCGCTGTGAAGTCAGGTTTTATTGCAGATTTGGTTACAAAGATTTGTAACTAAATATTCTGTGAATATTTGGTTATCCTATGTGGCATCCAAAGCATTTTTGGATTAGGGTTACTTGTTGGTTTTCGGATTTGCTGCTGTTTCTAATTATGGAGACATAATAGGAAACTTTGGATTGAAGACCTATTTTATTGGAGTTAATTTTGCAGATTTGTGAGCAGCCTAATTGCTGCGTTTTTGAAGCCCAATTCAGTCCAGATTACAAGCTATAAATAGACTGATGTAAACCTAGTTTTAGGTGTCGAACTTACATGTATTTTTAGGGTTGTGTGCTTGTGTTTTGTGAGCCTAACTGGTATCTTATGATAATAGTATAAGAACTGTAGTGTAAGTTGTGTAAGGTTACTCATAAGCTTTTAAGCATTGAGTAGCTGAGTGTTAATTCTCATAAGCTGTGAAGTATTGAGAATTTGTGTTTCGACCATTGTTACTTGTCTTGTAAGGAACCAGTCACGGGTTGTGATTGAAGAGGGATTTGAGGAGGGCCTCATACCTAGGGGAGTCTTAGGTAGAAGTCATAGGAAGGGTAGTGATTAAGTGAGCTGATTGAACCGGGTGTGGTTATCAGTGAATTGATACTATCGAATATTGATTTCATCCCTGGCTTGGTAGCCCCCAGATGTAGGATAGTTAGATCCGAACTGGGTTAACAATTTCTGGTGTTCTTTACATTTTATGCACACTTTTATTTTGAACTTGTTCATTGTTGTTGTATATCAGTGTCACGAATCTCGATAGGACATCTGATATGTACAGGCTAGAATTTCACACCCGACAGAGATCAACTCAGATCAATGTCACAAAAGGGCAAGGAAACCTTTAAGGAATACGCCCAGAGATAGCGTGAAATTGCCGCTCAAATTTGTCCACCTCTTGAGGAAAAAGAGATGACAAAGATCTTCTTAAAGACCTTAAGCTCATTTTATTACCACAGAATGGTCGCCAGTGCGCCCAGTGACTTCACCGAGATGGTGAGCATGGGAGTTCGTCTTGAGGAAGCCGTCCGAGAAGGACGTTTGGCAAAAGACGCCGGATCATCAAGTAGTACAAAACGATACGGTAGTGATCTCCCTAAGAAAAAAGAGCAGGATATTGGGAATATCTCTCTCGAAAAGCAAAGGCGACGTTATCAACCAGTAGCAGCGGTAACTCCCGCTATCAACCCCGCGCCTATTCCTACGTATCAACCTCAGGTTGCGCAAAGCCAACCTAATCAGCAAAGGACACAACAGCCTCTTCAGTAGGCCCGTCCTCCATACAACAACAACCGTACAACGCGGCCACAAGGATTTGATCCTATACCCGTATCGTACGCAGAAATATTTCCGTTACTACTGGGTAAGGGCACATCCAAACTAAGTCTCCTCTTACAGTACTAGAAAATCCTCCTTTTTGGTTTAAGGTAGATCAGACATGCCCTTATCATCAAGGAGGATCGGGGCATAACATAGAGAATTGTCTCAATTTCAAATCTGACGTGCAAAAGCTTGTTAGGAGCGGGCTCTTATCTTTCAAATATACGAATCCTAATGTTCTCACGAACCCGCTTCCTTAACACGAGAAAGCTACGGTCAACTTGATTGAGGGAGAGTCTAACAATGTCATTCAAAACCACGACATCCGTGCGATGAATGTCAACCTGGTGGCAATGCACTCAAGGAAAAGCCAGTATCATAATCTACCACGGCACGATTACAGTTCCTGTCTGACTTGCTCGGTAAACAAACAGGGACACTCTTTCATACAAGAGGCCCTCCAGCGTTAGATGGATCTTGGATGGATCCAAGACTACCATGATAAAAACCCTTATCAAATCAACATGGTTCAGATTTTTGATATTCGCGTGATGAATACCAACCTGGTAGAGTTACATGCTGAGCAGGTCTGACTCGGATTCTTAATATCACATGATTACCAAAGCTGTAAAGCGGGTTGCGAAAATGATCGAGGTTGTACCCTTGTCCAGGAGGCACTTCAGCACTTGTTAAATCACTGGTGGATGCCAATCTATATGGATGAAGATACTCAGCAAATTAGTATCAATAACAGGAATCCTACTCGGCGTCAGAGTCAGGATGTCCGATCTGTGGAGACTAACCTAGTGAGGTTACATTGTATTCAAAGTGGGCGTGGCCAGGTGCCACCACACAATTATGACCAGTGTAGAGTCTGTTCAGAAAGTAACCAAGGATGCTACCTTGTGAGAGCAGCTCTTCAGGGCCAGGTGGATCGTGGAGAGATTCGTCCATAACCGGGTTCTGGACCCATCAACTGGACGTCGAATTACCTTGCCGATCAAATTGAGGACGTTGTCGTCATCTCTGATCATCAGAGGACTAGAGATGTTTGTGCCATCATCCCTCTGCTTGACGAATCTAAAATTTCCAACCGGGAACAGATCGAGATTACTTATGATGGTCAAAAAAATCAGAAGGTTCCCATAGTCATCTACCTACCGGGACCATTACCGTATGAATCAGCTAAGGCAATCCCTTACAAATACGGTGCAACAATAATCGAGAATGGAAAGGAAATTCCATTACCCTCCGTCGTGAATATTGCAGACATCAGTCGTGTAACACGGAGCGGTCGAATCTTCAACCGAGGAGTTGGAGAACCTAACAAAGAAAAGGAACCTTAGACAGAAGTTCCCGATCCACCAGTCGGTCAATCCAGTGATCCCGACTTTTCTAAGAACAAAGATGAGATGCTGAAGCTCATCCAAAGGAGTGAATACAACATTATTGATCAACTGTTACAAACTCCTTCAAAGATCTCGGTATTATCACTGTTACTCAGTTCAGAAGCCCACAGGGAGGCTCTACAGAAATTCTTGGAGCAAGCCTTTGTGGAAAAGGATGTAACAATCAGACAGTTCGATAGCATTGTCTCTAACATCACTTCCTGCAATAATTTGGGATTTAGTGATGAGGAATTACCTGAAGAGGGTCGCCGTCATAACATGGCACTCAATATCACAGTTAACTGCCAGGACGATGCTTGAGCCAGCGTACTGGTAGACATAGGATCAGCTCTGAATGTTATGCCGAAGTCCACTTTGATGCAATTATCATTCAAAGGCCCTCCGATGAAAATCAGTGAGGTCATCGTCAAAAGTATTTGACGGATCCAGAAAAGCGGTTATCGGCGAAGTCGATCTTCCCATAACTATCGGTCCTCACACTTTCCAAGTCACTTTCCAGGTCATGGACATCCGTGCAATGTACAGTTGTTTATTAGGAAGACCTTGGATACATCAGGCTGGAGCGGTCACTTCGACTCTCCACCAAAAGCTAAAGTTCGTCCAGGGCGATCAACTCATCACGGTTTTTGGAGAACAAGCCTTGCTCGTGAGCAACTTGTCATCATCTACTTGTGTAGAACCTGAGGAGGTTATTGGGACGCAGTTCCAAGCACAGTCGGTGAGCAAGGACAATCAATATGAAGGAGGAACTTCGATTTCCTCATACAAAGATGCTATTAAAGTGGTCGAGAGTACCAATACCATAGGATGGGGATAACTTGTCATTCCTACTGACAATAAAACAAAGAAGGGTCTTGGTTTTTCTGCAACCTGCACCCAGACAGCTGTCAACGATGAAAGTCTTCATCCCATTTAGAACTTCTTCCATAGTGGAGGTTTCCTCCAACCAGTGACTCAAGCAGTCCATGCTATCAACGAAGAGGTTCCCTTTGACACAGATGAGGAATGGAAATCCTATCTTAAAGAGGACGGTTATATGTCTCAGGACGAAACGTAAACGCCATTTTGCTATCCCGCACAGAGTCCGAGATTTATACCCAGGTCAGACGTCGAAATGATATATGGAGATTGTGATCCGGAAGGATGCCGTGCTCCACCAAACTCATTAGAGGAAGACACTCTGATGAAAGACAACTTTGACCACACCTACTATGGCCCGATGGATGGTCTGCCAATGTGGCAACCTTACCCAGGAGACTTGGGGCCAGAAAGTCAGCCGAGTAATGACAATCAGCTGACCGTCATTGAACAGAATAACTGTGTCCCCACCATGTCATGGGATCAACACTCAGGTCATTCAGAAACTACTCAACATGACGATGAATTCGCAACATTTGCAGGACTAGAATTCATCAACTATGCTTTTCCCGAGGTCAACGTCATCGAGAGGGATGACTCCTCCAGTTCTAAAGAAGTGTGGGACACCTTGGGACAACCAAGTGGAAAATTTGATTATATGGTCAAGTACATCGTTCCCAAAAGCTCTCGTATGAGGCTCGAAGATATCCATCCAACTGGATGAGGAGATGCAGCTGAGAGCACAAATGTTATGCAAAATACAACTGAGGAATCCTCCTACGACAACACTTCCTGGGAGACAGATTCCAATGATCCTTCTCCACCAGAAATCAGCGTTATTTTTGAAGACAAATCAAGGAAGGTGCCAGACTTTGTGATTCACCGAGGAGTTCGCCGCCAGTGGGTTGCTGTCGATGTTCCGAAGGTCGTTCACCAGTCAAAGTAATTGCCATCTTTAACCTTTCACCCTGCCCAGGTGAAATGAATGTTTTGATAGGGCTCGCTTTCTGTAAATTTCCCTCTTCGCTTCGTCCAAAGCGACAAAGTTTTGTTTTATAGGGTTGTAGTTTCAAGATTCGACTTGTTCATTAATAAAATAAGGTCGTTCTGTAATTTCTGCATTAATTGTTGTTTTCTCTTTTTGCTTTTATCAGAAAATGGTAATCCTAAAAAACAAATCAATAATAAAAACATGCAATAAAAAAGAAATACACTGCACACACTCGCATTTTTCTCTATCTCTTCTAAACACAAATCATCACGTCATGCAGATTGCTTGTTTTACACTCCGTTGAAACGTACGATCCGATGCCTTCTCCCGACTTTGAGTTCCCGGTATTTGGGGATGAAGAAGAAGTTAACGACGAAATTCCAGAAGAGATCTCTCGATTACTCAGACAAGAGGAAAGGTCCATTGAACCTTACAAAGAGCCGTTGGAAACGGTAAACTTGGGTTCATAAAAAGAGAGAAAAGAAATCAGGATTGGGGCACTGCTCAGTCCAACTGCCAAAAAGAGTTTGACAAAGCTTCTCAAAGAATTCCCCGATGTATTCGCTTGGTCCTATCAGGATATGCCAGGGTTGGATACCAGCATCGTGGAACATCACTTACCGTTAAGATCGGAATGTCCGCCAGTAAAACAAAGGTTGAGACGAACTCACTCGGACATGGCCATCAAAATCAAAGAGGAGGTACGGAAACAGATTGACGCGGGTTTCCTCGCCACGTCAGAATATCCTCAATGGTTCGCCAACATCGTACTTGTTCCCAAAAAGGACGGAAAAGTCAGAATGTGTGTCGACTATAGAGATCTAAACAAGGCAAGTCCAAAGGACGACTTTCCTTTACCACACATTGACATGCTGGTTGACAGTACAGCAAAGTTCAAAGTTTTTTCCTTCATGGATGGATTCTCGGGCTATAATCAGATTAAAATGGCGCCGAAAGACATGGAGAAAACTTTGTTCATTACCCCATGGGGTACCTTTTGTTACAAGGTAATGTCGTTCAGTTTGAAGAACGTCGGGGCAACCTATCAAAGGGCCATGACTACTCTGTTTCATGACATGATACACAAAGAAATCGAGGTATATGTCGATGACATGATTGCAAAATCTAAGACAGAAGAGGAGCATGTGACCCATCTGTCAAAACTATTCGAGCGGTTGAGGAAGTAAAAACTCCGCTTGAATCCCAATAAATGCACCTTCGGTGTCCGTTCAGGGAAACTCTTAGGGTTCATCGTCAGCCAGAAAGGAATCGAAGTTGATCCTGACAAGGTCAAGGCCATTCAAGAAATACCTTCTCCGAAAACTGAAAAACAAGTCAGAGGATTCCTGGGACGTTTGAACTACATCTCCAGATTCATATTCCTCATGACCGCCACGTGTGCGCCGATTTTCAGGTTACTGAAAAAGAACTAGGACTGCGCTTGGACAAAAGACTTCCAAACTGCCTTCGACAGTATTAAGGAATATCTGTTGAATCCGCCGATTCTATCACCTCCAGTGGAAGAAAGACCACTGATCATTTACCTCACGGTCCTAGAGGACTCAATGGGATGTGTACTTGGCCAACAAGACGAAACCAAAAGCAAAGAGTCTGCCATTTATTATCTGAGCAAGAAATTCACCGACTGCGAGACTCGGTACACAATGCTTGAGAAAACTTGTTACGCTTTGGCTTGGGCAGCCAAATGTCTGCGCCAGTACATGATTCGTCACACTACTTGGTTGGTCTCCGAGATGGATCCAATCAAGTATGTATTTGAAAAGCTTGCTCTCACGGGAAGGATAGCCCGTTGGCAGATGTTGTTATCAGAATATGACATAGAGTACCACGCTCAGAAAGCCGTTAAGGGGAGTATTTTAGCAGATCATTTGGATCATCAACCGATTGATGATCAGGAATCAATCGGGTTTGACTTCCCAGACGAAGATGTCATGTATCTAAAAATGAAAGATTGCGATGAACCGCTACCCAGTGAAGGGCCAGAACCAGGTTCCCAGTGGGGACTAATCTTTGATGGGGCAGTTAATCATTACGGAAATGGAATTGGGGCAATCATTGTTACCCCTCAGGGTACCCACATTCCTTTCACTGCCAGACTTATGTTTAAATGTACGAACAACGAGGCCGAATACGAAGCTTGTATTATGGGTCTCGAAGAAGCGATTGATTTAAGGATCAAGAATTTGGACGTATATGGCGACTCAGCCCTGGTTATCAATCAGATCACAGGAGATTGGAACACATACCAATCAGGATTGATTCCTTACAAAGACTATGCAAGAAGGTTGCTACCCTTCTTCAATAGAGTTGAGTTTCATCACATCCCTCGTGGTGAGAATCACATGGCTGATGCTTTGGCCACTCTTTCTTCCATGATTAGCGTAGGTCGATGGAATGACCTACCTAAGATTGACGTAACGCGCCTTGAACGGCCTGCCTACATCTTCGCGATTGAAGCAGTCATAGACGACAGACCTTGGTATCACGATATCAAATGCTTCCTTCAGAAACAAGAGTATCCACCTGGGGCATCCAGGAAAGATAGAAAAACCCTCAGAAGACTGGCTGGAAGCTTCTTCCTGAGCGGTGATACACTCTATAAGAGGAATTTTGACATGGTCTTGCTCCGACGCGTCGACAGACCAGAAGCAGACATGCTGATAAAAGAAATTCATGAAGGATCCTTTGGCACTCATGCCAACGGACATATAATGGCGAGGAAAATTCTAAGAGCAGGGTACTACTGGTTAACCATGGAATTCGACTGCTACAAGTACATGAGAAGGTGTCACAAGTGTCAGATATACTCCGACAAAATCCATGTACCGCCAACGCATCTCAAAGTTCTTTTTTCCCTGTGGCCTTTTTCCATATGGGGAATAGACATAATTGGCTTGATTGAACCTAAGGCTTTAAACGGACATCGGTTCATTCTAGTAGCCATTGATTACTTCACCAAGTGGGTCGAAGCAGCGTCAAATGCCAATGTAACCCGACAAGTGGTGGTCCGATTTATCAAAAACAATCTCATCTGCCGTTATGGTGTTCCAAGTCAGATCATTACCGATAATGGATCCAAGTTGAACAACAAGATGATGAAGGAGTTGTGCGCAAAGTTCAAGATCGAACACCATAACTCATCTCCCTACCGACCAAAGATGAACGGAGCAGTAGAAGCGGCTAACAAGAACATCAAGAAGATCGTTCAGAAGATGGTTGTAACCTACAAAGATTGGCACGAGATGCTACCCTTTGCTCTTCACAGTTATCGAACATCTGTCCGCACTTCAACAGGGGCTACCCCTTTCTCTCTAGTGTATGGCATGGAGGCAGTGCTCCCCATAGAAGTAGAGATGCCATCAATCTGGATATTGATGGAAGCTAAGCTCACCAAAGCTGAATGGTGTCAAAGTCGACACGACAAACTCAATCTAATCGAAGAAAAGCGAATCACGACACTATGCCACGGTCAGTTGTATCAGCAAAGAATGAAGAAGGCATTTGACAAAAAGGTCAGACCTCGCATCTTCAGGAAAGGAGACCTCGTGCTCAAGAAGATACAATCTTTTCTCACTGATTCTCGGGGCAAATGGACCCCGAATTATGATGGCCCCTATGTGGTCACGAAAGCTTTCTCAGGCGGCGCCTTGAGACTTGTAACCATGGACGGAGAGGAGTTTGCCTACCCCACGAATGTTGATGTAGTCAAGAAATACTTCGCCTAAAAAAATGTCTCGGTGGATTGAAAACCCTAAAGGGAGGTCCAGGCAAAAGTTAGAGACATGAAAAAATCATCCCGGTGGATTGGAAACATCACAGTACAATCCAGGAAAAAATTAGGGATAATGGCAAGTAACTATGTTCAACAGAGGCAAGTCCCTTAGCAGCAGTTACACCATCCATCGGAGGAAAACTCCAGTCAAGGTCATCTTCGACAGAAGCTCAGGATGTCCCGAATTCAAAGTTGGTAGAAGGATAGTGGTTGTTATGTTTCAACGTAGCCTTTTTCCCTGTAAATTACCATTTTTCTGAACTTTGTAAATACTCTTTGGAATCACGCATTTGGCTGATCTCCATCTTATCAATAAAATTTGAGCCCTTGTGCTTTTGTTTGTAATTCTCATTTGTTTTAGCTTTGTAGAATGACGTTGTTTAACTTGATTAACGATTCTTAAAATGAAACAAAAATGAATTTACTTGTTAAAACTTTTTCTGCTTTAAAATAGAGATGGCAATTTCTTTTGACTGTTGAACATCAGAAGAACATCGATCGCATCTCCAGAAGTAAGCGAACTTCAAAGTGCAGAATCAAAGTACTCCTTCTAAGCCAGTGCGCCTGAATGAAGGATCAACTGTATCAGATGCAGTTTTCCCATCTGATACCCTCGGCCGAGTTCTTATCTCCTAAGCCCGATCAACGGTGTTCTCTGCAGGGACTATTTCTCCAAAGCAAGGCGAAATTGCTATCTTGAACCAGCGGTACTTTTTCATCCCCAGCAGTGGCTGAGTATCCAGTCGTGTTCATCTACTAGTTTGTATGTCGAGTCAGTTTTGTCAGCATAAACATACATGTATCATGCATTTTTGATTTGGACTTGCATTCATATTGCCTCACTATCACTCTAGTCGGTCTTGTCCCCTAGTGATTACAGTCCTCTCAATCGAGTTGTCAGTTCTTTCCTCGCCAGGAAATGTTGTGTCTGAACAATCTCTCTCCTCTAGTTTATTTCTGGAATTGAGTGGGCCCTCGACCACTTTGATAGCTTGAACCTCTGAAAGGCCAGAAAGTCTTCGACAAATGTCACTCTTCGCCATTGAAGATGATATCATTGCTTTCCCGAATTAAGGAAAATCCCCAGAGAAATCCTCTCGAGCAAAGATTCGGCAGTACATAAGTAATCCTCCAAAAAACCGCTGATGAAAAGGTCATCGGCACCTCAAAATTGGATCACATCATATGGCGTTTCTCCGGGAAGATCCCGAGAAAAGTATGATGTAAGACTCGGAGCAGAAGCAGTCTCTCCAAAGACTCGCTTTCCCCAGTAAAAACAAATGGCGTCTCCAACAGAGAAGTTTGTGCACCTCTACAACTCAGACGACTGGATTCCCCAGCAAGTCTGACATCAAAACTTTTTCCGTCAAATAGCATCTCCCCAGGAAAATTCGGCGAGAAGTTTGAGGAGAATCGCTACAAATAGCGTTCCTTGTCAATAAAGTTTATTGACAAAAGAAACTAAGACCAGTTCCTCGGTAGGAAACCAGGATCAAGGGGAAGTTTAAATCAGAAACTAAGACCAGTTCCTTGGTAGGAAACCAGGATCGAGGGGAAGTTTACATCAACTGAGACCAGTTCCTTGGTAGGAAACCAGGATCGAGGGGAAGTTTACATCAACTAAGACCAGTTCCTTGGTAGGAAACCAGGATCGAGGGGAAGTTTAAATCAGAAACTAAGACCAGTTCCTTGGCTGAAGACCAGGATCGAGGGGAAGTTTTACCTTTTCTAAGCATCATTGCTTAGCAAAATAAGATGAATGTGTAGGCTACCATTCATAACCACCGTCAAAATTTTGGATATTCCGATATTTAATCCTCTTGCACCCTGAATGCCCGAATACCTTCGCCATTCACACCTTCGTGTCCAAGAAGATTAAATAGGGGCATCTGTCATACCCCAAATTTTGACCACTAAGATTCCCATCATTGTACAAATCATCACCACAATATGGATGTACCTTTGTGCCTCATCAAGTGCCTCAAGGGTTGTTAAGCAGTCACTGCAATCAAAATTAGGGTTTCAAGCCCTCTCTGAGCTCTTAGACAAAGGATCAATCAAGGAATGACTTGATCTTCAACTTGTCTAAACTCTCAGACATCCTCAGTGGATCAAGAGGACTCACACTTCAAGGATTAAGCACAAGGCTGCTCCCTTTCAAGTGGATCAAGCTTCAAGATCGACAGTGTCACCAAATTAGGGTTTTGGTCGACCAGGGCCTCCAGTTGGAAATTTTCCTCTGGGCATGAGCCAATACTTCAAAGTATATCCTAAAATACTCCATAGAACCTCATGTACCCAATCATCAAGTCAATTTTTCCTCAGGGGATGCATACATCAAAAATCAGGAATTAGAGTTTCTTGACCTAATTCACCCCTAACTTGACTTTTGGGACAAATCATGAGCCAAGACCTCAAGAGAGGGTTTGAGAGACTCTAATGAACTATATTGATCCATTTGGAACAATGGATTAATCCAAGAAGTGTGAGCAACAAGTCTCAATTTCATCTGCACCACAATTAGGGTTTTGCGGGAAAAGTCAACTGTAACTTTGACTTTTGACCAGAACATGCTCCCAAACCCTAAGACATGATTCAATATACCCTATGACACCCATGGAAGATGTCCATCAAGTTTGATTTAGGTCAAGGACATGATTTCCTGAAGAATTGCACAGTTTGGAATTCATCTGCTAAAAAGTCAACTGTGCACAAAAGTCAACTTTGACTTTTTGAGATTTTTCACTAAAATGGATTTTTAACCCTAAAATGATGTTAATGTATGATTTGAATCATCATTCATCAAGAAAAATCAAGAAAAGTGGGATAACTTGTAAAAGGGGTAACCATAAAACTTAGAAATTTTTCTAAGTCATGAAAAAGTGCCACTAATGCACCAACTTTGGAGGACCATAACTCCTAAACCACAAGGCCATTGTGCCCCATTCAAAGCTTGATTTGAAGATCTCATTACCCTCTACAAAAACTTCATACTGACCTATGTCCAAATTCCTCATGGATTTTGAGTTATGGAGTGATCAAAATCAAGAAAAGACACTTTGTTCCAACACTTAGTGAAAATTTCACTAAGTCAGATTTTACCTCACTTTTTGCCAAATGTAGGGGGATTTTTCACTTGGATTCAAAAGAGATCAAAACCAAACATGTTCAAACAGTTGTTGTATCATGTAAGGGCTTTCCAAAATGGCCAAGAACATTACCAAATTCAACTTACACCATGAGATATGACATTCGCAAGTTGCCTTGCTGAAATCTGTCAAGGCAAGGCAGAATTTGCAATTTTGCTCGATTTGCCAAAATCAGCCAAATTCAAATGCTCCTATCCACTTGGACACATCTGAGGATTGAATCTAAAGGGGACAATCGCTGAGCCAAGCCCCCAAAGTCCTTGGAACAAGAAATAGCATGTTGAACCTAGAATGGCCAAAATAGGGACAAGACTCCAAATTTAGGATTGGATCATTCAATGGAAGCATCAAGGTGGCATGGACTGAGCCATTCTCATCTGAATTCAGTCCAGACTTATCCAAGACCAAGGGAACCAAAGCTCTATGCCCTAACCTCTAGTCAATGGCTAGAGGAGACTTGGATTTTCATTTGCCAACATTGGCCAAACCTACTCAGCAGTTGCCATTCACTATTCCTTGCAAAACAAACTTGCTCTACTATAAATAGAGCTCAATTGTGTTCAGTTTAAGTACACTAAAGGCCTACAACACTTGCCTTTCTCAAAATCTCTTTCTCTTGGCAAAAATGCCTTTCTTAGCAAGGTAACTATCGGGTTTTGAGCTGGAGGGCAATTCCACTCAAACCAATCACACACACACACCTCATATACACCACATATGAGTTGATCAAACACTTAAACAACAACTGGAACACTGATTTCTCAGAATCACTAGTCAATTGCTCAAGGTTTTAACCAAGGTGCAGTTGAGATGCCATGAAGTGATCCAGCCAATT
This sequence comes from Lathyrus tuberosus, assembly GCA_022829125.1. NCBI lineage: Eukaryota > Viridiplantae > Streptophyta > Magnoliopsida > Fabales > Fabaceae > Lathyrus > Lathyrus tuberosus. The sequence continues at coordinate 12,300,550 of JALAZF010000044.1, read as the reverse complement.
TCCATCAAGTCTAAGCATTCAAACACACTCCATAGCACCTAGGGAAGTTGTTCAGATCATCACAACACAACTGTAACACCTCCTACACAAATCACGATCACCAGCTGCAAGTGGTAAGCATGAGCTCTTCTAACTCTATAATCCATGCAATTTTTGCTGCACAATAATTTGGCCATATGTTCATAATCATGCATGGAATGTTTTCCCTCAATTAATTGCATTGTTTGAATCGTGTATCAAAAATCCTAGCCTTCATGCAGAAATTAGGGTTCTTGAGGTTTCTTCGTGATTTCATGTTTTATGTTTAATTTAAATGAAATTAAATGCTATAGACATGATCGTGAGGTTGAAACGAGTTGATTGGTATGTGGATTGCATGATATGATTACGTATTCAGTGAGATTGGATGGAAAACGCAAATCTGGGAAACTCAGAACACGCGCGTGTTCTTGGTGTCTTCTTGGCGCCATTTTCAGAAATTTGAATATTTGAATTTTGTGATTTTGTTTAATTGATTCAAAAATTAATTTCTCTCTGAGTTTTAATGATTTTGAGTTGATTCTTTTTTTAATAATTCACAAAAATATTGAAATATTTGATTTTCCCAAAAAATCCCAAAAATAGTATTTATTTTATATAATTGATATTTTTGCAAAGAATTAATGTTTTAATTGTTTTTAACATTTGAAATATTTTTTCCATCTTGATTTTGCAACTTTTAATGCTTTCTAATTATTTTGGAGGTCAATACTTAATTTTTGAAGCATTAATCCAAAGTCATAATTTGTTTCCCACATGTTAAACAATTTTGACCATTTTAATTGAATTTTTATTCAATTAAAACACATTTTGAAAACAAATTAGGGTTTTTGATTAATTCAACCGTCACAAATCATTTTCAAACTTTTTGGGCCTCTTGAGAGAGTGTAAGACCCACCCCCCTTGTACAAAAACTTTTTGGGCCTCATCTATTGTATAAGTCCCTCTGTACAAATAAACGGTACGACCGTCGTCCGTTTAAACCATCTGGGCCTCTCCTCAAGCTATAAGACCCATTCAAAACTTTTGGGCCTCTATTAGAGTGTAAGACCCAATCCCCCTTTTAACCAAACCATTTTGGGCCTCACTTATTGTATAAGTCCCTTTGCGTTAAAAGAAACCTCTGCGCGATCGCCATTTTAAACGAAAAATCATCTGGGCCTACCCTCGTGTTATAAACCCCACTCTTTTTCTTTAAAACTTTTTGGGCCTCTTGAGAGAGTGTAAGACCCATCCCTTTGTACAGAAAACCTTTTTGGGCCACAGTCACTTGTATAAGACCCTCTGTACAAATTCAACAGTGCAATCACTGGTAAAACCCAGTTGTAAGCCCCAAATCTTTCTTTTTCAAAGCACTTTCTCCTTTGATTTTGAATATACTGTTGTTTTCAATCTTTCTTTGTTGAACAACTAACCAAACAACATGGAAGCTCTACAACTGAGTAAGTGTTTATACGCTTTCATTTACTACTTTCATATACATATAACTGTATTGTGGGGCTGTTTCGTTGTAAGCTTCCTTTCATAAACTCATATCAACTAGGTAATAATAGTATAGATATTTAGAGTTTCCCCGGCAACTACGTCTAGAACTAGGAAAAGTCGTTTCGTTTATTCGTAGAAATAAATAGCTAGATCCCCAATAGGATCACCAGATACAGTCTTCTCTTCGGCTGTCCTCATTAGGAATTGTCAAGAAACTCTACTCCCAAAGATGAATGTATTCTCCGTGAATGGCATCTTTGAGTTTCTTCCAAATTCTCGAACTTTCCTGACTTGATCTATTCCTTGTGAATAGCTTGCCTTGAATTTCTCGGGGTTTGGGGACCCACGGGCTTCTTAAAAGCATCGGCCTCCTCTTGGGCATTGTACAAGGACCCACAGGCTTCCTAAAAGCATCCCCGCCTCCTCTTGGGCGTTGTACAAGGACCGTCAGCTTCTTAGAAGTATTCACAACCTCCTCTTAGGCTTCGTATAAGGATCTCTTCCTCCGGGAATGTTAGCCTCCTCTTGGGCTTAATACAAGGAACCGTCATGCTTCTTAAAAGTTTCCAGCCTCCTCTTGGGCTTCGTACAAATTGTCCCGACGACCTCCTAGAGGTATAGGAACAGAACTTAGTCATCTTCATAAAACAGTCCTTTCGAAGAGTCTACTACTGTTTCTCAAAGCATAGTACAAAAGATAAAACTCTAGACATGGACAGTCTAATATCCTTGAGTCTCAAAGACATTCTCAAGTGACCCTTTTGTTAGATAGAAAGAAACCCGTACACTCGGACAGTCTCAATACCCTTCGGATTTCCCCGTTTCCTTAAAAAATAGGGAACAATCCCAATCCTCAGATCAAATCCATGAGTACAATGTTACTCATATAAGAACTGATTTTCTCTTTCAAAATCAGTATACTGGACCTGTCACTTAACTGAGATAGCAAACCTTTTAGCCTCTCTCTCAGGCTTTGTATGAGACACACAAGAGACTCCCTCGTTGAGTCAATCACCCTTTCACCTCCATCTCGGGCTTTATACGAGATAAAAAAACGGTTCTTATTGAGCCAAACAAAACTTTCGCCTTCATCTCGGGCTTCGTACGAGATACAAAATCACTCTCTTGTTGAGTATAAAAGATTCTCTTGTTGAGTCACCATCTTTAGCCTCCATCTCGGGCTTCGTACGAGATACAAAAACACTCTCTTGTTGAGTATAAAAATTTTTCCTGTTGAGTCAACCCTTTTAGCCTCTCTCTCAGGCTTTGTACGAGACACATATTAGCCTCCTCTTAGGCTTTGTATAAGAAAACCACTGGTTAATCCAATTAACCTTTTAGCATCAAAGTTGTGCCTCGTTCACAGTACACAAACATCAACAACTCCTTCCCTTTCATCTAATTGCTGTAAGCGGCAAGCCTCTGGATCATCTATATCCATGCCACTGTCCCTCTTTTAGCATGAGAAATTCCTAAGGAAAGATAGCATTGCTCTACACTGAGTTAAAGTCTTCTCCTTCAGGTTAAAAAACCCCTTCTTAGGAAATTATGGCATTGGTAGGATTCACACATCCCGGTTAAAGTAATTCTCCTTTACAAATAGACAAACACCTCTTTAGAGATGACAAATTCTCTCTAAAGTCAACACCTTTTCAGCTTCACATCTTGGGCTTTGAACAAGATATAAATAGACTTTTTAGCTTCACATATTGGGCTTTGAACAAGATATAAATAGACCTTTTCAGCTTCACATCTTGGGCTTTGAACAAGATACAAACAACATTTCGCTTCACGTCTTGGGCTTTGAACAAGACACCAAAACCCATTTCCTCCCATAGAATAGGAGGAACTACGAACGCTCTGATTTCCCTGTTTCGGTAAACGAGAATACATAGGCATAAGATCGAAAGAAAAGATCTTAGCGAGCACACTAAACAAAAACCCAAAATCCCATACTTTCATATATCAATAAAAAAACGTCCGTCCTAACATCTCAAAACACCCCTTTGGACAAAATAACCTAAGAGAGGCCCCGAATCTTTGTAGCATATGTAAACCAACAGTTTTGACTGTTTAACCTCAGTATGCAAGCAGGGTTGGTTAGAGACATCTATTTCCCTTCCTTCATCAGCTTCAATAGGATAAAAAATGAATCGAGCTGTAGTACTAGAGCGATCGTGCTTCGCAACCACATCCAAAAATCACTCGCTACAGAGCCGTTCCCGGTACCAGGTCAATAGAAAATTCCACTTCCCTCTCTGGAGGAAGAGAAGTGACATCTTCGGGGAAAACTTCTGAAAACTCACAAACTACAGGAATGTTCGAAACTTGAAGGACGCTACTCCCTTCCTTAGTGAGAACCAAAAGAACAGATTTCTCTTCTTCGAACAAGAAATTTATCATTCTAACCGTACCTTCTAGAATAGTTGTTAAAACATCTTTCGGGGTAGCATCAATAGATGGAATGATGATGAGCTTTTCTTCACACCCGATAAACACCGAATTAGCAGAAAGCCAATCCATTCCCAAAACGACATCAACTTTCTTAAGCGGTAGGCAAATAAGATCAATCTGAAAAACTCTACCGTCCACCGACAAAACACAGTTTTCACACATCAATGGTGTCTCAATCATTTCGTCCATGGCGGTAGTGACCACCATAGGAGGAGACAAAGGAACGGACCGTAACCCAAGTCGCTTCATACATTGCATCGATACAAAAGAGTGTGTAGCTCCACAATCAAACAAAACAAAACAAGGAAATCCATTAATGAAGCACGTACCGACAATTAAAGAGTTATCACTTTTCTTCTTCCTTGCATCTAAGGTATAAACCCTTCCTTGTGTTTGAGTCCTATTCTGAGGATAATCTCTCTTCAGATGACCCATCTTCTGACATTGGTAACACACCAGAGGTGTACTCGCCCTTGAATCTTGAACTTGCTTTCCTTTGAAGGCTTGTTGCCTAGGCCTGAATTGTTGGTTGGATCTTCCGCGATCCCCTTGATTTGCCCTACTCGTAACACCTTCCGCTTGGACTTTCTTCAAACTATGTTCAGCTACATAGCATTGTCTTAAAACTTCGGCATAACTAGTGAACTCCCTCTGAGATACACTATGGGATATTTCAGCTCTAAGTCCAAAAATAAATTGGTCCACCTTCCACCTCTCATCTGGAGCATACATAGCCTGCCTAGAATAAGCAGCCATGTCTTCAAACTTTTCAGCATAATTGGCCACAGTCATACTACCTTGTCTTAGTTGTTGAAAATCAAACTCTTTCTGAGTTCTAAAAGGGCTCGGAAAATACGTCTCCATGAAAACAACCTTGAACTGCTCCCAAACCTTTGGCACCTCCTGGATAACCATTAAAGCCGAGGCACTCTACCACCATCTCATAGCGGGACCCTTCAATGAGTGAGAGGCGAACAACACTTCATTCTCCTCGCTGCACTGGACTATCAAGAAAATCCTCTCCATACCAGAAATCCATTCGTGAGCCTTCACAGGATCTAATCCACCATGAAATTCTGGGGGATTCATGCGGATAAAATCCCAGAATTTCCCACCTTCAGCTTCTGGAGCAACTACCGTAGGATGGAAACCTCCATTCATTTGTTGCACCATTTGCTGCATGAATAGATTATGTTGCTGCTGCATCTGTTGCATAAACTGATACAGAGGAGCATTGCCATCGCCGCCCGGCAGATTCGTCCCTTGAGGAGTGGTGCGGGGTCTACCACGAGTGTTTCTACGTCCATCAACCATGTTCCTAAAGGTCATACAAATAGGATTAAGTTGATCAGGCTCAATGCCATAAATATAACACTTAAGACCAACGGCGACACAACGTATATGAAACGGAAAGAAATACTTATACTATTTCATGGCTAGGTCGAGGATATGACCTGCTTTGATACAAACTATAACACCCATACATAAAACTCATACATCAAAGCATAAATATTATATATAGATCCAAGTGTTTGGTACTGAAACGCAAAAGCTCCTAGTTAACACATTGTATACAATTAAATGCCCTAAAGTACAAGTACAAAAACCTAAGGCACATCATACACAAGATGTTCAAAAGATCAAAACTAAGAACTAGATCAGCAATGATCTCAAAATAAACTCCGCTACAGAAGCTAGCCAGCAACATGAAAGGAAAGATCACACGACCTTATCCTTACCCTTCTCGGAACCTGAAGCACCTGAAATACATCAACAACGTGGGGTGAGATACATCAAATCTCAGTGAGTTCCCTATCTTATGGATTCTCTCGGATTATCAAGGTTCTAACGATCCTATCTCAAGTCCGGGGAAAAGGGAAAGGACTCTTGAGTTCACACTTTATAATTCTCACACTATAGGGAAACATGCCATGAGTTCATCAACTCAAAAGTATCACTAATCGATAACCACACCAAGGCATCCCCTTTTCCCATCCGCTTCTACGTCTAGAAGTCGACCCGAGTCATGAATCCTTGTAACCTACTTGACATACGAATGGATTCGGGTTCTACGGGCCATTAACCGTTATGAACAGTCACTTCACACGGGCCATTAACCGTCACAAGCATACGCTCCATGGGCGCCATTCGTACAGCACGGGGAATCAAACCTGCCAAGTAGTTGTGCATCCATTTCATAGGAGTCCGAGACTCATGAAACTACACTCAAGATAAACCGGTTACGATTACGTAATCACACACACAAAACATGATTGTATTCGACAATCACTAGGCTATCATGCCTCAAGGCCTCTCTTGCCTTTCAAACTACAAAGGTTAACCAACATGTTCCATACTAGTGTCTCCAAGCCTTCTAAATTCTCCTATAGTTCATAAGGGGGTTTTTCCTCACTCTTTCTATTTCTTTTTCCATATTAACATGCATATTCAAATACAGTCATGCTAAACAATAATAGGATAGGCAAGACATGTCATAATTGCATAGCAGAATAATATATAACAATTAAAACATAACTATATCACTTTTGGAACTTTCTCGATTATTTAATCGGTCGGTAAAATCGGCATATTCCATCTCCATTGCATAGAATATTTCCTCGGCTTTACATCGATATAAAGAATGATCGAATCCGATAAACGAGTCGAAAGTATTGAATTTTCTCGCTAAAGGAATAAAATTTCAAGTCCCAGGTCGCGCTGAGCGCGGTTTTCTCTGACTCGAGGGGTTGCAGAATTTCTTGACCGCGCTGAGCGAGCTTCTGAGCGCGCTCTGCGATTTCCAGAAAAATGCTTCAGCAAAAACAGAAATTCCTCACACATCCAAACCTCTTCTCAACCATAATTTACAACCAACAGAGGTGCTACAACCTAGTTCTAGCAAGGTTTGATCAACAACATTCAATAAAACACATATTTCTCAAGAACACAAGGTGTTACAAAACCTAACATTTCCAATCAACCCAAAACATCAAAACAATCAACAATTCATGTTTCTATAAGCACGTTGAGCATTAATTTCGATTTATATCAATTTCCAACCATTAAAACATTGTTTTCAACATTCTAACCTAATAACTCATATTATCCAAAAACTCTAAAATGAGGTTTCTAACTAGAACCCACCTTGAGATGAGCAAGATGGAGATGATGAGAAGATTGGGTGAAGATTTGATGAATGGATGATGATGATTCTTGAAGTTCTTGAACTTTTCTTCTTCTCCTCTTTTCTCCTTCTTTTCCTTTTCTTTCCTTCTTTCTTCTTTCTTTCTTACTATCTTTTTCTTTTTATGTTTGGAAAGTGGAAGGAAATAATAAGTAGTAAGCTTAGTATTAGAAATAATACTACTAAATGTCCAAAAAGTCTCTTAAGTCCAAATTAATAAAATACCTCAGAGTCAGATAATATTAATTGGATTTATTCTAAGTCCCTCAGTTGCTCTAATTATTTTATCAAATAATTGCTCAGAGTACACTGGGCTCAGTCGATCACAATAAAATATTATCCGGAGTAATAAAATACGGGGTATTACATCCTCCCCCCCTTAAATAGAAATTCGCCCTCGAATTTAAAGATTACCTGAACAGATGAGGGTAAGCATCTCACATTTCCGATTCAAGTTCCCAAGTTGCATCACCCGGATGCGTTACATCCCACTGCACCTTAATGAGAGAAATATTTGTGTTCCTTAATACTTTCTATTCTCTTCCCACAATGCGGCTCAGTTGAGGTTCAAACGTTAAGTCTGCTTCTATTTCAATAGTATCCGGTAGAATCGGTTGAAGAGGATCTGGAACAAACCTCCGAAGTTGGGATACATGGAAAACATCGTGCATTTCCGACAGAGAAGGTGTAATACCCCGTATTATTTAAATGCTCAATTGGATATCAGATGAGATCAGATGAGCATCTATGTGCTCTACCTTTGGTATATTGGATTAATGGGATCCTCTAAGTACTTTAACTATGGACATTTGGGATCAATAGAGCAACTAATGAATACTGAAGAGATCAATTTATTATTAGTTCAAGAGAGACTTTTATGGTAACTTTAATAATTGATCAACTGGTTGAGATGACAAAATATCAATTGGAGATATTTTACTCTATTGGATTATATTATATAATATTGGTTTATATATATATATATATATATATATTTGGAAAGAGAAAAGAAAAAGAAGAAAGATAGTAAGAAGAAGAAGAAGAGAAGGAAGAGAAGGAAGAAGAGAAAGAGAAAGAAAGTTTGGATCATCGTCAATTCATCATCTTCTTCAAACTCCTCTTCGATTATCAGGTGGGTTCTAGATAGAAACTTAAGTTTTAGAGTTAGAAAGGATTTTAGCTTAAGTTAGGTTTATGAGAAATTGATTAATTTGGTAATCGATGGGATTTAACGGTTAAAATGTGTTAAAAACTGAGTAGTATAAGCTATAGGAGTGTAGAATCATCTGTTTTTGATTGTTGGATGTGTGGGTGTGTTTTGGTTTGGTTTTGGACCCAAGGGAATGCAGATGTACGCAACAGAATTTCTGCAATTTCCCAGATTCGCACTGCAAATTCCCCAGCGAAGGGGAAATCGTGCGCTCGCGGGATGTTCGCACGGCGAAGGTTGGGGCGAGCATTCTCCAGTGGTTCGCACTTCAAACGTTGCCTTATTTTTGCTACTGACTTGGTTCACCAGCTGTTCGCACTGCGAATGGTGCAGCGAACAAGTGTTGGCTAGGCGTTCGCTGGACGCTTCGCACTGCGAATGAAGTAGCGAGCATTCGTTGGCTTCTTCGCAATGCGAACATGGCAGAGCATCCAACTTGTTTCTTTCATAACTTTTGATCCATAACTCGGATCGGGACGTTCTTGGTGTCATTAGAAAGCTATGACGACCCTCTATCTGATAAAAAGTGGAAATCGTGGGTATGATGTGGGATATTTTATTTAGTGGAAAATGAAGGAAAGTAATGTTTTGCGAAATGTTAGAATTGACATCTTTTGGATTGTAAATCCGATCGAGGCATATTTATAGCCGATGTAAAGCTGTGGAAATATCCTACAGGATGAAAGTGAGAAATATCTGTTTATTGCCCGATTAAATGAATCGGAGGGAACTGTGAATTAGTGTGATTTGTGATATGTTGAATTATGTGTTTTCGTTATACGATTGATGATTATTTGCCTATGCTCTTATTGTTAAACATGTTTGAATATGTATGCATGTTAAAATACGAAATAGGTAGAGTGAGGAATATTACCGTAAACAATTTACGGATAGTGTGGAATGACATAGTGACAACGCTCATGCATGAGAGGCCGAGGCGTGTGTCTAGTAATCATAACCAGATTATCTTACGGTGTAGTTTCATGAGACTCGAGCACCTCCTCTGAAACCTATGCACAATTACTTGGTAGGTTTGATTCCCTACGTGTAGTACGACTGGAGGAGCCTATGCATTGGGTAGAGACTTGTGATGGTTAACAGGCCATGAGAAGTGACGGTTCACGGTTAACAGGCCGATGATCCCGAATCCAATTTATATGCCAAGTAAATACAAGGATCCATGACTCGGATTGTCTTCTAGACGTAAAAGCGGACGGGAACAGGGGATGCCTTGGTACGGTTATTGATTAGCGAGATTCTTGAGTTAACAGGCTCAGGACATATTTCCATTCGTAAGGATTCTTGAGTTAACAGGCTCAGGACTTACTTTGGTACTAGTGTGAGTTAACAGGCTCACGAGTGTGAATCCATATATGGCGTGTGTGTACTCTAAGTCTTTTCCATTCCCTTTTGACTTGAGTTAGGTTGTTAGAACCCTGTAAAGCCGAGAGGACTGTAGGATAGGGAACTCACTGAGATTTGATGTATCTCACCCCACTATAGTTGCTATATTTCAGGTGCAGGTTGGTTACAAGTGGAGCAATGCAGAGATGTTTCAAGAGAAGCTTAGTTAAGCTTTTTCCGTTGTGTATTATCTGTTGTATACAATAGAGGATATTGTATATTCTTAGATTTTATTTTCTTTGGCTAGTTTCCATGACTTGTGCCATGGGTTGTATTTATGTTTTAGAAATGGACAAGTATGTGAACTATGCCATTAGGCGCTTTTGATATGTCAGTACCAAATAAAATGCTTGTATTGTATTATGCTAGATATATATTATACAGGGCATTACAGTTGGTATCAGAGCAGGTCGTGTCCTCGACCTAGCCTTGAAACATCATAAGTAAATCTATTCCTGCCTCTTAAGTGTGTTTTGCCATCATAAAACTTAATATCATACTATGTAGTGTTGGGACTGATCAACCTAATACTATGTATGTGATAGGTAGAATTATGATTGAGCGACCACGAGGACTCCGAAGTGTTGTCGTAACTTGTGTTGTGAGGGAAGGCTCAAGCCAAGAGTTAGTAGTGAGGAGTTTTGGTCAGCTCGGTCGAGATCTTAGTAGAAGTTGTGCTTTGGGTAGCATGGAATGGAATAGTGGTGAGCTGTTCGGGAAATCCTTTGGAATTGATGGAGTCCAAAAGTTAGGGATCTCTATTGGACGATTGGATAAGGTATCAAGGAATGTGTAAAATCGGTAGTGGAGCTGGATTGACCACTAGTATGGATAAGGATTTCCAGTAATCTCATTCCGTGAAAAAGAAAGGTTGTTTTGCGGAACACGAGGATGTGTTACATGCTTCAAATGAACCCAGGGTGCGCCAAACGAGGATTAGGAGATGAATTGTGTATCTTCAGTTAGGAAGAGAGATTAAGTTCGAGATGATACATCAGGATTTCTATTTTCAATAAGAGACCAAATTGGAATCTACCTTTTGTCGGACTAAGAACGTTGTTGTCTTATTTCTCCCAAGGAGTTCAAGTGAGAGAATAAGGTGGTTTGCTTGTTATGAGATGTCCATCGCTTTTGTGGTACCGTGTAACGTTTGTGTACTGGGTTTTGCTTATGGACGAATTAAGTTTGAGTTGTGGCTTAAACCTTGGAATGTCGTCATCGTTGGCTTCATCTAGTGTAATTGTATGAGTGGAGAATGAACTATTCCGTTTAAGTTTTGTCATGTGACCGTGTCGGAATTTGGAAATTTTTCCTTGTCACTGGATGGGAGTGTGTCGTCTGCATGTTTTGATTTTGTTGATTTTACCTGGAGTTGATCCTAGTTAGTGAATGTTATACAAGTTAAGAAGCCATGGGTTATGAACGATGTTTCCAGTAGGATGAATTGGAGTAATAGTTTGAGTAGGGATGGCTTTGAATTAAGAAGAAACTGGTTTTTGTTTCGGCAGCAGTGTTACCCGACTAACGCAAGGTGGTTAACCTATTAAAACGTGCATGGAAGGTGTTACGTGGGATTTGGAGAAGTTAACCGATTAGCTCAGATGGTTAATCGATGAACGTATGGGTAAGATATGGAATCTCTTGAGGACCATCATCTGTGTTTTGTTACCTTATGTTGCTCCGAGGGGAAAGTATTGTGTGAATGGAAAACGGGATGGTAAGTAAATGAAAGGTGGATTGCGGTTTGGAAATCGGAACTTGTGGAAGGGTGTTACTTAGTCGATCATCTGTTTAGATGACAAAGGAATTTGACTTCGAGGAAGTAATCTTATGAACTGGGTTGAGTATGAGAAAGTCTTAGGTGCCTTGTTATTATTACTGTTGAGAACTTTAAGGACGAAGTTGGAAAATACTCACGAAGTATTGATCTTGCAAGGAATGTACTTCGAGGTGTAATTATGGTTTAGGTAAGGTATAATAGTTGGTCCGAGTTAGTAATTGGTAACTTCCGTGAGTTCATGGTATTGAATTTAGACTCCGTGAAAGTGGTACCAGTTGTGTTTGACCTAGAGAAGGAATTTGAAAGTTATCTTTCCAAGTACGAGTAAGAATTGGACGTTCCGAAGTTAAGCATGTAACTTGGAATTGGTTGTGGAACGGAACGAATGAGAAATGTGGATTCAATTGAGAAGCGTGGCATGTCCTTTGGGGTGTGTGTACGTGTAGAGTGTTGTATGAGGATTGGTGAGTAGTATGGAAACTCACAATTTCGCTTTGAATGGTTTAAGTTTGGATAAGTGGTGACTCGCATCTGATTGAAGCCTCGGGATGGTGTTATGTAATATTAGTTGAGAACTTGTACCAACAACAAACCTTGAGTGAGTCGAACCCCCGTAAGAAGAATCAATTTGGAATGTGGTAACCAGAGCCGGAGGTTGTTAAACTGTTTTGGATATATTATTTCGAGTTTAGAATGGATTCGGAGTTGGGAATGTTATGGTTGTAGCAGTGTAACTCTTGCGTCTCTATGATTTGGAGAGTGTTGGACCGATGATATAATATTGTGTGTTGGCAAAGAAATTGTTCTACCTTTGGACGTCAGTAAGTTTGGGTACCGTTGGTTAGTGAGGACCCTAATGGATAAGTGTATTCCTCAGCAGACTATTAGCTAATAGGTAGTGCGTAAGAATTCGTGGTGTTCCACTGTTAGAATTGGAGTTGCGCAGTGGAAGGTGACAAATGTAAGGGGCTCAGTCGGATTTATAAGAATCAGAGGAGAATTTGATTGTAAGATTGGAAATAAGAAGATTTTGTTCGAAGTGTGTTACCTTTTGGTGTGATACGAAAGGAAGGAAATATTGGATTTAGTGAGCACAATGTACAGCGTCAGACCAGATGGAACTGGTAAAGAAGTCGTTTAAATAATAATGAAGTGGTTTTGGACATTGAAAGTTGACCCATTATTGGAATAAGAGTATGACTAAGGAACCGAAGTTTGATAATTCATGAAAATAAGGATTTAGGTCTGTGAAGTTAATTTGGAATTGGAATACGTCAGAAATTTGAACGGAAAGTAAAGTTAAGTATGAATCTAAGACCAGGATACAATTGGTGGTTATTGCCGAATAGAGGAAATTCGGGGGCGAATTTCAATTTAAGGGGGGGGGGGGGAGAGTGTAATACCTCGTATTATTTTAATGCTCAATTGGATATCAGATGAGATCAGATGAGCATCTATGTGCTCTACCTTTGGTATATTGGATTAATGGGATCCTCTAAGTACTTTAAGTATTGACATTTGGGATCAATAGAGCAACTAATGAACACTGAAGAGATCAATTTATTATTAGTTCAAGAGAGACTTTTATGGTAACTTTAATAATTGATCAACTGGTTGAGATGACAAAATATCAATTGGAGATATTTTACTCTATTGGATTATATTATATAATATTGGTTTATATATATATATATATATATATATATATATATATATATATATATATATATATATATATTTGGAAAGAGAAAAGAAAAAGAAGAAAGATAGTAAGAAGAAGAAGAGAAGGAAGAGAAGGAAGAAGAGAAAGAGAAAGAAAGTTTGGATCATCATCAATTCATCATTTTCTTCAAACTCCTCTTCGATTATCAGGTGGGTTCTAGATAGAAACTTAAGTTTTAGAGTTAGAAAGGATTTTAGCTTAAGTTAGGTTTATGAGAAATTGATTAATTTGGTAATCGATGGGATTTAACGGTTAAAATGTGTTAAAAACTGAGTAGTATAAGCTAAAGGAGTGTAGAATCATCTGTTTTTGATTGTTGGATGTGTGGGTGTGTTTTGGTTTGGTTTTGGACCCAAGGGAATGGAGCTGTACGCAACAGAATTTCTTCAATTTCCCAGATTCGCACTGTGAATCCCCCAGCGAATGGGGAAATCGTGCGCTCGCGGGATGTTCGCACGGCGAAGGTTGGGGAGAGCATTCGTCAGTGGTTCGCACTGCGAACATTGCCTTGTTTTTGCTACTAACTTGGTTCGCCAGCTGTTCGCACTGCGAATGGTGCAGCGAACAAGTGTTGGCTAGGCGTTCGCTGGACGCTTCGCACTGCAAATGAAGTAGCGAGCATTCGCTGGCTTCATCGCAATGCAAACATGGCGGAGTATCCAACTTGTTTCTTTCATAACTTTTGATCCGTAACTCAGATCGGGACGTTCTTGGTGTCATTAGAAAGCTATGACGACCCTCTATCTGATAATGATGTGGGATATTTTATTTAGTGGAAAATGAAGGAAAGTAATGTTTTTCGAAATGTTAGAATTGACATCTTTTGGATCGTAAATCTGATCGAGGCATATTTATAGCCGATGTAAAGCTGTGGAAATATCCTACGGGATGAAAGTGAGAAATATCTGTTTATTGCCCGATTAAATGAATCGGAGGGAACCGTGAATTAGTGTGATTTGTGATGTGTTGAATTATGTGTTTTCGTTATACGATTGATGATTATTTGCCTATGCTCTTATTGTTAAACATGTTTGAATATGTATGCATGTTAAAATACGAAATAGGTAGAGTGAGGAATATTACCGTAAACAATTGACGGATAGTGTGGAATGACATAGTGACAACGCTCGTGCATGAGAGGCCGAGGCGTGTGTCTAGTAATCATAACCAGTTTATCTTACGGTGTAGTTTCATGAGACTCGAGCACCTCCTCTGAAACGTATGCACAATTACTTGGAAGGTTTGATTCCCTACGTGTAGTACGATTGGAGCCTATGCATTGGGTAGAGACTTGTGATGGTTAACCGGCCATGAGAAGTGATGGTTCACGGTTAACAGGCCGATGATCCCAAATCCAATTCGTATGCCAAGTAAATACAAGGATCCATGACTCGGATTGTCTTCTAGACGTAGAAGCGGACGGGAACAGGGGATGCCTTGGTACGGTATTGATTAGCGTGATTCTTGAGTTAACAGGCTCAGGACATATTTCCATTCGTAAGGATTCTTGAGTTAACAGGCTCAGGACTTACTTTGGTACTAGTGTGAGTTAACAGGCTCACGAGTGTGAATCCATATATGGCGTGTGTGTACTCTAAGTCTTATCCCTTCCCTTTTGACGTGAGTTAGGTTGTTAGAACCCTGTAAAGCCGAGAGGACTATAGGATAGGGAACTCACTGAGATTTGATGTATCTCACCCCACTATAGTTGCTATATTTCAGGTGCAGGTTGGTTATAAGTGGAGCAATGCAGAGATGTTTCAAGAGAAGCTTAGTTAAGCTTTTTTCGCTGTGTATTATCTGTTGTATACAATAGAGGATATTGTATATTCTTAGATTTTATTTTCTTTGGCTAGTTTCCATGACTTGTGCCATGGGTTGTATTTATGTTTTAGAAATGGACAAGTATGTGAACTATGCCATTAGGCGCTTTTGATATGTCAGTACCAAATAAAATGCTTGTATTGTATTATTCTAGATATATATTATACAGGGCATTACAGAAGGAGGTAAGGCCAACCTATACGCTAAAATAATAAAAATGTAAAACTATGACTAAAAAATAAAAAATAAATAAATAAAAGGAGAAAATTTGGAGGGAAGCAACTTAATAATGAAAAAAAAAACAAAAAATATTAGTGACCGAGATTCCGGTCTATGAATTTTTTTATGAATTAATTTATATAAAAACGATTATTTGAGAGATTTTTTGAGGTGGATTTGGTGGAGGTGAGATTTAGAAGGAATTTGTCTAAGAACAAAGTGTTTTGGAATTGGAGGTTTTGAGATGTAAGTGATGGTTTCGAGATATTGAAAAGGACCTATACATTTTTTGAGGTATGGAGGTCTAAACTGTGCTTCCAATTTAAGACTACTAGTATGGCATGGCACCGAACCTTTTTCAGACTACTTGTATTGTATGATTCTAGATAAATATTATACAGGGCATTACACTCCTTTTACTTTTTTTACTTTTCTGTCTTATCCCCTTTGCATTTGGCTGGTGAGCGCTGCATTTAATGTTCATGTCATATTATTTTCTTGTTTGAAATCTCATACTTGTACTTTACTATATCATTAGTTAGTGAGTTATAGAAACAATCTTTGTAGATAATGTAGTGCCATTTAAGGCAATCCAACTAGTGGTTGCTCAAATCAATTATTTGAATTAAAGTGAATAGTACAAGTGTAAAATTTATTATTTACATGTGAACAGAAATTTTAGTAAGAAAAAGTATATTGTACGGGGTGGGGTGTCTATTTTCGGTGTTCTTTTAGCTTGCATGTGATTTGAATTCAAAAGTTGTGAGGAAATAATGACATTAATGAGGTGTGACTCCATGTTAAAAAATTAATCCATCGGTGTTTATTGATTTTAATGATATACTTGTAATAGAGGTTACAACGTTATAGCAGTAGTTTATAAATTAAAGTTAATTTTAGTTTCACTTTTGCTTTTCTTCTTGCTAGTTGGTTTCTTCTTGCTAGTTGGTTTCTTCTTTTACTATTATGTTTGTAGCAAGTACGCTCGATTTCAAGATCAAATAATAATTGATTTTCAAGAATCTTTCCTTACATAAACTAATTTGATAGTCTAATCTTGTAGCAGGATAAAAATAAAGAGATATTTTCAAATATAAACAATTATATATAAATATGAATAGAAATATTTAACATAACAAAAAATGATCGCAATGCTTTCATTTTTTAAACATCCGTTCCTAGCAACAATGTCATTTGTCACTAATAAAAAATCTTCGTTTAGTGACTGGGTTAGAGACCGAAAAAGCCTAAAGTCGCTCACTAAAAAGTTTAGCGACCAATAACGCGACTACCAAATTTTAGTTGGAAAAGTGGTAGTCGCTAACCTTTAGAGACAAATTTAGTGACTGAAATTAGTGACCAATTTTAGCGACTGAAATTAGTGACCGATTTTAGTGATCATTTTCAGTTGTTTAAAAAACTTAAAATAAAATAAAAGTTTTGCGTCTAACAGGAATCGAACTAATGCACTTTCCTTTGTGAGGTTTTTAGGTGTCCATTTGGTTTTTGTTGTATAATTTATATTTGAAATGTATATATTATTAGTGAAGTAGAACTTTCAAATATTATTAAAAAATATTCTTACACTAATTGTGTAACGCCCCAGTTTTGGTCAGTTTCAGTTATTTTATTTATTTGAGTCTTTTTTGATTATTTTATTATTATTTTATTTTATTTCTGACTTTTATGTGATAATATGTTATTTTTCATCGTGAATATATTTTGTCGGGTTTTGGGAACGTTTGCGAGATATTTGGGTGTAGAGGTATTTTGGGCATTTTGTTTTATTTGGTTCAGTTAAGAAAAGAAATAGAAAGAAAAAGAGAGAAAAACATAGTAAGAGAAAAGAAGAGAAGAGAAGAGAAAAGAAGAAAAGAGAGAAAAACTTGAGAAAGAAGAAATCAAACAATCGACTTTTCTACGCGCTATTTAATCGGGTAAGGGTGCGAAACTCGATTATACTATGTTTGTGTATGATTATGTATGTGTTTGCTTGGATGTTTTCTTGTTTTCCATAGCTTGAGTTCTAGGTTGAAATTGAGATTTTTGTGAGAAATCGATGGTTTCACGGTTGGAAATCGGTGTAAACGTAGTAGAATACTTGTTATCATGATTGAGTTATGTTTTGATTGTTATATGACAGTTTGGAAATGTTTTGGGTGGTGAAAACATGATTTTTGGATGAACTGGTGTGCTGCTGGGTTTTTCTGAAAACGCAGGTTCGCACTGCGAATGGCTAGCGAGTGGGTAGCGAGCGTTCGCTGAGTGTTCGCACTGCGAATGGAGTAGCGAAGGACTCACTAGTTTCTGACTTGATTCACTGGGTGACTTGCAATGCGAATGGGGCAGCGAGCATTCGCTGAGAGGTTCGAACTGCGAACGATGGGAATTTTCTAGGATATTTTACTTTTGCCTTGGTTCGCTGGTACACTCGCACTACGAATGAAGTAGCGAAGGACTCGCTAGGAGCTTCGCACTGCGAATGGAGTAGCGAAGGACTCGCTAGGAGCTTCGCACTGCGAATGTAGCAGTTTTTCCCAATTTGTTTTCTTTGTAACTTTTGATCTGTGATTCGGTTTGAGGTGTGGTTTGATGCGTTAGAGAGCTTGTGAAATGTACTTTATTATGATGATGGTTTTGAGAATTGTTGGCTGATTAAATTATGCCAGAAATTAGACATGTGTTGTTTGGGTGTCGACTTTTACCGTGTAATTGGGTGAACTTGATGTGTATGTACAATCCGTTGTGGTATGGAAATTGTATGACTTGTGTACTGTTTGGTAATGGTAATTGTTAATATATTCATGATTATGGGTGTGTACATGTGTGCATATTAAATGTCATGAGTCATTGTATGCCAAGCATCATGATATGCATTGTTGTGACGTCCTGAGTGACGGTTTGGTTCCAGAGGGAATCTGCTATAACATCGTGCGCCTTAAACATAAGAGGACTTAAAGCGATTTGATATATCGTGTGCCTTAAAAATATAGAGGACCTAAAGCGATGGTTATAGACGATCGTGTGCCATGTGGGGACCTAAAGCGATCGGATTGTGTGCCCATGTGGGGACCTAAAGCAATCCATAAACGTCGTGTGCCCATGTGGGGACCTAAAGCGACGGGTGAACATCGTAGGCCCGACGGGGTGTTACTTAAGCGACCCTCAGTAACGAGTGATGGTTCCAATAGTTCCTGAGTGAACTGGTGATGAGACATGAAATGTTGGAGTCGGTACCGTATGGCATGTGCATAGAGTCGTTGTGTCGGTCTCTGTGCATTGCATAAATCATGGATTAATTGTGTGTGTTAAATGTGAATGTGATTATTGAGATGGAATGTGTGTAATTATGTTGATGATGAGTGCCTTGTGTATGATTGATGTGCATTGGTGATGAATACCTGATACTTGCACTGTGTTGTGTTATATTTGATTGTGGTACATTTGTGGTGAGAATATTCTACTTGTGCATTTCTGTGTTAATATATAATTGTATGCAACTGTATTATGATTGTTTTTCTCACCCCTCTGCTGTTTTATAATGCTCTATGAGGCATTGCAGATTAGAGTTGCTGGAGGTCTTTTTGTGAAGCTTTGCGTCTTCATTCTTTTGTCAGTCGGCTCTGTTATGTGACGCCGGGTAGTTAGGGTAACCGTTTGTGATTAGTTTGTATTACGTATATGTATCTTTTGAATTGTACATGTATGACTTGATGTATGACAAACTTTCATGATATATATATATATATATATATGAGATTTAGTTACAGATTTTCTGCTACTATTCTGTTTCTGATTTGTGGGTGTATTGCTACCTGAATTGTTGCATATCTGTATGAGCAGGTGTTGTATGTTGGTTTCAAATTGATGCGACCCCTCTGGTCTATGTCGTGCATGTTTTAATTATACTCTGATGAAATTTTGAAGTTTGTTTACCGCTTTAATAGCTTGGGGGTATAGATTGGGGACGTTACATTAAGTGGTATCAGAGCCAGTCCGTGTCAGTGTGTTTGTCCTTGTTGGTCTTTGTGGTTCGGTGAGCTGTTTGTTTAACCATAGTTGCTGTTATTGGAAATGAACAGAATATGGCTGGAAGGAACGACGCTGCTTTAGCTGCTGCGATGCAGGCTATGGCTCGGGCTGTGTAGGGTGCACCGAATGATGCTGGTAATGATGAGTTCCGGAAGAATAAACCACCTGTCTTCAAAGGAAGATATGATCCTGATGGTGCGCAGATTTGGTTGAAATAGATTGAAAGGATTTTTCGAGTGATGGATTGTGATGAGGATTAGAAGGTGAGACTAGGTACTCACATGTTGCTGGAAGAAGCTGACGATTGGTGGGTTCGTACTCGGCATGTGTTGGAAGCTGCGGAGGAGGAGGAAGAGATCACTTGGGAATTGCTTAGCCGGGAGTTTCTGAGGAAGTATTTTCCCGAAGACGTCAGAGGAAAGAAAGAGATAGAATTCTTGGAATTGAAACAAGGTAGTATGGCTGTGGTAGACTATACTGCTAAGTTTATTGAGCTAGTGCAGTTTTATCCTCATTATGCGGAGGCGACGGCGGAATTCTCTAAGTGTGTTAAGTTTGAAAGTGGGTTGCGTCCTGAGATTAAACAGGCTATTGGTTATCAGAGGATTCGAAGGTTTGCAGACTTGGTGGATTGTTACAGGATTTATCAGGAGGATAGTAAGGCTCGTTCTACTCACTATAAGAGTATGACCGACTGGAAAGGGAAGCAATAGGTTCGTGGTGGTCCTTATGTGGCACCGGCTGATAAAGGTAGGAAAAGGAGTGTTTTTGACCAAAGGTCAAGTGGGGGAGGAATGTCTAATTCTCCAAGGTGTTTTCGATGTGGTGAGTTGGGACACCATCAGTCCGAATATAGGAAGAATTTGGATAAGTGTTCTAATTGTGGAGGTGTAGGGCATGTTGTAGCTGATTGTAAAAGGAAGAATGTGGTGAAATGTTACAATTGTGGGGAACCTGGTCACATTAGCTCGAAGTGTCCTAATCCGAAGAAGGCTCCAGTTAGTGGGAAAGTCTTTGCGTTGTCAGGGACTCAGACTTCAAGTGCAGATCATCTGATTCGAGGTACTTACTTTATTAATAGTATGCCTTTAATTGCTATTATTGATACCGGAGCGACTCATTCGTTTATTTCGTCTGAGTGCGCGAAGCGTTTGAATCTTGTGTTGTCTTTGATGGATGGTGAGATGGTTATTGATACGCCAACAATGGGTTCAGTAACTACTTCTTTGGTTTGTTTGAGTTGTCCCTTGACTATTTATGGTAAGGATTTTGAAATGGATTTGGTGTGTTTGTCGTTGGAGGGTTTGGATGTGGTTTTGGGAATGAATTGGTTGCAATTCAATAGGGTTCGTATTGATTGTTACCATAAGCTAGTAAGGTTTCCTTCTCTTGGGGAAGACGAAGACTCGAGTTTCTTATCTACCAAAGAGTTGAAGAAACTTTTGGAGGAGGAAGCTCAGTTGTTCGGGTTGTTTGCATCTTTGACCGTGGTTAGTCAAGTGTCGCTAGATGTGTTTCCTGTTGTGTGTGAATTTCCTGAAGTGTTTCCTGAGGATATTTCAGATGTGCCGCCAGAGAGAGGTGGAGTTTTCTATAGATCTAGTTCCTGGTACTAGACCTGTGTCTATGGCACCTTATAGAATGTCGGCATCTGAGTTGGTTGAGCTAAAGAAGCAGTTGAATGAGTTGTTAGAGAAGAGGTTTGTGAGGCCAAGTGTTTCTCCTTGGGGTGCTCCAGTTTTGTTGGTGAAAAAGAAAGATGGAAGTATGCGATTGTGTATTGACTATCGTCAGTTGAATAAGGTGACGATTAAGAATTAGTATCCTCTTCCAAGGATTGATGATCTGATGGATCAACTGGTTGGTGCTTGTGTGTTTAGTAAGATTGATTTGAGATCAGGGTATCATCAGATAAGGGTGAAAGAGGAAGATATTCAGAAGACGGCTTTTAGGACACAATATGGTCATTATGAATATTCGGTGATGCCGTTCGGGGTTTCTAACGCGCCAGGTGTGTTTATGGAATACATGAATCGTATTTTTCATGAGCATTTGGATCGATTTTTTGTTGTGTTTATTGATGACATTTTGATTTATTCTAAGTCTCGGGAGGAGCATGCGGAGCATTTGCGTGTTGTTTTGCAGGTTTTGAAGGAAAGGAAACTTTTTGTAAAATTGTCCAAGTGTGAATTCTGGTTGTCGGAGGTGAGTTTTCTTGGACACGTGATTTCAGGTAATGGTATTTTTGTGGATCCATCTAAAGTAGAAGCAGTTCTACAATGGGAGGCTCCAAGATCTGTTACTGAAATTCGAAGGTTTTTGGGATTAGCTGGATATTATCGGAGGTTTATTGAAGGTTTTTCTAAGTTGGCACTTCCATTGACTCAGTTGACTTGTAAAGGGCAAGCATTCATTTGGGATATTCAGTGTGAGGAGAGTTTTAATGAGCTGAAAAGAAGATTGACGACAACTCCGATTTTGATTTTACCGGATCCTAATGAACCGTTTGTGGTTTATTGTGATGCGTCTTTGATTGGTCTAGGTGGTGTTCTGATGCAGGAAGGTAAGGTTGTGGCTTATGCTTCGAGGCAGTTGAGAGTGCATGAGAAGAATTATCCTACTCATGATCTTGAGTTAGCGGCTGTGGTTTTTGTGCTAAAGATTTGGAGGCATTATCTTTTTGGTGCGAGGTTTGAAGTCTTTAGTGATCATAAAACCTTGAAATATTTGTTTGATCAGAAGGAACTGAATATGAGGCAACGTAGATGGTTGGAATTCTTGAAGGACTACGACTTTGGCTTGAATTACCATCCTGGTAAAGCTAATGTGGTAGCTGATGCGTTGAGTCGGAAATCATTGCATATGTCGGCTTTAATGGTTAAGGAGTGGGAACTTTTGGAATCGTTTAGAGACTTGAGTTTGGTATGTGAAGTGACTTTGGATAGTGTGAGGCTGGGTATGTTGAAGGTTACTAACGATTTTCTGATGACGGTAAGTGAGAAACAGAAGTTGGATGTGAAATTTCTGGATTTGATGTTGGTTGGCGGAAAGGATGCGAGTAGTGATTTTCAAGTGGATATTAATGGTGTTTTGAGGTTCCGTGGGCGAATTTGTATTCCGGACGATTCGGATTTGAAACGGATGATTTTGGAGGAAGGACACCGGAGTAATTTGAGTATACATCTGGGAGCGAATAAGATGTACCAAGATTTGAAGAAGATTTTCTGGTGGTCTGGATTGAAAAGAGATGTGGCTCAGTTTGTGTATGCTTGTTTGACTTGTCAGAAATTGAAAGTCGGACATTTGAGGCCTAGTGGTTTGTTGCAACCGTTGGATATTCCGGAATAGAAATGGGATAGCATTTCGATGGATTTTGTAACGGGGCTACCGAACACTCAGAGAGGGCATAATGCTATTTGGGTGGTTGTTGATAGGCTGACTAAATCGGGTCATTTCATTCCGATTGACATCAGTTTTTCGTTGGAGCGGTTGGCTGAGATTTACATCAGTGTGATTGTGAAATTGCATGGTGTTCCGTTAAGTATTGTTTCTGATCAAGATCCAAGGTTTACATCGAGATTTTGGGAAAGTTTACAGATGGCTTTGGGTTCTAAATTGAGATTGAGTTCGGCTTATCATCCGCAGACGGATGGTCAGACGGAGAGGACGATTCAGTCGTTAGAGGATTTATTGAGAGCGTGTGTTTTGGAACAAGGTGGTACGTGGGATAGTTATCTTGCGTTGATTGAATTCACGTATAATAACAGTTTTCATTCTAGTATTGGTATGGCACCGTTTGAAGCGTTGTATGGACGAAGGTGTCGAACACCGTTGTGTTGGCACGAATCTGGTGAGAGAACGGTGGTAGGGCCGGAGTTGGTACAGTAGACTACGGAAAAAGTGAAGCTTATTCGAGAGAAAATGAAGGCTTCTCAGAGTAGGAAAAAGAGTTATCATGATCGGAGACGGAAAGATCTTGAGTTTCAAGAGGGCGATCATGTATTTTTGAGGGTTACGCCGGTAACGGGTGTTGGTTGTGCATTGAAATCGAAGAAACTTACTTCTCGGTATATTGGTCCTTACCAGATATCCGCGAGAGTGGGTGCGGTGGCTTATAGGTTGGAGTTGCCGCCGAATCTGTCGAATTTGCATGATGTGTTCCATGTTTCACAGTTACGGAAGTATGTTCCGGATCCGTCGCATGTGATTTCGATGGACGAGGTTGAGGTAAGGGAGAACCTTACTGTCGAGGCATTACCAGTTAGGATTTTGGATCGCGAAGTGAAGCGGTTGAGGGGCAAGGATATTGCACTGGTGAAGGTAGCGTGGGGAGGCGGTGCTGAGGGTAATTTGACTTGGGAGTTGGAGAGTCGGATGCGGGAGTCGTATCCAGAGTTGTTCGTCTCAGGTATATTTTCGAGGACGAAAATTTCTAAGTGGGGGAGAGTTGTAACGCCCCAGTTTTGGTCAGTTTCAGTTATTTTATTTATTTGAGTCATTTTTGATTATTTTATTATTATTTTATTTTATTTCTGACTTTTATGTGATAATATGTTATTTTTCATCATGAATATATTTTGTCGGGTTTTGGGAACGTTTGCGAGATATATTGGGTGTAAGGGTATTTTGGGCATTTTGATTTATTTGGTTAAGTTAAGAAAAGAAATAGAAAGAAAAAGAGAGAAAAACATAGTAAGAGAAAAGAAGAGAAGAGAAGAGAAAAGAAGAAAAGAGAGAAAAACTTGAGAAAGAAGAAATCAAACAATCGACTTTTCTACGCGCTATTTAATCGTGTAAGGGTGCGAAACTCGATTATACTATGTTTGTGTATGATTATGTATGTGTTTGCTTGGATGTTTTCTTGTTTTCCATAGCTTGAGTTCTAGGTTGAAATTGAGATTTTTGTGAGAAATCGATGGTTTCACGGTTGGAAATCGGTGTAAACGTAGTAGAATACTTGTTATCATGATTGAGTTATGTTTTGATTGTTATATGACAGTTTGGAAATGTTTTGGGTGGTGAAAACATGATTTTTGGATGAACTGGTGCGCTGCTGGGTTTTTCTGAAAACACAGGTTCGCACTGCGAATGGCTAGCGAGTGGGTAGCGAGCGTTCGCTGAGTGTTCGCACTGCGAATGGAGTAGCGAAGGACTCACTAGTTTCTGACTTGATTCGCTGGGTGACTCGCAATGCGAATGGGGCAGCGAGCATTCGCTGAGAGGTTTGCACTGCGAACGATGGGAATTTTCTAGGCTATTTTGCTTCTGCCTTAGTTCGCTGGTACAATCGCACTACGAATGGAGTAGCGAAGGACTCGTTAGGAGCTTCGCACTGCGAATGTAGCAGTTTTTCCCAATTTGTTTTCTTTGTAACTTTTGATCTGTGATTCGGTTTGAGGTGTGGTTTGATGCGTTAGAGAGCTTGTGAAATGTACTTTATTATGATGATGGTTTTGAGAATTGTTGGCCGATTAAATTATGCCGGAAATTAGACATGTGTTGTTTGGCTGTCGACTTTTGCCGTGTAATTGGGTGAACTTGATGTGTATGTATAATCTGTTGTGGTATGGAAATTGTATGACTTGTGTACTGTTTGGTAATGGTAACTGTTGATATATGCATGATTATGGGTGTGTATATGTGTGCATATTAAATGTCATGAGTCATTGTATGCCAAGCATCATGATATGCATTGTTGTGACGTCCTGAGTGACGGTTTGGTTCCAGAGGGAATCTGCTATAACATCGTGCGCCTTAAACATAAGAGGACTTAAAGGGATTTGATATACCGTGTGCCTTAAAAATATAGAGGACCTAAAGCGATGGTTATAGATGGTCGTGTGCCCATGTGGGGACCTAAATCGATCGGATTGTGTGCCCATGTGGGGACCTAAAATAATCCATAAACATCGTGTGCCCATGTGGGGACCTAAAGCGACGGGTGAACATCGTAGGCCCGACGGGGTGTTACTTGAGCGACCCTCAGTAACGAGCGATGGTTCCAATAGTTCCTGAGTGAACTGGTGATGAGACATGAAATGTTAGAGTCGGTACCGCATGGCATGTGCATAGAGTCGTTGTGTCGGTCTCTGTGCATTGCATAAATCATGGATTAATTGTGTGTGTTAATTGTGAATGTGATTATTGAGATGGAATGTGTGTAATTATGTTGATGATGAGTGCCTTGTGTATGATTGATGTGCATTGATGATGAGTGCCTTGTGTATGATTGATGTGCATTGGTGATGAGTGCCTTGTGTATGATTGATGTGCATGTGTGTGGTACATTTGTGGTGAGAATATTATAATTGTGCATTTCTGTGTTAATATATAATTATATGCAACTGTATTATGATTGTTTTTCTCACCCTTCTGTTGTTTTATAACGCTCTATGAGGCATTGCAGATTAGAGTTGCTGGAGGTCTTTTTGTGAAGCTTTGCGTCTTCATTCTTTTGTCGGTCGGCTCTGATATGTGACGCCGGGTAGTTAGGGTGGCCGTTTGTGATTAGTTTGTATTACGTATATGCATCTTTTGAATTGTACATGTATGACTTGATGTATGACAAACTTTCATGATATATATATATATATATATATATATATATATATATGAGATTCAGTTAAAGATTTTCCGCTACTATTCTGTTTCTGATTTGTGGGTGTATTGCTACCTGAGTTGTTGCATATCTGTATGAGCAGGTGTTGTATGTTGGTTTCAAATTGATGCGACCCCTCCGGTCTATGCTGTGCATGTTTTAATTATACTCTGATGAAATTTTGAAGTTTGTTTACCGCTTTAAAAGCTTGGGGGTATAGATTGGGGGCGCTACAAATTGTCATTAAATTTATATTTTATCTAAATTAATAAATTTGTATGAGTTAATTATTTATATAAATATATGTTTTATTTGTTAAAATAATAAAAATGTAAAATTATGACTAAAAAAAAATAATAAATGAAAGGAGAAAATTTGGAGGGAAGCAAATTAATAATGAAAAAAAAAAACAAAAAATATTAGTGACCGAGATTTCGGTCACTGAATTTTTTTATGAATTAATTTATATAAAAATGATTATTTGAGAGGTTTTTTGAGGTGGATTTGGTGGAGGTGAGATTTAGAAGGAATTTGTCTAAGAACAAAATGTTGTGGAATTGGAGGTTTTGAGATGTAAGTGATGGTTTCGAGATATTGAAAAGGACCTATACATTTTTTGAGGTATGGAGGTCTAAACTGTGCTTCCAATTTAAGACTACTAGTATGGCATGGCACCGAACCTTTTTCAGACTACTTGTATTGTATGATTCTAGATAAATATTATACAGGGCATTACACTCCTTTTACTTTTTTTTACTTTTCTGTCTTATCCCCTTTGCATTTGGCTTGGGAGCGCTGCATTTAACGTTCATGTCATATTATTTTCTTGTTTGAAATCTGATACTTGTACTTTACTATATTATTAGTTAGTGAGTTATAGAAAGAATCTTTGTAGATAATGTAGTGCCATTTATGGCAATCCAACTAGTGGTTGCTCAAATCAATTATTTGAATTAAAGTGAATAGTACAAGTGTAAAATTTATTATTTACATGTGAATAGAAATTTTAGTAAGAAAAAGTTTATTGTACGTGGTGGGGTGTCTATTTTCGGTGTTCTTTTAGCTTTGCATGTGATTTGAATTCAAAAGTTGTGAGGAAATAATGACATTAATGAGGTGTGACTCCATGTTAAAAAATTAATCCATCGGTGTTTATTGATTTTAATGATAGACTTGTAATAGAGGTTACAACATTATAGCAGTAGTTTATAAATTAAAGTTAATTTTAGTTTCACTTGTGCTTTTCTTCTTGCTAGTTGGTTTCTTCTTTTACTATTATTTTTGTAGCAAGTGCGCTCGATTTCAAGATCAAAAAATAATTGATTTTCAAGAATCTTTCCTTACATAAACAAATTTGATAGTCTAATCTTGTAGCAGGATAAAAATAAAGAGATATTTTCAAATATAAACAATTATATATAAATATGAATAGAAATATTTAACATAACAAAAAATGATCGCAATGCTTTAATTTTTTAAACATCCGTTCCTAGCAACAATGTCATTTGTCACTAATAAAAAATCTTCGTTTAGTGACTGGGTTAGAGACCGAAAAATCCTAAAATCGCTCACTATAACGTTTAGCGACCAATAACGCGACTATCAAATTTCAGTTGGAAAAGTGGTAGTCGCTAACCTTTAGAGACAAATTTAGTGACTGAAGTTAGTGACCAATTTTAGCGACTGAAATTAGTGACCGATTTTAGTGATCATTTTCAGTTGTTTAAAAAACTTAAAATAAAATAAAAGTTTTGCGTCTAACAGGAATCGAACCAATGCACTTTCCTTTGTGAGACTTTTAGGTGTCCATTTGGTTTTTGTTGTATAATTTATATTTGAAATGTATATATTATTAGTGAAATAGAACTTTCAAATATTATTAAAAAATATTCTTACACTAATTGTCATTAAATTTATATTTTATCTAAATTAATAAATTTGTATGAGTTAATTATTTATATAAATATATGTTTTATTTGTTTAAATAATAAAAATGTAAAATTATGACTAAAAAAAAATAATAAATGAAAGGAGAAAATTTGGAGGGAAGCAAATTAATAATGAAAAAAAAAACAAAAAATATTAGTGACCGAGATTTCGGTCACTGAATTTTTTTATGAATTAATTTATATAAAAACGATTATTTGAGAGGTTTTTTGAGGTGGATTTGGTGGAGGTGAGATTTAGAAGGAATTTGTCTAAGAACAAAGTGTTTTGGAATTGGAGGTTTTGAGATGTAAGTGATGGTTTCGAGATATTGAAAATGACCTATACATTTCTTAAGGTATGGAGGTCTAAACCGTGCTTCCAATTTAAGACTACTAGTATGGCATGGCACCGAACCTTTTTCAGACTATTTGTATTGTATGATTCTAGATAAATATTATACAGGGCATTACACTCCTTTTACTTTTTTTAATTTTCTGTCTTATCCCCTTTGCATTTGGCTGGTGAGCGCTGCATTTAACGTTCATGTCATATTATTTTCTTGTTTGAAATCTCATACTTGTACTTTACTATATTATTAGTTAGTGAGTTATAGAAAGAATCTTTGTAGATATTGTAGTGCCATTGTAACGCCCACATATAATACTTGCATCAAATCTTATATTATACACGAGTTTCACTTTTGGTACTGAAACATAATAAGTTCCTAGTTAACACATTATACAAATAAATGCCTCTAATACAAAACACTAATGGTCTAAGGCATTACATATACAAGATGTTCCAAAAACGATAAAAACTAAGAACTAGATCAATACAATGATCTCAAAACATAACGCCATAGCGGAAGCCATGCCATCACAAAAGCTACGATCCGTAAGGAAAGTCAAATAACCTTGTCCTTACCCTTCGCCAAACCTGCAGAACCTGTGATGTAAACAACAACAGTGGGGTGAGATACATCAAATCTCAGTGACTTCCCTATCTTAAAGTCCTCTCGGCTTTACAAGGTTCTAATATAAACCTAAGTCACGTCCAAGGGGAAAGGGGAAAGACCATGAGTACACACACAAGTAACCACCACGGGGAGCCTGTAAACTCACACTAGTACCGAAGTACCTCTTGAGCCTGTAAACTCAAGGATTCACAAAGTACCGAAGTACCTCTTGAGCCTGTAAACTCAAGGATTCACAATCAATAACCAATACCAAGGCATCCCCTATTCCCGTCCGCTTCTACGTCTAGAAGACGACCCGAGTCATGGATCCTTGTCGCTACTTGGCAAACGAATTGGATTCGGGATCACCGATCCGTACACCGTGATCCGTCACTTCTCACGACCCGTACACCGTCACAAGTCTCTTTACCCGTAGGCTCTAATCGTACTTAACACGGGACTCAAACCTGCCAAGTAGTTGTGCATAACGTTTCAGAGGAGGTGCTCGAGTCTCATGAAACTACACCGCAAGAAACAGTGGTTATGATTGAACTGAACACGCCTCGGCCTTTCATGCACGAGCGTTGCCACATATTTAAATTTCACACATCCGACACAGTTATGGTAATACTCCTCACCCTTTCTATTTCTTTTCCATATTAACATGCATATTCAATCACAATCATGCTAAACAATAATAGGATAGGCAAGGCATCTCATAAATTCATAATAGAATAATTTATAACAATTTAAAACATAGTTACAACACTTTTGAACTTCCCCGATTATTTAATCAGTCGATAAAATCAACATATTTTACTTCCATTGCGTAGTATATTTCCTCAGCTTTACATCGATATAAAGAACAATCGAAACCGATAAGCGAAACTAAAGTTATGAATTTTTTCCATAAAAGTATAAAATTCCAACTCCCAGGTCGCGCTCAGCGCGCCCTGGTCCGCGCTCAGCGCGTAACTCCCTGCCTCGAGAGGTTCCAAGGATTTGACACCGCGCTCAGCGGGCAACCTGCGCGCTCAGCGCGCAGCGCGATTCTCAGATAAATCCTTCTGCGATAACAAAACTTTCTCCACCCTCCAAAACCTTTTTAGGGCACATTTAGAAGTCAACAGAGGTTCAACATCACCTTTATAACAAGGTTTGATCATTACTATCATCCACACATAACATTTCATAAAAAAACCCAATCATTCTAAAACCCTAACATTTCAAAATCATCAATATCATATAGCAACATGAAAACAATCATCCCCACATGATTCTATGAGCATACTAAACATTCATTCCAATTTCTAACCGATTTTATCCGTTAAAACATTGATTTCTACGATTTCGACCTAAAACTCATACTACCAAAACACAAGGAAAATGGTTTCTAGCTAAACCCACCTCTAGAGATGATCAAGATGATGAAATTCAAGAAGTTTGGTGAAGCTTGGATGAAGATTGGTGATGATCTTGATGCTTCTCTTCCAAAACCTTGTTTTTCTCTTCCTTTCCCTTCTTCCTCTTTTCTCTCTCTTTTCTTCTTTTTCTTCCCAACTTTCTCTTTCTTTAGCTTTTGTTTGTTTTATAAGGAAATGAAAAGAAAGAAAAAAGAATAGTAAAGAAAATTCTCACTAATTAGTAATACTACTAAAAATCCAAATTAGCTCAGATACACCAATTAATAAAAACTCAAATTTAAATACTATTAATTTAATCAACTCTGAGTTCGTCAGTTTACTCTAATTATTTTATCAAATAATTGCTCAGAGTACTCCGGAACCCAGTTGATCATAATAATATTAACCAGAGCATTTATAAATTAACGGGGTATTACAGCCATTTAAGGCAATCCAACTAGTGGTTGCTCAAATCAATTATTTGAATTAAAGTGAATAGTACAAGTGTAAAATTTATTATTTACATGTGAACAGAAATTTTAGTAAGAAAAAGTATATTGTACGTGGTGGGGTGTCTATTTTCGGTGTTCTTTTAGCTTTGCATGTGACTTGAATTCAAAAGTTGTGAGGAAATAATGACATTAATGAGGTGTGACGCCATGTTAAAAAATTAATCCATCGGTGTTTATTCATTTTAATGATAGACTTGTAATAGAGGTTACAACATTGTAGCAGTAGTTTATAAATTAAAGTTAATTTTTGTTTCACTTGTGCTTTTCTTCTTGCTAGTTGGTTTCTTCTTTTACTATTATTTTTGTAGCAAGTGCGCTCGATTTCAAGATCAAATAATAATTGATTTTCAAGAATCTTTCCTTACATAAACAAATTTGATAATCTAATCTTGTAGCAGGATAAATATAAAGAGATATTTTCAAATATAAGGAATTATATATAAATATGAATAGAAATATCTAACATAACAAAAAATGATCGCAATGCTTTAATTTTTTAAACATCTGTTCCTAGCAACAATGTCATTTGTCACTAATAAAAAATCTTCGTTTAGTGACTGGGTTAGAGACCGAAAAAGCCTAAAATCACTCACTATAACGTTTAGCGACCAATAACGCGACTACCAAATTTCAGTTGGAAAAGTGGTAGTCGCTAACCTTTAGAGACAAATTTAGTGACTGAAATTAGTGACCAATTTTAGCGACTGAAATTAGTGACCGGTTTTAGTGATCATTTTCAGTTGTTTAAAAAACTTAAAATAAAATAAAAGTTTTTCGTCTAACAGGAATCGAACCAATGCACTTTCCTTTGTGAGGCTTTTAGGTGTCCATTTGGTTTTTGTTGTATAATTTATATTTGAAATGTATATATTATTAGTGAAGTAGAACTTTCAAATATTATTAAAAAATATTCTTACACTAATTGTCATTAAATTTATATTTTATCTAAATTAATAAATTTGTATGAGTTAATTATTTATATAAATATATGTTTTATTTATTAAAATAATAAAAATGTAAAATTATGACTAAAAAATAAAAAAAAAAAAATAAAAGGAGAAAATTTGGAGGGAAGCAAATTAATAATGAAAAAAAAAACAAAATATTAGTGACCGAGATTTCGGTCACTGAATTTTTTTATGAATTAATTTATATAAAAACGATTATTTGAGAGGTTTTTTGAGGTGGATTTGGTGCAGGTGAGATTTAGAAGGAATTTGTCTAAGAACAAAGTGTTTTGGAATTGGAGCTTTTGAGATGTAAGTGATGGTTTCGAGATATTGAAAAGGACCTATATATTTTTTGAGGTATGGAGGTCTAAACTATGCTTCCAATTTAAGACTACTAGTATGGCAAGGCATCGAACCATTTTCAGATAAAGATAAGAGGTATGTCTAATGTCTCTTTTTACTTTTTTTTACTTTTCTGTCTTATCCCCTTTGCATTTGGCTGGTGATCGCTGCATTTAACGTTCATGTCATATTATTTTCTTGTTTGAAATCTCATACTTGTACTTTACTATATAATTAGTTAGTGAGTTATAGAAAGATTCTTTGTAGATAATGTAGTGCCATTTAAGGCAATCCAACTAGTAGTTGCTCAAATCAATTATTTGAATTAAAGTGAATAGTACAAGTGTAAAATTTATTATTCACATGCGAACAGAAATTTTAGTAAGAAAAAGTATATTGTACGTGGTGGCGTGTCTATTTTCGGTGTTCTTTTAGCTTTGCATGTGATTTGAATTCAAAAGTTGTGAGGAAATAATGACATTCATGAGGTGTGACTTGTAATGCCCTGTACAATATATGTCTAGAATAATACCATACAAGCATTTTATTTGGTACTGACACATCAAAAGTGCCTAATGGCATAATTCACATACTTGTCCATTTCTAAAACATAAATGCAACACATGGCACAAGTCATGGAAACGAGCCAAAAAAATAAAATCTAAGAATAATATACAATATCCTCAATTGTATACAACAAAAGAATACACAACGGAGCATCAAATCTAAGAATAATATACAATATCCTCAGCTTCTCTTGAAACATCCGAGCATCGCTCCACTTGTAACCAAACCTGCACCTGAAATAAAACAACTATAGTGGGCTGAGATACATCAAATCTCAGTGAGTTCCCTATCCTATAGATTCTCTCGGCTTTACAGGGTTCTATCAATCCTAACTCAAGTCAAGGGGAAAGGAAAAAGACCTTAAGTACACAATCTCACAATCTCACATTATATGGAAACATGTTCATGAGTTCACCAACTCACAATATCACTAATCGATAACCACACCAAGGCATCCCCTGTTCCCGTCCGCTTCTACGTCTAGAAGTCGACCCGACTCATGGATCCTGGTAACCTACTTGATATACGAATGTATTCGGGTTCTACGGGCCATTAACCGTTATGAACCATCACTTCACACGGGCCATTAACCGTCACAAGCATACGCTCCCAGAGCGCCATTCGTACTGCACGCGGTAATCAAACCTGCCAAGTAGTCGTGCACATGTTTCAGAGGAGCTTAAGACACATGAAACCTACTCACAAGATAACCGGTTACGATTACGTGATCTTACACACAACGTGATTGTATTCGACAATCACAAGGCCACAATGCCTTATCATAAACCACAAAGGTTTACACACATTTTCCATACTAGTGTCTCACTCTCCTCTAGGCCAATCTCGTCACGGATGCACTCTCAACATCAGGTGCCCGAGCCTTGCCATCTAGGTTATCTACTCCAGGTCCGAACTCGCCAATGAATGCACGAGCATCGCCATCCAGAGTTTCTATCACCATTCTATTCACAACCTAGAATTATACCATTTGTTGTGGGGTAAAGTTTCCTCCCTCTCCCTAATTCATTTTAAGCATGCATATATCTTTCATTCACAATTCACAATTAGATAGACATGGTATAATCACAAATATTACAAGTAACACATATAATAACATAACACATAAAACACCCCTTTCGGGTTCCCTCCGATTCATTAATCGGGTACCGAAATCAATACTTCTCACTCTTATCCCATAGGATATTTCCACAGCTTTACATCGGCAATAAATATGCCTCGATCGGATTTACGATCCAAAAGATGTTAATTCCAACATTTCACAAAACATTACTTTCCTTCATTTTCCACTAAATAAAATATCCCACATCATACCCATGATTTCTTTTTATCAGATAGAGGGTCGTCATAGCTTTCTAATGACACCAAGAATGTCCCGATCCGAGTTACGGATCGAAAGTTATGAAAGAAACAAGTTGAAGGATCTGCTATGTTCGCAATGCAAAGCAGCCAGCGAATGCTCGCTTCCTCATTCGCAGTCCGAAGCTCCCAGCGAATGCCTAAATACACTGGGTTCACTGTCCCATTCGCCGTGCAAACGACTGGCGATCCATGGCAGAACCAAAACAGGGTAATGGTCTCAGTGCGAACCTCTGGCGAATCTCTGGCGAATGTTCGCCTTCATCTTCGCCGTGCGAACAACTAGCAAATGTTCGATTTCCCCTTCACTAGGGGATTCGCAGTGCGAACCTGGGAAAATGCAGAAATTCTGCAACATGCAGCTGAGTTCCCTTGGGTTCAAAACCAATCCAAAATATACCCAAACATCCAACAATCAAATACAGATGATTATACACTCACATAGCTTATACTACTCAGTTTGTAACACATTTCAACCGTTAAATTTAATCGATTAGCAATTTAAGCAATTTCTCATAAACTCTAACTTAAGCTAAAATCATTTCTAACTCTAGAACTTAAGTTTCTATCTAGAACCCATTTGATAATCGAAGAGGAGTTTGAAGAAGATGATGATCCAATGTTCCACTTTCTCTTCTTCTTCCTTAAGCTTCTTCTCTTCTTTCTCTCCATTTCCTCTTTTCTTCTCCTTACCATCTTTTTCCTTTTCTTTTCTCTTATAACAATATATATATATATATATATATATATATATATATATATATATATATATATATAAACTTATTATATAATATAATCCAATAGGGTAAAACATCTCCAATTGATATTTTGTCATCTCAACCAAATGATCAATTATTAGAGTTATCATAAAAGTCTCTCTTGAACTAATAATAAATTGATCTCTTCAGAGTTCATTAGTTGCTTTATTGATCCCAAGTGTCGATACTTAAAGTACTTAAAGGATTCCATTAATCCAATTTACCAATGATAGAGCACATAGATACTCATCCGATCTCATATGATATCCAATTGAGCATTTAAATAATACGGGGTATTACACTCTCCCCCCCTTAAATTGAAATTCGCCCCCGAATTTCCTCTATTCGGCAATAACCATCAATTGTATCCTGGTCTTAGATTCACACTTAACCTTTCTTCCGTTCAAATTTCTGACGCATTCCAATTCCAACTTAACTTCATAGACCAAAATCCTTATTTTCACGAATTATCAAACTTCGGTTCCTTAGTCATACTCTTATTCCAATATTGGGTTAATTTCTAACCTTGCTTTTTCTATAACTCATCCGTTGTCCATACAAAACACCTTGTCGCATCTTACCTTGGAAATAAGGTACCATTCTGCATTCTTTCCCCTGAGTCACAAACCAAACCGTAATATCTTATCCTGATTCAGGATAACAAACACTCAACAAATCTTCACGATGTAATTCAGCGATTCCTATTAACCCGACTGAACTCTTTCATTTGTCACCCTCCACTGCGCAACTCAAATTCTAACAGTGAAATACCACCAATTCTTAAGCATTACCAAGTGGCTAACAGTTAGTGAAGAAACACACTTAACCACTGGGGTCCTTACTAACCAGTCGGCACATGAACTTACTGACGTCCTATGGTAGACCAATTTCTTTGCCAACACACCATATCTTAACCTCGGCCCAACACTCTCTAGACGATAAAGACGCAAGATTTACACTGTTACAACCATGACATTCACAACTCCAAATCCATTCTAAACTCGAAATAATATATCCAAAGAGTTTAACAACCTCCGGCTCTGGTTACCACATTCCAAATTGATTCTTCTTACGGGGTCCTGACTCCCTCAAGGTTTGTTGTTGGTACGAGTTCTCAACTAATATTACATAACACCATCACAAAGCTTCAGTCAGATGCGATTCACCACTTATCCAAACTTAAACCATCTAAAATGTAATTATAAGTTTCCATACTACTCGCCCATTCACGTACAACACTCCACTTACACACACACACCTTCGAAGTCCATAACACGTTTCTCAATTGAATCCACTTTTTTTCCATTCGTTCCATTTCACAACCGATTCCAAGTCACATACTTAACTTCGGAATGTCAAATTCTTACTCGTACTTAGAAAGATAACTTTCAAATTTCCTCCCCTGGGTAACACACAACTGCATACATCTGGTACCACTCTCACGGTCTAAATCCAATACCGTGAACCCACGGAAGTTAACGATTACTAAACTTTGACCAACCACTCGAACCTTACTAGCACCATAATTCAACACCGCAATATTCCTTGTGAGGTCAACACCTCGTGAGTATTCTCTGACTTCGCACTCAAGGCTTTCTCATACTTAACACAACCTCACAAGATTACTTCCTCGAAGTCAAATTCTTTTGTCATCTAAACAGGTGACCGACTAAGTAACACCCTTCCACAAGTTCCGATTTCAAAACACAAATTCGTCTTTCCTTTACTTACCATCCCGTTTTCCATTTACACAATACTCTCCACTTGGAGCAACAAAGGTAACAAAACACCGATGATGGTCTCTAAGGGATTTCATAACTTACACACACGTTAATCGATTAACCCTCTAAGCTAATCGGTTAACTCCTTAAAATTCAACGTAAAACACTTTCCATGCACGTGTTAATCGGTTAACACTGCTGCAGAAGCTGAAAATAACCAATTTCGTTTAATTCAAAGCCATCCCTACCCAAAACCATTAATCCATCTTGCTCGATCTTGGAATACCATTCTCAACCCGTGGCTCCTTAACTTATATAACATTCACCAACCATGATCCACTCAAGGTAAAACAGAACGAAGTTAAAACGTGCAGATTACACACTCCAACCAAGTGACAAGGTAAAATTTCAAATTCCAACGCAGCCACACGACAGCACCTCAGTGGGGTAGTTCATTCTCTGCTTATACAACTACTCTTAGATGAAAGCCGATAATGACGACATTATAGGGTTTCAACCACCACTTATACTTGATTTGTTTATAAGCAAAATCCAACACACAACCATCACACGGTACTCCTGTCAAGCATACAACCTTGTTCTCTCACTTGAATTCCTTGGTGAGAAATAATACTACAACGTTCTTAGTCCAACAAAAGGTAGATTCCGAATGGTCCGATTATTCACAAATATAGAAATTCTCTATACTTGAAAATAGATCGGGGTAATGCATCCCCTTGGGGAACCTTTCCATTACTTCGTACACACTAACTGGGATTTCTTACCCTTTACTATCCATTACACACCACACTTACCCCAAATTACTTGACGGAAAATCCGCAACTGACAATTCTCATCAACCATTAACAAAACCTTTCCGATATAAATCGTTCCATGATTTACACTTAGTCCGTAATAAGTCCTGAATTGCTTTTCGTTGTTTTACCATAATCTTACTTCATAAAATACAATATTCACGGCTCCACAAGGTACGTCCCTTCACACTTGTCTCAAGAATAAGAATCCATCACGTACATTGTGACTACGGTGCTACTACTACACTTGTTCTAAGTACCAAGGCGTAACTTTCTCATTCCACGTCATACTAACAGGCTCCTCACAGGTGAACCATCAGTGATTACGCTTCCTCAACTATAGGTTCATCAACACCTTAGAAATTCCATCGCACACTCATCCACAATACATTCCGTTGTCACTTCCTCATAATATACTATTGACACTGTTTTCTACCTCGCGTTTACCTTGCTATCCTCGGTAATCCTCTTAGGTCCAAATACAAAACCATCTTACTACAATTTCCTTAAATCCAAGATACTTACTCTATTCCTTAACACTCACTTCTTCCGATCTGTATCGCTACACTTTCCGTTACTAAATAAAATTCATTCTTTCCCCAACCCAACACCTTATACAGTTCCTTGGGTAACTTGACATTTCCAAAATTCCAAATTGGTCTCTCATCGAGTACAGAAAATCCCGATGTAACATTTCGAACTAAATCTCTCTACATAACTGAATATACGCAATCCATCACACACTCTTCGTCCGGCACATACTTGTTTTGCTTAAAGCATGTAAACACATCCTTGTGTTCCTTCTCACACTTCTCCACCACTTTAGGTTCCCATAGAAGCCGAACATCCTCAACTCTCAACTTTTAACCAATCGGAAGATATTGTTCCAAACACATTCCTTAAGGTACTCTCGTCCATTCAAGATACATTAACGACCTTAGAAATTGAAGCACCAAGTACTATCTCCATTCCAGACCCTACGCCACGCGTTCCACAAAACAACTTTTCTTTTTTCCACGGAATGAGATTACTTGAAATCCTTATCCACACTAGTGGTCAATCCAGCTCCACTAGCGACTTTACATATTCCTTGACACGTTATACAATCGTCCAATAGAGATCCTTAACTTTTTGGACTCCATCAATTCCAAAGTATTGCTTGAAAAGCGCATCACTCTGTAATTCCATGCTACCCAAGCACAACTTCTACTAAAACCTCAACTGAGCTGACCAAAACTCCTCACAGCACAAGTTCCAACAACACTTCGGAGTCCTCGTGGTCGCTCAACCATGATTCTACCTATCGCATACATAGTATTAGGTTGATCAGGCCCAACACTACATAGTATGATATTAAGTTTCATGATGGCAAGACACACTTAAGAGGCAGGAATAGATTTACTTATGATGTTTTAAGGCTAGGTCGAGGACACGACCTGCTCTGATACCAACTGTAATGCCCTGTACAATATATGTCTAGAATAATACCATACAAGCATTTTATTTGGTACTGACACATCAAAAGTGCCTAATGGCATAATTCACATACTTGTCCATTTCTAAAACATAAATGCAACACATGGCACAAGTCATAGAAACAAGCCAAAAAAATAAAATCTAAGAATAATATACAATATCCTAAATTGTATAAAACAAAAGAATACACAGCGGAATAAGCTTAACTAAGCTTCTCTTGAAACATCCGAGCATCGCTCCACTTGTAACCAAACCTGCACCTGAAATATAACAACTATAGTGGGCTGAGATACATCAAATCTCAGTGAGTTCCCTATCCTATAGATTCTCTCGGCTTTACAGGGTTCTATCAATCCTAACTCAAGTCAATGGGAAGGGAAAAAGACCTTGAGTACACAATCTCACAATCTCACACTATATGGAAACATGTTCATGAGTTCACCAACTCACAATATCACTAATCGATAACCACACCAAGGCATTCCCTGTTCCCATGAGCTTCTACGTCTAGAAGTCGACCCGAGTCATGGATCTTGGTAACCTACTTGACATACGAATGGATTTGGGTTCTACGGGCCATTAACCGTTATGAACCGTCACTTCACACGGGCCATTAACCATCACAAGCATACGCTCCCAGAGCGCCATTCGTACTGCACGCGGGAATCGAACCTGCCAAGTAGTCATGCACATGTTTCAGAGGAGCTCGAGACCCATGAAACACACTCATAAGATAACCGGTTACGATTACGTGATCTCACACACAACGTGATTGTATTCGACAATCACAAGGACACAATGCCTTATCACAAACCACAAAGGTTTACACACATGTTCCATACTAGTGTCTCACTCTCCTCTAGGCCAATCTCGTCACGGATGCACTCTCAACATCAGGTGCCCGAGCCTTGCCATCTAGGTTATCTACTCCAGGCCCGAACTCGCCAATGAATGCACGAGCATCGCCATCCTGAATTTCTATCACCATTATATTCACAACCTAGAATTATACCATTTGTTTTGGGGTAAAGTTTCCTCCCTCTCCCTAATTCATTTTAAGCATGCATATATCTTTCATTCACAATTCACAATTAGATAGACATGGTATAATCACAAATATTACAAGTAACACATATAATAACATAACACATAAAACACCCCTTTCGGGTTCCCTCCGATTCATTAATCGGGTACCGAAATCAATACCTTTCACTCTTATCCCGTAGGATATTTCCACAGCTTTACATCGGCTATAAATATGCCTCGATCGGATTTACGATCCAAAAGATGTCAATTCCAACATTTCACAAAACATTACTTTCCTTCATTTTCCACTAAATAAAATATCCCACATCATACCCACGATTTCCAATGACAC
This sequence comes from Lathyrus tuberosus, assembly GCA_022829125.1. Lineage (NCBI taxonomy): Eukaryota > Viridiplantae > Streptophyta > Magnoliopsida > Fabales > Fabaceae > Lathyrus > Lathyrus tuberosus. Next base: position 12,260,415 of record JALAZF010000044.1, on the reverse strand, counting down.
CAAGAACGTCCCGATCCGAGTTACGGATCGAAAGTTATGAAAGAAATAATTTGGAGGATCTGATATGTTCGCAATGCGAAGCAGCCAGTGAATGCTCGCTTCCTCATTCGCAATGTGAAGCTCCCAGCGAATGCCTAAATACACTGGGTTCACTGTCCCATTCGCCGTGCGAACGTCTGGTGAACCGTGGCAGAACCAAAACAGGGTAATGGTCGCAGTGTGAACCTCTGGCGAATCTCTGGCGAATGTTCACCTTCACCTTCGCCGTGCGAACAACCAGCGAATGTTCGATTTCCCCCTCGCTAGGGGATTTGCAGTGCAAACCTGGGAAAATGCAGAAATTCTGCAACATGCAGCTGAGTTCCCTTGGGTTCAAAACCAATCCAAAACATACCCAAACATCTAACAATCAAATACAGATGATTATACACTCAAATAGCTTATACTACTCAGTTTGTAACACATTTCAACCGTTAAATTTCATCGATTAGCAATTTAAGCAATTTCTCATAAACTCTAACTTAAGCTAAAATCATTTCTAACTCTAGAACTTATGTTTCTATCTAGAACCCACTTGATAATCGAAGAGGAGTTTGAAGAAGATGATGATCCAATGTTCCACTTTCTCTTCTTCTTCCTTAAGCTTCTTCTCTTCTTTCTCTCCATTTCCTCTTTTCTTCTCCTTACCATCTTTTTCCTTTTCTTTTCTCTTATAACAATATATATATATATATATATATATAAACTTATTATATTATATAATCCAATAGGGTAAAACATCTCCAATTGATATTTTGTCATCTCAACCAATTGATCAATTATTAGAGTTATCATAAAAGTCTCTCGTGAACTAATAATAAATTGATCTCTTCAGAGTTCATTAGTTGCTCTATTGATCCCAAGTGTCGATACTTAATGTACTTAAAGGATTCCATTAATCCAATTTACCAAAGATAGAGCACATAGATACTCATCCGATTTCATATGATATCCAATTGAGCATTTAAATAATACGGGGTATTACATGACTCCATGTTAAAAAATTAATCCATCGGTGTTTATTGATTTTAATGATAGACTTGTAATAGAGGTTACAACATTATAGCAGTAGTTTATAAATTAAAGTTAATTTTAGTTTCACTTGTGCTTTTCTTCTTGCTAGTTGGTTTCTTCTTTTACTATTATTTTTGTAGCAAGTGCGCTCGATTTCAAGATCAAATAATAATTGATTTTCAAGAATCTTTCCTTACATAAACAAATTTGATAGTCTAATCTTGTAGCAGGATAAAAATAAAGAGATATTTTCAAATATAAACAATTATATATAAATATGAATAGAAATATTTAACATAACAAAAAATGATCGCAATGCTTTCATTTTTTAAACAGTCGTTCCTAGCAACATTGTCATTTGTCACTAATAAAAAATCTTCGTTTAGTGACTGGGTTAGAGACCGAAAAAGCCTAAAATCGGTCACTATAACGTTTAGCGACCAATAACGCGACTACCAAATTTCAGTTGGAAAAGTGGTAGTCGCTAACCTTTAGCGACAAATTTAGTGACTGAAATTAGTGACCAATTTTAGCGACTGAAATTAGTGACCGATTTTTGTGATCATTTTCAGTTGTTTAAAAAACTTAAAATAAAATAAAATTTTTGTGTCTAACAGGAATCGAACCAATGCACTTTCCTTTGTGAGGCTTTTAGGTGTCCATTTGCTTTTTGTTGTATAATTTATATTTGAAATGTATATATTATTAGTGAAGTAGAACTTTCAAATACTATTAAAAAATATTCTTACACTAATTGTCATTAAATTTATATTTTATCTAAATAAATAAATTTGTATGAGTTAATTATTTATATAAATATATGTTTTATTTGTTAAAATAATAAAAATGTAAAATTATGACTAAAAAATTAAAAAATAAATAAATAAAAGGAGAAAATTTGGAGGGAAGCAACTTAATAATGAAAAAAAAGACAAAAAATATTAGTGACGGAGATTTCGGTCACTGAATTTTTTTATGAATTAATTTATATAAAAACGATTATTTGAGAGGTTTTTTGAGGTGGATTTGGTGGAGGTGAGATTTAGAAGGAATTTGTCTAAGAACAAAGTGTTTTGGAATTGGAGGTTTTGAGATGTAAGTGATGGTTTCGAGATATTGAAAAGGACCTATACATTTTTTGAGGTATGGAGGTCTAAACTGTGCTTCCAATTTAAGACTAATAGTATCGCATGGCATCGAACCTTTTTCAGATAAAGATAAAAGCTATGCATAATGTCTCCTTTTACTTTTTTTTACTTTTCTGTCTTATCCCCTTTGCATTTGGCTGGTGAGCGCTGCATTTAACATTCATGTCATATTATTTTCTTGTTTGAAATCTCATACTTGTAGTTTACTATATCATTAGTTAGTGAGTTATAGAAAGATTCTTTGTAGATAATGCAGTGCCATTTAAGGCAATCCAACTAGTGGTTGCTCAAATCAATTATTTGAATTAAAGTGAATAGTACAAGGGTAAAATTTATTATATACATGTGAACAGAAATTTTGGTAAGAATAAGTATATTGTACGTGGTGGGGTGTCTATTTTCGGTGTTCTTTTAGCTTTGCATGTGATTTGAATTCAAAAGTTGTGAGGAAATAATGACATTAATGAGGTGTGACTCCATGTTAAAAAATTAATCCATCGGTGTTTATTGATTTTAATGATAGGCGTATAATAGAGGTTACAACATTATAGCAGTAGTTTATAAATTAAAGTTAATTTTAGTTTCACTTGTGCTTTTCTTCTTGCTAGTTGGTTTCTTCTTTTACTATTATTTTTGTAGCAAGTGCGCTCGATTTCAAGATCAAATAATAATTGATTTTCAAGAATCTTTCCTTACATAAACAAATTTGATAGTCTAATCTAGTAGCAGGATAAAAATAAAGAGATATTTTCAAATATAAACAATTATATATAAATATGAATAAAAATATTTAACATTACAAAAAATGATCGCAATGCTTTCATTTTTTAAACATTCGTTCCTAGCAACAATGTCATTTGTCACTAATAAAAAATCTTCGTTTAGTGACTGGGTTAGAGACCGAAAAAGCCTAAAATCAGTCACTATAACGTTTAGCGACCAATAACGCGACTACCAAATTTCAGTTCGAAAAGTGGTAGTCGCTAACCTTTAGAGACAAATTTAGTGACTGAAGTTAGTGACCAATTTTAGCGACTGAAATTAGTGACCCATTTTAGTGATCATTTTTAGTTGTTTAAAAAACTTAAAATAAAATAAAAGTTTTGTGTCTAACAGGAATCGAACCAATGCACTTTCCTTTGTGAGGCTTTTAGGTGTCCATTTGGTTTTTGTTGTAGAATTTATATTTGAAATGTATATATTATTAGTGAAGTAGAACTTTCAAATATTATTAAAAAATATTCTTACAATAATTGTCATTAAGTTTATATTTTTTCTAAATAAATAATTTTGTATGAGTTAATTATTTATATAAATATATGTTTTATTTGTTAAAATAATAAAAATTTAAAATTATGACAAAAAAATTAAAAAATAAATAAATAAAAGGAGAAAATATGGAGGGAAGCAACTTAATAATGAAAAAAAGACAAAAAATATTAGTGGCCGAGATTTCGGTCACTGAATTTTTTTGTGAATTAATTTATATAAAAACGATTATTTGAGAGGTTTTTTGAGGTGGATTTGGTGGAGGTGAGATTTAGAAGGAATTTGTCTAAGAACACAGTGTTTTGGAATTGGAGGTTTTGAGATGTAAGTGATGGTTTCGAGATATTGAAAAGGACCTATACATTTTTTGAGGTATGGAGGTCTAAACCGTGCTTCCAATTTAAGACTACTAGTATGGCGTGGCATCGAACCTTTTTCAGATAAAGATAAGAGCTATGTATAATGTCTCCTTTTACTTTTTTTACTTTTCTGTCTTATCCCCTTTGCATTTGGCTGGTGAGCGCTGCATTTAAAATTCATGTCATATTATTTTCTTGTTTGAAATCTCATACTTGTACTTTACTATATCATTAGTTAGTGAGTTATAGAAAGATTCTTTGTAGATAATGTAGTGACATTTAAGGCAATCCAACTAGTGGTTGCTCAAATCAATTATTTGAATTAAAGTGAATAGTACAAGGGTAAAATTTATTATATACATGTGAACAGAAATTTTGGTAAGAATAAGTATATTGTACGTGGTGGGGTGTCTATTTTCGGTGTTCTTTTAGCTTTGCATGTGATTTGAATTCAAAAGTTGTGAGGAAATAATGACATTAATGGGGTGTGACTCCATGTTAAAAAATTAATCCATCGGTGTTTATTGATTTTAATGATAGGCGTATAATAGAGGTTACAACATTATAGCAGTAGTTTATAAATTAAAGTTAATTTTAGTTTCACTTGTGCTTTTCTTCTTGCTAGTTGGTTTCTTCTTTTACTATTATTTTTGTAGCAAGTGCGCTCGATTTCAAGATCAAATAATAATTGATTTTCAAGAATCTTTCCTTACATAAACAAATTTGATAGTCTAATCTAGTAGCAGGATAAAAATAAAGAGATATTTTCAAATATACAGAATTATATATATATATGAATAGAAATATTTAACATTGCAAAAAATGATCGCAATGCTTTCATTTTTTAAACATTCGTTCCTAGCAACAATGTCATTTGTCACTAATAAAAAATCTTCGTTTAGTGACTGGGTTAGAGACTGAAAAAGCCTAAAATCAGTCACTATAACGTTTAGCGACCAATAACGCGACTACCAAATTTCAGTTGGAAAAGTGGTAGTCTCTAACCTTTAGAGACAAATTTAGTGACTGAAGTTAGTGACCAATTTTAGCGACTGAAATTAGTGACCGATTTTAGTGATCATTTTGAGTTGTTTAAAAAACTTAAAATAAAATAAAAGTTTTGTGTCTAACAGGAATCGAACCAATGCACTTTCCTTTGTGAGGCTTTTAGGTGTCCATTTGGTTTTTGTTGTATAATTTATATTTAAAATGTATATATTATTAGTGAAGTAGAACTTTCAAATATTATTAAAAAATATTCTTACACTAATTGTCATAAAATTTATATTTTTTCTAAATAAATAATTTTGTATGAGTTAATTATTTATATAAATATATGTTTTATTTGTTAAAATAATAAAAATTTAAAATTATGACAAAAAAATTAAAAAATAAATAAATAAAAGGAGAAAATATGGAGGGAAGCAACTTAATAATGAAAAAAAAGACAAAAAATATTAGTGGCCGAGATTTCGGTCACTGAATTTTTTTATGAGTTAATTTATATAAAAACGATTATTTGAGAGGTTTTTTGAGGTGGATTTGGTGGAAGTGAGATTTAGAAGGAATTTGTCTAAGAACACAGTGTTTTGGAATTGGGGGTTTTGAGATGTAAGTGATGGTTTCGAGATATTGAAAAGGACCTATACATTTTTTGAGGTATGGAGGTCTAAACTGTGCTTCCAATTTAAGACTACTAGTATGGCGTGGCATCGAACCTTTTTCAGATAAAGATAAGAGCTATGTATAATGTCTCCTTTTACTTTTTTTACTTTTCTGTCTTATCCCCTTTACATTTGGCTGGTGAGCGCTGCATTTAAAATTCATGTCATATTATTTTCTTGTTTGAAATCTCATACTTGTACTTTACTATATCATTAGTTAGTGAGTTATAGAAAAATTCTTTGTAGATAATGTAGTGACATTTAAGGCAATCCAACTAGTGGTTGCTCAAATCAATTATTTGAATTAAAGTGAATAGTACAAGGGTAAAATTTATTATATACATGTGAACAGAAATTTTGGTAAGAATAAGTATATTGTACGTGGTGGGGTGTCTATTTTCGGTGTTCTTTTAGCTTTGCATGTGATTTGAATTCAAAAGTTGTGAGGAAATAATGACATTAATGAGGTGTGACTCCATGTTAAAAAATTAATCCATCGGTGTTTATTGATATTAATGATAGGCTTATAATAGAGGTTACAACATTATAACAGTAGTTTATAAATTAAAGTTAATTTTAGTTTTAGTTGTGCTTTTCTTCTTGCTAGTTGGTTTCTTCGTTTACTATTATTTTTGTAGCAAGTGAGCTCGATTTCAAGATCAAATAATAATTTATTTTCAAGAATCTTTCCTTACATAAACAAATATGATAGTCTAATCTAGTAGCAGGATAAAAATAAAGAGATATTTTCAAATATAAACAATTATATATAAATATGAATAGAAATATTTAACATAACAAAAAATGATCGCAATGCTTTCATTTTTTAAACATTCGTTCCTAACAACAATGTCATTTGTCACTAATAAAAAATCTTCGTTTAGTGACTGGGTTAGAGACCGAAAAAGCCTAAAATCAGTCACTATAACGTTTAGTGACCAATAACGCAACTACCAAATTTCAGTTGGAAAAGTGGTAGTCGCTAACCTTTAGAGACAAATTTAGTGACTAAAGTTAGTGACCAATTTTAGCGACTGAAATTAGTTACCGATTTTAGTGATCATTTTCAGTTGTTTAAAAAACTTAAAATAAAATAAAAGTTTTGTGTCTAACAGGAATCGAACCAATGCACTTTCCTTTGTGAGGCTTTTAGGTGTCCATTTGGTTTTTGTTGTATAATTTATATTTGAAATGTATTATTAGTGAAGTAGAACTTTCAAATATTATTAAAAAATATTCTTACACTAATTGTCATTAAATTTATATTTTATCTAAATAAATAAATTTGTATGAGTTAATTATTTATATAAATATATGTTTTATTTGTTAAAATAAAAATATAAAATTATGACTAAAAAATAAAAATAAAAAAATAAAAGGAGAAAATTTGGAGGGAAGCAACTTAATAATGAAAAAAAAATAACAAAAAATATTAGTGACCGAGATTTCGGTCACTGAATTTTTTTATGAATTAATTTATATAAAAACGATTATTTGATAGGTTTTTTGAGGTGGATTTGGTGGAGGTGAGATTTAGAAGGAATTTGTCTATGAACAAAGTGTTTTGGAATTGGAGGTTTTGAGATGTAAGTGATGGTTTCGAGATATTAAAAAGGACCTATACATTTTTTGAGGTATGGAGGTCTAAACTGTGCATCCAATTTAAGACTACTAGTATGGCATGGCACCGAACCTTTTTCAGATAACGATAAGAGCTATGTATAATGTCTCCTTTTACTTTTTTTACTTTTCTGTCTTATCCCCTTTGCATTTGGCCGGTGAGCGCTGCATTTAAAATTCATGTCATATTATTTTCTTGTTTGAAATCTCATACTTGTACTTTATTATATCATTAGTTAGTGAGTTATAGAAAGATTCTTTGTAGATAATGCAGTGCCATTTAAGGCAATCCAACTAGTGGTTGCTCAAATCAATTATTTGAATTAAAGTGAATAGTACAAGGGTAAAATTTATTATATACATGTGAACAGAAATTTTGGTAAGAATAAGTATATTGTACGTGGTGGGGTGTCTATTTTCGGTGTTCTTTTAGCTTTGCATGTGATTTGAATTCAAAAGTTGTGAGGAAATAATGACATTAATGAGGTGTGACTCCATGTTAAAAAATTAATCCATCGGTGTTTATTGATTTTAATGATAGGCGTATAATAGAGGTTACAACATTATAGCAGTAGTTTATAAATTAAAGTTAATTTTAGTTTCACTTGTGCTTTTCTTCTTGCTAGTTGGTTTCTTCTTTTACTATTATTTTTGTAGCAAGTGCGCTCGATTTCAAGATCAAATAATAATTGATTTTCAAGAATCTTTCCTTACATAAACAAATTTGATAGGCTAATCTAGTAGCAGGATAAAAATAAAGAGATATTTTCAAATATAAACAATTATATATAAATATGAATAGAAATATTTAACATTACAAAAAATGATCGCAATGCTTTCATTTTTTAAACATTCGTTCCTAGCAACAATGTCATTTGTCACTAATAAAAAATCTTCGTTTAGTGACTGGGTTAGAGACCGAAAAAGCCTAAAATCAGTCACTATAACGTTTAGCGACCAATAACGCGACTACCAAATTTCAGTTCGAAAAGTGGTAGCCGCTAACCTTTAGAGACAAATTTAGTGACTGAAGTTAGTGACCAATTTTAGCGACTGAAATTAGTGACCGATTTTAGTGATCATTTTTAGTTGTTTAAAAAACTTAAAATTAAATAAAAGTTTTGTGTCTAACAGGAATCGAACCAATGCACTTTCCTTTGTGAGGCTTTTAGGTGTCCATTTGGTTTTTGTTGTATAATTTATATTTGAAATGTATATATTATTAGTGAAGTAGAACTTTCAAATATTATTAAAAAATATTCTTACACTAATTGTCATTAAGTTTATATTTTTTCTAAATAAATAATTTTGTATGAGTTAATTATTTATATAAATATATGTTTTATTTGTTAAAATAAAAATATAAAATTATGACTAAAAAAAAAAAATAATAAATAAAAGGAGAAAATTTGGAGGGAAGCAACTTAATAATGAAAAAAAAATAACAAAAAATATTAGTGACCGAGATTTCGGTCACTGAATTTTTTTATGAATTAATTTATATAAAAACGATTATTTGATAGGTTTTTTGAGGTGGATTTGGTGGAGGTGAGATTTAGAAGGAATTTGTCTATGAACAAAGTGTTTTGGAATTGGAGGTTTTGAGATGTAAGTGATGGTTTCGAGATATTAAAAAGGACCTATACATTTTTTGAGGTATGGAGGTCTAAACTGTGCATCCAATTTAAGACTACTAGTATGGCATGGCACCGAACCTTTTTCAGATAACGATAAGAGCTATGTATAATGTCTCCTTTTACTTTTTTTACTTTTCTGTCTTATCCCCTTTGCATTTGGCCGGTGAGCGCTGCATTTAAAATTCATGTCATATTATTTTCTTGTTTGAAATCTCATACTTGTACTTTACTATATAATTAGTTAGTGAGTTATAGAAAGATTCTTTGTAGATAATGCAGTGCCATTTAAGGCAATCCAACTAGTGGTTGCTCAAATCAATTATTTGAATTAAAGTGAATAGTACAAGGGTAAAATTTATTATATACATGTGAACAGAAATTTTGGTAAGAATAAGTATATTGTACGTGGTGGGGTGTCTATTTTCGGTGTTCTTTTAGCTTTGCATGTGATTTGAATTCAAAAGTTGTGAGGAAATAATGACATTAATGAGGTGTGACTCCATGTTAAAAAATTAATCCATCGGTGTTTATTGATATTAATGATAGGCTTATAATAGAGGTTACAACATTATAACAGTAGTTTATAAATTAAAGTTAATTTTAGTTTTACTTGTGCTTTTCTTCTTGCTAGTTGGTTTCTTCGTTTACTATTATTTTTGTAGCAAGTGAGCTCGATTTCAAGATCAAATAATAATATATTTTCAAGAATCTTTCCTTACATAAACAAATTTGATAGTCTAATCTAGTAGCAGGATAAAAATAAAGAGATATTTTCAAATATAAACAATTATATATAAATATGAATAGAAATATTTAACATAACAAAAAATGATCGCAATGCTTTCATTTTTTAAACATTCGTTCCTAACAACAATGTCATTTGTCACTAATAAAAAATCTTCGTTTAGTGACTGGGTTAGAGACCGAAAAAGCCTAAAATCAGGCACTATAACGTTTAGTGACCAATAACGCAACTACCAAATTTCAGTTGGAAAAGTGGTAGTCGCTAACCTTTAGAGACAAATTTAGTGACTGAAGTTAGTGACCAATTTTAGCGACTGAAATTAGTGACCGATTTTAGTGATCATTTTCAGTTGTTTAAAAAACTTAAAATAAAATAAAAGTTTTGTGTCTAACAGGAATCGAACCAATGCACTTTCCTTTATGAGGCTTTTAGGTGTCCATTTGGTTTTTGTTGTATAATTTATATTTGAAATGTATTATTAGTGAAGTAGAACTTTCAAATATTATTAAAAAATATTCTTACACTAATTGTCATTAAATTTATATTTTATCTAAATAAATAAATTTGTATGAGTTAATTATTTATATAAATATATGTTTTATTTGTTAAAATAAAAATATAAAATTATGACTAAAAAATAAAAATAAAAAAATAAAAGGAGAAAATTTGGAGGGAAGCAACTTAATAATGAAAAAAAAATAACAAAAAATATTAGTGACCGAGATTTCGGTCACTTAATTTTTTTATGAATTAATTTATATAAAAACGATTATTTGATAGGTTTTTTGAGGTGGATTTGGTGGAGGTGAGATTTAGAAGGAATTTGTCTATGAACAAAGTGTTTTGGAATTGGAGGTTTTGAGATGTAAGTGATGGTTTCGAGATATTAAAAAGGACCTATACATTTTTTGAGGTATGGAGGTCTAAACTGTGCATCCAATTTAAGACTACTAGTATGGCATGGCACCGAACCTTTTTCAGATAACGATAAGAGCTATGTATAATGTCTCCTTTTACTTTTTTTACTTTTCTGTCTTATCCCCTTTGCATTTGGCCGGTGAGCGCTGCATTTAAAATTCATGTCATATTATTTTCTTGTTTGAAATCTCATACTTGTACTTTACTATATAATTAGTTAGTGAGTTATAGAAAGATTCTTTGTAGATAATGCAGTGCCATTTAAGGCAATCCAACTAGTGGTTGCTCAAATCAATTATTTGAATTAAAGTGAATAGTACAAGGGTAAAATTTATTATATACATGTGAACAGAAATTTTGGTAAGAATAAGTATATTGTACGTGGTGGGGTGTCTATTTTCGGTGTTCTTTTAGCTTTGCATGTGATTTGAATTCAAAAGTCGTGAGGAAATAATGACATTAATGAGGTGTGACTCCATGTTAAAAAATTAATCCATCGGTGTTTATTGATTTTAATGATAGGCGTATAATAGAGGTTACAACATTATAGCAGTAGTTTATAAATTAAAGTTAATTTTAGTTTCACTTGTGCTTTTCTTCTTGCTAGTTGGTTTCTTCTTTTACTATTATTTTTGTAGCAAGTGCGCTCGATTTCAAGATCAAATAATAAATGATTTTCAAGAATCTTTCCTTACATAAACAAATTTGATAGTCTAATCTAGTAGCAGGATAAAAATAAAGAGATATTTTCAAATATAAACAATTATATATAAATATGAATAGAAATATTTAACATTACAAAAAATGATCGCAATGCTTTCATTTTTTAAACATTCGTTCCTAGCAACAATGTCATTTGTCACTAATAAAAAATCTTCGTTTAGTGACTGGGTTAGAGACCGAAAAAGCCTAAAATCAGTCACTATAACGTTTAGCGACCAATAACGCGACTACCAAATTTCAGTTCGAAAAGTGGTAGTCGCTAACCTTTAGAGACAAATTTAGTGACTGAAGTTAGTGACCAATTTTAGCGACTGAAATTAGTGACCGATTTTAGTGATCATTTTTAGTTGTTTAAAAAACTTAAAATTAAATAAAAGTTTTGTGTCTAACAGGAATCGAACCAATGCACTTTCCTTTGTGAGACTTTTAGGTGTCCATTTGGTTTTTGTTGTATAATTTATATTTGAAATGTATATATTATTAGTGAAGTAGAACTTTCAAATATTATTAAAAAATATTCTTACATTAATTGTCATTAAGTTTATATTTTTTCTAAATAAATAATTTTGTATGAGTTAATTATTTATATAAATATATGTTTTATTTGTTAAAATAATAAAAATTTAAAATTATGACTAAAAAATTAAAAAATAAATAAATAAAAGGAGAAAATATGGAGGGAAGCAACTTAATAATGAAAAAAAAGACAAAAAATATTAGTGACCGAGATTTCGGTCACTGAATTTTTTTATGAATTAATTTATATAAAAACGATTATTTGAGAGGTTTTTTGAGGTGGATTTGGTGGAGGTGAGATTTAGAAGGAATTTGTCTAAGAACACAGTGTTTTGGAATTGGAGGTTTTGAGATGTAAGTGATGGTTTCGAGATATTGAAAAGGACCTATACATTTTTTGAGGTATGGAGGTCTAAACTGTGCTTCCAATTTAAGACTACTAGTATGGCGTGGCATCGAACCTTTTCCAGATAAAGATAAGAGCTATGTATAATGTCTCCTTTTACTTTTTTTACTTTTCTGTCTTATCCCCTTTGCATTTGGCTGGTGAGCGCTGCATTTAAAATTCATGTCATATTATTTTCTTGTTTGAAATCTCATACTTGTACTTTACTATATCATTAGTTAGTGAGTTATAGAAAGATTCTTTGTAGATAATGTAGTGACATTTAAGGCAATCCAACTAGTGGTTGCTCAAATCAATTATTTGAATTAAAGTGAATAGTACAAGGGTAAAATTTATTATATACATGTGAACAGAAATTTTGGTAAGAATAAGTATATTGTACGTGGTGGGGTGTCTATTTTCGGTGTTCTTTTAGCTTTGCATGTGATTTGAATTCAAAAGTTGTGAGGAAATAATGACATTAATGAGGTGTGACTCCATGTTAAAAAATTAATCCATCGGTGTTTATTGATATTAATGATAGGCTTATAATAGAGGTTACAACATTATAACAGTAGTTTATAAATTAAAGTTAATTTTAGTTTTACTTGTGCTTTTCTTCTTGCTAGTTGGTTTCTTCGTTTACTATTATTTTTGTAGCAAGTGAGCTCGATTTCAAGATCAAATAATAATTTATTTTCAAGAATCTTTCCTTACATAAACAAATTTGATAGTCTAATCTAGTAGCAGGATAAAAATAAAGAGATATTTTCAAATATGAACAATTATATATAAATATGAATAGAAATATTTAACATAACAAAAAATGATCGCAATGCTTTCATTTTTTAAACATTCATTCCTAACAACAATGTCATTTGTTACTAATAAAAAATCTTCGTTTAGTGACTGGGTTAGAGACCGAAAAAGCCTAAAATCAGTCACTATAACGTTTAGTGACCAATAACGCAACTACCAAATTTCAGTTGGAAAAGTGGTAGTCGCTAACCTTTAGAGACAAATTTAGTGACTGAAGTTAGTGACCAATTTTAGCGACTGAAATTAGTGACCGATTTTAGTGATCATTTTCAGTTGTTTAAAAAACTTAAAATAAAATAAAAGTTTTGTGTCTAACAGGAATCGAACCAATGCACTTTTCTTTGTGAGGCTTTTAGGTGTCCATTTGGTTTTTGTTGTATAATTTATATTTGAAATGTATTATTAGTGAAGTAGAACTTTCAAATATTATTAAAAAATATTCTTACACTAATTGTCATTAAATTTATATTTTATCTAAATAAATAAATTTGTATGAGTTAATTATTTATATAAATATATGTTTTATTTGTTAAAATAAAAATATAAAATTATGACTAAAAAATAAAAATAAAAAAATAAAAGGAGAAAATTTGGAGGGAAGCAACTTAATAATGAAAAAAAATAACAAAAAATATTAGTGACCGAGATTTCGGTCACTGAATTTTTTTATGAATTAATTTATATAAAAATGATTATTTGATAGGTTTTTTGAGGTGGATTTGGTGGAGGTGAGATTTAGAAGGAATTTGTCTATGAACAAAGTGTTTTGGAATTGGAGGTTTTGAGATGTAAGTGATGGTTTCGAGATATTAAAAAGGACCTATACATTTTTTGAGGTATGGAGGTCTAAACTGTGCATCCAATTTAAGACTACTAGTATGGCATGGCACCGAACCTTTTTCAGATAACGATAAGAGCTATGTATAATGTCTCCTTTTACTTTTTTTACTTTTCTGTCTTATCCCCTTTGCATTTGGCCGGTGAGCGCTGCATTTAAAATTCATGTCATATTATTTTCTTGTTTGGAATCTCATACTTGTACTTTACTACCATTAGTTAGTGAGTTATAGAAAGATTCTTTGTAGATAATGCAGTGCCATTTAAGGCAATCCAACTAGTGGTTGCTCAAATCAATTATTTGAATTAAAGTGAATAGTACAAGGGTAAAATTTATTATATACATGTGAACAGAAATTTTGGTAAGAATAAGTATATTGTACGTGGTGGGGTGTCTATTTTCGGTGTTCTTTTAGCTTTGCATGTGATTTGAATTCAAAAGTTGTGAGGAAATAATGACATTAATGAGGTGTGACTCCATGTTAAAAAATTAATCCATCGGTGTTTATTGATTTTAATGATAGGCGTATAATAGAGGTTACAACATTATAGCAGTAGTTTATAAATTAAAGTTAATTTTAGTTTCACTTGTGCTTTTCTTCTTGCTAGTTGGTTTCTTCTTTTACTATTATTTTTGTAGCAAGTGCGCTCGATTTCAAGATCAAATAATAATTGATTTTCAAGAATCTTTCCTTACATAAACAAATTTGATAGTCTAATCTAGTAGCAGGATAAAAATAAAGAGATATTTTCAAATATAAACAATTATATATAAATATGAATAGAAATATTTAACATTACAAAAAATGATCGCAATGCTTTCATTTTTTAAACATCCGTTCCTAGCAACAATGTCATTTGTCACTAATAAAAAAATCTTCGTTTAGTGACTGGGTTAGAGACCGAAAAAGCCTAAAATCAGTCACTATAACGTTTAGCGACCAATAACGCGACTACCAAATTTCAGTTCGAAAAGTGGTAGTCGCTAACATTTAGAGACAAATTTAGTGACTGAAGTTAGTGACCAATTTTAGCGACTGAAATTAGTGACCGATTTTAGTGATCATTTTCAGTTGTTTAAAAAACTTAAAATAAAATAAAAGTTTTGTGTCTAACAGGAATCGAACCAATGCACTTTCCTTTGTGAGGCTTTTAGGTGTCCATTTGGTTTTTGTTGTATAATTTATATTTGAAATGTATTATTAGTGAAGTAGAACTTTCAAATATTATTAAAAAATATTCTTACACTAATTGTCATTAAATTTATATTTCATCTAAATAAATAAATTTGTATGAGTTAATTATTTATATAAATATATGTTTTATTTGTTAAAATAAAAATATAAAATTATGACTAAAAAATAAAAATAAAAAAATAAAAGGAGAAAATTTGGAGGGAAGCAACTTAATAATGAAAAAAAATTAACAAAAAATATTAGTGACCGAGATTTCGGTCACTGAATTTTTTTATGAATTAATTTATATAAAAACGATTATTTGATAGGTTTTTTGAGGTGGATTTGGTAGAGGTGAGATTTAGAAGGAATTTGTCTATGAACAAAGTGTTTTGGAATTGGAGGTTTTGAGATGTAAGTGATGGTTTCGAGATATTAAAAAGGACCTATACATTTTTTGAGGTATGGAGGTCTAAACTGTGCATCCAATTTAAGACTACTAGTATGGCATGGCACCGAACCTTTTTCAGCTAACGATAAGAGCTATGTATAATGTCTCCTTTTACTTTTTTTACTTTTCTGTCTTATCCCCTTTGCATTTGGCCGGTGAGCGCTGCATTTAAAATTCATGTCATATTATTTTCTTGTTTGAAATCTCATACTTGTACTTTACTATATAATTAGTTAGTAAGTTATAGAAAGATTCTTTGTAGATAATGCAGTGCCATTTAAGGCAATCCAACTAGTGGTTGCTCAAATCAATTATTTGAATTAAAGTGAATAGTACAAGGGTAAAATTTATTATATACATGTGAACAGAAATTTTGGTAAGAATAAGTATATTGTACGTGGTGGGGTGTCTATTTTCGGTGTTCTTTTAGCTTTGCATGTGATTTGAATTCAAAAGTTGTGAGGAAATAATGACATTAATGAGGTGTGACTCCATGTTAAAAAATTAATCCATCGGTGTTTATTGATTTTAATGATAGGCGTATAATAGAGGTTACAACATTATAGCAGTAGTTTATAAATTAAAGTTAATTTTAGTTTCACTTGTGCTTTTCTTCTTGCTAGTTGGTTTCTTCTTTTACTATTATTTTTGTAGCAAGTGCGCTCGATTTCAAGATCAAATAATAATTGATTTTCAAGAATCTTTCCTTACATAAACAAATTTGATAGTCTAATCTAGTAGCAGGATAAAAATAAAGAGATATTTTCAAATATAAACAATTATATATAAATATGAATAGAAATATTTAACATTACAAAAAATGATCGCAATGCTTTCATTTTTTAAACATTCGTTCCTAGCAACAATGTCATTTGTCACTAATAAAAAATCTTCGTTTAGTGACTGGGTTAGAGACCGAAAAAGCCTAAAATCAGTCACTATAACGTTTAGCGACCAATAACGCGACTACCAAATTTCAGTTCGAAAAGTGGTAGTCGCTAACCTTTAGAGACAAATTTAGTGACTGAAGTTAGTGACCAATTTTAGCGACTGAAATTAGTGACCGATTTTAGTGATCATTTTTAGTTGTTTAAAAAACTTAAAATAAAATAAAAGTTTTGTGTCTAACAGGAATCGAACCAATGCACTTTCCTTTGTGAGGCTTTTAGGTGTCCATTTGGTTTTTGTTGTATAATTTATATTTGAAATGTATATATTATTAGTGAAGTAGAACTTTCAAATATTATTAAAAAATATTCTTACACTAATTGTCATTAAGTTTATATTTTTTCTAAATAAATAATTTTGTATGAGTTAATTATTTATATAAATATATGTTTTATTTGTTAAAATAATAAAAATTTAAAATTATGACTAAAAAATTAAAAAATAAATAAATAAAAGGAGAAAATATGGAGGGAAGAAACTTAATAATGAAAAAAAAGACAAAAAATATTAGTGACCGAGATTTCAGTCACTGAATTTTTTTATGAATTAATTTATATAAAAACGATTATTTGAGAGGTTTTTTGAGGTGGATTTGGTGGAGGTGAGATTTAGAAGGAATTTGTCTAAGAACACAGTGTTTTGAAATTGGAGGTTTTGAGATGTAAGTGATGGTTTCGAGATATTGAAAAGGACCTATACATTTTTTGAGGTATGGAGGTCTAAACTGTGCTTCCAATTTAAGACTACTAGTATGGCGTGGCATCGAACCTTTTTCAGATAAAGATAAGAGCTATGTATAATGTCTCCTTTTACTTTTTTTTACTTTTCTGTCTTATCCCCTTTGCATTTGGCTGGTGAGCGCTGCATTTAAAATTCATGTCATATTATTTTCTTGTTTGAAATCTCATACTTGTACTTAGTGAGTTATAGAAAGATTCTTTGTAGATAATGTAGTGACATTTAAGGCAATCCAACTAGTGGTTGCTCAAATCAATTATTTGAATTAAAGTGAATAGTACAAGGGTAAAATTTATTATATACATGTGAACAGAAATTTTGGTAAGAATAAGTATATTGTACGTGGTGGGGTGTCTATTTTCGGTGTTCTTTTAGCTTTGCATGTGATTTGAATTCAATAGTTGTGAGGAAATAATGACATTAATGAGGTGTGACTCCATGTTAAAAAATTAATCCATCGGTGTTTATTGATATTAATGATAGGCTTATAATAGAGGTTACAACATTATAACAGTAGTTTATAAATTAAAGTTAATTTTAGTTTTACTTGTGCTTTTCTTCTTGCTAGTTGGTTTCTTCGTTTACTATTATTTTTGTAGCAAGTGAGCTCGATTTCAAGATCAAATAATAATTTATTTTCAAGAATCTTTCCTTACATAAACAAATTTGATAGTCTAATCTAGTAGCAGGATAAAAATAAAGAGATATTTTCAAATATAAACAATTATATATAAATATGAATAGAAATATTTAACATAACAAAAAATGATCGCAATGCTTTCATTTTTAAAACATTCGTTCCTAACAACAATGTCATTTGTCACTAATAAAAAATCTTGGTTTAGTGACTGGGTTAGAGACCGAAAAAGCCTAAAATCAGTCACTATAATGTTTAGTGACCAATAACGCAACTACCAAATTTCAGTTCGAAAAGTGGTAGTCGCTAACCTTTAGAGACAAATTTAGTGACTGAAGTTAGTGACTAATTTTAGCGACTGAAATTAGTGACCGATTTTAGTGATCATTTTCAGTTGTTTAAAAAACTTAAAATAAAATAAAAGTTTTGTGTCTAACAGCAATCGAACCAATGCACTTTCCTTTGTGAGGCTTTTAGGTGTCCATTTGGTTTTTGTTGTATAATTTATATTTGAAATGTATTATTAGTGAAGTAGAACTTTCAAATATTATTAAAAAATATTCTTACACTAATTGTCATTAAATTTATATTTTATCTAAATAAATAAATTTGTATGAGTTAATTATTTATATAAATATATGTTTTATTTTTTAAAATAAAAATATAAAATTAAGACTAAAAAATAAAAATAAAAAAATAAAAGGAGAAAATTTGGAGGGAAGCAACTTAATAATGAAAAAAAAAACAAAAAATATTAGTGATCGAGATTTCGGTCACTGAATTTTTTTAAGAATTAATTTATATAAAAACGATTATTTGATAGGTTTTTTGAGGTGGATTTGGTGGAGGTGAGATTTAGAAGGAATTTGTCTATGAACAAAGTGTTTTGGAATTGGAGGTTTTGAGATGTAAGTGATGGTTTCGAGATATTAAAAAGGACCTATACATTTTTTGAGGTATGGAGGTTTAAACTGTGCATCCAATTTAAGACTACTAGTATGGCATGGCACCGAACCTTTTTCAGATAAAGATAAGAGCTATGTCTAATGTCTCCTTGTAATACCCCGTATTATTTAATTGCTCAACTGGATACCAGAAGAGATCAATTATTTTATTAAAGAGACGAATTGATATTTATTAGTTTAAGAAAGGATTTAATGGCAACTCTAATAACTGATCAAGTGGTTGAGATGATAAAATACCCAATTGGAGATATTTTACCCTGTCGGGTTATATTATATAATAATAGTATTATATATATATATATATATATATATATATATGTTAGAAAAGAAAAGAAAAACATAGTAAGAAGAAAAGGAAGAGAAGAAGAAGAGGAAAATGGAAAAGAAGGAAGAAAACTTGGATCGTTGTTCATCATCTTCTTCAAACTCCTCTTCGATTATCAGGTGGGTTCTAGTTAGACACTCTAAGTTCTAGAAATTCATGTTTTGAACTTAGCTTAGATTTGAGAGAAAATGAAATCTAACGGATAAAACGTGAAATAAACCGAGTAATATAATCGGGTATACTTGTTATTATGATTGAAGTATGTTTTGATTGTTATGGTGTGATTTGGAAGTGTTTTGATTGAGAAAATTACAGATTTGGATGAGTAACACCGCTGCTGGAAATTCTGGGTTTCGCTTGGTTCGCCTAGCGAACCTGGAGTGAAGGACATCGAACGGTTTCGAGGGTTCGCCTAGCGAACCCAACAGCGAAGGAAGGCGAATGTTCACCAAGTTGTTCGCCTAGAGAACTTTGTATCTTTTCAGTTCTGTTTGGTTCTGCCTTGGTTCGCCCAGAGGTTCGCGAAGCGAAGGGCAAGGCGAAGGTTCACCAAGTTGTTCGCCTAGCGAATTTTGTGTCTGTTCTGGTCTATTTGTTGATTCGCCTGGAGCTTCGCCTAGCGAAGGCGGAAGCGAACGCTCGCTGGGAGGTTCGCCTAGCGAACATGGCAGTTTGTACAGTTTTGTTTCCTTCATAACTTTTGATCCGTAACTCAGATCGGGATGTTCTTGGTGTCATCAGAAAGCTATGACGACCCTCTATCCGATAAAATGAAAAAATATTGGGTATGATGTGGGATTAATTATTTAGTGGAAAATGAAGGAAAGTTATGTGTTGTGGAATGTTGGAATTGACATCTTTTGGATCGTAAATCTGATCGCAGAATAGTGATAGCCGGTGTAAAGCTGTGGAAATATCCTACGGGATAAGAAGTGAAAGTATTGATTGCGATACCCGATTAAATGAATCGGAGGGAACCCGAAAAGGGATGTTTTATGTGATGTGTGATTATATGTGTTTACTTGTAATATTTGTGTTATGCCATGTCTATATAATTGTTGTTAAGTATGAATGAGAGAATATGCATGCTTAAAACAAATTAGGAAGAGTGAGGAAACCTTACCCCAAACCTAGTGATATGATTCTAGGTTGTGACTAGGATTGATAAATAATCTAGATGGCGATGCTCGTGCATTCGATGTAGATGTGCATCCTTGCCGAGTAATGGTCTAGAGGTGAGTGAAACACTAGTATGGAACATGTGTGAACTATTGTGATTATGAGAAAAGGTGAATGTGGCCTTAAGGCATTGTGACCTTGTCATTGTCGAATACAATCACGTTTTGTGTTAGATCACGTAATCATAACCGTTTATCTTGAGTTGCGTTTCATGAGTCTCGAGCTCCTCTGAAACATATGCATGACTACTTGGCAGGTTAGATTCCCGCGTGCAGTACGAATGGCGCTCTGGGAGCATATGCTTGTGACGGTTAATGGCCCGTGTGAAGTGACGGTTCATAACGGTTAATGGCCCGTAGAACCTGAATCCATTCGTATGTCAAGTAGGTTTCAAGAATCCATGACTCGGGTCGACTTCTAGACGTATAAGCGGACGGGAAATGGGGATACCTTGGTGAGGTTATCGATTAGTGATATTTTGAGTTGATGAACTCATGACATGTTTCCATATTGTGTGAGATTGTGAGATTGTGAACTCAAGGTCTTTTCCCTTCCCCTTGACTTGAGTTAGGATTAGTAGAACCTTGTAAAGCCAAGAGGACCTATAGGATATGGAACTCACTGAGTTTTGATGTATCTCACCCCATTATAATTGCTATATTTCAGGTGTGGTTTGCAGGTTTGATTTACAAGTGGAGCGATGCTGAGATGTTTCAAGAGAAGCTTGGCTTTAGTTTTTCCGCTGTGTATTATTTTGTTGTATACAATTGAGGATATTGTATATTATTCTTAGATTTTTTATTTTTGGCTAGTTTCCATAGCTTGTACCATATTTTGTATTTATGTATTAGAAATGGTCAAGTATGTGAATTACGCCATTAGGCACTTATGATGGTGTCAGTACCGAATAAAATGCTTGTATTGTATGAATCTAGATAAATATTATACAGGGCATTACACTCCTTTTACTTTTTTTTTACTTTTCTGTCTTATCCCCTTTGCATTTGGCTGGTGAGCGCTGCATTTAACGTTCATGTCATATTATTTTCTTGTTTGAAATCTCATACTTGTACTTTACTATATCATTAGTTAGTGAGTTATAGAAAGATTCTTTGTAGATAATGTAGTGCCATTTAAGGCAATCTAACTAGTGGTTGCTAAAATCAATTATTTGAATTAAAGTGAATAGTACAACTGTAAAATTTATTATTTACATGTGAACATAAATTTTTGTAAGAAAAAGTATATTGTACGTGGTGGGGTGTCTATTTTCGGTGTTCTTTTAGCTTTGCATGTGATTTGAATTCAAAAGCTGTGAGGAAATAATGACATTAATGAGGTGTGACTCCATGTTAAAAAATTAATCCATCGGTGTTTATTGATTTTAATGATAGACTTGTAATAGAGGTTACAACATTATAGCAGTAGTTTATAAATTAAAGTTAGTTTTAGTTTCACTTGTGCTTTTCTTCTTGCTAGTTGGTTTCTTCTTTTACTATTATTTTTGTAGCAAGTGCGCTCGATTTCAAGATCAAATAATAATTGATTTTCAAGAATCTTTCCTTACATAAATAAATTTGATAGTCTAATCTTGTAGCAGGATAAAAATAAAGAGATATTTTCAAATATAAACAATTATATATTAATATGAATAGAAATATTTAACATAACAAAAAATGATCGCAATGCTTTAATTTTTTAAACATCTGTTCCTAGCAACAATGTCATTTGTCACTAATAAAAAATCTTCGTTTAGTGACTGGGTTAGAGACCGAAAAAGCCTAAAATCGGTCACTATAACGTTTAGTGACCAATAACGCGACTACCAAATTTCAGTTGGAAAAGTGGTAGTCGCTAACCTTTAGAGTCAAATTTAGTGACTGAAATTACTGACCAATTTTAGCGACTGAAATTAGTGACCGATTTTAGTGATCATTTTCAGTTGTTTAAAAAACTTAAAATAAAATAAAAGTTTTGTGTCTAACAGGAATCGAACCAATGCACTTTCCTTTGTGAGGCTTTTAGGTGTCCATTTGGTTTTTGTTGTATAATTTATATTTGAAATGTATATATTATTAGTGAAGTAGAACTTTCAAATACTATTAAAAAATATTCTTATACTAATTGCCATTAAATTTTATATTTTATCTAAATTAATAAATTTGTATGAGTTAATTATTTATATAAATATATGTTTTATTTGTTAAAATAATAAAAATGTAAAATTATGAATAAAAAATAAAAAATAAATAAATAAAAGGAGAAAATTTGGAGGGAAGCTGTAATACCCCGTAAATTATTTTGCTCTGGATAATATTAGTGTGATCAACTGGGTTCCGGTCTACTCTGAGAATTTATTTGATAAAACAATTAGAGTAAACTGATGAGTTCAGAGCAGATTAAATTAATATTATTTGGCTCTGAGGTTTTAACTTTTGGTGTTATAGAGACTTATTGGACATTTAGGTTAGTTTTACTAACTAAATGATATCTCTATGTAACATTTCTTTTCCTTTCCTTTTCTCATTTGGAACCAAAGATAGAAAGAAGAAGTAGAAAGAAGGAGGAGAAAAAGAGAAGAGACAAAAAGAAGGGAAAACCTAGAATTTGAAGAACAACTTGGATCATCACCTTTTCTTCATCATCCATCTTCCAATATTCATCATCATCCTCTATCTAAGGTGGATTCTAGATAGAAACTTAAGTTCTAGAGTTAGAGATGATTTTAGCTTAAGTTAGGTTTTATAAGAAATTGCTTAAATTGGTAATCGATGAAATTTAACGGTTGAAATGTGTTACAAACTGAGTAGTATAAGCTATATGAGTGTAGAATCATCTGTATTTGATTGTTGGATGTTTGGGTATGTTTTAGTTTGGTTTTGAACCCAAGGGAACTCAGCTGCACGCTGCTGAATTTCTGCATTTTCCCATGTTCGCACTGCGAATCCCCTAGCGAAGGGGAAATCGAACATTCGCTGGCTATTCACACGGCGAAGGTGATAGCGAACGTTCGCCAGAGGTTTGCACTGCGAACTTCACCTTATTTTGGTTCTGCCACGGTCCGCCAGACGTTCGCACTGCGAATGGGACAGCAAACCCAGTGTTGTTTAGGCATTCGCTGGGAGCTTCGCACTGTGAATGAGAAAGCGAGAACTCGCTGGCTTCTTCGCATTGCGAACATGACAGATCCTCCAACTTGTTTCTTCCATTATTTTTGACTCGGTTATCCGATTTGAGTATTCTTGGGATCGCTGTGGAGCTATGGAAATACTCTATATAATGAAAGTGGAAAATACTGGTTTTGATGCCCGATTAAATAAATCGGAGGGAACCGTGAATTTGTGTAATTGGTGGCATGTTGAATTATGTGTTTCCATTATGTGATCGATGACTATTTGCCTATGCTCTTATTGTTAAACATGTTCGAGTATGTATGCATGTTAAAATACGAAATAGGTAGAGTGAGGATTATTACCGTAAACAATGTAGGAACGCGTGGAATAACATAATGACAACGATCGTGCGTGCGGTGCCGAGGCGTGTGTCAGGTGTTAATGTCATAGAATGAATCAACACTAGTATGGAACATGTGTGTTAACCTTTGGGGTTGTAATAAGGCGAATGTGGCCTTGTGATTGTCGAATACAATCTCGTAGTGTATGTGATCGTGCGATCGGACTGTTTTTATCCCTTAATAAATATCCGTGACCCGTGTCCATAACTCTTGAGAAGGGCTGGCCGGGGAAAGTGTTTATTAAGCAAGTGACCGTGACCCATGTCCATAATCCTTTGGAAGGACTGGCCGGGGAAAGTTACTTAATGGTGGTATTAGTGACCCGTGTCCATAACCTCTTGTGTAGGCTGGCCAGGGAAAGTACCGTGTGTAGGTAACCGTGACCCGTGTCCATAACCTCTTGTGTAGGCTGGTCGGGGAAAGTTATCTCTGTTAGCTCCAGGACCCGTGTCCATAATCCTTTGCGGGGACTGGTCGGGAATGAATGTCTACGCTTTTAAGGATCCGTGACCCATGTTGAACTCTCTTGTAGGGTTGGCCGGGGAAAGATTCCTTGGTTTGTAATGCCGAGTAGTGATAATATTTTGAGTTGATGAACTTATGACATGGTTCCATATAGTGTGAGAATTAGAATTGTGAACTCAAAGTCACTTCCCTTTCCTTTGACTTGAGTTAGCCGTGTTAGAACCTTGTAAAGCCGAGAGGACTATAAGATAGCGAACTCACTGAGATTTGATGTATCTCACCCCACGTTGTTGTTTACATCACAGGTACTACAGGTTCGGCGAAGGGTAAGGACATAGTTGTGTGAATTTTCCTTATGGATTGTTGCTTTTGTGTGGCAAGGCTTCCGTTGTGAAGATTTTAAGATCATTAGTTGATCTAGTTCTTAGTTTTATCTTTTGGAACATCTTGTATATATATCATGCCATTGTTGTTATTAGGTGGATTTTGGGCATTTATATGTATAATGTGTTACTAGGAACTTGTATATTTCAGTACCAAACGTATTATTCATGTATAATATATGCTTTGATGTATGTATATATATATGGGCGTTACAGTTGGTATCAGAGCAGGTCGTATCCTCGACCTAGCCATGAAATAGTATAAGTATTTCTTTCCGTTTCATATGCGTAGTGTTGCCATTGGTCTTAAGTGTTATATTTATAGTATTGAGCCTGATCAACTTAATTCTATCTGTATGACATTTAGGAACATGGCTGACGGGCGTATAAACCATCGTGGTAGACCCAGAACCACTCCACCTGGGACAAATCCTCCAGGAGGCGAGGAACAGGTCCTGTGGCCTCAATTTTTGCAACAGATGTAACAACAACAGAATCAGTTCATGCAACATTTGGTACAACAAATGGGTGGGGGTCTACATCCTCCAGTGGTTGTTCCAGAAGCTGCAGGGGTAAGATTTATGGATTTTATCCGTATGAATCCTCCGGAATTTCAGGGAGGGTTAGATCCGGTAAAGGCTCATGAATGGATATCCGGTATGGAGAGGATTTTCCAGATAGTTCAGTGCAGTGAAGAAAATAAGGTGGTTTTTGCTTCTTACTTGTTAAAGGGTCCTGCCATGAGGTGGTGGGAGAGTACCTCAACCTTGATGACTATTCAAGAGGTACCTAAGGTTTGGGAACGATTTAAGATTTCTTTTATGGAGAATTATTTTCCAAGTTCCTTAAGGACTCAGAAGGAATTCGAGTTTCAACAGTTGAGACAAGGTAACTTGACCGTGGCTACTTACGCAGAAAAGTTTGAGGTTATGGCCGCTTATTCTCGGCAAGCTATGTACGCTCCTGACGAGAAGTGGAAGATCGATCCGTTTCTTTTTGGTTTGAGGGCCGAAATTTCTCATAGTGTGTCTCAGAGGGAGTTCACTTCTTATGCCGAGTTACTAAGGCAATGTTATGTAGCTGAGAACAGCTTGAGGAAAGTTCAATCAGAGGGAGATTCACATAGGACGACTCAGAATGATTGTGGGAGATTAAACCAACCGTATTGGCCCAGGCAGCAAGCCTTTAAAGGGAAGTAGGTGTAAAGTGTTAAACCTAATACTCCTCCTTTGTGCCGGTTGTGCAATATGTATCATTACAGAAAGTGTATCGATGGAACTTTTAGATGTTATCATTGTGATGGAGTGGGGCATATGACTAGAGATTGTCCTCAGAATAAGAATAAGGCACAAGGAAAGGGTACGGGTCGAGTGTATACCTGGGATGCAAAGAAAGCAAGGGGCGACAACTCTTCGATGGCTGGTACGTGTTTTGTTATAGGCATCTTTGTTTGTTTGTTTTTGGGTGTAAAGAAACACACTCTTTGTGTCGATGCAATGTGTGATTTGGGTTTTGCTTCTGGGTGAACCAAGTAGGAATTGTGGCAAAACCTTAGAATGTCGTTATTTTTGACTTCCCACTAGTGTAGTGGGTGGAGCGAAAAATGAATTCTCCCGTTGAAGTTTTGTAGTGTGATCGCGTCGGAAGTTGGAATTTCACCTTGTTACTTGGTTGGAGTGTGTTATCTGTATGTTCTTGACTTCGTTCTGTATTTCCTTGAGTGTATTATGGTTGGTGAATTTTATAAGTTAAATGGCCATGAGTTGAGAATGATATTGTGGGTTAGAGCAAGACGAATTGATGGATTTGGCTAGGGATGGTTTTGAATTAAAAGAAATTGTTTATTTCCAGTTTCTGCAGCAGTGTTAACCGATTAACACGTATAAGGATGGTGTTTTGTGCTGAATTTTGAGGAGTTAACCGATTAACCTTAGACGGGTAATCGATTAACATGTGTGTATATTTTGAAATCCCTTTTGGAACCATCATTTGGGTTTTGTCACCTTATGTTGCTCTGAGTGGAGAGTTTTGTGCGAATGTAAGCAGGATGGTAAGTAAATGAAGACGGACTTGTGTTTTGGAATCGTAACCGTTTCATTTGAGTTGCAGTTTCATGAGTCTCGAACTCCTCAGAAACGTATGCATAATTACTTGGCAGGTTTAATTTCCGCGTATGGTATGAATGGAACTTATGGGTATAGATTTGGGATGGTTAACAAACCGATGTTCCTGGATCCATTTCGTATGTCAAGTGAGTTACAAGGATCCATGACTCGGATCGACTTCTAGACGTAGAAGAGGACGGGAAAAGGGGATGCCTTGGTAAGGTTATTAAGTAGTGCACCATCGGTACAGACGATGAGGGAATTTGACTGTGGGGAAGTAATCTTGTGGGGTTGTGTTGAGTATGAGAAAGTCTTAAGGGTATTACTATTGAAAGACTTAAGGACGAAGTTGGGAAATACTCACGAATTGTTGATCTTGCCAGGAATATCTCGGTGTGTAATTATGGTGTTGGTAAAGTATGAGCGGTTGGTCGGAGTTTTGTAATCGTTATCTTCCGTGAGTTAATGGTTTTGGATTCAGACTCCGTTAGAGTGGTCCCAGTTGTGTGCAGTTGTGTCCTACCCAGAGAAGAAAATTTTGAGAGTTATCTTCCCAAGTACGAGTAAGAATTGGATGTTCCGAAGTTAAGTATGTAACTTGGAATCGTTTATGAACCAGAACGATTGAGAGCAGTGGATTCAATTGAGAAATGTGGCGTGTCCTTTGAGGGTGTGTGCACGTGTAAAGTGTTGTATATGAATTGATGAGTAGTATGGAAACTCACATTTTCGCATAGAAGGGCTTAGATTTTGTTAAGTGGTGACTCGCATATGGTTGAAGTATCGTGATGGTGTTAAGTGTTATTGTTCAAGATCTCGTGTCAGCCAGGAAGCTTGAGCAAGTCGGAAACCTGTAAGAAAGATTGATATGGAATATGGTAACAGTGTAACTTCCGCATCTTTATCGTCTGGAGAGTGTGGGATTGATGCTTGTATATTTTGGGTTGGCAAAGAAATTGTCCTACCATAAGACGTCAGTAAGTTTCTTGTGTCGTTGGTTAGTAAGGATTCCAGTGGTTAAGTGTGTTTCTCCGTGAGCTGTTAGCTACTTGGTACTGCTTAAGATTGGTGGTATTCCATTGTTAGAATTGGAGTTGCGCAATGGAAGTGACAGATGAAAGAGTTCAGTTGGAATAATGGGAAGTGGGAAGATTGTTATTTATAAGTATGGAAGTAAGAAGAACTTGTTCTAAGCATGTCATTTTGGAGTGATACGAAAAAGACGAATATTGGATGTGATGAGTACAAGTGAGACTGGTAAGACGTCGTTTGACTATTTATGAAGTGGTTTGAATGTTGAAGGAATTATGAAAGGATTGTCATCGGTGGTTGCATTAAAAATAAGGAACCACTGAATTACATGGTGAAGATGTGTTGGGTATCTGTGTCCCAATTTGAGATAAGGTGTTATGGTTATGTAGTGACTGGTTAAAGAAATGTAGAATGGTACGTTCTTTCCGAAGTAAGATGCGACAAAGTGTTTGTATGGGACGATAGATGAATTGAGGAGTAGATAAGTTAGAAATTTACTCGATATTGGAATAAGAGTATGACTAAGGACGTGGAGTTTATGAATTGTGAAATCAAGTTGAAATTGAGGTACGTGTGAATTTTGACTGAGGTAAAGGTTAAGAGTGGATCTAAGACAAGTGATACAAGTTATGGTTATTGTCAAGTAGAGGAAATTCGGGGGCGAATTTCAATTTAAGGGGGGAGAGTGTAATACCCCGTAAATTATTTTGCTCTGGATAATACTAGTGTGATCAACTGGGTTCCGGTCTACTCTGAGAATTTATTGGATAAAACAATTAGAGTAAACTGATGAGTTCAGAGCAGATCAGATTAATATTATTTAGCTCCGAGGTTTTAACTGTTGGTGTTATAGAGACTTATTGGACATTTAAGTTAGTTTTACTAACTGAATGATATCTCTATGTAACATTTCTTTTCCTTTCCTTTTCTCATTTGGAACCAAAGATAGAAAGAAGAAGTAGAAAGAAGGAGGAGAAAAAGAGAAGAGAGAAAAAGAAGGGAAAACCTAGAATTTGAAGAACAACTTGGATCATCACCTTTTCTTCATCATCCATCTTCCAATCTTCATCATCATCCTCTATCTAAGGTGGGTTCTAGATAGAAACTTAAGTTCTAGAGTTAGAGATGATTTTAGCTTAAGATAGGTTTTATGAGAAATTGCTTAAATTGGTAATCGATGAAATTTAACGGTTGAAATGTGTTACAAACTGAGTAGTATAAGCTATATGAGTGTAGAATCATCTGTATTTGATTGTTGGATGTTTGGGTATGTTTTGGTTTGGTTTTGAACCCAAGGGAACTCAGCTACACGCTGCAGAATTTCCGCATTTTCCCAGGTTCACACTGCGAATCCCCTAGCGAAGGGGAAATCGAACATTCGCTGGCTATTCGTACGGCGAAGGTGAGAGCGAACGTTCGCCAAAGGTTCGCACTGCGAACTTCACCTTGTTTTGGTTCTGCCACGGTTTGCCAGACGTTCGCACTGCGAATGGGACAGCGAACCCAGTGTTGTTTAGGCATTCGTTGGGAGCTTCACACTGCGAATGAGAAAGCGAGAACTCGCTGGCTTCTTCGCATTGCGAACATGACAGATCCTCCAACTTGTTTCTTCCATAATTTTTTACTCGGTTATCCGATTTGAGTATTCTTGGGATCTCTGTGGAGCTATGGAAATACTCTATATAATGAAATTGGAAAATACTGGTTTTGATGCCCGATTAAATAAATTGGAGGGAACCTTGAATTTGTGTAATTGGTGGCATGTTGAATTATGTGTTTCCATTATGTGATCTATGACTATTTGCCTATGCTTTTATTGTTAAACATGTTCGAGTATGTATGCATGTTAAAATACGAAATAGGTAGAGTGAGGATTATTACCGTAAACAATGTAGGAGCGTGTGGAATGACATAATGACAACTATCGTGCGTGCGGTGCCGAGGCGTGTGTCAGGTGCTAATGTCATAGAATGAATCAACACTAGTATGGAACATGTGTGTTAACCTTTGTGGTTGTAATAAGGCGAATGTAACACCCATATATATATATACATACATCAAAGCATATATCATACATGAATAATACGTTTGGTACTAAAATATATACAAGTTCCTAGTTAACACATTGTATACATTAAATGCCCTAAATACAAAGCTCTAAAGTCTACGGCATAACATATACAAGATGTCCAAAAAGTACTAAGAACTAGATCAACACCATGATCTCAAAAAATAAACGCCATAGCGGAAGCCATGCCATCTCAAAAACCACGATCCATAAGGAAAAGTCAAACCACTTTGTCCTTACCCTTCCTCGAACCTGCAGAATCTGTGATGTAAACAACAACAGTGGGGTGAGATACATCAAATCTCAGTGAGTTCGCTATCTTATAGTCCTCTTGGGTTTACAAGGTTCTAATATCCTAACTCAAGTCAAAAGGGAAGGGAAGTGACTTTGAGCACGCACATAAAATGTTTTAATTCTATCGGGTTCGCTAACCCGAAAGTGTATCACTATCGCTAACCTTGTCAAGGCATCCCCTTTCTCCCGCCCTCTTCTACGTCTAGAAGTAGGAACGAGTCATGGACCCTCATAGATTTCTTGACATACGAAATGGATTCGGGATCATCGGCCCGTACCCGTGATCCGTCACTTCACACGGTCCGTGCACCGTCACAAGTCTCTTTACCCATAGGCTCCATTCGTACTATAACATTGGGAATCAAACCTACCAAGAAATCGTGCATTCATTACAGAGGAGCTCGTTACTCATGAAATGGCACATAATGAAATAATGGCTACGATTTCGTGATTTCACATACAACCAGTCGGTAATAGACGCACGCCTCGGCCTCTTATGCACGAGCGTCGTCGTTTTTTCATACATCAATGTCCTAGCCGTTACTAGGTTTCACTAATATGTTGTGGTATGATCCTCACTCTTCCTGTTTATATTTTACATGCATATACATCTCACACATGCTAAACAACAAGAAAATAGACAATCCCAATTCAATCACATAGTAGAATCACATAACAACATATCACACATTATACCAATCTACGGTTTCCTCCGATTTATTTAATCGGGCATTGAACAAATAATTCTCACTGCCATTGCTAGAATATGTTCCTAGCTTCACATCGATACCAAGAACACTCACAACGGATAAACGATACCAAAGTTATGAAAGAAACAAGTTCATATCACCAAGAACACTCACAATGGTGAATAGTGCAAATCTTATCTCATAAGCAAGTGGCATCCAAGGGCCAAGATCATTTCACCAATTCTCAACTTTAGCCTATAAATAGAGGGTGAAGCAACATGAAAATGTACACCAAAACAGTTATAGTACTTGTTTTCACTCTTTTCTCTCTTTTGCTCCAAGTTTTCCTTCTTTGGCAAGTAACAATCGAGTTTTTCATTAGAGAGCAATTCAACCCAAACTAATGATCCAAACACATCCTATAAAACATATATGAGCTATCCAAAAACTCATCCATGATCTAGAACATCAAAATCACAAAGTTCCATATCACTTCCAAGCCATTTTGCAGCTGCCATAGCAGGTGGAGTTCAAGGTGATTTCAAATCATTCCAAGCATCACAACACACTACCTAAGGTCCATTGAAGCTGTTCAAATCATTACACAACAACCGGAACACCTACAATACAAAATTTGAATCCCTCTTGCAAGGTGAGTCACTTGAAACTCAAACTCCATGAAACATGCATCAATTTCTTGGCCTCAAGTTTCTAACATGTTTCTGCATATATATAGAGTGTTTACCCTCAATCAATTGTTATTTATCATGCTTGTATAAGATATATCTCTCTCTACATTTTAAATAAATGCAATTAATTGGTATGGTTATGATCCTTGATCAAACACAAACAACTTTGATGTTTACATCGTGTAAAATCATTGAGTAACAAGAGAGATATGTTGGGTTTGGCAAATCAGCCAAGGTTGGGTGGCCCGCGTGCAAGAAAGAAGAACACAAGTGTTCTTGGCGCAATTTTTACATGTTTGAATATTTGAATTGTCTTATTTTTATTAATTGATTTCAAATATTAATAACTCTCTCATTTTTTATCATTTTTGATTGATTCTTTTTTCCAAAATTCACAAAAATGTTTAAATATTTGATTCTACAAAAAAATCCAAAAAATGTTTATTTTTTAATATATGTTGAATTTTTGTGAAGAATTTCTTTTTAATTGTTTTAAACATGTTAAAATAATTCTTTTTCTTGATTTTTCAAAACCATTTGAATTACAAGTCATTATGTGGATCAAACAACAATTTTCAAACATTGATCTAAGATCATAACATGTTTTGTGAATATTTTGAATGAATTTCATCATTTTATTTGATTTTCACTTAGAAATAATACATGTTTAAATCCAAATTAGGATTTCTTTTGATTTAATCTTCAAACTTTCAAATTAAACACTTACGTGGGTCTCCCTTAAGGTGTAAGTCCTAACCCTTTTTGTAAATAAATTTTGGGCCTCTGATGTAGTATAAGTCCTAGTACAGTTTTTTAAAATAACGGTGCGATCACTAGTTTTCAGTGGGCCTCTCCCTTTGAGTTGTAAGCCCCATTTTTTGTACATAAACTTTGTTAAAATCAAATGATTTTTGGGCCACTCATTAGTGTATTTCCCATTTCTTTTAATGAAAAGATGTACACATACACTGGTACTAAAAGGAGCATTATTCCCAGTGAAACTGCTTTTAGACCACATGGGCCTCTCACTTGAGCTATAAGCCCCATACTTTTTACACTCATCACTGATTAAATATTTGTTCACATGAGTTTTATACTTGTTAAATACTTGATATACTTGTCATATACTAATAATTGTATTTATGTTGTATATCATATCGTCGCACCTATCCTGAGAAAATCCATAGATAGGAAAAACTATATATATATATTATAGGACTATGACCAAGGAAAGATGGTTTCCCGGTGAAATCCTTTTCTTAATAGACAACATAGTACTTTACCAAGAAGATGGTTTCTCGGTGAAATCCTTCTTAAAAAACCCTTAGATAAAAAATTAGGGCACATCCACCTAGAGAGATTATTTCCCGGTGAAACCTCTCTACCCTTTGCTTAGAACTAAATTAAGGGACCTACATAACTTTCTCTTATGCTTAAACAAGGAATCTCGATGACCCTCGATGTCCCTCGGATAGCCTCCTCTTGGGCTCAAAATACAAGGACCCATAGGCTTCTTAGAAGTTCCCCAGCCTCCTCTTAGGCTCTTTATACAAGGACCCTCAGGCTTCCTAAAAGCATAGGACAGGTCTTTGTCACCTTTATCCAGTCCCCGTGAGAATCAAACCTCTAGGACAAACAATCACAATCATTCAAGTATTCAAATCTTGAGTCCATCTCTCCTCAGTGAGTACGCCTCAATCTTGGGCTTTATACAAGACAAAAAACTTTCACCAGTAATGTACGCCTCAATCTTGGGCTTTGTATAAGACAGAAAATATTCCCCTGTAGGGTCTTCCTCAATCTTGGGCCTCGTACAAGACACTAAAATTAATCCCTTCTTCTGGGACACTTCCTAGGAGAATCCTCAGTATAATCAGCCTCAATCTTGGGCTTTGTACAAGACAGATAAAACTCCCCAACTGAGTCAGTTTCCCACAAAATAAATTCCCCAGTGGAGTCACAAATCAATACTCTTTTAGCCTCAATCTCGGGCTTTGTACGACGCAGTTAAAAACTTTTTCTCGCAGATATGAGACATGAGCCATCTCTCTGGAAGAGATTTCTCCTCTATTTTTCCACATTCAAAATACAAACATTACAAACTTTTCCCATATAAGTGTTGTAAGTGACACACTTGGAGTACACTCTCCAGTTCAAAGTCCTTCTCTTATCATGGTTCAAAAACAAATCTTTCATTTAAGATGATGTAAGTGGCACACTTGGAGTACACTCTCCAGTTCAAAGTCCCTCTCTTATTATGCAAAGAATCTTTTCATTACTCTAAAAAATGTTTGTGGTGGAATAGATGAGACATCTCTCTTGTAAGATGACAACTTGTCTCTCCCTCTTATCCTCAGTAGAGTCAGCCACAATCTTGGGCTTTATACAAGACAAATAAAAATCCACAGTGGAGTCAGTTTTCAACTCCTTTTAGCTTCAATCTTGGGCTTTGAACAAGACACAAATAAAGTTTCCTCCCATAGATTTAGGAGGAACTATGAATGCTCTGATCTCCCAATTCTCTTTTTGGGGGTACGTAGGCTGGAGGTCGTAAGATCTTTGCGAGCACACTCTTTTCAAAACATAATTAGGTTCCTACCTTTACAAAAAAAACTTTCCCAGATCCCAAACAGTAAACAAAACAATAACAATAAAAACAAGAATACAGGTTCCCGTAGATTACTACGGATGCTTAGGGTGCTAATACCTTCCCTTAGTATAACCAACTCCCGATCCTCGAATCTCTTTTATTTGCTTTGTTTATCCAATTTACATTGCATTTAATCCCTCGGGTTTATTCAGAGATTTTTTTCCATTCCTCTTTGAGGATAAATCAAAAGTCGATCTGCGGCAAAGGAAGCGATGTTTTTTATCCGAGAGGGTTGATTTTCGCGCGCTACAGAAAAATGGCGACTTCGCTGGGGAATTAGAGATTTCATCTCCCCCAAAGAGAGTTAAGCTTGTTTGTTGTTGCTGGGGAATTAGAGATTTCATCTCCCCCAAAGAGGTTTAAGCTTGTTTATTTCTTTGTTTGGGAATTAGGGATTCCATCCCCCCAAAAGGAAAAAGGCTAAACCTATTGTTATATTACTATTTTATTGCTTTCATCTCTATATATGTGGCATATTAATTTTGGGAATGCGGTCGGCACGCATGTGGTGAGACAAAGTCCTAACCCAGACTTGAGTGTACCATAAGTTAGGAGGTGACAAGTAGGCTTGTAAGGGAGTAATTCCAAACAAGCTAACTTGAGAATCACCGCTCAGTGGAGGTCCCTATGGAAATTACTGATGTTAACGAGCAAATCGTGAAACATTGATTTTTTCCGCTTAGGAGCCGGTGAAACTGAGGACCTTAGTAACACAATTATCCCCACTTGGCCTTTTTAGGATGTAGTGCGGTGACTTCAAGGGTGAAAGCCTGAGATAGTTGATACGTGATACTACGCTTAGACGAGGTTCTCTTGAGAATATTCTTAGCACTTAGGAGTAATCTACTTGCTAATAATATCCGAAAGATGGACTGTTGACTTTGGGAACCATTTTAGAACATGTTCTACAGGTACAAATGAATCCTTAGTACATTCCTTGGGGTGGTTAGACCTTTTGACTCCATGCTCGTGACGTCGAACCCTTGAACCCATGTTTTCAAGTTTGTGTGTGTTTATGTGTGTGCATCCATTCATACATTCATATAAAAAAAATCTTTTTCAAGGAATTTAAAACCTATTTGCTGTAAATATCACAGATTACACCATGGATTTTGGTAGAAGACAAACTCGAAAGTACATCTTCAAAAATCCCAAACTGGAAGATTTGAGAAAGTTAGGAAATTTTATTACTAATCCTGAGGCTTTCGAAGAGAAGTATGGAAAACTTCTATCACTTTTAAATATTGGTATGGCAGAAGGACTTCTTCCTACGTTGGTTCAGTTCTATGACCCGATATACCATTATTTCACATTTCTGGATTATCAGCTTATGCCCACGTTAGAGGAGTATTCTCATTTGATTGGGTTGCCCATTTCTAATCAAGATCCCTTCACCGGTTTAGAGGCAGTTCCCAAGGATCAAATCATTGCAAGAATCACTACCTTGAAAGTGTCAGATATCAACGCTCATATGACCACCAAGGGAGGGATTCTCGGTTTACCTTCTAATTTTTTAACGGACGAAGCTCAACACTTCGCCAACATGGGAAATATGTGTGCCTTTGAGATTATATTTGCCCTGTTGGTCTATGGATTGTTCCTATTCTGAAATATTGACGACTTTGTTGATATCATTGCCATAAGGATTTTCTTAATCCAAAACCCAGTTCTTACTTTGCTGGCAGATGCTTACCACTCAGTACATCTAAGGAATTTTTATAAAGGAGGAATGATTACATGCTGTGTGTCGTTGTTATACAAATGGTTTGCTTCCCATTTACCCAAGTCTGTAGCCTTTTGGGATTCCAAAGATAACATAAGATGGTCGCAAAAGATCATGTCTCTTACCCATTCAGATATTGATTGGTACAATCCTGTTTATGATGGGATAAGAATCATCGACAATTGTGGTAATTTCTCTAATGTACCTCTCATTGGTACTAAGGGAGGAATCAGCTATAACCCATGTTTAGCCCGTCGCCAACTCAGATATCCTATGTTGAACATACCTAGTAACATCAAGTTAGAGGGCCTTTTCTTCAAGGAAGGCAACAAAGCAATCATAGAAGAAATTAGGGATGCCTGGCATCATAAAAAAGAAAAAGAGGTTCTGGGCAAACCAAGTTGTGTCTCTATGGAACCATATCTCCAATAGGTGCAAGCTAGAGCTATCAAATTAAGAATGCCTTATCCTCGTCAAGGGATTTTTCCGCTAAAAGAGCCTACGTTCATCTTCAAGAGAGATATTGAAAAAATTCAAGTTGCTTTAAATAAGGTCTATCCAGAAAGGAAGGCTTGGAGAAACAAATACCAGATTGTCAGCATGGAAAACACGGATCTCCAGAAAGAATTAAAGGAAAAGTGTGACCTAATTGAAATACTAGAAGGATATGTTACGAAAGAAGGACAAGGAGACTTATTCTTCACTAGTCACATTCCACCTACTTCAGGTGGCTGGAAGAATATCGTTGATCAACTAACCTTGGAAAATGCCCAGTTGAAGAAACAAAAGAGGAATCAACAGTTTGAAGCTGGACCATTATCAGGAAAGATCCGTAAGATTTAGAGATACTTTTGTATTTAAATTCCTAAACTTTCTCATGTAATCTTTCCAGTTTGGTAATAAAACGAGATGTTTCAGTACTCATTTTGTGATGTTTACAGCATAAATGTTGAAAAATTCCTTGAAAAAATAAAAAAAAATCATCATCATTTGCATATCATTCATCATTCACAAGCACTTTGCATTTTTCATAAAAAAACTCACAACCCGTTCTTCTCATCTCTAGAGTCAAACTGTCTCATTCGTATAATACTCGAGCCAGTCATCAAAAGAGGAAGATGGATCAACTTGAACAAGAAAACCGAGAACTAAGGGAAGAAGTTACCACCTCAAAGGATACTATGGAAAGACTCAGTCGAATGGTAGAGACTCTGACAGCAACTCAAAATCGGCCGTTAACTCCGCTGCAAAGGACTGTGATATCTGAAATTATCTCCTCACCTATTGTTGGAGTACCCGTCAATGTTCCTCGGTATTAAATGCCTCCCAATCGTCCTTGGGGAATGCCTCTCAACTACGTGCCTGAAGGGTATATACCTCTAGTCACTGAAGAGCCAAGAACAACTATCCCTGGGGGTTACAGACCTCAGGACGTTGAAGGTCCAAGAGCTACAGCTGAAATGTTTTTCCCTGGGGGTTACAGACCTCAGGATGCTGAAGAACCCAGAAATGCAGTAGTGATGTCCATACCACCTCCTATGATGCATACTACTCCTCATGCAGAACAAAATTTTCATGCCATTCCGAGTGAGGGAATGGGAGTTTATGAAAGGATGGATGAGTTCCAAGATCATTTCCAGGAAATTCAGAAAGAACTCTGAACTATTCGCGGACAGGACTTATTCGACAAAGAGGCTGCTGATCTCTATTTGGTCCCAAATATCAAGATACCACACAAATTCAAAGTGCCTGACTTTGAGAAGTACAAAGAAGACTCTTGTCCCCAAAGTAATTTAACAATGTATGCTCGAAAAATGTCTTCTCAGACAGAAAATCAGCAGCTTCTAATTCATTACTTCCAAGACAGTCTGACTGGTGCCGCACTCAGATGGTACATGGGGTTAAATAGTGGAAAGGTCCAAACTTTCAGAGACCTGTCAAAAGCTTTCATTACGCAGTACAAATACAACTTAGATATGGCACCTGACAGAGATCAACTCAGGGCTATGTCTCAAAAAGACAAAGAAAGCTTCAAAGAATACGCTCAGCGATGGCGTGAAGTTGCCGCCCAAATTTCTCCTCCTCTCGAAGAGAAGGAGCTAACAAAGATATATTTGAAAACTCTGAGTACATTCTACTACGACCGAATGGTTCCGAGTGCACCAAGTAACTTCACTGAAATGGTGAACATGGGGGTGCATCTTGAAGAAGCCATCCGAGAAGGACGATTGATTAAAAGCAAAGAGTCAACTGGTAGTAGCAAGAAGTATGGGAGTGGATGTTTGAAGAAGAAAGAAAAAGATGTCAGTATGGTTTCACAAAGCCAAGAAAGGCGAAGGTATCAACCAAGGCAGATAGCAGCAATTTCCCCTGTTACCAATCCTGTTCCGGCACCAACCAACTCATCACCGTTTCTTCCGAATCAACAACAACAACCACAATATCAACAACGGCAACAACAGTCTCTTCAGCAGGCTCGCCCGCAAAACAACAATTATAATCGGTTTCAAAGGTCACCAGGGTTTGATCCCATACCTATACCATATGCAGAGTTGTTCCCAGCTTTGTTAGCACAAGGTCACATTCAAACCAGGACTCCCCCTGTGATTCCCGATAAAATTCCTTTTTGCTTCAAGGCAGATCAATTTTGCGCCTATCATCAAGGAGCACCTGGACACAACATTGAAAATTGTCTCAGCTTTAAGTCAGACGTCCAAAGGCTTGTCAAAAATGGGATTTTTTCCTTTAAAGACATTAATCCCAATGTTCGAGTAAATCCATTACCACAACATGGAGAATCCTCTGTAAACATGGTTTACGGATGCCCAGACAACGATAATGAAATTCACGATGTTCGCTTGTTGGAAGAGAATTTAGTAAAGATGCATGCCCAACAAAGTGGATATGGTCATATACCGCCTCACAACTACTTCACTTGTGATATTTGTCCCAAGAATAATCAAGGATGTCCATTTGTGCAAGCAGCTATCCAGGACCAAATGAACCAAGGTTGGATCCGGCATTACAGAAACAGGGGATGCCAACCAACTGACATGATTCAAAATTGTTCAGAAGAAAATGATCAGACATCTGTAATCCAGATTCACAAAAACCTGAGCAAGTATGGTCATTTTGGGCCCAAGCGCCATAACTATGCCAGATGCAGATTCTGTTACAGAAACCCACACGATTGTATTCGTGTCAGAAAAGATGTCAATGATTTGTTTAAACAGCAAACCATGCCAGTCTGCATTGATGAAGAACCTATGGATTGTGAAGAAGAGGTCTTTGTTATAATTCCTCAGATTAACGAGCTTGAATGCTTGGAAACCCCTCTTAATAGCCATATGACTCCCCTCGCTTTATCAATTGAGCCTGTGGAAGTTACCTATGATAGCCAAAAAAGTTCGGCTACTCCATTGGTCATTTGTCTACCAGGGCCAGTACCTTACCAATCTGAAAAGGCTATACCTTGCAAATACAATGCAACTACGATGGAAAAGGGGAAGGAAGTTCCGCTCCCATCCATCGTCAACATTGCCGACATAAGCCGAGTCACCCGGAGTGGCCGCACTTTCAACAAAAGAACAGAATAAGTTCCCATGGGAAAAGAACCTCGAGTAGAGTTCTCTGGTTTGCAAACAGGTCAGTCAAGTGGTACAAGTCCAGAAAAAGACAATGATGAGATTTTGAGAATAATTCAAAAAAGTGAGTACAACATCGTGGATCAGTTATTACATACTCCTTCTCGAATATCTATGTTATCTCTTCTGTTAAGTTCAGAAGCCCACAGGGAAGCATTACAGAAAGTTTTGGAACAAGCATTTGTGGAGCGTGATGTCACAGTGAATCAATTTGACAACATTATTGCTAACATCACTATATCCAATAATTTAGGCTTTTGTGATGAAGAACTCCCAGAAGAAGGAAGAGATCTCAATTTGGCACTAAATATTTCAGTCAACTGCACAAAGGATGCCCTAGAAAGTGTGCTGGTAGACACAGGATTTGCTCTCAACGTAATGCAAAGTTCACTCTCATGAGTGTTTCCATCCAAAGAACTCCTTTGAGAAGCAGCAAAGTTATTGTCAAAGCCTTTGATGGATCCAAAAAGACAGTTATTGGTGAAGTTGACCTTCCAATAACTATTGAACCTCATACATTTCAAATCACTTTCCAAATAATGGATATTCAAGCAGCTTACAGTTGCTTACTAGGTCGTCCTTCGATTCACGAAGCAGGAGCCGTCACTTCAACGCTTCATCAAAAATTGAAGTTTGTCAGAAACAATAAACTGGTTATGGTATGTGGTGAGCGGGCTCTGATGGTGAGCCACTTGTCATCATTTTCCTACTTGGAACCCGAAGAAGTTATCGGAACTCAATTCCAGGCACTTTCCATCAGTGGCAAAGGTGATAAAGGAAAAGGGGAATTTATATCCTCTTACAATGATGCAGTACGAATGATAAGTAATGGTACTACTGCAGGCTGGGGCGGGTTATAATCCCGACTGACAACAAAGCTAAAACCGGACTTGGTTTTTCTTCAGCATTCTCAAAAGATACACAAAAGGATAAGGGCAGTTGTTCCCTTCAGAATACTTTTCACAGCGGAGGTTTTCTCCATCCTATTCCACAGGAAGTAGATGTCATCGACAAAACCAATACCCAAGGAGATTTGCCAGATCCTGAAGGAGAATGGAAATCCTACCTCAATGATTCCGGGTATATATCACAAGAGGAAGTGTACACACCATCTTGGTCTCCTCTAGAAGAATTCAGGGGAATGCCAGAACCACATGACAATGGCAGAATTGTTCACACCAAGAAACGTCATAATCACCCCCCTCCCCCCCGGTCAACCAATGGGGATACTATCAAGAGAGATAGCTTCAGCTACATCCTACATAATGCTAGGGATAATTCTTCCCATTCTCCAGAAGTTTGGGACCTTCTAGACAAACCGCAGACTGATTTCT
The DNA here is from genome assembly GCA_022829125.1 of Lathyrus tuberosus. Classification (NCBI taxonomy): domain Eukaryota; kingdom Viridiplantae; phylum Streptophyta; class Magnoliopsida; order Fabales; family Fabaceae; genus Lathyrus; species Lathyrus tuberosus. Next base: position 12,219,714 of record JALAZF010000044.1, on the reverse strand, counting down.
CTGTTCTTCCAGATATATCATCAAAGGTATGGAAACCTTATTTGGAAGATCATGATTACAAAAGTCAGCCCGAAGGCGCCTACATACCATTTCAAGTTCCTCATCTCGAGGAGAACAACGTTAAAAAGCGTCATTTGGAGGAATTTGCAAGAGTTGCTGGACAAGATTTTCTTAACTTTGCATTACCTGAAATAAATGTCATTTTTGGAGGCAGCCAGGAAGAAAACTCCGACAACGACCTGGAGAGTATTGCCGATAACATCCCTACTGAAACATGGGTTACTTTGGGACAACCGAGCGGCAAGTTTGACTATTTAGTGAAGTATACTGCCCCTGAAAGCTCCCGCATCCTCTTCAAATACATTCAACCCACTGGATGGGAAGACCTCTCTGAGTACGACATGTAACTAGAAGATGCCTATAATCCATCTTAGGCCTCTCGGTCCACTGAAAAGGAAGAAATAAAAAGCCTTGGCAGTACAAAGGAAAAGATTGCTAAGTCAGATTCACCAATGGTCAACACCATCACTAAGGACAATCCAAAGCAGGATATACCAGACTTCAAAGTGCACAATGGGGTTCGCCATTACTGGACAGCTGTTGAAGTTCTGACTGTTGTTCACATTTCGAAGTAATGTCCTTTTTCACTTTTTGACCTTTCACCTTGCCCAAGGCGAAGAGATGTTTCATAGGGGCTCCCTTTTGTCTTGTAAAAATGTTCCTCTTTGCTTAACCCAAAGCAAAAGAGTTGTTGTTTTATAGGGCTTTTGTTCCACGAATCAATGAATCATAAATAAAGATGTCATTTTGAATTTCCATTGTTATTGTCTTTTGTTTTTGTTTTTAAAGAAAAAATGGTAATCCTTAAACAAATCACGATAATGAACATTTTCAATAATCTGCACACACTTTTGCATTTACCCGTTTTCTAAAAACAACATCAAACACATTGTGCAGATTAATCATAAAAAACCCCATTGAAAGAAACGATCTGACGCCTTCTTACAACTTTGAGTTCCCGGTATTCGAAGACGAAGAAGAAGAAACTGAAGAGATTCCAGAAGAGATCTCCCGATTACTCAAGAGAGAGGAAAGAATTATACAGCCTCACAAAGAATCAATTGAAGTAATCAATCTTGGATCCGAAGAAGTCAGAAAAGAAGTCAGAATTGGATCACTGCTAGCTCCCGCTATCAAAGATAGTTTGATAAAGCTGCTCAAAGAATTTTCAGATGTATTTGCTTGGTCCTACCAAGACATGCCAGGGTTGGATACTGTAGCGAGCGATTTTGGACGTGGTTCTTAAGCACTGTCGCTCTTTGGGGTTACTACAAGTCGATTCATTTTTTATCCTATTGAAGCTGATGAAGGAAGGGAAATAGATGTCTCGAATTAACCCTACTTGCATAACGAGTTTAAACAACGGTCTGTTAGGTTACGGATGCTATGTGGTCGTGGGGCCTTTCTCGTGTTTATTTTGACAGAATGACGAATTTCTGGCAGGGAACAAGGATTAGGATGTTAGGACTGATGTTTTTTTATAGATATGTGAGAGTATGGGATTTTGGGTTTTTGTTTAGTGTGCTCGCTAAGATCTTTTCTTTCGATCTTATGCCTACGTATTCCCGTTTACCGAAACAGGGAAATCAGAGCATTCGTAGTTCCTCCTATTCTATGGGAGGAAAAAGGTTGTTTTGGTGTCTTGTTCAAAGCCCCCAAGACGTGAAGCGAAAGGTGATTTGTATCTTGTTCAAAGCCCAAGATATGAAGCTGAAAAGTCTCGACTTTAGAGAGAATTTCTCATCTCTAAAGAGAGGTTTGTCTGTTATAACTGTTTATAAAGGAGAATTACTTTAACCGGGATATACGAATCCGGCAATGCCATAATTTCCTTTATAGGGGAGTTCCAACCTGAAGGAGAAGACTTTAACTCAGTGTAGAGCAATGCCATCTTTCCTTAGGAATTTCTCATGCTAAAAGAGGGACAGTGGCATGGATATAGATGATCCAGAGGCTTGCCGCTTACAGCGATTAGATGAAAGGGAAGGAGTTGTTGGTGTTTGTGTACTGTGAACGAGGCACAGCATTGATGTTAAAAGGTTGATTGGATCAACTAGTGGTTTTCTTATACAAAGCCTAAGAGGAGGCTATTGGCCCAACAAGAGGGAGTTTTATGTGTGTCTCATACGAAGCCCGAGAGAGAGGCTAAAAGGGGTTGACCCAACAAGAGGATCTTTTATACTCAACAAGAGAGTGTTTTTGTATCTCGTACGAAGCCCGAGATGGAGGTTAAAAGTTTTGTTTGGCTCAATAAAAACCTTTTTTGTATCTCGTACAAAGCCTGAGATGGAGGCTAAAGATTTGTTTGACCCAACGAGGGAGCCTTTTATGTGTCTCATACAAAGCCTGAGAGAGAGGCTAAAACTTGTTTGACTCAACGAGGGAGTCTTTTGTATCTCGTACGAAGCCCGAGATGGAGGCTGAAAGGTTTGCTATCTCAGTTAAGTGACAGGTCCAGTATACTGATTAAGAGAAAATCAGTTCTTATATGAGTAACACTGTACACATGGATTTGATCTGAGGATCGGGATTGTTTCCTGTTCTTCAAGGAAGCGGGAAATCCAAAGGGTATTGAGACTGTCTGAGTCTACGGGTTTCTTCCTATTTTGAAGGGGACTTGAGAATGTCTTTGAGACTCATGGAAATTAGACTGTCCAAGTCTAGGGTTTTATCTTTTGTACTATGCTTTGAGAAACAGTAGTAGACTCTTTGAAAGACTGTTCTATGAAGATGACTAATTTCTGTTCCTATACCTCTAGGAGGTCGTCGGGACAATTTGTACGAAGCCCAAGAGGAGGCTGGAATCTTTTAAGAAGCCGAGAGGTCCTTGTACGAAGCCCAAGAGGAGGCTATCATTCCCAGAGGAAGAATCATTATACGAAGCCTAAGAGGAGGCTGTGAATACTTCTAAGAAGCCGACGGGTCCTTGTACTAAGCCCAAGAGGAGGCGGGGATGCTTTTTGGAAGCCTGAGGGTCCTTGTACGATGCCCAAGAGGAGGACGATGCTTTTAAGAAGCCCGTGGGTCCCCAAACCCCGAGAAATTCAAGGCAAGCTATTCACAAGGAATAGATCAAGTCAGGAAAGTTCGAGAATTTGGAAGAAACTCAAAGATGCCATTCACGGAGAATACATTCATCTTTGGGAGTAGAGTTTCTTGACAATTCCTAATGAGGACAGCCGAAGAGAAGATTGTATCTGGTGATCCTATTGGGGATCTAGCTGTCTATTTCTACGAATAAACGAAACAACTTTTCCTAGTTTTAGACGTAGTTGCCGGGGAAACTCTAAATATCTATACTATTATTACACAGTTGATATGAGTTTATGAAAGGAGACTTACAGCGAAACAGCCCCACAATACAGTTATATGTATAGGAAAGCGGTAAATGAAAGCGTATAAACACTTACTCGGTTGTAGAGCTTCCATGCTGTTTGGTTAGTTGTTCAACAAAGAAATATTGAAAACAACAGTATATTCAAAATCAAAGGAGAAAGTGCTTTGAAAAAGAAAGATTTGGGGCTTAGAGCTCAAGGAGAGGCCTAGGGTTTTACCGTTGAATTTGTACAGAGGGACTTATACAAGTGACTGTGGTCCAAGAAAGGTTTTCTGTACAAAGGGATGGGTCTTACACTCTCTCAAGAGGCCCAAAAAGTTTTAAAGAAAAATAGTGGGGCTTATAACACGAGGGTAGGCCCAGATGATTTTTTGTTTAAAAATGGCGATCGCGCCGAGATTTTCTTTTAACGCAGAGGGACTTATACAATGTCTGAGGCCCAAAATTGTTTTGGTTAAAAGGGGGATTGGGTCTTACACTCTAATAGAGGCCCAAAAGTTTTGAATGAGTCTTATAGCTCGAGGAGAGGCCCAGATGGTTTATTTTTAAACGGGCGACGATCGCACCGTTTACTTATACAGAGGGACTTATACAATGAGTGAGGCCCAAAATGTTTGTACAAGGGGGTTTTGGGTCTTACACTCTCTCAAGAGGCCCAAAAAGTTTTGAAAAGATTTTATGAGGGTTGAATTAATCCAAAAACCCTAATTTATTTCCAAAATTTGTTTTAATTGAATAAAATTCAATTAAAATGATCAAAATTGTTTAACATGTGGGAAACAAATTATGACTTTGGATTTATGCTTCAAAAATTAAGTATTGACCTACAAAATAATTAGAAAGCATTAAAAGTTGCAAAATCAAGATGGAAAAAATATTTTAAATGTCAAAAATAATTAAAACATTAATTCTTTTCAAAAATATCAATTATACAAAATAAATAATATTTTTGGGATTTTTTGGGAAAATAAAATATTTTAACATTTTTGTGAATTATTAAAAAAAGAATCAACTCAAAATCATTAAAACTCAGAGAGAAATTAATTTTTGAATCAATTAAACAAAATCACAAAATTCAAATATTCAAATGTTGGAAAATGGCGCCAAGAACAAAGGCAAGAACACACGCGTTTTTCAGTTTGCCCAGATTTGCATTTTCCATCCAATCTCACTGAATACTTAATCATATCATGCAATCCACATACCAATCAACTCGTTTCAACCTCACGATCATGTCTATAGCATTTAATTTCATTTAAATTAAACATAAAACAAGAAATCACGAAGAATCCTCAAGAACCCTAATTTCTGCATGAAGGCTAGGATTTTTGATACACGATTCAAACAATGCAACTAATTGAGGGAAAACATTCCATGCATGATTATGAACATATGGCCAAATTATTGTGCAGCAAAATTTGCATGGATCATAGATTTAGAAGAGCTTATGCTTACCACTTGCAGCTGGTGATCATGATTTGTGTTGGAGGTGTTACAGTTGAGTGGTGATGATCTGAACAGCTTCCCTACACCCTATGGAATGTGTTTGAATGCTTGGACTTGATGGAAATTGGCTGGATCACTCCATGGCATCTCAACTGCACTTTGGTAAAACCTTGAGCAATTGACTGGTGATTATGAGAAATCAGTGTTCCAGTTGTTGTTTAAGTGTTTGATCATCTCATATGTGATGTATATGAGGCGTGTGTGTGATTGGTTTGAGTGGAATTGCCCTCTAGCTCAAAACCCGATAGCTACCTTGCTAAGAAATGCATTTTTGCCAAGAGAAAGAGATTTAGAGAAAGGCAAGTGTTGTAGGCCTTTGGTGTACTTAAACTGATCACAATTGAGCTCTATTTATAGTAGAGCAAGTTTGTTTAGCAAGGAATAGTGAATGGCAACTGCTGAGTAGGTTTGGCCAATGTTGGCAAATGAAAATCCAAGTCTCCTCTAGCCATTGACTAGAGGTTAGAGCACAGGCTGCTGGTTCCCTTGGTCTTGGATAAGTCTTGACTGAATTCAGTTGAGAATGGCTCAGTCCATGCCACCTTGGTGCTTCCATTGAATGCTCCAATCCAAAATTGGAGTCTTGTCCTTATTTTGGCAATTCTAGGTTCAACATGCTATTTCTTGTTCCAAAGACTTTGGAGGCTTGGCTCAGTGATTGTCCCCTTTAGATTTAATCCTCAGAAGTGTCCAAGTGGATAGGAGCATTTGAATTTGGCTGATTTTGGCAAATCGAGCAAAATTGCAAATTCTGTCGTGCCTTGACAGATTTCAGCAAGGCAACTTTCCAATGTCATATCTCATGACTCAAGTTGAATTTGGTAATGTTCTTGGCCATTTTGGAAAGCCCTTACATGATACAACAACTGTTTGAACATGTTTGGTTTTGATCACTTTTGAATCCAAGTGAAAAATCCCCCTACATTTGGCAAAAAGTGAGGTAAAATCTGACTTAGTGAAATTTTCACTAAGTCTTGGAACAAAGTGACTTTTCTTGATTTTGATCATTCCATAACTCAAAATCCATGAGGAATTTGGACATAGGTCAATATGAAGTTTTTGTAGAGGGTAATGAGTACTACAAATCAAGCTTTGAATGGGGAACAATGGCCTTGTGGTTTAGGAGTTATGGTCCTCCAAAGTTTGTGCATTAGTGGCACTTTTTCCATGACTTAGAAAAATTTCTAAGTTTTATGGTTACCCCTTTTACAAGTTATCCCACTTTTCTTGATTTTTCTTGATGAATGATGATTCAAATCATACATTAAAATCATTTTAGGGTTAAAAACCCATTTTAGTGAAAAATCTCAAAAAGTCAAAGTTGACTTTTGTGCACAGTTGACTTTTTATCAGATGAATTCCAAACTGTGCAATTCTTCAGGAAATCATGTCCTTGACCTAAATCAAACTTGATGGACATGTTCCATGAATGTTATAGGGTGTATTGAATCATGTCCTAGGGTTTGGGTGCATGTCCTGGTCAAAAGTCAAAGTTACAGTTGACTTTTCTCGCGAAACCCTAATTGTGGTGCAGATGAAATTGAGACTTCTTGCCCACACTTCTTGGATTAATCCATTGTTCCAAATGGATCAATATAGTTCATTAAAGATCCCCAAGCCCTCTCTTAAGGTCTTGGCTCATGATTTGTCCCAAAAGTCAACTTAGGGGTGAATTAGGTCAAGAAACCCTAATTCCTGATTTTTAATGTATGCATCCCCTGAGGTAAAATTGACTTGATGACTGGGCCCATGGAGTTCCATGGAGTATATTAGGATATAATTTGAAGTATTTTCTCATGCCCAGAGGAAAATTTTCATCTGGAGGCCCTGGTCGGCCAAACCCTAATTTGGTGACACTGGCGATCTTGAAGCTTGATCCACCTGAAAGGGAGCAACCTTGTGCTTAGTCCTTGAAGTGGGAGTCCTCTTGATCCATTGTAGATTCTTGGGAGGTTATACAAGTTGAAGATCATGTCATTTCTAGATTGATCCTTTGTCTAAGGCTCAAAGAGAGTTTGAAACCCTAATTTTGATTGCAATGGATGCTCAACAATTCCTTGAGGAGATTGATGAGGCATGATGGTTCATCCATATTGTGATGATGATTTGTACAATGATGGGAATCTTAGTGGTCAAAGTTTGAGGTATGACAGATGCCCCTATTTAATCTTCTTGGACCCAAAGGTATGCATGGCGAAGGTATTCGGGCATTCAGGGTGCAAGAGGATTAAATATCGGAATATCCGAAATTTTGACGGCGTCTATGAATGGTGATTCACTCATTCATCTTCTTTTGCTAAGCAATGATGCTTAGAAAAGGTAAACTTCCCCTCGATCCTGGTTTCCTACCAAGGAACTAGTCTCAATTTCCGAAATAAACTTCCCCTCGATCCTGGTTTCCTACCAAGGAACTGGTCTTAGTTTCTGAAATAAACTTCCCCTCGATCCTGGTTTCCTACCAAGGAACTGGTCTTAGTTTCTGAAATAAACTTCCCCTCGATCCTGGTTTCCTACCAAGGAACTGGTCTTAGTTTCTGAAATAAACTTCCCCTCGATCCTGGTTTCCTACCAAGGAACTGGTCTTAGTTTCTTTTGTCAATAAACTTTATTGACAAGGGACGCTATTCGTAGCGGTTTTCCTCAAACTTCTCGCCGAATTTTCCTGGGGAGATGCCATTTGACGGAAAAGGTTTTGATGTCAGACTTACTGGGGAACCCAGTCGTCTGGGTTGTAGAGGTGCACAAACTTCTCTGTTTGGAGACGCCATTTGTTTCTACTGGGGAAAGTGAGTTTCTTGAGAAACTGCTTCTGCTTGGGGTCTTACATCATACTTTTCTTGGGATCTTCCCAGAGAAATGCCATATGATGGGATCCAATTTTGAGGTGCCGATGACCTTTTCATCAGCGGATTTTTGGAGGAATACTTATGTACTGCCGAATCTTTGTTTAAGAGGCTTTCTCTGGGGATTTTCCTTAATCTGGGAAAGCAAGGATATCATCTTCAATGGCGAAGAGTGATGTTTACTGAGGGCTCTCTGGTAATTCAGAGGTTCAAATTATCAAAGTGGTCGATTTCCGACTCTGATCTAAAAATACACTGGAGACGAGTTTGATAGGACACAACATTTCCTGACGAAGCAAGAAATGACAAACTCGATCGAGAGGACGGTTATCATGGTAGGATAAGACCGACACAAGTGATAGTGAATATGCATGTAAATTAATAATGCATGATGGATGTATGTTTATCGGGCTTAGGAGAGATAGTCCCTGTTGGGAGCTATGTTGATCGGGCTTAGGAGATGAGAACTCGGCCGAAGGTATCAGACGGGAAAACCGCATCTGATACAGCTGATCCTTCATTCAGGCGCATTGGCTTAGAAAGAGTACTTTGATTCTGCACTTTGAGGCCCGATCGCCTTCGGATACGCAATCAACGTTCTTTCGATGTTCAACAGTCAAAAGCAATTGCCATCTTTAATTTTAGAGCAGAAAAAAGTTTAACAAGTAAATTCGTTTTGTTTTATTTCAAGAATCGTTAATCATGTTAAAAAACGTCATTCTGTAAAGCTAAAACAAATAAGAATTACAAACAAAAGCACAAGGGCTCAAATTTTATTGATAAGATGGAGATCAGCCAAACGCGTGATTCCAAAGAGTATTTACAAAGTTTAGAAAATGGTAATTTACAGGGAAAAGGGCTACGTTGAAACATAACGACCACTATCCTTCTACCAACTTTGAATTCTGGACATCCTGAGCTTCTGTCGAAGATGACCTTGACTGGAGTTTTCCTCCGATGGGTGATGTAACTGCCGCTAAGGGACTTGCCTCTGTTGAACATAGTTACTTGCCATTATCCCTAACTTTTGCCTGGATTGTACTTTGATGTTTCCAATTCACCGGGATGATTTTTTCATGTCTCTAACTTTTGCCTGGACCGCCCTTTCGGGTTTTCAATCCACCGAGACGTTTTTTTTCTTTTTTTTTTATAGTTTAGGCGAAGTATTTCTTGACTACATCAACATTCGTGTGGTAGGCAAATTCCTCTCCGTCCATGGTTGCAAGTCTCAAGGCGCCGCCTGAGAAAGCTTTCGTGACCACATAGGGGCCATCATAATTCGGGGTCCACTTGCCTCGAGAATCAGTGAGAAAAGATTGTATCTTTTGAGCACGAGGTCTCCTTTCCTGAAGACGCGAGGTCTGACCTTTTTGTCAAACGCCTTCTTCATTCTTTGTTGATATAACTGACCGTGGCATAGTGCCGTGATTCGCTTCTCTTCGATCAGATTGAGTTCATCGTGTCAACTTTGACACCACTCAGCTTCGATGAGCTTGGCTTCCATCAATACCCAGATTGATGAGATCTCTACTTCTATGGGGAGCACTGCTTCCATGCCATACACTTGAGAGAAAGGGGTAGCCCCTGTTGGAGTGAGGACAGATGTTCGATAACCGTGAAGAGCAAAGGGTAGCATCTCGTGCCAGTCTTTATAGGTTATAACCATCTTTTGAACAATCTTCTTGATGTTCTTGTTAGCCGCTTCTACTGCTCCGTTCATCTTGGGTCGGTAGGGAGATGAGTTATGGTGTTCGATCTTGAACTCAGCGCACAACTCCTTCATCATCTTATTGTTCAAGTTAGATCCATTATCAGTAATGATCTGGCTTGGAACACCATAACGGCAGATGAGATTGTTTTTGATAAATCGGACCACCACTTGTCGGGTAACATTGGCGTATGACGCTGCTTCGACCCACTTGGTGAAGTAGTCAATGGCTACCAGAATGAACCGATGTCCGTTTGAAGCCTTAGGTACAATCAAGCCAATTATGTCAATTCCCCATATGGAAAAAGGCCATGGGAAAGAGAGAACTTTGAGATGTGTTGGCGGTACATGGATTTTGTCAGCATATATCTGACACTTGTGACATCTTCTCATGTACTTGTAGCAGTCAGATTCCATTGTCAACCAATAGTACCCTGCTCTCAAAATTTTTCTCGCCATTTTGTGTCCGTTGGCATGAGTTCCAAAGGATCCTTCATGAATTTCTTTTATCAGCATGTCTGCTTCTGGTCTCTCGACGCATCGTAGCAAGACCATGTCGAAATTCCTCTTATAGAGTATGTCACCGCTCAGGAAGAAGTTTCCAGCTAATCTTCTGAGGGTTTTTCTATCTTTCCTGGATGCCCCAGGTGGGTATCCTTGTTTCTGAAGGAAGCATTTGATATCGTGATACCAAGGTTTGTCGTCTATGACTGCTTCAATCATGAAGATGTAAGCGGGATGTTCAAGGCGCATAACATCAATCTTAGGTAGGTCATTCCATCGACCTACGCTAATTATGGTAGAGAGAGTGGCTAGCATCAGCCGTGTGATTCTCATCACGAGGGATGTGATGAAACTCAACTCTGTTAAAGAAGGGTAGCAACCTTCTCGCGTAGTCTTTGTAAGGAATCAATCCTGATTAGTATGTGTTCTAATCTCCTGTGATCTGATTGATAACCAAGGTTGAATCGCCGTATACGTCCAAGTTCTTGATCCTTAAATCAATCGCTTCTTCGAGACCCATAATACAAGCTTCGTATTCGGCCTCGTTGTTCGTACATTTGAACGTAAGTCTGGCAGTGAAAGGAATATGGGTACCCTGAGGGGTAACAATGATTACCCCAATTCCAATTCCATAATGATTAACTGCTCCATCAAAGATTAGTCCCCACTGGGAACCTGGTTCAGGCCCTTCACTTGGTAGCGGTTCATCGCAATCTTTCATTTTTAGATGCATGACATCTTCGTCTGGGAAGTCAAACCCAATTGATTCCTGATCGTCAATCGGTTGATGAGCCAAATGATCGGCTAAAATACTCCCCTTAACGGCTTTCTGAGTGTGATACTCTATGTCATATTCTAATAACAACATCTGCCAACGGGAAATCCTTCCCGTGAGAGCAGGTTTTTCAAAGACGTACTTGATTGGATCCATCTCGGAGACCAACCAAGTAGTGTGGCGAATCATGTACTGACGAAGACGTTTGGCTGCCCAAGCCAAAGCACAACAAGTTTTCTCGAGCATCGTGTACCGAGTCTCGCAGTCGGTGAATTTCTTGCTCAGATAGTAAATGGCAAAGTCTTTCCTTTTGGTTTCGTCTTGTTGGCCAAGTACACATCCCATTGAGTCCTCTAGGACCGTGAGGTAAATGATTAGTGGTCTTCCTTCCACTAGAGGTGATAGAATCGGGGGATTCAACAGATATTCCTTGATACTATCGAAGGCAGTTTGGCAGTCTTCTGATCAAACACAATCCTGGTTCTTTTTGAGTAATTTGAAAATCGGCGCACATGTGGCGGTCATGAGGAATATGAATCTGGAGATGTAGTTGAAACTTCCCAGGAATCCTCTGACTTGTTTTTTAGTTTTCGGAGAAGGCATTTCTTAAATGGCCTTGACCTTGTCAGGATCAACTTCAATTCCTTTCTGGCTGACGATGAACCCTAAGAGTTTCCCCGAACGGACACCGAAGGTGCACTTGTTGGGATTCAAGTGGAGTTTATACTTTCTCAACCGCTCGAATAGTTTTGACAGATGGGTCACATGCTCCTCTTCTGTCTTAGATTTGGCAATCATATCATCGACATATTCCTCGATTTCCTTGTGTATCATGTCATGAAACAGAGTAGTCATGGCCCTTTGATAGGTTGCCCCGGCGTTCTTCAAACCGAACGACATTACCTTGTAACAAAAGGTACCCCATGGGGTAATGAACGAAGTTTTCTCCATGTCTTTCAGCGCCATTTTGATTTGATTATAGCCTGAGAATCCATCCATGAAGGAAAAAACTTTGAACTTTGCTGTACTGTCAACCAGCATGTCAATGTGTGGTAAAGGAAAGTCGTCCTTTGGACTTACCTTGTTTAGATCTCTGTAGCCGACACACATTCTGACTTTTCCATCCTTTTTTGGAACAGGTACGATGTTGGCTAACCATTGAGGATATTCAGACGTAGCAAGGAAACCTGTGTCAATCTGTTTTTGTACCTCCTTTTTTATTTTGATGGCCATGTCCGGGTGAGTCCGTCTCAACCTTTGCTTTACTAGCGGACATTCCGATCTCAACGGTAAGTGATGTTCCACGATGCTGGTATCCAACCCTAGCATATCCTGATAGGACCAAGCGAATACATCAGGGAATTCTTGGAGAAGCTTTGTCAAACTCTCTTTAGCAGCTGGACTGAGTAGTGCACCAATCCTGATTTCTTTTCTCTCTTTTTCTGAACCCAAGTTTACCGTTTCCAACGGCTCTTTGTGAGGTTCAATGGACCTTTCCTCTTGTCTGAGTAATCGGGAGATCTCTTCTGGAATTTCGTCGTCAACTTCTTCTTCAGCCCCAAACACCGGGAACTCAAAGTCTGGAGAAGGCATCGGATCGTATGTTTCAACGGGGTTTAAAACAAGCAATCTGCATGACGTGATGATTTGTGCTTAGAAGAGATAGAGAAAATGCGAGTGTGTGCAGTGTATTTCTTTTACTGCTTGTTTTTATTATTTGTTTTTTAGGATTACCATTTTCTGAGAAAAGCAAAAAGAGAAAACAACAATTAATGCGGAAATTACAAAACGACGTTATTTTATTAATGAATAAGTCGAATCTTGAAACTACAGCCCTATAAAACAAAACTCGGTCGCTTTGGGCGAAGCGAAGAGGGAAATTTACAGAAAGCGAGCCCTATCAAAACATCCGTTTCACCTGGGCAGGATGAAAGGTTAAAGATGGCAATTACATTGACTGGTGAACGACCTTCGGAACATTGATAGCAACCCACTGGCGGCGAACTCCTCGGTGAATCACAAAGTCTGGCACCTTCCTTGATTTGTCTTCAGAAATAACGCTGATTTCTGGTGGAGCAGGATCATTGGAATCTGTCTCCCAGGCAGAGTTGTCATAGGAGGATTCCTCTGTTGCATTTTGTAGAGAATTTGTGCTCTCAGCTGTATCTCCCCATCCAATTGGCTGGATATCTTCGAGCCTGATACGAGAGCTTTCGGGAGCGGTGTACTTGACCAAATAGTCAAATTTTCCACTTGGTTACCCCAAGGTGTCCCACACTTCTTTAGAACTGGAGGAGTCATCCCTCTCGATGACGTTGACCTCTGGAAAAGCATAGTTGATGAATTCCAGTCCTGCAAACGTTGCGAATTCATCGTCATGTTGAGTAGTTTCCAAATAACCTGCGTGTTGATCCCATGACATGGTGGGGACACAAGTATTCTGTTCAATGATGCTCAGCTGAGTGTCATTACTCGGCTGACTTTCTGGCCCCAAGTCTCCTGGGTAAGGTTGCCACATTGGCAGACCATCCATCGGGCCATAGTAGGTGTAGTCAAAATTGTCCTTCATCTGAGTATCTTCCTCTAATGAATTTGGTGGAGCACGACATCCTTCCGGATCACAATCTCCATATATCATTTCGACATCTGACCTGGGTATAAATCTCGGACTCTCTATAGGAAAGCAAAATGGAGTTTACGTTTCGTCCTGAGACATATAACCGTCCTCGTTAAGATAGGACTTCCATTCCTCATCTATGTCAAAGGGATCCTCTTCATTGGTAGCATGAACTACTTGAGTCACTTGTTGGAGGAAGCCTCCACTATGGAAGAAGTTCTGAATGGGATGAAGACTTTCATCGTTAGCAGCAGTCTGGGTGCAAGTTGCAGAAAAACCAAGACCCTTCTTTGTTTTATTGTCAATAGGAATGACAAGTTGTCCCCATCCAGTGGTATCGGTACTCTCGACCGCTTTAATAGCATCTTTGTATGAGGAAATCGAAGTTCCTCCTTCAGATTGATTGTCCTTGCTCACCGACAGTGCTTGGAATTGCGTCCCAATAACCTCCTCGGGTTCTACACAAGTAGATGATGATAAGTTACTCACGAGCAAGGCTTGTTCTCCACAAACCGTGATGAGTTGATTGCCCTTGACGAACTTTAGCTTTTGGTGGAGAGTCGAAGTGACCGCTCCAGCCTGATGTATCCAAGGTCTTCCTAATAAGCAACTGTATGTTGCCCGGATGTCCATGACCTGGAAAGTGACTTGGAAAGTGTGAGGGCCGATAGTTATGGGAAGATCAACTTCGCCGATAACCGCTTTTCTAGATCCGTCGAACGCTTTGACGATGACCTTGCTGATTCTCATCGGAGGGCCTTTGAATGATAATTGCATCAAAGTGGACTTCGGTATAACATTCAGAGCTGACCCTGTGTCTACCAGTACGCTGGCTAAAGCATCGTCCTGGTAGTTGACTGTGATATTGAGTGCCATGTTATGACGGCGACCCTCTTCAGGTAATTCTTCATCACTAAATCCCAAGTTATTGCAGGAAGTGATGTTAGAGACAATGCTATTGAACTGTCTGATTGTTACATCCTGTTCCACAAAGGCTTGCTCCAAGACTTTCTGTAGAGCCTCCCTGTGGGCTTCTGAACTGAGTAAAAGTGATAGCACTGAGATCTTTGAAGGAGTTTGTAACAGTTGATTAACAATGTTATATTCACTCCTTTGGATGAGCTTCAGCATCTCATCTTTGTTCTTTGAAAGGTCAGGATTACTGGATTGACCGACTGGTGAATTAGGAACTTCTGCCTGAGGTTCCTTTTCTTTGTTAGGTTCTCCAACTCCTCGGTTGAAGATTCGACCGCTCCGTGTTACACGACTGATGTCTACAATATTTATGACGGAGGGTAATGGAATTTCCTTTCCATTCTCGATTATTGTTACACCTTATTTGTAAGGGATTTCCTTAGCTGATTCATACGGTAGTGGTCCCGGTAGATAGATGACTATGGGAACCTTCTGGTTTTTCTAACCATCGTAAGTAATCTCGATCCGTTCCCGGTTGGGAATTCTTGATTCGTCAAGCAGAGGGATGATGGCACAAACATCTCTAGTCCTCTGATGATCAGAGATTATGACAACGCCCTCCATTTGATCGGCGAGATAATTCGGCATCCAGTTGATAGGTCTGGAACCCGGATATGGACGAATCTCTCCACGATCCACCTGACCCTGAAGAGCTGCTCTCACAAGGTAGCATCCTTGGTTACTTTCTGAACAGACTCTACAATGGTCATAATTGTGTGGTGGCACCTGGCCTCGCCCACTCTGTCTACAATGCATCTTGACCAGATTGGTCCTCAACAAGTGTACATCGTGAATTTGATAGACATTGTTAAATTCTTTCTCAATCAGGTTGACCGTAGCTTTCTCGTGTTGAGGCAGCGGGTTCGTGAGAACATTGGGATTCGTATCTTTGAAAGATAAGAGCCCTCTCCTAACAAGCTTTTGCATGTCAGATTTGAAATTGAGACAATTCTCGATGTTATGCCCCGATCCTCCTTGATGATAAGGGCATGTCTGATCCACCTTAAACCAAAAAGGCGGATTTTCCGGTACTGTAAGAGGAGACTTAGTCTGGATGTGCCCCTTAGCCAGTAGTAACGGAAATAGTTCTGCGTACGATACGGGTATTGGATCAAATCCTTGTGGCCACGTTGTACGGTTGTTGTTGTATGGAGGACGAGCCTGCTGAAGAGGCTGTTGTGTCCTTTGCTGATTAGGTTGGCTCTGCGCAACCTGAGGCTGATGCGTAGGAATAGGCGCGAGATTAATAGCGGGAGTTACCGCTGCTACTGGTTGATAACGTCGCGTTTGCTTCCCGAGAGAGATATTCCCAATAACCTGCTTTTTTTTTCTTAGGGAGAGCACTACCGTATCGTTTTATACTACTTGATGATCCAGCGTCTTTTACCAAACGTCCTTCTCGGACGGCTTCCTTAAGACGAACTCCCATACCCACCATCTCGGTGAAGTCACTGGGCGCACTGGCGACCATTCTGTCGTAATAAAATGAGCTTAAGGTCTTTAAGAAGATCTTTGTCATCTCTTTTTCCTCAAGAGGTGGACAAATTTGAGCGGTAATTTCACGCCATCTCTGGACGTATTCCTTAAAGGTTTCCTTGTCCTTTTGTGACATTGATCTGAGTTGATCTCTGTCGGGTGCCATGTCCAAATTGTATTTATAATGTTGAACGAAGGCAGTGCCAAGATCTCTGAATGTGCTGATTGTAGCACGGTTTAAACCCATGTACCATTTTAGTATGGCACCGGTTAAACTATCCTAGAAGTAGTGAATTAGCAGGTCCAGATTCTCCGTCTGAGCTGACATTCGCCGAGCGTACATCACCAGATGACTTTGAGGGCAAGAGTTACCCTTGTACTTTTCAAAGTCGGGCACTTGGAATTTGTGCGGAATCTTCACATTGGGGACCAGACAAAGGTCTGCGGCGTCCTTTCCAAATAAATCCTGACCGCGAATGGCTTGCAGTTCCTTTTGCATTTCCAAGAACTGTTCCTGGAATTCATCCATTCGGTTGAACATAGTTTCCTTTCTACCAGAAGGTATCTGTGGAATCTATCCTTCCGGGACAGTGTGCACCACAGGGGGTGGTACCGTAACTACGGAAGTGAATCTTGGCGTTTCCCGAAGTTTGTAACCTTCAGGAGTCTTCAATATGCCTCTGGCATCTTCGCTTTCCTGAAGTCTGTAACCTTCAGGCCCAACGGTTCCTGCAGTGATTCCCTGATCTTCAGCGATCGGCAGAACATATCCTTCCGGGATATAGTTAGCAGGCATGCCCCAGGGACGATCTTTCGGCATTTGATACCTAGGATCAAACTTCTCCACTATGGGCGCTGAGGTGATCTCTGAGATCACAGTCCTTTGTAGCTGAGCTTCTGCCATGACTTGCATGTCGTTACGAAGCTTTCTCATATCCTCTCTCAGAGCGTCGATCTCTTCTTTCAACTCTCTGTTCTCTTCCTCAAGATCATCCATCTTTTTCTGACGACTGGCCCGAGTATTGTACGAATGAGACAGTTTGACTCTAGAATCGAGACACAAACGTGAGATTCGTAGGTAAGGAGAATACGCGATGTGAGAATGATGAATGCAATGATTATATTAATTGTTTTTTGGTTTAATCAAAATAAACTTCGACAATTAGATTGCAAATATCAAACAGTGAGGAAACCACTTTTTATTGAAATTCAAAGGATTACAGAAATGGAAATACAGTAGATTACATGGTGCAGAAACAAAAACCTAAGCTAATGGGTCCCGAGAGAACTCAGGTGCTGATTCTGGTACTTTCCTTTTCTTTGACCGGGGCTCTCGAGCCATTGTCGAGTTGTCATTCCTTTGCCAGGTGAAAGGAGCGAGCAAATTCCTTTGGTCATCCTGATTATCCACAGCATGTTGCTCTAAGATCTCAATCAGAGCATCTTTCTCTCTCAGTAATTGCTGTATTTGGGTACACTCCACATTGAGGGTGCGGTACTTGTTCTTCCAAGACCTCCTCTCCCGTTGAACTTTGTTGAGAGTAACCTGAAGCTTTTCCATTTCAGTCATGAAGTACATGACAGATTCCCTTGGCGGAAGAATTCCGTAACGAGGATAAGGCATTTTTAGCTTGAGAGCTCTAGTTTGTACCCAGTGGAGATAAGGCTCCACCGAGACACAGTCCGATTTTCCTAGAGACTCTTGTCCTTTCTTATGAACATGCTTCCAAGCGTGCACTATTTCCATCTTTAGTGCTCTGTCATTTTCTCCTTCCTTGAAGAAAAGACCTTCCAGATGAGCGTTCCGCGGAACATGCCTCATCGGGTATCCAAATTGACGACGAACCAATACCGGATGATAGTTGATTCCTCCCTTAGTTCCTATAAGGGGTACGTTGGGGAAGTTTCCACAATGATCAATGATCCTCATTCCATCATAAATCCTATTACACCAATCAATGTCAGAGTTGGTGAGAGACATGATTTTGTGCGACCAGCGTAAGGCGCTCTTATGATCCCAAAAAGCAGCAGACTTAGGCAAATGGGAGATAAACCATTTGTAAAGCAAAGGTATATAACATGTGATCTCCCCTCCATTGTACAAATTTCCTAAGTGTACAGAATGATACACATCTGCGAGCAAAGTCGGCACAGGGTTCCCAATGAGAAAAACCTTAATAGCGTTGATATCGACGAAGTTATTAATGTTGGGCAACAAAAATAATTCGTAGGTGAGTAAAACAAAGATGCTTTCAAAAGCAGTTTCGTTCCCTATACTAGCAAAGTACAGAGCTTTCTTTGTTAAGAACTGGGATGGCAAACCTTGGATGCCACCCTTGGTAGTCATGTGAGTCTTGACTTCTGACTCATCCAGATGAATTGCTCTTGCAATGGTCTGATCCTTTGGAATTTCTTCCAGTCCAGAAAATGGAGCTTGATCAATAATGTGTAGATCGATCAGGTGAGAATACTCCTCCAGCGTTGGTGCTAGCTGGTAATCTGGGAATGTAAAATAGTGATAAACCGGATCGTAAAACTGAACGAGTGCATCCATGATTCCTTCAATCACATGGACTCTTAGCAGAGGTAGCAGTCCTCCGTACTTGGCTCTGAAGGCCTCTTGGTTTGTGATCATTCTCGCCAAACCTCTCAGATCCTCTAGTTTTGGAGCCTTGAAGGTGTACTTATGAGTTCTCCTTCTACCGAAATCCATTAGCGTAATCCTTTTCTCTGATATTTGCAATCACAGTCTTAGTTTAATTTGAAAAACAGAGAGACTAGAAGAGAAATTTTCTTTGTTTTAATGTTTTTTAAATGAATGCATGAATGCAGCACACAAAAACATAGAAAAAACATGGGGTCAAAGGGTCGTTGTCATGGAGTCAAGGCTCTACCCATCCCAAAGGTTTACTAATGACTTTTGTACCTGTCTCTCTTCATCATCAACTCTTGTCAAGAAAACACCAGCGGGCGGGGAACCGGCTAGGTGATGTTTTTTGAAGAGTCCTCAGAAGAGGTTGGCATCGCATGACAACTATTTCCGATAGCCTCTGCACCACTAAAGGGGTTTTCCTAGGTGTATACTCAATCTTTCCACATGCGGCATCACACGCATTCCCATTAGCAGAAAAATAAACACATATATCAATTAGGAAAAGTAGTATATATATTTGTCCTAATGTCCTAGACTTTTAAGAGCTATGAATCCTACGTTCCTGACAGAAATGGCTCCCCGGCAGAGTCACCATTCTGTGGTTTCTACAAGAGAAAGAAGAAAGATCAGCCCCACGGTGGACGCCATTTTTCTGTAGCGAGCGATTTTGGACGTGGTTCTTAAGCACTGTCGCTCTTTGGGGTTACTACAGGTCGATTAATTTTTTATCCTATTGAAGTTGATGAAGGAAGGGAAATAGATGTCTCCAATTAACCCTGCTTGCATAACGAGTTTAAACAGCGGTCTGTTAGGTTACGGATGCTATGTGGTCGTGGGGCCTTTCTCGTGTTTATTTTGATAGAATGACGAATTTCTGGCGGGGAACAAGGATTAGGATGTTAGGACTGATGTTTTTTGATAGATATGTGAGAGTATGGGATTTTGGGTTTTTGTTTAGTGTGCTCGCTAAGATCTTTCTTTCGATCTTATGCCTACGTATTCCCGTTTACCAAAACAGGGAAATCAAAGCGTTCGTAGTTCCTCCTATTCTATGGGAGGAAAAAGGTTGTTTTGGTGTCTTGTTCAAAGCCCAAGACGTGAAACGAAAGGTGATTTGTATCTTGTTCAAAGCCCAAGATATGAAGCTGAAAAGTCTCGACTTTAGAGAGAATTTCTCATCTCTAAAGAGGGGTTTGTCTGTTATAACTATTTATAAAGGAGAATTACTTTAACCGGGATATGCGAATCCGGCAATGCGATAACTTCCTTTATAGGGGAGTTCCAACCTGAAGGAGAAGACTTTAGCTTAGTGTAGAGCAATGCCATATTTCCTTAGGAATTTCTCATGCTAAAAGAGGGACAGTGGCATGGATATAGATGATCCAGAGGCTTGCCGCTTACAGCGATTAGATGAAAGGGAAGGAGTTGTTGATGTTAGTGTACTGTGAACGAGGCACAACTTTGATGCTAAAAGGTTGATTGGATCAACTAGTGGTTTTCTTATACAAAGCCTAAGAGGAGGCTATTGGCCCAACAAGAGGGAGTTTTATGTGTGTCTCATACGAAGCCCGAGAGAGAGGATAAAAGGGGTTGACCCAACAAGAGGATCTTTTATACTTAACAAGAGAGTGTTTTTGTATCTCGTACGAAGCCCGAGATGGAGGCTAAAAGTTTTGTTTGGCTGAATAAGAACCTTTTTTGTATCTCGTACAAAGCTCGAGATGGAGGCTAAATATTTGTTTGACCCAACGAGGGAGCCTTTTATGTGTCTCATACAAAGCCTGAGAGAGAGGCTAAAAGTTGTTTGACTCAACGAGGGAGTCTTTTCTATCTCGTACGAAGCCCGAGATGGAGGCTGGAAGGTTTGCTATCTCAGTTAAGTGACAGGTCCAGTATACTGATTAAGAGAAAATCAGTTCTTATATGAGTAACACTGTACTCATGGATTTGATCTGAGGATCAGGATTGTTCCTATTCTTTAAGGAAGCGGGAAATCCAAAGGGTATTGAGACTGCCCGAGTCTACAGGTTTCTTCCTATTTTGAAGGGGACTTGAGAATGTCTTTGAGACTCAAGGAAATTAGACGGTCCAAGTCTAGGGTTTTATCTTTTGTATTATGCTTTGAGAAACAGTAGTAGACTCTTTGAAAGACTGTTCTATGAAGATGACTAATTTCTGTTCTTATACCTCTAGGAGGTCGTCGGGACAATTTGTACGAAGCCCAAAAGGAGGCTGGAAACTTTTAAGAAGCCGAGACGTCCTTGTACAAAGCCCAAGAGGAGGCTATCATTCCCGGAGGAAGAATCATTATACGAAGCCTAAGAGGAGGCTGTGAATACTTCTAAGAAGCCGACGGGTCCTTGTACTAAGCCCAAGAGGAGGCGGGGATGCTTTTAGGAAGCCTGAGGGTCCTTGTACGATGCCCAAGAGGAGGCCGATGCTTTTAAGAAGCCCGTGGGTCCCCAAACCCCGAGAAATTCAAGGCAAGCTATTCACTAGGAATAGATCAAGTCAGGAAAGTTCGAGAATTTGGAAGAAACTCAAAGATGCCATTCACGGGGAATACATTCATCTTTGGGAGTAGAGTTTCTTGGCAATTCCTAATGAGGACAGCCGAAGAGAAGAGTGTATCTGGTGATCCTATTGGGGATCTAGCTGTCTATTTCTACGAATAAACGAAACGGCTTTTCCTAGTTCTAGACGTAGTTGCCGGGGAAACTCTAAATATCTATACTATTATTACACAGTTGATATGAGTTTATGAAAGGAGACTTACAGCGAAATAGCCCCACAATACAGTTATATGTATAGGAAAGAAGTAAATGAAAGCGTATAAACACTTACTCGATTGTAGAGCTTCCATGCTGTTTGGTTAGTTGTTCAACAAAGAAAGATTGAAAACAACAGTATATTCAAAATCGAAGGAGAAAGTGCTTTGAAAAAGAAAGATTTGGGGCTTACAGCTCAAGGAGAGGCCCAGGGTTTTACCGTTGAATTTGTACAGAGGGACTTATACAAGTGACTGTGGCCCAAGAAAGGTTTTTTGTACAAAGGGATGGGTCTTACACTCTCTCAAGAGGCCCAAAAAATTTTAAAGAAAAAGAGTGGGGCTTATAACACGAGGGTAGGCCCAGATGATTTTTCATTTAAAAATGGCGATCGCGCCGAGATTTTCTTTTAACGCAGAGGGACTTATACAATGTCTGAGGCCCAAAATTGTTTTGGTTAAAAGGGGGATTGGGTCTTACACTCTCTCAAGAGTTTTGAATGGGTCCTATAGCTCGAGGAGAGGCCCAGATGGCTTATTTTTAAACGGGCGACGATCGCGCCGTTTACTTATACAGAGGGACTTATACAATGAGTGAGGCCCAAAATGTTTGTACAAGGGGGTTTTGGGTCTTACACTCTCTCAAGAGGCCCAAAAAGTTTTGAAAAGATTTTATGAGGGTTGAATTAATCCAAAAACCCTAATTTATTTCCAAAATGTGTTTTAATTGAATAAAATTCAATTAAAATGATCAAAATTGTTTAACATGTGGGAAACAAATTATGACTTTGGATTTATGCTTCAAAAATTAAGTATTGACCTACAAAATAATTAGAAAGCATTAAAAGTTGCAAAATCAAGATGGAAAAAATATTTTAAATGTCAAAAACAATTAAAACATTAATTCTTTTCAAAAATATCAATTATAAAAAATAAATAATATTTTTGGGATTTTTTGGGAAAATAAAATATTTTAACATTTTTGTGAATTATTAAAAAAAGAATTAACTCAAAATCATTAAAACTCAGAGAGAAATTAATTTTTGAATCAATTAAACAAAATCACAAAATTCAAATATTCAAATGTTGGAAAATGGCGCCAAGAACAAAGGCAAGAACACGCGCGTTTTTCAGTTTGCCCAGATTTGCATTTTCCATCCAATCTCACTGAATACTTAATCATATCATGCAATCCACATACCAATCAACTCGTTTCAACCTCACGATCATGTCTATAGCATTTAATTTCATTTAAATTAAACATAAAACAAGAAATCACGAAGAATCCTCAAGAACCCTAATTTCTGCATGAAGGCTAGGATTTTTGATACACGATTCAAACAATGCAACTAATTGAGGGAAAACATTCCATGCATGATTATGAACATATGGCCAAATTATTGTGCAGCAAAATTTGCATGGATCATAGATTTAGAAGAGCTCATGCTTACCACTTGCAGTTGGTGATTGTGATTTGTGTTGGAGGTGTTACAGTTGAGTGGTGATGATCTGAACAGCTTCCCTACACCCTATGGAATGTGTTTGAATGCTTGGACTTGATGGAAATTGGCTGGATCACTTCATGGCATCTCAACTGCACTTTGGTAAAAACCTTGAGCAATTGACTGGTGATTCTGAGAAATCAGTGTTCCAGTTGTTGTTTAAGTGTTTGATCAGCTCATATGTGATGTATATGAGGTGTGTGTGTGATTGGTTTGAGTGGAATTGCCCTCTAGCTCAAAATCCGATAGCTACCTTGCTAAGAAAGGCATTTTTGCCAAGAGAAAGAGATTTTGAGAAAGGCAAGTATTGTAGGCCTTTGGTGTACTTAAACTGATCATAATTGAGCTCTATTTATAGTAGAGCAAGTTTGTTTTGCAAGGAATAGTGAATGGCAACTGCTGAGTAGGTTTGGCCAATGTTGGCAAATGAAAATCCAAGTCTCCTCTAGCCATTGACTAGAGGTTAGAGCACAGGCTACTGGTTCCCTTGGTCTTGGATAAGTCTTGACTGAATTCAGTTGAGAATGGCTCAGTCCATGCCACCTTGGTGCTTCCATTGAATGCTCCAATCCAAAATTGGAGTCTTGTCCTTATTTTGGCAATTCTAGGTTCAACATGCTATTTCTTGTTCCAAAGACTTTGGAGGCTTGGCTCAGTGATTGTCCCGTTTAGATTTAATCCTCAGAAGTGTCCAAGTGGATAGGAGCATTTGAATTTGGCTGATTTTGGCAAATCGAGCAAAATTGCAAATTCTGCCGTGCCTTGACAGATTTCAGCAAGGCAACTTTCCAATGTCATATCTCATGACTCAAGTTGAATTTGGTAATATTCTTGGCCATTTTGGAAAGCCCTTACATGATACAACAACTGTTTGAATATGTTTGGTTTTGATCTCTTTTGAATCCAAGTGAAAAATCCCCCTACATTTGGCAAAAAGTGAGGTAAAATCTGATTTAGTGAAATTTTCACTAAGTGTTGGAACAAAGTGACTTTTCTTGATTTTGATCATTCCATAACTCAAAATCCATGAGGAATTTGGACATAGGTCAGTATGAAGTTTTTGTAGAGGGTAATGAGATCTACAAATCAAGCTTTGAATGGGGAACAATGGCCTTGTGGTTTAGGAGTTATGGTCCTCCAAAGTTGGTGCATTAGTGGCACTTTTTCCATAACTTAGAAAAATTTCTAAGTTTTATGGTTACCCGTTTTACAAGTTATCCCACTTTTCTTGATTTTTCTTGATGAATGATGATTCAAATCATACATTAACATCATTTTAGGGTTAAAAAACCATTTTAGTGAAAAATCTCAAAAAGTCAAAGTTGACTTTTGTGCACAGTTGACTTTTTATCAGATGAATTCCAAACTGTGCAATTCTTCAGGAAATCATGTCCTTGACCTAAATCAAACTTGATGGACATGTTCCATGGATGTTATAGGGTGTATTGAATCATGTCCTAGGGTTTTGGAGCATGTCCTGGTCAAAAGTCAAAGTTACAGTTGACTTTTCTCGCGAAACCCTTATTGTGGTGCAGATGAAATTGAGACTTGTTGCCCACACTTCTTGGATTAATCCATTGTTCCAAATGGATCAATATAGTTCATTAAAGATCCCCAAGCCCTCTCTTGAGGTCTTGGCTCATGATTTGTCCCAAAAGTCAACTTAGGGGTGAATTAGGTCAAGAAACCCTAATTCCTGATTTTTAATGTATGCATCCCCTGAGGTAAAATTGACTTGATGACTGGGCCCATGGAGTTCCATGGAGTATATTAGGATATACTTTGAAGTATTGGCTCATGCCCAGAGGAAAATTTTCATCTGGAGGCCCTGGTCGGCCAAACCCTAATTTGGTGACACTGGCGATCTTGAAGCTTGACCCACCTGAAAGGGAGCAGCCTTGTGCTTAGTCCTTGAAGTGGGAGTCCTCTTGATCCATTGCAGATTCTTGGGCCCTGAATAATGCAAGCACAACCTATCAAAGAGCCATGACAACACTCTTCCATGATATGATACACAGAGAAATTGAAGTATATGTCGATGACATGATTGCTAAATCCAGAACTGAGGAAGAGCATGTAACACATCTATTCAAGTTGTTCAAGCGTTTGAGACAATACAAACTCCATTTGAATCCTAACAAGTGTACCTTCGGTGTTCTTTTAGGGAAACTGTTGGGTTTCATAGTCATCCAAAAGGGAATTGAGGTTGATCCAGACAAAGTCAAAGCAATTCGAGAAATCCCTTCTCCAAAAACTGAGAAACAAATGAGAGGATTTCTGGGACGTTTGAATTACATTTCAAGGTTCATATTTCTCATGACTGCAACTTGCACACCTATTTTTAAGCTTCTCCGAAAATATCAAGATTGCATATGGACGGATGAGTGTCAAGAAGCTTTTGAAAAGATTAAGGAATATCTCCTTAAACCACCTATTTTGTCTCCTCCAGTGGAAGGAAGACCTTTGATCATGTACCTAACCGTCTTGGAAGATTCCATGGGCTGTGTACTTGGGCAACAGGACGAAACTAGAAGAAAAGAGTATGCAATTTACTACTTAAGTAAGAAATTCACAGATTTTGAGTCTCGATACTCGATGCTTGAAAAAACTTGTTGTGCCGTAGCTTGGGCTGCCAAACGTCTTCGACAGTATATGATTTGTCATACAACTTGGTCGATCTCCACCATGGACCTGATCAAATACATCTTTGAAAAGCCTGCTTTAACTGGGAGGATTGCCCGTTGGCATATGCTGTTATCAGAGTATGACATTGAGTATCACGCCCAAAAAGCCGTCAAAGGAAGTATTCTAGCCGATCATTTGATTTTCCAGACGAAGATGTGATGTATCTGAAAATGAAAGATTGCGATGAATATTTGCCAGACGAAGGGCCAAAGTTAGGATCTCGTTGGGCCTAATATTTGATAGAGCCGTTAATGCTTATGGAAATGGAATTGGGGTAATCATTGTTACTCCTCAAGGTTCCCATATTCCCTTCACAGCAAGACTAATGTTCAAATGTACAAACAACGAGGCCGAATACGAAGCTTGTATCATGGGTCTCGAAGAAGCTATTGACTTAAGGATAAAATATCTGGACGTATATGGAGACTCCGCTTTGGTCATCAATCAGATCAAGGGAGAGTGGGACATACGTCAACCCAGATTAATTCCTTACAAAGACTATACAAGGAGGTTGCTACCCTTCTTCGACAAAGTAGAGTTTCACTACATCCCTCGGGAAGAAAATAATATGGCTGATGTGTTGGCCACCCTATCATGCATGATTGTTGTGAATCACTAGAATGATGTACCCAACATCGACATTATGCGCGTTGATAGGCCTGCTTATGTGTTTGCAGTAGAAGCAGTCATCGATGACAAACCATGGTATTATGACATCAAATGTTTCCTCCAAAGATGGGAATACCCTTGTGGGGCATCAGGTAAAGATAGGAAGACATTAAGAAAGTTGTCTGGCAACTTTTTCCTGAACAATGACGTGTTATACAAAAGAAACTTAGACATGGTCCTGCTCAGATGCGTGGATAGACATGAGGCAGACATGTTAATGAAAGAAATTCACGAAGGCTCCTTTGGTACTCATGCCAATGGACACGCAATGTCAAGAAATATTCTAAGAGCAGGATACTATTGGTTGACAATGGAATCTGATTGCTATAAGTACATGAAAATGTGTCAAAAATGTCAAGTCTACGCCAACAGAATTCATGTACCCCCAACTCTTCTCAATGTCATTTCTTCTCCATGGCCTTTCTCTATGTGGGGAATAGATATGATTGGCCTGATAAGCCCAAAGCCTCAAATGGCCATCACTTCATTCTGGTAGCCATTGATTACTTAACCAAATGGGTCGAAATAGCATCATACGCCAACGTAACCAAGCAAGTGGTGGTCCGATTTATCAAGAACAATATCATTTACCACTATGGCATTCCAAGTAAGATCATTGCTGATAATGGATCTAACTTGAACAAGAAGATGATGAAAGAAATGTGTACTGAGTTCAAGATTGAACACCATAATTCATCTCCTTACAGACCCAAGATGAATGGAGCTGTAGAAGCTGCTAACAAGAATATCAAGAAGATCATCCAAAAAATGGTCGTGAATTACAAAGACTGGCATGAAATGCTTCCTTATGCCCTACACGGATATCGAACTTCCGTCCGTACTTCAACAGGGGCAACCCCTTTCTCCTTGGTATATGGCATGGAAGCAGTGCTCCCCGTGGAGGTTGAGATCCCATCAATGAGAGTCTTGATGGAAGCTAAACTAACAGAGGCTGAATGGTGTCAAAGCAGACACGATGAACTGAATATAATTCAAGAAAAAAGAATGACATCCTTATGTCATGGTCAGTTATATCAACAAAGACTGAAGAAAGCGTTTGACAAAAAGGTCTGACCCCGTGTTTTCCAGGAAGGCGACCTCGTGCTCAAATGAATTCCATCTTTCCTTACCGATTCCAGGGGCAAATGGACTCCAAATTATGATGGCCCGTACGTTGTTAAGAAAGCCTTTTTAGGTGGCGCCTTATTACTTGCAACTATGGACGGTGAAGAGTTTGCTCGACCCACGAGTGTGGATGTAGTCAAGAAATACTTCGCCTAAAAAAAATAGCTCGCTAAGTTGAAAACCCAAGAGGGAGGCATAGGTAAAAAAGAGCGTCTCGGTGGATTGAAAACCCGAAAGGACAATCCAGGCAAAAATTAGAGACATAAAAAGAAATACTATCCTGGTAGGTTGACAACCTGAAGAGGCAATCTAGGCAAAAGTTAGGGATTTATGGCAAGTAACTACATCAGACCCGACTGAATCACTTGGAGCAACGTCATCTTCTGAAGGATTCAAGCTGGAACTACAATCGCTATGACTTCCTTTTCAAAAGGATACGTAGGCATAAGGAATTGTGAATTACATTCCTTAGCGAGCAAACAAAAACAAAAAAATAATCCGCTTCCGCAGAAGCTCAAGAATGTCGAGAACTCAAAGTGGCTAGAAGGATAGTGATCGTCCCTTTTTAACGTAGCCCCTTTCCTTTAAAATTACCATTTTTTACTTGTAAATGCTCTATGGGATCATGCCTTTGGCTGACTACCATTCTATCAATAAAATTCGAGCCTTTTGCCCATTATTTTGAACTCTTATGTTTATTCTGTTTCAAATAACATTTTGTTTATGATAATCATTCTTGGAGCAAAATATTTATTTTTTACCCTTTTTCTTTAAAAAAAAAAGAGTTTTCAAAAGAAAGGAAGAATTTTGAAAAGAGGCGAAAACGGTAGTTTCCTTCAATTTGTGAACATAAGATGGGATATCAAAGGTGATTTCGGGAACGGTTAAACCTCGAAACACTGCACTTGTGTCATTTCCATGGTGATGCTACTCGCATGATAGGTCTTCACCTCATTCAACATACTGGGTGTATGATCCAGTTTCCCCAAGTGGAATCTCAAACCCAAAACTCTGTAGTATGACACTAAAACGGGTACTTCCGACCAAGCTTCCAAGCTAAACAGAAGAATCTCCTTTTGCAGATTTCAGATTTATTTTGTCCCCAACTGGACAGCATCCATGACAAATCTTCGACGGTTTGACGTCGGCAAAAATGGAAGGGATTTCTATCCTTTAGAATGGAATTTTTCTCATCAATGAGAATCAAAGCCTCATACAAAGAAGTTATTCCTCAGATGACTTTCTTAATCCAATCTTCGGTGATGCCTCTAGAGGACTGTTCGAGTATCCAACCGCATCGTGATAATCACTTCGACACCAGTTTATGTCTAGTGTCTGTTTTGTCAGCATAAACATAAGCATAACACGCATTCATACATACATCATGCATATTTAGATTCATATTCATGTTCATAATGCATTTATTCACCTTGGTTGTGTCTATTTCCGCCGAGTAGTATGTTTCTTCTATTCAATAAAGTTGTCAACCTTAAGCCGAAAGTGTGTATCCTTTCTAAACTCTCCGCTGAGCTTAACCCTCATGGAAGTCTTGCTTTAGTTCTCCTTTCCGCACTTGGATAGGATAAATCCCCAGCACGAGTTAATTCCTCGTCTGGAAGTGTTTTATTTGACAGTTTCTCTCCAGCTCATTCCTGGATTGAACCCAGTCTCTGATCATTTTGATAACTTGAACCTCTACACTGAAAAAAAAGAAAGCGTCTATTCTTTACCTTTTTGAACGAGTCACATCCCTCAGAAGGAATCTGTTAAAGATCTCCCTAGCAAAATTAACGATACCCCTCAGTGTTGGCATTGTCACATCACCCAGAAATCTACACCTGATAAACAGGTAGCAATCTCTTTACTTTGAGAAGCTTGTTCTGTCCCTGAATTTCCCCAGTGAATTGACAAATGGCGGTCTCTCTCTGAGAAGTCTGTCCATCTCCAGAAAGTCTATACTTGACAACAAGTGATGATCTCTTCTCAAGAAGTTTGGTTATTCCCCATCAAGGTCATCAGCACCCCAAATTTGTTTTTCCATCAAATGGCATCTCCCCAATATATTCCGGCGAGAAGTTTGGTGAAAAACCTTACAGATCACTCTCTTTATCTGAGATATCTGTTCACAAAATAACTGGTCCGCATCTCTCCAAAGATCCCCAACAAAGTTATCAACTTAACAAATAATCACCTTTTCAAAGGTTTCGTCTGCAATCAGATAATGCCTTCTCTTGGGCTTCGTACAAAGTGCCTCCGTCTTAGGCTTCAAACAAGACACAATCCTCTTCAAGTGGAATACTTGATAAGAAGAAACTGAGACCAGTTCACGGCTTGTAACCAGGAATGAGGGGAAGTTTATTTCAGGAACCAAGACCAGTTCGTGGCCGATCACCAGGAATGAGGGGAAGTTCACTTCATCCCTTATCAAGAGAAAGACTTGATAAGAAGAAACCGAGACCAGTTTCATGGCTTACATCTAGAAACGAGGGGAAGTTTTATTTTACCCTTTCTAAGTAGGATTACTTAATCAAAGAAGATGAGTAAACATATCCTAACAACAGGAATATGTTACCATTCAATTTCCAGAATCATGGGTCGTGACCCCACCAGGTTTTCTTTTCCCAAGTGGAAATGCCATCTCATCCAGAGAAAAAACCTGTCTTTTTCTCAGCAAGTCAGTTTGTTATTAGTTCTCCGAGACATCAGTCCTCATAGGTCTTCTGACTATCATTTGCATTATATCATATTGTACACATATCACCTATTCTGTGGCATCTTAGGGGCTAAAATTGTGCATTTTTTTTTATATTTAAGTCTCTCATATCCGATCGAGACTAAAATTTTCATCTTCCTCTCTCCGGACAGGAGAAACTGAAATAGGGGCAGCTGTAATACCCAAATTTTTACCCCTAAGATACCACATCATTTGCATCATTCATATAGCATTAGCATTGCATGTGTGTGTGTTTATGTGTATCACTAACCCATCTTTGAAATATAAGATGAAATGTTTGTTCAATTGTGTCCCCCAAATTAGGGTTTTCATCTCAAATGATCAGGAAAAGGACCAATCAAGGATTAGAATGATCCTCAACACTCCAAGTTCTTCACAAAGAGCAAGAGATTTCTACCATCAAGAATCAAGCAAAAGATTGCACAATCCCAAGACAATTGAGCCTCAAGACTCTCAGTGTCACCAAATTAGGGTTTTGGTCGACTGAGGCCTTCAAAAGGAATTTTTCATCTGAGAAGGATCCAAGACCTCAAGATATGATTCAATAAGCTCAAGAGAACCCTAAGAGTCCATTCACAAGTTTAAACTTTCCTCAAGGGGTGCATTCATAAAAAATCAGAAATTAGGGTTTCTCTGCACAATTTTCATCTGATGCCAAAAGTCAAACTTTGACTTTTT
The DNA here is from genome assembly GCA_022829125.1 of Lathyrus tuberosus. NCBI lineage: Eukaryota > Viridiplantae > Streptophyta > Magnoliopsida > Fabales > Fabaceae > Lathyrus > Lathyrus tuberosus. The sequence goes on along the minus strand of JALAZF010000044.1, from coordinate 12,189,100 downwards.
GGCCAAAAATGTCCCTCATGACCTATAATCCAAAGAAATACGGTCCATTGTTGCATTTGAACAAGATTTCATCAAGAAATCAAGATAACTTTTAAAAGGGGCAACATTGAAAAAACGCAAATTTTCACTAAGTTATGAAAAAAAGTGTCCAAGTACCCAACTTCCAAGAATCATAACTTGTGATCCAAGCAACCAAAATTCTTGATCCAATGCTCAAATGATAAATCTTTCTACATACTACAAAAGTGTCAACTACATCAAATTCCAAATCTTCATGGATTTCAAGTTATGGATTGACCAAAATCAAGAAAAATAAGGTTTGCATTCCAACACTTAGAAAAATTTCAAACTGTTTTGACTGCATGAAAACAACAAAAAGTAGGGACATTTTTCACTATGATCTAAGATGAATAAATTCCAACTATGAATACCAAAGTTGAAGTACATCATATCAGCTTTCCAAAGTGACCAATATCATCTCAAAACTCCACTTGAGCAAGGAGTTTTGCATCCAAGAACACAGCCTGCAACAAATGATTTTCCAAAGACAGTTTTGCTCGATTTTTGTCAAATTGCCACCTTGGTATAGTTTGTTATCCAAAGATAAGATGCAATGCACTTAGCAACTGTCACAAAGGAATAAGAATCATTACAACCTCATCTCTAAGCATGTGCAAAGATCAAATCAAGGATGGAAGTGAAGTTTTGTCAAAATGCATTTATGTGCAATAGTGAAATTTGGCTTAAGTTATCTCCAAGGGGGAAATTCTATCATAATACATTCAATTTTGGATTACAAAATAGCATGATTACCTATCAAGAGCAATGATCATGGCTAAGCTAGTTTTAACCCTTGGCATTAATGGTGAATAATGCAAATCTTATCTCATAAGCAAGTGGTATCCAAGGGCTAAGATCATTTCACCAATTCTTTACTTTGGCCTATAAATAGAGGGTGAAGCAACATGAAAATGTACACCAAAACAGTTATAGCACTTGTTTTCACTCTTTTCTCTATTTTGCTCCAAGTTTTCCTTCTTTGGCAAGTAACAATCGAGTTTTTCATTAGAGAGCAATTCAACCCAAACTTATGATCCAAACACATCCTATACAACATATATGAGCTATCCAAACACTCATCCCTGAACTGGAACATCAAAATCACAAAGTTCCATATCACTTCCAAGCCATTTTGCAGCTGTCATACCAGGTGGAGTTCAAGGTGATTTCAAATCATTCCAAGCATCACAACACACTACCTTAGGTCCATTGAAGTTGTTCAAATCATTACACAACAACTGGAACACCTCCAATACAAAATTCGAATCCCTCTTGCAAGGTGAGTTACTTGAAACTCAAACTCCATGAAACATGCATAAATTTCTTGGCCTCAAGTTTCTAACATGTTTCTGCATATATATAGAGTGTTTACCCTCAATCAATTGATATTTATCATGCTTGTATAAGATTTCACGATTGGTTTTGCAATTAGGGTTCATATTTGTTCATCACGATATATCTCACTCTACAGTTAAAATAAATGCAATTAATTGGTATGGTTGTGATCCTTGATAAAAAACAAACAACTTTGATGTTTACATCGTGCAAAATCATTGAGTAACAAGAGAGATATGTTGGGTTTTGCAAATCAGCCAAGGTTGGGTGGCCCGCGCGCAAGAAAGAAGAACACAAGTGTTCTTGGCGCCATTTTTACACATTTGAATATTTGAATTGTCTTATTTTTATTAATTGATTTCAAATATTAATAACTCTCTCATTTTTTATCATTTTTGATTGATTCTTTTTTCCAAAATTCACAAAAATGTTTAAATATTTGATTCTACAAAAAAATCCACAAAATGTTTATTTTTTAATATATGTTGAATTTTTGTAAAGAATTTCTTTTTAATTGTTCTAAACATATTAAAATAATTATTTTTCTTGATTTTTCAAAACCATTTGAATTACAAGTCATTATGTGGATAAAAACAACAATTTTCAAACATTGATCCAAGATCATAACATGTTTTGTGAATATTTTGATGGAATTTCATCATTTTATTTGATTTTCACTTAGAAATAATACATGTTTAAATCCAAATTAGGATTTCTTTTGATTTAATCTTCAAACTTTCAAATTAAACACTTACATGGGCCTCCCTTAAGGTGTAAGTCCCAACCCTTTTTGTAAATAAATTTTGGGCCCCTGATGTAGTATAAGTCCCAGTACAGTTTTTCAAAATAACGGTGCGATCACTGTTTTTCAGTGGGCCTCTCCCTTTGAGTTGTAAGCCCCATTTTTTGTACATAAACTTTGTTAAAATCAAATTATTTTTGGGCCACTCATTAGTGTAAGTCCCATTTCTTTTAATGAAAAGATGTACACATACACTGGTACTAAAAGGAGCATTATTCCCGATGAAACTGCTTTTAGACCTCATGAGCCTCTAACTTGAGCTATAAGCCCCATACTTTTTACACTCATCATTGATTAAATATTTGTTCACATGAGTTTTATACTTGTCAAATACTTGATATACTTGTCATATACTGATAATTGTATTTATGTTGTATATCATATCGTCGCACCTATCCTGAGAAAATCCATAGATAGGAAAAACTATATATATATATATATATATATATATATATATATATATATATTATAGGATTATGACCAAGGAAATATGGTTTCTCGGTGAAATCCTTTTCTTAATAGACAACATAGTACTTTACCAAGAAGTCGGTTTCTCGGTGAAATCCTTCTTAAAAAACCCTAAGATCAAAAATTAGGGCACATCCACCCAGAGAGATTATTTCCTGGTGAAACCTCTCTACCCTTTGCTTAGAACCAAATTAAGGGACCTACATAGCTTTTTCTTATGCTTAAACAAGGACCCTAGGTGACCCTCGATGGCCCTCGATGTCCCTCGGATAACCTCCTCTTGGGTTCAAAATACAAGGACCCACATGCTTCTTAGAAGTTCCTCAGCCTCCTCTTGGGCTCTTTATACAAGGACCCTCAGGCTTCCTAAAAGCATAGGACATGTCTTAGTCACCTTTATCCAGTCCCCGTGAGAATTAAACCTCTAGGACAAATAATCACAATCATTCAAGTATTCAAATCTTGAGTCCATCTCTCCTCAGTGAGTACGCCTCAATCTTGGGCTTAGTACAAGACAAAAAACATTCACCAGTAAAGTACGCCTCAATCTTGGGCTTTGTACAAGACACAAAATATTCTCCAGTAGGGTCTGCCTCAATCTTGGGCCTCGTACAAGACACTAAAATTAATCCCTTCTTCTGGGACACTTCCTAGGAGAAACCCCAGTATAATCAGCCTCAATCTTGGGTTTTGTACAAGACAGATAAAACTCCCCAACTGAGTCAGTTTCCCATAAAATAAATTCCCTAGTGGAGTCACAAATCAATACTCTTTTAGCCTCAATCTCGGGCTTTGTACGAGGCAGTTAAAAACTTTTTCCCGCAGAGATGAGACAGGAGCCATCTCTCTGGAAGAGATTTCTCCTCTATTTTTCCACATTCAAAATACAAACATTACAAACTTTTCCCATATAAGTGCTGTAAGTGACACACTTGGATTACACTCTCCAGTTCAAAGTCATTCTCTTATCATGGTTCAAAAAACAATCTTTCATTTAAGATGATGTAAGTGGCACACTTGGAGTACACTCTCCAGTTCAAAGTCCCTCTCTTATTATGTAAAGAATCTTTTCATTACTCTAAAAAATGTTTATGGTGGAATAGATGAGACATCTCTCTTGTAAGACGATAACTTGTCTCTCCCTCTTATCCTCAGTAGAGTCAGCCACAATCTTGGGCTTCATACAAGATAAATAAAAATCCTCAGTGGAGTCAGTTTTCAACTCCTTTTAGCTTCAATCTTGGGCTTTGAACAAGACACAAATAATGTTTCCTCCCATAGATTTAGGAGGAACTACGAACGCTCTGATCTCCCAATTCTCTTTTTGGGGGTACGTAGGCAGGAGGCCGTAAGATCTTTGCGAGCACACTATTTTCGAAACATAATTAGGTCCCTACCTTTACAAATAAAACTTTCCTAGATACCAAACAGTAAACAAAACAATAGCAATAAAAACAAGAATACAGGTTCCCGTAGATTACTACGGATGCTTAGGGTGGTAATACCTTCCCTTAGTATAACCAACTCCCGATCCTCAAATCTCTTTTATTTGCTTTGTTTATCCAATTTACATTGCATTTAATCCCCCGGGTTTATTCAGAGATTTTTTTCCCTTCCTCTTTGAGGATAAATCAAAGGAAGCGATGTTTTTTATCCGAGAGGGTAGATTTTCGCGCGCTACAACACCCTTTGGCGAAGTCCATACAATCCTTTAGCATACTTGGCCAATAGACACCTTGTCAAAATAGTAACCACTTCATCTTATGGCCAACTTGGTGAGCTCCACATGCTCCGCTATGAACTTCTAAAATTGCTAAATATGCTTTTGTATCTCCAAGACACTTGAGCAACACTCCTTCTGTAGTCTTTTTCAACAACTCATTTCCCATACGGACATAACTTAAAGCTCTATACTTAATTTTCCTGTCAGTGTTTCTGACTGGATTTTCCAAGTACTCTAGGATTGGTTTTCTCCAATCTGATGGTGCTAGATTATCAATGGCAAAAACCTAACCATTTCCAAAATTGTCAATATTTTCAAAAATTTCTATCGAGACATTTGCCCCAATAGTTTTTGGGGTTGTCAAGTTGGGTCCTGATGACACATTCGACACCATCTTTTCCTTAACTTCAATGAAGTCATTAAGCTTATCTTTCGACACCTTGTACCCTGACGCGATCTGTGCCAAATCGTTAGCTTCTTGATTCTCAACTCTGAGCACGTTGTCATAACCAAATTTTTACCCCCCCCCTAAGATACCACAATATCATTTGCATCATTATCATTAGCATATCATGTGTGTGTATATGTCTTTATGTGCCACTAACCCAATTGGAGTGCAAGTATATGTTGTTTGTTCACTATGTCCACAGATTAGGGTTTTAGACCTCATGGGTGTTCAAGCAAAGCATTAATCAGGAATAGGCATAATCTTCAAATTCTCAAGACCTACATTCACTCATAAAGGTCAAAATATTCCCATCATCAAGATTCAAATGCAAGATTTCATCATTTCAAGTTGATCAGGCCCCAAGTTCATCAGATGTACCAAATTATGGTTTTGACTGATCAAGGCTTACAATTGATCTTTTTCATATGAAGTTGATCCAATACTTCAAGACATGATTCAAGGGACTCAAACACATATTTAAGGTCCATTCATACGGTCAAGATTGCCCAAGAAGGATTGATTCAATGGAAATTGAAAATTAGGGATTCCCCGATTAAATTTCATCTAATACACAAGGGAAAAATTGGAATTTTTGGTTAATATCAAATATCATAAGCAAATATTCAAGGAAATATGTTTTATAGTTACATTGGATCAAGATTTAATCAAGAAATTAAGATTACTTGCAAAAGGGGCAACCATGAAGAAATTGGAAATTTTCACTAAGTCTCAAAAATCATGGCCAAACAGCCAACTTCACAAGGTCATAACTTGTGACACAAGAAACCATTTTTTGTGCTCCAATGCTCAAATAAAAGTCCTCATTTGATACTACAACTTTGTCCTTGAGGATCAATTCCCAAAAAATGCATAGATTAAGAGATATGGAGTGATGAAGTTAGGGAGACATTTTTCTACATGATCCAAGTTGAATCAATGAAAGCAATGAACATCAAAGATGAAGTATGATATATCAGTTTTCCAAAATGTACAAGAACATACATTGATCTTACTTGAGCAAGAAGTTATGCACTCATCAACATGCCTTACTCCAACTGTTTTTCAAGACAGTTTTGGTGCATTTACACGATTTTGACCAATTTGGAAACCTTGGCAAGTCTGATATTTTTATGAGATCAACTACAAATATACAAAGCATGTAACGCCCACATATAAATACATGCATCAAATCATATATTATACATGAATTTCACTTTTGGTACTGAAATATACAATAAGTTCCTAGTAAACACATTATACATATACATGCCCAAAACCTAATACAAACAAACTACGGCATAGTATATCTACAAGATGTTTCACAAGACAACTACTAAGAACTAGATCAATAATGATCTCAAAAAAACTCCAAAACGGAAGCAAAGCCATCAGATAAGTAAGGATCATCACACAGCCTTATCCTTACCCTTCGCGGAACCTGCAATACCTGTGATGTAAACAACAACAGTGGGGTGAGATACATCAAATCTCAGTGAGTTCCCTATCTTAAAGTCCTCTCGGCTCTACAAGGTTCTAATAAACCTAACTCAAGTCAAAGGGAAGGGGAGTGACTATGAGTACACACACTAAAACTGCATCCGCACTCGTGAGCCTGTTAACTCACACTAGTACCAAAGTACTTCCTGAGCCGGTTAACTCAAGAATTTCGCTAATTGATAACTGTACCAAGGCATCCCTTATTCCCGTCCGCTTCTACGTCTAGAAGACGATTCGAGTCATGGATCCTTGTATTTACTTGGCATACAAATTGGATTCGGGATCATCGGCCTGTTAACCGTGAACCGTCACTTCTCATGGCCTGTTAACCATCACAAGTCTCTACCCCGTAGGCTCCATTCGTACTACACGTAGGGACTCAAACCTACTAAGTAATTGTGCATACGTTTCAGAGGAGGTGCTCGAGTCTCATGAAACTACACCGTAAAATAAAATGGTTATGATTATTTGACACACGCCTTGGCCTTTCATGCACGAGCGTTGTCACTAAGACAAGCTCACATTTCCGACATTGTCTAGGGTAATGGTCCTCACTCTTCCTATTTCATATTTTAGCATGCATACATATTCAACAACAATTACACACCATTAAACAATAAAAGTCGTCAAAACAACACTATTCCAAAAATCTCGACATAATTAAATCGGCCAACACTTGAGAAACTATTTTAATAAGAAAGTAGATTGTTTTAGCTGTCCAACGATACCAAGAATGTTAAAAACAGGTAACCGAGTCAAAAGTTATGGACAGAACGAGAAATAGTATCGCGAAAAAACACAAGTTTACATTTTTCCTGGTCGTACGCGTACTACCCTAAGCCATACGCGTATTGCCAAGCTGGCTCGTCCAGCCATACGCGTATTGCCCAAGGTCATACGCGTATGGACAGAGAATAATTTTCCTTCAAAATTCCTTTTAAAACTCCCATACGCGTACTACCATAACTCGTAAGCTCATTGCCCAAAACCGTACGTGTATCATTACACAAATGGGCAGATGGCCGAGAAAATGGAACGCCAATACGTGTATTTCCCACATTCCTTCATAGCCATACGCGTATTTCCTTGACCAATACGCGTATTGCCTTGGGTGATACGCGTATGGGCAACGTGAAACCCAGAATTTTCCTGCATAATTGGTTCTGCGAAATTGTTCCATTTTCCTTTCCAATTCATTTCTAAACACCAGAAAAATACCATTTGGATACACAACAATGCAATTATAACATGTATCAATCATAAGGAATACTAAAACATGATTTTAGAGCAAAATTTCTCATTTCCTAACAATATCAAACTAACTCTAAAACTCAATAAACTATACCCTAAAGAGTCTAACTAGAACCCACCTGGATTACGAGATGAGGAGGTTAAGCTGAGATGAAAAGATGAAGATTGGTTGATGATCCAAGTCCTAGAGCTTTTGAGAATTTTCCTCCCTTTTTCCTTCTCTTCCTTTTCTTTCTCCAAGTTTCTAACTTTTGCAAATAAGGAAAGGAAAAGAAAATAGGCATAGGAACATTAATTGGTAATACTACTAATTATCCAAATTATCTCAAATACACCAATTAATAAAACTCCAAGTTAAACAATATTAATCTAATCAAATTCCGAGTTCATCGGTTTACTCTAATTACTTTATCCAATAATTGCTCAGAGTACACCGGAACTCAGTTGACCAAGATAATATTATTCAAAACGCTCAGAATTATACGGGTTATTACATCCTCCCCCCCTTAAATAGAAATTCGCCCACGAATTTAAAAGATTACCTGAACAGATGAGGGTAGACCTCTCGCATTTCCGATTCCAATTCCCAAGTTGCATCGCCTGGATGCGTCCCATACCACTGGACCTTAACAAGAGGAATCTCTTTATTCCTTAACACTTTAGTTTCTCTTCCTGTGATACGAATCAGTTGAGGCTCAAACGTCAAATCAGGTTCTATCTCAATTGTATCTGGTAAAATTGGCTGAAGAGGATCTGGGACAATTTCCGAAGCTGAGACACATGGAAAACGTCGTGCATCTCCGACAGAGAAGGCGGTAAGGCTAATCTGTAAGTTACTTCGCCAATTCTTTCCAAAATTTGATACGGTCCCACGTATCTCAGACTTAACTTCTGCGACTTAAATGGTCCTTTCAATCTCAATCTCGGAGTAATCTTCATAAAAACATGATCACACTCAACAACCCCTAACGGTCTCCTACGGTTGTCCGCATACCTCTTTTAATGATCCTGTGCTTGCCTAACTTTCCCACGGATCATCCAATCTTCTCCGTAGTTTCGTAAATAATCTCGGGTCCCAACATCTTATCTTTACCAACTTCTGCCCAACACAACGGTGTCCCACACTTCCTTCCATACAATGCCTCAAAAGGCGCCGTGCCTATACTTGTATAATAACTGTTATTATAAGAGAACTCAATCAACGGAAAAAGTTCTATCCAAAATAATACTAGTAGGAATACCATGCAATCTCACTATTTATGAGATGAACAACCTTGCGAGATGACTCGCCTTGTAGGTAGTCTTCACAGCCAAGAAATGCGCTGATTTCGTTAACCAGTCCACAATTACCCAAATCGAATCATAACCACCTTGCGCACGGGGTAAACCCACTGCGAAGTCCATCGAAATACTCTCCCACTTCCACGTCGGAATTCCTAAAGGTTGCAACAAGCCACCCGACCGTTGGTGTTCAATCTTCACTTGTTGGCACACCGCACATTTCGACACATACACCGCAATATCTTTTTTTCATCCCGGGCCACCAATAGTCCCTCTTTAAATCTTGATACATTTTGGAAGATCCCAGATGTATAGTAAAAGCACTCTTATGCGCTTCTTCCACAATCCTCCTTCTTAGCTCCATGTTATCCGGAACACCAATCCTTTGGCTAAACAAAATAGTTCCGTCGGTAGCTCGCACAAAACCCGGTTGCAATAACACTTCTTGTAACTTCTCATCTAACCCTTGCTCTTGTTGGATTTCTTCCCTAAGAGTAGAAGAGAAATTCAAATTCCCCATAATTACACAATTAGGAGTCCAATTAAATCGAAGATTTAGGTCTCTAAACTTTTCCATTAAAGTATATTCTAGCATCGTCTATTCGGCATTATGCAACACCTTCCTACTCAATGCATCCGCCACCTTATTTGCTTTACTCGGATGGTATTTTAACTCCAAGTCATAATCCTTCAACTATTCCATCCATCTCCTATGACGCATGTTCAACTCTTTCTGATCAAATAAGTACTTTAAGCTCTTGTGGTCGTTAAACATCTCAAAACGTACACCATACAAATAGGGACGTCACACTTTCAAAGTAAATACAACTGCCGCCAACTCCAAATCATCAGTTGGGTAATTCTCTTCGTGAACTTTCAACTGTCATGAAGCATAAGCCACTACATGTCCCTCCTGCATTAACACACCGCCTAATCCCTTCTTCGATGCATCACAATATACCTCATACGACTTGCTAGAATCAGGAATAACCAAAACAGGAGCGGTAGTCAATCTATTCTTCAACCTTCTAAAACTTTTTTCACAAGCCGAATCCCACTCATATGAATAATCCTTCCGAGTAAGTCTTGTCAATGGTAAAGCCAGTTGCAAAAATCCCTTGATAAACCTTCTATAGTAACCTGCTAGTCCCAAGAAGCTTCTAACTTCAGACACATTCTTCGGTCTCTCCCAATTAATCACTGCTTCAACTTTTAATGGATCGACTGCTACACCTCCCTGGGATATGACATGAGCAAGAAAATTAACCTCAGACATCCAAAACTCACACTTACTTAACTTGGCAAAAATTTGCTTCTCTTGTAAGATGGATAAAACAATTCTTAGGTGTTCTCTGTGCTCTTGAGGATCACGAGAATAACTAAGAATGTCATCAATGAAAATCACCCCAAATTGGTCCAGGTAAGGTTGAAATATCCGATTCATATAATCCATGAAAACTGCTGGAGCATTCGTCACACCGAAAGGCATTACCAACAATTCATAATGACCATAACGGGTTTTAAACACAGTCTTGGGTACATCTGAACTCTTCACACGAATCTGATGATAACCTGACCGTAAATCAATCTTTAAGAACACACAGGCTCCTTTCAATTGATCTAACAGGGCATCTATCCTTGGAAATGGGTATTTGTTCTTGATGGTGACCTTATTCAACTGACGATAATCAATACACAACCGCATTCCACCATTATTTTCTTTACCAATAACACTGGAGCTCCCCAGGGGGAAACACTGGGTCGAAGGAAATGCTTAGCCAACAACTCTTCCAATTGATCCCTTAATTCTCTCAATTCAAGCGCTGTCATCTGATACGGAGAACGGATATTAGAGACATTCCCGGTATCAGGTCAATAGAGAATTCCACTTCCCACTCCGGAGGAAGAGAAGTGATAACCTCGGGGAAGACTTCAGGAAACTCACAAACTACCGGAATACTCGCAACTTGGATGTTACTACTCTCTTCATTAGTAACAATCAAAAGAACAGACTTTTCTTCCTCAAACAAGAAATTAATCATTCCAACCGTACCTTCTAAGATAGTACTTAACACATCCTTCGATGTAGTCTCGGCAGATGGAATAATGATCAGATTTCCTCACACCCAATAAACACCGAATTAGCGAAAAGTCAATCCATTCCCAGAACAACATCCACTTCCTTAAGCGGTAAACAGATAAGGTCAATTTGGAAAACTTTTTCATTCACAGCCAACACACCATTTTTCACAAACTAACAGCGTTTCAACAATCTCCTCCATGGCAGTAGTAACCCCCATGGGTGGAGACAATGGAATAGCTTGCAACCCCAAACGCTTCATACAGTGCATCTACACCAAAGAGTGTATTGCTCCACTAACAAATAATACAAAACAAGGGTGTCCATTAACGAAACACGTACCAGTAATCATGGAGTTATCGCCCTTTGCTTCCTTCCCTTGCGTCAGCTTCCTCCTCTGAGGACAGTCTCTCGCCATATGGCCAACCCTCTGACATTGATAACACTTCACTCCTTTGAAGCGACATCCACCAAAATGCATCTTACCACATGTACGACACATAGGAGGTGCACTTTTCCGAGAATCCCGGACTTGTTTCCTTTTGAAAGCTTGTTGCCTAGGCTTAGACTGTTGGCTTGACCTCCCACAATCATTCTCAACCACGTAACCTTGCCTCAACTGTTGGAATTCAAACTCTCTTCGGATCCTCAAAGAACTAGGAAGGTACTTTTCCATAAAAATAGCCCTGAACTTCTCCCACACTTTAGGTACACCTTGCATGGTCATAAAAGCTAAAGCAACATCCCACCATCTCTCAGCAGGACCCTTCAGTGAGTGAGAAGCAAACGCTACCTTGTTCTCCTCACTACAGCAAATTATCAGAAAGATTCTCTCCATGCCAGCAATCCAGTCATGAGCTTTCACAGGATCCAATCCGCCATGAAATTCTGGAGGATTCATGCGGAGGAAATCCCGAAATCTTCCACCTACAACATCTGGAACAACCACCTGAGGATGAAGACCTCCATTCACCCGTTGCACCATCTGTTGCATGAATTGGTTCTGCTGCTACTAAATCTATTGCACAAACTGATACAAAGGAGCACTCTCATTGCCGCCTGGAGGATTCGTGGGTCTACCAAAAAGGTTTCTGCGCCTGTCAGTCATGTTCCTGGATTTCATACAGATAGGATTAAGTTGATCAGACTCAATACCATATATATAACACACAAGACCCATGGCGACACGCCGCATAGAAAACGGAAAGAAAACTTATTCTATTTCATGGCTAGGTCGAGGATACGACCTGCTCTGATACCAACTGTAACGCCCACATATAAATACATGCATCAAATCATATATTATACATGAATTTCACTTTTGGTACTGAAATATACAATAAGTTCCTAGTAAACACATTATACATATACATGCCCAAAACCTAATACAAACAAACTACGGCATAGTATATCTACAAGATGTTTCAAAAGACAGCTACTAAGAACTAGATCAATAATGATCTCAAAAAAACTCCACAACGGAAGCAAAGCCATCAGATAAGTAAGATTTATCACACAGCTTTATCCTTACCCTTCGCGGAACCTGTAGTACCTGTGATGTAAACAACAACAGTGGGGTGAGATACATCAAATCTCAGTGAGTTCCCTATCTTAAAGTCCTCTCGGCACTACAAGGTTCTAATAAACATAACTCAAGTCAAAGGGAAGGGGAGTGACTATGAGTACACACACTAAAACTGCATCCGCACTCGTGAGCCTGTTAACTCACACTAGTACCAAAGTACTTCCTGAGCCCGTTAACTCAAGAATTTCGCTAATCGATAACCGTACCAAGGCATCCCTTATTCCCGTCCGCTTCTACGTATAGAAGACGATTCGAGTCATGGATCCTTGTATTTACTTAGCATACGAATTGGATTCGGGATCATCGGCCTGTTTACCGTGAACCGTCACTTCTCATGGCCTATTAACCATCACAAGTCTCTACCCCGTAGGCTCCATTCGTACTACACGTAGGGAATCAAACCTACCAAGTAATTGTCCATACGTTTCAGAGGAGGTGCTCTAGTCTCATGAAACTACACCGTAAAATAAAATGGTTATGATTATTAGACACACGCCTCGGCCTTTCATGCACAAGCGTTGTCACTAAGACAAGTTCACATTTTCGACATTGTTTAGGGTAATGCTCCTCACTCTTCCTATTTCATATTTTAGCATGCATACATATTCAACAACAATTACACACCATTAAACAATAAAAGTAGGCAAAACAACACTATACCAAAAATCCCGACATAATTAAATCGGCCAACACTTGAGAAACTATTTTAATAAGAAAGTAGATTGTTTTAGCTGTCCAACGATACCAAGAATGTTAAAAATGGGTAACCGAGTCAAAAGTTATGGACAGAACGAGAAATAGTATCGCGAAAAAACACAAGTTTCCATTTTTCCTGGCCGTACGCGTACTGCCCTAAGCCATACGCGTATTGCCAAGCTAGCTCGCCCAGCCATACGCGTATTGCCCAAGGTCATACGTGTATGGACAGAGAATAATTTTCCTTCAGAATTCCTTTTAAAACTCCCATACGCGTACTACCATAACTCGTACACGTATTGCCCAAAACCGTATGCGTATCATTACGCAAATAGGCAGATGGCCGAGAAAATGGAACGCCAATACGCGTATTGCCTTGACCAATACGCGTATTGCCTTGGGTGATACGCGTATGGGCAGCGTGAAACCCATAATTTTCCTGCATAATTGGTTCTGCGAAATTGTTCCATTTTCCTTTCCAATTCATTTCAAAACACCAGAAAAATACCATTTGGATACACAACGATGCAATTATAACATGTATCAATCATAAGGAATACTAAAACATGATTTTAGAGCAAAATTTCTCATTTCCTAACAATATCAAACTAACTCTAAAACTCAATAAACTATACCCTAAAGAGTCTAACTAGAACCCACCTGGATTACGAGATGAGGAGGTTGAAGCTGAGATGAAAATATGAAGATTGGTTGATGATCCAAGTCCTAGAGCTTTTGAGAATTTTCCTCTTCTTCTCCCTTCCTTTTCCTTCCTTTTTCCTTCTCTTCCTTTTCTTTCTCCGAGTTTCTAACTTTTGCAAATAAGGAAAGGAAAAGAAAATAGGCATAGGAACATTAATTGGTAATACTACTAATTATCCAAATTATCTCAAATACACCAATTAATAAAACTCCAAGTTAAACAATATTAATCTAATCAAATTCCGAGTTCATCGGTTTACTCTAATTACTTTATCCAATAATTGCTCAGAGTACACCGGAACCCAGTTAACCAAGATAATATTATCCAAAACGCTCAGAATTATACGGGGTATTACATCCTCCCCCCCTTAAATAGAAATTCGCCCACGAATTTAAAAGATTACCTGAACAGATGAGGGTAGACCTCTCGCATTTCCGATTCCAATTCCCAACTTGCATCGCCTGGATGCGTCCCATCCCACTGGACCTTAACAAGAGGAATCTCTTTATTCCTTAACACTTTAGTTTCTCTTCCTGTGATACGAATCGGTTGAGGCTCAAATGTCAAATCAGGTTCTATCTCAATTGTATCTGGTAAAATTGGCTGAAGAGGATCTGGGACAATTTTCGAAGCTGAGACACATGGAAAACGTCGTGCATCTCCGACAGAGAAGGTGGTAAGGCTAATTTGTAAGTTACTTCGCCAATTCTTTCCAAAATTTGATACGGTCCCACGTATCTCGGACTTAACTTCTGCGAATTAAATGGTCCTTTCAATCTCAATCTCGGAGTAACCTTCATAAAAACATGATCACACTCAACAACCCCTAACGGTCTCCTACGGTTGTCCGCATAGCTCTTTTGACAATCCTGTGCTTTCCTAAATTTCCCACGGATCATCCAATCTTCTCCGTAGTTTCGTAAATAATCTCGGATCCCAACATCTTATCTTCACCAACTTCTGCCCAACACAACGGTGTCCTACACTTCCTTCCATACAATGCCTCAAAAGGCGCCGTGCCTATACTTATATGATAACTGTTATTATAAGAGAACTCAATCAACGGTAAAAGTTCTATCCAAAATAATACTAGTAGGAATACCATGCAATCTCACTATTTCTGAGATGAACAACCTTGCGAGATGACTCGCCTTATAGGTAGTCTTCACAGCCAAGAAATGTGCTGATTTCATTAACCGGTCCACAATTACCCAAATCGAATCATAACCACCTTGCGCACGGGGTAAACCCACTGCGAAGTGCATCGAAATACTCTCCCACTTCCACGTCGGAATTCCTAAAGGTTGCAACAAGCCACCCGACCGTTGGTGTTCAATCTTCACTTGTTGACACACCGCACATTTCGACACATACACCGCAATATCTTTTTTTCATCCCGGGCCACCAATAGTCCCTCTTTAAATCTTGATACATTTTGGAAGATCCCAGATGTATAGTAAAAGCACTCTTATGCGCTTTTTCCACAATCCTCCTTCTTGGCTCCATGTTATCCGGAACACCAATCCTTTGGCTAAACAAAATAGTTCTGTCGGTAGCTCGCACAAACCCCGGTTGCAATAACACTTCTTGTAACTTCTCATCTAACCCTTGCTCTTGTTGGATTTCTTCCCTAAGAGTAGAAGAGAAATTCAAATTCCCCATAATTACACAATTAGGAGTCCAATTAAATCGAAGATTTAGGTCTCTAAACTTTTCCACTAAAGTATATTCTAGCATCGTCAATTCGGCATTATGCAACACCTTCCTACTCAATGCATCCGCCACCTTATCTGCTTTACTCGGATGGTATTTTAACTCCAAGTCATAATCCTTCAACTATTCCATCCATCTCCTATGACGCATGTTCAACTCTTTCTGATCAAATAAGTACTTTAAGCTCTTGTGGTCGTTAAACATCTCAAAACGTACACCATACAAATAGGGACGCCACACTTTCAAAGTAAATACAACTGCCGCCAACTCCAAATCATCAGTTGGGTAATTCTCTTCGTGAACTTTCAACTGTCATGAAGCATAAGCCACTACATGTCCCTCCTGCATTAACACACCGCCTAATCCCTTCTTCGATGCATCACAATATACCTCATACGACTTGCTAGAATCAGGAATAACCAAAATAGGAGCGGTAGTCAATCTCTTCTTCAACCTTCTAAAACTTCTTTCACAAGCTGAATCCCACTCATATGAATAATCCTTCCGAGTAATTCTTGTCAATGGTAAAGCCATTTGCGAAAATCCCTTGATAAACCTTCTATAGTAACCTGCTAGTCCCAAGAAGCTTCTAACTTCAGACACATTCTTCGGTCTCTCCCAATTAATCACTGCTTCAACTTTTGATGGATCGACCGCTACACCTCCCTGGGATATGACATGAGCAAGAAAATTAACCTCAGACATCCAAAACTCACACTTACTTAACTTGGCAAAAAGTTGCTTCTCTTGTAAGATGGATAAAACAATTCTTAGGTGTTCTCCGTGCTCTTGAGGATCACGAGAATAACTAAGAATGTCATCAATGAAAATCACCCAAAATTGGTCCAGGTAAGGTTGAAATATCCGATTCATATAATCCATGAAAACTGCTGGAGCATTCGTCACACCGAAAGGCATTACCAACAATTCATAATGACCATAACGGGTTTTAAACACAGTCTTGGGTACATCTGAACTCTTCACACGAATCTGATGATAACCCGACTGTAAATCAATCTTTGAGAACACACAGGCTCCTTTCAATTGATCTAACAGGGCGTCTATCCTTGGAAATGGGTATTTGTTCTTGATGGTGACCTTATTCAACTGACGATAATCAATACACAACCGCATTCCACCATTTTTTTCTTTACCAATAACACTGGAGCTCCCTAGGGCGAAACACTGGGTCGAACGAAATGCTTAGCCAACAACTCTTCCAATTGATCCCTTAATTCTATTAATTCAAGTGGTGTCATCCGATACGGAGAACGAATATTAGAGCCGTTCCCGATATCAGGTCAATAGAGAATTCCACTTCCCACTCCAGAGGAAGAGAAGTGATATCCTCGGGGAAGACTTCAGGAACCTCACAAACTACCAGAATACTCGTAACTTGGATGTTACTACTCTCCTCCTTAGTAAGAATCAAAAGAACAAACTTTTCTTCCTCAAACAAGAAATTAATCATTCCAACCGTACCTTCTAAGATTGTACTTAACACATCCTTCGAAGTGGCCTCAACAGATGGAATAATGATCAGATTTCCTCACACCCAATAAACAACGAATTAGCGAAAAGTCAATCCATTCCCAGAACAACATCCACTTCCTTAAGCGGTAAACAGATAAGGTCAATTTGGAAAACTCTTTCATTCACAGCCAACACACCATTTTTTACAGACTAACAGCGTTTCAACAATCTCCTCCATGGCAGTAGTAACCCCCATGGGTGGAGACAATGGAATAGCTTGCAACCCCAAACGCTTCATACAGTGCATCTACACCAAAGAGTGTATTGCTCCACTAACAAATAATACAAAACAAGGGTGTCCATTAACGAAACACGTACCAGTAATCAAGGAGTTATCGCCCTTTGCTTCCTTCCCTTGCGTCAGCTTCCTCCTCTGAGGACAGTCTCTCGCCATATGGCCAACCCTCTAACATGTATAACACTTCACTCCTTTGAAGCGACATCCACCAAAATGCATCTTACCACACGTACGACACATAGGAGGTGCACTTTTCCGAGAATCCCGAACTTGTTTCCTTTTGAAAGCTTGTTGCCTAGGCTTAGACTGGGGGCTTGACCTCCCACAATCATTCTCAACCACGTAACCTTGCCTCAACTGTTGGAATTCAAACTCTCTTTGGATCCTCAAAGAACTAGGAAGGTACTTTTCCATAAAAATAGCCCTGAACTGCTCCCACACTTTAGGTACACCTTACATAGTCATAAAAGCTTAAGCAACATCCCACCATCTCTCAGCAGGACCCCTCAGTGAGTGAGAAGCAAACGCTACCTTGTTCTCCTCACTACAGCAAATTATCAGAAATATTCTCTCCATGCCAGCAATCCAGTCATGAGCTTTCACAGGATCCAATCCGCCATGAAATTCTGGAGGATTCATGCAGAAGAAATCCCGAAAACTTCCACCTACAACATCTGGAACAACCACCTGAGGATGAAGACCTTCATTCATCCGTTGCACCATCTGTTGCATGAATTGGTTCTGTTGTTGTTGAATCTGTTGCACAAACTGATACAAAGGAGCACTCTCATTGCCGCCTGGAGGATTCGTGGGTCTACCAAAAAGGTTTCTGCGCCTGTCAGCCATGTTCCTGGATTTCATACAGATAGGATTAAGTTGATCAGACTCAATACCATATATATAACACACAAGACCCATGGCGACACGCCGCATAGGAAACGGAAAGAAAACTTATTCTATTTCATGGCTAGGTCGAGGATACGACCTGCTCTGATACCAACTGTAACGCCCACATATAAATACATGCATCAAATCGTATATTATACATGAATTTCACTTTTGATACTGAAATATACAATAAGTTCCTAGTAAACACATTATACATATACATGCCCAAAACCTAATACAAACAAACTATGGCATAGTATATCTACAAGATGTTTCAAAAGACAACTACTAAGAACTAGATCAATAATGATCTCAAAAACACTCCACAACGGAAGCAAAGCCATCAGATAAGTAAGGATCATCACACAGCCTTATCCTTACCCTTCGCGGAACCTGTAGTACCAGTGATGTAAACAACAACAATGGGGTGAGATACATCAAATCTCAGTGAGTTCCCTATCTTAAAGTCCTCTCGGATCTACAAGGTTCTAATAAACATAACTTAAGTCAAAGGGAAGGGGAGTGACTATGAGTACACACACTAAAACTGCATCCGCACTCGTGAGCCTGTTAACTCACACTAGTACCAAAGTACTTCCTGAGCCTGTTAACTCAAGAATTTCGCTAATCGATAACCGTACCAAGGCATGCCTTATTCCCGTCCGCTTCTACGTCTAGAAGACGATTCGAGTCATGGATCCTTGTATTTACTTAGCATATGAATTGGATTCGGGATCATCGGCCTGTTAACCATGAACCGTGACTTCTCATGGCCTGTTAACCATCACAAGTCTCTACCCCATAGTCTCTATTCGTACTACACGTAGGGAATCAAACCTACCAAGTAATTGTCCATACGTTTCAGAGAAGGTGCTCGAGTCTCATGAAACTACACCGTAAAATAAAATGGTTATGATTATTAGACACACGCCTCGGCCTTTCATGCACGAGCATTGTCACTAAGACAAGTTCACATTTCCGACATTGTTTAGGGTAATGGTCCTCACTCTTCCTATTTCGTATTTTAGCATGCATACATATTCAACAACAATTACACACCGTTAAACAATAAAAGTCGGCAAAACAACACTATTCCAAAAATCCCGACATAATTAAATCGGCCAACACTTGAGAACCCATTTTAATAAGAAAGTAGATTGTTTTAGCTGTCCAACGATACCAAGAATGTTAAAAACGGGTAACCGAGTCAAAAGTTATGGACAGAATGAGAAATAGTATCGCGAAAAAACACAAGTTTCCATTTTTCCTGGCCGTACGCGTACTGCCCTAAGCTATACGCGTATTGCAAAGCTGGCTCGCCCAGCCATACGCGTATTGCCCAAGGTCATACGCGTATGGACAGAGAATAATTTTCCTTCAAAATTCCTTTTAAAACTCCCATACGCGTACTACCATAACTCGTACGCGTATTGCCCAAAACCGTATGCGTATCATTACGCAAATGGGCAGATGGCCGAGAAAATGGAACGCCAATACGCGTATTGCCCATATTCCTTCATAGCCATACGCGTATTGCCTTGACCAATACGCGTATTACCTTGGGTGATACGCGTATGGGCAGCGTGAAACCCAAAATTTTCCTGCATAATTGGTTCTGCGAAATTGTTCCATTTTCCTTTCCAATTCATTTCTAAACACCAGAAAAATACCATTTGGATACACAACAATGCAATTATAACATGTATCAATCATAAGGAATACTAAAACATGATTTTAGAGCAAAATTTCTCATTTCCTAACAATATCAAACTAACTCTAAAACTCAATAAACTATACCCTAAAGAGTCTAACTAGAACCCACCTGGATTACGAGATGAGGAGGTTGAAGCTGAGATGAAAAGATGAAGATTGGTTGATGATCCAAGTCCTAGAGCTTTTGAGAATTTTCCTCTTCTTCTCCCTTCCTTTTCCTTCCTTTTTCCTTCTCTTCCTTTTCTTTCTCCGAGTTTCTAACTTTTGCAAATAAGGAAAGCAAAAGAAAATAGGCATAGGAACATTAATTGGTAATACTACTAATTATCCAAATTATCTCAAATACACCAATTAATAAAACTCCAAGTTAAACAATATTAATCTAATCAAATTCCGAGTTCATCGGTTTACTCTAATTACTTTATCCAATAATTGCTCAGAGTACACCGGAACCCAGTTGACCAAGATAATATTATCCGAAACGCTCAGATTTATACGGGGTATTACAAAGCACATGCTCTCTGCAAAATCATGATGAAGAATCTCACAATCTTATCTCTAAGCATGTGAAAGAATCAATTTGAAAATGAGAAGTTAAGTTTTGTTTTGTAATATTTATGCTCAATAGTGAGATTGATCTTAAACTCACCCCAAGGGCCAAGTTGTTATCATAAATAACAAGAAACATTTATGAAATGATCATGGTAAACCAAATTGCCAAAACACTCCAAGAGGAACTATAAGCTAGAAAGCATTTTTGTCATGATTAATACCTATGCCATAAATGCAAATTGATGCATCTTGATCCAAGATTATTCATGCCAGGTCAAAACCATCTCCTATAAATAGAGGACCTTGTTGATCATTTCCATTACACCAAAGCAACTTGAATACTTGTTTTCTCCAAATTCACTTTTGTTTCAAAGTTTCAAAACACTAAAGGAGTGAAAACTTGAATTTTGAGTTCCAGAGCATTTCTTTCCAAATTAATGACCCAAACACCTCATATACATCATATGTGATTGATCTAAACACTTAAACACTTGCTGGAACCTCAGAATCATCATCATCAATCCTCACTTTGCACCAGCTACAGTTGGTGTTGAATTTTGAGTCTCAGAGGGATTCAGCTCATTCTAAAGGTTTCAACACACTCCTTGGAGGTGAAGGAAGCTTTCCAGATCATTACAACACTTCTGTAATCACTCCAACTGAGAGTTCGATTCTCTCTTGTAAGGTAAGTGTCTCAAAATCCAAACTCTATGATTCATGCATCATAAATGATATTTCAAGTTACCAATAGGTTTCTGCACTTGCATAGATCATTTACCCTCAAATAATTGCATGTCATCTTGTGTATATATGATTTCATCATTGATTTTGTAAAACTAGGGTTCATCTATTCATGCATGATAATTCATTCCACACTAAAAATAAATGCAATCAAATGGTACCAGTCGATTCCTTGTTAAATTTCAAGCAACTTTGATGTTTACATCTTTCAAAAATATTGAGAAATAAAGGTGTTAAGATTTTAAATTTGTTGTTGAAGTTGTTGAAGAACACGAGCAACAACAACAATGGCTGGCGCCATTTTTCAAATTTATCATTTAAGTTTAATATTTGATTTTGTTTTGGCAAATAATAAACGAATTGGCATTGCGCCCCAGCGGTTGATCAACTGGTTTTGTGTGTTTGTGATGCGTGAGGGCTGGGGTTCGAATCCCCCATCGCCCCAGCCCTTTTGATTTTATTTTTTTTCCTATTTTCACAACCAAACTTATTTTATATATTATCACGCGCGTGTTATATCCAAGACAAGCACATGGCGCAGTGGACAAGGTTTTGTGTTGCAGGCAGCATGGCGTGGGTTCAACACCGATGGGAGGCCAAAACAGATTTTTTTATCACTTTTCTCATCATTTTTTAAACCAACTTCAAATATTTATTTCATATATCAAATTAATTCTTTTTAATCCCATTTTTTTCACACATCTTATTTAAACCCTCTAATATTTTAATCCACAAAAAATGTTAAAAATATTATTTATTTAATATATTTTTATTAATTAGAAAAATATTACTTTTTTTAAGTGTTTTTAAATACTTTAAAATATTTTCTTCTTGTTTTTTTTAAAAACCTAATTAATCTTAAGTATTTATGTGAGTAATACACCTTTGTGTGGGTCTTGATCATTGTTCATAACATGTTTAGTTGATTTCTTTTGGCTTTTATATCATATTTATTTGATTTTTCTTTGAAAAAAACATCTTTAAATTAATGGAATTAGGGTTTTTACCCTAATCTAGCTTTTTAAAAATCCTTGGGCCTCCATGTGAGTGTAAGTCCCATACCTTGTAAATATCAATAAAAATTCTTGGGCGCCTCTATCTTTTAGAGTGTAAGTCCCTCCACTTTTTTCCACTCCACCATGTTTAGACATGGGCCTCTATCTTTTAGAGTGTAAGTCCCTTATTAGTACATATAAACATGTTTAGATATTTCCTTCATAAACTCCCATGAGTCATATATATATGCTATACTTGTTATATACATGTTATACTTGTCAAAAACATGTCATATATTTGTGATATACTTGTTTATTTTTATCTTGTTAAGTTTCTCTTGACATTGATATTTATGTTCATAATTCTTTTCAAACCCTAAGTTGATGGATCATATTAATCTATGATCCTCCTTATCTATAATGTAGTTCAACACTAGGTTCCCCTTGAATGAGGTCAACTTCATCATCAGCCTCCTCTTAGGCTTTATACAAGCAGTCCCCTTAGCCTCCTCTTGGGCTTTGTACAAGACCGTCCAAAATTGTCTTCTCCAGTCAGTCAGCCTCCTCTTGGCCTGTATCCAAGCATCATAGCATGATCCCTTTAGTTCAACCTTAGGACACCTCAACAAAGAGAGGAAAGTTTCCCGGTGAAACTCCTCCCAGACCCTCAATAAAGAAAGGAAAGTTTCTCGGTGAAACTCCTCTCAGTCCGTCGATGACCCTCGAATACCCTCCTCTTGGGCTCAAAATACAAGGACCCTCGATGTCCCTCGGATAGCCTCCTCTTGGGCTTAATACAAGGACCTGCATGCTTCTTAAAAGCATATTACAAACCATAGGATATCCTTTCAAACTTCAGAGTCAAACTCTAGCCCCTTTGTGGCTTCTCTTTCATATAAAACTTCTTTTTTTAGCCTCAATCTTAGGCTTTGTACAAGACAGTCAAATTCAAACTCTTCCCTCAGAGATGAGACATGAGTCATCTCTATGGAAGAGATATCTCTTCTATTATACCACATTCAAATCAAACATTTTTCAACTTTTTCCATTTGAGTAATGTAAATGGCACACTTGGTGATTCAACCTCCAAGTTTAAAGTCCCTCTCTTATTATGGTTCAAACACTTCTTTCATTTTAAGTGATGTAAGTGGTACACTTGTACACTCAAATTAAGGCCCCTCTCTTACAATACAAAGACTCATTTAATCTCAAATGTTTGTGGTGAAATAGGTGAGATATCTCCCTCTTAAGATGATAACTTGTCTCTTTCTCTTTCTTTCACAAATCTTCAGCTTCAATCTTGGGATTTGAACAAGACACTCAAAAAATTTTAGCTTCACTATTGGGCTTTGAACAAGACACAAAAATTTTCTTCCACTATCTTATAGTGGGAACTACGTCAGCTCTGATTTCTCAAATCATATTGAGATACGTAGGCACAAGGTCGATCCTTGGCGAGCACTCTCTTTTCAAACTCAAACCCTTGTTCCCTGTAGTTACCCGAACTACAATGCTCTGACTTCCTCTAGGGATATGTAGGCATGAGATTGCGAAATCTTTGGGAGCACAATCAATCAAAATACATTTAGGTTCCTACCCCTTTCAAACAATTCACTCTCATCATTTCCCAGAGGAGAAACTTTCCCAATAGCAAGAAAACAATGACCAATAGTATAGATAGTAAACGAAAGGTTCCTATAGAGTACTATAGATATTTAGGGTGCTAATACCTTCCCTTTTTATAACCAACCCCCGATTCCAGATCTCTCAATTGCATTTGTTTCAGGATAAACATTTGCTAACAATAGGGTTTATTTAGATTTTTTCCCCTTCCTTTAATAGGATAGATTAAAAGTTCACATGTGTGTCCTTTGAGCGATAACCTTCCCTCGAGAGGGGGATCATTTTCGCGGCGTACAGAAAAATGGCGACTTCACTGGGGATTTTCCCATCCCCTAAGAGGGTCAGGCCTATTTCGTTTATTACTATTATTATATATATATTATTATTATATATATTGTTTGCATAATTGTTATATTTCTTGTTTGGGAATGCGATTAATCCGCAAGTGGTGAGACAATCCTAACCCGGACTAGAGAACATACATAAGTTATGAGGTGGTATATTCAAGGAGGCTTATAGGGAGTGAATCTCGAACAAGCTAAATTGAGAATCCACCACTCAGTGGAGGCCTTTTTGGAAATTACTGATGTCATTTGCGAGCTGTCGTAATGCCATTACTTTTTTTCGATTGGGAGCCTGAGAAACTGAGGACCTTAGAAAAAAACATTATTCTTACTTGTTGTAGTGCGGTGATTATAAAGGTGCAAAACTGTGTAATTGATACGCGATACTACGCTCAAATGAGGTTCTCTTGAAGATATTATTAGCTCCCGGTGAGCTAAATATCTGAAAGATGGATCGATGACTTTGGGAACTGTCGCGGTGAGAATTGGATATCAAGCTATTAATTAACTTGAATCACAAAACATTAAATTCACCACCGAACTTTAATTTTATCCAAGGGAAAGGGAAAAAGATCGAAAAACCCTAATTGTGGAGAATCTAAGGTTCGGGGGTTGGTTATACCTAGGGAAGGTGCTAGCATCCTAAGTATCCGTAGTACTCTACAGGAACCTTTTGAAAATATTTGTGATTTATTGTTATTGTTTGCTTGCTAATGTTTGGAAATTTCTTTTTTTGGGTTTTTGTATAGATGAGAAAAAAAGGGTACCTAAGGAAGTTTTATATTCTTAGGGCTCGCGAAGACTTCACACTCTTGTGCCTACGTATTCCCTCGTGCAATGGGAAAGTCAGAGCATCGTAGTTCACCGAACTAGGGGTGAATAACACTTGATTATGATCAAGGTTCGAAGGGGGAGTAAGTGTTATGGCCATAACACTCACGTGACTCAACAAAGTCACAAAGTTATAAAATGAAAGCTAAGGCTAAGCTAAGGGACCTAACAAAGCTTAAAAGGGAAGTGGTTCTAACAAGACCTATGACATTAAGTCAACGAATATTATTTCCCTTGGATGGGGGTTTAAACAAAAGCGTCAAAGCGAAAACAAAATTCTATCTAGATATAAATTATAAAGGAGATGATTGAAATGTGTATGAAAATGATTAACCGTTGTAATGAGTGAACGGAATATTCCGAGACCTAATCTAAGGTCGATGGCGAGGCAAGAAGCGCTTGACTTACAAGAAGTTGGGTATGGCTTGATATGTGGATCAAGAATGCGGGGGTTCCACTTGGCGTTGGACCAAGGGTTTGTGAAATCAAAGAAAAGCGAGAAAGTAAATAAAGTACATCAAATGGGAGAGGGATACATGAAAAATACACGGGGGTGCGAGAAATAAAGGGTATCATTGTAAGGTAGCCCAAGAGGAAGCCGTGTGTGTGCAAGGTGTCCTAAACTAAACAAAATCTCCTTTGCTCGGGATAGTAACCACGGTCCGTATTTTTTGTCTTTTCAATTTTATCATGTTTTTGTGATTTTTTTTTTGAATAATATGGGAAGCAAAGTAAAAGGTTAGTATGATAATAATAATATGAACAAGCAATATGAATGATGAGCAATACGATAAGTGACCGTTTTGTCGAGTAGGGACCAATTTAGCGTTAAGCCATCGTAGCACAATCTATGAGGAAGATCTTACTATAGGAGGCCGGTCAATATGATATTTGTGCTAATACACGCGAGAGAGATGATATGTGAATCATTCTCCTAAAGCGATGCCGCACGAAAAGAAAAAAATGAGAACGGTCTCATCATGATCGCGGATCTCCATCGATAAATCGACAATCCGTGATATTAGACTTTCATTGACCAAAATAAAAATATAAAATCCATAAGGACATAAAAAAAGAAACAGTCTCATATTGATCAAGATTTCGTCGATTTTTCAAAATCAAACATCTATGATCTTTTAATATATCATTGACCAACAAATGAAAATAAAAATCGAAATGAAACAAAAATAAGATGAAAATGATAATAATAAATCAAGAGAAACTAACACAAGAGCTCATTACATCTAAAAATCTAAAAAAGAAAATAAAAGAAAAATAAGTAAAAGCAATTAAAAAAAGATAGAAATTAAATTAGATAGACAAGGAGGGTGTATGGGCTAGTGGTGGTGTGACTAGAAGATGAGACATGGGAGCCCATTTCAAAACAACAACAAGGGTTTAGTTTTTTTTTTTTTTAAATAACAAAACAAACACAAAAAACTTGGTTTTCAACTTATATCATTTAAACGCTTTTTCATTCTTAAAAACAAATAAGCCAACATAAGAGATGTGCGATGGAATCAAGGTTGAAGACGGAGGTCTTTCGCTCGCGATTCGTTTTCTCTTCTCACGGCGGCGGCCTCTATGCTCACCCTCTCTGTCTCGTGAATCTATTTCTCTCTCAAAGTCACGATTTCATCTATCTCTCTCTATCTTTTCTGGTTTAGGGTTCTGTTTGGTTTGTCGAAAGTTGAAGGTTTTGTGTTGCGATTATGGAGTGTGTTGGTGTTGTTGTTATCGTGGTTAGGGGTGATGGTTTGTGGATTGATTTGTGATGTGGTTTGAGGAAGGTGTGTTTGTGATTGCTGTTCGGTTGCTGTGTGAGTGTTATGTGTCAATTTGAAGGTGGTGTATGAAGAGGGTTGTGAGGCGATATCGGTTTGTGATGATGGCAGTGATTGATTTGTTAAAAAGAAAAGTAGCGAGAACAAGGTTGTTGGTGGAGGGAGTATGAGCAGTGAGTTTTTTCTAAGGGTTTTTGTGTTCTGTCTTTGAAGGTTTTGGAGGTGAAGAGGAGTGAGGCTTTCAAATGTAAGTTTTTCCCCCCTTTGTTTCATCTGATTTCTTTTACTTTTATTCACCAAGAACTCTTGTCCATTAAGTTTTGGGTACAAGAATGCTTTGTCTTGTAATATTGATGCATCCTTTTTGTGGAATTTGAATCGAACTCTAGAAGAAGCATGCCGTCGAAGTTGGTTCACATGCTGCCATAGAAAAATAATACATGTTGTAGTCGAAGGTTGTTCTAACACGTATTAGTTAATATTGCTAGGGTTGTTAGCATATTGAATTGGGCCTTGTGTTAAGGATCCAATTGTTTAAGTTAGCTTGTACCCTAAGTTAGCTTGTAATGGGTATTTTATTAAAAGCCCATTAGTTTAGTGTGCTAGGTTTTATTATAAATAGCATACTAGTCTCTCATTCTAAGAGTGACAAAACCTAGAAAGAGTGAGAGTGGTTAGTTTGTTATTCTTGTATACTTGTAATCCTTGTTTTAAGGAGAAAGGAAAGAATAACAGTTTTATAACCAATCCTTGTTGTTTTTACTCTTGGTTTCTTTGTTAACCCTAACCCTTGTGGGTTTCTTGACTGATCAAGGAACCAATTATACTTTGTTTCTAAGGTATCCGATTCACAACAAATTGGTGCGGTGAGCGTGGAGAAGATGCCTTCAACAAAGTATAAGATCGAGAAATTCACCGGAGTGAACGACTTCGGTCTGTGGCGCTTGAAGATGAAAGCCCTACTGGTTCAACAGGGTTGTTTGGAAGCGTTGAAGGGAATGGCAGCCATGGATGCTGCGTTAACGGAAAAAGAAAAGACTACCATGATCGAGAAAGCACACAGCGCAATATTGTTGAGCCTTGGTGATAAGGTTCTTCGACAGGTATCAAAAGAGACGACGGCGGTGGGATTATGGACGAAGCTGGAAAGTTTGTATATGACCAAATCCTTGGTGAATCGTCTTTACCTGAAGCAAGCCTTATATTCGTTCAAGATGAATGAAGAAAAGGCTTTGGCTGAGCAGTTGGATTCTTTCAACAAACTTATTCTTGATCTTGAAAACATTGATGTGAAGATTGATGATGAAGATCAAGCATTGTTGTTGTTGTGTGCTTTGCCCAAATCGCATGCTCACTTCAAAGAAACTCTCTTGTATGGAAGAGAGTCCCTGACCTTTGAAGAAGTTCAAGCAGCTTTGTACTCTAAGGACCTGAACGAACGAAAGGAGCATAAACCTTCGACGGTTGGTGAAGGTTTGGCAGTTAAGGGAAAATTCTTGCGAAAGGATGGTAGGTTCGACAAGAAGAAAGGTAAAAGTCAGCAGAAGTCTTCTAGTGGCGAAACATCCGGTTTTTGATGTTATCACTGTAAGAAGGAGGGTCACACAAAAAAAGTGTGCCCTGAACGCCTGAAAGATCATGGAGGTAAGGATAATGGCAATGCAGCCATTGTTCAAGATGACTTCGACTCATCTGATGCTCTTGTAGTTTCAAGCGGCGACTCAAGAAAAGGGTGGATTATGGATTCTGGATGCACTTGGCACATGACTCCAAACAAGAATGTGTTTGAAGAATTATGTGATCAAGATGGAGGATCAGTGCTGCCGGGAAACAACAAAGCTTGCAAAATTGCAGGTATTGGATCCGTGAGATTCAAGCTCCATGATGAGTCAATAAGATTATTGACTGAAGTTAGGTATGTACCTGACTTGAAGAGAAATTTAATTTCTCTTGGTGAATTCGATAGAAAGGGATATGTTTTCAAAGGAGAGCAAGGTACCCTGAGAGTCATGAAAGGGTCGAAGGAAGTCTTGAGAGGCGTGAAAAACCAAGGCTTGTATACCCTGGAGGCTGAGGTTGTAAGTGGTTTGACAAATGTTGTATCCACGAAACCTATGTCGAAGACAGAGTTATGGCACATGAGATTGGGCCATGTCAGCGAAAGAGGCCTGGTCGAATTGGGGAAAAAGAACCTGCTAGGTGGTGACAAAGTCGAAAAGTTAGAGTTTTGTGAATCTTGTGTATTTGGTAAATCCTGTAGGGCGAAGTTCAACAAAGGCAAGCAAAGAACACATGGATCCCTTGATTACATTCATGCTGATCTTTGGGGGCCTGCAAGGAATCCTTCACACTCAGGTGCAAGGTATTTTCTATCCATCGTTGATGACTATTCCAGAAAACTATGGGTATTCATTCAGAAGACGAAGGATGAAACTTTTGAGAATTTCAAAAGTTGGAAGATTCTGGTCGAAACTCAAACTGGCAGAAAGGTTAAGAGGTTGAGAACCGACAATGGCCTTGAGTTCTGCAACAAAGCGTTCGACAGTTACTGTGTTGAGTCTGGGATTGCAAGGCATAAGACGGTAGCAGGTACTCCTCAACAAAATGGCTTAGCTGAGAGATTCAATTGAACAACCCTTGAAAGGGTTAGATGCATGTTGGTTAGTGCTGGATTGAAGAAGGTGTTTTGGGCTGAAGTTGTTTCGACAGCTGCATATCTGATAAATAGATGTCCTTCGACTGCATTAGATATGAAGACACCTGAAGAAGTTTGGTCGGGAAATCCACCTAGTCTCGACAGACTGAGAGTATTTGGCTGTGTGGCCTATGCTCACATTAGGCAAGACAAGGTCGAACCTAGAGCTCTGAAGTGCATGTTCATGGGATACTCTGAAGGAGTCAAAGCTTATAGGCTATGGTGCCTAGAGCCAGGTCACAGGAGGTGTATCACCAGTCGAGATATAGTTTTCAATGAAGCTGAGATGGCTTTCAAGAAAATTGATGTTGCTGACGAAGAGCTGGAATAGGGAGAGATTCTTGTTGAGGTGGAGCATGTTGATGCTGAAGTGCGTACCCCAGATGAAGTCGAAGACGAAACAGAAGATGTTGTCGAAGATGAGGAAACTGATAATGACTACCTGTTAGTAAGAGACAGGTCGAGAAGAGTCATCAAGCCACCTCAGAGACTTGGGTATGCAGATCTTATAGCTTATGCCTTAATCTCTACAAGTGAGGTTCTCGACGAAGAACCTAGAGACTATAAGGAAGTTATGAGGAGTCGAAAGAAGACTGAATGGTTGAAAGCCATGGATGACGAGATGAAATCTCTTCATGATAACGACACATGGGAACTGACAAAGAAACCTGCTGGAGCCAGGTTAGTCAGCTGTAAATAGATTTTCAAAGTCAAGGAAGGAATCGAAGGAGTGGCGTCGAAAAGATACAAGGCAAGATTGGTTGCTAGGGGGTTCACTCAGAAAGAAGGTGTCCATTTCAATGATGTGTTCTCGCCTGTTGTGAAGCACAAGTCCATTCAAATGTTGCTTGCCATGGTGGCACAGTTCGACCTTGAACTGGAACAAATGGATGTGAAGACTGCATTCTTGTATGGTGACCTAGATGAAACGATCCTGATGAGGCAACCTGAAGGGTATGTTGAAAAGGGGAAGAAAGATTATGTGTGAAAGTTGAAGAGATCTTTATATGGACTGAAACAATCTCCTCGACAGTGGAATAGGAGATTCGACAAGTTCATGGCACGCATAAGTTTCATCAGAAGTCAGTTCGACCACTGTGTTTACTTCAGATTTCGACCGGGTAATTCATTTGTTATTTTGTTGCTTTATGTGGATGATATTCTAATAGCAAGCAACAATGTCGAAGAGGTAATGAGGGTGAAGGCTGAACTCAGTAAGGAGTTCGAAATGAAGGATCTGGGAGCTGCGTCCAGGATTCTTGGGATTGAAATTCGAAGAGATAGAAAGCAGTCGAAATTATGCTTATCTCAAGAGGCATACCTACAGAAGATTCTCGAAAAGTAAGGTATGTCAAATTCAAAGCCTGTTGTAACTCCGACAAACCCTCAATTCAAGCTGAGTATAGATCAGTGTCCCAGTACTGATGTCGAAAGAACTTATATGAATAGCATTCCATATGCTAATATAGTTGGTTCTTTGATGTATGCTATGGTCTGTACAAGACCTGACATAGCATATGCAGTTAGTCTTGTGAGCAGGTACATGTCGAATCCTGGAAAGGCTCACTGGCAAGCATTGAAGTGGATTTTAAGGTACATAAATGGGTCTCTGAATAGAGTCCTAATTTATGGTGGAGCCTTGGGTGAAGATCGTAAAGCAGCAGTCGAAGGATTTGTTGACTCTGATTATGCAGGTTGTATGGATTCCAGAAAGTCTATTTCTGGATATGTTTTCACAATGTTTGGCACAACAATCAGTTGGAACGTGATGCTCCAGAAGGTTGTTGCCTTATCAACCACTGAAGCTGAATATATTGCCCTCACTGAAGCTGTGAAGGAAGCATTGTGGCTTGAAGGATTTGCAAAGGAGCTAAAACTTCAAGGTCGAAGTATCACTGTTAAATGTGATAGTCAAAGTGCAATACACCTGTCGAAGAACTTAGCCTATCATGAGCGAACCAAGCACATTGATGTGAGACTGCATTTCGTCAGAGGGGTAATCGAGCGTGGAGAAGTCCAAGTGCTGAAGGTTTCGACAGATCATAATGATGCTGATATGATCACCAAGACATTGCCAAGTTGCAAGTTTTTCCACTGTATGCAGTTGATAAAGCTGCATGAAGAAAGCTAGTTTGTTTTCTTGTTGTTAGAGTTAGATCCAAGGTGGAGATTTGTGGAATTTGAATCGAACTCTAGAAGAAGCATGCCGTCGAAGTTGGTTCACATGCTGCCGTCGAAAAATAATACATGTTGTAGTCGAAGGTTGTTCTAACACGTATTAATTAATATTGCTAGGGTTGTTAGCATATTGAATTGGGCCTTGTGTTAAGGATCCAATTGTTTAAGTTAGTGTGTACCCTAAGTTAGCTTGTAATGGGTATTTTATTAAAAGCCCATTAGTTTAGTGTGCTAGGTTTTATTATAAATAGCATACTAGTCTCTCATTCTAAGAGTGACAAAACCTAGAAAGAGTGAGAGTGGTTAGTTTGTTATTCTTGTATACTTGTAATCCTTGTTTTAAGGAGAAAGGAAAGAATAACAGTTTTATAACCAATCCTTGTTGTTTTTACTCTTGTTTTCTTTGTTAACCCTAACCCTTGTGGGCTTCTTGACTGATCAAGGAACCAATTATACTTTGTTTCTAAGGTATCCGATTCACAACACTTTTCATGGAAGATTTGTGGCAGAAAGTCTCAGAAATGTTGGATCTTTTTCATGGTGCAGATGCTATTATGTCGTTGCTTTCTTGTTGATGCAAGTCTATTGGTGTTGCAAGTGCAGGGTCACTGTTGTATGGTTTCATGTCGCAGGTTTTGTTGGCTTGTTGTGTTTAGCAGCCTGCGTGTTTGTACTAGCTGTGGAAGTACAAAATTTTCTCTTTTTATTTGGTTCCAATTTGTAATGAGAAAACTTTTTGAATGTGATGGGCTTTTTGGTATAATGTATAAATGGACTTGTATTTTTTGGTTATGAATTTATTGATGGAATAAAAAATGAATGATAAAAATGAACTTAATGAATATTGTGGAGATTGAAATTCAAAATTGGATATTGTGAATTGAATTGGATATGAATGAAATGGGTTAAGAAAATTGTTTATGGATTGGAATTGAAATGGATTTAAATGAAAAAGGATGATGGTTTAAAAAAAATGAACATGGATAATTGAGATAGAAATTGGATAATGAAATAGATTTTGAAAATGGATGAAAATTGGTTATTTGAACTTAAAAAAATGGAAAATGGGTTAAAATGGTTCTTGTAACACGCCTCCACACTTGAACAACACCGCAAATCCTGACAACTGAACCTGACTGCCACTAATCTTGAATGACAACCTTGAATCCATCTTAAAATGATCTTGATTGAACAACAAACTTGACGAATCCTTGTATTAATGACGAGAACGTGAAACACATAATCAGGACTTGCAAATAACTTGAAATGCACCAACTGCCTTGACCTTCTAATGGCTCTACAACTTGACTTCACCAGATGACTTGAATTGGCACAATGACCCTAATTAGAGCATCAAACACAACTAACTTGAATTATGCACACCCTGGCCTTGATCATGAAATAAACTCTTGTCTGACCAAGATTAGGTCAGACCCAACCGGACTGAAACATCACTGCACACACTTGTATGAACCTTGATTTAACCTTGATTTAAACTCAGCTCATCCTTTCAACACTGGTACCTAGACAGCCAAGGAAAATGAAAGCAACTATATATTTTTTGTATTTCCAATGGGTTAGTAAAATGATACACAACAACTTGCTTGATGTTATGCAATGATGCAAAATGAGGATACAGTCAGATGAATGAAAAAAATAATAAAGATGCATGGTCAAAATTTGGGTTATGACAGATGCCCATATTTAATCTTCTTGGACCTGAAGGTATGAATGGCAAAGACCTTCAGACGTTCGAGGTAGAAGAGGATTAAATATCATAATACCCAGAATTTTGACCGTGAATGCAGATGAAATGATATGATATGATATGAATATAGACAAAGTGTCCTATAAGAAATGATGTCATATGAGACTAACAATAGACTAAGTCAACTGGAAAAGGAAAACCGGGGGAAAGGTTGCAAATCTCCTAGGGAAGAGATGACAACTCCACAAGGGATGAGACCACCAACTACCAATCGCAGGATAGCTTAAACATAGGGTAGCTCAAAAAGAGAGGTACATTAACTACTACCAGGCATCCGATAGCTTAAACATACGCAATGAATCAAATGAAGATGGATATGTTACATACTATCAAACATATGATAGCCTAAGCAAAAGGTAACAAACTCGAAAAGAAGACATATTACCTACTACCAAACATATGATAGCCAAAGAAAAGGTAATAGACTCAAGAAGGAAAGAATACCTACTATCAAACATATGATAGCCTAAGAAAAGGTATCTGACCGAATAACGAAGATATATTACCTACTATAAAACATATGATAGCCTAAGCCAAAGGTAATAAACTCGAAAAGAATACATATTACCTACTACCAAACATATGGTAGCCTAAGCCAAAGGTAATAGACTCAAGAAGGAAAGAATACCTACTATCAAACATATGATAGCCTACGAAAAGGTATCTGACCAAATAACGAAGATATATTACCTACTATCAAACATATGATAGCCTAAGCCAAAGGTAATAAACTCAAAAAGAAGACATATTACCTACTACCAAACATATGGTAGCCTAAGAAAAGGTAATAGACTCAAGAAGAAGACATATTACCTACTACCAAACATATGGTAGCCTAAGAAAAGGTAATAGACTCAAGAAGGGAAGAATACCTACTATCAAACATATGATAGCCTAAGAAAAGGTATCTGACCAAATAACGAAGATATATTACCTACTATCAAACATATGATAGCCTAAGCCAAAGGTAATAAACTCGAAAAGAAGACATATTACCTACTACCAAACATATGGTAGCCTAAGAAAAGGTAATAGACTCAAGAAGGAAAGAATACCTACTATCAAACATATGATTGCCTAAGAAAAGGTAAGTGACCAAATAATGAAGATATATTACCTACGATCAAACATATGATAGCCTAAGCCAACGATAATAAACTCGAAAAGAAGACATATTACCTACTACCAAACATATGGTATCCTATTAAAAGGTAATAGACTCAAGAAGAAGACATATTACCTACTACCAAACATATGGTAGCCTAAGAAAAGGTAATAGACTCAAGAAGGAAAAAATACCTACTATCAAATATATGATAGCCTAAGAAAAGGTATCTGACCAAATAACGAAGATATATTATCTACTATCAAACATATGATAGCCTAAGCCAAAGGTAATAAACTCGAAAAGAAGACATATTACCTACTACCAAACATATGGTAGCCTAAGAAAAGGTAATAGACTCAAGAAGAAGACATATTAACTACTACCAAACATATGGTAGCCTAAGAAAAGGTAATAGACTCAAGAAGGAAAGAATACCTACTATCAAACATATCATAGCCTAAGAAAAGGTATCTGACCAAATAACGAAGATATATTACCTACTATCAAACATGTGATAGCTTAAGCCAAAGGTAATAAACTTGAAAAGAAGACATATTACCTACTACCAAACATATGGTAGCCTAAGAAAAGGTAATAGACTCAAGACGGAAAGAATACCTACTATCAAACATATGATAGCCTAAGAAAAGGTATCTGACCAATTAACGAAGATATATTACCTACTATCAAACATATGATAGCTTAAGCCAAAGGTAATAAACTCGAAAAGAAGACATATTACCTACTGCCAAACATATGGTAGCCTAAGAAAGGTAATAGACTCAAGAAGGAAAGAATACCTACTATCAAACATATGATAGCCTAAGAAAAGGTATCTGACCAAATATAATAAACTTCGCCTGACTCCTGGTCTTCAGCCATGGAACTGGTCTCGGTTTCTTCTTATCAAGTCTTCCACTTGAAAAGGTTAGATAGGCAAACGCCAAAAAAGGTAATCACTTGCTGGATCAATAACTTCACCGGGGATCTTCAAAGAGATGTGGGCTAGTTATCTTGCAAAATAGATTTTCTCAAATAAAGAGAAACAACTCTGTGAGGGTTTTCACCAAACTTCTCACCGGGATTTACTGGGGAGATGCCATTTGATGATAATATACTCAACGAAACTTATCCGACGGGAATCTTCTAGAGAGATAATCTTCTGATGGAAAGTAACTTGATACAGACTCACTAGGGACTTGTCCTTGGCTGTAGTCAACATTGCATTGAGTGGATAAAATTCTTGTGATAAGAAAAACACTTGTAATAACCTTCAATAAATTTCTCAGACGAAATCTTCCAGAGAGATAACCATTTGATGAAAGGTAAATTTGATATGTTGACAACTTCATTGGGGATAGATAAACATGCTTGGAAAGAGGCTACCATCCGTTGTCACTTGTATGAACCTTGATTTAACCTTTATTTAAACTCAGCTCATCCTTGCAACACTGGTACCTAGGCAGCCAAGGAAAATGAAAGCAACTATATATTTTTTGTATTTCCAATGGGTTAGTAAAATGATACACAACAACTTGCTTGATGTTATGCAATGATGCAAAATGAGGATACAGTCAGATGAATGAAAAAAAATAATAAAGATGCATGGTCAAAATTTGGGGTATGACAGGAACCTTGGTAGAACTCATTCTACAAGTGCAAAATAAACCCTTAGTACATATCCTTGGGTGGGTTCTTATTCTATGACTCCATGCTTGTGACGTCGAACCTTTGAACCCCATGTTTGTAAATAATTATGTGTACACACTCATTCATCATCATACATTCATAAAACATCATTTCTTTCAAAAAAAAAAACCTTTTCCAAGGAACTTAAAATATGTTGTTGCAAATATTATAGATGTCTACCATGGATTATGGACGAAGGAAGACTAAGAAGTACACCTTCAAAAGTCCCAAGATAGAGGAATTAAGGAAGTTAGGAAGATTGGTGGTTGATCCCAAAACTTTTCGGATGAAGTACGGCGGACTTCTGTCTCTTCTAAGATCAACATAGTGGATGGAATTCTCTCTACATTGGTTCAGTTCTATGACTCGGTGTACCACTGTTTCACCTTCTCAGATTACCTGCTGATGCCAACATTGGAAGAATACTCTTATTTGGTTGGATTGTCCATTCCTGACCAAGACCTGTTCTCTGGATTAGAGAAAGATCAAAGAGATAAAGTTATTGCAGCAGCTACTCCTTTGAAAGTGTCAGATATCAAAGCTCATATGACCACCAAGGGAGGAGTTCAAGGTTTACCCGCTAAATTCTTGATGGATCAAGCTCAATACTTTGCCTGTATCCAGAATGTGAACGCCTTTGAAGCTATCTTTGCCTTGCTTAACTATGGTTTGTTCCTATTTCCAAGCATTGACAACTTTGTTGACATCAACGCTATCAAGATATTCCTAATTGGAAATCCAGTTCCTACTTTACTTGCGGATGCTTACCACTCAGTACATCTAAGGAACTTACATAGCGAAGGAATGATTACATGCTATGTACCTTTACTATACAAGTGGTTTACAACTCACTTGCCCAAATCAGTTGCATTTTGGGATCTCACATTAGCCTATGGTGGTCACAGAAGATTATGTCTCTCACACATTCAGATATCGATTGGTACGACCGTGTTTACGATGGAATTAAGATTATTGACAGTTGCGAAAGTTATCCTAATGTACCCCTTATTGGAACAAAGGGAGGAATCAGCTACAATCCAGCTTTAGCCCGTCGACAGCTTGGTTATTCCCTGAAAGACGTACTAAACCGCGACCAACTGGAAGCTCTTTTCTTCAAAGGAGGTGAAAATAATAAAGTATTGAAAGAAGAAATCGTGCAGGCTTGGCGCCATGTTCACGAGAATCTTTGGGAAAGCCAAATTGTGTCTCTGTAAATCCCTACCTTCAATGGGTCCAAACCAGAGCTATCCAATTGAAGATGCCTTATCCGTGTCAAGGGCTCGTTCCTCTGAAAGAACCCACTTATATCTTCATGAGCGACGCTGAAAAGTTTCAGATTGCCTTGACCAAGGCACAACGAGAAAGGAACGCTTGGAAAAACAAATATCAGGTCGTCAGCTTAGAGAATGCAAAAATTCAAAATAAGTTGAGAGAAAAGGACCACTTGATTGAGATACTCACAGTACAAGAAGGACAAAAGGATTTTTTCTCTGGTCATATCCCTCCTACCTCGAGGGCTTGGAAGAAAATCGTCGACCAACTCACAATGGAGAATGCTCGCTTGAAACGGCAGAAGAGAGAGTCACAGTGTGAAACTGGATCTTCATCCACAGGGATTCCTTAGGGATTAGGGGATTTATTTACATTCTCTTGTATTTTGTCGCTTTAAGCCTTGTAAAAAGTGTACTCTCGCTTGTAAAATCTCAGATATATGAATAAAAGAAAGCATTTTCGGTTATTTATAGCGTGTTTA
Source organism: Lathyrus tuberosus (assembly GCA_022829125.1). Lineage (NCBI taxonomy): Eukaryota > Viridiplantae > Streptophyta > Magnoliopsida > Fabales > Fabaceae > Lathyrus > Lathyrus tuberosus. Next base: position 12,151,025 of record JALAZF010000044.1, on the reverse strand, counting down.
ATATCATGATATTTGCAACATAAAAATTAAAAGTTCCTTGGAAAACAAAAAAAAAAAGCATTTACATTTTTGCACAGCATTGCATCGTCCAATCATCTCGTGTCTTAAATTCTCGCAATCTCATACTTCTTTTCCACTCTTGAAGTTTTTCAAACTGTCTCATTCGTACAATACTCGCGCAAGTCGTGAGCAAAAGATGGACGGCCTCGAACAAGAAAACAGAGAACTAAGGGAAGAAGTTTCTACCTTAAGAGACACCTTGAAAAGACTCAACAGTGTGGTCGAAGTAATGGCAGCCGCATAGAATCAGTCATCACAGGAAGAGATACAAATGACTGTGATTTCAGAGATCGTCTCCGCACCCACCTTTGAAGTACCTACGAGTGTTCCTCAGTACCCTATGCCTTCCGGTTTCCTATGGGGAATGCCTCCCAACTTTATGCCTGAGGGTTACAGACCTCAGGGTACCGAAGCTTCGAGAAGCGCAACTATGCTTGAGGGTTACAGACCTCAGGTCATTGAAGAACCAAGGACTACAGTTATGTCTGAGGGTTACAGACCTCAGGACATCAAAGTGCTGAGGGCCACAACTGTAATGCCCATGCCACATCCGGTAGTACACACTACTCCCCGTCATGAAGGGCGAATATTTCATGCCGCTCCTAGTGAAAGTGCTGGAGTATATGAAAGGCTGGATGAATTCCAAGAACAGTTCTTGGAAATGCAAAAAGAGCTCAAGGCTCTTAGAGGGCAGGAGTTATTTGGAAAGAACGCCGCAGACCTCTGCTTAGTTCCAAATGTGAAAATCCCTCACAAATTCAAAGTGCCTGACTTTGAGAAGTACAAAGGAGACTCTTGCCCAAAAAGTCATTTGGTTATGTACGCTCGAAGAATGTCTACCCAGACGGATAATCAGCAACTACTGATCCATTATTTTCAAGACAGTCTAACCGGCGCCGCTCTCAAATGGTACATGGACTTAGACAGTGCCAAAATCAGCACCTTCCGAGATCTCGGGGATGCTTTTGTTAGACAATACAAATACAACCTAGATATGGCATCTGACAGGGATCAACTTTGAGCCATGTCTCAGAAAGACAAAGAAAGTTTCAAAGAGTATGATCAAAGATGGCGTGAGGTTGCCACCCAGATGTTTCCTCCTCTGGAAGAGAACTAAATGACAAAGATTTATCTGAAAACGCTGTGCTCATTCTACTATGGCCGAATGGTCGCAAGCCCACCTAGTGACTTCACTGAAATGGTGAACATGGGGGTCTGGCTTGAGGAAGCAATCCGAGAAGGACGTCTGACTAAAGAAACAGAAACATCCAACAACTTCAAGAAATATGGAAGCACCTTTCCGAAAAAGAAAGATCAGGATGTTAGTAATGTCTTACAAAATAAGCAAAGGCGAAGATACCAACAACATATAGCTATGGTTCCTCCTATCATCAACTCAACGCCAGCTCCAGTTTATCAACTGCAAGTTTCTAAGCAACATCCGCAACAACCACAGTACCAACAACGACAGCTGTAACACCCTTATTCCCATCGTGGATAAACTTAAATAAATCAGAGTGAATAAAAATTTAAACAGAAACAAGGATGCCACATTAAGAGAAAACACATAAACCTGCTCATATAAGGATACATAACACAAATGGGAACAAATATAAACAAGGAACCCTTTCCAACAAAATGGAATTTCAATTATAGAATAAAGCGGAAAGATCCATAATTGAATTGTTTTTAAAATAAGTATGTTTATAATACCAAATATCCATACAAATTCATCACAAAGTATATCCAACAAATATATACATAAATAATAACAGCGTTCCCCGACTCTCGTGTTACGTATCAGAGCAGACACCAAAATACCTAAGCAAAACAAAGAGCTAACTCATCCACTTGCCTCCACGCCTCTAAAGCGGCTAATCTGCACGATGCCGTATAAAGCATCATTCCAACAGAAGGGTGAGAATCACAATCATATCATAATTGCATAATAATATGTAAAAACATATAAATCACATGCACAATTCCACTCACCCATACATATATGCTAAAACATAAAGCATACTATCAATAATCAATACATCAATCATAAAGATATATCAATTCGCCAAAGTTAATCACAAAGCTCAACACATAATCATTTTAATGCAACAACAATGCAATGCAAAGAGACCGACACAATGACTCTATGCATGTGGTACCATTGGTTCATCAAACCTCATCAATTCCCTTTGGAATTATGGAATCATCGCTCACACCCCGTCGGGCACACGATGAATCCCCATATCGCATTACACACAAACGGACAACGAACATTACTTTACCACCCAAACGGGAAACGAACCATCGCTTTACACCCAAACGGGCAACGAACATCGCTTTACCACCCAAATGGGCAACGAACATCTCTTTACCACCCAAACAGGCAATGAACCATCGCTTTACACCCAAATTGGCAACGAACATCGCTTTACCACCCAAACGGGCAACGAACCATCGCTTTACACCCAAACGGGTAACGAACATCGCTTTACCACCCAAACGGGCAATGAACCATCGCTTTACACCCAAACGGGTAACGAACATCGCTTTACCACCCAAATAGGCAACGAACCATCGCTTTACACCCAAACGGGTAACGAACATCGCTTTACCACCCAAACGGGCAACGAACCTTTCAACAATGTGCATACCATGAATGCATGACTTATCAACGACACATCACACTTGTATGCACATACATAATTCAACACTATGAATTATCTTCTTCATCATCAACATGCATTACCATCAATTTAAACAATGCATATTTGCCATAAGGCCACCAACAACATACATTGAAATTCAATTAAACAATGTATCACAAGACCACGTGTCAATTCATATATTTATTCAAATCATATGAAGTCATATTCACACGTTTAGCATCCTAGCATAAACATATATTCATAATTGGTCACACCGACATTAAACATTTTCAATTGGCACACAATTATCACAAACCCCCAATTGGGTATACAATTCAATCATACTAACTTTCACGTTAAAGCATCACAAATTTAACCGAAAGACATAACCACAACCCATCGACATCATATAAATCACACCAATGATCCACATCATATAAATGGCATAAAAGCTCTACATTTATATGGCAATAGCATAACACACGACAAAATACCAACCGCATGCATTTTACGCGACAAAAATCCGACAACACAACAATACAATTTTACAAAACCACGAAATAAGTAAATAATCTACTTCCCTCTAAAATATTCTCAATGAAAATTTCATCGCTCTAGCTTTCCAACGCTTCGAACGGGGACCAAAACGAACTTACGGATCAAAAGTTATGGATTTTCAAAGTTTTTCACAAATTTGTCATTGTGTAATCGATTACCCATATAGTGGTAATCGATTACCACTGTCGCAGAAGCTGAAAACCAATATTTTTTGACATAAAAACCATCCAAACTCATACATAAACCCTCCCAATCATACCAATAAGCAATCTCGATTAAATCCTATCATAACCCGACTATACTACGCAATCTATTCCGCAATCGGACCGCTAAAACATCGATTCCACACAATTGTTCACAAATCCAACAAATGTGAAAAACATATATTCTTAACAAAGCAATCCAACATACACACACATATACATATACATTCGTAATATATTCGAAACTTCTCACCCTTACCCGATTAATCGCGATCAAAGCTTGTTCTTGATGATTCTCTTCTTTCCCTCTTCTTCCCTCTCATTTCTTTCCTCTTCCTTTCTTTCCTTTCTCTCCCTTTTCTCTCTTATCCCACCTTTTATAAAAATATCTAATTTTCAAAATGACTATTTTACCCCTTTCGTCTAAATATCTCAATAACTCTCACGCAATGCTATTAGACATAAATAGCAGTGAAAAACATACCGGGAAATAAAAGTTGAAAAGAAAATATCATTAATTGCAAATATTTTACCTATCAGAGAAATTAACCGATTAACAGGTAAAACACATTTAATTCACACAGTCCACATAATTCACAGAAATGAAGTAAATAAATACGATTAAATAAATCGGGGCATTACAACTCTCCCCCGCTTAGAACATTTTCGTCCTCGAAAATATCCCTGATGCGAACTACCCCGGATATGCTCTCGCATCCGACTAACCAACTCTCATGCCATGAAAGGCAACACCACGAATAACACAAAACAACAAACCACCTCACTAACAACAACAAGACGAAATGAACTCGACGACCAACTCGCGACCCATGGACTAACCGAATTACAAACACACAGGTTCACTCTTGAACCGGAGCACAACAAGATCGTTACCATCACCATAGGTAACGCTCCCCTAATCCACCACCAAAGGAATTAGCTACTCGCACTCGAACCATCACTATGGAAATGAGTTAACAACCTAGATAAGAACATAAGGTTCTACGACATAACTTCGTCTTTATCATCTCATCACACAGCAACATCAACACAACAACATCAAAACAAAATTAATACAACAATGCTACGATTCACCAATCGAACATGTAACTAATACATCCATCTACATAGTAGTACATGATATATATTTAATCCTTTCACCTATCACTTCCATTATGGAGCGTCCAATGATCACATCATTCTTGCAGGTTCTAATGTTCAACCTTTGAACTCTAACAAGTCACACACGCATAAACGAACTGCGCCACATCACGCTTCCGTTGCGCACTCTGATTACTCACAACCATCAAATCTACCCATTTCACATCTAACTTCTGACTCTCTCTAATATTCACCAGAAAAATCACTGTTCACTTTTAATATACCCAACCTCACACTCTGTTGCGTTATCTCACACACCAGACACAAGTCTCTGAAATGCTCAATCGGTTCTAACTCTCTGGCCATCAAAATAGACATATGCAAAGACTTTCGACTTAACTCATCAGGCACGACATTAGGTTTTCCCGGAGGATAATTCAAGTTAAAGTCATAACTCATTAGGAACTCCAACCATCTTCATTGTCTCATTTTCTATTCCTTCCGACCAAACAGGTACCCTAAACTCTTGTGATTACTAAACACTTCGAACCTAGAACCATAAAGATAATACCTCCAGAATTTCAACACAAAAACAACCACAATCAACTCCAAATCATAAGTAGGATAGTTCATTTTATGAACCCTCAATTGTCTTGAAGCATAAGCTACAACTTTACCATCTTGCATTAACACACTGTCTAAACTCAATCATAGACACGTCCCAATACCCCACAAACGGTTTAATAGGATCAGGCAGAATCAAAACTGGAGTCGAAATCAACTTCTACTTCAGCTCTCTGAAACTTCCTCACAATGAACATCCCAAACAAATGACTTACCTTTTGCAAGTCAACTGAGGTGACAGAAGTGCTAACTTGGAAAAACCTTGCATTACCTGCGGTAATAACCAACTAAGCCCAAAAAGCTTCTAATCTCCTTAACCGACTCATCTTCAGATATAAGAATCTGCATCGACTCGTCAAACAATCTGTAATCACTTGGCTTAACTCCAAACAATTCACTGTACACACCATTTAAGCTGGCAAGACACGTCTACTCCATCCAACATGATTCTGTCTACTATCAACAAGAGATTAAGGGTGATCAGTTCCTCAATTTGTCAATAGACAGGCGACAATCATGATGGGGCATAAACCATCTTTACCAAACTATAATAGTATCCCGGAGAAGCACCAGCTTCTCCCCCACTTATCTCATTCTCAATCCTGCAGACAAAGCATTAGAAAAACAAGAAAGCACTGACAGTGTTTCACACACATATCACGTACTAAGGAACAAACAACATCGACAGTATTCAATTGTCACACCACACCGACTCAACAACTTGGCCAGACAGACCGACCTGCTCTGATACCACTATGTAACACCCTTATTCCCATCACGGATAAACATAAATAAATCAGAGTGAATAAAAATTTCAACAGAAACAAGGATGCCACATTAAGAGAAAACACATAAACCTGCTCATATAAGGATACATAACACAAATGGGAACAAATATAAACAAGGAACCCTTTCCAACAAAATGGAATTTCAATTATAGAATAAAGCGGAAAGATCCATAATTGAATTGTTTTTAAAATAAGTATGTTTATAATACCAAATATGCATACAAAGTCATCACAAAGTATATCCAACAAATATATACATAAATAATAACAGCGTTCCCCGACTCTCGTGTTACGTATCAGAGCAGATACCAAAATACCTAAGCAAAACGAAGAGCTAACTCATCCACTTGCCTCCACGCCTCTAAAGAAGCTAATCTGCACGATGTCGTATAAAGCATCATTCCGACATAAGGGTGAGAATCACAATCATATCATAAATGCATAATAATATGTAAAAACAAATAAATCACATGCACAATTCCACTCACCCATACATATATGCTAAAACATAAAGCATACTAACAATAATCAATACATCAATCATAAAGATATATCAATTCACCAAAGCTAATCACAAAGCTCAACACATAATCATTTTAATGCAACAACAATGCAATGCAAAGAGACCGACACAACGACTCTATGCATGTGGTACCATTGGTTCATCAAACCTCATCATTCCCTTTGGAATTATGGATTCATCGCTCACACCCCGTCGGGCACACGATGAATCCCCACATCGCATTACACCCAAACGGGCAACGAACATCGCTTTACCACCCAAACGGGCAACGAACAATCACTTTACACCCAAACGGGTAACGAACATCGCTTTACCACCCAAATGGGCAATGAAACATCGCTTTACACCAAAACGGGTAACGAACATCGCTTTTCCACCCAAATGGGAAACGAACCATTGCTTTACACCCAAACGGGTAATAAACATCGTTTTACCACCCAAACGGGCAACTAACCTCTCAACAATGTGCATACCATGAATGCATGACATATCAACGTCACATGAAACTTGTATGCACATAAATAATTCGACACTATGAATTATCTTTTTCATCATCAACATGCATTACCATCAATTTAAACAATGCATATTTGCCATAAGGACACCAACAACATACATTGAAATTCAATTAACAATGTATCACAAGACCACATGTCAATTCATATATTTATTCAAATCATATGAAGTCATATTCACACGTTTAGCATCCTAGCATAAACATATATTCATAATTGGTCACAACGACATTAAACATTCTCAATCAGCACACAATTATCACAAACCCCCAATTGGGTATACAATTCAATCATACTAACTTTCACGTTAAAGCATCACAACTTTAACCAAAACACATAACCACAACCCATCAACATCATATAAATCACACCAATGCTCCATATCATATAAATGGCATAAAAGCTCTACATTTATATGGCAATAGCATAACACACGACAAAATACCAACCGCACGCATTTTACGAGACAAAAATCCGACAACACAACAATACAATTTTCCAAAACCACGAAATAAATAAATCATCTACTGTCGTCTAAAATTTTCTCAATGAAAAGTTCATCCCGCTATATTTCCAATGCTTCGAACGGGGACCAAAACGGACTTACGGATCAAAAGTTATGGGTTTTCAAAGTTTTTCACAAATTTGTCACTGTGTAATCGATTACCCATATAGTGGTAATCCATTACCACTGTCGCAGAAGCTGAAAAACCAATATTTTTTGACATAAAAACCATCCAAACTCATACATAAACCCCCCAATCATACCAATAAGCAATCTCGATTAAATCCTATCATAACCCGACTATACTACGCAATCTATTCCGTAATCGGACCGCTAAAACATTGATTCCACACAATTGTTTACAAATCCAACAAATGTGAAAAACATATATTCTCAACAAAGCAATCCAACACACACACACACATATACATATACATTCGTAATATAATCGAAACTTCTCACCCTTACCCAATTAATCGCGATCAAAGCTTGTTCTTGATGATTCTCTTCTTTCCCTCTTCTTCCCTCTCATTTCTTTCCTCTTCCTTTCTTTCCTTTCTCTCCCTTTTCTCTCTTATCCCACCTTTTATAAAAATATCTAATTTTCAAAATTACTATTTTACCCCTTTCGTCTAAATATCTCAATAACTCTCACGCAATGCTATTAGACATAAATAGCAGTGAAAAACATACCGGGAAATAAAAGTTGAAAAGAAAATATCATTAATTGCAAATATTTTACCTATCAGAGAAATTAACCGATTAACAGGTAAAACACATTTAATTCACACAGTCCACATAATTCACATAAATGAAGTAAATAAATACGATTAAATAAATCAGGGCATTACAACTCTCCCCCGCTTAGAACATTTTCGTCCTCGAAAATATCCCTGATGCGAACTACCCCGGATATGCTCTCGCATCCGACTAACCAACTCTCATGCCATGAAAGGGAACACCACGAATAACACAAAACAACAAACCACCTCACTGACAACAACAAGACGAAATGAACTCGACGACCAACTCATGACCCATAGACTAACCGAATTACAAACACACAGGTTCACTCTTGAACCGGAGCACAACAAGATCGTTACCATCACCATAGGTAACGCTCCCCTAATCCACCACCAAAGGAATTATCTACTCACACTCGAACCATCACTATGGAAATGAGTTAACAACCTAGATAAGAACATAAGGTTCTACGACATTACTTCGTCTTTATCATCTCATCACACAGCAACATCAACACAACAACATCAAAAAAAAATTAATACAACAATGCTACGATTCACCAATCGAACATGTAACTAATACATCCATCTACATAGTAGTACATGATTAATATTTAAACCTTTCACCTATCACTTCCATTATGGAACGTCCAATGATCACATCATTCTTGCAGGTTCTAATGTTCAACCTTTGAACTCTAACAAGTCACACACGCATAAACGAACTGCGCCACATCACGCTTCCGTTGCGCACTCTGATTACTCGCAACCATCAAATATACCCATTTCACATCTAACTTCTGACTCTCTTTAATATTCACCAGAAAAATCACTGTTCACTTTTAATATACCCAACGTCACACTCTGTTGCGTTATCTCACACACCAGACACAAGTCTCTGAAATGCTCAATCGGTTCTAACTCTCTGGCCATCAAAATAGGCATATGCAAAGACTTTCGACTTAACTCATCAGGCACGACATTAGGTTTTCCCCGAGGATAATTCAAGCTAAAGTCATAACTCATTAGGAATTCCAACCATCTTCATTGTCTCATACTCTATTCCTTCCGACCAAACAGGTACCCTAAACTCTTGTGATTACTAAACACTTCAAACCTAGAACCATAAAGATAATACCTCCAGAATTTCAACACAAAAACAACCACAGTCAACTCCAAATCATAAGTAGGATAGTTCCTTTTATGAACCCTTAATTGTCTTGAAGCATAAGCTATAACTTTACCATCTTGCATTAACACACTGTCTAAACTCAATCATAGACACATCCCAATACCCCACAAACGGTTTAATAGGATCAGGCAGAATCAAAACTGGAGTCGAAATCAACTTCTACTTCAGCTCTCTGAAACTTCCTCACAATGAACATCCCAAACAAATGACTTACCTTTTGCAAGTCAACTGAGGTGACAGAAGTGCTAACTTGGAAAAACCTTGCATTACCTGCGGTAATAACCAACTAAGCCCAAAAAGCTTCTAATCTCCTTAACCGACTCATCTTCAGATATAAGAATCTGCATCGACTCGTCAAACAATCTGTAATCACTTGGCTTAACTCCAAACAATTCACTGTACACACCATTTAAGCTGGCAAGACACGTCTACTCCATCCAACATGATTCAGTCTACTATCAACAAGAGATTAAGGGTGATCAGTTCCTCAATTTGTCAATAGACAGGCGACAATCATGATGGGGCATAAACCATCTTTACCAAACTATAATAGCATCCCGGAGAAGCACCAGCTTCTCCCCCACTTATCTCATTCTCAATCCTGCAGACAAAGCATTAGAAAAACAAGAAAGCACTGACAGTGTTTCACACACATATCACGTACTAAGGAACAAACAACATCGACAGTATTCAACTGTCACACCACACCGACTCAACAACTTGGCCAGACAGACCGACCTGCTCTGATACCACTATGTAACACCCTTATTCCCATCACGGATAAACATAAATAAATCAGAGTGAATAAAAATTTCAACAGAAACAAGGATGCCACATTAAGAGAAAACACATAAACCTGCTCATATAAGGATACATAACACAAATGGGAACAAATATAAACAAGGAACCCTTTCCAACAAAATGGAATTTCAATTATAGAATAAAGCGGAAAGATCCATAATTGAATTGTTTTTAAAATAAGTATGTTTATAATACCAAATATGCATACAAAGTCATCACAAAGTATATCCAACAAATATATACATAAATAATAACAGCGTTCCCCGACTCTCGTGTTACGTATCAGAGCAGATACCAAAATACCTAAGCAAAACGAAGAGCTAACTCATCCACTTGCCTCCACGCCTCTAAAGAAGCTAATATGCACGATGTCGTATAAAGCATCATTCCGACATAAGGGTGAGAATCACAATCATATCATAAATGCATAATAATATGTAAAAACAAATAAATCACATGCACAATTCCACTCACCCATACATATATGCTAAAACATAAAGCATACTATCAATAATCAATACATCAATCATAAAGATATATCAATTCACCAAAGCTAATCACAAAGCTCAACACATAATCATTTTAATGCAACAACAATGCAATGCAAAGAGACCGACACAACGACTCTATGCATGTGGTACCATTGGTTCATCAAACCTCATCATTCCCTTTGGAATTATGGATTCATCGCTCACACCCCGTCGGGCACACGATGAATCCCCACATCGCATTACACCCAAACGGGCAACGAACATCGCTTTACCACCCAAACGGGCAACGAACAATCACTTTACACCCAAACGGGTAACGAACATCGCTTTACCACCCAAATGGGCAATGAACCATCGCTTTACACCCAAACGGGTAACGAACATCGCTTTTCCACCCAAATGGGAAACGAACCATTGCTTTACACCCAAACGGGTAATAAACATCGTTTTACCACCCAAACGGGCAACTAACCTCTCAACAATGTGCATACCATGAATGCATGACATATCAACGTCACATGAAACTTGTATGCACATAAATAATTCGACACTATGAATTATCTTTTTCATCATCAACATGCATTACCATCAATTTAAACAATGCATATTTGCCATAAGGACACCAACAACATACATTGAAATTCAATTAACAATGTATCACAAGACCACATGTCAATTCATATATTTATTCAAATCATATGAAGTCATATTCACACGTTTAGCATCCTAGCATAAACATATATTCATAATTGGTCACAACGACATTAAACATTCTCAATCAGCACACAATTATCACAAACCCCCAATTGGGTATACAATTCAATCATACTAACTTTCACGTTAAAGCATCACAACTTTAACCAAAACACATAACCACAACCCATCAACATCATATAAATCACACCAATGCTCCATATCATATAAATGGCATAAAAGCTCTACATTTATATGGCAATAGCATAACACACGACAAAATACCAACCGCACGCATTTTACGAGACAAAAATCCGACAACACAACAATACAATTTTCCAAAACCACGAAATAAATAAATCATCTACTGCTGTCTAAAATTTTCTCAATGAAAAGTTCATCCCGCTATCTTTCCAATGCTTCGAACGGGGACCAAAACGGACTTACGGATCAAAAGTTATGGGTTTTCAAAGTTTTTCACAAATTTGTCACTGTGTAATCGATTACCCATATAGTGGTAATCGATTACCACTGTCGCAGAAGCTGAAAAACCAATATTTTTTGACATAAAAACCATCCAAACTCATACATAAACCCCCCAATCATACCAATAAGCAATCTCGATTAAATCCTATCATAACCCGACTATACTACGCAATCTATTCCGTAATCGGACCGCTAAAACATTGATTCCACACAATTGTTTACAAATCCAACAAATGTGAAAAACATATATTCTCAACAAAGCAATCTAACACACACACACACATATACATATACATTCGTAATATAATCGAAACTTCTCACCCTTACCCGATTAATCGCGATCAAAGCTTGTTCTTGATGATTCTCTTCTTTCCCTCTTCTTCCCTCTCATTTCTTTCCTCTTCCTTTCTTTCCTTTCTCTCCCTTTTCTCTCTTATCCCACCTTTTATAAAAATATCTAATTTTCAAAATTACTATTTACCCCTTTCGTCTAAATATCTCAATAACTCACACGCAATGCTATTAGACATAAATAGCAGTGAAAAACATACCGGGAAATAAAAGTTGAAAAGAAAATATCATTAATTGCAAATATTTTACCTATCAGAGAAATTAACCGATTAACAGGTAAAACACATTTAATTCACACAGTCCACATAATTCACATAAATGAAGTAAATAAATACGATTAAATAAATCAGGGCATTACAACTCTCCCCCGCTTAGAACATTTTCGTCCTCGAAAATATCCCAGATGCGAACTACCCCGGATATGCTCTCGCATCCGACTAACCAACTCTCATGCCATGAAAGGCAACACCACGAATAACACAAAACAACAAACCACCTCACTGACAACAACAAGACGAAATGAACTCGACGACCAACTCACGACCCATAGACTAACCGAATTACAAACACACAGGTTCACTCTTGAACCGGAGCACAACAAGATCGTTACCATCACCATAGGTAACGCTCCCCTAATCCACCACCAAAGGAATTATCTACTCACACTCGAACCATCACTATGGAAATGAGTTAACAACCTAGATAAGAACATAAGGTTCTACGACATTACTTCGTCTTTATCATCTCATCACACAGCAACATCAACACAACAACATCAAAAAAAAATTAATACAACAATGCTACGATTCACCAATCGAACATGTAACTAATACATCCATCTACATAGTAGTACATGATTAATATTTAAACCTTTCACCTATCACTTCCATTATGGAACGTCCAATGATCACATCATTCTTGCAGGTTCTAATGTTCAACCTTTGAACTCTAACAAGTCACACACGCATAAACGAACTGCGCCACATCACGCTTCCGTTGCGCACTCTGATTACTCGCAACCATCAAATATACCCATTTCACATCTAACTTCTGACTCTCTTTAATATTCACCAGAAAAATCACTGTTCACTTTTAATATACCCAACGTCACACTCTGTTGCGTTATCTCACACACCAGACACAAGTCTCTGAAATGCTCAATCGGTTCTAACTCTCTGGCCATCAAAATAGGCATATGCAAAGACTTTCGACTTAACTCATCAGGCACGACATTAGGTTTTCCCCGAGGATAATTCAAGCTAAAGTCATAACTCATTAGGAATTCCAACCATCTTCATTGTCTCATACTCTATTCCTTCCGACCAAACAGGTACCCTAAACTCTTGTGATTACTAAACACTTCAAACCTAGAACCATAAAGATAATACCTCCAGAATTTCAACACAAAAACAACCACAGTCAACTCCAAATCATAAGTAGGATAGTTCCTTTTATGAACCCTTAATTGTCTTGAAGCATAAGCTACAACTTTACCATCTTGCATTAACACACTGTCTAAACTCAATCATAGACACATCCCAATACCCCACAAACGGTTTAATAGGATCAGGCAGAATCAAAACTGGAGTCGAAATCAACTTCTACTTCAGCTCTCTGAAACTTCCTCACAATGAACATCCCAAACAAATGACTTACCTTTTGCAAGTCAACTGAGGTGACAGAAGTGCTAACTTGGAAAAACCTTGCATTACCTGCGGTAATAACCAACTAAGCCCAAAAAGCTTCTAATCTCCTTAACCGACTCATCTTCAGATATAAGAATCTGCATCGACTCGTCAAACAATCTGTAATCACTTGGCTTAACTCCAAACAATTCACTGTACACACCATTTAAGCTGGCAAGACACGTCTACTCCATCCAACATGATTCTATCTACTATCAACAAGAGATTAAGGGTGATCAGTTCCTCAATTTGTCAATAGACAGGCGACAATCATGATGGGGCATAAACCATCTTTACCAAACTATAATAGCATCCCGGAGAAGCACCAGCTTCTCCCCCACTTATCTCATTCTCAATCCTGCAGACAAAGGATTAGAAAAACAAGAAAGCACTGACAGTGTTTCACACACATATCACGTACTAAGGAACAAACAACAACGACAGTATTTAACTGTCACACCACACCGACTCAACAACTTGGCCAGACAGACCGACCTGCTCTGATACCACTATGTAACACCCTTATTCCCATCGCGGATAAACATAAATAAATCAGAGTGAATAAAAATTTCAACAGAAACAAGGATGCCACATTAAGAGAAAACACATAAACCTGCTCATATAAGGATACATAACACAAATGGGAACAAATATAAACAAGGAACCCTTTCCAACAAAATGGAATTTCAATTATAGAATAAAGCGGAAAGATCCATAATTGAATTGTTTTTAAAATAAGTATGTTTATAATACCAAATATCCATACAAAGTCATCACAAAGAATATCCAACAAATATATACATAAATAATAACAGCGTTCCCCGACTCTCGTGTTACGTATCAGAGCAGACACCAAAATACCTAAGCAAAACGAAGAGCTAACTCATCCACTTGCCTCCATGCCTCTAAAGAAGCTAATATGCACGATGTCGTATAAAGCATCATTCCAACATAAGGGTGAGAATCACAATCATATCATAAATGCATAATAATATGTAAAAACAAATAAATCACATGCACAATTCCACTCACCCATACATATATGCTAAAACATAAAGCATACTATCAATAATCAATACATCAATCATAAAGATATATCAATTCACCAAAGCTAATCACAAAGTTCAACACATAATCATTTTAATGCAACAACAATGCAATGCAAAGAGACCGACACAATGACTCTATGCATGTGGTACCATTCGTTCATCAAACCTCATCAATTCCCTTTGGAATTATGGATTCATCGCTCACACCCCGTCGGGCACACGATGAATCCCCACATCGCATTACACCCAAACGGACAACGAACATCGCTTTACCACCCAAACGGGCAAAGAACCATCACTTTACACCCAAACGGGCAACATACATCGCTTTACCACCCAAACGGGCAACGAACATCGCTTTACCACAGAAACGGGCAACGAACAATCACTTTACACCCAAACGGGTAACGAACATCGCTTTACCACCCAAACGGGCAATGAACCATCTCTTTACACCCAAACGGGTAACGAACATCGCTTTTCCACCCAAATGGGCAACGAACCATCGCTTTACACCCAAACGGGTAACAAACATCACTTTACCACCCAAACGGGCAACGAACCTCTCAACAATGTGCATACCATGAATGCATGACATATCAACGACACATGAAACTTGTATGCACATACATAATTCAACACTATGAATTATCTTCTTCATCATCAACATGCATTACCATCAATTTAAACAATGCATATTTTCCATAAGGACACCAACAACATACATTGAAATTCAATTAAACAATGTATCACAAGACCACATGTCAATTCATATATTTATTCAAATCATATGAAGTCATATTCACACGTTTAGCATCCTAGCATAAACATATATTTATAATTGGTCACACCGACATTAAACATTCTCAAATCAGCACACAATTATCACAAACCCTCAATTGGGTATACAATTCAATCATACTAACTTTCACGTTAAAGCATCACAACTTTAACCAAAACACATAACCACCACCCATCAACATCATATAAATCACACCAATGCTCCACATCATATAAATGGCATAAAAGCTCTACATTTATATGGTAATAGCATACCACACGACAAAATACCAACCGCACGCATTTTACGAGACAAAAATCCGACAACACAACAATACAATTTTCCAAAACCACGAAATAAATAAATCATCTACTGCCCTCTAAAATATTCTCAATGAAAAGTTCATGCCGCTATCTTTCCAACGCTTCGAACGGGGACCAAAACGGACTTACAGATCAAAAGTTATGGGTTTTCAAAGTTCTTCACAAATTTGTCACTGTATAATCGAGTACCCATATAGTGGTAATCGATTACCACTGTCGCAGAAGCTGAAAAACCAATATTTTTTTAAATAAAAACCATCCAAACTCATACATAAACCCTCCCAATCATACCAATAAGCAATCTCGATTAAATCCTATCATAACCCGACTATACAACGCAATCTATTCCGCAATCGGACCGCTAAAACATCGATTCCACACAATCGTTCACAAATCCAACAAATGTGAAAAACATATATTCTCAACAAACCAATCCTACAAACACACACATATACATATACAATCGTAATATAATCTAAACTTCTCACCCTTACCCGATTAGTCGCGATCAAAGCTTGTTCTTGATGATTCTCTTATTTCCCTCTTCTTCCCTCTTATTTCTTTCCTCTTCCTTTCTTTCCTTTCTCTTTTCTTTCTTTCTCTCTCTTTTCTCTCTTATCCCACCTTTTATAAAAATATCTAATTTTCAAAATTACTATTTTACCCCTTTCGCCCAAATATCTCAATAACTCTCACGCAATGCTATTAGACATAAATAGCAGTGAAAAACATACCGGGAAATAAAAGTTGAAAAGAAAATATCATTAATTGCAAATATTTTACCTATCAGAGAAATTAACCAATTAACAGGTAAAACACATTTAATTCACACAATCCACATAATTCAAATAAATGAAGTAAATAAATACGAATAATTAAATCGGGGCATTACAGCAGCAACAACCTCTACAACAGGCTCGCCCGCAGTACAACAACAACAGTCGTTTTCAAAGGTCACTCGGGTTTGACCCCATACCAATGACATATGCAGAGTTGTTTCCGGATTTGATCGCAAAGGGCACATCCAAACCAGGACTCCTCCTATTCCTCCAAAGGATCCTCCATACTGGTACAAAACTGATCAATTTTGTGCTTATCATTAAGGAGTGCCAGGTCATGGCATTGAGAATTGTTTGAGCTTCAAAGCTGATGTTCAAAGATTAGTCAAAAACGGAATTCTATCCTTCAAGGACACTAATTCGGACGTTCAATCAAATTTTTTACCGCAACACGTAGAAGCTTCTGTAAATATGGTCTACGGATGCCCCGGTATCTATCAAATCATTGATATTCGCCTGATAGGTGAAAACCTTGTAAGGATGCACGCACGAAAAAGTGGATACAGTCATATACCGCCTCACAACTACTTCACTTGTGATATTTGTCCCATGAATAATCAGGGATGTCCAATCATGAAAGCAGCACTCCAAGAGCAAATGGATTTAGGTTGGATCCAACGCTTCGAGTTCAGAGACTATCAAGTCAACATGGTGGATGGTTGCCCATGCAGTTTTCAGATTTTTGATGTCCGTTTAATGAACATGAATTTAGTGGCATTACACTCCAGATAAGTAGACATCACCATCTACCGCTGCATGACTACGCGGCTTGTAGGATTTGTTAAAAGAACAATCAGGGGTGTTATTTTGTGCAAAGAGTCCTGCAAAAACAAATGGACTTAGGCTGGATTCAGGATCATCATGACCGGGATACTTATCAAGTCAATACAGTTCGTGGTCGCCCGGAGGAAGAAGTTTTTACTGTGATTCCTCAGATCAGTAAGCTGGAACTAGTGGAGATTACTTATGACAGCAGGAAAACATCTTTGATTCCTGTAATACCCAAATTTTTACCCCTAAGACACCACATCATTTGCATCATTCATATAGCATTAGCATTGCATGTGTGTGTGTGTGTATTTTTATGTATCACTAACCCATCTTTGAAATATAAGATGAAATGTTTGTTCAATTGTGTCCACATTAGGGTTTCCATCTCAAATATTTAGGCAAATGACCAATCAAGAATTAGCATGACCTTCAACACCTCAAGGTAGCCATAAAGATCAAGGGATCCCTACCATCAAGAATCAAACAAAAGATTGCACAATCCCAAGACATTTGAGCCTTAAAATCCTCAGCATCACCAAATTAGTGTTTTGGTCGACTGAGACCTCCAGAGGGAAATTTTCATCTAAGAATGAGCCAAGACCTCAAGATATGATTAAAAATGCTTAATAGAACCCCAAGGGTCCATTCATAAGTTCACAATTGCCTCAGAGGGTGCATTCCCCAAAAATCAAGAATTAGGGTTTCATAGTGTAAAATTCATCTGAGACAAAAAGTCAAAGTTTGACTTTTTGGCAAAAAATGTTCATCATGACCTATAATTCAAGAAAACATGGTCCATTGTGGCATTTGAACAAGATTTGATCAAAGAATCAAGATAACTTGCAAAAGAAATGATCTTGAGAAATGCAAAATTTTTCTAAGTTATGGAAAAAATTGGCCAAGTACCTAATTTTCAAGACTCATAACTTGCAATCCAAGCAACCAAAATTTTTGGTCCAATGCTCAAATGATAGATCTTTCTACATACTACAAAAGTGTCAACTACATCAAACTCCAAATCTTCATGGATTTCAGGTTATTGATTGGCCAAAATCAAGAAAAATAAGAAATGAACTTGACACTTAGGAAAATTCTGCCTAAGTTAAAAAAGTAGGAGGATTTTTCACCATGATCCAACATGAATCAATTCCAACTATGAATACCAAAGTTGAAGGGCATCATATCAGCTTTCCAAATTGACCAGGCCCATCTCAAAACTCCACTTGAGCAAGGAGTTACACCACCAAGAACATGACCTATAACACAGTTTTGGCCAAAGGCAGTTTTGGCTCGGTTTTGGCAAAATGCCACTGTGGCATAGTTTGTTACATTAAGATAAGATGCAATGCATTGAGCAACTGTCACAAAGTGATAAGAATCATTACAACCTCATCTCTAAGCATGTGCGAGGATTGAATCAAACTTGGAACTTAAGTTTTGTCAAAATGCATTTATGTGCAATAGTGAACTATGGATAAAGCAATGATCAAGTGGCAAGTTCTATCCTAAAACATTCAATTATGGATTACAAGATAGCATGATTACATCTCAAGTAGTGATCATGGCTAGGCTAGGTTTTAACCTTTGGCATTTATTGTGAATAGTGCAAATCCTATCCTTTAAGCCACTTGCATCCAAGGGTTGAGATCAATTCACCAATTCTCAAACTTAGCCTATAAATAGAGGGTGGATTAACTTAGAAATGTACACCAAAACAAACATAGCATTTGTTTACACACTTCTCTCTCTTTTGTTCCAAATTTTGCTTCCAAAGCAAGTCACCATAGAATTTTCAAAGAGAGATCATTTCAATCCAAACCAATGTTGTAGACGCATCATATACAACATATTTGAGCTATCCAAACACTTCACCACGATCTGGAACATCAAATTCATGAAGTTCATTTCTCACTTGGAGCCATATGTGTCATACCCCAAATTTTGACCACTTAGATTCCCATCATTGTGCAAATCATCATCACAATATGGATGGATCTTTATACCTCATCAATCTCCCTAAAGATGGGTGAGCATTCACTAATATCAAAAATTAGGGTTTCAAACCCTCTTTGAGCCTTAGACAAAGGATCAATCGAGGAATGACTTGGTCTTCAACTTGTCTAACCTCCCAAGAATCTACAATGGATCAAGAGGACTCCCACTTCAAGGATTAAGCACAAGGCTGCTCCCTTTCAAGTGGATCAAGCTTCAAGATCGATAGTGTCACCCAATTAGGGTTTTGGTCGACCAGGGCCTCCAGTTGAAAATATTCCTCTGGGCATGAGCCAATACTTCAAAGTATAACCTAATATACTCCATGGAACCTCATGAACCCAATCATCAAGTCAGTTTGATCTCAGGGGATGCATACATCAAAAATCAGGAATTAGGGTTTCTTGACCTAATTCACCCCTAAGTTGACTTTTGGGAAAAATCATGAGCCAAGACCTCAAGACAAGGTTTGAGGGTCTCTAATGAACTATATTGATCCATTTGGAACAATGGATTAAGCCAAGAAGTGTGAGCAACAAGTCTCAATTCCATCTGCACCACAATTAGGGTTTCGAGGGAAAAGTCAACTGTAACTTTGACTTTTGACTAGGACATGCTCCCAAACCCTAAGACATGATTCAATATACCCTATGACACCCATGGAACATGTCCATCAAGTTTGATTTAGGTCAAGGACATGATTTCCTGAAGAATTGTACAGTTTGGAATTCATCTGATAAAAGCCAACTGTGCACCAAAGTCAACTTTGACTTTTTGAGATTTTTCACTAAAATGGATTTTTAACCCTAATTTGATGTTAATGTATGATTTGAATCATCATTCATCAAGAAAAATCAAGAAAAGTGGGATAACTTGTAAAAGGGGTAACCATAAAACTTAGAAATTTTTCTAAGTTATGGAAAAAGTGCCACTAATACACCAACTTTGGAGGACCATAACTCCTAAACCACAAGGCCATTGTGCCCCATTCAAAGCTTGATTTGTAGATCTCATTACCCTCTACAAAAACTTCATACTGACCTATGTCCAAATTCCTCATGGATTTTGAGTTATGGAGTGATCAAAATCAAGAAAAGACACTTTGTTCCAACACTTAGTGAAATTCTCACTAAGTCAGAATTTGCCTCACTTTTTGCCAAATGTAGGGAGATTTTTCACTTGGATTCAAAAGAGATCAAAACCAAACATGTTCAAACAGTTGTTATATCATGTAAGGGCTTTCCAAAATGGTCAAGAACATTACCAAATTCAACTTACACCATGAGATATGACATTGGCAAGTTACCTTGCTGAAATCTGTCAAAGGCAAGGCAGATTTTGCACTTTTGCTCGATTTGCCAAAATCAGCCAAATTCAAATGCTCCTATCCACTTGGACACATCTGAGGATTGAATCTAAAGGGGAAAATCACTGAGCCAAGCCTCCAAAGTCCATGGAACAAGAAATAGCATATTGAACCTAGAATGGCCAAAATAGGAACAAGACTCCAAATTTGGATTGAAGCATTTAATGGAAGCATCAAGGTGGCATGGGCTGAGCCATTCTCATCTGAAATCAGTCAAGACTTATCCAAGACCAAGGGAACCACAGACCTGTGCCCTAACCTCTAGTCAATGGCTAGAGGAGACTTGCATTTCCATTGGCCAACATGGAACAAACACCTGCTACAGTTGCCATTCACTGTGGATCCCAAAACAAACTTGCTCCACTATAAATAGAGCTCAATTGTGTTCAGTTTGAGTACACCAAAGCCATCAAACAAATGCTTTCCTCAAAATCTCTTTCTCTTGGCAAAAATGCCTTTCTTAGCAAGGTAACTATCGGGTTTTGAGTTTGAGAGCTTTTCCAACCAAACCAATCACTCACACACCTCATATACATCACATATGAGCTGATCAAACACTTAAACAACAACTGGAACATTGATTTCTCAGAATCACCAGTCAATTGCTCAAGGTTTTAACCAAAGTGCAGTTGAGATGCCATGAAGTGATCCAGCCAATTTCCATCAGGTCCAAGCATTCAAACACACTCCATAGCACCTAGGGAAGCTGTTCAGATCATCACAACACAACTGTAACACCTCCTACACAAATCACGATCACCAGCTGCAAGTGGTAAGCATGAGCTCTTCTAACTCTATGATCCACACAATTTTTGCTGCACAATAATTTGGCCATATGTTCATAATCATGCATGGAATGTTTTCCCTCAATTAATTGCATTGTTTGAATCGTGTATCAAAAATCCTAGCCTTCATGCAGAAATTAGGGTTCTTGAGGTTTCTTCGTGATTTCATGTTTTATGTTTAATTTAAATGAAATTAAATGCTATAGACATGATCGTGAGGTTGAAACGATTTGATTGGTATGTGGATTGCATGATATGATTACGTATTCAGTGAGATTGGATGGAAAATGCAAATCTGAGCAAACTGAAAAAACGCGCGTGTTCTTGCTTGTGTTCTTGGCGCCATTTTCAGATATTTTAATATTGGCTTAAATAATGTTTTCGTCCCTGTAAGTTGGCGAGTTTTGTGTTTTCGTCCCTATATCTTTTTTTTTTTCGGTTTTAGTCCCTATATCTTACTTTTTGTTGGTGTTTAGTCCCTACAGAGGTTTCCTGCGGATTTTTCTGTGGATTTTCCTGCGGATTTTCCTGCGGATTTTGGTCTTTAAGAAAATCTGCAGGAAAAACCGCAGGAAACCTTCGGATTTTCCTGCGGATTTTGGCTTTAGGGACTAAAAACCAACAAAAAGTAAGATATAGGGACTAAAACCGAAAAAAAAAAGTTACAGGGACGAAAACCAAAAACTCGCCAACTTACAGGGACGAAAACATTATTTAAGCCTTGAATATTTGAATTTTGTGATTTTGTTTAATTGATTCAAAAATTAATTTCTCTCTGAGTTTTAATGATTTTGAGTTGATTCTTTTTTTAATAATTCACAAAAATGTTAAAATATTTGATTTCACCAAAAAATCCCAAAAATATTATTTATTTTATATAATTGATATTTTTGCAAAGAATTAATGTTTTAATTGTTTTTAACATTTGAAATATTTTTTCCATGTTGATTTTGCAACTTTTAATGCTTTCTAATTGTTTTGTAGGTCAATACTTAATTTTTGAAGCATTAATCCAAAGTCATAATTTGTTTCCCACATGTTAAACAAATTTGACCATTTTAATTGAATTTTTATTCAATTAAAACACTTTTTGGAAATAAATTAGGGTTTTTGGATTAATTCAACCCTCATAAATCATTTTCAAAACTTTTTGGGCCTCTAATAGAGTGTAAGACCCAATCCTTTTTTACCAAATCATTTTTGGGCCTCAGTGTATTGTATAAGTCCCGATACTGTCAAAAAATAAACGGCGCGATCGTCGCCTTTTTAAAATGAACCATCTGGGCCTCTCCTCGAGCTATAAGACCCATTCAAGACTTTTTGGGCCTCTATCAGAGTGTAAGACCCAATCCCCTTTTAACCAAAACCATTTTGGGCCTCACTTATTGTATAAGTCCCTTTGCGTTCAAAGAAAACCTCGGCGCCATCGCCATTTTAAACGAAAAAATCATCTGGGCCTACCCTCGTGTTATAAGCCCCACTCTTTTTCTTTAAAACTTTTTGGGCCTCTTGAGAGAGTGTAAGACCCATCCCTTTGTACAGAAAACCTTTTTTGGGCCACAGTCACTTGTATAAGTCCCTCTGTACAAATTCAACAGTAAAGCCCTGGGCCTCTCCTTGAGCTGTAAGCCCCAATCTTTCTTTTTCAAAACACTTTCTCTTTTGATTTTGAATATACTGTTGTTTTCAATCTTTCTTTGTTGAACAACTAACCAAACAGGATGGAAGCTCTACAACCGAGTAAGTGTTTATACGCTTTCATTTACTGCTTTCATATACATATAACTGTATTGTGGGGTTGTTTCGCTGTAAGTCTCCTTTCATAAACTCATATCAACTGTGTAATAATAGTATAGATATTTAGAGTTTCCCCGGCAACTACGTCTAGCACTAGGTAAAGCCATTTTGATTATTCGTAGAAATAGACAGCTAGATCCCCAATAGGATCACCAGATACAGTCTTCTCTTCGGCTGTCCTCATTAAGAATTGTCAAGAAACTCTACTCCCAAAGATGAATGTATTCTCCATGAATGGCATCTTTTAGTTTCTTCCAAATTCTCGAACTTTCCTGACTTGATCTATTCCTTGTGAATAGCTTGCCTTGAATTTCTCGGGGTTGGGGGACCCACGGGCTTCTTAAAAGAATCGGCCTCCTCTTGGGCATTGTACAAGGACACACAGGCTTCCAAAAAGCAACCCCGCCTCCTCTTGGGCTTAGTACAAGGACCCGTCGGCTTCTTAGAAGTATTCACAGCCTCCTCTTAGGCTTCGTATAATGATCTCTTCCTCCGGGAATGATAGCCTCCTCTTGGGCTTCGTACAAGGACCGATCGGCTTCTTAAAAGTTTCCAGCCTCCTCTTGGGCTTCGTACAAATTGTCCCGACGACCTCCTAGAGGTATAGGAACAGAACTTAGTTATCTTCATAGAACAGTCCTTTCAAAGAGTCTACTACTGTTTCTCAAAGCATAGTACAAAAGACGAAACTCTGGACTTGGACAGTCTAATTTCCTCGAGTCTCAAAGACATTCTTAAGTCCCCTTCAAAATAGGAAGAAACCCGTAGACTCGGACAGTCTTGATACCCTTCGGATTTCCCCGTTTCCTTAAAGAACAGGAAACAATCCAGATCCTTGAATAAAATCATCGAGTACAGTGTTACTCATATAAGAACTGATTTTCTGTAAACAGTATACTGGACCTGTCACTCAACTAAAACAGTCACCAGCACGATAGCCTCCTCTTAGGCTTTGTACAAATGATTCTCCCTAGTGGAGCAAACCTTTCAGCCTCCATCTCGGGCTTCGTACGAGATACAAAAGACTCCCTCATTGAGTCAAACAACGTTTAGCCTCTCTCTCAGGCTTTGTATGAGACACATAAGAGACTCCCTCGTTGAGTCAATCACCCTTTAGCCTCCATTTCGGGCTTCGTACGAGATACAAATTCCCCTTAGCAGAGTCAAACTCTTTTTTAACCTCCATCTCGGGCTTCGTACGAGATACAAAAACACTCTCTTATTGAGTATAAAAGATCCTCTTGTTGGGTCAACCCCTTTTAGCCTCTCTCTCGGGCTTTGTACGAGACACATATTAGCCTCCTCTTAGGCTTTATATAAGAAAACCGCTGGTTGATCCAATTAACCTTTTAGCATCAAAGTTGTGCCTCGTTCACAGTACACAAACATCAACAACTCCTTCCCTTTCATCTAATCGCTGTAAGCGGCAAGCCTCTGAATTATTTACATCCATGCCACTGTCCCTTCTTTAGCATGAGAAATTCCTAAGGAAAGATGGCATTGCTCTACACTGAGTTAAAGTCTTCTCGTTCAGGTTAAAACCCCCTTCTTAGGAAATTATGGCATTGCTAGGATTCGCATATCCCGGTTAAAGTAATTCTCCTTTACAAACAGAGAAACCCTTCTTTAGAGATGACAAATTCTCTCTAAAGTCAGGACCTTTAGCTTCACATCTTGGGCTTTGAACAAGATACAAATAGACTTTTCAGCTTCACATCTTGGGCTTTGAACAAGATACAAATAGACTTTTCAGCTTCACATCTTGGGCTTTGAACAAGATACAAACAACCTTTCGCTTCACGTCTTGGGCTTTGAACAAGACACCAAAAACACCATTTCTTCCCATAGAATAGGAGGAACTACGAACGCTCTGATTTCCCTGTTTCGGTAAACGGGAATACGTTGGCATAAGATCGAAAGAAAAGATCTTAGCAAGCACACTAAACAAAAACCCAAAATCCCATACTTTCACACATCAATCAAAAAACGTCCGTCCTAACATCTCAAAACACCCCTTTTTGACAAATAACCTAGGAGAGGCCCCGAATCTTTGTAGCATCTGTAAACCAACAGTTTTGATTGTTTAACCTCAGTATGCAAGCAGGGTTATTTGGAGACATCTATTTCCCTTCCTTCATCAGCTTCAATAGGATAAAAAATGAATCGAGCAGCCAGCATACCAAAAGGAGTTCAAGAGCTTTTCAATTCATTCCAAGCAACACAACACACTACCTGAGGTCAAGTGAAGCTATTCCAATCATTACATCACATATGTAACACCTCTACATAGGAATTCGAATTCCTCTTGCAAGGTAAGTCACTTGAAACTCAAACTCTATGAAACATGCATCATTTTCTTGGCCTTAAGTTTCTAACATGTTTCTGCACCTATATGGAGTGTTTACCCTCAATCAATTGTTATTTATCATGCACATACACGATTTCATGACAGGGTTTGCAAAAACTAGGGTTTCTGTGTTCATCACTAATTTTTCACTCTACACTTAAAATAAATGAAATTAAATGGTATGATCATGTTCGTGAGGTAAAATCGAGCAAGTTTGATGTTCATTCCATTTCATTGCCTAATCAGTGAGATAGGGAAAAAATTGCAAATCTGGAAAAATAAGAACACGCGCATGTTCTTGCCTTTGTTCTTGGCGCCATTTTTTATAATTCAAATATTTGAATTTTGTTATTTCTTTTAATTGAATAAAAAATTAATAACTATCTTATTATTTATCATTTTTGAGTGATTCTTTTTTCTAAAATTCACAAAAATGTTTAAATATTTGATTCTACAAAAATATCCAAAAAAATGTTTATTTTTTAATATATGTGGAATTTTTGTAAAGAATTTTGTTTTTATTTGTTTCAAACATTTAAAATGGTTCTTTCACTTGATTTTTTCATAATCAATTGGATCACAAATCGTTATGTGAATAAAACACTAATTTTCAAACTTTGATCCAAGATCATAACTTGTTTTTTGAGTATTTTGAGTAAATTTCATCATTTTATTTGATTTTTATTCAAAATGATACATATTTAAATCCTAATTAGGGTTTCTTTGATTCAATCTTCAAAATCTTCAGGATTTACACTTTTGGGCATCCCTTAAGGTGTAAGCCCCAACCCTTTTTGTAGATAAACATTTTTGGGCCTCTGACGTAGTATAAGTCCCAGTACAGTTAAAAAAAGCAATGATTCGATCACTGTATATAAGCCCCACTCTTTTTCATTCTTTCAAATGATTCATGGGCCACTTATATAGTGTAAGTCCCATTCTTCTTTCTTTTTCTTCCGCTTAATAAGATAAAAGATTTTCATCCACTGGTACTAAGAGGGGCATTATTCCCTGTGAAACTGCTCTTAGACCATCTTGGGCCTCTCTTAGGAGTTATAAGCCCCAAGAAAATTAAATATTCTTCCTTTTAATTCACTTCTTGTGATTTAATAATCAATAAGTCTCCTCTTATTCTGAGAAAAACAGATAGGATAGACTGTGTGTACATATTATAAGAATATGACCTGAGAAAAGATTATTTCCCGGTGAAACCTTTTCTCAATAGATAATATTGTACTTTTACCAAGAAGATTGTTTCTCGGTGAAATCCTTCTTAAAAACCCCTAGAACAAAATTAGGGAACATCCACCCAGAGAGATTATTTCCCGGTGAAACCTCTCTACCCTTTGCTTAGAAACAAATTAAGTGACCCACATAGCTTTCTCTTGTGCTAAAACAAGGACCCTCGATTAGCCTACTATTGGGCTCAAAATACAAGGACCCACAGGCTTCTTAGAAGTTCCCCATCCTACTCTTGGGCTTTATTATATAAGGACCCTCAGGCTTCTAAAAGCATAGGACAGGTCTTAGCTTTAGTTGTTTCCCGGAGAGTTAAAACCTCTAGGACACCCAATCACAATCATTCAAGTACTTGGGATTATTTCCTAATCCTCAGCTTTGAGTCAATCTTTCCTCAGTGAGTCAGCCTCAATCTTGGGCTTTATACAAGACACTCAAAAACTTTTCTCCAGTTAGAGTTCAGCCTCAACCTTGGGCTTCATACAAGGTATAAAAGTCAAAATACCTTTCTCCTGGGACACTCCCTAGGTGAATCCCCAGTTAGGGTCAAGCTTCAACCTTGGGCTTTAATACAAGGCATCAAAATAAATCCCATCTCTTGGGACACTTCCCAGGGAAATCCCCACATGAGTCAGCCTCAATCTTGAGCTTTGTACAAGACAGATAAAACTATTTCCCCAGTTGAGTCAGTCTCTCACATATAAATCCTTTACGGAGTAATTTCCAATTTCCTCTACGGAGTAATTTCCAATTTCCTCTACGGAGTAATCTCCAATTTCCTCTGCGGAGTAATTTCCAATTTCCTCTACGGAGTAATTCCCAATTTCCTCTACGGAGTAATTTCCAATTTCCTCTACAGAGTAATTCCCAATTTCCTTTAGCATTACCGGCTCCCGATCCCCGATTCCTCTTTTTATTTGCTTTTGTTACAACAGTCATAATTTACAACTGCAAGTAATCCCCCGGGTTTATTCAATGATATTTTTTCCCTTCCACTCGAGGATAAATTAAAAGTCGATTTGCAGCACGAAGTGCGAAATCTTTGCGTAAATATCACTCCCCTCTCGGAAGAGAGAATAGGGTGGGTGCATTTTCGCGCGCTACAGAAAAATGGCGACTCTGCTGGGGAATCTAGGGATTTCATCCCCCCTAAAGAGAGCCTATTTATTTTTCAGTAGTGTTTTGTGTGTTTATTTCATCTCTGTATATTTGGCATACTAAAATTGGGAATGCGATTAATACGCTTGTGGTGAGACAAAGTCCCTCTCGTACTTGAGAACATAAATAAGTTTAGGAGGTGTTACTTTCAAAAGGGTCTCGAAAAGAAAGGATGATTTCTCGGTGAAACCCCTCTCTGGGACATTGAGAAAATCACCACTCAGTGGAGGCCCCTTTAAAGAAATTATTAATGTTAACAAGCTAAATGTTGTGACGCATTAATCTTTTCCGATTGATAGCCTAAGAAACTGAGGACCTTAGTAACACATATACCCCCCCCCCCACTTGGCCTTTTTTAGGATGTAGTGCGGTGACTTCAAAGGTGAAAGCCTGAGATAGTTGATACGCGATACTACACTCAGACGAGGTTCTCTTGAGAATATTATTAGCACTTGGGGGTAGTCTACTTGCTAATAATATCCGAAAGATGGACTGTTGACTTTGGGAACCATTTTAGAACATGTTCTACAGGTACAAATGAATCCTTAGTGCATTTCTCTGGGTGGTTAGACTTTATGCTCGTCATGTCGAACCCTTGAACCCATGTTTTCAAGTTTGTGTGAGTTTGTTCGTATGTGTGCATTCATTCATTCATGGATTTCATAAAAATATATATATAAAAAAATCATTTTCAAGGAATTTAAAACTCATTTACTGTAAATATCACAGATTTCATCATGGATTTCAGAAGAAGACAAACTCAAAAGTACACCTTCAAAAATCCCGAATTAGAAGATTTGAGAAAGTTAGGAAGTTTGGTTATTAATCCCGAGGCTTTCGAAGAGAAGTATGGAAAACTTCTATCCCTATTAAGGATTGGTATGGCAGAAGGAATCCTTTCTACATTGGTTCAGTTCTATGACCTAATATACCATTGCTTCACATTTCCGGATTATCAGCTTATGCCCACATTGGAGGAATATTCCCATCTGATTGGTTTACCCATTTCTGATCAGGATCCATTCTCTGGTTTAGAGGAGGTTCCCTAGGATCATACCCTTGCACGATTCACTGCCTTGAAAGTGTCAGAGATCAATGCTCATATGACCACCAAAGGAGGAATTCTTGGTTTAGCCACCAAATTTCTAATGGACAAAGCTCAGCTTTTCATCAGCATGGGAAATATGCTCTCCTTTGAGGCTATCTTTGCTCTATTGACCTATGGATTGTTCCTTTTCCCAAATATTGACAACTTTGTTGATATCAATGCTATCTGGATTTTCCTAATCAGAAACCCAGTTCCTACTCTACTGGCAGATGCTTACCACTCAGTACATCTTAGGAATTTCTATAAAGGAGGAATTGTTACCTGTTGTGTGCTGTTGTTATACAATTGGTTTACTTCCCACCTATCCATATCCGCAGCCTTTTGGGATCCCAAAGCTAATCAGAGATGGTCACAAAGGATTATGTCTCTTACCCATTCAGATATTGACTGGAACAATCCTATTTATGATGGGTTGACAGATGTGGGAATTTTTCTAATATACCCCTTATTGGAACTAAGGGGGGAATCAGCTACAACCCTGTTTTGGCCTGTCACCAATTTGGATATCCTATGAAAGACATACCTAGTAACATCAAGCTAGAAGGCCTTTTCTTCCAGGGAGGTAACAAAGAAATCAGAGAAAAGATTAGAGATGCATGGCGTCGTATTCACAAAAAAGGAACAGAAGCTCTGGGCCAACCACATTGTGTCTCTTTGGAACCATATCTCCAATGGGTGCAAGTTAGAGCCATCAAGTTAAGGATACCTTATCCCCGTCAAGGGATTTTCCCTCTGCAAGAACCTACTTTCATCTTCATGAGTGATACCGAAAAGCTCCGAATTGCCTTAAATAAGGCACATCGAGAAAGGAAGGCCTGGAGGAACAAATACCAGAGTATCAGCTTGGAGAATACAGAGCTCCAGAAAGAATTAAAAGAAAAAGTTGACTTGATCGAAATCCAGGAACGATATGTCACGAAACAAGGACCAGGGGATCCTTTCTTCGCTAATCGCGTTCCACCTACTTCAGGTGCTTGGAAGGCTATCGTCGATCAACTAACTTTGGAAAATGCCCAGTTGAAGAAACAAAAAAGGAAGCAACAGTGTGAAGATGGACCGTCATCAGGAAAGATCTGTAGGATTTAGAAACACTTTTGTATTTAAATTCCTGTACTTTCTCATGTAATCTTTCCAGTTTGGTAATAAAATGAGATGTCTCATAAATTGTTATTGTGATATTTACAGCATAAATGTTGGAAAATTCCTTGAATAAAAAAATCTTTTCATCATTTGCATATCATTCATCATTCACAAAAGTACTTTGCATTGTAAGAAAAAACTCACGGTCCATTTTTTCTTCTCATCTCTAGAGTCAAACTGTCTCATTCGTACAATACTAGAGTCAGTCATCAGAAAAGGAAGATGGATCAACTTGAACAAGAAAACAGAGAGCTAAGGGAAGAAGTTACCACCTTGAAGGATGATATGGGAAGACTCGGTCTCAATGTGGAAACCTTAACCGCAGCTCAGAATCGACCATCAACTCCAATTCAAAGGAATGTAATATCAGAGATTGTCTCCTCACCTATTGTTGGAGTACGCATCATTGCTCCTCGGTATCAAATGCCTCCCAACCGTCTGTGGAGAATGCCTCTCAATTTCATGCCTGAAGGATAAATACCACCGGTTACTGAAGATCCAAGAACAACTATCCCTGGGGGTTACAGACCTCAGGACGTCGAAGGTCCAGGAGCTTCAACTGAAATGTTTTTCCCTGGGGGTTACAGAACTCAGGATGTCGAAGAACCAAGAAATACAGCAGTAATGTCCATACCACCTCCTGTGATGCATATTACTCCTCATACAGAACAAAATTTTCATGCCGCTCCGAGCGAGGGAATGGGAGTTTACAAAAGGATGGTTGAATTCCAAGATGAATTCTTGGAAATGCAGAAAGAACTCAGAGCCATCCTTGGACAGGACCTATTTGGCAAAGAGGCCGCTGATCTCTGTTTGGTCCAGGATGTCAAAATACAGCACAAATTCAAAGTGCCTAGCTTTGAAAAGTACAAAGGCGAATCTTGTCCCCAAAGTCATTTGACAATGTACGCTCGAAAAATGTCTACTCAGACAGAAAATCAACAGCTACTGATCCATTATTTCTAAGATAGTCTAACTGGTGCCGCACTCAGATGGTACATGGGACTAGACAGTGAAAAAGTTCAAACTTTCAGAGACCTGTCAAAAGCTTTCATTACACAACACAAATACAACCTTGATATGGTGCCTGACAGAGATCAACTCAGGGCTATGTCTCAAAAGGACAAAGAAAGTTTCAAAGAGTACGCTCAATGATGGCGTGAGGTTGCCACCCAAATCTGTCCTCCCCTCGAGGAGAAGGAATTGACAAAAATATACCTGAAAACTCTGAGTACATTTTACTATGATCGAATGGTTGCAAGTGCGGCAAGTAATTTCACTGAAATGGTGACTATGGGGGTGCGTCTTGATGAAGCCGTCCGAGAAGGACGATTGATTAAGAATGAAGAATCAGTCAGTGGCAATATAAAGTATGGGAGTGGGTTTTCAAAGAAGAAAGAAAAAGATGTCAGTATGGTTTCACAAAGCCAACAAAGATGAAGGTATCCATCTTGACAGGTAGCAACAATATCTCCTGTTATCAATCCTGTTCTGGCAACAACTTACCCATCACCGCTTCTTCTGAATCAGCAACAGCAACCGCAGTACCCGCAACGACAACAACAGCCTCTTCAGCAGGCTCGCCCGCAATATAACAATAACAGTCGTATTCATAGGGCACCAGGATTTGACCCCGTACCAATGCCATACGCAGAGTTATTTCCAGCTTTGCTAGAAAAAGGGTATGTTCAAACCAAAACTCCTCTTGTGATCCCAGATAAACTACTTTTTGGTACAAGGCAGATCAATTTTGTGCCTATCATCAAGGAGCACCTGGACATAACATTGAAAACTGTATCAGCTTTAAGGCAAATGTCCAAAGGCTTGTCAAAAATGGAATTTTGTCCTTCAAAGACACTAATCCTAATGTTCGAGTGAATCCGTTACCACAACACGGAGAGTCCTCTGTTAATATGGTTTATGGATGCCCAGATAATGACGATGATGAAATTCATGACGTTCGCCTGTTAGAAGAAAATTTAGTGAAGATGCACGCTCAGTAGAGTGGATATGGTCATATCTCATCACACAATTTCATCAATGTGAGATTTGTTCAAAAGATAATCAAGGATGTTCCTTCGTGCAAGCATCTATCCAAGACCAAATGAATCAAGGTTGGATTTGGCATTACAGAAATAGAGGGTACCAATCAACCAACATGGTTCAGGATAATTTAGAGGAAAATGATCCGACGTCACTAATTCAGATCCACAAAAATCTGAGCAAGTACGGTCACTTTGGTCCTAAACACCACAACTATGCCAGATGTAGGTTCTGTTACAGAAACCTACATAGGTGTGCTCGTGTCAAAAAGTATGTCCAAGATGTATTTAAACAGCAAACCACGCCACTTTACACTGATAAAGAACTCATGGATTATGAAGGGGATTTTTTTGTCATAACTTCTCAGATCAACGAGCTTGAACGCGTGGAAATACTACTCAACAGCCAGAAGATTCCACTTCCTCCGTCACTTGAGCTTGTGGAAATCACTTTTGACAGCCGAAAAGGTTCAGTCACTCCATTGGTCATTTATTTTCCAGGACCAGTGCCTTACCAATATGAAAAGGCCATACCTTACAAGTACAATGCAACTATGATAGAAGATGGGAGGGAAGTTCCACTGCCATCTATCGTCAACATTACCGACGTAAGCCGAGTCACCCGAAGTGGCCACATTTTCAACAAAGGAATAGGAGAAGTTCCCTTGGAAAAAGAACCTCGAGTAGAGGTCCCTAATTTACAAACGGACCATCCAAGTGGTTCAAGTCAAGAAAAAGACAATGATGAAATTTTGAAATTAATTCAGAAAAGCGAGTACAACATCTTTGATCAGTTACTCCATACTCCTTCCAGGATATCGGTGTTATCTCTTTTATTAAGCTCAGAAGCTCACAGGGAAGCATTACAGAAAGTTCTAGAACAAGCTTTTGTGGAACCCGATGTCACTGCTAACATCACTACATGCAATAATCTAGGCTTTTGTGACGAAGAACTCCCAGAAGAAGGGAAAGATCATAACCTGGCGCTCAATATTTCAGTCAATTGTGCAAAAGACTCCCTGGCAAGTGTATTGGTAGACACAGGCTCTGCTCTCAATGTCATGCCAAAATCCACTCTCATAAGACTCTTCATTCAAGGCTCTCCTTTGAGAAACAACAAGGTTATTGTCAAAGCCTTTGATGGATCTAAAAAGACAGTAATTGGTGAAGTTGATCTTCCAATAACTGTTGGACCTCATACATTTCAAATCACTTTCCAAATAATGGATATTCAAGCGACATACAGTTGCTTACTAGGCTTTCCTTGGATTCATGAAGCAGGAGTCGTCACTTCAACGCTCCATCAAAAATTAAAGTTTGTCAAAAACAACAAGCTGGTTACCGTATGTGGCGAGCGAGCTCTGATGGTAAGCCATTTGTCGTCCTTTTCATACTTGGAACTCGAGGAAGTTATCGGAACCCAATTTCAGGCACTATCAATAAGTGACAAAAGTGGAAAAGGAAAAGGGGCATCAATGTCTTCTTACAGTGATGCAGTACGAATGGTAAGTAATACCGGACTCGGTTTTTCTTCAGCATTCTCAAAAGAAACACAAAAGGGAAAGGGCGTTTGTTCCCTTCAAAACACTTTTCACAGTGGAGCTTTCCTACACCCTATTCCACAAGAAGTGGATGTCATCGATGGAACAAATAACCAAGAGGATTTATCAGATCCATAAGAAGAATGGAAATCATACCTCAATGATACAGGATATGCATCACAAGAGGAAGTGTATACACCATATTGGCATCCTCTAGAAGAATTCAGGGGATGCCAGAGCCGCATAACAATAACAAAGTTTTCCGCATTAAGAAACGTCATAATCATCCCCCTTCAACCAACAGGGATACCATTAAGAGAGATAGCTTTGGCTATACCTTACATAACTCTGAGGATAGTTTTTCCCACTCGCCAGAAGTTTGGAACCCTCTAGACAAACCTCAGACTGATTTATCTATTTTCCCAGACATATCACCAAAGGTCTGGGAACCTTATTTGGAAGATTACAATTTTAAAAGTCAGCCCGAAGACGCCTACATACCATTTCATGTTCCTCCTCTCGAGGAAAATGAAGTCAAAAAGTGTCATTTGGAAGAATTTGCAAGAGTTGGTGGACAAGGTAAGAGTTGGTGGACAAGGTTCTCTTAACTTTGCGTTACCTGAAATAAATGTCATTTTTATAGACGGCCAGGAAGGAAACTCCGACAATGACCTTAAAAGTATTGCATATAACATCCCTACTGAAACATGGGATACTTTGGGACAACCGAGTGGCAAGTTTGATTTTTTAGTGAAATATACTGCCCCTGCGAGCTCTCGCGTCCGTTTCGAAGACATCCAACCCACTGGATGGGAAGACCTCTCTGAGTATGACATACCAATAAAAGACGCTTATCTTCCGTCTCAGTCCTATCAGTCCACTGAAAAAGAACAAATGAGCAGCCTTGGCAAGACCAAGGGAAAGATTATTAAGTCAGGTTCACCAATGGTCAACACTATCACTAAGAGCAATCCAAAGCAGGATATGCCAGACTTCATAATGCACAATGGGGTTCGCCATTACTGGACAGCTGTTGAGGTTCCTACCGTTGTTCACATTTCGAAATAATTTCCTGTTTTCACCTTTTTGACCTCTTGCCTTGCCTGGGGCAAAGAGATGTTTTATAAAGGTTGTTTTCCTTTTGTAAAAATGATCCTCTTTGCTTAGCCCAAAGCAAAAGAGTCGTTGTTTTATAGGGCTTTTGTTTCATAAATCAATGAATCATAAATAAAAGTGTTATTTTGAATTCCCATTTTTTGTTATCTTTCGCTTTGTTTTTTCTTACCTTTTGTGTTTTTTAAAAAAAAATGGTAATCCTAAAACAAATCATGATAACAAACACTGATGATCCGCACACACTTTTTGCATATATTCGTTTTCGAAAAAACAGCATCAATCACGTTGTGCAGATTAATCACAAAAAACCCTGTTTAAAGAAACAATCCAATGCCTTCTTACAACTTTGAGTTCCCGGTATTCGAAGCTGAAGAGGAAGAAACTGAAGAGATTCCAGACGAAATCTCCCAATTACTTAAGAAAGAGGAAAGAATCATTCAGCCTCACGAAGAGTTAGTGGAAATAATCAATCTTGGATCTGAATAAGTCAGAAAAGAAATCAGGATTGGATCACTACTTGCTCCCGTTGTTAAGGAAAGTTTCATAAAGCTGCTTGAAGAATTCTCCGATGTGTTTGCTTGGTCATACCAAGACATGCTAGGGTTGAATACTAACATTGTAGAGCATCATCTACCGTTGAAGCCAGAATGCCCACCAGTAAAGCAGAAATTGAGAAGAAGTCGCCCAGAAATGGCCATTCAGATAAAAGAAGAAGTACAGAAGCAGATTGATGCAGGTTTCCTTGCTACATCTGAATATCCTCAGTGGCTCGCCAACATAGTGCCAGTTCCTAAGAAAAATGGAAAGGTCAGAATGTACGTGGATTACAGGGATTTGAACAAGACCAGTCCAAAGGACGATTTCCCACTACCGCACATTGATATCTTGGTAGATAACACAGCAAAGTACAAAGTATTTTCCTTCATGGACGGTTTCTCAGGCTATAACCAAATCAAAATGGCGCCAGAGGACATGGAAAAAACTTCATTTATTACACCTTGGGGCACCTTTTGCTACAAAGTAATGCCTTTTGGCCTGAAGAACGCAGGTGCAACCTATCAAAGAGCCATGACAACACTCTTCCACGGCATGATATATAAGGAAATTAAAGTATATGTCGACGATATGATTGCTAAATCTAGAAATGAGGAAGAGCATGTGACATATCTATTGAATCTATTCAAGCGTTTGAGACAATACAAACTCCGCTTGAACCCTAACAAATGTACCTTCGGTGTTCGTTCAGGAAAACTGTTGGGTTTCAATGTCAGCCAAAAGGGAATTGAGGTTGACCCAGACAAAGTTAAAGCAATTCGAGAAATGCCTTCTCCAAAAACTGAAAAGCAAGTGAGAGGATTTATGGGACGTTTGAATTACATTTCAAGGTTCATATATCTAATGACTGCGATTTGTGCACCTATTTTTAAGCTTCTTCGAAAGGATCAAGATTGCATATGGACAGATGAGTGTTAAGAAGCTTTTGAAAAGATTAAGGAATATCTCCTTAAACCACCTATTTTGTCTCCTCCAGTCGAAGGAAGACCTTTGATCATGTACCTAACTGTCTTGGAAGATTCCATGGGCTGTATGCTTGGACAACAGGACAAAACTGGAAGGAAAGAGCATGCCATTTACTATCTGAGTAAGAAATTCATATATTGTGAGTCTCGATACTCAATGCTCGAGAAGACTTGTTGTGCCTTAGCTTGTGCTGCCAAACGGCTTTGACAGTATAAGATTTATCATACAACTTGGTTGATCTCCGCTATGGACCCGATCAAGTACATCTTTGAAAAACCTGCACTAACCGGAAGGATTTCCCACTGGCATATGTTGCTATCAGAGTATGACATTGAGTATCACGCTCAAAAAGCCGTTAAAGGAAGTGTTTTAGCCGATCATTTGGCTCATCAACCACTTGATGACCTTGAATCCATCAGTTTTAATTTTCCAGACAAAGATGTAATGTATCTAAAAAGGAAAGATCACGATGAACCTTTGCCCAATGAATGGCCAGAGCCAGGATCCCGTTAGGGCCTAATTTTGATGGAGCTGTTAATGCTTATGGAAACAGAATTGGGAAAATCATAGTTACACCTCAAGGTTCTCATATTCCCTTCACAGCAAGATTAATGTTCAAATGTACAAACAATGAGGCCGAATATGAAGCTTGCATCATGGGTCTCGAAGAAGCTATTGACTTAAGGATAAAATATCTAGACGTATATGGAGACTCAGCTTTGGTCATCAATCAGATCAAAGGAGAGTGGGACACACGTCAACCCGAATTAATTCCTTACAAAGATTATGCAAGAAGGTTATTACCCTTCTTCAACAAAGTAGAGTTTCATCACATTCCTCGTGAAGAAAACGATATGGCCGATGCATTGGCCACCTTATCCTCCATGTTTGTTGTAAATCAATGGAATGATGTACCCAAAATTGACATCATGCGCCTTGACAGGCCTGCTTATGTGTTTGCAGTAGAAGCAGTCATTGATGACAAACCATGGTATCATGACATCAAATGTTTCCTCCAGAGATAGGAATACCCTTGTGGGGCATCAAGTAAGGATAGGAAGACATTAAGGAAGTTAGCTGGTAACTTTTTCCTAAACAACGATGTATTATACAAAAGAAACTTCGACATGATCCTTCTCAGATGCGTGGATAGACACGAAGCAGACATGTTAATGAAAGAAATTCATGAAGGCTCCTTTGGTACTCATGCCAATGGACACAAATTGTCAAGGAAAATTTTAAGAGTACGAAACTATTGGTTGACAATGGAATCTGATTGCTACAAGTACATGAAAAGGTGTCAAAAATGTCAAGTCTACGCCAACAGAATTCATGTACCCCCGACTCTTCTCAATGTTATTTCCTCTCCATGGACTTTTTCTATGTGGAGAATTGATATGATCGACATGATTGAGCCCAAAGCCTCAAATGGACATCGCTTCATTTTGGTAGCCATTAACTACTTCACCAAGTGGGTCGAAGTCGCATCATACGCCAACGTAACTAAGCAAGTAGTGGTTCAGTTTATCAAGAACAATATTATTTTCCGATACGGCATTCCAAGTAAGATCATTACTGATAATGGATCTAACTTGAACAACAAGATGATGAAAGAAATGTGTGCTGAGTTCAAAATTGAACACCGTAATTCATCTCCCTACAGACCCAAAATGAATGGAGTTATAGTAGCTGCTAACAAGAATATCAAGAAGATCATCCAAAAAATGGCCGTGAATTACAAAGACTGGCACGGAATGCTCCCTTTTTCCCTACACGGGTATCGAACTTCCGTCCGTACCTCAACAGAGGCAACACCATTCTCTTTTGTATATGACATGGAAGCAGTACTTCCCATCGAGGTAGAAATTCCTTCAATGAGAGTTTTGCTGGAAGCTAAACTAACAGAGGCTGAATGGTGTCAGAGCAGACACGATGAATTGAATCTAATTCAAGAAAAAAGAATGACAGCCTTATGTCATGGTCAGTTATATCAACAACGATTGAAGAAAGTGTTTGACAAAAAGGTCTGACCCCGTGTTTTCAGGGAAGGCGACCTCGTGCTCAAAGAGATTCCATCTTTCCTTACTGATTCCAGGGGAAAATAGACTCCAAATTATGATGGCCCATACGTTGTTAAGAAAGCCTTTTCAGGTGGTACCTTGATACTTGCAACTATGGACGGTGAAGAATTCACTCGACCCACGAGTGTGGATGTAGTCAAGAAATACTTCGCCTAAAAAAAATAGCTCTCTAAGTTGAAAACCCAAGAGGGCGGTTTAGGCAAAAAAGAGCGTCTCGGTGGATTGAAAACCCGAAATGGCGGTCCAGGCAAAAATAAGAGACATAAAAATAAAATGACTATCCCGGTAGATTGAGAACCTAAAAGGGCAATCTAGGAAAAAGTTAGGGATTTATGGCAAGTAACTGTATCAAAACCGACTGAATCGTTTGAAGCAACGTCATATTCCAAAGGATTCAAGCCGGAACTACGATCGCTCTGATTTCCTTTTCAAAAGGAATACATAGGCATAAGGAATTGTGAATTACACTCCTTAGAGAGAAAAATCAAAACAAAATAAAAATCCACTTCCACGAAAGCTCAAGAATGTCAAGAACTCAAAGTGGCTAGAAGGATAGTGATCGTCCCTTTTTAACGTAGCCCTTTCCTATAAAATTACCGTTTTTACTTATAAATACTCTATGGGATCGTGCCTTTGGTTGATTACCATTCTATCAATAAAATTCGAGCCTTTTTCCCATTATTTTAAACTCCTATGTTTATTCTATTTTGAATAACATTTGTTTGTTTATGATAATCATTCTTGAAGCAAGGTATTTACTTTTTACCCTTTTCTTTTAAAACAAAAAAAAGTAGCTTTCAAAAGAAAGGAAGAATTTCGGAAAAAATGTGAAAACAGTATTTTCCTTCGATTTGTGAACATGAGAAGGAATATCAAAGGTGGTTCCAGGAATGGTTAAACCACGAAACATTGCTACTTGCATGACAGGTCTTCACCTTATTTAACGTACTGGGTGTACGATCCAGTTTCCCCAATTGAAATCTCGGATCCAAAACTTCGCAGTATGGCACTGAAACAGGTACTTCCGACCAATCTTTCAAGTTAAACAGAGAAATATCCCTTTTGTAGATTTCAGATTTATTTTGTCCCCAACGGGGCAGAACCCATGACAGATCTTCAATGGTTTGACGTTAGCAAAAATGGAAAGGGTTTCTAGCCTTCAGAAAGGCATTTTCCTCATCAATGAGAGCCAAGGCCTTGTGTAAGGAAGCTATACTCAAGTGGTTCTCGTTATCCAATCTTCAGTAATGTCTCTAGAGGACTGGTCGAGTATCCAATCATGTCGTGATAATCATCCATCACCAGTTTATTTCCCATGTCTGTTTTGTCAGCATACACATAACACGCATTCATACATCATGCATATTTAATATATGTTCATAATGCATTTTTTTCACCTTGGTCGTGTCTATTCCCCAAGTGATCTGTTTACGCTCTTCAATAGAGTTATTAACCTTAAGCAGAAAGTGTATATCCTTTCTAAAAAACCCTCCATTGAGTTTAATCCTCGTGGAAGTCTTGCTTTTGTTCTCCTCTCCATACTTGGATAGGATAATTTTCCTAGCATGAGTTAATTCCTCGTCTGGAAGTGTCTTGCTTGAGAGTTTCTCTTCAGCTCATTTCTGGATTGAACTTAGTCTTCGATCATTTTGATAACTTGAACCTCTACATTAAAAAAGGTAGTTATTCTTCACCTTTCGGATGGTTCACATCACCAGGAAAATCTGTTGAAGATTCCTTAGCCAAGATGGCAATACACCTCAGTGTTTGTATTGTCATATCACCTGGAAATCTATATCTAGCAAACAAGTAGTAATCTCTTTGCTTTAAGAAGCTTGTTCTATCCCTGAATTTCCTAGCAAATCAGCAAATGGTATCTCAGCAAAGAAGTTTGCAAAACAAAATCGTCTTTCCATCAAATGGCATCTCTCCAACACATCCCAGTGAGAAGTTTGGTGAAGAACTTTACAGATCATTCTCTTTATCTGAGATATCTGTCTACAAATTAACTAGTCCGCATCTCTCCGAAGATTCCCGGCAAGGTTATCAGCTCAACAAATAATTACCTTTTCAAAGGGTCTCGGTCTACAACCAGATAGTGCCTTCGTCTTGGGCTTAATACAAGATAGTGCCTTCGTCTTGGGCTTAATGTAAGATAGTGCCTTCTCTTGGGCTTCGCACAAAGTGCCTCCGTCTTAGGCTTTAAACAAGACACAATCCTTATCAAGTGGAATACTTGATAAGAAGAAACTGAGACCAGTTCCAGGGTTTGTATCCTGGAACAAAGGGGAAGTTTTGAAGGAAGGAATTGAGACCAGTTCGTGGTTGATAACCAGGAACGAGGGGAAGTTCACTTCATCCCTTATCAAGAGAAATACTTGATAGGAAGAAACCGATACCAGTTTCGTGGCTCATAGCCAGAAATGAGGGGAGGTTTGTTATACCCTTTCTAAGCAGGATTACTTAGTCAAAGAAGATGAGTAAACATATCCTGCCCACAACAGAAATGTGTTACCATTCAATTACCAGAGCCACGGGCCATTTCCCCAGTAAAATTGCATTATCCCTGAAGAAGTTGTCATCTTATTCGGTGAAATAACCTTTTTTCTTCTTTCTCAGCAAGTCAGTTTGTTGTTAGTCCTCTGTGGTATCAAGTCCTCGTAGGTCTTCTAGCTAGCATTTGCATTACATAATAATGCACAGGTAGAACTCGTTCTGTGGCATCCTAGGGGCTAAAATTGTGCATTTCTTTTATATTTAAGTCTCTCCTATCCGGTCGAGACTAAAATTTTCATCTTCCTTTCTCCGGACAGGAGAAACTAAAATAGGGGCAGCTGTAATACCCAAATTTTTACCCCTAAGACACCACATCATTTGCATCATTCATATAGCATTATCATTGCATGTGTGTGTGTATTTTTTTGTATCACTAACCCATCTTTGAAATATAAGATGAAATGTTTGTTCAATTGTGTCCACATTAGGGTTTCCATCTCAAATATTCAGCCAAAGGACCAATCAAGAATTAGCATGACCTTCAACACCTCAAGGTAGCCATAAAGATCAAGGGATCCCTATCATCAAGAATCAAGCAAAAGATTGCACAATCCCAAGACATTTGAGCCTTAAAATCCTCAGCATCACCAGATTAGGGTTTTGGTCGACTAAGACCTCCAGAGGGTAATTTTCATCTAAGAATGAGCCAAGACCTCAAGATATGATTCAATGTGCTTAAGAGAACCCCAAGGGTCCATTCATAAGTTCACAATTGCCTCAGAGGGTGCATTCCCCAAAAATCAAGAATTAGGGTTTCACAGTGTAAAATTCATTTGAGACCAAAAGTCAAAGTTTGACTTTTTTGCCAAAAATGTTCATCATGACCTATAATTCAAGAAAACATGGTCCATTGTGGTATATGAATAAGATTTGATCAAAGAATCAAGATAACTTGCAAAAGAAGTAATCTTGAGAAATGCAAAAATTTTCTAAGTTATGGAAAAAATTAGCCAAGTACCTAACTTTCAAGACTCATAACTTGCAATCAAAGCAACCAAAATTTTTGGTCCAATTCTCAAATGATAGATCTTTCTACATACTACAAAAGTGTCAACTACATCAAACTCCAAATCTTCATGGATTTCAAGTTATTGATTGGCCAAATCAAGAAAAATAAGAAATGAACTTGACAGTTAGTAAAATTCTGCCTAAGTTCAAATCAGTAAAAACAACAAAAAGTATGAGGATTTTTCACCATGATCCAACATGAATCAATTCCAACTCTGAATACCAAAGTTTAAGAGCATCATATCAGCTTTCCAAATTGACCAGTCCCATCTCAAAACTCAACTTGAGCAAGGAGTTACACCACCAAGAACATGACCTGCAACACAGTTTTGGCCAAAGGCAGTTTTGGCTCGATTTTGGAAAAATGCCACCTTGGCATAGTTTGTTACATTAAGATAAGATGCAATACATTGAGCAACTACCACAAAGTGATAAGAATCATTACAACCTCATCTCTAAGCATGTGCAAGGATTGAATCAAACTTGGAACTTAAGTTTTGTCAAAATGCATTTATGTGCAATAGTGAACTATGGATAAAGCAATGATCAAGTGGCAAGTTCTATCCTAAAACATTCAATTATGGATTACAAGATAGAATGATTACATCTCAAGTAGTGATTATGGCTAGCCTAGGTTTTAACCTTTGGCATTTATGTGTGAATAGTGCAAATCCTATCCTTTAAGCCACTTGCATCCAAGGGTTGAGATCAATTCACCAATTCTCAAACTTAGCCTATAAATAGAGGGTGGAGTAACTTAGAAATGTACACCAAAACAAACATAGCATTTGTTAACACACTTCTCTCTCTTTTGTTCCAAATTTTGCTTCCAAAGCAAGTCACCATCGAATTTTCAAAGAGAGATCATTTCAATCCAAACCAATGTTGTAGACACATCAGATACAACATATTTGAGCTATCCAAACACTTAACCACGATCTGGAACATCAAATTCATGAAGTTCATTTCTCACTTGGAGCCATATGCAGCCAGCATACCAAAAGGAGTTCAAGAGCTTTTCAATTCATTCCAAGGATCACAACACACTACCTGAGTTCAAGTGAAGTTGTTCCAACCATTACATCACATCTGTAACACCTCTACATAGGAATTTGAATTCCTCTTGCAAGGTAAGTCACTTGAACCTCAAACTCTATGAAACATGCATCATTTTCTTGGCCTCAAGTTTCTAACATGTTTATGCACATATATGGAATGTTTACCCTCAATCAATTGTTATTTATCATGCACATACACGATTTCATGACAGGTTTTGCAAAAACTAGGGTTTCTGTGTTCATCACTATTTTTTCACACTACACTTAAAATAAATGAAATTAAATGGTATGATCATGTTTGTGAGGTAAAATCGAGCAAGTTTGATGTTTACTTCATTCCATTTCATTGCCTAATCAGTGAGATAGGGTAGAAATTGCATATCTGGAAAAATAAGAACACGCGCGTGTTCTTGCCTTTGTTCTTGGCGCCATTTATTATA
Organism: Lathyrus tuberosus; assembly: GCA_022829125.1. Classification (NCBI taxonomy): domain Eukaryota; kingdom Viridiplantae; phylum Streptophyta; class Magnoliopsida; order Fabales; family Fabaceae; genus Lathyrus; species Lathyrus tuberosus. Next base: position 12,107,003 of record JALAZF010000044.1, on the reverse strand, counting down.
ATTCAAATATTTGAATTTTGTTATTTCTTTTAATTGATTCAAAAATTAATAACTCTCTTATTTTTTTTATCATTTTTGAGTGATTCTTCTTTCTAAAATTCACAAAAATGTTTAAATATTTGATTCTACAAAAATATCCAAAAAATGTTTATTTTTTAATACATGTGGAATTTTTGTAAAGAATTTTGTTTTTATTTGTTTCAAACATTTAAAATGGTTCTTTCACTTGATTTTTTCAAAATCAATTGGATCACAAATAATTATGTGAATAAAACACTAATTTTCAAACTTTGATCCAAGATCATAACTTGTTTTTTGAGTATTTTGAGTAAATTTCATCTTTTTATTTGATTTTTATTCAAAATGATACATATTTAAATCCTAATTAGGGTTTCTTTGATTCAATCTTCAAAATCTTCATAATTTACACTTTTGGGCATCCCTTAAGGTGTAAGCCCCAATCCTTTTTGTAGATAAACATTTTTGGGCCTCTGACGTAGTATAAGTCCCAGTACAGTTAAAAAAAGCAACGGTGCGATCACTGTTTTCAGTGGGCCTCTCCCCGAGTATAAGCCCCACTCTTTTTCATTCTTTCAAACTATTCATGGGCCACTTATATAGTGTAAGTCCCATTCTTCTTTCTTTTACTTCCGCTTAATAAGATAAAAGATTTTCATCCACTGGTACTAAGAGGGGTATTATTCCCTGTGAAACTGCTCTTAGACCATCTTGGGCCTCTCTTAGGAGTTATAAGCCCCAAGCAAATTAAATATTCTTCCTTTTAATTCACTTCTCGTGATTTAATAATCAATACGTCTCCTCTTATTCTGAGAAAAACATATAGGATAGACTGTGTGTACATATTATAGGAATATGACCTGAGAAAAGATTATTTCCCAATGAAACCTTTTCTCAATAGATAATATAGTACTTTTACCAAGAAGATGGTTTCTCGGTGAAATCCTTCTTAAAAAACCCTAGAACAAAATTAGGGCACATCCACCCAGAGAGATTATTTCCCGGTGAAACCTCTCGACCCTTTGCTTAGAAACAAATTAAGGGACCCACATAGCTTTCTCTGGTGCTAAAACAAGGACCCTCGATTATCCTACTCTTGGGCTCAAAATACAAGGACCCACAGGCTTCTTAGAAGTTCCCCAGCCTACTCTTGGGCTTTATTATACAAGGACCCTCAGGCTTCCTAAAAGCATAGGACAAGTCTTAGCTTTAGTTGTTTCCCAGAGAGTCAAAACCTCTAGGACACCCAATCACAACCATTCAAGTACTTGGGATTATTTCCTAATCCTCAGCTTTGAGTCAATATCTCCTCAGTGAGTCAGCCTCAATCTTGGCCTTTATACAAGACAGTCAAAAACTTTTCTCCAGTTAGAGTTTAGCCTCAACCTTGGGCTTCATACAAGGCATAAAAGTCAAAATCCCTTTCTCCTGGGACACTTCCTAGGCGAATCCCCAGTTAGGGTCAAGCCTCCACCTTGTGCTTTAATACAAGGCATCAAAATAAATCCCTTCTATTGGGACACTTCCCAGGGAAATCCCCACATGAGTCAGCCTCAATCTTGGGCTTTGTACAAGACAAATAAAACTATCACCCCAGTTGAGTCAGTCTCTCACAAATAAATCCTCAACGGAGTAATTTCGAATTTCCTCTACGGAGTAATTTCCAATTTCCTCTACGGAGTAATCTCCAATTTCCTCTACGGAGTAATTTCCAATTTCCCCTACGGAGTAATTCCCAATTTCCTCTACGGGGTAATTCCCAATTTCCTCTACGGAGTAATTACTAGTTTCCTCTATGGCGTAATCCTCAATAGAGTCAATACCTTTTAGCTTCAATCTTGGGCTTTGAACAAGTCACAGACAAATTTTCCTCCTCCCCATAGAGTTAGGAGGAACTACGAACGCTCTGATCTCCCAATTCTCTTTTTGGGAGTACGTAGGCAGGAGGTCGTAAGATCTTTGCGAGCACACTCTTTTCAAAAACAACCTTAGGTTCTCCCTCATCCATTAGAATCAATCACCTCTTTCGCATAAGAGAATTTCCCAGATAGCCAAACAAACAGTAAACATAGTACAAGAAAAATAGACGTGGATAACCACAGATGCTTAGTAAGCTGACAACTTCCTTTAGCATTACCGGCTCCCGATCCCCGATTCCTCTTTTTATTTACTTTTGTTACAACAGTCATAATTTACAACTTCAAGTAATCCCCCGGGTTTATTCGATGATATTTTTTGCCTTCCTCTCGAGGATAAATTAAAAGTCGATTTGCAGCACGAAGTGCGAAATCTTTGCATAAACATCTCTCCCCTCTCGAAAGAGAGAAAAGGGTGGGTGCATTTTTGCGCGCTACAATTCCGTTGGTCATTTACTTACCAGGCCCCGTGCCGTACAAATCTCAAAAGGCTATACCATATAAGTACGGTGCAACCATGTTCGAAGACGGAAAGGAAGTGCCCTTGCCATCTATTGTCAACATAGCGGATGTCAGCCGTGTCACTAGAAGTGGACGTGTTTTTAACAAAGTCACTGAAGTTGCTAGGGAAAAAGATCCTCAAATGGGGGTACCTATTGGACAAGTTGGCCAGCCTAGTAGTATCAATCAAGTGAAAGATAACGATGAAATTCTCAAACTGATCCAGAAGAGTGAATACAACATCATAGATCAATTGCTGCATACTCCTTCCAGGATATCTGTGATGTCTCTTCTGTTAAGTTCTGAAGCTCACTGGGAAGCTTTACAGAAAGTCTTAGAACAAGCTTTCGTAGAACCTAATGTGACATTAGGACAGTTCAACAGCATTGTTGCTAATATTAGCGCATGTAATAACTTGGGTTTCTGTGATGAAGACCTCCCCGAGGAGGGAAAAGATCACAATATGGCACTCAATATCTCGATCAACAGCATGAGTGATGCTCTAGCCAGTGTATTGGTAGACACCGGTTCATCCCTCAACGTCATGCCAAAATCTACCCTTCTGAGATATTCCTTTCAAGGAGCTCCGATGAGAGGCAGTGGTGTTATTGTCAAAGCATTTGATTGGTATCGAAAGATTGTTATCGGAGAAGTGGATATTCCCATAACCATCGGACCTCATACCTTCCAGATTACTTTTCAAGTGATGGACATTCGAGCGACATATATTTTTTTTGTTAGGTCGCCCGTGGATCCATGAAGCAGGAGCAGTCACTTCAACGCTCCACCAGAAGCTGAAATTTGTACAAAATAATACACTGGTCATAGTATGCGGTGAGCGAGCCTTAATTGTAAGCCATTTGTCCTCATTCTCGTACTTGGTGTCGCTCCCGGGATTTTCATCCTAGTACAAACGCGAAAGTGGCATCGAAACAGAGTCGCCAGCAATGTGTATTTATCCCAAGAGAGGGAAAGGAAACAATGCATAAACCTGGAGGGAGGATAGAGCATGGTATTGCGACCAAGAGATCTGGGTTCGGGAGTCGGTTACGCGAGAGGAAGGTATTAGCACCCTCTCGCGTCCATCATACCCGATGGGATCCATGCGTGCTGCTTCGATCAAAGGGTGACGTCGACTGGAGCTCCGCTGCTACTGGAAAGGAAAAGAACGAGAACGGAAAGCAGCGAAGAAACAAATGTAGGGAAAATAAAAGAAGTGCTCGAATGGGCCCTACCCCACTGCCTACGTATCTCATCGGGAACATGAGAATCAGAGCGACGTAGTTCCCCTCACCTAGGGAAAAGTTGTTTGTGTTTTTTAGTGGAAACGGTCAACGTTCGCGTCCTAGCAGTTTAGGTGTTGCAGCTCGCTGTGTGGAGACTTAGGCGTTACCTGTTTGCGGTAGAACGGACGTGAAGAGTCCTTAAGGAATGAGTGAAGAAGATGAGAAAAGAATTCCCGAAGGAAAAACGTTATTGTTTGTTTGCAGTTTTTTAGAAAGAAGTGTTTTTGAAGTTGTTTGTAACTTGCATTGCACCCAAGTCTACAACATAAGAACGAATATGTCGCGTATCGCCCCCAACAGGACGTACACTAAGTACTCTAGAAGAACGAAGGGAGACCCCCCCCCCCCCCCCATTATTCACTTCCCACATATAAGGCTCATGCGCAATACACGTTTAACCTTTATTAAGTGTTTTTTACTTTTGTTTCAAGATGAGAAGAAGAGACTCAAAGGAGGAGAAAAGGTGAAAAATAAAGGGGACTAAGACTCACCCTAATGTTATCATGCTTGGAAATCCTAAGTTTAATGTGGTTTAAGAAACCTACTCCTAAGAGAAAGGAGAAGAAGATTGAATTAAACAACTCACTTTTAAAGTAGAAGATGAGTTGTAACTCAAAAGGGAGAAGAAAGAAGTTATTCAAGGAAAGCATATAAATGCTTATCATGATCACAAGTTGAATTATTAAAAGAAATAAGAGAGAATTAAAGAAAGGAGTGTGTGTGGAAGCATATCCACACACTTCCTTACCATTTGCACCTACATGAAAAGGTTAGTTCAAGAACTATTTACAAGTAGTGAAATAAGGAAAGAATACCAAATAATGATCAAACAAATTGAAAACCAATGAATAAAGATCCTAAGAGATGAAACTCAATCAAAGTCAGAACCTATATCTAAAGGGTATTCTCTAATGTTAAGATATCAACCACACACAAACTATGCACAAGCAAAGTCTTAAACAACAAATAAATGCACCTATGAAAAGAATAGATGAAAGATGAGTGGAAATACAAAGTGATCATGCAATAATACTTCACAAAAGACCAAAGTCAGAACCAAATATCATTTACAAATGGATTAACATGTACATGAATCATCATACCAATCATGAACAAAATGACACAAGTAGGTGAAGTAAGATGAAGGAGAAGTAAGTATAAGAGAGACATGTTCAATTAGGTGCACAAACTCATATCAAATGCAAACACAAGTCAAAGTGACCTATAATAAAACAAAGATGACCTATAATATCCTACAAATGACATACAAAAGATGCACCAACAATCATGCAAAGTGAACACAAAAGGTGGCACAAGTGCCTCAACAAAACATATAAGAATGAGATAGAATAATGGTCATACATGTAACTTCAAGTGCAAGGCATTAAACAAATATCAAAGCACATGAGAAAATTGTAAAATTAAGTCTTAAATAATCCAAGTCAGAGGCAAAAACATGCATAAAAGATTAATGGCAAATCTCAAGAGAAAACATGCCCCAAAGAAATCACAAAATCACATTGAACAAACCAAAAGGAAGTGCAAAGATGAACATACAAACATGTGACAAAATGACTTTAAAAATAAAAAGAAATTTATTTAGATGATTTAATGTGTTATCTAATCAATTCAAAAAGAATGAGTTAAAAAAGTTGTGTGAGATGGGAGAAATAAAATTCACAAGTTTGAGTATCAATGAAGAAACTCATTCAAAAAGAAATTAAAAGAAAAATACGGAATTATGTAATTCACAAAGTCAGAATTAAAAATAAAAGAAAATTATTTAAATGCATAAACAACACACATGAATTAATTTGGCAATTTTAGAGAAGATTTAATATTTTTAAAATAAGAAAATCAAAACAATATGTGAAAGAAAAATAAAAAACAAAAGAAAAGGGGTGGGGGTGCGGAATAAGTAAAGTGTACGTTCAAAATGGTTGGGCTTTTAAAAAGGAAGGTGTGAATATCAATCAGAAACCCAATCTATTTAAACGTGTGGTTGTGTGTGATAGCATGTATGTGCAGTTACCATGTGATTCAATCATAGCCATAGGATTCAGTTAATGAAGTCAATCAAGCAAATTACACAAATCTAGTGGATGAGAAAGCAAGCACATGATAATTCCTACACGCACGCACACACAATCAATTCATGCCAAAATGAAAGCACGTGAGAAGCACATGTCATTTTAATGCGCTAGCAAAGTCTAAGCCACACGATGAGAATGATCAGACGACCATGATTTAAACTGACATAAACCCTAACCTTAAACCTCACCGGCCAGAGAATGACTTCTGGTCATCTTCTCCGGCCACTCTCCGCCACCTGCAAACGTTCACATGCCCAGAAATCTACAAACCATATACCAAAATGAAGAGGAAGTGGAGGAGATCATGAATACGCAATTATTTTCCACATATCAATCACATATAAAGAGAATCGAAGAGATGAAAATTGCCCTAGGTTTTGAATCTACGCCTCTAAGAGGCCTATCAACTAGCCGGAGATGAATAATGCTTCTATTAAGCTAAAAACAACAGAAAAACAACCTGAAACAACATAAATTTATGCAATAAAGTTGGAGGAATTGGAACCTGAACTTTGCAGAAACTTGAATCAAAATACAGCCAGAGATGCTGCCTTGAATTCTTGAGCTCTAAGGTGGCCAAATAAAGGTTGTGGACTTTGAGATCTTGAAGAAAGTAGAGTGAGATTCCTACTGAACCGAAGCTGCAATTGATGAAGTGAACTTAATTTTCCTTGTTCTTGCTCACTGATGAACCATTGATGGAGAGAGTGATTAATAGGTGAAAATGATGATGAGATGATTGAACAAAAGGATTGAATCGTGTGAGATCAGAGAGAGAGAGCAGAGAGAATTTGAGAGTGTTTTGGAATTAGAATGAGAAAAATGAAGTCTATCTTCAACTCTGAGTGAAAATTTGAATATATATGTTGAGTTAGAAGCCTAACTGGTGTGGTTAAATGAGTTCTGAGTTGGGTTAAGTGAGTCCACCCTAACTAACTGAGTTAAGTTAGTTAGGGGCGAGTTAATGAGGGAAGTGATATGGTGTGGGTGATGTTCATGGCCAATGATGAGGGTGAGAGTGAATGGTGGTGATGCTTATGATTTCACAGCAAGCTTGTTGAGCAAGTTTCACTTTTCTTCTTTCATGTATGATGGATAATATGGCTTGGCATGTGTAGTAGAATGTTTGTCCAAATGAGGCAATGATTGAATGGTGTGTAAGGTATGCGTGCAAGCTGATTTTTTAACAACAACAATGTCATGAATTCCCATGTTTGGATTGTCAAGATCAAAATGCAAATGGTGAACTTTAGGGAGGAATATCCCTCACATCAATGAATGGAATGATGAGATTTAAGTGTCATTAGAAAGAGGAAATATGATAGAACAAGATTGGTATGAAAATCAGATTGAATAGAGGTTGGTAAGATGGTGTAAAATAGCTTAAAACATCAAGCATGTGGGACTAGTTCAAGGGTGTGGCAAGTGGTGGGATGGCATGGCAATGTGACCTATGGATTTTCAGCATGAACACCTCAACTTTGGACCACTATAACTCCATCATAACTTGCTCAAATGGAAAAATGTCCAACATGAACATTGTAGAGGGAATGGAAAGGAACAACTTTGATGTTGGAAAGTTTTCCATTTGAAGCTTCCTTGATGGAGAAACATGGCTTTACATTTGGCACACCAGGTGTTTGACAAAATTATGGCGCATGGGCCTGGACTTGCCTTGCCATGACTTGGGTTTTGACCTAGTTTTGTCAAACTTTGATTGATCATAACTCCCTCAATTTTGATCCAATGGAAGAGTTCCTTATATAAATTTGAAGCTTAGAGTGTGAACTTTAATTGGATTAACTTGGACCTGAGGTTTAGAGCTTTTATCATGGAGAAAGGAAGCCTCAAAGTGTGGTGCAAAATGGTCCAAACTTGCCATTTTTGGAAACCCTAAGTTTCTAAAAATGGAAACTTTGTACAATTCTTGACTTTTCATGATTCCTCCATCATTTATTGATCAAATCTTGTCCAATGAGCACATACAACTTGAATTTCATGAATTTGACCTTAAAAAGTCAGGAGTTGACTTTTTTCACTGCACAGTTGACTTTTTCCCCAATTTCTTGATTTTGAATCTTCTGACCAATTGAAACCCTTCTAAAACCAATTAATGAGCAATCTTCCATCCCTAGACACTTAAGGACATAAGGAATACCATGATATCAAGTCTTACCCAAAAAATCAGAGATAAACTGCTTTCAGGGCAAACCCTAGTTTTTTGTACCCTCTGGTTAGGAGGAAATAACACATCCTCCAAATCCAAATTCCTCTGAATATGATGTATATCCTATCTAACAAAGATGAGATATGACATTTGGAGGTGATAAAAACTCAAAGAGCTTGCCCATTTGAAGGTCAGATCCCCATTTTAGACTGTTTTGTGTAGGAGATGATGCACTGTCCAATCTTCTTGATGAATTCCCATCTTCCCATGACTTGTGGGATCAAGTGGGATGATATATGATATAAGAGACCCTTGAGGCTTGCTTGGAGACCCTTGGCTCTTGTTCTATGGCTTTGGATGATCAACACCTACAAATCACTGATCCCATGCCCTTATGCAAGATGCAATGCAATGCTTCATGTTTTATTTTTCTATGCTTGAATGAAATGCAATGAAATGAAAGCACATGCTAAATGATATGAAAATGAGAGGGCAAATTTTGGGGTATTACAGCTGCCCCTATTCAATCACTGTAGACCTGAATGGATGATGGTGATTGCTGTCAGACTTTCAAGGTATGGAGGGATTGAATACCGAAAATAACCAGAAAATTTGCACTCTGTGGAGAAGAAGAAAAGGGATATAAACCCAACCAAATGAACTCTGCTTGGATAAAAAACTCTGATGGGAACAATAGCACTGGAGGGCTGTCTTTTAAACAACGCCATACGACTACTGGCTTGCCACGCTTCGGGTGGACTTTAACAACGTCTTTTGTACAACTCCAGACGACTACTGGCTTGCCACGCTGCGGGTGGACTTTTGCAACGTCTTTCGTAGAACTCCAGACGACTAGTGGCTCGCCACACTGCGGGTGGTCTTTTGCCAAACTGTGGTTGGACTTGAAACAATCTTTTTAAATGGAGTCAGACGACTACTGACTTACCACACTGCGGGTGGACTTTGCCTTCTTGCCACCCTAAGATGGACTTTTGCCTATCTGCGGTTGGACTTGAAACTGTCTTTTAAATGGAGTCAGACGACTACTGACTTGCCACACTGCGGGTGGACTTTGCCTTCTTGCCACCCTAAGATGGACTTTTGCCAATCTGCGGTTGGACTCTGATGCTTTGCCACCCTTAGATGGACTTTTACCAATCTGCGGTTGGACTTTGCTGGTTTGCCACCCTTAGATGGACTTTTGCCAATCTGCGGTTGGACTTTGCTGGTTTGCCACCCTTAGATGGACTTTTGCCAATCTGCGGTTGGACTTTGCAAAAACATTCAGCACTGGATTACGCTCTGCATCCATGTCAGACATCTCTGCTAACTCTGCTGAGGAACAATGATCAATGATTTGATCTCAGAGACTCCTGAAAGGATAATATCTCAGCTGGAAAATGAATGAACAATCCGTTTGCTTCGAATTATCATGCTTGCCAAAAATAAATTGGACTTTGAGATACAGGGGAGTGATAACTCTGCCAAGAATTATTTCATCTGTCTGGGGATGAATTCTGATCATAGCAACTCTGCTGGGGATGAGAATTTTTTAATGACGTTCTGCTGAGGAAACAAGTCATTAAAACTCTGCTTGGGGATCTACCAAACTCAACATCCTTTGCGAGGGGATAATCAGTCTTCTAACTCGGCTAGGGAAAGAATATACTAACACTTTGCTGAGGAAGAGATTCTGTTGATCTTATAAATCTCTGCGGGGAGAACAACAACTCAGCTGGGGAGTATTACTGCCAAGATTCAATGCTGAACTCTGTGGGGATACCACTACCAGAGATAGGATCTTGCTGGGGACCGGAGCTACTCCATCGGGGATACGCAAATCCTAGTTGGAAGACAATCCATTGCAACATGCTGAGAAAGAGTCCCTAGAGATTTGCTGGGAAAACACAGGGCAAATCCACGGTAATCTGTGGAGGAACAAAATTGTCGAGCTTAGGATAAGTGCCACAATGTCCCTTGCTAGGCAAACCTTCCGCTTGACGACTCCACTGGGGATAATGAGTTTACCACAAACTCTGCTGGGGAAGACCGCTTTAAAGCATCTCGTGCTGGAGTGTCTCTTAAGAGGATTTTATAGAAGACCAAGCGTCTTCATACTCTACTGAGGATAATAGATCTGGAACATCTCCTGCCGGGGAAATTCAAGATGTCCCATGCTTGGGAGGGTCAACAACTTGCTTTTTGCTCCATGATACAAGACTGACCTGAAGAAAACGTCCCAAGAGGATTTTACAGAAGATTAAGCATCTTCAAACTCCTGGACACTCACTGAGTCTTGAACATTAGTTGCAAAAATCTGCGAAACGACTCTACTGGGGAATCTGCAACCGTTATCGACACAGAAAAGCTTGTAGCTGTTGGAAGTACTGAATGAGAGAATCGACTTAATAAGATACAACGATACCCAGCTGAACTTAATTCACTGATATCGAATCATCGTGAACGACTATCGACCGAACGATGGACTCAATCAGTAAACATTGTGACAAAAGGATGACATATGAACCCTTTCCTGAACAGGCTTGCCCCGATATTTCGCATGGGGATAATCGCATATGCCCCGTACTGGATATGACCTCTGCAACTGAGAAAGTCCAGCTCTGAACCACCACTTGTTGGGGAGAAAGGTTTGTATGCATCTCTTGCTGGGAGCATGATTAATGAAGCCTGCTGAAAATAGGGGACCACAAATGCCTTGGGTGGGAATTCCCCTTTGTTTCAAGCCTTTTTGCTGATTGTCCGCATATGTGTGAACAACAATTTTTTTTTTCACTTGCCCCAGACCAACATAGTGCGCCAGAAGAAATTGTCTCAAGAGGATTTTACAGAAGACTTGACATCCAAAACGCCTCAATATCTTCAAACTCTTGGAGAGATTCGTCGGATCTCGAAGTAACTGCCTCAGACTGTGTGGTCTACAGAGGAATTCGCCTTGAGAAGATTTATGAACAATCTCATATCACCGTGGGATATTCTGCCTCAGTATTTTGAACCCTAGATAGACTGATCAGTCATCTGGATGGACTAACTTCTCATGCTCTTGGGATGGCCTGCTCCAGTATTGACCTTGAAGTGGTTTTGCCCCTAACTACTGATCTTTGAAGGAAGACCCCGAACACCTACCTTTGGAGAGATTTGAATCTCGAAGTGATTGCCCCAGTTTAACTGAACTCTGAAGAGATTTCTCGACGTGATTGGCTCAGATTGGCTACACCTTAAAGAGATTATTCGACGTGACTGCCCCAGATCGACTACGTCTTAACACGACTTGTTGGGAAAGCTCCCGCTTAACAAAGTTTCCTGAGGAAGTACCACTAGATGTGGTTGTCCTTCGGGAGTTTCAGGATTCTCAACTCGGCAAGATTAAGCTTCTGGACTGAATTTCCATATGTAAATTTCTTTTGATGTCAAACAAATGTATGCAAGCAGAAAATGTTTTAGTCTGAGACTGAAAATTCTAATGCAACACACATGTTAATCTTGAAGTTTTACTGAAAAGATGTCGCAAACCCTTTGTGAGCGGATCACGGATTAGAATACGACATTAATTTTTGAATGAAAGAATGCAATGCACATGCAACACCAACAAAGATTTTTTAGCACAACTCACAGGAGTCAGGAACGCTATCTCTTGGTAGTATGCTTTCGAAATAACCCTGTTTCAATTAGGAATTTTGAGGGTTGTATCGTGGCCTGGTTCACGGTTTTGAGAAAAAAGGATTTAAGGCTCAAAGTTTATTGGTGCCCACCCACTCTTCGTGATGTTCTCCAGTCCTACATTCAGCTAATTTGCACAAGCGCTCACCTCTCAAAAAGATTTTGTGATCTTTAAGGAACCCATGAAACTGATAGTTTGGTACCTAATGAGGCTTTGGAGTGACAGTCACACCTTTGTCTTTTGTTCATAGTCACACGACTTTGTTCTTGCTCGAGGATTTTCTTTTGTAATCCTTTTGTTTTTCGCTTTCGCATTCTTTTTCTTTTTGATCCCTAATTTTTGCCTGGACTGATTCTTTTGAATCTTTAGATTTTGAAGTCCAGCGGGATGCCCTAACTTTTTCCGAAGTCGCTTGTTTTCAAATTTCAACTTAGCGGGATTTTTTTACATTTCTTTTTTTTATTCTCTCTTTTTTTGAACACGTCGTGTGACACCGGCTGTCTGGACTTCTTTGGAAGGGTTGTGACTGTTTCACTTCTCAGTTGATGAGGGATAACCATTGTGGTTTCCGCTCTTTAGACCTCTTGATGCAGTAGAGTGAAAAGGAATGGATCCTCAGATTCACACTCCTTTTGAGGTTTGAACACTTGGTCAAACTAACTGACGCCTACCCTGCCCCGGGGTTAAATGTGAGGGTTTTTTTCGTACGAAAGAAACTCCTACCTCAAGGCTCAAAGGGGTTAACAAGGATCTATCTCCCTTTTTCTCCAGTGTTTATGGATTTGAAACAATGCATGTACATCCTCAACAGGGTTTTATCCAAGAGCACACAATTAGAGATTTTTGCGTTTTCAGATCATCATCCTCCCTCAGAGAGTTTAAGCAAGAAAATTGGTATTGCAGTGCACATTAACATTAAATGAGTGAACACAAATGAAATTCTTCAAGAAAAACATATTCATTGCATTAAAATCATCATACCAAATACAAACAAGTTTTAACATGCAAACAATGTCTGAACAAACAAATGAAAGCTACATATGAAAATGCAGCAAAGAAGCTAAATGATTGTCCTTGTTGAGGAGGCTTGACTCAGTCTGGACTTATTACTTCTGATGATGTTTTTTCTTTTTTTTTTTACATGCTCGCCTGGGAAGCTTTAGTTAACGTACAGACCATCTGCAGTGAAAATAATGATCGCAGCATCAATCAGATCTTGCACTTTATGCCTGAACACCTTACAATCTTCAATGGCATGCCCCTGTGTCCCTGAGTGGTACTCGCACCTAGAATTCTTGTCATAACCTGGCGGAAGGGGATACGGGACAGGAGCAGCTTCCCTTAACTGAATCAAAGAGTCTTGAAGTAAACGGTCGAGCAGCTGACTATGAGAAACAGTAATGGGATCAAATTTTCTCTCGGGCTTTCTGGGTCTTTGATATCTCCTCTGGGAGCTAGTCTGCTGCTGATACAGATTCGGGTACTCCTCTCTTCCTAGCATTTTCCTTTTTAAACTTGGCTGAAGATCGAGAACAAGTTGCTGATATGGGGATTTTGAGACCAAGGGCGGCAAGATATGCCCTTGACTTGATGCTGATTCCAGAGGGAACGCCGGGAGATTCATATTTTTTGCAGCAGTAGGAGTAGAATTACTGTATACTTACGCCGCCTGGCGCAAAATCTATTGCCTTCGAATTAATCAGATCTTGGACCACATGATGAAAGGCTTTACATTTTTCCACATTATGCCCCGGCGCACCAGAGTGAAAATGGGCACTTGCATCATAATTGAGTGGGAGCTTTCCACTAGGGGGATTTACCGTCCGAAGTTCAACCAATTGGAGTTGAAGTAGGTACCTCAATAGGTGAGCATAAGGCATAGGAAGCTGATCAAAGATTTTGTCGGTTTTCTTCGACTTTGGTAGGTACTTCCTAGCCTTGGTGTCGTCTGGGGAAACAAGAGGTAACTGCCGGTGAGTAAGTTTCAGAACTCTAGGTTGTGCAGAAAATCCGTGAGGCACATCACTCTTGGGGATAGATTCCACAGGAAATGGTGGAATGACAACTTCTGTTATAGCCTCGGGTGTGGGATTATCATCCTTTCTGAGCACATTTCTCACGACTTCCATAACCAGACTCATCTGGGTCTTTACTTGATTGACCTCTTCCTTCAGCATTTTTTGGTCCTGAATTAAAGCTTGCATGTCCCTCATAAACTGCCCCATTTGGCTTCGCATCTCCCTAAATTCTGCTTGCACTTGGTCTATGGTTCTGGCTTGATTTCTGCGAGTTGCGTATCGGTGGACGTGGGTATCAGCTATAATGCCTGAAACCAAATAAAGGTTAGAAAGACCGGAGCAAGTACCTATTATGCAAAAATGCTTATGATTATGAGGATGCAAATGCAAAAAATGCAAACAATCATATTTAAACATTTCCAGGGCATATCTGCTTTGATTCCAGCTTTGAAATCGGGCAAGGGATCGGACGCAACATCGGAAAATAAATCTGAATCCTGAAATATTGCAGAATCAAACAAAGGAAGACACCTTTCAAAAAACTGAGAGCTGTTGAGACAAATACGGCTGAACCAAATATTGTAATATCATATCATAAGAAAACATACAGATAGGTCTGATACAATCAAAAGTGATTCCATCAACAATCCTGATGGTAATCAGCAAAATACAAACAACAGAATCACTACAAATCGATTCCAAACAAGCTGGCTTCAATCTCTTCAAGAAGGTTCACAGTGTCTGGATGAGTAGGTCTTTCTAGCAACCCCTTGATCAGTCTGTTTCTCTTCTCGACATCCTGATTCAGCCTAGCAATCTGCTCTTCAACATCATTGCCTTCGCGCTTTGATTTCTTGATTCCCGCTTACAGCTTGAGCTCTTCAATTTCTTTCTGGGCTCCTTTCCACTTACCAGAGAAGTGCTTCTTATCTTCCTTCATTCTTTGAAGTTATTCTTTTAACTCCCCATTCTCAATCTTGAACTCTTCCCACATCTCCTGATATGTGGCAAGCTTGTCTTCGGTTTTGGTCAAGATCTTCTTGGTTTCCCTGTAGGCTTTGCTGGATGATTCAGCAGTCATACTGATTTTTCTACAGTGCTGAGCTCTGTCATCAAGATCTTTCTCCCTTTTTCCCAAGCGCTCTGTCAAATCTTGGACCCTCCATTTCAACTCCAAGTTGTCATGTAAAGCGCCCTAAAGCCTACTACTCATACCAGCATTTTCCTCTCTCAAATCTTGCACCACTCTTCGCTGCTTATCGAATTCTTTAATTGGTACGGTGATTCTTTCCTCTATCACTTTGGGATACAAGGGAGGCGCCCAATCAAAAGGCAAATAGTACTCTTCGACCCTCTTCTTTATCCATTATTCATATGGAGGGAAAGTTTGATTGTTAGGCAAACCCCACACGATCTTTCCTCTCTTCTGTTTACTGAGCCATGCTTTGGAAGCTTTCTGCGCCACATCTAATCCATCGTCAGCCATGTGAAAATACAAAGACTCTTCCAACTCCTTTTCAACTGGGGGACTTTTCAGGGTATACCCAAACTGCCGGATAGCCAAGGAAGGGTTATAGTTAATACCTCCTTTCCTCCCTATCAGTGGGACGTTGGGGTACTCGCCACAACTGTGCAAAATGTCTTTACCCAGCACTCCGTGATTCACCCAAACAATATCCTTAGCATCTAGGCCCATCAGACGTTGACTCCATTTCAGGGAACTCTTAGTATCCTTGAAAGCACCTGACTGGGGTAGACGATTGGCAAACCACTTATAGAAAAGAGGTGCACAATAATGAACTGTCCCACCTCGTCTCTTCTCGTTCCTATTGTACAAGGCATAATGAAGGTCTCCTAATAAGGTTGGCACCGGATTCTGAGATACAAATATTTTGATAGCATCCGTGTCAACAAAATCAGGCTCATTCGGGAACAAGACAATACCATATACACAGAGAGCCAACACTGCATTGAAGACATTCCACTTCTTCTCCTTTGTTGCCTCTTGAGCCTTGTTTGCCAAGTATGATAGGTGATAGCCACGAAACTTTCCCTTGCCAGAAATATCAGCCTCCAAAGTTGACTTGCTCAAATAAAGAGCACCAGCCACAGCTTGGAAATCAAGATCTGCCTTCGACCCACAGAAAGGAACACCTTCTTTAATAGAAATTCCCAGGATATTAGAATACTCCTCCAGAGTAGGAACCAAAACATAATCTGTCAATACGAAGCACCTCAAGGAAGGATCATAGAATTGCATCAGGGTGCGTAAGCCATCAGCTTCATATTCACTGAGGTTACGAGCAAAGGATAGGATCCAACCGTACTTCTCTCCGAACATTCCTAACACTTCCGGACTGGCCATCTCTTGCAATTTACAAATCTGACCCAGGATGAGCTTCAAGAACTTGTACACAATGGTGTTCTTCTTGCCCCTTTTGTTGTCCATCCCTATCACTGCCCGTTGACTGGAATCAAGATCAGATACTACCTGTAAAATGAAAAATATGAATGTTAGAGAAAAGATGCAATGCAAGGCACGGGATCAAAGTGCCACGTGTCTGTGCTGGACTAAAATAGTTGCATAAATTCAAGGCTCAAGTTCTCCAGAATTCCATAACAACAGAGTAACCACATAGATAAACCAAACCGATAAGAAATCCAGTGTACGAGGTATGTGGAAAGTCAAGGTTACCTGCAAACCTGTAAACAACCCGTCCCTCTCACATGTGGGTACTAGAAAGGCGAGGATCCTCAATATCACGGGCTCTCAGGTCGAGAAATGATGATACGTTCACCATTTCTGGTTTGGCATCATCATCAATCGAGGAGGCCTCAACTGATTCCCTTCAAAAAGGATATCCTATAGCGAGTTCCCAGCATTGGGTCCTCGGATCGAGAATGTGCAATGGGTTTGCCACAAAGTGTGGTCTGCCACTGTCACAACTCAGGAGGAGTGCCGCAACTGAGTCCTCGGGAATGGTCACTAGAGTCGACAATTCCTCCTGAGAATATCTACTGGCCTGTATAGAGCATACAGTAGCAGATAGCTCCGGATAGAACCTCGTCTGGTTGTAGGTCTCGTGAACACCCACACATGGCAAAACACCACGGGAGCGACACGGCCACCCACACTAATACCTATGTGTATGCTCAAGCCTGGGTAGTGGGCTTATCTCTCAGAACACCCTGCCCACCAAACAGAAAACAACAGCACAGTCCAGCATAATAATGATATGTAATGCAGTAAATGTGATAAATACAGTAAAGTATAGTAAAGCAGAAATACAGTAAATACAGCAAAATACAGCTCCAAAATAAACACCCAATGAAAGAAAAATAAACAAGCACTAGGATTGACTCGCTAAGGGAACCAGAGATTCTGGGTTCGATCCCCAGCAGAGTCGCCAGCTGTCGCTCCCGGGATTTTCATCCTAGTACAAACGCGAAAGTGGCACCGAAATAGAGTCGCCAACAATGTGTATTTATCCCAAGAGAGGGAAAGGAAACACTGCATAAACCTGGAGGAAGGATAGAGCATGGTATTGCGACCAAGAGATCTGGGTTCGGGAGTCGGTTACGCGAGAGGAAGGTATTAGCACCCCCTCGCGTCCATCGTACCCGATGGGATCCATGCTTGCTGCTTCGATCAAAGGGTGACGTCGACTGGAGCTCCGCTGCTACTGGAAGGGAAAAGAATGAGAACGAAAAGGAGCGAAGAAAAAAATGTAGGGAAAATAAAAGAAGTGCTCGAATGGGCCCTACCCCACTGCCTACGTATCTCATCGGGAACATGAGAATCAGAGCGACGTAGTTCCCCTCACCTAGGGAAAAGTTGTTTGTGTTTTTTAGTGGAAACGGTCAACGTTCGCCTCCTAGCAGTTTAGGTGTTGCAGCTCGATGTGTGGAGACTTAGGCGTTACCTGTTTGCGGTAGAATGGACGTGACGAGTCCATAAGGAATGAGTGAAGAAGATGAGAAAAGAATTCCCGAAGGAAAAACGTTATTGTTTGTTTGCATTTTTTTAGAAAGAAGTGTTTTTGAAGTTGTTTGTAACTTGCATTGCACCCAAGTCTACAACATAAGAACGAATATGTCGCGTATCGTCCCCAACAGGATATATACTAAGTACTCTAGAAGAACGAAGGGAGACCCCCCCCCCCCATTATTCACTTCCCACATATAAGGCTCATGCGCAATACACGTTTAACCTTTATTAAGTGTTTTTTACTTTTGTTTCAAGATGAGAAGAAGAGACTCAAAGGAGGAGCAAAGGTGAAAACTAAAGGGGACTAAGACTCACCCTAATGTTATCATGCTTGGAAATCCTAAGGTTAATGTGGTTTAAGAAACCTACTCCTAAGAGAAAGGAGAAGAAGATTGAATTAAACAACTCACTTCTAAAGTAGAAGATGAGTTGTAACTCAAAAGGGAGAAGAAAGAAGTTATTCAAGGAAAGCATATAAATGCTTATCATGATCACAAGTTGAATTATTAAAAGAAATAAGAGAGAATGAAAGAAAGGAGTGTGTGTGGAAGCATATCCACACACTTACTTACCATTTGCACCTACATTAAAAGGTTAGTTCAAGAACTATTTACAAGTAGTGAAATAAGGAAAGAATACCAAATAATGATCAAACAAATTGAAAACCAATGAATAAAGATCCTAAGAGATGAAACTCAATCAAAGTCAAAACCTATATCTAAAGGGTATTCTATAATGTTAAGATATCAACCACACACAAACTATGCACAAGCAAAGTCTTAAACAACAAATAAATGCACCTATGAAAAGAATAGATGAAAGATGAGTGGAAATACAAAGTGATCATGCAATAATACTTCACAAAAGACCAAAGTCAGAACCAAATATCATTTACAAATGGCTTAACATGTACATGAATCATCATACCAATCATGAACAAAAAGACACAAGTAGGTGAAGTAAGATGAAGGAGAAGTAAGTATAAGAGAGACATGTTCAATTAGGTGCACAAAGTGACATATTAGAGATGGATAACATGTAACATGATTAAAGAATACATATGGGCAGTGGCATACTAATTATGAAATGCTAATGGAATGAGATAAATGTCATATAAAATGAACACATGAAACATGTAAAGCATAAGAGGAGATAAGAGGTGGAAACATGTCAAAGTTCCAATTAGAATGCATAAACTCATATCCAATGCAAACACAAGTCAAAGTGACCTATAATAAAACAAATATGACATATAATATCCTACAAATGACATACAAAAGATGCACCAACAATCATGCAAAGTGAACACAAAAGGTGGCACAAGTGCCTCAACAAAACATATAAGAATGAGATAGAATAATGGTCATACATGTAACTTCAAGTGCAAGGTATTAAACAAATATCAAAGCACATAAGAAAATTGTAAAATTAAGTCTTAAACAATCCAAGTCAGAGGCAAAAACATTCACAAAATATTCATGGCAAAGCTCAAGAGAAAACATGCCCCAAAAAAATCACAAAATCACATTGAATAAACCAAAAGGAAGTGCAAAGATGAACATGCAAACATGTGATAAAATGACTTTAAAAATCAAAAGAAATTTATTTATATGCTTTAATGTGTTATCTAATCAATTCAAAAAGAATGAGTTAAAAATGTTGTGTGAGATGGGAGAAATAAAATGCACAAGTTTGAGTATCAAAGAAGAAACTCATTCAAAAAGAAATTAAAAGAAAAATATGGAATTATGCTCAAGAATTCACAAAGTCAGAATTAAAAATAAAATAAAATTATTTAAATGCATAAAGAACACACATGAATTAATTTGGCAATTTTAGAGAAGATTTACTATTTTTAAAATAAGAAAATCAAAACAATATGTGAAAGAAAAATAAAAAACAAAAGAAAGGGGGTGGGGGTGCGGAACAAGTAAAGTGTACGTTCAAAATGGTTGGGCTTTTAAAAAGGAGGGTGTGAATACCAATCAGAAACCCAATCCACTTAATCGTGTGATTGTGTGTGATAGCATGTATGTGCAGTTACCATGTGATTCAATCATAGCCATAGGATTCAGTTAATGAAGTCAATCAAGCAAAGTACACAAATCTAGTGGATCAGAACGCAAGCACATGATAATTCCTACACGCACGCACACACAATCAATTCAGGCCAAAATGAAAGCATGTGAGAAGCACATGTCATTTTAATGCGCTGGAAAATTTTAAGCCACACGATGAGAATGATCAGACGGCCATGATTTAAACTGACATAAACCCTAACCTTAAACCTCACCGGCCAGAGATGACTTCTGGTCATCTTCTCCGGCCACTCTCCGCCACCTGCAAACGTTCACATGCCCAAAAATCTACAAACCATATACCAAAATTAAGAGGAAGTGGCGGAGATCATGAATACGCAATTATTTTCCACATATCAATCACGTATAAAGAGAATCGAAGAGATGAAAATTGCCCCAGGTTTTGAATCTACGCCTCTAAGAGGCCTATCAACTAGCCGGAGATGAATAATGCTTCTATTAAGCTAAAAACAACAGAAAAACAAGCTGAAACAACATAAATTTATGCAATAAAGTTGGAGGAATTGGAACCTGAACTTTGCAGAAACTTGAATAAAAATAGAGCCAGAGATGCTGCCTTGAATTCTTGAGCTCTACGGTGGCCAAATAAAGGCTGTGGACTTTGAGATCTTGAAGAAAGTAGAGTGAGATTCCTACTGAACCGAAGCTGCAATTGATGAAGTGAACTTAATTTTCCTTGTTCTTGCTCACTGATGAACCATTGATGGAGAGAGTGATTAATAGGTGAATATGATGATGAGATGATTGAAGAAAAGGATTGAATCGTGTGAGATCAGAGAGAGAGCGGAGAGAATTTGAGAGTGTTTTGGAATGAGAATGAGAAAAATGAAGTCTGTCTTCAACTCTAAGGGAAAATTTGAATATATATGTTGAGTTAGAAGCTTAACTGGGGTGGTTAAATGAGTTCTGAGTTGGGTTAAGTGAGTCCACCCTAACTAACTGAGTTAAGTTAGTTAGGGGCGAGTCAGTGAGGGAAGTGATATGGTGTGGGTGATGTTCATGGCCAATGATGAGTGTGAGAGTGAATGGTGGTGATGCTTTTGATTTCGCAGCAAGCTTGTTGAGCAAGTTTCACTTTTCTTCTTTCATGTATGATGGATAATATGGCTTGGCATGTGTAGTAGAATGTTTGTCCAAATGAGGCAATGATTGAATGGTGTGTAAGGTATGCGTGCAAGCTGATTTTTTAACAACAATGTCATGAATTCCCATGTTTGGATTGTCAAGATCAGAATGCAAATGGTGAACTTTAGGGAGGAATATCCCTCACATCAATGAATGGAATTATGAGATTTAAGTGTCATTAGAAAGAGGAAATATGATAGAACAAGATTGGTATGAAAATCAGATTGAATAGAGGTTGGTAAGATGGTGTAAAATAGCTTAAAACATCAAGCATGTGGGACTGGTTCAAGGGTGTGGCAAGTGGTGGGCTGGCATGGCAATGTGACCTATGGATTTTCAGCATGAACACCTCAACTTTGGACCACTATAACTCCATCATAACTTGCTCAAATGAAAAAATGTCCAACATGAACATTGTAGAGGGAATGGAAAGGAACAACTTTGATGTTGGAAAGTTTTCCATTTGAAGCTTCCTTGATAGAGAAACATAGCTTTACATTTGGCACACCAGGTTTTTGACAAAATTATGGCGCATGGGCCTGGACTTTCCTTGCCATGACTTGGGTTTTGACCTAGTTTTGTCAAACTTTGATTGATCATAACTCCCTCAATTTTGATCCAATGGAAGAGTTCCTTATATAGATTTGAAGCTTAGAGTGTGAACTTTAATTGGCTCAACTTGGGCCTGAGGGTTTGGAGATTTTATCATGGAGAAAGGAAGCCTCAAAGTGTGGTGCAAAATGGTCCAAACTTGCCATTTTGGGAAACCCTAAGTTTCTAAAAATGGAAACTTTGTACAATTCTTGACTTTTCATGATTCCTCCATCATTTCTTGATCAAATCTTGTCCAAAGAGCACATACAACTTGAATTTCATGAATTTGACCTTAAAAAGTCAGGAGTTGACTTTTTTCACTGCACAGTTGACTTTTTCCCCAATTTCTTGATTTTGAATCTTCTGACCAATTGAAACCCTTCTGAAACTAATTAATGAGCAATCTTCCATCCCTAGACACTTAAGAACATAAGGAATACCATGAGATCAAGTCTTGCCCAAAAAATCAGAGATAAACTGCTTTCAGGGCAAACCCTATTTTTTGTTACCCTCTGGTTAGGAGGAAATAGCACATCCTCCAAATCCAAATTCCTCTGAATATGATGTATATCCTATCTAACAAAGATGAGATATGACATTTGGAAGTGATAAAAACTCAAAGAGCTTGCCCATTTGAAGGTTAGATCCCCATTTTAGACTGTTTTGTGTAGGAGATGATGCACTGTCCAATCTTCTTGATGAATTCCCATCTTCCCATGACTTGTGGGATCAAGTGGGATAATATATGATATAAGAGACCCTTGAGGCTTGCTTGGAGACCCTTGGCTCTTGTTCTATTGCTTTGGATGATCAACACCTACAAATCACTGATCCCATGCCCTTATGCAAGATGCAATGCAATGCTTCATGTTTTATTTTTCTATGCTTGAATGCAATGCAATGAAATGAAAGCACATGCTAAATGATATGAAAATGAGAGGGAAAATTTTGGGGTATTACACTTGGAACCCGAAGAGGTTGTGGGAACATAATTCCAAGCGCTTTCCTTGAGTGATGAAGACCATAAAAGAAGAGGGGCGTCCATCTCCTCTTACAAAGACATGGTGCAAGTGGTAAAGGACGGTACCGCTATCGGTTGGGGACAAGTTGTAATCCCGACTGATAATAAAACCAGAACAGGACTTGGGTTTTCTCCAGTTCTCCTGAGATCTACTCACAGGGATAAAGTCATTCGCCCAATCCGAGAAGTATTCCATAGCGCAGGGTTTATCCACCCTATCCCTCAGGAGGTTGATGCCATTGAGGGAGAAAATACTGAAGAAGATCCTTCCGATTCCATAGAAGAATGGAAGTCTTACCTCAATGACTCTGGATACATATCACAAGAAGAGTCATATACACCATTCTGTTTTCCTTCAAGGAAGTTCAAAAGCGCACTCAAACCAGATAGCAGAATGACCATTGCCAATGGCAACACCAAGAATGGTCATACTCCAACAAAGGAGGGTTCATCTATTCTTGCTGAAATCTAGGATACTTTGGGACAGCCGAGCGACAAATTTGATTTCCTCGTGAAATATACCACCCCTAAAAGTTCCCGAATCTCATTTGAAGATATTCAACCCATTGGATGGGAAGACCCTCCTGGGTATGTCACCTAGCCAGAAGAGGCCTACATGCCATTTCTTGCTCCTCAGCCTGACGAGGATGAAGTTAAGAAGCGTCATCTTGATGAATTTTTAATGGTTGCTGGACAAGATTTTATCCGCTTTGCACCACCAGAGATAAATGCTATTTTTGGAGACGACTGGGAGGATGGTCCCGAAGATAACCGTGAAAGCATCTCTGACAATAAATCTCTTCACCCCAAAGATTGGGAATCTTATCCCAAAGATCCGGGATACATGTCACTAGAAGATGCATATGTTCCATTCCACGCTCCTCGATCCATTGAAAAAGAAGAGGAAGATCGCCTCAGCGGTACAAAAGAAAAGATTGATAGGCCAAGGTCTACTAATCCAATCCCGCCAGTGGTCAACACCATCACTAAAGACAATCCCCAGAGGGATGTGCCAGACTTTGTAATGCACCGAGGGGTTCGCCACTATTGGACAGCTGTTGAGGTTCCGACCGTTGTTCACATCTCAAAGTAAATATTCTGTCGATATTTTGACCTCTCGTCCAGCCCAAGGCAAAGCGATGTTTTATAGGGCTCGCATTTATCGTTTAAGTGTTTTCCTCTTTACTTTAAGCAAAAGAGCTTGTTTATAGGGCTTTTTTGTTTCAAGGATCGACTGTTCATAAATAAAAAGGTGTCATTTTGAATCCTCACATTTTGTGATTTTCGTTTTTTTTTGCTTTTTTTGGAAAATGGTAATCCTAAAAAACAACAAAACAAAAAGACAAAACACCTTTCAAAAAAAAATCTGCATACACTTTTGCATTCACTGGTTTTCTAAAAAAATCCACATCATTCACATTATACAGATTAATCATTAAAAACCCCATTGAAAAACGTGACCATATGCCTTCTCCCAACTTTGAGTTCCCTGTGTTTGAAGCTGAAGAGGAAGAGGATGAAGAGATACCAGATGAGATTTCCCGCTTACTCCAACAAGAGGAATGAGCCATTCAGCCATACAAAGAGCCGATAGAGGTGGTCAACCTTGGTTCCGAAGAAGACAGAAAAAAGATCAAAATTGGACTATCAAAGAAAGTTTGATAGCGCTTCTCAAAGAATTCTCCGATGTACTTTCTTGGACTTACCAAGATATGCCAGGGTTGGACACTGATATCGTCGAGCATCGCTTGCCACTAAAGCCGGAATGTCCGTCAGTCAAACTGAAATTAAGAAAAACTCACCTAGATATAGCCATCAAAATCAAAGACGAAGTGCAGAAGCAAATTGATGCAGGCTTTCTTACCATGACTGAGTACCCACAATAGTTGGCCAACATAGTGCCAGTTCCAAAGAAGGATGGAAAATTCAGGATGTGTGTGGATTATTGAGATTTAAACAAAGCCAGTCCAAAAGACGACTTTCCGTTGCCCCACATCGATATACTGGTCGACAGTACCACAAAATTCAAGGTCTTTTCCTTCATGGATGGATTCTCAAGCTACAACCAAATCAAGATGGCACCTGAGGACATGGAGAAAACCTCATTTATTACCCCATGGGGAATGTTTTGCTACAAGGTGATGCCTTTCGGTCTAAAGAACACAGGTGCGACCTATCAAAGAGCCATGATAACTCTCTTCCATGACATGATACACAAAGAAATTGAAGTGTATGTTGATGACATGATCGCAAAGTTTGGAAATTAAGAAGAACATGTGGAATATCTGTCGAAGCTGTTCCAACGCATGAGGAAGTTTAGGCTCCGCTTAAACCCTAACAAATGCATATTTGGTGTCCGCTCCGGAAAGCTTCTAGGCTATATCGTTAGCCAAAAAGGAATCGAAGTGGATCCTGACAAAGTTAAAGCTATTCGGGAAATGCCAGCGCCCAGAACTAAAAAACAAGTAAGAGGATTCTTGGGACGTTTGAATTACATCTCGAGGTTTAAATCCCTCATGACTGCAACATGCGCGCCGATCTTCAAGCTTCTCCGAAAGGACCAGGGTTATGTTTGGACCGATGATTTTCAAGAGGCTTTTGAAAGCATCAAAGAATATTTTCTTAAGCCTCCTATTTTGTCTCCTCCAGTAGAAGGTAGACCCCTGATCATGTACTTAACCGTCTTGGAAGATTCCATGGGTTATGTACTGGGTCAACAAGACGAAACAAAAAGAAAAGAGCATGTCATTTATTACTTGAGTAAGAAATTCACGGACTGTGAGTCTCGATACTCTATGCTCGAAAAGACTTGTTGCGCCTTAGCTTGGGCTGCTAAACTTCTTTGTCAATATATGATTTGTCATATCACTTGGTTGATCTCCAAAATGGACCCAATCAAGTACATCTTTGAAAAGCCAACTTTAACCGGAAGAATCGCCCGTTGGCAGATGTTGTTATCAGAATACGACATTGAATACCATGCTCAGAAAGCCGTCAAAGGAAGCATTCTAGCAGACCATTTGGCTCACCAGCCAATCAATGACTATGAATCTATCAGATTTGACTTCCCAGACGAGGATGTGATGTATTTGAAAATGAAAGATTACGATGAACCGTTGCCAGATGAAGGGCCCGAACCCGAATCCCGTTGGGGATTAATATTCGATGAAGCTGTCAACGCCTATGGAATTGGAATTGGGGCAGTCATCGTTACACCTCAAGGTACCCATATTCCTTTCACTGCCAGATTGGCATTCAAATGCACAAACAAATAGGCCGAATATGAAGCTTGCATCATGGGTCTCGAAAAAGCCATTGATTTAAGGATCAAGAATCTAGATGTATACGGAGACTCCACTTTGGTTATCAATCAGATCAAAGGGGAGTGGGACACATGTCAATCCGGATTGATTCCTTACAAAGACTACGCAAAAAGATTGCTACCGTTCTTCAACAAAGTTGAGTTTCATCACATTCCTCGCGAAGAAAACAATATGGTCGATGCACTGGCTACACTGTCTTCCATGATTGTTGTGAATCGATGGAACGACGTACCCAGGATTGATATTATGCGCCTTGATAGGCCTGTTCATGTGTTTGCGATAGAAGTAGTTATTGATGATAAGCCGTGGTATCACGACATCAAGTGTTTCCTTCAAAGACAAGAATACCTGTTTCGGGCATCGAAGAAAGACAGGAAGACTTTGAGAAAGTTGGCTGGCCGGTTCTTTCTAAATGAAGATGTATTGTATAAAAGAAACTTCGACATGATCTTGATAAGATGCGTGGATAGACACGAAGCAGACATGTTGATGAAAGAAATTCATGAAGGTTCCTTTGGTGCTCACACCAATGGACACACAATGTCAAGAAAGATGTTGAGTGAATGTTATTATTGGTTGATAATGGAATCAGATTGCTAAAAATATGTGAAGAAGTCACAAATGTCAGATCTATGCAGACAAGATCCATGTCACTACGCCAAACAAGACTTTAGACATCGCTTTTTAGGCCTTAGACAGCGCTTAAAAGCGCTGCCTAAGCCAGCGCTGGCGTAGGCAAAGACAGCGCTTTTTATTTACGAAAAAACGCTCTCTAAAGTATACATTAGAGGGCGCTTTTCCAACAAAAAACGTTGTCAAAAGGCCCCCTTTAGACAGCGCTTTTTTTAAGCGTTGTCTAAAGTATACCTATAATTTTAATTATCAATTTTTCTATTCCTTTAGAGGGCGCTTTTTCAATAAAAAGCGCTGTCTAAAGGCCCCCTTTAGACAGCGCTTCTAAAAGCGCTGTCTAATGTATGCCTATAATTTTAGTTATGAATTTTTCTATGCCTTTAGAGGGCGCTTTTAGGAAAAGCGCTTTCTGTTGTGAATTATAGACAGCGCTTTTTCTAGAAAGCGCTGTCTTTTCTCTACGTATAATTTTAATGATTTTTTTTAAAAATCCCATTTTAATCATTTTTTTTATGCAGAAACCTGTATAATTCAAGCCATTTCAATAAACCTGTATATTTTACATTTCCATTAACAATTTATAGTATGGTTCATTAACCATTTCCACTAATCCCATAAATCACATAAACCACATAAACCATTTCCATTATAATTCAAGTCATTTACATTAACCATTCACAAAACTGTACAATTACATTCCCAAATCACATAAATAACATAAACCATTCACAAAACTATACAATCCCATAAAATAAACCATTCACAAAACTATACATTCACATAATCCCATTATCCTATACTTTATATGACTTTTTTTCCAATACGGTATTCGCACAATTCCTCCTTAATTTCTTGCAATTTATCCTTCGTGTAATGAGAACACGCGTATTCATCAAAGTACTACATAACAAAACAAAATATGCATGATTTAGTTAAAAATAATAAATTATATGACATATCCGATAAATATTAAAATAAATCCTAAGTTATAAATCCATGCATACCGTAATAGGAATCTCTAATCGATCCATTTGAAGGATTTCTCTCATAAACCTCAAAACGAAATACCCGCAGTCTATGCCATTACGCTGACGAGGGCACTACACATAGACAAACAAATAAGAATTAATATATAGTTGTTTTGTGTTATCAAGTAGCATCACTAATAAGCCACATTGTGAAAATTAATATACCTTCTGAGCTTCATTTTCATCATGTGTCTCGTGTGTGTCGTCATGGTCACTAGCCATTTCACCTGTAAGAAAGAAAAAAATAAAAATTAAATGACAAATATAAAAATCCATAATCCATAATCCATTGAATGATATAAGCTATATATAACATGACAACTAATTAATATTATTAAATGATATAAGCTATAATTTTATAACTAGTACCTTTTTCACTAACGTCTCTTTCTTTTCTTTGTTGGAATATGTTCTACCCGTCTCTTAACAACACGGATGGTTGGATTGATCCAAATACCCTCATTATGATCATTTCTTGTATATGATTCATTCTCTATAATATTTTCATCTTGATCATTTCTAGTAAATGATTCAATATCAACATCAATATCACCTTGATCTCCAATGTTTTCATCAATTACTTTGTTAGATAAAAGCACTATAGACCATTTTGTACTTGTCGGATCAGTGACATAGAACACTTGTTTAGCTTGAGAGGCTAGAATAAAAGGCTCATCTTTGTACCCCACCCTATTAAGATCCACTTGCAAAAATCCTAACTTATCCATTCGTACGCCATTATTATTTTCAACCCACTTGCAACGAAATATAGGAATCTGAAACTTCTCATAATCAAACACCCAAATGCGCTCGATAACCCCAAAATATGACAGATTTGCAAATTTGGGGTTTAAATCTTTCACACTTGAAATGTGCATTGCTACAGCTACCACGGTGACACCACTATTTTGCATAGTACTTTTATCATCTTGTTCTTTGGTATAAAATGTGTATCCATTCATTGCGTATGCGCTATAAGAAAACACAACCAAACTTGGACCATATGCTAAACATCTCAACCTTTCTGTTATTGAAGCGGGATCTGAATATAACTTTGAATAAATATGATCCTTAAACCAAGGTATGAAACTTCGATTGTGCTCTCGTGCTATCCAATTCTCATTTCTATTCGGATTTAAATCTCGGAGAACATCCTTGTGCATTTCAACATACGGCTCAACCTCATTCTCGTTGTGCAGAACATACAAATGCACTTGATCCCGTTCGACCCTTGATACTGTCACAACTTCATTTCCAATTAACTTTTTTCCTTCTTTTTTTTCGACAATATGAGATTTGGGGAGTCCAATTGATTGTACATTGGACAGATATTCAGTACAAAACTCAATCGCTTCTTCAACAATGTATCGTTCAGCAATACAACCCTCTGGTCGACTTCGGTTTTTAACATACCCTTTTAATATTTTCATATAACGTTCAGCAGGGTACATCCATCTCATATAAGCCGGTCCACACAATTGTGTCTCTTTCACCAAATGAACAACTAGATGAACCATTATGTCAAAAAACGAGGGAGGAAAAATCATTTCAAGATCACACAAAGTAATTACTATTTCTTTTTGCAATGTTGGTAAGATTGCAGGATCGATCACCTTACTGCAAATTGACTTGAAGAAAAAACACAATTTAGTTATTGCGCTTCTTACTTTTTCTGGAAGAATAGAACGTATACCTATAGGTAGAAAATGTTCCATTATAACATGGCAGTCATGTGTCTTTAAACTCTTTAACTTGAGGTCTTTCATAGACACAAGTCTTCTAATATCTGAAGAGTATCCTTCAGGCACTTTAACTGCACTTAGAAACTTACATAATACCTTTTTCTCTTTTCTAGATAGAGTATAAGCAGCAGGTGGTAGATATGTTCGTGTTCCTTTCTTCATGGGTCCTAATTCATTTCTTATTCCCATCGCTACCAGGTCCTTTCTTGCTTTAAGGCCATCCTTAAACTTTCCTTGTATATTGAGTAACGTACCAATAACACTGTCAAATACATTTTTTTCAATATGCATAACATTGAGAAAATGTCTTACATACAACGACTTCCAATATGGCAGTTCAAAAAAAATTGACCTCTTCTTCCACCCACTCTTGACAAGTGTATGTGCAAAAGGCTTTCCAAACTGAGTACTCACATCTTTCACCTTTTCAAAAATTTGATCACCTGTCAATATAGTTGGAGCTCTACCATGTTCTGCCTCTCCATTGAATGCTTTTCTCCACCCACGATAGTGATGATTAGAATTTAAGAATCTACAATGACCGAGAAATACATTCTTCTGACCAAACTCCAATCGCGTCCAATTTGTTTTATCTTCACAAATAGGACACGCACATTGACCTTTTATGTTGTACCCTGATAGATTTCCGTATGCTGGAAAATCATTAATTGTGCCAAACAACATCGCCCTCAAGTTGAAACTTTCTTTCCTATACCCATCATAAACCTAAACACCGTTCTCACACAAAAACTTTAAATCTTCGATTAAGGGTGCCAGGTATACGTCTATGTCATTCCCTGGTTGTTTAGGCCCAGAAATTAACATAGATAACATCATGTACTTACGCTTCATACATAGCCATGGAGGTAGGTTATAAATCATTATGATCACAGGCCAAGTGCTATGTGAGATACTCTGAAGACCGTGTGGGTTCATTCCATCAGTAGATAATGCCAAGCGAAGGTTTCTTGCTTCTTTTCCAAATTCAGGATAATCATCATCAATTTTCATCCACTGTGGTGAATCTTCTAGGTGTCGCAACTTTCCATCAATAATTCTTTCATCTGATGCCAAGTCAAGTGTCTTGAATCGGTCTCACTACGAAACATGCGTCTAAATCTCGGAATTATAGGAAAATACCATAAGACTTTTGCTGGAGACAACTTTTCCTTATATCAAGAGACACTGCATTTAGGACACTCATTTAATGATGCATACTCATTTCAAAACAAAACGCAATCGTTTAGACAGGCATGTATCTTATCATAGCTCATGCCAATAGAGCACAACATCTTTTTGGCCTCATATGTTCGATTAGGAAGAACATTATCCTCTGGAAGCATATCTTTCATAAGGGCCAATAACTCTGTGAAACTTTTATCCGACCATCCATTGCCCGCCTTTAAGTTGTACAACTTTAATACCGCAGACAATCTTGTGAATTTGGTGCAACCATTATATAACGGTTTCTCTGCATCGCTTACCAACCTCTCAAACATTTTGGGACAATCCTTAAGATCTTCTTCAAGTGCTTCTGCAATCTCTTTGACTCGATCAGAATCGTATGTATCTGTGCCATTGTCGTTTGAAGGATAGGTCGTATTATCCCCCGGTTCAACATTCTCGTTAATGTTCTCACCATGCAAATTCCAACATGTATAACTTCTATCAATTCCACTCCTCATTAAATGCGATGCCAACTGAACCGCGTCAACCCAACTCCCAAAACAACAACCCAAGCAAGGACATCTCATTCGACTGGGGTCTTTGGCGTGCACAATAGCAAACTTAACGAATTCTGATACCCCATTCTCGTACTCTTTCGACAATCGACTTGAAGACATCCATTTCTTATCCATAGTTATACTAATTAAACTAAACAAAAACAAAAATAAAAAATATTTACCTGCAGGGATGTAAACAACTTTTAGACCCACACAGTGTCCAGATAGGTTAGAATTACCAAGATCCCCCTCTACACGTATCATAAAATGAAATATCATTAATTGGCCAATTATGAGTCATAACTTGATAAGTGGCAACATGTAATCACAAACAAGCAACATACTTAACAGCAAGCATACTTAAACAAGTAATCATCATATCACAAAGATAATCATCAAAGCAATTATTGAGCAAGATAAACATCTCATGCAAAGACAAATATCATACTTTCTTTGACCATGCAATACAATAACTATCATAACTCCACTTTCATAGCTCTATATATCATAACTCCATCAATACAATAACTATCAATATTACAATAACTATCATACTTTCTTTAATCTAGAATATAGAAACAACAACTAATGAAAATAGAAACAACATGTTCAATATTAGTCATTCTAAACATGTTCAAAAATAAACATCTCAAAACTTTATAACTATGGTCATTACCCATATCAACACTACACACAAAATAAGTCAGAAGTATGCAACTGAATAATACACAAAATGGAAGTATGACGCAGTAAACTCCGAACCACCTCAACAACACATGTACTACGACGGAAAAATGGTAGCTAGTGACCAGAATGAAAACAGAACAAAAATTGTACGATGAAAACAAGAATGAAAACAATAATGAAAAGCGTACCTCTTCTTCGTTTCGTCTTCTTCTTCACGAAAGAAATGGCGAATGAACAACCAAACTGGCAGAAATACGTGAACGACGACAATGACGAACAACGATGGCAATGGAACGACGACAACGGCGAACAACGACGGCAATGGAACGACGACAATGACGAACAACGACGACAATGGAACGACGACTATGACGAACAATGACGACAATGGTTTCAGTAGAGAAGAACGATAGCAAGGGTTTCAGTAGAGAAGAACGGTCGAGAGAAGAAAATGAAAAGAAATGTCTGAAACTGATTAGAAATTATTTTATATTTTAATTCATAAATGACTTTAGACGGCGCTTTTAAAAAGCGCATTCTTAAGTGCTACCTATAACAGCGCTTTTCTCAGAAAGCGCTTTCTAAGGTGGGGAGACTTTAAAACCTATAGCAGCGCTTTTGCAAAAGCGCTGTCTAAAGTGATGCCTATAGCAGCGCTTTAAAAAAAGCGCTTTCTAAGGTGACTTCCATTTTGGTCATTTAACATCGCTTTTAAAAAGCGCTTTCTAAGGTTAACCTTTAGACAGCGCTTTTATAAAAGCGCTGTCTAAAGTAATTCCTATAGCAGCGCTTTACAAAAAGCGCTTTCTAAGGTGGCTTCTATTTTGGGAATTTAACAGCGCTTTTAAAAAGCGCTTTCTAAAGGCTGTCTTTTACAGCGCTTTTTTTAAGCGAAATTTTTTAAAGACTTATAGTAGCGCTTTGTCCAAAAAGCGCTGTCTTTTTTGCGCTCTTTGTCCAATTTTGGCGTAGTGTGTGCCTCCAACTCTTCTCAACATTCTCTCCTCTCCGTGGCCTTTCTCTATATGGGGAATTGACATGATTGGCATGATTGAACCCAAAGCTTCAAACGGACACTGTTTCATCCTTGTGGACGTTGATTACTTCACCAAATGGGTTGAAGCAGCATTATATGCTAATGTGACCAAGCAAGTAGTGGTCCGATTCATAAAAAACAATCTCATTTGCCACTATAGTGTTCCAAGCAAGATCATTACTGATAATCGATCCAACCTGAACAATAGAATGATGAAAGAGATGTGTGTTGAGTTCAAGATCGGTCACCATAACTCTTCTCCTTACCGGCCTAAGATGAATGGAATCGTAGAAGCTACTAACAAAAACATCAAGAAGATCATTCAGAAAATGGTCGTCACTTACAAAGAATGGCACGAGATGCTCCCGTTTGCTCTTCATAGGTACCGTACATCCGTCCACACTTCAACAGGGGCAACCCCTTTCTCCTTGGTATATGGCATGGAAGCAGTGCTCCCCATAGAAGTCGAAATCCCATCAATGAGAGTCTTGATGGAAGCCAAATTAACAGAAGTTGAATGGTGTCAAAGCAGATATGATGAGCTAAATTTAATCGAAGAAAAAAGAATGACAGCTCTATGCCATGGTCAGCTGTATCAATAGAGAATGAAGAAAGCTTTTGACAAGAAGGTTCGACCTCGTGTATTCAGAACGGGCGACCTTGTGCTTAAGAAGATCCAATCTTCCCTCACAGATTCTAGGGGCAAATGGACTCCAAATTATGATGGCCCATATGTTGTTAAGAAAGCCTTCTCATGTGGTGCCTTAATGCTTACAACTATGGATGGTGAAGAGTTCACTCGTCCTACGAATGTTGACGCGGTCAAGAAATACTTCGCCAAAATAAAGAAAAGAATAGCTCACTAAGTTGAAAACCCGAAAGGGCGGTTTAGGCAAAAAAGAGCGTCTCGATGGATTGAAAACCCGAAAGGGCGGTCCAGGAAAAAATTAGAGACATAAATAAATAATAATAATCATCCCGGTAGATTGAAAACCTAAAAGAGGCAATCTAGGAAAAAATTAGGGATTCATGGCAAGTAACTGCATCAGACCCGACTGAATCATCTGAAGCAACGTCATCTTCCGAAGGATTCAAGCCGGAACTACGATCGCTCTGACTTCCTTTTAAAAGGATATGTAGGCATAAGGAATCACATTCCTTAGCGAGCAAACAAAAACAAAAAAAAATCTGCTTTCACATAAGCTCAAGACTACCTGGAATTCAAAGTTGATAGAAGGACGATGGTCATTACATTTTAATGTAGCCTTTTTCCCTTTAAATTACCATTTTCTAACTTTGTAAATAATCCATGGGATCACGCCCTTGGCCGATTACCATTCTGTCGATAAAATTTGAGCCTTATGCCCACTTGTTTGTAATTCTTGTTTTATTCAACCTCGCAAAATAACTTTTTTTGTTTACTTTTGATAAGTATTTCTTGAAACAAAAAGTCAAAATGTATTTACTGTTGGTTTTCAAAAAAAAAATCTGCGACTTTCTCTGATTTGTGAGCACAAGGAGGAATCTCAATAGTCAGTCCAAGAGTGATTGAACCTCAAAATGCAGAATCAGGGCTCTTACGATTTGCTTTGCATGTATATCTCCAAAGCAAGGGGTCTTTTCCTCAAGTTACTTTTGTGCGTTGGACCAACAGGCCAACATCCCCAGTAAGATCTGGGACTTAAACATTCTCCAGTGAAGAATTGAGTTGGGCATCCCCCAGCTAAGCGTTGATGCAAGCAGAATGTAGTTCTTCTCCCCGGCCGAGTGCTACCTTCAAAATCCTCAGTTGAAGTTTAGACTTCACTACCCCAAAGTAAAGCATCTTCTGATCTCTGAAATATTTTGAGCCTTACGGCAGGACGTTGTTCCCTTGGTGGCTCCCTGTGCTCTATCTCTTGCGATGCTTCCATCTTTTCAAGACTGGCTGAGTATCAGGTCGTGTTGTGATGTTTATTTCATCATCAGTTCATCTTTAGCTTCTGTTTTGTTAGCATGAACATAATATTCATACATACATCATGCATAATTGCATTCACATCCATAATTGCATTTGTTCATATTACATTCACTCACTTTGGTCGTGTTTATTCCCAAGTGATTTCCTCTCTCCAGTAGAGTAGTCAGCCCTAAGCAGAAAGTGTATATCCTTTCTAACCCCCCACTGAGTTTAATCCTCATGGAATTTTTGCTTTCGTTCTCCTTTCCATACTTGGATAGGACAAAACCCCAATTTGAGTTCATTCCTCATAGGGAAGTGGTTTGATTGACAGTATCTCTCCAGCTTATTCCTAGACTGAATTCGGTCTTAGACCATTTTGATAACTTGAACCTCTAATTCAAGAAGGCAGTTATTTTGCGCCTCTCAAGAGATTTATCTTCCCGTTGGGAGATAAATCCCCAGAAAAGATGACGATACCTCTCAGTGATGGTATTGTCACATCCCCAGGAAATCTGCACTCGGCACAAGTAGCAATCTCTTCGAAAAGCTTGTTTCACCCCTGAATTTCCCAGTGAATCGACAGATGGCAGCCTCGTCCTGAGCATTTTGTCTACCCCCAGCAAATGGCATCATAGCAGAGAAGTTAGCAAACACCAGGTTCTCCAGTAAATAGCGTCTCCCCGGAAAAATTCTGCCAGAGAAATTTGTTGTGAAGCCTTACAAATGGTATCTCTCTAGTGTACACTCAGCAGAGAAGTTTGTGTCCTGGATTCCTGTTAAATGGTTATATCTCCGGAAGACTCTGTCCGAGAATTTACTATCTACTCAAAGCAATGTTGACTGCAGCCAATGGTATTCCCCAGTAAGTCTACTACTGTCTCTCATCACATGGCATCTCTCCGAGGAAGTCTCAAAGAGAAGTATGATGAAGTTTATTCCCTATCAAACGGCATCTTCCCAGTGAATCCCGGCGAGAATTTTGATGAAGAACCTTACAGATTTTTTTCTCTTTGTCTGAAATATCTATCTTACAAATTAACTAGCCTGCATCTCTTTGAAGATTCCCGGCGAAGTTATCAACTCAACAAGTGATTACCCCTTTTAGGAGCTTGTCTGCCAAACCTTTTCAAGTGGAATACTTAATTAAAGAAGAAACTGAGACCAGTTCGTGGCTGATAACCAGGAGCGAGGGGAAGCTTATTGCAAACCTTTTCAAGTGGAATGCTTGATTAAAGAAGAAACCGAGACCAGTTTCGTGGCTTGCAGCCAGAAATGAGGGGAAGTTTGTTGTTACCCTTTCTAAGTAGGATTACTTAGTTAAAGAAGATGAGTGAACATATTCCGACCAAAGGAACTTGTCACCATTCAATTATCAAAATCAAGTCGTATCCCCAGTGGAGTTGTTAGCACATCCCCCGTGGAGTTGTTACCTTAATCCCCTGAGGAATTAATATCTCCTTCCCGGTTGTTGTTCCTTTCCCAGAAAATTTGCAAACTTGCTACCAAATTCTCTTCCCCAGTGGATAATTCCTGCATTATTCCATGGTGGCTTAGTCTGTTATTAGTCTCTTGTGGCATCATTCCCCACAGTTTTCATGCTTTGCATTCACGTTGCATTCATTCATTCATATCATATCATAGCATTTTTGTGGCATCTTAGGGGCCAAAATTGTGCTTTTTGTTGTATTTAAGTCTCTCCTATCAGGTCGAGACTAACATATCAATCTTCATCTCTTCGGATAGGAGAACCTTAAATAAGGGCATCTGTCATAACCAAATTTTTACCCCCCCCCCCCCTAATATACCACAACATCATTTGCATCATTATCATTAGCATCTCATGTGTGTGTATATGTCTTTATGTGCCACTAACCCAATTGGAGTTCAAGTATATGTTATTTGTTCACTATGTCCACATATTAGGGTTTTAGACCTCAGGGGTGTTCAGGAAAAGGATTAATCAGGAATGGGCATAATCTTCAACTTCTCAAGACCTACATTCACTCATAAAGGTCAAAATATTCCCATCATCAAGATTCAAATGCAAGATTTCATCATTTCAAGTTGATCAGGCCCCAAGTTCATCAGATGTACCAAATTAGGGTTTTGACTGATCAAGGCTTACAATTGATCTTTTTCATCTGAAGATGATCCAATACTTCAAGACATTATTCAAGGGACTCAAACACATATTTGAGGTCCTTTCATATGGTCAAGATTGTCCAAAAAAGATTGATTCAATGGAAATTGAAAATTAGGGTTTCCCCGATTAAATTTCATCTGATACACAAGGGCAAAATTGGAATTTTTGGTCAATATCAAATATCATAAGCCAATATTCAAGGAAATATGTTTTATAGTTACATTGTATCAAGATTTAATCAAGAAATCAAGATTAATTTCAAAAGGGGCAACCATGAAGAAATTGGAAAATTTCACTAAGTGTCAAAAATCATGGCCAAACAGCCAACTTCACAAGGTCATAACTTGTGACTCAAGCAAACACTTTTTATGCACCAATGCTCAAATAAAAGTCCTCATTTGATACTACAACTTTATCCTTGAGTATCAATTCCCAAAAAATGCATAGATTAAGAGATATGAAGTGATGAAGTTAGGGATTCAAAGTTGTAACTTTTCCAACACTTAGAAAATTTTGCCAACTGTTTTGACAGCATGAAGCAACAAAGTTTGGAGGCATTTTTCTACATGATCCAAGTTGAATCAATGAAAGCAATGAACATCAAAGATGAAGTATGATATACCAGCTTTCCAAAATGTACAAGGACATACATTGATCTTACTTGAGCAAGAAGTTATGCACTCATCAACAAGCCTTACTCCAACTGTTTTTCAAGACAATTTTGGTGCATTTACACGATTTTGGCCAATTTGGACAACTTGGCAAGTCTGATATTTTTATGAGATCAACAACAAAGATATAAAGCACATGCTCTCTGCAAAATCATGATGAAGAATCTCACAATCTTATCTCTAAGCATGTGAAAGAATCAATTTGAAAATGAGAAGTTAAGTTTTGTTTTGTAACATTTATGATCAATAGTGAGATTGATCTTAAACTCACCCCAAGGGCCAAGTTGTTATAATAATCAACAAGAAACATTTATGAAATGATCATGGTAAACCAAATTGCCAAAACACTCCAAGAGGAGCTATAAGCTAGAAAGCATTTTAGTCATGATTACTACCTATGCCATAAATGCAAATTGATGCATCTTGATCCAAGACTATTCATGCCAAGTCAAAACCATCTCCTATAAATAGAGGACCTTGTTGATCATTTCCATTACAACAAAACAACTTGAATACTTGTTTTCTCAAAATTCACTTTTGTTTCAAAGTTTCAAAACACTAAAGGAGTGAAAACTTGAATTTTGAGTTCCAGAGCATTTCTTTCCAAATCAATGACCCAAACACCTCATATGCATCATATGTGATTGATCTAAACATTAAACACTTGCTGGAACCTCAGAATCATCATCATTAATCCTCACTTTGCACCAGCTGCAGTTGGTGTCAAATTTTGAGTCCCAGAGGGATTCAACTCATTCCAAAGGTTGCAACACACTCCTTGGAGGTGAAAGAAGCTTTCCAGATCATTACAACACTTCTGTAATCACTCCAACTGAGAGTTCGATTCTCTCTTGCAAGGTAAGTGTCTCAAAATCCAAACTCTATGATTCATGCATCATAAATGATATTTCAAGTTACCAATAGGTTTTTGCACTTGCATAGATCATTTACCCTCAATTAATTGCATGCCATCTTGTGTATAAACGATTTCATCATTGATTTTGCAAAACTAGGGTTCATCTATTCATGCATGATAATTCATTCCACACTAAAAATAAATGCAATCAAATGGTACCAATTGATTCCTTGTTAAATTTCGAGCAACTTTGATGTTTACATCTTTAAAAAATATTGAGAAATGAAGGAGTTAAGATTTTGAATTTGTTGTTGAAGTTGTTGAAGAACATGAGCAACAACAACAATGGTTGGCGCCATTTTTCAAATTTATCATTTAAGTTTAATATTTTATTTTGTTTTGGCAAATAATAAACGAATTGGCATTGCGCCCCAGCGGTTGATCAGCTGGTTTTGTGTGTTTGTGATGCGTGAGGGCTGGGGTTAGAATCCCCCTCGCCCCAGCCCTTTTGATTTTGTTTTTTTTCACTATTTTCACAACCAAACTTATTTTATATATTATCACGTGCATGTTATATCCAAGGCAATCACATGGCGCAGTGGACAAGGTTTTGTGTTGCAGGCAGCAGGGCGTGGGTTCAACACCCATGGGAGGCCAAAACCAAATTTTTATTACTTTTCTCATCATTTTTTAAACCAACTTCAAATATTTATTTCATATATCAAATTAATTCTTTTTAATCCCATTTTTTTCACACATCTTATTTAAACCCTCTAATATTTTAATCCACAAAAAAATGTTAAAAATATTATTTATTTAATATATTTTTATTAATTAGAAAAGTATTACTTTTTTAAGTGTTTTTAAATACTTTAAAATATTTTCTTCTTTTTTTTTTAAACCTAATTAATCTTAAGTATTTATGTGAATAATACACCTTTGTGTGGGTCTTGATCACTGTTCATAACATGTTTACTTGATTTCTTTTGGCTTTTATATCATATTTATTTGATTTTTCTTTGAAAAAAACATCTTTAAATTAATGGAATTAGGGTTTTTACCCTAATCTAGCTTTATAAAAATCCTTGGGCCTCCATGTGAGTGTAAGTCCCATACCTTGTAAATATCAAAATAAATTCTTGGGCCTCTATCTTTTTTAGTGTAAGTCCCTCCACTTTTTTCCACTCCACCGTGTTTAGACATGGGCCTCTATCTTTTAGAGTATAAGTCCCTTATTAGTACATGCAAACATGTTTAGATATTTCATTCATAAACTCCCATGAGTCATATATATGCTATACTTGTTATATACATGTTATACTTGTCAAATACATGTCATATATTTGTGATATACTTGTTTATTTTTATCTTGTTAAGTTTCTCTTGACATTGATATTTATGTTCATAATTCTTTTCAAACCCTAAGTTCATGGATCATATTAATCTATGATCCTCCTTATCTACAGTGTAGTTCAACACTAGGTTCCCCTTGAATGAGGTCAGCTTCATCATCAGCCTCCTCTTGGGCTTTGTACAAGACCGTAAAAAAATGTCTTCTCCAGTCAGTCAGCCTCCTCTTGGGGCGTATCCAAGCATCATAGCGCGATCCCTTTAGTTCAACCTTAGGACACCTCAACAAAGAGAGGAAATTTTCCCGCTGAAACTCCTCCCAGACCCTCAATAAAGAAAGGAAAGTTTCTCGGTGAAACTCCTCTCAGTCCCTCGATGACCCTCGAATATCCTCCTCTTGGGTTCAAAATACAAGGACCCTCAATGTCCCTCGGATAGCCTCCTCTTGGGCTTAATACAAGGACCCGCATGCTTCTTAAAAGCATCTCACAAACCATAGGATATCCTTTCAAACTTCAGAGTCAAACTCTAGCCCCTTTGTGGCTTCTCTTTCATATAAAACTTCATTTTTTAGCCTCAATCTTGGGCTTTGTACAAGACAGTCAAATTCAAACTCTTCCCTCAGTGATGAGACATGAGTCATCTCTATGGAAGAGATATCTCTTCTATTATACCACATTCAAATCAAACATTTTTCAAATTTTTCCATTTGAGTGATGTAAGTGGCACACTTGGTGATTCAACCTCCAAGTTTAAAGTCCCTCTCTTATTATGGTTCAAACACTTCTTTCATTTTAAGTGATGTAAGTGGTACACTTGTACACTCAAGTTAAGGCCTCTCTCTTACAATGCAAAGACTCATTTTATTCTCAAATGTTTGTGGTGAAATAGGTGAGATATATGCCTCTTAAGATGACAACTTGTCTCTTTCTCTTTCTTTCAAAAATCTTCAGCTTCAATCTTGGGCTTTTAAGACACTCAAAAATCTTTATCTTCACTCTTGGGATTTGAACAAGACACAAAAATTTTCTTCCACTATCTTATAGTGGGAACTAGGTCAGCTCTGATTTCTCAAATCATATTGAGAATACTTAGGCACAAGGTCGATCCTTGGCGAGCACTCTCTTTTCAAACTCAAACCCTTATTCCCCGTAGTTCCCTGAACTACAATGCTCTGACTTCCTCTAGGGATATGTAGGCATGAGATTGCAAAATCTTTGCAAGCACAATCAATCAAAACACAATTAGGTTCCTACCCCTTTCAAAATCGCCTTCGCTTTGTTTTGGTTGATCTCAATGCCCTTTTGGTGCACCACGAAACCCAGAAAGTCTCATGCACGTACGCCAAAAGCACACTTTATTGGATTCATTTTTAATCCATATTTTCTCATTCTTTCGATTGAGCATCGAAGATGGTCCAAATGACCATTTTCAGATGAAGATTTTATCACAATGTCATCAATGTATACCTGCATAAATTTTTCAATAAAATCATGGAGTATAGCATTCATGGCTCTTTGATAGGTCGCTCCAGCGTTCTTTAAACCAAACGGCATCACCACCCATTCGTATGTTCCCAAGCCCCTGGGCATCGAAAAGCAGTTTTAGGAACATCATCTTCTGCTATGAGAATCTGATTATATCCAGAATAGCCATCAAACATGCTAAGATATTCGAAACCTGCGGCTGAGTCGACTAGCATTTCTGCCACTGGCATCGAATACTCATCTTTCGGAGTTGCATTGTTCAAGTCTCTAAAATCTATACAAACTCGAAGCGTTCCATTCTTCTTAATCACAGAC
The DNA here is from genome assembly GCA_022829125.1 of Lathyrus tuberosus. NCBI lineage: Eukaryota > Viridiplantae > Streptophyta > Magnoliopsida > Fabales > Fabaceae > Lathyrus > Lathyrus tuberosus. The sequence continues at coordinate 12,065,561 of JALAZF010000044.1, read as the reverse complement.
ACTATGTTTGCTAACCACTCGACATATTTTGCAGTTCTAATGAACCTGCTTTTGAGCAGTCTTTTGATCTCTTGTTTAATCTTCACTGTAATTTCTGGAGCGAACCGTCGAGGATGTTGCTTTACTGGCTTTTTTCCTGGCTCAATAGGCAGTCAATGTTCCACAACACTTCGACTTAGACCAGGCATTTCGCCGTAATCCCAGGCAAAGCAATCTTTGTAATCTTTCAACACTTCGATTAGCTTAGCCTTCATCTTTGAACCAACCTTGGTGCTTATATAAATTGGTCTTTTTATGACCCCATCTCCCAGGTCTATTTCCTCGAGTGGGTCTTGCGCTTACATTTTCTGCAATTCATTTGATGGGTTCTTCTCGAACCCCAAAGGCTCATCGTCATAAATGCATTCGAGCCTTCGGCTTTCTGAAGCTGTTGTCTGGCCTTGTTGGCCATTTTTTAACTCTTCGTTGTTGGATTCGACGGCCAAGCTTTGTCTATCGGCTTCTAGTGCCACTTTTCTTTTGTTTTCAGCCAAGTAGGCTGAAATTCGAGTCAAGCTTTCTGACTCAGTGGTCATCATCATCGATTCCAGACCACCCCGTAGGTGGATTCACCTCTTGAGGCTCAATTTCCTCTTCGGCATCCCAAATAAAACCATAATCTAGATCTAGATTCAGGACGCAACCTGTTTTGACAGAGGTGTAAGATCCCGATTCATCATCACATGGTGCGACATTAGCTAGGTGCTGGTCAAAGGATCTCTTTGCGCCTTTCGCTTCATCAATCTTGTAATAGCTTTGATCAGCTTCAATATTTTCGACAATACCATCTTTCCTCCAAATAATCAACCTTTTGTGAAGGGTTGAAGGGACTCCTCCCATTCCATGGATCCATTCTCGTCCCAATAGCAGGTTCAAATTGGCCTTAGAGTTTATTACCATGAATAATGTCGACCGTGTTGTGGTGCCAACGGCTAGGTCGACTTGGATCACCCCAAGTATGTTGCTGGTTTTCCCTTCGTAGTTGGACAAAACCATATTGTGTTGTCGACGATCATCATCATTTTTCCCCATCTTCTTAAACAGAGTCAGAGGCATTAGGTTAACAGCTGCCCCCATCTACAAACACCTTGTTCACTTCTACTCCGTCGACTTTGGCCCTTATGAACAATGGTTTTAAATGATACATCATTCCGGGGTTGGGTCTTTCGAACATAGCTTTCTGTTCTTCCACTACGCCACTATTCATGACATAATAACACAGAGGTTTGTCTTTAGTTGTCTCATCTGGCACAAAATACTCGTCTGCTTCAGAAACCTCCGACTCCATGTCATATTGTGCAGGTAATATCGACACAATACTGCAGTTGACGACAAAATCCTCACCATAGGTGTCATCATGTGTGTCGTCGTACATATAATCATCTATATCGCTGTCTGGGGATGGGTTATACTCCTCGTATGACTGGGGAGAATATTCAGGTTCCTCCTCATCCGACTGAGGAGAGTATTCTGGTTCTTTCTCTTCTTCGACCAGAGAGGGGCACTTCGCGCTTTGGGTCGAAACTATTCCTTTCTCTCCTGAAGAGCCGACAGTCACAACCAAAGTCTGATTGGTCATGATCTTTCCCTTTTCCATCCATCTTCCTTGAGGATATTACCTCTTCTGTCCAGATGTTTATGTAGGTTTCGACTGTGAAGTCGAGGCATTTTTCCCAACTTTTTTGTTTCGCTGATAACGCCTCCATTGTGTCCTTGTCATGGGGTTCTTCCCTTTGTAATTAGGACATATCACATAACCTCTAGGTTCGACCCTCTTTTTCGAAGTCCTTGCTTCTTTATCAAGGTCCAGCACCTTCCACTTTGGCCTTTTTCACCCTTTTTGATTCACAGGTTCAACCCACTTCTCTTGTGGGATATCTGATGGTGGCAAAAATGTATTGGGTCGAGTTTGCTGGAATTACTTCCTGTACTCCTCATTTCGACGAGGGTGTTTACCGTGAAAATTGGTAAACAACCGCTGGTCTTCCAAAATAAAGAAGTTTTGGTTACTCACAGGATCGACCAGATTGATCCTAGGACATGTGCTAAATGATTTTATATAAAGTTTAGAAAAACAATGAATACTTCGATAGCATTCATGATTAAAGAAGTTTGCTTTCAAAATGTATGCTTGAAAATAAGCGTAAAGGACTGAAGTCGAAGAAACTGGTAAAATGCAGAAAAGTAACTTGAACATGTAAAAGATAAACTCTTAAGAAAAAGACTTATTGAAAAATTGCAATGTAAAAATGGTGTTACATCAACGTACATTCTCACACACTCGTTTCTCTGCACACAGGTACTTTGAGTATTTAGAGTAACTTGTACACAATTGAACACACACAATCCTAACACTAGAACCTGCTATTTATAACAAACAAAATAACTGCCATTAACGGCCTACAAACTAAAACACGACAAGTGTCGCTCTGCATGTCTTTGTTTCTTGGATATGCGCCACGTGTCTTTCTTCAGAAACGGATATGAACAAATGTTCCCTCCTATATTTGAATTTGAATCTTCGCGTCGAAGTACCCCCAGTAGTACTTCCGTCTAATAATATCTCCTAAGTTTGGAAATATTTCTAAGTCCACAACATAGTTTCTCTTTTACGCAAGGACATCCTTTCGACTCAAACTTCCAACAGTCCAGTTCCGGTCGAAAACTTCCAATTTCCTTAAAGGACTTTTGTCTCTTAGATTAATCCCCTTAGTTTAACCTAGGCGTCGAATTTAGGAGCTAACAGAGGGGCCCCATTCTTGTCGAAAACAAACTTTGGAACTGTCGACTTTCCTTCTTTTAGCGCCTTCTTTTTTCTCAACTTCATATTTCTCAGCGGCTTTCTCATCAAAAACAGCGTTGCATCATGGACACAGCACAACCTTCGATCCACTAACTCTACACTTCTCCTGGAAGTCAGTCAGGTCTTCACCAGCTTGAGGATAAGCTGCCTCCAATTCATCTTCAGCTTTTTCGTCAGAACCATCAGTAGTTTCGACCATCATGCATTCAAAAAATTTTGCAGTTAAGGGCTCGCTGAGACCATTAGTAGTCTCAACCATCATGCAGTCATAAAGCTCGGAATACAAAGCCTCTTCTACCTTCAAAGGATCCGTGTTAACTTGCATCTTCGGCTTTTCGCCAAATTGAAGGTTGCCTTCCTTCAAAGCTTTCTGCACGAAATCCCTGAAAAGAACACATTGAGATGTTTTATGACCAAGAAAATTATGGAACTTACAAAATCCCCTCTTTTTCTTTTGTTCTAATGGGGGATCTTTTAAACCTTGAGGAATAATAATTTAACCATCTTTAACTAATAAATCAAATATCTCGTCACACTTAGACACATCGAAAGTATAAGTTTTTGCAACATATTTATCTGTTTTTTCAGTTTCGACGGGATTTATCCCGTTTGATGGTTTTAACAATTTACACGTGTAAGGAGGTCCTGGCTTGAGTTCAGCCACGTTGACCTCGCTTTCGTCGACAAGTTCTTCGCCGTCAGAAGAGTATTCGTCAGCTGCTACATATGAAACCTTTTCCTTCTTATGGTATTTACCAGTTTTGGTTTTCTCAGCTTTCAAACGTTCGACTTGTCATATCTCTGAGATACTGCGTGTCTAACTTTTTTCTGATTCAGGGACTTGAATAAAACATCTTACTTTCAAAAGTCTAAACTTGTTGAGATATTTGTCTACTGACTCTAAGGCCTTCTGTTTGACACTGGCCAATTCTTTCAGACTGATTTTTTATTATCCCATGTAAAACTGTTCATGAAACAATGTTTCCAATTGTGTCCACGTATGGACAGACTGTGGAGGTAGCGTAGTAAACTAAGTAAACACATTCTTCGTGAGGGAACTTGGGAAGTATTTAATTTTTAAGTCCTCGTTATTTGCTATGTCGCCAGCTTCGGTTTGATATCTAGCAACGTGTTCGACGGTGGACTCTTCGGTGTCTCCAACGAATTTGGTGAACTTTGGGATTTTCCATCCCCTAGGCAGTTTTGTTTGCAGAACGAAATCTGGTAGTGGGGATGTATACATTGGTGGTCGAAGGCCTGGATTTGCCCCATTTCGAACCATGATCCGTTCGACAATGGCCTCTTAGTTTTGTTCTCCAGCCATGCATCGTGTCGAATTTTCCTGACCACGTGGTCTGGATCCTGGTTTCTATGAATTAACACAACGGGAGGCCTTTGGGCCACCCTAGGTATGGGTTCAGCCACCTGAGGTTGCTGGTCGATTATTTCTTCGAAGACCTCTTCCTGTCGAACTGGTGTTTCCGGTCGAGGAGGAGGTGGAGGATTTTGTCGAATCGGTGTCCTAGGAGCCCCTAGGAAATCACCTATTTGAGTCATCTGAGTTACCAATTGTTGGTAACTCTGGGTCCAATCTTGAATTAAAGGTCTAAGTATGGTACCCATTTGCTGAGTCAGCATATGAACCATTTCGTGATTACTTTCATCCATCTGCTGTCTCATGACTGCGACAGAACTTGAGGTGAAAGTGGGAATTTCCTAAGATGACATACCAAGCCCTGGGGGTCGACTGAATTGGTTTACCAGAGGCCCTAACCCCTGGTAACTCTGGAATGGTGACGATGGGTTTTCACCAAAAGTCGAACTACTACCAAACATCGAACTGCTGTTATGTAGGTTTGCCAAAATTCAGTTGGCATTCCAAAGGTTCGATGCATGAGCAATGTAAAACTAGGCACGTATTGCCCTGAAGTCCCAGTCATCATTGGCCTTGGAGTCTCAAGTGAACGTGGCGTCAATATCGGTCCACTATGAGCGGCGAAACCGCAAACACAGTGCCAGAACCAACATCCTTTGTTTATGACACAACTGTACTTCCTCCTGAAGAGGGTTCTTCATTAGGATTTGGACGCGGTGTTACCATTTTACCACTACTTAATTCCATACACTAGACACAACGTGTCCCACCGGGTGTGCCAATTTGTTCGCACGTGGTTTTCGCGCGAACAATCTATAGCCTACTTTCGCAGGTTTACTTGCGGGATTGGCTATAAAATCCCAGACAATGTGTTCTACGTGTATGGTTTGGTTTTGTTAAAGTGTTTAGATTGAACAAACAAGGTAGACAATAGATACTTGTAAAAGGTACAATTGCAAATGCAAGAATGAAAGGCAAGATAAACTGTAAATGATGAAGACAAGTGAAAGATTAAAGATTAAAACTGCTTAAAGGTAAAATTGGACGCTATCATACATTTTTGTAGGAATGAACTCATTTCTCTTAACGCTTGATACTTTGAGTGCATTTCCTTGACAATGTTACAAAATGCGACCTTAATAAATGAGAAAGAACTTTTCTTAAATAGGAAAATAAAATAACTGTTATTCTATTGTTGTTGATTCTTGACGTGACACGTGTCAGCCCACTATCTTTGTAACTTCCCCCACGTCTTCATTATATCAAATCTTTTCCCGCGCAAAACTGTTTCAGCTTTGGGTTGGCTTGAGTTGCCTTAAGTCGAAGTCTTTCGACAACGTTACTCTTCGGCTAGCTTTGGATTTGCTCGAGCAGTGTCTAGTCGAAGTCCTTCGATAGTATGACTTTTTTGGGTCTCTTCCGAGACGGCTTTTATTGATGTCGACTTGTTTTTTGGCTCCTTTGTCATACTTCTTCTTGACCTTTTTTAGTCGAAATCTTCTAGCCAACATGAAGTTACTAGCAAAGCATAATAAAGGCGTCGAGCAAACGACGTGAAACAAGCGCTTGTTGGGAGGCAAACCAACGGTTTTTGAGTTTGTATAACTTTATGTTTATTTAGTTTTGTTCAATTTTGTTAGGTTGTTAGAAATTTTTTGTGTTTTGTCTCAAGCTTTGTTATTTATTAGCTTGAGGTTGCATGTTGTGCTTGTTCAAGTTTGATTGGTTCAACAAGAAAATGTTATGGTAGTGTGAAAAGTTTAAAGAGAGTTGCATTGCTAAGGTTTGTGTTTATTAATTTTCTAGAACATAATATGTTTATGAACCTTAGGCTCTGTACAACTTACATGCCATTCATTCTCTTGCAATTCTTGTTCATTTGTGAATCACTTTAGTTCATAGCCAATGTGAGAAACCTCTATTGTTTACTAAATGCTTGGATGACTGATAACTTTGTTTAATTCGTTTGATTCATGCTTAATCTTTTGATCAAGGTATTTGTTTATATTGAGCACAACCATATCCAAAAGTAATTTACCCATGAGTCATGAGTATTCGTTAACCCCATTGAGCATTTAACAGATTAGATCCTAATTTGGTGATGAACTTGGTGTATGTACATAACCAAAGTTAAGTTCATCATTGAATTTTGTGGGATTCTAAAAAAATTTCTTAAAACCTTTGAAAATTGTTTTAAATTGATTTCCTTGCCATAAAAAGCAAGGAGCATTCACTTGAGGTTTGATGGTATTCAAGTTGGGGAGAATGAAAGGAAAGGGTAGGTTACTAAAAATTTTGAAATTTTTTTTGAACAAGCATAAGAAAATTGTGAATATAAATGTGAAAAACAAAAGAAAAAGATGCTTGTTTGAAAGAGAAAAATAGAGAATGAAATAATTGTGCAAAGGAAGTTTGAAAGGGTGAACAATAGAGAAAATAAAATGGTGAAAAGAAGTTGTGATGTGTAAATACCATGTATAGTGAATGTTTCTTTTGCGTGGCAACTTCGATTCCATAGCCTTAGAAATGTCCATTTGTTGTGAACCCCGACCAAGCTACAACCTTACAAGCCCTTAGTGATCTTTTTGCTTCCATGATTTCATTTATGATTGTTAGATGAATGTATGAATTGACTTGTTGTTAGCATTGTTTTCAGATGAGTGTAATTGTCCCGCAGTTGCAAACACGTAAATTTCTTCATCCTTATTCTGAAGAGGAGTGTTAGGTGTGATTCATTATTGAACATTTGTATTGCTTTAGAATTTTTGACATGTGTTTTGTGCTTAGACTTTGTTTCATAATTGTGGTGTCGTTGTAGTTTAGTTGTAAGCATTGCTTTGCGTGTATTTTTGATATTTGTACCATACATTTGTTTTCCATTTGTAAAGGCTTGTTGAGCATGATTTCTTGATAATTGCTTTTGTTTCTTCGAGTTGATTGATTCTTGTTTGAGGACAAACAAGTTTAAGTTGGGGAGAGTTTGATAAGTGCTAAATTGTAGTGATTTTGAGTGTAAATAATTGGCACTTATCGGCTTAATTCATTCGCTTTATACCAATAAACCTCAACTTTTGTGCATATTTTGTATAGTTTAGATTATAGTGTATAAAATGTGTTATCTTGTACATATCAAGAGTTTGATTGTTTTTATCTCAATTTTGTAGGTATACAAGCAATGATATTTTGTCATTGGCTTATAGAGCATAAAATAAGCTTTTCGGCGCTTCTGACCGTGCGTAAATCGGAGTTACGGTGCTCAAGTTGTGATGAAAGCAAGAAATAATTTTTCCCAATGCTGTCATGTTCGCAGTGCGAACACAAAGCGAAATGAAGGTGAAGCAGTTCACTATATTGGCAGTAGGTTTTGGACCAAAAGTTAGCACTGCGAACTCAAGGCGAACCTGATATTTTTCTATGGCGGTTTAAGGCAATTTTGTGCCAGACCACGTGCCATAAAGTGAAATTCGCAGTGTTAACGAGTTCGCAGTGCGAACTTGACAGATTCAGTTTTGTATATATAGAGTTCTTCTTAGATATTTTAGGTATCTCTTGGGATCTTTTAGACCCAATTGATCAGAAAACATTCTTTAGTAGATTTAACTTAGAAACAACACATGGATGATGCATCTTGACGATTCGGAGTCAAATACCACTTCAATCAGAGTTGACGAACCATGAGATGTTTGTTCTCCTTCCTTCTTCTCTTTGTATTTTTTATTTGTTAGGGTTTTGTTTGTAAGTTTACCTTTATTATATGTATATTTATTGATCACGGCGTCGTATACGAGCTATTTTACAACTCTATATCGATGTTATCCTTGTTTTACTTACTTTATGTTAGGATTTGAGTTGCTATAGATATATACTCTTCAGATCTGGATCTAGGATGAATTTTTGTTAGGTTCTAAACTCTAGACATAGATTTAGATTTAATATTCACAGTGGGTATCAGTTCTTAATGGTCTGTGTTGTTGAGTTGCGTGAGACATCACCGATGAGACAATACGGTTGTTCTCTCAACTTTACGTTAGACATAACCTCTGTTGTGGGTGATACGTGATGATACTGACGAGTGTTTTAGGTTGCGTACAACTGATTGGTAGATTTGTGTATTTGATGGGTAGATGAAATCGAATCCCGACGAGTTCTCTCCTCTCTAAAGAATGCATTATTTACTTGTTCATATGTTTTACTTTCCGCAAATTACTCTTTTAAATCATTAAAACCAAGCTTAGAGACTTAGAGATTGTCGAACGACATTCTTTCCCTCGAACCGATCCCTATGGAGACGACAAAATCGGATACTTACTTAATTTTTTCTTGTCGCTTTACCGCATCAACATTTATGTGTATTCTCATTTTGATGTGATAAAACACATGTTGTTGAAGCTTATACTTCATATTCAAATAGGAAAGTGGGCCTTAGCACTCACTGAATATTCAGTGACTTATTGTCCTTGAAATCAATAAAGGACCAGATTATCGCAGACTTCATTGTTAACCACTCAGTGGTCGAAGAAATATAAAGTTGAGTAGAGACAAGGCCTTGGAAATTATAATTCCACGGTTCTAGGCATAAAGATGGAACTGGAGTTGAAGTATTTATAATTTCTCTAGAGGATATACCAACCAAGTTCAAATTTAGAATTGAAGGTCCTTGTTCAAATGATAAGGCTGAATATGAAGCCTTGATAACGCGACTTCAGATTTTGTTGGACTTGGAGCAAGAGACATCGAAATAAAAGTTGACTCAGAGTTAGTGGTTAGACTGTTGAAAAAAGAATATAAGGGCATCAAAGAAAATTTGATGTTGTACATTGTCATAGCCAACTCCTTACTAAAACGTTTCGACCACGTCTCTATAGACCATATACCTCGACTGGAGAATCAAGAGGAAAATGAGTTAGGCCAGATTGCTTTAGGATATAAAATCTCCAAGGAAAGATTAGAGGAATTGGTTGAAATCAGAGATAAACTAATCTCAGCAGACGACTCTTCAGAGATAGTTTCAATGTCAAAACTTGGGGGGCGAGGGGGGGGGGGGCAGACAAATTTAAGGTATTACCAAACATAGAAAATTATATGTTTTTAAAAATTTTGAAGCCTTTGAAGTTTTGGCCATTGACCTGATGCCAGACAATGATTGGCGAAAACCCATTGTCGAATACTTGGAAAATCCAACAGGAGTGACTGATATAAAGACCAAGTACAAACCCTGAGCTATGTGATTATGGAAAACAAGTTGTTTAAGAAAACAACTGAACCAATTCTTCTCAAGTGTCTTGGAGAAAGTGAAGTATACCTAGCAAATTCTGAGGTGCATAGAGGATCATGTGGCTCTCATCGAGCACGCCATAATATGAAATGGTTGTTGTTTTGACTTTGGGTTTACTGGCCAACTATGCTGAAAGATTGCATAGACTTTGCCAAAGATTGTCAGGAATGCCAAAGGCATTCAGGTGTTCAACACGTAGCTGCGAGTGAGTTACACTCAATAATTAAGCCATGGCCTTTTAGAGGATGTGCCTTAGACATAATAGGTGAAATTAAGCCCTCATCGTCAAAAAGGCATATATATATATATATATATATATATATATATATATATATATATATATATATATATATATATATATATATGTTGGTTGGGATAGATTATTTCACTAAGTGGATAGAAGTCATCCCTTTGCTTAATGTCGACCAAGAAGAAGAAATCAGTTTCATCCAAAATCATTTTACATACATATTTGGAATACCTGAGACTATTACCCCAGACCAAGGCGCAGTATTTACAAGTCCATAGATGGTAGATTTTGCCTTAGAAATAGGGTTTAAGTTGTTAACTTCAACACCTTATTATGTCCAAGCTAATGGCCAGGTTGAAGCAGCCAACAAAATTGTAATTGGGTTAATTAAGAAGCACGTAGGTCAAAAGCCAAAAAAATTGGCATAGAAGTTTAAACCAAATGCATTGGGAATGTCGAAACTCCCCTAAGGAGTCGACTAATTCCACACCATTTTGACTTACCTATGGTCACGATGCAGTACTCCCTCTGGAGATACATTTGCAGTTAGTCAAAGTTCAAAAGCAATTAAAAATTCCAACTGAGTATTATTGGGATATGATGCTGGATGAGTTAGTTGATTTAGACGAAGAAAGATTGGCTGCTTTGGATGTCTTGATACGACAACAAGAAAGAGTGGCTAAGGCTTATAATAAGAAAGTCAAATAAAAAAATTGTGTTAGGAGACTTAGTCTGGAAAGTCATCTTGCCCATGGACAAAAAAGATCGAACCTTGGTAAGTGGTGTGTCATACCCCAAATTTTGACCACTTAGATTCCCATCATTGTGCAAATCATCATCACAATGTGGATGGACCTTTATGCCTCACCAAGTGCGTCAAGGGTTGTTGAGCATTCACTGTAATCAAAATTAGGGTTTCAAGCCCTCTCAGAGCTCTTAGACAAAGGATCAATCAAGGAATAACTTGATCTGCAACTTGTCTAGCCTCTCAAATATCCACAATGGATCAAGAGGACTCCCACTTCAAGGATTAAGCACAAGGCTACTCCCTTCTAGGTGGATCAAGCCTTAAGATCGCCAGTGTCACCAAATTAGGGTTTTGGTCAACCAGGGCCTCCAGATGGAAATTTTCCTCTGGGCACAAGCCAATGATCCAAAACATAACCTAAGATACACCATGGAACCTCATGGTCCCAATCATCAAGTCAATTTTGCCTTAAGGGATGCAGTCGTCAAAAATCAGGAATTAGGGTTTCTGGACCTAGTTCACCCCTAAGTTGACTTTTGGGACAAATCAGGAGCCAAGACCTCAAGAGAGGAGTTTAGGATCTCTAATATACTACATTAATCCATTTACAACAATGGATTGATCCAAGAAGTTTGAGCAACAAGTCTCAATTTCATCTGGACCACAGTTAGGGTTTTGCAGGAAAAGTCAACTGTAACTTTGACTTTTAACCAGGACGTGCTCCCAAACCCTAGGACATGATTTAATACACCCTATAACACCCATGGAACATGTCCATCAAGTTTGATTTAGGTCAAGGACATGATTTCTTAAAGAATTGCACAGTTTGGAATCCATCTGCTAAAAAGTCAATTGTGCACAAAAGTCAACTTTGACTTTTTGAGATTTTTCACAAAATTGGATTTTTAACCCTAAAATGATGTTAATGTATGATTTGAATCATCATTCATCAAGAAAAATCAAAGAAAGTGGGATAACTTGTAAAAGGGGTAACCATAAAAAACTTAGAAATTTTTCTAAGTTATGAACAAAGTGGCAAGGGTACCAACTTTGAAGGATCATAACTCCTAAATCACAGAGCCATTCTACCCCATCCAAAGCTGGTTTTGTAGCCTTCATGGCCCTCTACAAAAACTTCAACTAGACCTAATTCCAATTCATTGGGGATTTTGAGTTATGGAGTAATCAAAGTGGCTGAAAAGTGAAAATGTCACTTTTTCCAACACTTGGTGAAATTTTCACTAAGTCAGAATCTGTCTTCACTTTTTTCCAAGTGTAGGGACATTTTTCACTTGGATCCAAAAAGTATCAAAACCAAATATGATCAAACAGTTGTTATATCATATAAGGGCTTTCCAAAATGGCCAAGAACATCGCCAAATTCAACTTGAGCCATGAGATATGACATTGGCAAGATGCCTTGCTGAAAACTGCCAAAGCAAGGCAGATTTTTGTACTTTTGGTCGATTTGCCAAAATCAGCCAATTCCAAGCCTTGTCATCACTTTGGACACATCTGAGGATCAAATCTAAAGGGGACAATCACTGAGCCAAGCCTCCAAAGTCCTTGGAACAAGAAATAGCATGCCAAACCTAGAATTGCCTAAAATAGGGACAAGACTCCAATTTTGGATTGAAGCATTCAATGGAAGCACCAAGGTGGCATGGACTGAGCTATTGGCAACTGAATTCAGTCAAGACTTATCCAAGACCAAGGGAACCAAAGCTCTGTGCTCTAACCTCTAGTCAATGGCTGGAGGAGACTTGGATTTTCATTTGCCAACATTGGCCAACCCTACTCAGCAGTTGCCATTCACTATTCCTTGCAAAACAAACTTGCTCTACTATAAATAGAGCTCAATTGTGATCAGTTTGAGTACACCAAAGCCATCAAATAGATGCTTTCCTCAAAATCTCTTCTTTCACTCCAATTTTGCCTTCTAAGGCAAGTCACTATCGGGTTTTGAGTTTGAGAGAAATTCCAACCAAACCAATCACACACACACCTCAAATACATCACATAGAAGTGATCCAAACACTTAAACAACATCTGGAACACTGATTTCTCAGAATCACCAGTCAATTGCTCAAGGTTTTAACCAAGTTGCAGCTGAGATGCCATGAAGTGATCCAGACATTTTCAATCAAGTCCAAGCATTCAAACACACTCCATAGGGTATAGTGAAGCTGTCCAGATCATCACAACACATCTGTAACACCTCCTACTCAGAAATCACTTTGAACTTGCTGTCACGACCTAGAGGTAAGCCTAAACTTAGTCATCTCTCAATCTATGCATATTTCCTCGCACGATACTTTTGCCAAATGTTCATAATCATGCATGGAATGTTTCCCCTCAATTAATTGCTTTGTTTGAATCATGTATCAAAATTCTCAGCCTTCATGCAGAATTTAGGGTTCTTGAGGATTTGTCGTGATTTCTTGTTTTATGCTTAATTTAAATGAAATTAATTGTCATAGACATGATCGTGAGGTTGAGACGAGCAGATTGATATGTGGATTGCATGATATAATCAAGTATTCAGTGAGATTGGAGAGAAAATGCAAATCTGGACAAACCCAGAACACGCGCGTGTTCTTGGGTGTTCTTGGCGCCCTTTTTTGAAAATTCAAATATTTGAATTTTGTGATTTTATTTAATTGATTCAAAAATTAATTTCTCTCTGAGTTTTAATGATTTTGAGTTGATTCTTTTTTTAATAATTCACAAAAATGTTGAAATATTTTATTTTCCCAAAAAATCCCAAAAATATTATTTATTTTATATAATTGATATTTTTGCAAAGAATTAATGTTTTAATTGTTTTTGACATTTAAAATATTTTTTCCTCTTGATTTTATAACTTTTAATGACTTCTAATCATTTTGTAGGTCAAAACATGATTTTTGAAGCATTAATCCAAGATCATAATTTGTTTCCCACATGTTAAACAATTTTTGATCATTTTAATTGAATTTTTATTCAATTAAAATACATTTTGGAAATAAATTAGGGTTTTTGATTAATTCAACCCTCACAAATCATTTTCAAACACTTTGGGACTCTAATAGAGTGTAAGACCCAATCCTTTGTAAATACAAAACTTTTTGGGCCTCACTTATTGTATAAGTCCCGTTGTATTTCAAAAATCACGGCACGATCGTCGCCTTTTCAAAATAAAACACCTTGGGTCTCTATTAGAGTGTAAGACTCAACCCTTTTTGAAAACCAAACAAATTTTGGGTCTCAGTCATTGTATAAGACCCACTGCGTTTTCAAAAATCTCGGCGCGATCGCCATTTTGACCAAAAATCATCGGGGCCTACCCTCGTGTTATAAGCCCCGTTTCTTTTCTTTAAAATACTCTTGGGCCTCTATTAGAGTGTAAGACCCAACCCCCTTTGTACATAAACAATTTTGGGCCTTATTCATTGTATAAGTCCCTCTGTACATTTTCAAATAAACGGCGCGATCGTCACCAGTTTAAAACCAAACTTCTGGGCCTCTCCTTGAGCTATAAGACCCATTCAAAATTCTTGGGCCTCTATTAGAGTGTAAGACCCAATCCCCCTTTTAACCAAAACTTTTTGGGCCTTAGATATTGTATAAGTCCCTTTGCGTTAAAAGAAAACCTCGGCGCGATCGCCATTTTAAACGAAAAATCATCTGGGCCTACCCTCGTGTTATAAGCCCCACTCTTTTTCTTTAAAACTTTTTGGGACTCTTGAGAGAGTGTAAGACCCCTCCCTTTGTACAAAAAACCTTTCTTGGGCCTCAGTCACTTGTATAAGTCCCTCTGTATAAATTTAAACAGTGCAATCACTGGTAAAACCCTGGGCCTCTCCTTGAGTTGTAAGCCCCAAATCTTTCTTTTTCAAAGCACTTTCTCCTTTGATTTTGAAATATACTGTTGTTTTCAATCTTTCTTTGTTGAACAACTAACCAAACAACATGGAAGCTCTACAACCGAGTAAGTGTTTATACGCTTTCATTTATCGCTTTCATATACATATAACTGTATTGTGGGGCTGTTTCGCTGTAAGTCTTCTTTCATAAACTCATATCAACTGTGTAATAATAGTATAGATATTTAGAGTTTCCCCAGAAACTACGTCTAGAACTAAGAAAAGCCGTTTCGATTACTCTTAGAAATAGACAATACTAGATCCCCCATAGGAGCACCAGATATAGTCTTCCTTCGGCTGTCCTCCTTAGGAATTATCAAGAAACTCTACCTCCCCAGAGATGAATGTCTTCTCCGTGAATGGCGTCTCTTGAGTTTCTTCCGAATTCTTGAACTTTCCTGGCTTGATCTATTCCTTGTGAATAGCCTGTCTTGAATTTCTCGGGGTTTGGGGACCCACAGGCTTCTTAAAAGCATCAGTCTCCTCTTGGGCTTAGTGCAAGGACCCTCAGGCTTCCTAAAAGCATCCCGCCTCCTCTTGGGCATTGTACAAGGACCTGTCGGCTTCTTAGAAGTATTCACAACCTCCTCTTAGGCTTCGTATAAATGATTTCTTCCTCCGGGAATGATAGCCTCCTCTTGGGCTTCATACAAGGACCTCTTGGCTTCTTAAAAGTTTTTCTCGCCTCCTCTTGGGCTTCGTACAAATTGTCCCGACGACCTCCTAGAGGTATAGGAACATGAATTAGTCATCTTAATAGAACAGTCTTTCAAAGAGTTTAGATCTTTTTACCACAAACGTACCATGACTGTTTCTTTAAGCATAGTACAAAAGATAAAACTCTAGACTTGGACAGTCTAAGACCCTTGAGTCTCAAAGACATTCTCAAGCCCCTTTCAAGAATGGGAAGAACACCCTGAGACATGGGCAGACTCAAATACCCTTTGGATTTCCCATTTCCTTAAAGAACAGGAAATAACTCGGATCCTCTGATCGATCGTAAAGCATAGCCTTACCTTTAATCAGTCTCTTTATAAGAACTGATTTTATCTTTTAACCAACATACTGGACCTGTCACTCAACTGAAACAGTCACCCTAGCCTCCTCTTGGGCTTTGTACAATGATTCTCCCCAGCGGAGCAAACACTTTTAGCCTCCATCTCGGGCTTCGTACGAGATACAAAAAACACTCTCTTGTTGAGTATAAAAGGCTCTCTTGTTGAGCCAATCTCCCTTTTAGCCTCCATCTCGGGCTTCGTACGAGATACAGAAACACTCTCTTGTTGAGTATAAAAGATTCTCCTGTTGAGTCAACCCTTTTAGCCTCTCTCTCGGGCTTCGTACGAGACACATAAAACTCCCTCTTGTTGGGCCAATAGCCTCCTCTTAGGCTTTGTATATGAAAACCCCGGTTGAGTCAATCAACCTTTTAGCATCAAAGATGTGCCTCGTTCACAGTACACAAACATCAACAACTCCTTCCCCTTCATCTAATTGTTGTAAGCGGCAAGCCTTTGGATTATTTACATCCATCCCACTGTCCCTCTTTTAGCATGAAAAATTCCTAAGGAAAGATAGAATTGCTCTACACTGGGTTAAAGTCTTCTCCTTCAGGTTGGAACCCCCCTATAAAGGAAATTATGGCATTGCCGGATTCACATATCCCGGTTAAAGTAATTCTCCTTTATAAACAGTTGTGACAAACCGACCCTCTTTAGAGATGACAAATTCTCTCTAAAGACAACTCCTTTTAGCTTCACATCTTAGGCTTTGAACAAGATACAAACCACCTTTCACTTCACGTCTTGGGCTTTGAACAAGACACCAAAACAACCCGTTTCCTCCCATAGAATAGGAGGAACTACGATCGCTCTGATTTCCCTGTTTCGGTAAATGGGAATATGTAGGCATAAGATTGAAAGAAAAATCTTAGCGAGCACACTAATCAAAAACCCAGAATCCCATACTTTCATACATCAATCAAAAAACATCCATCCTAACATCTCAGCCTAAAACACCCTTTTTTGACAAAATAACCTAGGAGAGACCCCAAATCTTTGTAGCATCTGTAAACCAACAGTTTTGACTGTTTAACCTCAGTATACAAGCAGGGTTAGTTGGAGACATCTATTTCCCTTCCTTCATCAGCTTCAATAGGATAAAAAAAATGAATCGAGCTGTAGTACTAGAGCGATCGTGCTTCGCAACCACATCCAAAATCACTCGCTACAGAAAAATGGCGACTCTGCTGGGGACAATTACATTGTTTGTTCATTCTCGTCTCCTAGGTAGAAACCTTAAAAAGGGAATTTCAATGAGAGAGGACTTTTTGACTCTACTAGGATCTTAGGTCAAAACCTTTATTTTTGGAAAGAAACCACATAATGGCGCTTCCGCCAGGGAGCCATTTTCTGTCAGGAACATAGGATTCCTAGCTTTAAAAGTCTAGGACATTAGGACAAATATATATACTGCTTTTCCTAATTGATATATGTGTTTATTTTTCTGCTAATGGGAATGCATGTGATGCCGCATGTGGAAAGATTGATTATACACCTAGGAAAAACCCCTTTAGTGGCGCAGAGGCTATCGGAAATAGTTGTCATGCGATGCCACCCTCTTCTGAGGACTCTTCAAAAAACACCACCTAGCACGGTTCCCGGCCTGCTGGTGTTTTCTTGACAAGAGTTGATGATGATGAGAGACAGGTACAAAAATCACTAGTAAACCTTTGGGATGGGTAGAGCCTTGACTCCATGACAACGACCCTTTGACCCTATGTTTTTCTATGTTTTTGTGTGCTGCATTCATGCATTCATTTAAAAAAAACATTAAAACAAAAAATATATATATCTTCTCTTCTAGTCTCTCTTTTTCAAATTAAACTAAGACTGTGATTGCAAATGTCAGAGAAAAAGATTGCGCTAATGGATTTCGGTAGAAGGAGAACTCATAAGTACACCTTCAAGGTTCCAAAACTTGAGGATCTGAGAGGTTTGGCGAGAATGATCACAAACGAAGAGGCCTTCAGAGCCAAGTACGGAGGTCTGCTACCTCTGTTAAGAATCCATGTGATTGAAGGAATCATGGATGCACTCGTTCAGTTTTACGATCCGGTTTATCACTGTTTTACATTCCTGGATTACCAGCTAGCACCAACGCTGGAGGAGTATTCTCATCTGATTGATTTACACATTACTGATCAAGCTCCATTTTCTGGACTGGAAGAAATTCCAAAGGATCAGACCATTGCAAGGGCAATTCATTTGGACGAGTCGGAAGTCAAGACTCACATGACTACCAAGGGTGGCATACAAGGTTTGCCAGCCCATTTCTTAACAAAGAAAGCTCTGTACTTTGCTAGTATAGGGAACGGGATTGCTTTTGAAAGCATCTTTGTTTTACTCACCTACGTATTATTTCCGTTTCCCAACATTAATAACCTCGTCGATATCAACGTCATTAAGGTTTTTCTCATTAGAAACCCTGTGCCGACTTTGCTCGCGGATGCGTATCATTCTGTACACTTAGGAAATTTGTACAGCGGAGGGGAGATCACATGTTGTGTACCTTTTCTTTACAAATGGTTTATCTCCCATTTGCCTAAGTCTGCTGCTTTTTGGGATCATAAGAGTGCCTTACGCTGGTCGCAGAAAATCATGTCTCTCACCAACTCTGACATTGATTGGTGCAATAGGATTTATGATGGAATAAGGATCATTGACCGTTGTGGAAACTTCCCCAATGTACCCCTTATAGGAACTAAGGGAGGAATCAACTATCATCCGATATTGGTTCGTCGTCAATTTGGATACCAAATGAGGCATGTCCCGCGCAATGCTCATCTGGAAGGTCTTTTCTTCAAGGAAGGAGAAAATGACAGAGCACTAAAGATGGAAATAGTGCACGCTTGGAAACACGTTCATAAGAAAGGACGGGAGTCTCTAGGAAAACCGGACTGTGTCTCGGTGGAGCCTTATCTCCACTGGGTACAAACTAGAGCTCTCAAGCTAAAGATGTCGTATCCTCGTCACAGAGTTCTTCCGCCAAGGGAATCTGTCATGTACTTCATGATTAAAATGGAAAAGCTCCATGTTACTCTCAACAAAGTTCAACGGGAGAGGAGGTCTTGGAAGAACAAGTACCGCACCCTCAATGTGGAGTGTACCAAAATACAGCAACCTACTGAGAGAGAAAGATGCTCTGATTGAGATTTTAGAGCAACATGCTGTGGATAATCAGGATGATCAAAGGAATGTGCTCACTCCTTTCACTTGGCAAAGGAATGACAACTCGACAACGGCTCAAGAGCCCCGGTCAAAGAAAAGGAAAGTACCAGAATCAGCACCCGAGTTCTCTCGGGACCCATTAGCTTAGGTTTCTGTTTCTGTACTTTGTAATCTACTGTATTTCCGCTTCCGCAATCCTTTGAATTTCAATAAAAAGGGGTTTCCCCAAAGTTTGATATTTACAATCTAATTGTCGAAGTTTATTTTGATTAAACCAAAAAAATAATTAATATAATCATTGCATTCATCATTCTCACGTCACGTATTCTTCTTACCTACAAATCTCACGTTTGTGTCTCGATTCTAGAGTCAAACTGTCTCATTCGTACAATACTCAGACCAATCGTCAGAAAAAGATGGATGATCTTGAGGAAGAGAACAGAGAGTTGAAAGAAGAGATCGACGCTCTGAGAGAGGATATGTGAAAGCTTCGTAACGACATGCAAGCCATGGCAGAAGCTCAACTACAAAGAACTGTGATCTCAGAGATCACCTCAGCGCCCATAGTGGAGAAGTTTGATCCTCGGTATCAAATGCCGAAAGATCGTCCCTGGGGCATGCCTGCTAACTATATCCCAGAAGGATATGTTTCGCCGATCGCTGAAGATCAGGGAATCACAACAGATGCCGCTGGTCCTGAAGGTTACAGACTTCGGGAAAGCGAAGATGCCAGAGGCATATTGAAGACTCCTGAAGATTACAAACTTTGGGAAACGCCAAGATTCACTGTCGTAGTTACGGTACCACCCCCTGTGGTGCACACTGTCCCGGAAAGACAGATTCCACGGATACCTTCTGGTAGAAAGGAAACTATGTTTGACCGAATGGATGAATTCCAGGAACAGTTCTTGGAAATGGAGAAGGAACTGCAAGCCATTCGCGGTCAGGATCTATTTGGAAAGGACGCAGCAGACCTTTGTCTAGTCCCCAATGTGAAAGTTCCGCACAAGTTCCAGGTACCCGATTTTGAAAAGTACAAGGGTAACTCTTTCTCTCAGAGTCATTTGGTGATGTACGCTCGACGAATGTCAGCTCAAATAGAGAATCAGGACTTACTGATTCACTACTTCCAGGATAGTTTAACCGGTGCCACCTTAAAATGGTAATGGGTTTAAACCACGCCACAATCAGCACATTCAGAGATCTTGGCACTGCCTTCGTTCAACATTACAAATACAATTTGGACATGGCACCCGACAGAGATCAACTCAGATCAATGTCACAAAAGGACAAAGAAACCTTTAAGGAGTACGCTCAGAGATGGTGTGAAATTGCCGCTCAAATTTGTCCACCTCTTGAGGAAAAAGAGATGACAAAGATCTTCTTAAAGACCTTAAGCTCATTTTACTACGACAGAATGGTTTCCAGTGCGCCCAGTGACTTCACCGAGATGGTCGGTATGGGAGTTCGTCTTGAGGAAGCCGTCCGAGAAGGACGTTTGGCAAAAGACGTTGGATCATCAAGTAGTACAAAATGATACGGTAGTGCTCTCCCTAAGAAAAAAGAGCAGGATATTGGGAATATCTCTCTCGAAAAGCGAAGACGACGTTATCAACCAGTAGCAGCTGTAACTCCTGCTACCAACCCCGTGCCTATTTCTACGTATCAACCTCAGGTTGCGCAGAGCCAACCTAATTAGCAAAGGACACAACAGCCTCTTCAGTAGGCTCGTCCTCAATACAACAACAACTGTACAACGCGGCCACAAGGATTTGATCCTATACCCGTATCGTACGCGGAACTATTTCCATTACTGCTAGCCAAGGGACGCATCCAGACTAAGTCTCCTCTTACAGTACCGGAAAATCCGCCTTTTTGGTTTAAGGCGGATCAGACTTGCCCTTATCATCAAGGAGGTCCAGGGCATAACATAGAGAACTGTCTCAATTTCAAATCTGACGTGAAAAAGCTTGTTAGGAGCGGGCTCTTATCTTTCAAAGATACGAATCCCAATGTTCTCATGAACCCGCTGCCTCAACACGAGAAAGCTGCAGTCACCTGATAGAGGGAGAGTCTAACAACGTCTATCAAATTCACGATGTACTCTTGTTGAGGACCAATCTGGTCAAGATGCATTGTAGACAGAGTGGATATGGCCATGTGCCACCTCATAATTATCATCAATGTGATGTCTGCTCTAAAAGCAATCAAGGGTGTTTTGTGGTGCAATCAGCTCTACAGGAACAGATGGATCTCGGATGGATCCAAGAGCACCGAGTTCGTATGGTCTATACGAATTCCAATGTCATTCAGAACCACGACATCCGTCCGATGAATGTCAATTTAGTGGCAATGCACTCAAGGCAAAGCCAGTATCATAATCTGCCACTGCACGATTACAGTTCCTGTCTGACTTGCTCGGTAAACAAACAGGGATGCTCTTTTATACAAGAGGCCCTCCAGCGTCAGATGGATTTTGGATGAATCCAAGACTACCATGATAGGAACCCTTATCAGATCAACATGGTTCAGATTTTTGATATTCGCATGATGAATACCAACCTGGTAGAGTTACATGCTAAGCAGGTCCGACTCGAATTCATAATATCACATGATTACCAAAGTTGTAAAGCGAGTTGCAAAAATGATCAAGGTTGTACCCTTGTCCAGGAGGCACTTCAGCACTTGTTAAATCGCTGGTGGATGCCAATCTATATGGATGAAGATACTCAGCAAATTAGTATCAATAACAGGAATCCTACTCGGCGTCAGAGTCGGGATGTCCGATCTGTGGAAACTAACCTAGTGACGTTACATTGTATTCAAAGTGGGCAGGGCCAGGTGCCACCACACAATTATGACCATTGTAGAGTCTGTTTAGAAAGTAACCAAGGATGCTACCTTGTGAGGGCAACTCTTCAAGGTCAAGTGGATCGTGGAGAGATTCGTCCATATCTGGGTTCTGGACCCATCAACTGGACGCCAAATCACCTTGCCGATCAAATTGAGGACGTTGTCGTAATCTCTGATCATCAGAGGACTAGAGATGTTTGTGCCATCTTCCCTCTGCTTAACGAATCTAAAGTTCCCAACCGGGAATGGATCGAGATTACATACGATGGTCAGGAAAATCAGAAGGTTCCCATAGTCATCTATCTACCGGGACCACTACCGTATGAATCAGCTAAGGCGATCCCTTACAAATACGGTGCAACAATAATCGAGAATGGAAAGGAAATTCCATTACCCTCCGTCGTGAATATTGCAAACATCAGTTGAGTAACACGGAGCGGTCGAATCTTCAGCAGAGGAGTTGGAGAACCTAACAAAGAAAAGGAACCTCAGACAGAAGTTCCCAATCCACCAGGCGGTCAATCCAGTGATACTGACCGTTCAAAAGACAATAATGAGATGTTGAAGCTCATCCAAAGGAGTGAATACAGCATTGTTGATCAACTGTTACAGACTCCTTCAAAGATCTCAGTGCTATCACTTTTACTCAGTTCAGAAGCGCACAGGGAGGCTCTACAGAAAGTCTTGGAGCAAGCCTTTGTGGAACAGGATGTAACAATCGGACAGTTCGATAGCATTGTCTCTAAGATCACTTCCTGCAATAACTTGGGATTTATTGATAAAGAATTACCTGAGGAGGGTCGCCGTCATAACATGGCGCTCAATATCACAGTCAACTTCCAGGACGATGCGTTGGCCAGCGTACTGGTAGACACAGGGTCAGCCCTAAATGTTTTGCCAAAGTCCACTTTGATGCAATTATCATTCAGAGGCCCTCCGATGAGAATCAGTGAGGTTGTCGTCAAAGCATTTGATGGATCCAGAAAAGCGGTTATCAGCGAAGTTGATCTTCCCATAACTATCGGTCCTCACACTTTCCAAGTCACGTTCCAGGTCATGGACATCCGGGAAACGTACAGTTGTTTATTAGGAAGACCTTGGATACATCAGGCTAGAGCGGTCACCTCGACCCTCCACCCAAAGCTAAAGTTCGTCCAGAACGGCCAACTCATCACAGTCTGTGGGGAGCAGGCCTTGCTCGTGAGTAACTTATCATCATCTACTTGTGTAGAACCCGAGGAGGTTATTGGGACGCATACAAAGCAGTCGTGAGTACCAATACAAAAGGATGAGGACAGCTTGTCATTCCCACTGATAACAAAACAAAGAAGGGTCTTGGTTTTTCTGCAACCTGCACCCAGACAACTGCTAACGATGAAAGTCTTCATCCCATTCAGAACTTCTTCCACAGTGGAGGCTTCCTTCAACCAGTGACCTAAGAAGTGCATACCATCAATAAAGATGATTCATCTGATGTGGAGGAAGAATGGAAGTCCTATCTCAACAAGGACGGTTATATGTCTCAGGACGAAACGCAGATTCCCTTTTGCTTTCCTACACAGAGTCCTAGATTTATACCCAGGTCAGATGTCGAAATGATATATGGAGATTGTGATCCGGAAGGATGTCGTGCTCCAGCCAATTCATTAGAAGAAGACACTCCGATGAAGGACAATTTTGACTATACCTACTATGGCCCGATGGATAGTCTACCGATGTGGTAACATTACCCAGGATATTTGGGGCAAGGAAATCAGCCGAACAATGAAAATCAGCTGAGCATCATTGAACAGAATACTTGCGTCCCCACCATGTCATGGGATCAACACTCAGGTCATTCAGAAAATATCCCGTACGACGATGAATTGGCAAAGCTTGCCGGACTAGAATTCATTAACCACGTTTTCCCTGAGGTCAACGTCATCGAGAGAGATGACTCCTCCAGTTCTAATGA
This sequence comes from Lathyrus tuberosus, assembly GCA_022829125.1. NCBI lineage: Eukaryota > Viridiplantae > Streptophyta > Magnoliopsida > Fabales > Fabaceae > Lathyrus > Lathyrus tuberosus. The sequence goes on along the minus strand of JALAZF010000044.1, from coordinate 12,042,130 downwards.
AGTGTGGGACACCTTGGGACAACCAAGTGGAAAATTTGACTATATGGTTAAGTACACCGCTCCCGAAAGCTCTCGTATCAGGCTCGAAGACATCCAGCCAACTGAATGGGGAGATTTACCTAAGAGTACAAATACTATACAAAATGTAACAGAGGAATCCTCCTACGACAACTCTGCCTGGGAGACAGATTCCAATGATCCAGCTCCACCAGAAATCAGCGTTATTTCTGAAGACAATTCGAGGAAGGTGCCAGACTTTGTGATTCACCGAGGAGTTTGCCGCCAATTGGTTATTGTCGATGTTCCGAAGGTTATTCATCAGTCAAAGTAATTGTCATCTTTAACCTTTCACCCTGCCCAGGTGAAACGGATGTTTGATAGGGCTCGCTTTCTGTAAATTTCTCTCTTCGCTTCGCCCAAAGCGACAGAGTTTTGTTTTATAGGGCTGTAGTTTCAAGAATCGACTTGTTCATTAATAAAATAACGTTATTCTGTAATTTCCACATCAATTATTGTTTTCTCTTTTCGCTTTTTCAGAAAATGGTAATCCTAAAAAACAAAACAAATAATAAAAAACAAGCAGTTATCAGAAAATACACTGCACACACTCTTGCATTTTCTCTATCTCTTCTAAAAACAATCATCACGTCATGCAGATTGCTTGTTTTAAACCCCGTTGAAACATACGATCTGATGCCTTCTCCCAACTTTGAGTTCCCGGTATAAAAAGGCAAATCATAGACTCCCCGTCAGGCATACGATGTTCACCCATCGCTACCACCTCTCAAAAGGCTTACAATGTTTATGGATTGCCCCCACCTCTCAAAAGGCTTACAATCCGATTGCTCCCACCTCTCAAAAGGCTTACAATCGTTTGTAATCATCGCCCCCACCTCTCAAAAGGCTTACGACGTTACAACGGATTCATCTTAGAACCCCTCAATGCAAGAATGCACATCATGATGCTTCACATACAACATGACTCATGACACTCTTGACATGCATACATATTCACAATATAGTCATGCATTCATCACACACAATCCACATACATTCACATCAATTGTGCCAAACGGCAACCGAACGTTTTCACAAATAACCAAACAATTCGATTTACGGTTTACCGGAAAAGTCGGTTAAAAGTCGGCTAAAAATAATATTTTTCTTCACCAAATCATAGAACATATTTTTAGCTTCCCATCCATATAAAGAACACCTCAATCGGATAAACAACGCAAAAGATATGGATATTTCAAAATAACGCAAAAACATAAACCGGAGGCCTGACACTACGATACGGTTTGAAAATACTGTTCTAATTGAACAAGGTTCAGACCTCAAAACCATTTTTCCTAGAAAGAACATCTCATTAGCTTTCCAACGCTTCGAACGGGGATCAAAACCGACTTACGGTTTAGAAGATATGAATTTCCGAAGTTTCCCCGAAAAACCAGAATTTTCTGGTACAGCTCAGTATGTATCAATACATAGGCTTATGTATGATGCAAAAAGGCAACATGTATTGATACATAGCACGCATGTGTCGACGCATGCTGTAGTGAAAATTCTGTTTTCTTAAAATTCTACAGTATGTATCGATGCATAAGGGTTATGTATCAATACATAAACCATTTTGTATTGATACATGGCTGTTATGTATCGATGCATAACTCTGTTTTTCTCAAAAACCAGATTTCTCAAATTACACCCTTGCTGTAATTTTTCCAAAATACCCGAAAACTCGACTAAATCGAACATTTTCACCGAAACAAGCATATACGCGCAACCACCAAATACATAAGAACAATTTAGAACACATAAACGAAATTTCTACGACGTTCGATTTTTCGATTAAATTTCAACCTTTCAAAAACCAAAATTTTCAAACATCACCAATTCGAATAAAAAGCACGCTATACGACGACCTAACCTTACTCGATACAACTACGTAATTTATTTCGAATTCTAACCGTGAAAACATCGGTTTTTATCGACTTTGTCCAATTCGACCCAACCACATATATCTCTAAAACAATCTAAACAATTCAAACACACACATACATAATCATACACATGGATAAGATAATAATATTTCACACCCTTACCCGATTAAATTCGATTCCTAGAGTTGTCTTGACGATTTCCTAGCTTTTCCAATCTTTTCTTCTCTTTTTCTTCTCTTGTTCTTCTTTCTCTCTATTTTTCTCTCTAACTCTCCTTTTCTCTCTCTTCTAACTCTTATACTTTTCTTTCTATTTCTTTTCTTACTACTTTCTTTTCTTTACTTTAAATATCTCACAAATACCCTTAAATCATTCCTCACTTAAATTCTAACTTAACAATAATTATGAAATGTCTAAAATACCCTCCAATCTAATTTCCCCCGAAAACTCTCAAAAACGGTAAAATAATATAACACGCCAACATATCAGATTAAAACACCAATTTCACAATAACATTATTATCACCCAAATTAAATAAAAGACTCAACAAAATAATACAAATTAGCACAAAATGGAGATAATCATAATCGGGCTGTTACACTCCCCATAGAAGTAGAAATCCCATCAATCCGGGTATTGATGGAAGCGAAGCTTACAGAAGCCGAATGGTCTCAAAATCGACACGATGATCTGAATCTGATCGAAGAGAAGCGAATCACGGCACTATGCCACGGTCAGTTGTATCAGCAAAGAATGAAGAAGGCGTTTGACAAAAAGGTCAGACCTCGCATCTTCAGGAAAGGAGACCTTGTGCTCAAGAAGATACAATCTTTTCTCACTGATTCTCGGGGCAAGTGGACCCCGAATCATGATGGCCCCTTTGTGGTCACGAAAGCTTTCTCAGGCGGTGCCTTGAGACTTGCAACCATGGATGGAGAGGAATTTGCCTACCCCACGAATGTTGATGTAGTCAAGAAATACTTCGCCTAAAAAAATAATAGAAAAAATAAAAAAAAAACGTCTCGGTGGATTGAAAACCCGAAAGGGCGGTCCAGACAAAAGTTTGAGACATGGAAAAAATCATCCCGATGGATTGGAAATCTCAAAGTACAATCCAGGAAAAAGTTAGGGATAATGGAAAGTAACTATGTTCAACAGAGGCAAGTCCCTCAGCAGCAGTTACATCATCCATCGGAGGAAAACTCCAGTCAAGGTCATCTTCGACGGAAGCTCGGGATGTCCGAGAATCACAGTTGGTAGAAGGATAGTGGTCGTTATGTTTCAACGTATCCCTTTTCCCTGTAAATTACCATTTTCTAACTTTGTAAATACTCTTTAGAATCACGCGTTTGGCTGGTTCCCATCTTATCAATAAAATTTGATCCCTTATGCTTTTGTTTGTAATTCTTACTTGTTTTAGCTTTACAGAATGACGTTTTTTAACTTGATTAACGATTCTTGAAATAAAACAAAAATGAATTTACTTGTTAAAACTTTTCTGCTTTTAAATTAAAGATGGCAAATTCTTTTGACTGTTGAACATCGAAAGAACATCGATCGCTTCTCCAGAAGTAAGCGAGCTTCAAAGTGCAGAATCAAAGTACTTCTTCTAAACCAGCACGTCTGAACGAAGGATCAGCTGTATTAGATGCGGCTTTCCCATCTGATACCCTTGGCCGAGTTCTTATCTCCTAAGCCCGACCAGCATAGCTCCCAACAGGGACTATCTCTCCTAAGCAAGGCAGAATTGCTACTTTTTGACCAGCGATACCTCTTCGTCCCCCGTAGTGACCGAGTAACCAGTCATGTTCACCCGTCAGTCTGTATGTCGCGTCAGTTTCGTCAGCATAAACATACATACATCATGCATTATTGATTTACATTCATATTCATATTGCATCACTATCACTCTAGTCGGTCTTGTCCCCTAGTGATAAAAGTCCTCTCAATTGAGTTGTCAGCCCTTGTCCTCGCCAGGAAGTGTTGCGTCTGAACAATCTCGCCTCCAGTTTATTTCTGGATTGAAGTTGGGTCCTTGACCACTTTGATAATTTGAACCTCTGAAAAGCCAGAGAAAACGTTTGACAAATGTCACTCTTCGCCATTAAAGATGATATCCTTGCTTTCCCGGATTAAGGAAAATCCACAGAGAAAGCTTCCTAATCAAAGATTCGGCAACACATCAGTTTTTCTCCGAAAAACCCACTGATGAAAAGGTCATCGGCACCTCAAAATTGGATTACATCGTATGGCATTTCTCTGAAAAGACCTCAGGAAAAGTATGATATAACACCCCTAAACGGAAACAGTCTCTCAAGAGACTCGCTTTCCCCAGTAGAATCGACAAATAGCGTCCTTTGTCAATAAAGTTTATTGACAAAAGAAACTAAGACCAGTTCCTTGGTAGGAAACCAGGATCGATGGGAAGTTTAAATCAGAAACTAAGACAAGTTCCTTGGTAGGAAACCAGGATCGAGGGGAAGTTTAAATCAGAAACTAAGACCAGTTCCTTGGTAGGAAACCAGGATCGAGGGGAAGTTTAAGTCAGAAACTAAGACCAGTTCCTTGGTAGGAAACCAGGATCGAGGGGAAGTTTATATCAGAAACTTAGACCAGCTCCTTGGCTGAAGACCAGGATCGAGGGGAAGTTTACCTTTTCTAAGCATCATTGCTTAGCAAAAGAAGAAGGATGCGCAAGCTACCATTCTTAACCACCATCAAAATTTCGAGTATTCCGATATTTCATCCTCTTGCACCCCGAATGCCCGAATACCTTCGTCATTCACACCTTCGGGTCCAAGAAGATTAAATAGGGGCATCTGTCATACCCCAAATTTTGACCACTTAGATTCCCATCATTGTGCAAATCATCATCATAATGTGGATGGACCTTTATGCCTCACCAAGTACCTCAAGGGTTGTTGAGCATTCACTGTAATCAAAATTAGGGTTTCAAGCCCTCTCAGAGCTCTTAAACAAAGGATCAATCAAGGAATGACTTGATCTGTAACTTGTCTAGCCTCTCAAATATCCACAATGGCTCAAGAGGACTCCCACTTCAAGGATTAAGCACAAGGCTGCTCCCTTCTAGGTGGATCAAGCCTTAAGATCGCTAGTGTCACCAAATTAGGGTTTTGGTCAACCAGGGCCTCCAGATGGAAATTTTCCTCTAGGCACAAGCCAATGATCCAAAACATAATCTAAGATACTCCATGGAACCTCATGGGCCCAATCATTAAGTCAATTTTGCCTGAAGGGGTGCAGTCATAAAAAATCAGGAATTAGGGTTTCTGGACCTAATTCACCCCTAAGTTGACTTTTGGGACAAATCAGGAGCCAAGACCTCAAGAGAGGATTTGAGGGTCTCTAATATACTACATTAATCCATTTACAATAATGGATTGATCCAAGAAGTTTGAGCAACAAGTCTCAATTTCATCTGGACCACAGTTAGGGTTTTGCGGGAAAAGTCAACTGTAACTTTGACTTTTGACCAGGACATGCTCCCAAACCCTAGGACATGATTCAATACACCCATGGAACATGTCCATCAAGTTTTATTTAGGTCAAGGACATGATTTCCTGAAGAATTGCACAGTTTGGAATTCATCTGCTAAAAAGTCAATTGTGCACAAAAGTCAACTTTGACTTTTTTAGATTTTTCACAAAATTGGATTTTTAACCCTAAAATGATGTTAATGTATGATTTGAATCATCATTCATAAATAAAAATCAAAGAAAGTGGGATAACTTGTAAAAGGGGTAACCATAAAAAACTTAGAAATTTTTCTAAGTTATGAACAAAGTGGCAAGGGTACCAACTTTGAAGGATCATAACTCCTAAACCACAAAGTCATTCTTCCCCATCCAAAGCTGGTTTTGTAGCCTTCATGGCCCTCTACAAAAACTTCAACTAGACCTAATTCCAATTCATTGGGGATTTTGAGTTATGGAGTGATCAAAGTGGCTGAAAAGTGAAAATGTCACTTTTTCCAACACTTACTGAAATTTTCACTAAGTCAGAATCTGCCTTCAATTTTTTCCAAATGTACGGACATTTTTCACTTGGATCCAAAAAGTATCAAAACCAAATATAATCAAACAGTTGTTGTATCATATAAGGGCTTTCCAAAATGGCCAAGAACATCACCAAATTCAACTTAAGCCATGAGATATGACATTGGCAAGATGCCTTGCTGAAAACTGCCAAGGCAAGGCAGATTTTTGCACTTTTGGTCGATTTGCCAAAATCATCCAATTCCAAGCCTTGTCATCACTTTGGACACATCTGAGGATCAAATCTAAAGGGGACAATCACTGAGCCAAGCCTCCAAAGTCCTTGGAACAAGAAATAGCATGCCAAACCTAGAATTGCCTAAAATAGGGACAAGACTCCAATTTTGGATTGGAGCATTCAATGGAAGCGCCAAGGTGGCATGGACTGAGCTATTGGCAACTGAATTCAGTCAAGACTTATCCAAGACCAAGGGAACCAAAGCTCTGTGCTCTAACCTCTAGTCAATGGCTAGAGGAGACTTGGATTTTCATTTGCCAACATTGGCCAACCCTACTCAGCAGTTGCCATTCACTATTCCTTGCGAAACAAACTTGCTCTACTATAAATAGAGCTCAATTGTGATCAGTTTGAGTACACCAAAGCCATCAAACAGATGCTTTCCTCAAAATCTCTTCTTTCACTCCAATTTTGCCTTCTAAGGCAAGTCACTATCGGGTTTTGAGTTTGAGAGCAATTCCAACCAAACCAATCACACACACACCTCAAATACATCACATAGAAGTGATCCAAACACTTAAACAACATCTGGAACACTGATTTCTTAGAATCACCAGTCAATTGCTCAAGGTTTTAACCAAGTTGCAGCTGAGATGCCATGAAGTGATCCAGCCATTTTCAATCAAGTCCAAGCATTCAAACACACTCCATAGGGTATAGTGAAGTTGTCCAGATCATCACAACACATCTGTAAGACCTCCTACTCAAAAATCACTTTGAACTTGCTGTCACGACCTAGAGGTAAGCCTAAACTTGGTCATCTCTCAATCTATGCATATTTCCTCGCACGATACTTTTGCCAAATGTTCATAATCATGCATGGAATGTTTCCCCTCAATTAATTGCTTTGTTTGAATCGTGTATCAAAATTCTCAGCCTTCATTCAGAATTTAGGGTTCTTGAGGATTTGTCGTGATTTCTTGTTTTATGCTTAATTTAAATGAAATTAATTGTCATAGACATGATCGTGAGGTTGAGACGAGCAGATTGATATGTGGATTGCATGATATAATCATGTATTCAGTGAGATTGGAGAGAAAATACAAATCTGAGCAAACCCAGAACACGCGCGTGTTCTTGGGTGTTCTTGGCGCCCTTTTTTGAAAATTCAAATATTTGAATTTTGTGATTTTATTTAATTGATTCAAAAATTAATTTCTCTCTGAGTTTTAATGATTTTGAGTTTATTCTTTTTTTAATAATTCACAAAAATGTTGAAATATTTTATTTTCCCAAAAAATCCCAAAAATATTATTTATTTTATATAATTGATATTTTTTCGAAGAATTAATGTTTTAATTGTTTTTTACATTTAAAATATTTTTTCCTCTTGATTTTATAACTTTTAATGACTTCTAATCATTTTGTAGGTCAAAACATGATTTTTGAAGCATTAATCCAAGATCATAATTTGTTTCCCACATGTTAAACAATTTTTGATCATTTTAATTGAATTTTTATTCAGTTAAAATACATTTTGGAAATAAATTAGGGTTTTTGATTAATTCAACCCTCACAAATCATTTTCAAACACTTTGGGCCTCTAATAGAGTGTAAGACTCAATCCTTTGTAAATACAAAACTTTTTGGGCCTCACTTATTGTATAAGTCCCGTTGTATTTCAAAAATCACGGCACGATCGTCGCCTTTTCAAAATAAAACACTTTGGGCCTCTATTAGAGTGTAAGACTCAACCCTTTTTGAAAACCAAACAAATTTTGGGCGTCAGTCATTATATAAGACCCACTGTGTTTTCAAAAATCTCGGCGCGATCGCCATTTTGACCAAAAATCATCTGGGCCTACCCTCGTAAGACCCAATTTCTTTTCTTTAAAATACTCTTGGGCCTCTATTAGAGAGTAAGACCCAACCCCCTTTGTACATAAACAATTTTGGGCCTTATTCATTGTATAAGTCCCTCTGTACATTTTCAAATAAACGGCGCGATCGTCGCCAGTTTAAAACCAAACTTCTGGGCCTCTCCTTGAGCTATAAGACCCATTCAAAATTCTTGGGCCTCTATTAGAGTGTAAGACCCAATCTCCCTTTTAACCAAAACTTTTTGGGCCTCAGATATTGTATAAGTCCCTTTGCGTTAAAAGAAAACCTCGGCGCGATCGCCATTTTAAACTAAAAATCATCTGGGCCTACCCTCGTGTTATAAGCCCCACTCTTTTTCTTTAAAACTTTTTGGGCCTCTTGAGAGAGTGTAAGACACATCCCTTTGTACAGAAAACCTTTCTTGGGCCTCAGTCACTTGTATAAGTCCCTCTGTATAAATTTAAACAGTGCAATCACTGGTAAAACCCTGGGCCTCTCCTTGAGTTGTAAGCCCTAAATCTTTCTTTTTCAAAGCACTTTCTCCTTTGATTTTGAAATATACTGTTGTTTTCAATCTTTCTTTGTTGAACAACTAACCAAAAAGCATGGAAGCTCTACAATCTAATAAGTGTTTATACGCTTTCATTTACCGCTTTCATATACATATAATTGTATTGTGGGGTTGTTTCGCTGTAACTCTTCTTTCATAAACTCATATCAACTGTGTAATAATAGTATAGATATTTAGAGTTTCCAAGGCAACTACTTCTAGAACTAAGAAAAGCCGTTTCGATTACTCTTAGAAATAGACAATACTAGATCCCCCATAGGAGCACCAGATACAGTCTTCTCTTCGGCTGTCCTCCTTAGGAATTGTCAAGAAACTCTACCTCCCCAGAGATGAATGTCTTCTCCGTGAATGGAATCTCTTGAGTTTCTTCCGAATTCTCGAACTTTCCTGGCTTGATCTATTCCTTGTGAATAGGCTGTCTTGAATTTCTCGGGGTTTGGGGACCCACAGTCTTCTTAAAAGCATCAGCGTCCTCTTGGGCTTAGTGCAAGGACCCTCAGGCTTCCTAAAAGCATCCCTGCCTCCTCTTGGGCATTGTACAAGGACCCGTCGGCTTCTTAGAAGTATTCACAGCCTCCTCTTAGGCTTCGTATAAATGATTTCTTCCTCCGGGAATGATAGCCTCCTCTTGGGCTTCATACAAGGACCTCTTGGCTTCTTAAAAGTTTTTCTTGCCTCCTCTTGGGCTTCGTACAAATTGTCCCGACGACCTCCTAGAGGTATAGGAACAGGAATTAATAATCTTAATAGAACAGTATTTCAAAGAGTTTAGATCTTTTTACCACAAACGTACCATGCCTGTTTCTTTAAGCATAGTACAAAAGATAAATCTCTAGACTTAGACAGTCTAAGACCCTTGAGTCTCAAAGACATTCTCAAGCCCCTTTCAAGAATGGGAAGAACACCCTGAGACTTAGACAGTCTCAAATACCCTTTGGATTTCCCATTTCCTTAAAGAACAGGAAATAACTCGGATCCTCTGATCGATCGCAAAGCATAGCCTTACCTTTAATCAGTCTCTTTATAAGAACTGATTTTCTCTTTTAACCAGCATACTGGACTTGTCACTCAACTGAAACAGTCACCCTAGCCTCCTCTTGGGCTTTGTACAATGATTCTCCCCAGCAGAGCAAACACTTTTAGCCTCCATCTCGGGCTTCGCATGAGATACCAAATCACTCTCTTCTTAAGTATAAAGCACTCTCTTGTTGAGTCAAAACTTTTAGCCTCCATCTCGGGCTTCGTACGAGATACAAAAAACACTCTCTTGTTGAGTATAAAAGGCTCTCTTGTTGAGCCAATCTCCCTTTTAGCCTCCATCTCGGGCTTCGTACGAGATACAAAAACACTCTCTTGTTGAGTATAAAAGATTCTCCTGTTGAGTCAACCCTTTTAGCCTCTCTCTCGGGCTTCGTACGAGACACATAAAACTCCCTCTTGTTGGGCCAATAGCCTCCTCTTAGGCTTTGTATAAGAAAACCCCGGTTGAGTCAATCAACTTTTTAGCATCAAAGTTGTGCCTCGTTCACATTACACAAACATCAACAACTCCTTCCCCTTCATTTAATTGCTGTAAGCGGCAAGCCTCTGGATTATTTACATCCATACCACTGTCCCTCTTTTAGCATGAAAAATTCCTAAGGAAAGATAGCATTGCTCTACACTGAGTTAAAGTCTTCTCCTTCAGGTTGGAACCCCCCTATAAAGTAAATTGGCATTGCCGGATTCACATATCTCGGTTAAAGTAATTCTCCTTTATAAACAGTTATGACAAACAGACCCTCTTTAGAGATGACAAATTCTCTCTAAAGACAACACATTTTAGCTTCACATCTTGGGCTTTGAACAAGATACAAATAGACCCTTCAGCTTCACATCTTGGGCTTTGAACAAGATACAAACCACCTTTCGCTTCACGTCTTGGGCTTTGAACAAGACACCAAAACAACCCGTTTCCTCCCATAGAATAGGAGGAACTACGATCGCTCTGATTTCCCTGTTTCGGTAAACGGGAATACGTAGGCATAAGATTGAAAGAAAAATCTTAGCGAGCACACTAATCAAAAACCCAAAATCCCATACATTCATACATCAATCAAAAAACATCCGTCCTAACATCTCATCCTAAAACACCCCTTTTTGACAAAATAACCTAGGAGAGACCCCGAATCTTTGTAGCATCTGTAAACCAACAGTTTTGACTGTTTAACCTCAGTATGCAAGCAGGGTTAGTTGGAGACATCTATTTCCCTTCGTTCATCAGCTTCAATAGGATAAAAAATGAATCGAGCTGTAGTACTAGAGTGATCGTGCTTCGCAACCACATCCAAAATCACTCGCTACATGGTGTCGCTCCCGGGATTTTCATCCAGGTACAAACGCGAAAGTGGCGCGGAAGAAAGAAAGAGAGTCGCCAGCCAGGCATTTTTATCCCTAAGAAAGGGAAGGGTATTGCTGCACAAACCCGTGTGAAAGGAAAGAACGAGGTCTCGCGAACCAAAGAGAATGGGTAAGGGAGTCGGTTACGTGAAGGGAAGGTTATCGCACCCCTTCACGTCCGCCGTACTCGACGGGATCCACGCTTGAAGTACTGCTCAAAGGGTGATAAAAAAAGATACTAGAAAAAGAATGGAAAGAGAACGAGAAACAAATGTAGGGAAAATAAAAGAAGTGCTCGAATGGGCCCTACCCCACTGCCTACGTATCTCATCGGGAACATGAGAATCAGAGCGACGTAGTTCCCCTCAACCAGGGAAAACTGTTTGTGTTTTTTAGTGGAAACGTCAAAGTGCGCGTCCCAGCAGTTAGGTGTTGCAGCTCGCTGTATGGAGACTTAGGTGTTACCTGTTTGCGGTAGAACGGACATGACGGATCCTTAAGAAAGGGGTGAAGAGATGAGAAGATAATTCCCGAAGGAAAGACGTTATTGTTGGTTTGAAGTTTTTTAGAAGTTTTTTACTTGAAGTGTCTTGCATAGGTAAGTGTACCTAAGTCTTTTTCAATGGAATGTGCATCTCATGCATCATTCCAAAATGAAATGATGATGAAGTACACTAAGTATGAGGAAGACCCTCAAACTTACTTCCAAAGTTAAAGGCTCAAGTACACTAGCCTATTCCCTTTATTAAATGTTTTTGTTGTTTTTAAATGAAGAAGTGTTTTTGATTTTGTTTGTGAAATTACTTCATGTTAAAGACTTGTACATCATGCTAGAAAACTTACAACATATTCCAAAATGGAATGTATGCAAGCCCCCCCATGGAATAAGGCTCATGACACATGAAGATGTTTCAACCTTTATTAGGTGTTTTGAATTTGTTTTGGGATGAGAGAAGAGAGACTCAAAAGAAACAAAGGTAAAGACTAAAGGGGACTAAGACTCACCCTAATGTTATCATGCTTGGATGTTCCTAATGGTTTAGTGTGGTTTAGAAGCCTAAGTCTAAAAGAAAACAGAAGAAGAGTGAGTTCTAACTTACTTCAAAGATTAAAGTTAAGTTAAGAACTCAAAGGGGGTGAAAGAAGTGAAGTGTCAAAGAAGCATAATATGCTTATCACAATCACAATTGAAAGCTTTAAAAGATAAGAAAAGAGGTTGTATGTGGGTGCACACCCACACACTTGACTTACCACTAGCCCCTGAAAATGTTAGCAAAACAACTTACAAGTAAAGAAATAAGGAGAGAAGAACAAGTAAGGATCAAACAAGTTAAGAACTAAGGAAGAAGGATCCTAAAGGTGTGAAGAAAATTCTACACAAAACAACATATCATGCTATCCAAATAAGAAAATAAAATGGAAGGAAACAATGAAAACAGCAACAATTACAGCTCATAAGTGCAATGCTGCAGTAAAATCTATCATCATGTACCAAACAACAATTAACAGCACATGTTCAGCCTACAAAATGGGTGTAAAAAGCAAATAGCAGCACATACAACAGCATATATGTGTATAGACAGCAATGAAAAATCAGGGGCAGCATGCACTCACAAATGATTCATTCATAAAAGGACACACATGCTTCAAGCCTTGCACATTATTCAATCAAACATGATCACAATCACACCATAAATCATGGTAAACAATTCTTGAAATCACCATGGAATAATGCACATTGTAAGAGAATACACATTATTAAGCATGTGACCAAATTAAAACAAAAGTGCACCTATTGAAATAGAAAGCAAATGAACATGCACATAACAATTCCAGCAACACAAGCATCAATTAACAATTAACAAGCTCAATGTGTGTGCATTATGTGATCATTACATCAATTAATCAACAACGCAAACATAAACATTCATCGATTAACAATCAAGAACCGCGTGTCAAAAAATCATGCTCATGCAATAGTGTGAAGTGAAACAGCTCAAGAATAGTCCACGAATCATCAACATATTGATCCATGAGGTTTAGAAATGAAACGGGATCGAAACATGCTCAAAAATGCGCAAAAAACACACTCTGCAGCAGTGTTAATCAATTAACCAATTGTAGTGCAATTAGGTTAATCGATTAACAGCCCCAAAACAGCACAATTTACACTAGTTAATCTATTAACCTAATTGCACTGCAATTGGTTAATCGGTTAACCCTGTACCAGCAGCAGAAAATCAGTTTGGAAAATCACTTTTAACAGCAAAATCACTTATGCAACCATCTCCAATGATCATGTAATCAACAATGCACAAAAATTAAGTTTAAAAACAGCAAATGATCAATCAAAAGAATCAATTAACAATCAAGATCGTGGATCAAGCACAAGCATAATCAATTCACATGCAAAAAGTATCGACTACATTGCAAACGATGCGAAAATGATCGAAACAATAAAATGAGTTAGATCCACCAACCTACAAGCCGGAGATTTGGCTTGGTGGATGTTGCAAAGTGATCTTGGTACAGAAAATCAAAGAAAACCAGAGATTCCTCGATTAGTAGCCGAAACGCTCCGAAACCGAGCAGAATCGCGAAAATACACTGAAATCGAACGTGCACCAAAATAAATGGTGTGAAACCCTTGGATTGAAGTAGAATAAGCTGAAATTCTAGAAATCAAACTAAAGAAAACCAAATGATGGAGTTTAAGCTCCAGAATTAATCACTCTTCAATGTGAAAAGTGATTATCCTTCAAGAAATAAGAGCTTTTTTGAGGATTTGGAAGAGAGAATTGAGATGAAGGTGTAGAAGTAGCAGCAAATTTCAGAGAGAAAAGAGAGAATTGAGAGTGCAATGTGAGAAATTTGGTGAAAAATGGTGAATCCTCTAAAAATGAGTGAAGGATTTCTTATATAGACTTTAGGTTTGGAATGTGGGAGGTTTGGGATTAGCTTTGGACTTAGCTTTGGGTTTGGAGCTAGGGTCGGAGTTAGTTAGACTCAACTCACCGAGTCGAGGTAGTTAACTCGGTTAGTTAGGATCAACTCGCTGATAATCCCAAGGTGAATTTCAACATCCAAAGGTGGAGATGCTTGGAAAACAAGGAATCACAACTGGTGTATGGGTGTGTGACTTGGCCTGCAAGCAAGGCTTTGGTGCCTATGGAGTTTCAGTGTGAGACCACCATGTTTGAGCCCTCATATGATCTCCATAACTTGTTCAAATGAGAAAATGCCCAATATCAAAGTTAAAGAGGACATGGAGATGAACAACTTTGATGTTCAACAATTTTTCATTTGAAGCCTTCTTGACGGGGAAAACCAGCTTGACATTTGGCACGCCAAGTGTTTGATGAAATTATGGCCTGGAGGCCTGAATCTGCCTTGCCATGACTTGAGATTTGCCTTGATTTTGTCAAACTTTGATTGATCATAACTCTCTCAATTTTGATCCAATGGAAGAGTTCTTGGTATGGATTTAAAGCTTGGAATGTGATATTTAATTAGCTCAACTTAGGCCTGAAGTTTGAAGCTTTTACCATGGAGAAAGAATGCCTTGAAGAAGAGTGCAAAATGGTCTAAACTTTCCATTTTTAGAAACCATAAAGTTTCTATTTTGGGCAGTTTTGTGATTTCTTGATTTTCCATGAATCTCTTGACATTTCTTGATCAAACTTTGTCCAATGAACATATGTGACTTGAATTTCATGAATTTGACCTAAAAAAGTCAGGAGTTGACTTTTTCCTTTGCACAGTTGACTTTTCCCCAAATTTCTTGATTCTCAAGCAACTGACCAATTGAACCTCTTTTGAAATGAGCCAATGGGCAATTTTCCATCCTTAGATACTTGATATCATGTAGAAAACATTGAGATCAAGTTTGAACCAAAATTTCATCAGGAGACTGCTTGAACTCAAAACCCTAGTTTTGACTGCTTTTGATAGGAGATGATGAACTGTCCAACTTCTTGGTGAATTCCCTTCTTCCAATGACTTGTGGGATCAAATGAGATGACATATGATGTAAGAGACCCTTGAGGCTTGTTGGGAGACCCTTGGCTCTAGCTCTCTTGCTTTGGATACTCAATACTCTGAAATCAACTGATCACATGCCCTATGCTGAATGCAAAGATGAATGCTTTATTTTTCTATGACTTGAATGTAATGCAATACAATGAAAGTATATCCTAAATTATATGAAAGATGAGAGGGAAAATTTTGGGGTATTACAGCTGCCCCTATTCAATCACTGTAGACCTGAATGGATGATAGCAATTGCTTTCAGACTTTCAAGGTATGGAGGGATTGAATACCGAAAAATAACCAAAAATTTGCACTCTGTGGAGAAGAAGAAAAGGGATATAAACCAAACCAAATGAACTCTGCTCGGATAAAACACTGATGATAACCATAACACTGGAGAGATGTCCTTTGAACGACGCCAGACGACTACTGGCTTACCACACTGCGGGTGGACTTTAACAACGTCTTTTGGCACGACGTCAGACGACTACTGGCTTGCCACACTGCGGGTAGACTTTAAGAAAGTCTTTTGTATGACGCCAGACGACTACTGGCTTACCACACTGCGGGTGGACTTTAACAATGTCTTTTGTACGACGCCAGACGACTACTGGCTTGCCACACTGCGGGTGGACTTTAACAACGTCTTTTGGCACGACGCCAGACGACTACTGGCTTGCCACACTGCGGGTGGACTTTAAGAACGTCTTTTGTACAACGCCAGATGACTACTGGCTTGCCACACTGCGGGTGGACTTTAACAACGTCTTTTGTACGACGCCAGACGACTACTGGCTTGCCACACTACGGGTGGACTTTAAGAATGTCTTTTGGAATGACGCCAGACGACTACTGGCTTGCCACACTGCAGGTATACTTTAAGAATGTATTTTGGAATGACACCAGACGATTACTGGCTTGCCACACTGCGGGTGGACTTTACTGATTTGCCACCCTAAGATGGACTTTTGCCAATCTGCGGTTGGTCTTGAAACTTTCTTTTTAAATGGAGTCAGACGACTACTGACTTGCCACACTGCGGGTGGACTTTCGCCAATCTACGGTTGGACTTTACCCTGCTTTGCCACCCTAAGATGGACTTTTGCCAATCTGCGGTTTGACTTTGCTGATTTGCCACCCTAAGATGGACTTTTGCCAATCTGCGGTTGGACTTGAAACTTGCTTTGCCACCCTAAGATGGAATTTTGCCAATCTACGGTTGGACTTGAAATTGTCTTTGCCACCCTAAGATGGACTTTGCCAATCTGCGGTTGGACCTTGCTAATTTGCCACCCTAAGATGGACTTTTGCCAATCTGCGATTGGACTTGAAACTTGCTTTGCCACCCTAAGATGGACTTTTGCCAATCTACGGTTGGACTTTGCTTTGTCTTTCGAATAAAACCGGACAAATACCGACGAGCCACGCTACGGGTGGACTTTTTGAAAGATGCCTTTTGGATGAAGTCAGTTGACTGCTGATTGGCCACACTGCGGGTGGACTTTTGCAAAAATTCAACACTGGATTACGCTCTGCATACATATCAGACATCCCTGCTGACTCTGCTGAGGAACGGTGATCAATGATTTGACCTCAGAAGCTCCTGAAAGGATAATATCTCTGCTAGAGAATAACTGAACAATCCATCTACTCCAAATTGCCACAATTGCCAAAAATAAATTGGACTCTGAGATATGAGGAAGTGATGACTCTGCCAGGAATTATTTCATCTGCCTGGGGATGAATTCTTATCATAGCAACTCCGCTGGAGGAATGAAAACTTTCCGACTTGGCTGGGGAAAGAATGTACTAACACTCTGTTGAGGATGAGATTTTGTTGATCTGTTAAACCTCTGCGGGGAGAAAAATAACTCAGCTAGGGAGTATTACTGGCAAGATTCAATGCTGAACTCTGTGGGGGTACAACTACCAGAGATACAATCCTGCTTGGGATCGTAACTGCTCCGTCGGGAATACACAAATCCTGGTTAGAATACTTTCTGTTGTGACTCACTGGGAAAGAGTCCCCAGAGATCTGCTGGGAAAACACAAAGAAAATTCACTGTGATCTGTTGATGAGCAAATTCCGCCGAGCTTAAAATAAGAGCCATAATGTCCCATGCTAGGCAAACCTTCCGTTTGACGACTCCACTGGGGATAATGAGTTTACAACAAACTCTGCTGGGGAGAACTGCTTCAAAGCGTCTCGTACTGGAGATGCCCCTTAAGAGGATTTTACAGAAGACCAAGCATCTTCAAACTCTTAGACAAATACTGAGACTTGAGCTAGTCGTATTAACTGGGAAGTCACTCTACTGGAGATAATAGATCTGGCACACATGCTACCAGGAGGATTTCAAGATGCCCCATGCTTGGGAGGGTCACAAACTCACTTTTGCCCCAAATTACAAGGCTGATTTGAAGAAATCGTCCCAAGAGGATTTTACAGAAGATTTGGCATCTTCAAACTCCTGGACACTCACTGAGTCTTGAACATTAACTGCGAGGTCCGCGAAGCAACTCTACTAGGGAATTTGCAACCGTTATCGACACAGAAAAGCTTGTAGTTGTTGGAAGTATTGAATGGGAGAATCGACTTAATAAGATCCAACGATCCCTTATTGGCTTTGCCTCGTTGATCTCACCTTGCTGTAAGCAGCCTCTGATCACCCAGTGAACTCAATCAGTAAAAGTTGCGACAAAAGGGTGACATGAAAACCCTTTCCTGAATATAGTTGCCCCAGCATCATGAACTTAGGGATAAATGATTACTTGTCTGGAAGAAATGGCCCATGCTCTTAAAAAGGCTTCAATCTTGCTTTTGAGCCTAGTATGAGGCTGCCACCTGCAAGCAAAAGGATATGCACGTATGCCCCGTGCTGGATATGACTCCTGCAATTGAGAAAATCTAACTCTGAACCACCACTTGTTGGGGAGAAAGGTTTTGATGCATCTCTTGCTGGGAACATGATTAACGAAGTCTGCTGAAGACAAGGGACCACAAATGTCTTGGGTTGGAATGCCCCTTTGTTTCAAGCCTTTTGGCTGATTGACTGCGTATGCGCGAACAACAGTTTTTTTTACCATTTTCCACTTGCCCCAGACCATCATGGTCCACCAAAAGAAAATGTCTCAAAAGGATTTTACAGTTGAGTTGACATCCAAAACGTCTCAATGTCTTCAAACTCTTGGAGAGATTCGTCGGATCTCGAAGTAACTGCCTCCGACTGTGTGGTCTATAGAGAAATTCGCCTCGAGAAGATCCATGAACCATCTCATATCACCGTGGGATATTCTGCCTCAGTATTCTGAACCCTGGATAGGCTAATTAGTCGTATGGATGGACTAACTTCTCGTGCTCTTGGGATGGCCTGCCCTAGTATAAACCTTGAGGTGATTTTGCCCCTGACTGCTGATCTTCGAAGGAAGACCCAGAATAAATGCCTTTGGAGAGATTTGAATCTCGAAGTAATTGCCCCAGTTTAGCTGAACTCTGAAGAGATTGCTCGACGTGATTGGCCACATTGGCTACACCTTAAAGAGATGATTCAACGTGATTGCCCCAGATCGGCTACGTCTTAACACAACTTGTTGGGAAAGCTCCTGCTCAACAAAGTTTCCTGAGGAAGTACCACTGGATGTGGCTGTCCTTCGGGAGTTTCAGGATTCTCAACTCGGCAAGATTAAGCTTCTGGACTGAATTTCCATATGTAAACTTCTTTTGATGTCAAACAAATGTATGCAAGCAGAAAATGTTTTAGTCTGAGAATGAAAATTCTAACGCAGCACACAGGTTAATCTTGAAGTTTTACTGAAAAGATGTCGCAAACCCTTTGTGAGAGGATCACGGGTTAGGATACGACATTAATTTTTGAATGAAAGAATGCAATACACATGCAACACCAACAAAGATCTTTTAGCACAACTCACAGATGTCAGGAACGTTATCTCCTGGTAGTATGCTTTCGAACTAACCCTGTTTCAATTGAGGACTTCCGGTTTTGTAACGGGGCCTGGTTCACGGTTATTGAAACAAGTAAGGCTCAAAATTTATTAGTGCCCACCCACTCTTCGTGATGTCCTCCAGTCCTACGTTCAGTTAGTTCGGCACTAGCGTTCACCTCTCAAAAGAAACCTTTGTGATGGTTGAGGAACCATTGACTTTTAATAGTTTAAGCACCAATCAGTTTATTGGAGTAACAATCATCCCTTTTCGTCTTTGTGTCTGTGTCACACGACTTTGTTCTTTTGCTTGAGGATCTTTCTTGGGTAATCCTGTTCGTATTTCGCGTTCACATTCTTCTTTTTCCCCCTAACTTTTGCCTGGACAGATTCTTTTGAATCTTTGATTTCGGAGTCCAGCGGGATGCCCTAACTTTTTCCTAAGTTTCTTGTTTTCAAGTTTCAACTTAGTGGGCTTTTTCATTTTTTTTTATTCTCTTTTTTTTTCCTTGAACACGTGGTATGACACCGGCTGTCTTGATTTCTTTGGAAGGGTTGTGATTGTTTCACTTCTCAGTGGATGAGGGATAACCATTGTGGTTTCCGCTCTTTGGACCTCTTGGTGTGGTAGAGTGAAAAGTAATTGACCCTCAGATGCACACTCCTTTTGAGGTTTGAACGCTTGGTCAAACTAACTGACTCCTACCCTGCCCCGGGGTTAGATGTTAGGGTTTTTTTTTTACTAAAAGAAACTCCTTCTTTAGGGCTCCTATTTGGGCGAGGGTCTATCTCCCTTATATCTCCAGTGTTTGGGATTTGAAACAATGCCTTTACACATCGTCAACAGGGTTTTATCCAAAAGCACACAATTAGAGATTTTTGCGTTTTCAACTCATCATCCTCCTTCAAGAGTTTAAGCACGATAGTTGGTATTGCAATGCACATATACAAACTCATGAGTGAATACGAATGGATTACTTCAGGAAAAACATGTGCGCTTTATTAGGATTAACATTAAAAGAAAAACAGATTTCATGCATGCATACAAATGTTTTGACAAACATAAAAAACTACACATGAGAATGCAGTAAAGAAGCTAGATGATTGTCCTTGTAGAGGAGGCTTGACTCCGTCTGGACTTATTGATTCTGAAGATGTCTTTGCAAACTGAGTGCTCAATCTGGAGATATTTGAGTCAATCAAGTCTTGCACCTTATGTTTAAACACTCTACAATTGTCAATTGTATGTCCAAACGTTCCCGAGTGAAACTCGCACCTGGAATTCATGTCGTAATCCGGAGGAAAAGGAAACGGCACTGGCGTTACCTTGCCAAGCTGAATCAAAGAGCCTTGGAGAAGGCGAGCAAGAAGCTAGCTTTGAGAAATAGGAATTGGAGCAGACACTCTCTCATACCTCCTAAGTCCTCGTTGCCTCTGTTGCTGACGGTTTTGCTGCCAATGTTGATTAGGGTGCCTAGTCTGCCCTTGTACTTTTCTTTCCACATTTGGCCGAGGAACAAACAAAGGTTGCTGACGTAATGACTTTGAAACCTAAAGCTGAGGAGTATACCCATGACCTGAGGTAGACTCTAGAGAAGGGGAAGGAATACTCACTTCCTTTGCAGCTACTGGCGTAAGATCACCTGATACCTTCAAGCCAGCTGGTCCAAACTCGATTGCTTTGGAGTCAATTAAGTCTTGTACTTGGTGCTAGAATGCTCTACACTCCTCAATATCATGGCCTGGTGCCCCTGAGTGAAAATCACAATGAGCATTAGCATCCCGTCCTTTTGGAAGCTTTGCAGGAGGAGTCAACTTTCGGAGCTCAATCAATCTTAACTGAAGCAGTTGCTGAAGTAATTTGGAATGACACATCGGTAGGGGATCAAAAACCCTTTCTTGCTTCTGTTGACGATGAAGGGATGCAACCGGGAGAGTCCCAACTGTGATTTACTGATGCAGTAGTTTCGGAACCCAAGGCTTCTGGATTGAGGAAGGTCCCTGACAAGAGGGAGGAAAATCCATCTCTTTAGCAGCAGTTGGTGGAACATCTCTTCGCTTGACAGTGCTGATGGGAGCGAACTCGATTGCCCCTAAATCAATAAGTTCTTGGACCTTGTACTTGAGCATCTTATAATTTTCACCATTATGACCAGGTACCCCTGAATGGAATTCACACCTATCATGGACATTGGAACCCATACGAAACTTGGTGTGTGGAGGTCCCACAGCAATCAATTCAATTAGCTAAAACTTTAGCAAGTGTTGAAGCAACTGAGCGTATGGCATCGAGATCGGATCAAACTTCTTCTCAGTCTTTTCTGGCTTAAGACCCTCAAGAAACATTTGGTGATGAAAAAGCTCTGACAATGGAGAGGACTCACGAGGCAAACCATGGTCTATAGGAGACCCCAAAGAGATATGAGGGGTGAGAACCTTTACTGCGGAAGCGAACACCTGATTGTTTTCTTTTCTTAACACTGCATTCAGAATTTCCATAACCCGGCTCATCTGAGTCTTTATCCGGTTGACTTCTTCTCTCAGCAGTTCCTGACCTCAGGACAACGCCTGAATGTCCACCATAAAATACCCCAGTTGGGCCTTCATCTCAGTCACCTCCACTCGGAGTTGTTCCATATCTGAACCTTGATTGTGGTGAATCGAGTAGTTGGAAGAAGTCATGTTGGCCGTTCTGTAGAGAATACCCAGTCAGAATGATAATCCACACCCTCAGATTCGGGTACCTGTTATGAATGCATGAATGTATGCAAATGCCATGTTTGATTATTTCCGAGGAATCTATCTGCTTTGATTCAAATTTTGTACAGAAATAATCCACAAGGAAAGGGGAAACTTCTCAACAGCAAAATTCAGATATAAGATCCTTGGAAATAACAGAACATACGTGCTGAAATGCTATGATGTTACATATGTACAGACATGTGATCAGGGTTTCCATAAATATCTTGAATAATACTGTGCTGAACCGATCTGGCTGAACAATAACCGGTCAAGTATGAAGGATCAAAGGTCCAACAAGAAAACCAGAAAACCAGAAGAACCCCTGTAGGTTAATGGTCATACTTTACATGCATCTGCCCTATCAGTGTAGAACCATGAACCAAGTCAAGTGTCTGAATAGAATCATATCAGGCATATCAGACCCAAGCACCAGTAAAGAACTAGATCCAGAATACCAGAACAAAATACCCAAATCACTGATCATATTAGAACCACACAAAAGGGTAGGTAGAAGGTCAAGGCTACCTGCAAACCTGTAAACATCCCCCTATCTCATAGGTGTGTTCTAAAAGGTAGGATCCTCAGATTCGGATCCTGGAATGAGAAGCAATAGCACATTTAGCCCGTAGGATATAATGCTATCGCCGAACAAAGAGATCGTCATCTGATTCACCACAAAATAAAGGTCATCCTATGCAAGTTCCAAAGTGGGCCCTCGGGTGCGAATGGGTTTGCCACAGAATGTGGTCTGCCACTGTCACCACTAAAGAGGGATGTTTCCACTAAGGTCCTCAATGATCGGTCACCAGATGCACATAACTCTCAAAGTCATATCCTGAATGAGGAAGACCCTCAAGGCAAGATAATCCTAAGAAAGTCGCACTCTGGCTGTGGAACTAACAACTACTCCCGTGGCTAAATACCATGAGGGC
This sequence comes from Lathyrus tuberosus, assembly GCA_022829125.1. Lineage (NCBI taxonomy): Eukaryota > Viridiplantae > Streptophyta > Magnoliopsida > Fabales > Fabaceae > Lathyrus > Lathyrus tuberosus. The sequence goes on along the minus strand of JALAZF010000044.1, from coordinate 12,019,477 downwards.
CCTGTGACTATCCACTCTAAGTCCTATAGTACACTCAAGCCTAGGTAATGTGCTCATCTCACAGTAACAATCCCATCCCGCCAAAGGAAACCAGACAGTCCAGAATATATGATGCATGATATAAATAAAATGCAATAAAGGCGGTAAAGTAAAGCAATAAAGCTGTAAATAAAAGCAGTAAAGCTAAACTAAAGCAAACACAAATCAAACACCTAATAAGCATAAACAAACAAGCGCTAGGAGAGACTCACAGTGGGGAGGGACCAGCAAAAGGTCAACTGTCCCCAGCAGAGTCGCCAGCTGTCGCTCCCGGGATTTTCATCCAAGTACAAACGCGAAAGTGGCGCGGAAGAAAGAAAGAGAGTCGCCAACCAGGTATTTTTATCCCAAAGAAAAGGAATGGTAATGTTGCACAAACCCGGGAGAAAGGAAAGAATGAGGTCTCGCGAACCAAAGAGAATGGGTAAGGGAGTCGGTTACGTGAATGGAAGGTTATCGCACCCCTTCACATCCGTCGTACTCGACGGGATCCACGCTTGAAGTACTGCTCAAAGGGTGATAAAAAAAGATACTGGAAAAAGAATGGAAAGAGAACGAGAAACAAATATAGGGAAAATAAAAGAAGTGCTCGAATGGGCCCTACCCCACTGCCTACGTATCTCATTGGGAACATGAGAATCAGAGAGACGTAATTCCCCTCAACCAGGGAAAACTGTTTGTGTTTTTTAGTGGAAACGTCAAAGTGCGCGTCCCAGCAGTTAGGTGTTGCAGCTCGCTGTATGGAGACTTAGGCGTTACGTGTTTGCAGTAGAACAGACATGACGGGTCCTTAAGGAAGGGGTGAAGAGATGAGAAGAGAATTCCCGAAGAAAAGACGTTATTGTTGGTTTGAAGTTTTTTAGAAGTTTTTTACTTGAAGTGTCTTGCATAGGTAAGTGTACCTAAGTATTTTTCAATGGAATGTGCATCTCATGCATCATTCCAAAATGAAATGATGATGAAGTACACTAAGTATGAGGAAGACCCTCAAACTTACTTCCAAAGTTAAAGGCTCAAGTACACTAGCCCATTCCCTTTATTAAATGTTTTTGTTGTTTTTAAATGAAGAAATGTTTTTTATTTTGTTTGTGAAATTACTTCATGTTAAAGACTTGTACATCATGCTAGAAAACTTACAACACATTCCAAGATGGAATGTATGCAAGCCCCCCCCCCCCCCCCCCCCCATGGAATAAGGCTCATGACACATGAAGATGTTTCAACCTTTATTAGGTGTTTTGAATTTGTTTTGGGATGAGAGAAGAGAGACTCAAAAGAAACAAAGGTAAAGACTAAAGGGGACTAAGACTCACCCTAATGTTATCATGCTTGGATGTTCCTAATGGTTTAGTGTGGTTCAGAAGCCTAAGTCTAAAAGAAAAGAGAAGAAGAGTGAGTTCTAACTTACTTCAAAGATTGAAGTTAAGTTAAGAACTTAAAGGGGGTGAAAGAAGTGAAGTGTCAAAGAAGCATAATATGCTTATCACAATCACACATTGAAAGCTTTAAAAGATAAGAAAAGAGGTTGTATGTGGGTGCACACCCACACACTTGACTTACCACTAGCCCCTGAAAATGTTAGCAAAACAACTTACAAGTAAAGAAATAAGGAGAGAAGAACAAGTAAGGATCAAACAAGTTAGGAACTAAGGAAGAAGGATCCTAAAGGTGTGAAGAAAATTCTACACAAAACAACATATTATGTTATCCAAATAAGAAAATAAAATGGAAGGAAACAATGAAAACAACAACAATTACAGCTCATAAGTGCAATGCAGCAGTAAAATCTATCATCATGTACGAAACAACAATTAACAGCACATGTTCAGCCTACAAAATGGGTGTAAAAAGCAAATAGTAGCACATACAACAACATATATGTGTATAGACAGCAATGAAAAATCAGGGGCAGCATGCACTCACAAATGATTCATTCATAAAAGAACAAACATGCTTCAAGCCTTGCACATTATTCAATCAAACATTATCACAATCACACCATAAATCATGGTAAACAATTCTTGAAATCACCATGGAATAATGCACATTGTAAGAGAATACACATTATTAAGCATGTGACCAAATTAAAACAAAAGTGCACCTATTGAAATAGAAAGCAAATGAACATGCACATAACAATTCCAGCAACACAAGCATCAATTAACAATTAACAAGCTCAATGTGTGTGCATTATGTGATCATTACATCAATTAATCAATAACGCAAACATAAACATTCATCGATTAACAATCAAGAACCGCGTGTCGAAAAATCATGCTCATGCAATAGTGTGAAGTGAAACAGCTCAAGAATAGTCCACGAATCATCAACGTATTGATCCATGAGGTTTAGAAATGAAACGGGATCGAAACATGCTCAAAAATGCGCAAAAAACACACTCTGCAGCAGTGTTAATCGATTAACCAATTGCAGTGCAATTAGGTTAATCGATTAACAGCCCCAAAACAGCACAATTTACACTGGTTAATCTATTAACCTAATTGCACTACAATTGGTTAATCGATTAACCCTGTACCAGCAGCAGAAAATCAGTTTGGAAAATCACTTTTAACAGCAAAATCACTTATGCAACCATCTCCAACGATCATGTAATCAACAATGCACGAAAATTAAGTTTAAAAACAGCAAATGATCAATCAAAAGAATCAATTAACAATCAAGATCATGGATCAAGCACAAGCATAATCAATTCACATGCAAAAAGTTTCGACTACATTGCGAACTGTGCGAAAATGATCGAAACAATAAAATGAGTTAGATCCACCAACCTACAAGCCGGAGATTCCTCGATTAGTAGCCGAAACGCGCCGAAACCGAGCAGAATCGCGAAAATACACTGAAATCGAACGTGCACCAAAATAAATGGTGTGAAACCCTTGGATTGAAGTAGAATAAGCTGAAATTCTAGAAATCAAACTAAAGAAAACCAAATGATGGAGTTTAAGCTCCAGAATTAATCACTCTTCAATGTGAAAAGTGATTATCCTTCAAGAAATAAGAGCTTTTTTGAGGATTTGGAAGAGAGAATTGAGATGAAGGTGTAGAAGTAGCAGCAAATTTCAGAGAGAAAAGAGAGAATTGAGAGTGCAATGTGAGAAATTTGGTGAAAAATGGTGAATCCTCTAAAAATGAGTGAAGGATTTCTTATATAGACTTTAGGTTTGGAGTGTGGGAGGTTTGGGATTAGCTTTGGACTTAGCTTTGGGTTTGGAGCTAGGGTCGGAGTTAGTTAGACTCAACTCACCGAGTCGAGGTAGTTAACTCAGTTAGTTAGGATCAACTCGGTGATAATCCCAAGGTGAATTTCAACATCCAAAGGTGGAGATGCTTGGAAAACAAGGAATCACAACTGGTGTATGGGTGTGTGACTTGGCCTGCAAGCAAGGCTTTGGTGCCTATGGAGTTTCAGTGTGAGACCACCATGTTTGAGCCCTCATATGATCTCCATAACTTGTTCAAATGAGAAAATGCCCAATATCAAAGTTAAAGAGGACATGGAGATGAACAACTTTGATGTTCAACAATTTTTCATTTGAAGCCTTCTTGACGGAGAAAACCAGCTTGACATTTGGCACGCCAAGTGTTTGATGAAATTATGGCCTGGAGGCCTGAATCTGCCTTGCCATGACTTGAGATTTGCCTTGATTTTGTCAAACTTTGATTGATCATAACTCTCTCAATTTTGATCCAATGGAAGAGTTCTTGGTATGGATTTGAAGCTTGGAATGTGATATTTAATTGGCTCAACTTAGGCCTGAAGTTTGAAGCTTTTACCATGGAGAAAGAATGCCTTGAAGTAGAGTGCAAAATGGTCTAAACTTTCCATTTTTAGAAACCATAAAGTTTCTATTTTGGGCAGTTTTGTGATTTCTTGATTTTCCATGAATCTCTTGACATTTCTTGATCAAACTTTGTCCAATGAACATATGTGACTTGAATTTCATGAATTTGACCTAAAAAAGTCAGGAGTTGACTTTTTCCTTTGCACAGTTGACTTTTCCCCAAATTTCTTGATTCTCAAGCAACTGACCAATTGAACCTCTTTTGAAATGAGCCAATGGGCAATTTTCCATCCTTAGATACTTTATATCATGTAGAAAACATTGAGATCAAGTTTGAACCAAAATTTCATCAGGAGACTGCTTGAACTCAAAACCCTAGTTTTGACTGCTTTTGATAGGAGATGATGAACTGTCCAACTTCTTGGTGAATTCCCTTCTTCCAATGACTTGTGGGATCAAATGAGATGACATATGATGTAAGAGATCCTTGAGGCTTGTTGGGAGACCCTTGGCACTAGCTCTCTTGCTTTGGATACTCAATACTCTGAAATCAACTGATCACATGCCCTATGCTGAATGCAAAGATGAATGCTTTATTTTTCTATGACTTGAATGTAATGCAATACAATGAAAGTATATGCTAAATGATATGAAAGATGAGAGGGCAAATTTTGGGGTATTACAAGTGGTCAACTAATTGGTAAGGACCATTTAGTATCCTACAGGCATTTACAAATAATGCAAATGAGGTCGAGGAATTGACTACTGAAGGTCGAATCTTGCGAATAAATGGTAAATACTTAAAAAGATATCGACCTACATTTAGGGGTGGAAAAATGGGCCTGGCCCATTGGGCATGCCCGTTTTACCCGCACTTTAGTGCGGGGTGGGCCAAGGATTTAGGCCCTCACCCTCTAATGTGTCCGCCCCGCCCCGCCCCATTTTCTTCGCGGGCTTTTGTGGGCACGAGCGTTTACATAAAATTTTGCATTTTTAAGCTTAAAAGGTGCAGTGCCCGCGGGTTTTCCCCGCCCCGCCCTCACTTTTTTGCGGGGTGAGCCTAAGTTTTAGGCCCGCGTCCTCAACTATGACTGCATTGCCCCGCCCCGTTCTTTTGCGGGCATTTGCGGGGCGGACCTAAACGGGGCGGGCATGCCCGTTTGCCACCCCTACCTACATTGCAGAAAATACATATTAATGCAGAATAAAAATAGTACTTCAAAATAAAAAAGGCTAACAAACATTAGCCTGAATGTCGAGATGCCACAAAGGGCATATTTAAGGATTACAAAACCAAAATGTCATTCAAACGACATAAAACCTTAACATAAAAATAAAAATGAAAGTCCTGAAAAGGAAAAGAAGCTTTGAGCTTTTCATATTGGATTTTTGCTGCAGATAGTCAGTGATCAACTTGTGAAATGGTAAAGGCAAAACCTTCAATCTCAGCATCCAGATTACTGACATTCTTAAGATGCTGGATTCCAATCAACGCCTCTGCATCCAATTGTTGTCTACTAGTCTTTCAAAGTTCAACCTTTTTGTCTTCAGGTCCTTTCACCTTGGATTGTAATGCCTCATTTTATTTCTTCCATTTAAGGATTTTTACATCCAAAGCAGCAACGTCTTCATCTTCCAACTTTTCATCTCGATTGTTGGAAGCAGCAACGTCTTCATCTTCTTTGCGAAGAGCATCTTCGATTAGGTATCCTCCTTGGGTTTCATATTTGTTTGTGCTTCATGTCTTCTCTGGAAATCAACAATGATCAGGTTGAAGAGGGGGCCAAATGCTACCACAAAGTTAACAACATCGTTGGAGGAAGCAGAGATGTCAATTTTTTTAAGCAACAACTTGATTCCATAACCATGAACGAAGTTCTTTTCAAGCGCTTCAAACAAGTCAGCCTCTGCAATTTTGGCCTTCAGTTGTTGAAGGACCCTATCAACAATCTCAAGATGCGTTGCTTACCCTTTACAGATATCTCGGAGTTACTTCTATGTTCAGTTGCAAGCAGCTCGGTGGATATCCTACTCTCCTACATATTTTTATTTTAATTTATTTTATTATATTTTAATTAATTTTATTTAGTTTATTAATTTAATATATTTAGTTTATTATGTTTTAATTAATTTTATTTAGTTTAATGTAACAGTGCTAGATTCACGAGTATTTTCCAACACTTGGAAAAAGAGGAGAGAATTGGAAACCAGCTGATAATTATGATCTTCCTCGAGCGATGAGATGGTCCTATAAGCAAGGAGTCTTGAAGGTGGATAACTTGCGACCTATTTAGGACGAATTGACACCTACCGACTGTAGCAGTAAAAATCATGAGTGTAAGCTATTGATTAACTTAACTCAAAGAACAAGAGTCGCCACCGCACTTTTTATTTCTTCGACAATGGAATAGGTAAAAGAGCAACAAAACCTAAGAAGTATAAAAGCAAAAGACTAATAAAATAAATCCAGAGACATGGTAAGGGGGTTAGTTACACAGAGTGAAGGTGATAGCACCCAAAACGTCTGTGGTACTCCACGGGAACCTCTTTGAAATATTTATGCTTTTTTGGTTTGAAATACTTGTTGAAATGAGAGTGGGGAGATGAGAAGAGAAGTTTATTTTAAGATTTTTGTGTTTGGAGAGACTTATCGCCTCATGCCTACGTACCCACAAAGTGAAATATAGGATCAAAATCCCGTAGTTCGTGGTACAAATAGTAAAACAAGTTTGTTGGATTGATTTTAAAAAGTAGAGACAACCTGTCATTCTTTAGCGAATAGATCCGCTAGAAAAAATTACTCTTGTCTAAACTTATGAAAAAGTTTTTAAAGAAGAAGTGCACAAAGGCACAAAAAGAGTAAGTGAATTTGGTCTTTTTTAAAGTTTTTTTGAAAAGATCCAAATATGCTTATGTAGTTTAGCATTTAGTTAAGAAGAAAAAGGAAAAGGTAAGACCACTTGACAAAGTCAAGGTTTGATTATGAAAGAGGTGAAAGTTTGAAAACAAGAAGGTTTTGGAAAAAGAGAGAAGTTTTGAAAATTAAAGAAAGGGTGGAGATGAAGAGACTATCCTAAAGCATAAAGTAAAAGCTAAGGATAAGAAAGATCTAACCACAAATGTAGCAATCTTCACCATAAACCAAGCAAAAGTACAAAGCTCCAAAGTCTCAAATCGATGATTCCAAAGCAGGGGAAAAGATCCTAGTTCTAAGTCCAAGGTTCCAAGAATAGCATTGGATGCCCCAAGGTCTAGGTTCAAAACTCCATGTCCAATGCAAAGGATAGTAACCATAGTCCAAGATTAGAAGCACAAGTTTTTTAGAGGTTTTGGCCTTTATTAATGTTTTTGGTCCAAGTGGACAAAGAGAAAATAGGGGAAGCATAAACAATGATATGATATGATAATAATGAAGCATAAGAAATAAAAGAGAGAGGGAGCAAGAAGGAATCATAAAGATATAATAAAAAAATGTGGTGAACTTAATCATCCACAAAGAGTAGCATAACAAAGGCTATAATGCCATAAGCCTTTAGGGAGGTAACACTGATCTCGAGTATTTTCTGGAGCCACTTACGACTAGTTTCCATGAGAATGAAAACATAACCCCATACACAACTCATAAGAAAAGCTTCAATCCGGATGAAATCGACGGATATCCGACTTAATCTCACGCGATGCCCAACGGTTAATCTATTTCAAACTAGGCCATGGGAAATAGGAGACTTACAATCTCACTTAAAAAAATACTCGGTTTTCACTTCGCGTCTTGAACTATAACGATTGAACAATGCACTTAGGTCAAGGTTAATGAAGACTTGTTAGAAGATTGATAAAATCAAAGCCTCTACACAACAAGCTTCAAAGGCTACGAACCTAATGCAAAAGATCAACCATCCTTGGGCTTACGATCATAAGTTCGGGCCACGAAAGTTCAAGTTCCGATTTGGAGGGGGGGACGATTGAAGGGACAAATGTAGCATTATGCCAAGCAAATGCATTAATATTTGTGTTAATGTATGCTAGATATGCAATATATAGATTGCTATCCGAAAGCGATACCGCACGAAAAGAAAAAAGGTAACGATCTCGTCTTCGTCAAAAATTCGAAACGAATTCAAATGACATTGAAAATTTTCATTGATCAAAAGAAAAGAGAAATAGATGAAGAGAAAGCCAAATTAAACCACAAAATTATGTGATCTAAGGCTAAGAACAAAGGGAAAGGGAAGAAAAAACACCAAAAGCCAAAACAGTCCCAAAAATAGGCTAAAAACACAATTCTGTCTCAGAGTAACCGATTACTCTGATTACGTACAAAACAGAGTAACCAATTACTCTGCACGCAGAGTGAAAAAATAGTGCAAAATTCAGCATAATCATCTTTCAAAACTTATTACAAACACCTTAGGATCATGGAATTCAAAGTGCACGAAAATTTGAAGTAAATAATAGCAAATACCGCCAATCAAACACAATTACAAGATCCAAAGGATCAAGTAACAAGAATTAACCAAGGATCACATTAAATGATATGAAGATGGAGCTCAACAATGGTGAAAGATGAATTACCACTCCAAATCTGAAAATTGCTCCAAATTGCTTCAAGATCCAAACTCCAAAGCCTTGATCTACAAGAATTGATGAAGAAAACAAGTTTGGATGAAGGTTTAGCTCAAAGTTTAACAAGATTCAATGTGAAAACTTGTTAACTTTCAAAAGAAGAAAAGTGAGCTTTGAGTGAATTTTGGTAGTGGAGGAGAAAATTTGTAAGAGGTTCTTTGGCTATCAAAAGCTTATCAAATGAATGAAATAAGGGCTCTATTTATAGAGTCTAGGCTTGGGAATTTTGGTGGCTTGGAGCTTGGTTTAGAAATTTAATTAGGCTTGGAATTTGAATTTGGAGGGAAATTAATAATCAAATGGTGATTAATGAAGGTGTATGGTGGGAATTAATTATGATGAGGTTAGGGGAAATAAAATGAGGTGATCTAGAATATTCCACATGTGATCAAAATTGAATATTGGTGGCAAAAATGATGCAGAATTTGAATTTGGCTTATTTTTCACAATTCTGCACGAGAGTAATCGATTACCCTAATGCTGGTAATCGATTACCTCAGGCAAAAATTGTGAAAAATAGCCTCTTTGCTGTGTTGTTGTGGCGCTGGCTCGATTATTTTGCTCGTCAAAGAAGGCATGGAAATAAACACATAAACCTTGGAATTCCTTGAATTATAACCAATTAATTTTGAAAACTCTTGATCAGATGATTTTTGAATTGTTTGCTGATCAACTTTGATTTTGTTCAGATGAAATTCATTCGAGCGGAGGGACTGTTGCTTGGTATTCTTGATCCAGATCTTCCCCTGAAAAGTTAGTAAAAGGGAAAAACAAAATATTTTTGGATTTTGATTAAAGGTTAGTAAACATAAACAAATAAAGGAATAAAGTGAAAAAAAGAATCACACAGATGCTTGACGACCCCTGCAAGGTATAAACCCAAAGATGAGAGGGCTAAGGGAACCAATGTGTGATCTTGATTGTATGCAAAGATGCAAATGATATGCAAGTGAAATGTGGAATCTTAGGGATCAAAGATTAGGGTCTTACAGCTTCCCCTATTTAAATCTCTTCTATCAGGAGATATGAAGATACTTAAATACGAAAAACTATATTTTTTAGCCCTAAGATGCCACAAGATGATATGAATGCAAAAGATAAAACACTCTGCAGGGAAACTTGAAACAAGAGATTTATGGTAAATTGAGTGAAATGACATGAAAAGACACGTTGGGGGACACAAGCTATTGTTGGAGATCTGTCAAGGTGATAAGAAGTATCCATCAATAGTTGAAAAGAGAGGGACAAAACCCTGGGAAGACGAGTAGTGACATCCAAGAATGGCATTGGATGGAAACTACAAATGAGACAAAAGTATGCCAATAGATGTCCAAGAATGGCATTGGACAACAACAAGAAAATTTCTGGTAAAACAACAGCGTCATCCAAGAATAGCATTGAATGATGCGAAAAAAACACTCTATTGGGGATATGATATCCAAGAATGGCATTGGACTCAACTAAGGAGAAGATATCCAAGAATAGCATTGGACAGAAGGAATCACAACAACTTCTCAATGAGACTTTTTGAAGAGATGCCATTTGAAGGAAAAAGGGTTCCATGTCAAACGATTTGAAGGAAAAAAAGGGTTCCACGTCAAACGATTTGAAGGAAAAGAAAGGATTCCACGTCAAACAATTTGAAGGAAAAGAAACGATTCCATGTCAAACAATTTGAAGGAAAGGAAAGGATTCCACGTTAAACAGTTTGAAGGAAAATAAAGGATTCCACGTCAAACAATTTGAAGAAAAGAAAGGATTCCACGTCAAACAATTTGAAGGAAATGATGGATTCCATGTCAAACAATTTGAAGGAAAGGATGGATTCCACGTCAAACAATTTGAAGGAAAGGAAAGGATTCCACGTCAAACAATTTGAAGGAAAAGAAAGGATTCCACGTCAAACAATTTGAAGGAAAAGAAAGGATTCAAACTTCTCTGTTAAGGATAAACTAGAGACATTCCATTTGTTGTGAAAATACATCAGAGTTATCTAAGAATGGCATTGGATAAAGTGAGAAAGGACTTTCAGGAATGACACTGAAAGTAAAGGTAAATCACTACATTCAGGAATGACACTGAAAGATAGCGAGAAAAGACATCTAGGAATGGCACTGAATGCAAGGGAGAAAACTCATCCAGGAATGACATTGAATGAATAGATAAAATTTTCAGGAATGGCATTGAAAAATATCCAAGAAAAACTGTTGGGGATTACAGAAGAGAAACAAAGCTTTCAGGAATAGCACTAGGAGAAACAAGAGGAACAAGATATCCAGGAATGGCACTGGAGATCAAAAGAGACATCCATCAAGGAATGGCACAAGAGTGAAAAAGATACAAATATCCAGGAATAGCACTGGAATGAAAGAAGACAAAACATCCAACCATAGCATTAGATGCACAGGGAAACAACATCCAGGAATGGCACTGAATGAAATGACAGGTAATTGTTTTTGGTAGGCGTCAAGTAAGTTGGACTTTGATCACAAGGTAAGATGTTGATAACAACAAGACCTCTAGAAATGCAAATGAGCACGAAGCACACTTCGAGATATGCACATTTTTCTTTGCATGATATATGAAGGATCTATGCATGTAATGCAAATGATTGAGATAACTGAGATGGACTCTCTGGGAAAAGGGCGAGATTGAAAAACTGATTTCTCAACACGGAGATCATTGCCACTCTGCTTGGGGACTAGAGACGCTGTTGTTGTACATATCTATGCCACACTTAGTAAAATACATCAAGTTGATGATCCTTAGAGGAAGGACATGAAGAGTTACTTGGGGATTCTTGAAGAAGGTTGCCCCAGATTGATTGACTGATGAGGGTAAACTGATCATGGCTTCAGCTTGACTACTGCCGGGGAAAATTGATCATGGATTCAATTCTTGAAATAACTGCTGGAGAATAAACTGATCATGGCTTCAGTTCTGACTATGGTTGGGGATGAACTGATCCTTGCTTCAGTTCTTGCAATGGCTATTGAGATGACTAAGCTCAGTATGAGTCTTGAAAGAGATTTTCTGGTTAACCAATTCTGAGAATAACTTGCACTGAGCGGTAAATCTTGAACTAAATCACAACAGGATCTGGAAGTAATGTGCCCCTGATAGGATCATTGACCAAGTTTCTCAACTGTTTGAAATTCCTTGATGAGGAAAGTTTGTCTGCAAATAAAATTGTTCATCTAAACTTAGTAATTTTAATGTAAAGTTCATGCAATTTTTGAAATCAAAATCATCTTTGGAAAGATATTATTGATGTATAGCGAATGCAACACTTGTCACAACACGGTGGTTTAAGACATGCAAAGTGAAAGAGAAAGAAAAGGTATGACATCAAAGCAAATGATTGGCAACAATCTTAGGAGTCAGTTTACGCAACCTTGCTGTAGTATGCTTTCAAAAGAAACCTGGCTTCAATTAGGTCTTTTGAGGGTTGTAACGTGGTCTGGTTCACGGTTTTCGAAACAAAAGATATAGGCTCAAAGTTTATTTGTACCCAACTCATTCTTCGTGATGATCTTCAGTCCTACGTTCAGTTAATTCAACCTATACATTCAGGTTCTAAGAAATTTGGAATTGCACTGATGATGATGGCTCAACAACCAAGGGATTTTTGAAATGACAGTCACTTCTCCCTTACAACATTTTTGTTTTTACTGAGGACTTTTGTCAACTCATTTTGTTTTTGAGGAATTTGGTAACCTCTTGATTGATTTTCTTTTGTTATCCCTAACTTTTGCCAGAATTGTGTCATTTGAGCTTACAGTCAGCGGGATGCCCCAATTTTTGCCTAAGTCTCCTTCATAGGTTTTGACTTAGCGGGCTTTTATTTTGATTTTTTTTATTATTATTATTATTATTATTTTGAGATAGTGACTGCCTGGCTTAATGATTACGATGAACCATCATTGGCTTTTGAAAGCCATCTTCGACACTTATTTGACGTGTGCGAAGGAAAGCTTGTGATTACAACCTTTATTGAAAGGTGTCTTGAATAATTCTCTTGTATCTGAATGCACAGTCAAATTAACTGAGAACTACCCATCCCCGGGTTAAGATTGTGGGTTTTTTCGTATATAAAGAAACTCCAACTTCTAGGCTCAAAGGGGTTGACAAGGGATTAACTTCCTTATTTCTCCAGAGTTTGGGAGTTGAAACAATGCATGTACATCATCAACCATGTTTCAATTAAAAGCATGCAATTCAGCAATTTGGGTATTTCGTTTTCATCATCCTCCCTCCAATCTTTGTATAAACAAAAGCTTGATAAAGAAAGTGAACAAGAGATATATTTTTTGTTTTTGAAAGAGAAAGCATAAAGATGCAAATAGTAGATGAAAGTGAATTGAATCAAAACATTGCAATGCTCATTTCATTAAAATTAACATGAAAGTACAAACAAAGCTTAAAAGCAAACAGTCAATACAAACAAAGGAAAATGCAAACAGAAAAGAAACGAGGCCTAGTGAATAATCAGCGCCAAGGAAGACCTGTCCTGTCTGAAACACTGACTTTAGGAGATGATCCGTCTGAACTGACTCAAACTTCACTTGGCATGCCCCGACAACGGATTGTTGACAACATTGGGATTGGTATCATGAAAAGAGAGGATCTTATCTTTGATGAGCTCTCGTACCCTAGCCTTTAAAGCAAAGCAATGTTCCAAATCATGACCGGCGGCTCCTTCATGGAATTCACAGTGAAGGTCGGACCTAAACCCAGGCGGAAGAGGATTTGGAGGAGTAAGCGGCCTAATTGTGATCAAACCTTTCTGAACCAAGTAAGGATACAATTCAGTGTAGGACATCGGGATAGGATCAAAATGAGTCTTAGCCCTAGCATTGTGATTCTGGTTCTGGCCAGCATTCTGTTGAGGAGCTTGGACTGGTTGAGCATTAACTGCAGGAGCGACTACAGCCGCATAAGGTTGAACATATTGTTGTTGCCTGCGATAAGGTTTCCTTTCAACTGAGACGGCATGAGCATCGCCCTTTTTCTTCTTTTGAAAGTTCCCAGCAGACTTTCTTGCACCACTAGAGGTTTCAGCATAGGTAATCTTTCCTTTCTTGATACCTTCCTCTAGTCTTTCTCCAATAGTGCCTAGATTTGCAAAACCCGATGATACACTGCCTATCATCTTCTCCCAAAAGAGCGGTTGAAGAGTGTCCATGAACAATCCGGTCAGTTCTTTTTCTGCCAAAGATGGATCCACTTGAGCAGCTAGCTCTCTCCAGCGTTGAGCGTACTCCTTGAAGGATTCTTTCTCTCTTTGAGACATGTTTTGCAGTTGACGGCGGTCAGGTGCCATGTCTAGATTGTACTGATATTGCTTCAAGAAAGCATTAGCCAAGTCCATCCAGCTTTGGATATGGTTCTTATCAAGTCCCATGTACCACTTCATTGAAGCACCACTCAAGCTGTCTTGGAAACAATGAATGAACAGTTTGTCGTTGTTGGTATAAGCAGCCATCTTACGGTAGTACATCACCAAGTGGCTTTTTGGACAGGTGTGCCCCTTGTACTTCTCAAATTCTGGAGTTTTGAATTTGGCAGGGATAACCAAGTCTGAAACTAAGCACATGTCCATTGTGGCAGCACCAAAGACATCATCTCCTTCCACGGCTCTCAACCTCTTCTCTAGAGTATGGCATTGTTCTCTAACTTCATCAAGGTATCCAAGTTCTCCTTGATTTTTCAGATTGTGGACCAGCAGCATGGAACACGAAAGGAGGATCCTCATAAGTAGCAGCAGCATGCACAACAGGCTGAGGTTCAGTGAACAACGGAGCTGAAAACACTGGCAGCACAGATGGGCCAGCCATTGGAGTAGTGGCAAAGGGTGGTGAGTAATTTGGAGGTAACCCAAATTCTGGCCAAGTAGAAGCTAGTTGTTGAATTTGTGGAGGGTTAATAGTAGCAGTTGAGATTTCAGAGATCACAGTCCTCCGAGGTGGTTCTTCTCTAGTGATTAGAACTTGCAACATCTCTGTGAGCTTTGTCATGCCAGCCTTCAACTCATCAATTTCCATTCGGACTTCGGCGTTATGTTGTTCTTGATTTTCCATTCTTAATCTAACAGCCGCTCTAGTTCCGTAGTTGTGTTGAGGAAACAGTTTGATGGTTGACAGATAACTGAAGAAGGAGAACAGCTGGAATGAGTTTCTTGGGTAACTTAAATGAATGCAGATGTATGCAAAAGATGCAATGACATGCAATGCTTCCGTTTTTCACAAAACTCAACCCAATTATTGCAAACATGGGACACATCGAGAATACGAGCCTCACAACTTTTATTTATCACCTTTATCAAAGGGAAATTTGCCTTGTGCATATTTGCAATAATCTGAGTTGTTTTCCGTGAAAACGGCTACGATGAGGTATGAATGCATGGATGCAACAACCACAAACAAGATCACACAAAGCACACGGGTCCAAAGGTTCGAGTCACGAGCATGGAGCCGAGGGTAAGAACCAACCCACAAAGGTATGTACTAATAGGTTTTTTCTTCTTTTGTACCTGCAAAAAACAGCGGTTCGAACCAAAGTTCCCACCACGATCCATCTTTCGGATATTATCGGCATGGAAGACTACTCCCCAAACAATAATCTCCTCAAGAGAACCTCGTCCGAGTGTAGTATCGCGTGACAATCACCTCAGGTCTACACCTAGATAACCACCGCACTACGTCCTAAATGGCCAAGATGGGTTAAGGGTTACTAAGGTCCCCAGTGTCACGGGCTCTCAGGTCGTAAAAAGTAATGCCATGTTACATCTACTCGCCATGACATCAGTAATCCCAAAGAGGCCTCCACTGAGCGCGTAAATTTCGATTTGCCATGCAAAGGACTACTCCAGGCATGTCTCCTCGATTATATCACACATCATATCATAAGTTCTCTCAGGTCCGGGTATAGAACCTATCTCACTCACAGAGGATCACCCAAACAGAACAACCAAGTAACAAGCAAGTCAAACAGATAAGCATAAATAAATCAAAGTAGGCTAAACCCACTAGGGCTAATTCCCCAGCAGATTCGCCATTTTTCTATAGCGGTAAAAATCATGAGTGTAAGCTATTGATTAACTAAACTCAAAGAACAAGAGTCGCCACCGCACTTTTTATTTCTTCCTCAATGGAATAGGTAAAAGAGCGAACAAAACCTAAGAAGTCTAAAAGCAAAAGACTAATAAAATAAATCCAGAGACAGGGTAAGGGGGTTGGTTACGCAGAGGGAAGGTGCTAGCACCCAAAACGTCCGTGGTAATCCACGGGAACCTCTTTGAAATATTTATGCTTTTTTGGTTTGAAATACTTGTCAAAATGAGAGTAGGGAGATGAGAAGAGAAGTTTATTTTAAGATTTTTGTGTTTGGAGAGACTTATCGCCTCATGTCTACGTACCCACAAAGTGCAATATAGGACCAAAACCCCGTAGTTGGTGGTACAAATAGTAAAACAAGTTTGTTGGATTGATTTTAAAAAGTAGAGACAACCTGTCATTCTTTAGCGAATAGATCCTCTAGAAAAAATTACTCATGTCTAAACTTATGAAAAAAAATTTAAATAAGAAGTGCACAAGGGCACAAAAAGAGTAAGTGAGTTTGGTCTTTTTTAAAGTTTTTTTGAAAAGAGTCAAATATGCTTATGTAGTTTAGCATTTTGTTAAGAAGAAAAAGGAAAAGGTAAGACCACTTGATAAAGTCAAGGTTTGATTATGAAAGAGGTGAAAGTTTGAAAACAAGAAGGTTTTGGAAAAAGAGAGAAGTTTTGAAAATTAAAGAAGGGGTGGATATGAAGAGATTATCCTAAAGCATAAAGTAAAAGCTAAGGATAAGAAAGATCTAACCACAAATGTAGCAATATTCACCATAAACCAAGCAAAAGTACAATGCTCCAAAGTCTCAAATCCATGATTCCAAAGCAAGGGGAAAAGATCCTAGTTCTAAGTCGAAGGTTCCAAGAATAGCATTGGATGCCCCAAGTTCTAGGTTAAAAACTCCATGTCCAATGCAAAGGATAGTAACCATAGTCCAAGATTAGAAGCACAAATTTTTTAGAGGTTTTGGCCTTTATTAATGTTTTTGGTCCAAGTGGACAAAGAGAAAATAGCGGAAGCATAAACAATGATATGATATGATAATAATGAAGCATAAGAAATAAAAGAGAGAGGGAGCAAAAAGGAATCATAAAGATATAATAAAAAATTTTGTGGGGAACTTAATCATCCACAAAGAGTAGCATAACAAAGGCTATAATGCCATAAGCCTTTAGGGAGGTAACACCGATCTCAAGTATTTTCCAGAGCCACTTACGACTAGTTCCTATGAGAATGAAAACATAACCCCATACACAACTCATTAGAAAAGCTTCAATCCGGATGAAATCGACGAATATCCAACTTAATCTCACACGATGCCCAAAGGTTAATCTATTTCAAACTACGCCATGGAAAGTAGGAGACTTACACTCCCACTTACAAAAATACTCGGTTTCCGCTTCGCGTCTTGAACTATAACGATTGAACAATGCACTTAGGTCAAGGTTAATGAAGACTTGTTAGAAGATTGATAAAATCAAAGCCTTTACACAACAAGCTTCAAAGGTTACGAACCTAATACAAAAGATCAACCATCCTTGGGCTTATGATCATAAGTTCGGGCCACAAAAGTTCAAGTTCCGATTCGGAGGGGAGGGACGATTGGAGGGACAAATGTAACATTATAAAAAGCAAATGCATTAATATTTGTGCTAATGTATGCTAGATAGGCAATATATAGATTGATATCCGAAAGCGATACCGCACAAAAAGAAAAAAGGTAACGATCTCTTCTTCGTCAAAAATTCGAAACGACTTCAAATGACATTGAAGATTTTCATCGATCAAAAGAAAAGAGAAATAGATGAAGAGAAAGCCAAATTAAACCACAAAATTATGTGATCTAAGGCTAAGAACAAAGGGAAAGGGAAGAAAAAACACCAAAAGCCAAAACAGTCCCAAAAATAGGCTAAAAACACAATTTTGTCTCAGAGTAACCGATTACTCTGATTACACACAAAACAGAGTAACCGATTACTCTGCACGCAGAGTGAAAAAATAGTGCAAAATTCAGCATGATCATCTTTCAAAACTTATTACAAACACCTTATGATCATGGAATTCAAAGTGCACGAAAATTTGAAGTAAATAACAGCAAATACCATCAATCAAAGACAATTACAAGATCCAAAGGATCAAGTAACAAGAATTAACCAAGGATCACATTGTATGAGATGAAGATGGAGCTCAACAATGGTGAAAGATGAATTACCACTCCAAATCTGAAAATTGCTCCAAATTGCTTCAAGATCCAAACTCCAAAGCCTTGATCTACAAGAATTGATGATGAAAACAAGTTTGGATGAAGTTTTAGCTCAAAGTTTAACAAGATTCAATGTGAAAACTTGTTAACTTTCAAAAGAAGAAAAGTGAGCTTTGAGTGAATTTTGGTAGTGGAGGAGAAAATTTGCAAGAGGTTCTTTGGCCATCAAAAGCTTATCAAATGAATGAAATAAGGGCTCTATTTATAGAGTCTAGGCTTGGGAATTTTGGTGGCTTGGAGCTTGGTTTGGAAATTTAATTAGGCTTGGAATTTGAATTTGGAGGGAAATTAATAATCAAGTGGTGATTAATGAAGGTGTATGGTGGGAATTAATTATGATGAGCTAGGGGAAATAAAATGAGGTGATCTAGAATATTCCACATGTGATCAAAATTGAATATTGGTGGCAAAAATGATGCATAATTTGAATTTGGCTTATTTTTCACAATTCTGCACGAGGGTAATCGATTACCCTAATGCTGGTAATCGATTACCTCAGGCAAAAATTGTGAAAAATAGCCTTTTTGCTGTTTTGTTGCGGCACTGGCTCGATTCTTTTGCTCATCAAAGAAGACATGGAAATAAACACATAAACCTTGGAGTTCCTTGAATTATAACCAATTAATTTTGGAAACTCTTGATCAGATGATTTTTGAAATGTTTGTTGATCAACTTTGACTTTGTTCAGATGAAATTCATTCGAGCGGAGGGACTGTTGCTTGGTATTCTTGATCCAGATCTTCCCCTGAAAAGTTACTAAAAGGGAAAAACAAAATATTTTTGGATATTGATTAAAGGTTAGTAAACATAAACAAATAAATGAACAAAGTGAAAAAAAGAAACACACAGATGCTTGGCGACCCCTACAAGGCATAAACCCAAAGATGAGATGGCTAAGGGAACCAATGTGTGATCTTGATTGTATGCAAAGATGCAAATGATATGCAAGTGAAATGTGGAATCTTAGGGGTCAAAAATTAGGGTCTTACACCGGCGTCATATGGAACCCATTCGAGGATCATAGAGTATGTCGTCCATTTGATGAGTTATGTTTGTATAGAGGGTGTCTGAAGTGGGGTGACACAGTTTTTCCATACTTGTCTAACAGATGTTTACATCAGTTTGGATACAAGAAGTATGTTCTACCCTCACCTCCTGATTATATGATGGCTAATGATATTGATGTTGAGTGGATTGGTCACCATCAGAGTGTCGTTGATGTATTTTGTCTGACAACATTGGCCATCACTCCATCTGATAGAGATGATGGATACCTGTAGTGGTATCATCGTGTTTCACATCCACGTTTGGTACCGCCCCCTCGTGATGCGCCAAGAGAGGTGTCAGTTCCTGTTTACGAAGCAGGACCATCTGATCCTAGTTTGGCTCATGTTTCTACATTGATTTATCGTTATCTCCGACAAGTTGATGGTGACGAGGATGACCCACAGTTTGCCGATTTATTTGAAGCTTTGTGTATTTCTCATTCACATTGATTTATGTTTATAGTTTATCATATGTATTAACTTTTAGACTTATGTTTAATTTCTCATCAGTTATGTGATCTTGAGACATATGAAATTAAAACTCAATGAAATAATTTGATATTCATGTTTTGATTACATATTTTAATACGTAATGACATAGTATAATAAAATGATAATACAAGCATAAGTAGTTGCCAATGTTGTAGACGTCCTGCAAATCCTAACATCCTAGATGTTTCTGCTGGAGAACGAAACTTCTTCCAATCTAATGTGATCGGTGGCAACGAAAACCCCTCTTTCATGTTTACCTGATTAGAAAAATAGTTCAAACATTAAGTCATATATTTAATAAAGTAAACTAAGTAAAGTAAGTTTATATCAAATAAAGTAAACTAAGTACCTGAACCCAATGATTTTGGTTTACAAAACCAATGCAATAAATGGAGATATTTTATATTTTGTGAATGTGAACTTGTTATAGGAAAGAAAGTCATGCACAGATTGCCTAAACGGACAAGTAAGACATTATAGAGATTAGCTATCAAGTAACCCATATCTGGTATAGTCAACCATTTCTTTGGTGGCTGAGGACCAAAGGACTCTATCATCAAAGATTCTCTCACTTCTGCTAACCGATTACCAAATAACCTATCATACAAACTTGATCTTTCCTAGTCTATTATCTCCAACTCCAAGTCTCAACGAACCATGGGCCAACCATCTTCACCATATCAATGCAATGATGCAATGACTCTAAATCCACAATTACCATCTGATACAACATTAACTACATCTTTAATATATGACCTAATATGATTATGAAATTGAAGAATGAACTGCTTCTTTGATTGTGACTGCTTCTTTGATAATTTCAACTTCTTCGAAGCTTGTGATGGTTGAGATTCCCTCTGTGAAGATTGAGATGCTTGATCAACATACTCATGATATGAAGGGTCCCTATAAACATCATATCCTACTGTTTTTTCCATTTCTTCTTCACTCCTCCTTTGGTTTTTAATTTCTCAGGTGGTGGACACAATGAAGTCATTCTGGGGTAGGCAAGTTCGTAAACCCTACTTTTCAATGCCCTTTTCCCAACAACATCTAGTGACCTAAACCTTTTCCATAATTCATCTATCGCACTACTCATATCCACCTCTGACCCATCATATACATCAACCTCTAACTCAACTTCCATACTTAGTTTCCTCCAATGAACATGAACAACATCTATTGGTATCGGTATACCACCAAGTGTGTATCTTCCTAACTCACAATCACAAGGTAACCCATAAGATATTCTAAGAGTACAACCACATATTTTCCTGTTAGTTCCAACATAATCAACTCTCAATAACTCTTCAGCAATGCGTTTCAAAGCAGCTCGAGACACTGAACCACACAGATTACCATAAAATGGACTTATGTGTGCGTGGAAACACAATTTCAATAGCTTTCATCAAAGCAAGATCTCTATCCGTCAAAATCACTTATGGACACAAATATTTCTTCGCAAACAATTGTTTAAGCTTATCCAACACCCAACAAAAATTCTCTGTCTGCTCAGACTCCATATAAGCAAATGCAACAGCAAAAGTCAACTCGATTGATGTCATGTCAACAATTTCAAATAGAGGTTGCCTATATTTGTTTGTCTTATAGGTACTGTCCATAACTAACACAATAGGAAAAATATTCAAAAACTTAACTGAATCTGGATTGGCCCAAAATACATCTCTCACAACTTCAAGTCATCTCTTTTTCTACTCCAATAAACATAGCCAACGTCCTCTATAAGCTTAAACAAATGTTGTATCTCACTTCTAGGACCTCTTATCTCTTTTTCTATCATACTCTTAAGCTTATATATTTGTGTGATCGGAGTGACATTCTCCGGATCTCGCTTTTTCAAGGAAAGCAATATGTGTCTAGGTGGAACATGTCTCTTTGTCAAATCAACAACATGTTGCTTCTCATATGTAGTTAATCTACTAACAAAGGAATGACCTTCTAATCTATCACGTAAACCATGGTTATGAACTCCACATTTTACATCAACCTTCCATCCAGACCCATCTTTTTCCGGAGTCGACCAGATTTTAAATGGTCATCCATATTTTCTTGTCGCACTTTGTGTTCCACTGTCAGTATCCTTGTATTCCCCACCTTTATATCACAACCAAATATTAATTTGTTACTTCTCCCTCTCTTGCTTGTTTCAGTATCTGAACGAGTGATGATAACATTTACTTTATTTCGGATTCCAACCTCTTTAATCCATCTTATCACCTATTCTTGTGTAATAAATCTTTGAGCAGTTGAAAAAGCATCAGAAGTATCTACACATATTTGGTTTTTATCACATGTTTGTGGAGGAATTTCCATACCTGCAACATAAAAAAATTGTAAAAAAATAAATTGAACAAAGCAAACTAGACATCTTGATAAAAGAGTTCTGGTACACAAAACACATAAACCCGATATCTTGTCTCCAAGTGTTCTGGTACAATACATTTTTTCAGATAAAATCGGAGCTCTTTTAGTAAGTCTTTCGGAACTAATTTTGGTATAAATCGAATATCTTTTCTAAAGTCATCCGGTAAGAAAAAAAACATAACGGAAGTCATTTTCAGAGTCTTCCGGTGCGAATGTAAAAGGGTGCAAATTTCGGAAGTCTTAAATGAATGGTAATAGGTGAAATGGTAAATTGATTAAAAACATGAAAGGGTAAAATTGACATTTTTATAAAATTGTAAGGATATGAATATAACTGTAGGGGTAAGAGGTAAAATTTTCTCATGAGATACTTCTGAATGAAATCTTTGATGGTATCTTATCTTTGGTTGAGAAACCAGAGAACTAGTCGTTTTGATTCTTCTAGCATGTGCTTCAACAAAAGACATGTACAATATATTGTTTCATCACAATGTTATTGCAATTTATCTAGCATAATTTTCTGGAATATGCAACAAGTATTTCTAAAAGAATCAACTATTTCATTTGAAAAGATTAAGTTCGCTATTTTATTTAAATAAAAGTTTAGTTATACTTCAGGCCTTCAAAGCATCACATTTATGAGATTTTAGACCTCTACTTTTCTGAAAGCAATTTTGAGCTTAGATGTTTCTCCCTATGTAATTTGGTAGCCCTCCTATCAATTTCATCCAAAGTTTACAAACCGCAAGAGTTGGGTACCTCATAATTAAATGATGTCACTTCATCTCAAATTTGGGAGGAAAATAGAAAGGTGACTACTTGATCACAAATGAAAAAAAGAGCCAAGATCACTCCAAAAAAAGACAAACAAAATTGTTAAAAATATATAATTATGGAAATTATAATTAAAAAGTGGGTAAAGATTTATACCGATTGAACATGTACAAGAAGATTTCATTTGGTCGTCTTCATTTTCATCTGTAGAGCATCTAACATCAGCTACAATTGCTTGGGGTTGTAACTCATCAATATCCAATTTTGGATGTTGATCAGAATTATCGGAGACTTCAGCATTAGGTTGTAATTCAACAATTTCAAACTTTGTTCCAAGCCATATACAGGGATGATCCCACAACCCTTTATCGCCTTTGTCGTTATAATATTTGAATTCAAATGAAATGTTGTAATGATCACCTCCGTTTTCACTCTCTACCTTTGCTAATGTAGAGTTATAGTACCAATATTTTATTAACACATGATCTGAAAGTAATGTCATATTCCCATTAAAAGGTATATTATGTGTCACAACTTCTTTGTCATGGTCAATATTTTAGAATAGGAGGAATAACTATTGAAGTACCTGTTGCGCGATAATCAAACTCACTAAGAACTTGGGCTCCAGGAAAGAAAAATAATTCGGAATAATAATTACTTGTGTAGTAAGAATTGGTGATGTGTCTGCGTAACATGATCTCAGCCATTGGTTGTTGAGTGGAGTTAGTGTCTAGATAAATGCAGTTTGTTGCTTTCAATATTTGCAAGGATGCTGGAAGCTTTGGTATGGACCCAAGTTTCCTGCATTCATTTAAATCAGGAGTTTGCAAGAATGGTGGAAGCTTTGGTATGGTCTTAAGTTTCGAACATTTACTTAAATCAAGAGTTTTCAACATTGAATTGTTTTGGATGTTGTCAGGGAGAATTTCTAAGTTGCAACACCCTCTCATGTATAGTGTTTCTAAAGATGGCGTGCCTTCAAGGATGAACCAAAGATTCGATGTATTGATTTGTGTGCTTCCCGACAACAGTTCTTTAAGAAATCCCAATCCTATATCATTTGGTAAGTTCTTTCCAACTGTTGAGAATTGATGGCGTCAAGAACAAATCAAAATATGAGAAAAAGATTGAGTTCTTGAACAAACACAAGAAATCCTATTAGGTTTTACAAAGAGACAGAAGAAGGAAGAAGAATCATAAGAATTGGTTAAATCTGTTTTACTATTCACTTTCTCAATAAAGGTTCAAAGATTACAAGTGATTACCAACAATTAACCTCCTCTCAACAACCTGAGAGAACTAGTCTATTTATATACTACTAAGCTAACTTGAGCAACAAGCAAACTTAAACAATTGGGCTTACAAGTAAGACCCAATTCAACATACTAACTTAAATTACAAGTTAACATATTTCGACAGCATGCTTGAACAAACTTCGACTACAGCATGCATAACTCCTATCGACCCATGAAGCTACCCTGGTCGACACCAGAGTTTGATACAAATATCATCAATCTCCACCTTGGAACAAACTCTACACTAACAAGGGAACAAACTCTACACTAACAAGTGAGCAAACTAGCTTTCATCATGCAGCTTTATCAACTGCATACAGTGGAAAAACTTGCTACTTGGCAATCTCTTGGTTATCATATCAGCAACATTGTCATAAGTCGAAACCCTTAGCACTTGGACTTCTCCACGCTCGATTATCTCTCTGACGAAGTGCAACCTCACATCGATGTGCTTGGTTCGCTCATGATAGGATGAATTCTTAGACAGATGTATTGCACTTTTACTATCACATTTAACAGTGATAATTCGACCTTGAAGTTTCAACTCCTTAGCAAAATCTTCAAGCCACAATGCTTCTTTCATAGCTTCAGTGAGGGCAATACACTCCGCTTCAGTGGTTGATAAGTCAACAACCTTCTGAAGAGTTGTTTTCCAACTGATTGTTATGCCAAACATAGTGAACACATATCCAGAAATAGATTTTCTGGAATCCATACAACCTGCGTAATCAGAGTCGACAAATCCTTCGATTTCGACTTTGCTATCTTCATCGCAGGCTCCACCATAAATTAGGACTCTGCTCAGAGACTCATTTATGTACCTTAGAATCCACTTCAATGCTTGCTAGTGCGCCTTCACAGGATTGGTCATATACCTGCTTACAAGGCTCACTCTGTGCGATATGTCTGGCCTCGTACAGACCATAGCATACATTAAAGAACCTACTATACTAGCATATGGAATGTTGTTCATATAGGCTCTTTCGACTTCGGTACTAGGACTTTGAGTCGTACTTAGCTTGTACTGAGGATTAGTCGATGTTAGAATAGACTTTGAATTCGACATACCAAACTTGTCGAGAATCTTCTTTAGCTATGTCTCTTGAGATAAGCATAATCTCGACGGTTTTCTATCTCTCCAGATGTCAATCCCAAGAATTCTGGAGGCAGCTCCCAAATCCTTCATGTCGAACTCCTTATCGAGTTCAACCTTCACCTTCATAACATCCTCGACACTGTTGTTTGCTATGAGGATGTCCTCCACATAAAGCAACAAAATAACAAGTGAATTTTCAGGTCAAAATCTGAAGCAAACACAGTGGTCGAAGTGGCTCCTGGTGAAACCTATGTGTGCCATGAACTTGTCGAATTTCCAATTCCATTATCGAGGAGAATGTTTTAGGCCATACAAAGACCTATTCAGCTTGCACACATAATCTTCCTTTCCTATTTCTGCATACCCTTCAGGTTACCTCATCAGGATTGTTTCATCTAGATCACCATATAGAAAGGCTATCTTCACATCCATCTATTCAAGTTCAAGGTCGAACTTCGCCACCATGTCTAACAACATTCTAATGAATTTATGCTTTACAACAGGTGAGAACACATCATTGAAGTCAACACCTTCTTTCTGAGTGAACCCCCTAGCAACCAACCTTGCCTTAAAACGCTTCGACATCACTCATTCGATTCCTTCCTTATCCTTGAAGATCCACTTACAGCTGACGAACCTGGCCCCTGCAAGTTTCTCGATCAGCTCCCAAGTATTATTATCATGAAGAGATTTAATCTCATCATCCATGGCTTTCAGCCATCCAGTCTTGTCTTGACTCCTCATAACTTCCTTATATTCTCTAGGTTCTTCGTCCAAAACCTCACTAACAGAGACTAAGGCATAAGTTATGAGATCTGCATAACCAAATCTCTGAGGTGGCTTGATGACTCTTCTAGACCTGTCTCTTGCCAGCAGGTAGTCATTATCAGTCTCCTCAGCTTCGACAGCAGGTTTTGCATCTTCTTCGACTTCATCTGGGTTATGCAATTCAGCATCACTATGCTCCACCTCAACAGGAATCTCTTCCTGTTCCATCTCTTCTTCAGAGATCTTCGAACTTCGACCAATGTCATCAGTTTTCTTGAAAGCCATATCAACTTCATTGAAAACTACATCTCGACTTGTGATACACCTCTTCTGGATCTAGGCACCACAACCTATAAGCTTTGACTCCTTCAGGGTATCCAAGGAACATACATCTCAGAGCTCTAGGTTCGACCTTGTCTTGCCTAATGTGAGCATATGCTAAGCATCCAAATATTTTAAGCCTGTCGAGATTAGGTGGATGTTTCGACCAGACTTCTTCAGGTGTTTTTATCCTCAAAGTTATCAAGGGACACCTATTTATCAGGTAAGATGCGGTCATGACTACCTCAACCCAAAACACCTTCTTCAAACCTGCACTAACTAACATGCACCTTACTCGTTCAAAAATGGTTCGATTAAACCTTTCAGCCAAACCATTTTGTTGTGGAGTGCCTGCAGTAGTTATGTGCCTTGCAATACCAGATGCAACACAATTGCAGTCGAAAGCCTCATTGCAAAATTCAAGACCATTGTCGGTCCTCAACCGCTTGACCTTCCTGCCAGTTTAGTTTTCGACCAGAGTCTTCCAACTTTTGAAATTTTCAAAAGTTTCATCCTTAGTCTTTTGGATGAATACCCATAACTTTCTGGAATAATCATCAACTAGGGATAGGAAATACTTTGCACCTGAGTATGAAGGATTCCTTGCAGGTCCCCAAAGATCAACATGAATGTAATAAAGGGATCCATGTGTTCTTTGTTTACCTTTGTTAAACTTCATTCTACAGGATTTACCAAATACACAAGGTTCACAAAACTCCAGTTTTTCGACCACGTCTTTATTTGGAGTCATATGCCAAGTACACCCTGAATCCATAATCCACTCTTTGCTAGAGTCACTGCTTGAAACCACCAGGACATCAGATGATTCATAACCATCTTGCACAATGGCTGCATTACTATTATCCTTTCCACCATGATTGTTCAGACGATCAGGGCATACTTTTCTTGTATGACCCTCCTTCTTACAAGGATAACACTTAATAGTATGAGCAATACCACAATAAAAAATTGTGTAGAACTTTACCCTTCTTCTTCTCAAACCTACCATCTTTCTTCAAGAATTTCCCCTTAACGGACAAACCTTCACCAGCAGAAGATGGCTTGTATTCCTTTCGTTCGTTCAAATCCTTAGAGGACAAGGCAGATCAAACATCTTCAAAGGTTAACTACTCTCTTCCAAACAAGAGAGTTTCTTTGAAGTGAGCATGAGACTTAGGTAAAGAGCACAATAGCAGCAACGCTTGATCTTCATCATCAATCTTGACCTCGATATTCTCAAGATCAAGAATCAACTTGTTAAACATATCCAGCTGCTCAGTCAAGGCTTTGTCTTCACTTATCTTGAATGAATACAAAGCTTGCTTCAGGTAGAGACGATTAACCAACGATTTCGTCATGTACAAACCTTCAAGTTTCGTACACACACCAACTGCAGTTTTCTCCATTGAAACCTGCCGGGAAACCTTATCACCAAGGCTCAACACAATGGCACTGTGGGCTTTTTCGACCATCGTTGTCTTCTCTTTCTCCGATAGGGCAGCGCCTATCTTCTCCGTTCCAATTCAAATAACCTTTTTTTAACCATTTTACAATATCCATATTCAATAACTTTTTTTTGTTTCAATCCATTTTGATTACCATTTTTTATCCACATATCCAATCACCATCCAAATAACCCAAATTTCCAATACACCAATCCATATTCTATATCCATTTTCTAAATATCCATTTCAATTTAATTAACCTTTTTTTTTAATAAGCCCATATTCATCACCAAATTACAAAAATTGCCATAAAAAAAAAGACTATTGCAACTCGGCCCATTTACAATTCAGTCCATACCATTATCATACTACACTCCAAGCCACTTCAACAAAGAAAGAAATATTGTGAAGCCTTCAAAACGACATTCCCAAGCTAGCGTACAACACACAAAACGCTACTGTTACACCATCAAAACGCCATACACACACAAGTAAAACGCAGCCCATGACGCACATGAAAATAGCTACTACTGCCAACCCTCTTCCACGTGACCATGAACATCAAAACGCAGATCAGCAAGACCAAAAACGGCAACGCTCGTCACAAATTTCAGCAACACAACTTCATAATTTTCATCACAATCTTCACCTCACAACTCTATAAATAGAGCCAATTTCCCTTTCATTTGATAAGCTTGAACAACCCCTCCTTACTCTACTAAAATCAAATCATCACTCCAAATAAACTCAAGCTTCAATCCTCATGTAAACCTTTAACCATCACCTTTTTCTTCCACCTTTAATTCATCTTCAACCTGTATTCATAAACACCAAAACCTGCAAAATAACCTCATAATTTCAACCGCTTTTCATCAATCTCCTTCAACCTCTTCATTTCAACACTTTCAATTCAAACTTCAATCCTTACACACAAACCATAAACTCCATAACCGCAAATTCAATAAACAACAACAACACCTTCTGTTTCGATTTTGAATCTTTCATCAATCTCCCAAACCGAGTCTGAACCTGCATCAATTCTTCAATAAACACATCTTCAACATTTCTTCAACAAACTCACAAAAACATTCAATCCTCACAAACACTACAAATCTTCAAACCATACCATTCATAGCAGCGACATCCAACCGCGAATCCGCCGTCAACCATCCGAAGCCGCACCGCAAGAAGAAGAGAGGACCGCACGGAGAAGATCGGGATTGGGGTGTTGTGAAGAGGAACGACGCGATTTGACGGAGAAGACGAACAGGTACAGTGGGGCGATCGATTTTAAGAGGAGAAGAGGAAGCTTTCCATTTGTTTTGATTGCTTCTTGTTGTTGAGTTTTACAAAAATAATTATGTGGATTATTCTTTTGCTTTGACCTTGTTTTTTCTTATAAGAGTTTCTTTTAATTGGTTTGGGCTTTGTAAGCCATTGGTATATGGATCCAATTTTTCTATACACACTCTCACTGCCTGCGCTTGTACTCCCTCCTGGTTTCTATTTTTATTTGCTCATTGTTTCTATTTTATTTCAATCTTCTTTCTAAACTTTTTTATCCTTTTTGTTTTTTTGTTTTTATTGAAAATCATTTAATGGATCATTTGAAAAAACTCTTAAATCATTTAGTTTTTTTAATTGCTTTTGGCTTTTGGAATTTCCTTTGATTTTAATTGTTGGTTGTTGTTTGGATCATAACTTGTTAGATCCAATTTCTCTTCATCTATTTCTCTTTTCTTTTGATCGATGAAAATCTTCAATGTCATTTGAATTCGTTTCGAATTTTTGACGAAGACGAGAGCGTTACCTTTTTCTTTTCGTGCGGTATGGTTTTTTTGAGGATGATCTACATATCACTCCTCTGGCATACATTAGCACAAATAATAATGCATTTGCTTGGCATAATACTACATTTGTCCCTCGAATTGTCCCTCCCTTTCCAAATCGGAACTTGAACTTTCGTGGCCCGAACCTTGATTGGTTGCGTAAGCCCAAACATGGTTGTTCTTTTGCCTTAAGTTTTTAACCTTTGAAGCTTGTTGTGTAGAGGTTTTGGTCTTATCAATCCTCTAACAAGTCTTCAATAATTTCGACCTAAGTGCATTGTTCAACTATATAGTTCAAGACGCGAGACGGAAACTGAGTATTTTTGTAAGTGAGAGTGTAAGTCTCCTACTTCTCATGGCGTAGTTTGAAATAGATTGACCTTTGGGGATCTCATGAGACTAAGTCGGATATCCGTCGATTTCATCCGGATTGAAGCTTTTCTTGTGAGGTGTGTATGGGGTCATGTTTTCATTCTCATGAGGACTAGTCGTAAGTGGCTCCGGAAAATACTCGAGATCGGTTTTCCTTTTCATTTGTCCCTCCCTTCGGTAGGCTTACGACATTATAGCCTTTATTATGCCATTTTTTTATTGTGGATGATTAAGTTCACTATATCATTTTGTTTTGCTATTATACTATATTACTATTTTGTTTATTTTTCTTCTTGCTCCCTTTCTCTTTTATTTCTTATGCTTCATTATCATATCATATCCATATTATTTTGTGCTTGTGCTTTTTTTTTCTTTTATCCATTTGGACACAAAAACATTAATAAATGCCAAAACCTTTAAAAAACTTGTACTTCTAATCTTGAACTATGGTTACTATCCTTTGCATTGAACATGGAGTTTTGAACCTAGACCTTGGGGCAATCCAATGCTATTCGTGGAACCTTGGACTTAGAAATAGGATCTTTTCCCCTTGCTTTGGAATCATGGATTGAGACTTTGGAGCTTTGTGCTTTTGCTTGGTTTATGGTGAAGATTACTACACTTGTGGTTAGATCTTTCTTATCCTTAGCTTTTACTTTATGATTTAGGATAGTCTCTTCATCTCCACCCCTTCTTTAATTTTTAAAATCTTCTCCCTTTTTCAAAGGATTCTTGTTTTCAAACTCTCACCTCTTTCATAATCAAACCTTGACTTTGTCAAGTGGTTTTACCTTTTCCTTCTTTTCTTAACAAAATGCTAAACTACATAAGCATACTTTGACTTCTTTCAAAAGACTTTAAAATGAACCAAACTCACTTACTTCTTTTGTGCCCTCGTGCACATTTCTTTTTAACTTTTTCATAAGTTTAGACATGAGTCATTTTTTCTAGCGGATCTATCCGCTAAAGAATGACAACTTGTCTTTACTTTTAAAATCAATCACAACCAACCAATTTCATTCTTTGTACTTTGTGGGTACGTAGGCATGGGGCGACAAGTCTCTTCAAACACAAAAATCTTAAAATAAACTTCTTTTCTCATCTCCTCACTCTCATTTCAACAAGCATTTCAAACCAAAAAGCGTAAATGTTTCAAAGAGGTTCCCGTGGAGTACCACAGACGTTTTGGGTGCTAGCACCTTCCCTCTGCGTAACCAACCCCCTTACCCTGTCTCTGGATTATTTTATTAGTCTTTTTGCTTTTAGACTTCTTAGGTTTTGTTCGCTCTTTTCCCTATTCCTTTGTGGAAGAAATAAAAAGTGTGGTGGCGACTCTTGTTCTTTGAGTTAAGTTAATCAATAGCTTACACGCATGATTTTTACCGCTACACATAACCATGAATGAAGTTCTTTTCAAGCGCTTCAAACAAGTCAGCCTCTGCAATTTTGGCCTTCAGTTGTTGAAGGACCCTATCAACAATCTCAAGCTGCATTGCTTACCCTTTACAGATATCTCGGAGTTACTTCTATGTTCAGTTGCAAGCAGCTCGGTGGATATCCTACTCTCCTACAGGTATTTATTTTAATTTAGTTTATTATGTTTTAATTAATTTTATTTAGTTTATTAATTTAATATATTTAGTTTATTATGTTTTAATTAATTTTATTTAGTTTATTGTAACAGTGTTAGATTCACGAGTATTTTCCAACACTTGGAAAAAGAGAGAATTGGAAACCAGTTGATAATTATGGTCTTCCTCGAGCGATGAGATGGTCCTATAAGCAAGGAGTCTTGAAGGTGGGTGACTTATGGCCTATTTAGGACGAATTGACACCTACCAGTGTCATATGGCGCCCATTCGAGGATCATAGAGTATGTCGTCCATTTGATGAGTTATGTTTGTATAGAGGGTGTCTGGAGTGGGGTGACACAGTTGTTCCATACTTGTCTAACATATGTTTACATCAGTTGTGATATAGGAAGTATGTTCCACCCTCACCTCCTGATTATATGATGGCTGATGATATTGATGTTGAGTGGATTGGTCACCATCAGAGTGTCGTTGATGTGTTTTTTCTGACAACATTGGCCACCACTCCTTCTGATAGAGATGATGGATACCTGTAGTGGTATTATCGTGTTTCACATCCTTGTTTGGTACCGCCCACTCGTGATGCGCCAAGAGAGGTGCCAGTTCCTGTTTACGAAGCAGGACCATCTAATCCTAGTTGGGCTCGTGTATCTACATTGATTCATCGTTATCTCCGACAAGTTGATGCTGACGAGGATGACCCACAGTTTGCTGATTTATTTGAACCTTTGCGTATTTCTCATTCACATTGATTTATGTTTATAGTTTATCATATGTATTAAATTTTAGACTTATGTTTAATTTCTCATCAGTTATGTGATCTTGAGACATATGAAATTAAAACTCAATGAAATAATTTGATATTCATGTTTTGATTACATATTTTAATACGCAATGACATAGTATACTAAGATGATAATACAAGCGTAAGTAGTTGCCATTGTTGTAGACGTCCTGCAAATCCTAACATCCAAGATGTTTCTGCTGGAGAACGAAACTTCTTCCAATCTAATGTGATCTGTGGCAACGAAAACCCCTCTTTCATGTTTACCTGATTAGAAAAATAGTTCAAACATTAAGTCATATATTTAATAAAGTAAACTAAGTAAAGTAAGTTTATATCAAATAAAGTAAACTAAGTACCTGAACCCAATGATTTTGGTTTACAAAACCATTGCAATAAATGGAGATATTTTCTGAATGTGAACTTGTCATAGGAAAGAAAGTCATGAACGGATTGCCTAAATAGACAAGTAAGACATTATAGCGATTAGCTATCAAGTAACCCATATCTGGTAGAGCCAACCATTTCTTTGGTGGCTGAGGACCAAAGGACTCTATCATCAAAGATTCTCTCACTTCTGCTAACCGATTACCAAATAACCTATCATACAAACTTGATCTTTCCTAGTCTATTATTTCCAACTCCAAGTCTCGACGAACCATGGGCCAACCATCTTCACCATATCCATGCAATGATGCAAAGACTATAAATCCACAATTACCATCTGATACAACATTAACTACATCTTTAATATATGACCTAATATGATTATGAAATTGAAGAATGAACTGCTTCTTTGATTGTGACTGCTTCTTTGATAATTTCAACTTCTTCGAAGCTTGTGATGGTTGAGATTCCCTTTGTGAAGATTGAGATGCTTGATCAACATACTCATGATACGAAGGGTCCCTATAAACATCATATCCTACTGTTTTTTCCCTTTCTTCTTCACTCCTCCTTTGGTTTTTAATTTCTCAGGTGGTGGACACAATGAAGTCATTCTGGGGTAGGCAAGTTCGCAAACCCTACTTTTCAATGCCCTTTTCCTAACAACATCTAGTGACCTAAACCTTTTCCATAATTCATCTATTGCACTACCCATATCCACCTCTGATCCATCATCTACATCGACCTCCAACTCAACTTCCATACTTAGTTTCCTCCAATGAACATGAACAACATCTATTGGTATCGGTATACCACCAAGTGTGTATCTTCCTAACTCACAATCACAAGGTAACCCATAAGATGTTCTAAGAGTACAACCACATATTTTCCTGTTAGTTCCAACATAATCAACTCTCAATAACTCTTCAGCAATACGTCTCAAAGCAGCTCGAGACACTGAACCACACAGATTACCATAAAATGGACTTATGTGTGCGTGGAAAAACAATTTCAATAGCTTTCATCAAAGCAAGATCTCTATCCGTCAAAATCACTTATGGACACAAATATTTCTTCGCAAACAATTGTTTAAGCTTATCCAACACCCAACAAAAAGTATCTGTCTGCTCAGACTCCATATACACAAATGCAATAGCAAAAGTCAACTCGGTTGATGTCATGTCAACAATTTCAAATAGAGGTTGCCTATATTTTTTTGTCTTATAGGTGTTGTCCATAACTAACACAATAGGAAAAATATTCAAAAACTTAACTGAATCTGGATGGGCCCAAAATACATCTCTCACAACTTCAAGTCAACTCTTTTTCTACTCCAATAAACATAGCCAACGTCCTCTATAAGCTTAAACAAATGTTGTATCTCACTTCTAGGACCTCTTATCTCTTTTTCTATCATACTCTTATGCTTATATCTCACTTATAGCCAACGTCCTCAGCCCAAAACACCTTCTTTAATCCTGCACTAACTAACATGCATCTTACTCGTTCAAAAATGGTTCGATTAAACCTTTCAGCCAAATCATTTTGTTGGGGAGTGCCTGTAGTAATTATGTGCCTTGCAATACCCGATGCAACACAATTGCTGTCGAAAGCCTCATTGCAAATTTCAAGAACATTGTCGGTCATCAACCTCTTGACCTTCCTGCCAGTTTGGTTTTCGACCAGAGTCTTCCAACTTTTGAAATTTTCAAAAGTTTCATCCTTAGTCTTCTGGATGAATATCCATAACTTTCTGGAATAATCATCAACTAGGGCTAGGAAATACTTTGCACCTGAGTGTGAAGGATTCCTTGCAGGTCCCCAAAGATCAACATGAATGTAATCAAGGGATCCATGTGTTCTTTGTTTACCTTTGTTAAACTTCATTCTACAGGATTTACCAAATACACAAGGTTCACAAAACTCCAGTTTTTCGACCACGTCTTTATTTGGAGTCATATTCCAAGTACACCCTGAATCCATAATCCACTCTTTGCTAGAGTCGCTGCTTGAAACCACCAGGACATCAGATGATTCATAACCATCTTGCACAATGGATGCATTACTATTATCCTTTCCACCATGATTGTTCAGACGATCAGGGCATACTTTTCTTGTATGACCCTCCTTCTTATAAGGATAACACTTAATAGTAGGAGCAATACCACCATAAAAAATATTGTATAACTTTACCCTTCTTCTTCTCAAACCTACTATCTTTCTTCAAGAATTTCCCCTTAACGGACAAACCTTCACCAACAGAAGATGGCTTGTATTCCTTTCGTTTGTTCAAATCCTTAGAGGATAAGGCAGATCGAACATCTTCAAAGGTTAACTACTCTCTTCCAAACAAGAGAGTTTCTTTGAAGTGAGCATGTGACTTAGGTAAAGAGCACAACAGTAGCAACGCTTGATCTTCATCATCAATCTTGACCTCGATATTCTCAAGATCAAGAATCAACTTGTTGAACATATCCAGCTGCTCAGCCAAGGGTTTGTCTTCACTCATCTTGAATGAATACAAAGCTTGTTTCAGGTAGAGACGATTAACCAACGATTTCGTCATGTACAAAACTTCAAGTTTTGTACACACACCAACTGAAGTTTTTTCCTTTGAAACCTACCGGGAAACCTTATCACCAAGGCTCAACACAATGACACTGTGGGCTTTTTCGACCATCGTTGTCTTCTCCTTCTTCGATAGGGAAACGTCCATCTTCTCCGTTCCTTTCAATGCTTCTAATAAACCCTGTTGAACAAGAAGGGCTTGCATCTCCAAGTACCACAAACAGAAATCATTCACACCGATGAATTTCTCAATCTCATACTTTGTTGGCGGCATCTTCTTATCCACGCTCACCGCACCAGTTTGTTGTGAATTGATGTCGTCAAGAACAAACCAAAATATGAGAAAAAGATTAAGTTTCTTGAACAAATACAAGAAACCCTATTAGGTTTTACAATGAGAGAGAAGAAGGAAGAAGAAGAATAAGAATTGGTTAAATCTGTTTTACTATTCACTTTCTCAATAAGGGTTTAAAGATTACAAGTGAATACCAACAATTAACATCCTCTCAACAACCTGAGAGAACTAGTATATTTATAGACTACTAAGCTAACTTGAACAATAAGCAAACTTAAACAATTAGGCTTACAAGCATGGCCCAATTCGACATACTAACTTAAATTACAAGTTAACATATTTCGACAGCATGCTTGAATAGACTTCGACTACAGCATGCACAACTTCTGTCGAACCATGAAGATACCCTTGCCGACACCAGAGTATTCATCAGACAACCACTATAAACCTTCTTGGAGATGTAATCTACTTTCTAGATCCATATTGATTTGAAGATACCTTAAATTGGTCATGCCCTTAAAACAATCAGAGCTCAAGTATAAATCCTCAAGTTTATAAGGCATAAACTCTATAGCTTTAACAACTTCAGTTCCCTAAAAAATATTAGAATAATGATTAGAAAATGCTCACTTATATACTCGTATTGCTTATATTTCATGCATTTTTATATTTTAATACATCATACACTTCTTTAGAATCCCATAATCAACTTCTTCTTCCAGGAGCTTTGGCAGATTCTTTCTTAACAGTCTCTTTTCCCATTTCTTCTAACAAACCATGCATTGTACCATTTTCAGATATAAGTGATTTGTGTCGAAGGACTTATAATCCACTTTCCGCAAAGAAATGTCAAGCATCCCAAATAGCTCTTGGATAATATTTGGGTTGACAATAATAATAGACATCTTCTGGTGTTAAGGAGGTGCATGCAATGTCTAGAAATATGTCTTTTTGAGTAGGATCTAAGTCATCGAAACTCAATTTTAACCCATCAAGAATTCTCACATTGGGAATCATTTTGAGCTTCTCCAATTCACTTTCCCACACTTCTTTACTTTTTATACGAAGGTGTGCACCTTAACCTTTTAAAGCTAGAGGATTACCTCTGCAATATTGAATTGCCATTTCTGATAGATACTCATATCCATCTTTGGGAAGTTTTTCTTCAAAGGCATTCAAACACAATAATTGAAAAGTTTCATTTTCGGCTTGCTCTAAGGTTTCCACACCGTCCAATACAATGAGACTTCTTTCAAGTGCAAGTCTTATGACAATTGGAGATTCTACGTAAAGTGCATCAAGACCAATATCCAACAATGTAGAAAAAAGTTTGCTACGTACAAACTTGAGTCCATTTCTGGTTGATTCTTCCCTAATATATTTTCAATGAAGCAATGCCGATAAAATTGAGAACAGAGTTTAGCATATAAATAGTTAGCTATGGTGGTATTTCCTATGCCTCTCATGCCCCATAAACCAAGGGTTCTAACATCATTTGACCAAAGTTCCAATAACGATTCAACTTCTTTGCACTTTTCTTCCATTCCAACAAGTTCCTTATTAACTTTAACTAGTGGGAAACTCGTGCGTCCGCACGGGTTCTGGTGTGGATCGCAGATACGTCACCAGTTAGGTTATGAAATATAAAAAAAAATCGAAAATATAAAAATTTAGTTGTAATTTCAAAAAAAATTAAAATCATACACCCAATAAAAAAAATAATTGTGCTAAAAACGATTAAAAAATAAAGTTATTTCATATAGAGTAGTAGTTATAATAATGGGTGTAGATGATATTAAAAGAGACAAAATAAAAATAGAAAACATTGGAAAAAAATATATTTATTTTAAAAGTATATTTATAATAATGGTGACACATATTTATTTTAAAATAAAATAATAATAATAAAGAAGACAAAATTATTTTACCCAAAAAGTGTTTTTATTTAAAAAAAACATATTTTATTTATATTTGGAACATAAATATAGTTTTTATATATATACAAATATTTGAATCAACCGTATATTTTTCGATATGTAAATATTAATTTTGTTTTGATATTTTTTATAAAAATATTTATGCATGATTTAGTTTTATAAATATCAAAAAATAACATATTATTTATAAGTATTATTTTAATTGTATAAATAAATATTAGTAATATAAATAAATACATTTTGCCTGTGTTTTGATTCATACAGTACATTATTTGAAATACTTTTATTTTTATTTTTTTTAAGTATACAAAAAATTAAATAACTCGTGCGTTCGCACGGATTCTGATCTGGATACTTATGCGTTCGCACGGATTCCAGTGTGTTAGGCATACTTGTTTAAAAAAAATATTATTTTGAACAATAATTTCATGTTCTAGTTAATATTCAATATCTCGATCAATAACATCATGTTCCCGTTAATATTGAATATCTTCATCAGTAACTTCGTGTTCCGTTAATATTCAATATCTTGATCAGTAACTTCATGTTCCCGTTAATATTCAATATTTTGATCAGTAACTTCATATTCCCGTTAATATTCAATATCTTGATCAGTAACTTCATGTTCCCATTAATATTCAAAATTTTGATCAGTAACTTCATGTTCCCGTTAAAATTCAAAATTTTGATCAATAACTTAATGTTCCAGTTAATATTTAATATTTTTATCAGTAACTTCATATTCTCGTTATATTCAAAATTTTGATCAATAACTTCATGTTCCCTTTAATATTCAAAATTTTGATCAGTAACTTCATATTATCGTTAATATTCAAAATTTTGATCAGTAACTTCATGTTCCCATTAATATTCAAAATTTTGATCAGTAATTTCATATTCCCGCTAATATTCAATATTTTGATCAGTAACTTCATCTTCCCGTTAATATTCAATATTTTGATCAATAACCTCATGTTCCCGTTAATATGTAATATTTTGATAAGTAACTTAATGTTCTCGTTAATATTCAATATTTTGATCCGTAATTTCATGTCCCCGTTAATATTCAATATTTTGATCAGTAACTTCATATTCCTGTTATTCTTATTTTAATTTGTTGTTTTAAGAAAACAATATCAAAAATATTAATAAAAATAAAAATACATATTTTTCATATTCCCGTTTTGAATCATATTAATGTATGAATATGTAATATGATATATTCATCATTTATTGTTTTAAAGCAAAAATATTTATTGTATTTAATTTTTGTGAGAAATCTTTTCAAAAATATTTAATAATTTTCTTAATTTTTTATGTGTATATTTTTTTAAATTTAATTATCAACAAAAATATTTATCTATCTATAAACAAAAAAATATTATAAACAAAGAACTTAAGGACAAAATTTTGCTTCAATTAAATATTTTCCTTCATAAAGAATTTTGTATATCTAAATAAAACAAAGTAGCTAACACTCAGTTACCAACTGATAACAAATTGTAATGCCTCGTTTTCTATCATAAGTTTCCAAACATTGACCATTCAAACATAACTACTACAACCTGCTAAGTATAACATGAAGTTATAATTTAATCAATAAATTAAGTGATTTAATCTTTTAAAATCTAATAGTTATATATATATTTTTAAATACAGGATTTCTCTAAGCCACATAAAAATGGATTAGACTGATACTTGAAACACATCAAAAAAACAAAAGCAAATTTGCAAACACCAATATTGACTACAATTAGTGGTAGCGGATAATGAATACAAGTCTCATTTAATCATATACAAAATGTGTTTTTCCTTTTTGTGTTTGTCATTTCCATTTTTCTAAAATAATTATAGGATCTATGCCTTCATTCAATGAGATAACTTTCTTGCTGGAGGATTCATAGATGTACCATATGCAATTGTCTTTGTATTTAGCATTATTGAGATCTTCACTTACACCAGCAATTACCCCACTTTCCTCAACATCTTTCAATGCATCATCATCACTAAGTAATCCTTGAAACCTTGTAGTTTGAAAAGTGGAATCAACATATTTCATTGAAGAGTTTATTAGTGGAAGTTTGGTTGCACTATCTTTAGCAATAATAAGTGTTGGAGGATTTGGTGAAATCCCAAAGCTAAAACCAATTTCACCAACGCTTGCAAATAAAGTAGTTGGATGAAGATTGATCGACGACACTAGAACAGAACACAATAGCACAACTATAAAGCATGCTTGACTGCAGAAGAAACATGATTCTCCAGACTGCTACAGAAATAGAAAGAAACAGCAACAGCAATAAAATTGTCACGATTCGCAGCCATACATACAGAGGCATGCCTGAGGATTCAAACACCATTGGAAAAGGATATAGTACATACTTTTTCTTTTGATTCTCAACCATTTCCAAGACGTTACTTTCACTTCTCCGTCTCACCCTTGTAGTATTATACACCATTGTTTTGCAGTCAGGAAGAATGCTAATAGACCAAGGAGGTAAGTTGTAATGCATATTTCCAAATGGCACGGTTGGGAAAGATTTTGGATTCTAGTTTGCAAGAAATGCAACAACAAACTCCAGACTTTGATTTAAACACATGAGCCTGCACGAAAACGAAGAAAGAAAAAAATTAGACACGCCATAAGCTTCTGTCCACATCTTCAATTTATAAGCCTTATTCAGAGAGAAATAATCGCAATAGAAGTGTTTGCAGGTGTTAATCTGTGCAATACAATAGTAAAACATCAGCAAAGGGGGCAAGGTGTGGGAGGGAAAAGAGAGACCCAATTAAGATATGATCCAATAAAGAGAGCAATTAGTGTCATTTCCTAATAAGATATCTTAATATTAAGAGTCCGAATATCTAGAATATTTGGTAATACAAAATTAGCTTTTGAAGAAACTAATATCAGGATTTCATATTCATTCTATGCAATTTATTTAGACCAAACTGAATTCCGATTCCCTTCTCTAAATTGGTTTTCAATAAATTTGATACCCCTGCAACCTGATAGTAATTCAGAAAGAAAAATCATTAAATTTATGACTTCCATTGTTAATATTCATTTTTAATAAATGTTCTAAACGTGGAAATAAATTTTTTAGAACCAAGTATTCTAATTTTTAATAAATGTTCTAAACGTGGAAATACATTTTTTACTCAAAAAGCTGAACTACATGAAGACTTTTTTCAGAAAGAAAGAAAAAACATTTACATAGTGGATTTTCAGAGATAACAACTCATACATTAAAAAAACACCAATAAAAGACATGATATTTACTTGATAGCTCCAGCTGCTGCTTTATGAAAATATGCATGTGAGTGCAATTGATCTTGAAATTTAAGCATTTTAACATAAGTACGCAATGTCATTTTCCTTAAGCAGTATGTATGAAAATCAAATTGGTCCTCAGTAATATCGGCATAATGCTTCTCCAGTGCTAAAAAAATTTTGAGAGCCCGCCCAAGATTGTTCTAGCGGAAAAAGCTTTCACCTGAGGCAAGCTCATACCTTGCAAGTATAGATATAACAACATGCATTAAGACAATAAGCCACAAATTGAATGTACATAAATTTAACACACCATTGTAACTAACCACATGCATTGCATATCATGAAGGTTGTTATGCTGATCCCCATCTTTTGTGAACAACACAGCAACTTTTTCTGCCAAAGCCACCTTGATAGCAAGGGAATATATAAATACAGCCGAGTCGGAAAAGCGGGAAAAAAACTCTTAAATCTCTATGCCTATTAGCTGATATATAAATATAATACAATTAAAAACAAAAACCTGATCAGCCTGTAGCATCCGCTTAACGCATTCACTATTAACATAACGGTCAGCAAGATCCATATGCCTTGCTTCATCTGCAAATGCAGCAGCAGCATTCAAATCACCAGCATGCTTCAGTATCCGACTCTGTTATACAAAGACAATCAGAATTCTTTCAATTTTATTATTGAATGTGGACAAAAGCACCAGTAATTCCAATCTTAATGTCTATTCATCTTATCCATTTGTACTCTTACATGCAAGTACTTCCTTAATCATCTGATTTGCTTTGAGTTTCAATAATAATGCGTTAGCACTCAAGCATAGAAAAGCTTCGTTTTGAGATTGAAGTGCTTCCTTATGTCATATTAAAAAGCTCAATACCTACTAATTAAGCTTTACTGTGCACAAATATCTTAGCCCAGCTGGTGATCTTTAACAGTGAAAGCCACTGTCTTGGCTTCGCGAATGCGTATAGATAATCTGAACAAATATTTTCATACCTATGTCTTAGAGATTCAGGGCAACAACAATCCTTTAGATTTTTTTTCATTTTTAAACTTCTGATTATATTGCGAAACAGAGTTAAACAAACAAAACACAAACCACCCAAATAAAAGAGATAACAATCTTCTCAACTTATAGATATAGATAATTATTCTTCAAAACCATTGACAGTGCCTTCAGTTGTACTCCTGCATTTATCATCATTGAAAAGTATAATTAGCTACATGTGAAAATTGATTAGATAATTGTTGAGGCATACACAAAAAAAAAGAAAAAAGATGGCATTTAATTTATTGTATTTGATCTGTAATATAATTTAGCACCAAAAGTAATAGAGATTGATTTATATTATGGATACTAAACTTACAGTAGGGCAAGAGCTTCCATTGCTGGTTATCACCACTGTTCTAGTCCCAGAAGACACATTAGTAGACTCTATGTTGGACAGGGAAATTATTATAAACATTATATCTCATAAATTATACAAATAATGGAATTCCAACAAAATCATGGATTTATATCTCTTCAAATCAGTATAAAAAAATGAAATAGCAGATTGTAGAAAGTGTGAATTAACTACAGAGATGCTTTTGACTGGATTGTATAATAATAAATACCTTTAGAAGAATTAGTTGTGCTTAAAAATGCTTACTATATTTCACAACATGAGTTTAACGAAAGTATTTTGAAACTGAACGATCAAATTCATCTAATCTGGCACGCAAAAAACAATAAATCAAACCTCTAATATCATTTACAAATTACAAAAACAGTGCATTGGTATCTTTTGATTTAAAAAAAAAACTGAAATTACAACAACAAAATCACTTAAGGCCATACCTTGTTAGTTTCAAAACTCAACGATAAAACTCGATCCAGTCTTAACCTCATGAATCTGCCAAAACACAAATAAGAGATAAGTTACAACTTGCCTGAAACATCACAACAAATCAACAAACAATAATCACCATCAACACAAAAAAATACAATAAAATAACAAACCAACAAAGACAATACCATCATTATCAGTTTCAGTAACAGCAGTGTTGAACTTCAACTACACAAAACCCTAAGAAAACAAAGGAAAGTAGAAGAAGGTTATATAACACGTGATTCAATCATAACAACATAAATCTACCACCACCGTGCACAACAGATCTGCCATTTCTTTCCCCGACACGTCACCAGCGATAAACTGAACCACCACAATCAGAAT
Organism: Lathyrus tuberosus; assembly: GCA_022829125.1. NCBI lineage: Eukaryota > Viridiplantae > Streptophyta > Magnoliopsida > Fabales > Fabaceae > Lathyrus > Lathyrus tuberosus. Next base: position 11,976,749 of record JALAZF010000044.1, on the reverse strand, counting down.
CTCGCCGGAAACAATCTTGCATCTGATTTCGTGAATGTTGAGCAACAATAGGAGATGAAATCGGTGAGAGAGGTGAAGAAACAAAGCCAACGTTGAGGGAGAAAAGTGGTACAGAAGAGAGATAAATGAGTAAGGGTGTGATCAGGGCATAACGTGAAGGAGTTAACATGTTCAGATATCGGTTCCCAATGTAGGTCAATAGTATTATTGCAGAAGTTCAAACAGTTCAATTGTGTTGTTTCAAAATTGGTTAAATAAAAAACCCTTTTAGGCATGTAGTTAGAAAAAAGTGTTTAGAACAAAAGAAAAAACTTAACAAAGCCAATTATGTGGTTCAATAGTTATGGATTGGGTGATAAAAGACTTAAAATGACCCAAAAGTGGGGACGTGGCAGAAGAGGGGCAAGGGTTAAAAAATTTATTTTAGTGGTTACAACTTTTCTTATATGGTAGATTTGATGTCTACGATTCAATTTTTCCAAATCATCTTTCACAATATCCTTAATGAAATTTGATTCATTCCTACAATATGTATGGAAGGGGAAAAAATCAACATTCTTGTTGCGAAGATAATAATAGTTATATAAAAGTTTATTGTCAACGAGATTGAGCAAGAAAAAGAGGAAAAATAGATTTTAGGAAATGAAAATTTGAAGATAGAGTTGATAATTAATACTAATGTTCCATTTTTTCTTGGTAAAGATTTTCCCAAGCAATCTATCGAAGAAGGTTTTAAACACTTGTATAGTACTACACCACAGCGTAATATTAAAATTTTGAAAGAAGGAATATAACTCAAAGATGGATTAGTACAAATTCTTAAAATTGTGAAACATGCTATGGAGCAGTTTGTATTAGAAAATTGAAATCATACCAGTCATGACATGAATAAATTAAGTAGAAATTTCATTTTATTTACCTGTACTCTTGAGAGTTCCATCCACATAGGAATGTTTATTGACGGTTAATTTTCATAACCAATTCATAACCATAAATAATTTATATGTTATAATTGGTTACTAAAACTAATTGTCATAACCGGTTTTCTTTTCTGTAAAATGGTTATAAACCAGTTATTAACCGGTTATATCTATAATCAATTTTCTAATTAGTTTTGATTTAATTTTTTTTTTAAATCATTTTTTACAAGAATTTTTTTATTTAGAAAAAAATCAATTTTCTTTTAATTTTAAGAAAAAATATTTATTTTCAAAAGTAAATTTTTTTTTTATTTTTGTAAAAAATATTTTTTTTTATTTTCAGAAAAAAAACATTTTAAAAAAAAATCAATTTTTATTATTTTTTGAAAAAAAATTATTTCTTTTACTGAAAAAATATTTTTTTTAAATATTTTTTCAGAAATTTTTTTTTTTTCAAAATAAAAAAATTTAAAAATAAATAATTTTTTTTAAATTTTCAGAAGGAGAAAAAGTTTTTTATTTTTTATATGGATGTCCAAATTATGAATTTGGTTAAAACCATTTTAATAACATATCCAAAATATGAATTTGATTAAAACCATAATAATAATTTACCTGTTTTTAATAATCGGATTTGGATATGAATAATTTAAATAACCGGTTAATTGAGCACCCTACATCTACATTACATGCTTCTTTGAGTGCATCTTTCCATTTCTGTAACTTGTCTTTGTTGTGTCTCAAATTTCGCTCATGTATTTCAAAAGCTTCCTTATAACTCCCAGTTTGATTCCTCATATGGGATGGTTCTATTTCATAGAAAACATGTATCATAATTTGTCCCTGATATTTCATGCATTCTAGTATCTTGATGAGTTCATCCAAACATCATTTTGAAGAAGCATAGTCTTCTGAGAATATTATAACACATGCCTCTAACTCTGCAATGGCTTTGATGAGCGCCGACGAAATCTCATCTACTTTTTCAATCTCAGTGTCGTCGATAAATGTTAGAGCTTTCTTGCTAAGAGCTTCATAAAGATGACTCATAAAGTTTCTACGAGTATCCTTACCACGAAAGCTAATAAAAACGTCAAATTTTTTCAAAGATGCTATGTTAGAAGAAGAGGAAGAAGAAGCACATAAGTATTGCTGCATAGTCATTACAATATTTTATTTCACAAAATTGATATGATGATGATATGGTACATAACGTGTCTTATATAGGCTTCAAAACATAACTGTTTAGTTTATTGTCTTAACTCTTAAGCTGAAAAACCAAACAGTGTTGAAATTTTTTAAGTAATTCAAGTGCTGTAACCAGTTATCATGGATGTGTAACAGGTTACAACAACGCCTGAGATTCATTTCAGTAGCAGAAAAGTTGAGTTTTCGCAGGTGTAACTGGTTAACCATTTTGGTGTAACCGGTTACCACTGAAGCTAATTTAATTTCCATTTAATTCAGTGCCAGGTGTAACCGGTTAACCACTTTGGTGTAACCGGTTACAGGCGCGATATTTTGTGTTTTCTGTTATTTTACTTGGTCAATTCAGTTCCAAATTGTATTGTGTCTCATATATAAGTGTTTAGGATGCACACTCATCCAAGTTAATGCAATCTAACTTCTCACCCTCATTTCTATCTCTCTTTCTCTCTCTCAATTCTCCTCTTTCACTCTCCACATTCAAACTTTCTCCACCATTGATTCACCAAACTTGTGGTTTCTTGTTCCAAAATTTGGCATCAAGAGCCTGGTTCAGATCCACAAACACCTAGTGTGCAACATGAATTTTGTCTCCAATGAAAGAGTCCCTGCCAATTAACCTATCCTTGATGCGAAGAATTACGACAAATGGTGCAAGCAAATGAAGCTGGTGAGGTTAATGGCGACAATTTTGAGAAAGTTGGTGATTGCGAATCGTCGAAGCAAGTGTGGGAGATCTTAGAGAAGGCTTATGCAGGGGCTAACAAGTCGAAGGTGGTGAGGTTACAAACTCACAAACGTCAGCTCAAATTGATTCAAATGGAAGAAAAGGAGACAATCAATGATTTCACAACGAGAATCACTTGGTTGGTGAATCAAGTGAATGCATGCAGAGAAACTGCTACGGAGCAGTATGTTATTGCTAAAATCTTGTGTTCTTTAACACCAAGATTTGATAATATAGTTGTGGTGATTGAGGAGTCGAAGGATCTTACGACGATGAGAAAAGAGGAGCTGCAAAGTTCTCTTGAGGCTCATGATCAAAGGATGGAAGAGAGGAATAACGATAAGGCAAAGGCAGAGATCACTTTGCAAGCTCGGTTCAATGAGAAGGACAAGAGATCGAAAGGAAAATGACCCATGAAGAGCAAAGGGAATTTTCTAAATTTTGGTTGAAGAGAGTCCCAAAATTCAAAGAATTTGACTTGTCAAAGGGGTGAGAGCAGCTACAACAAACATGGTGGTCAAGGCAACTTTAGAGGTGAAAGGAAAAAGTTTAACAAGAGCAAGGAGTTATGCTATAAATGTCAACAGTTCGGTCATTTTGCAAAAGAATGCAATGCGAACAAGAAGGAATCTCAAGGGGATTAAGCCAAGGTTGTAATACAAGAGTTTGATGAAGAGAATACACTTATAGTCATGATCACAAAAGGGAATTGTAGCAGCAAACTGCTGCGGGACACAAGCTGAAGCAGCTCAAAGAATGCTGAAAAATTGAGTTGTGGTCAATTGAAGGATATGATTAACCGGTTGCATGAAAAGGAAGACGCCATGATGATAGTGAAAGGAGTTCAATGCAGTGAGGAGTGGTATTTGGACTCGGGTTGTTCAACTCATATGACGGGAAGAAAGGATTGGTTTGTCAAAATCAATTGTACCATGAAGAACAAAGTAAAGTTCGCGGATGACACCACTCTAATGGTTGATGGGATCGGTGATTTTTTGATCATGGGGAGGGATGGTAGACATTCCTTGATAAAAGATGTCTTGTATATTCTGGGAATCAAACGTAACCTTCTAAGTATTGGCCTATTACTTGAGAAGGGTTACAAGATTCGCATGGAAAACAAGGGGTTGCACGTTATGGAGCAAAGAGAGTTTTGGTCCTTAAAGTACTTATGGCTACCAATAGAACCTTCAAGATTGAGTTGAAGGTTATGGAACAATGATGTTTGGCTACTCAATCAAGTCGTGAAGAGTGGATGTGGCACTATCGTCTTGGGCATCTCAATTTTAGAGATCTCAAAGACTTGCAAAAGAACGGAATGGTAACGGGGCTGCCATCGATCAACATACCCGCTGAAATTTATGAAGAATGTATGCAAGCAAAGCAACATAAGGGGAAATTTAACATTGATGTGGACCGGAGAACCAAGAATCACCTTAAGGTGGTGTATTCGGATTGTGTGGGCTGATGCAAGTAGATTCTATTGGTGGCAATAGGTATTTTGTCACATTTATCGATGATCATAGTAGAAAGCTATGGATATACCTAATCAAGAGAAATGATGAGGTATTTGAAGTGTTCAAGAAGTTCAAGTCCATGGTTGAGAGGCAAAGTGGTCACAACCTCAAAGTTCTCAAAACAGATGGTGGAGGAGAATATGTCTCAAATGACTTTGGGAGGTTTTGTGATCAAGAAGGGATTGTACATGAGGTAGTACCACCCTATACACCACAACAAAATGGTGTAGCCGAAAGAAAGAATCGATCAATCATGAACATGGTGAGAAGCATGTTAAAGGGGAAGAACTTGCCGAAAGAGTTATGGGGTGAAGCGGTATCCACAACTGTCTATTTGTTGAATAGGTGCCCCACAAAGAAGCTAGAAAATGTAACACCGGAGGAAGCATGGTAGGGATTCAAGCCGAATCTGAACCATTTGAGAGTGTTTGGTTCCGTTGCATATCGACATGTTCCGGGTCACCTTAGAAAGAAGTTGGATGACAAGGAAGAAGTGATGATACTTGTTGGATATCACTCTACCGATGGGTACAAACTGTTTGATGTTGTAAACAGGAGGATCGTGATCAGTCGGGATGTCGTAATCGATGAATTGAAGCAGGTGTAGTAGGGTGTAACTGGTTATCAGTAGACGTTAACCGGTTACATGTAGGCTATAACCAGTTACCAGAAAGTTGTAACCGGTTACAGGTTCGAAATTTCAAATTCTGAGGAAAGTGGAAGACCAGGACAGCATGACGTCGAAGCCCAAAATGAAGAAAATGTCAGAAGGTCAACAAGACAAAGGGGTTTGCCTCAAAGACTCTAAGATTATGAGTTGTTCTGAGACAACGAACTCAATGATGATGGTGATTTCGTCCATTTTGCACTTATGGCCGAATTTAAACCCGTTAATACAGAAGATGCCTTAAGTGATCCAAAATGGATTTGTGCTATGAAGGAGGAGCTGGAATCCATTTAGAAGAACAGTACTTGGGAGTTAGTTGATCTACCAAAAGGAAAGAAGCTGATTGGTGTGAAGTGGGTGTTTAAAGTAAAAGCAAATCCCAAGGGTGAGATAATCAAGCATAAGGTTCGATTGGTGGCTAAGGGATCTTTTCAAAGAGAAGGCATAAACTTTGAAAAGGTTTTTGCACCGATTGTAAGGACTGAAACCATTAGGCTTGTTGTTGGTATTGCAAATAACCACAATTAACCTATCTACCAAATGGATGTCAAGTCCGCGTTTTTGAACGAACCGCTTGAAGAGGAGGTATATGTAGGACAACCCCCTGGTTCTGTTGTGAAAGACCAAGAGCTGAAGTTCTACAAGTTGAAGAAAGCGCTATACGGTTTGAAGCAAACTCCAAGAGTTTGGAATAAATGAATTGATGGTTTCCTGAAGGATGTTGGCTTCAAGAAATGTGTATCCGAGCATGGAGTGTATGTGAAGACGGATACGAGTGAAGGAGTAATTATCCTTTGTCTATATGTAGATGACTTATTGATCACGGGAAGGAAGGGAAAGTGTATTTCAAAGTTCAAGAGTGAACTTATGGAAGAGTTAGAGATGACTGACCTCGGTCTCATGACATACTTCTTTGGTATTGAGTTCCACAAGTCAAAAATGGTGACTCGCGAATGATTGAAGTTCCGTGATGGTGTTACACTGTTATTGGTTGAGATCTCATGTCAACAGAAACTTTTAATGAATCAGAACCCCATAAGAGGATTTGGTATGGAATGTAGTGACCAGAATCGGAAGTTGTCAAACTGCTTTGGGATAATTGGTTCGAGTTCAGAATGGATTTTGAAGGTTGTATATGTTATGGTTATAGTAGTATAACTCCTGCACCTCTATCCTCTAGAGAGTGTTGAACCTATTTTAAACATTTGTGTGTTAGCGAGAAGGTTACTCTACTAATGGATTTCAGTGAGATTCTTGTACCGTTTGGATTAGTAGGCACCCCAGTGGATAAGTGTGTTCTATGCGGATAGTTAGCTATCTGGTAGTGCTTAAGACTTCGAAGAGTTCCACTGTTAGAATCAGAGTAGCGCAGTCGAAGGTGACGAATAAAAGAGCTTAGTCGGATTAATAAGAATCAGAGAAGTAATTGCTTGGAAGAATGGAAGTAAGACAATCTTGTTCTAAGTGTGATATCTTTGGGATGATACGGAAGAGATGAAGCGTCAGGTGTAAATGGTTAAAGAGCGTAGTATCAGATCAAGCGGGATTGTTAAGGATGTGAATTGGCGGTTTATGAACTTATTCAAAAGGTTGAAGTATTTCTGGAATCCATACAACCTGCGTAATCAGAGTCGACAAATCCTTCGATTTCGACTTTGCTATCTTCACCGTAGGCTCCACCATAAATTAGGACTCTGCTCAGAGACTCATTTATGTACCTTAGAATCCACTTCAATGCTTGCCAGTGCGCCTTCACAGGATTGGTCATATACCTGCTGTTGTACCCTAAATTTTTACCCTTAGATGTCATCCAGTTCTTGTGCATCTTAGGAGCATCTCTGCATTGTTTGAGCTAACCCATATCTTGTAGTTTGTTTCTTTGTGTTCAAATTAGGTTTATATACCATCATGGAGCTCCACAAGTGGTTTGAATCAAGTCAGGTTAACCAGAGGACATCCAGTGCAAGGATTGTGGAATTAGGGTTTGCTCTGAAGAAGTCACTAAGGAATTGACTCTATCAAGTCAAGTTTTGTGTGGTTCACCCACCATATAAAGTCATCTACATTCCAAGACATCATTCAACAAGAATCCAAGATCTTTGGGTCCTCAACAAGAGAAGTTTGAGCCTCAGCCACACAGTGCCTCCAAACTAGGGTTTCTGTGGCACTTGTCAGTCAACAGCTTTGATCTTCATCAAGATGGACTCCTGAGCCATAATTCTTAGTTCCATCGGTTTATCAACATCCTCAAGAGTCTCCTAAGACCTTTGGATGAGAAGGAAGAAGCGAGTTCACAAGATATAACCTCAGTGCATTCTCAGTCAAAATTAGGGCTTGACTGAAGCCCTAATCTTTTGGGAGTTTGGGTCAAACGAAGAATTATTGGTTCTAATCATCATATGTTGTCTCATGGAGTATACAAAGTATTCATATCAAGTTTCATAAGGTTTCTTGCAAGGGAAGTAGGGTTTTGACCAAAGAATGTGTCATTTGTGAGATTTTTCCCCTAATAGCCTATTTTGAAAGGACCATAACTCCTAAACTATACATCCAATTGGAGTGGTTCAAAGCTCATTGGAAAGCTCTTTCCAAGATCTTCAATTGTTTCAATATGAAGTTTTGTCTAAAAATGCTTGGATTTTGAGTTATGGAGCTTCCAAGGCATTTTGACCAACACTTAGAAGAATTTTCAGCATGTTTCATCACTTTTTTCACAACTTTGGAGCTACTTTTCACCCCTTTCCATTTGGATTCAGGTCTTAAGTCCCAAATGAAAGTTGTAGAGCTTGTTGAGAGCTTTCCAACCATATATGGCATGTCTCAAGAGGATAAACCGTTCTCAAGATATGAATTCTTTAAGAAGAGCACTTGAAATTGTTAAAATCCAACACTTAGAATTTTTTCTAAGTTCTTTGGGACAGTTTTGAGGACACGTTTTGTGAGCCACTTTTCTACCACTTCAAGGCTTTATCTCAACAATTTTTCAACATCAAACTTGAAGTATCATACAAGAGCTATCATTTGAGCCTAAGAGCATGGAAAATGGATCATTAACTTGTGAGATATGATTTTCACAACATGGTCACACGAAAATGGTTGTTGCACCAAGAACACCATTTTTTTCCATTTGAATTTCGTTTTCCCCCTTCAAGTACAATTTACAGACCTGCTACTACATTTTCCAACATCTTTTCACCCTCAAAACCCGCTGCAAATGTTGTTGCTTTTGTACTCTTACTCACCTTTGCAAGCTACCTTAAATCATGTCCTCTGTACACTACCTTGGACCAAAGGACACAAGCCAAAAGCATGCTTTCTCTGACTCATTTTGTATCAAAAGAGAAATTCACTTGGCTCTATGTGCTCAGAAAACCACAGCCATATCTCAAACGTATTTCCATTGATATTTTTCTCTCCAAAACAAACTCTTGACACAATGGACATACACCCTCTTGGACCAGCTGGGTTCACTATAAAAGGAACCTCCCTCTCCTTCATTTAACAACAATCACCAACAAGAACATTAAAAACACTCTAAAGTTATTTTCTGAGGAACACACGAGAAGCTAGCTAGGAAGGAGAAGGATTCTTACAACTTGCTTGGAAAGAGGTAAGTCCCTTAAACTTTCGTTTACCATGTTCAGCATACCATGTTAGTTGCATTATATATGTTAGATTTTCCTTACAGTCTCTTTAATGTTTAAAATGTTTGGTATGTATTTCATTATGGTTGTTTATGTTAAGTCTGTTTTAAAAGAGCTCTGACTTAGCAATGTTAAGCTTATTAGTTTAAACTCATTTCATGTGTGAATTTATGTTGAAAACATGCTGTCTAGTTTGGTTATATACATGATCACATGATGCTTTCTGTTTACTTTAATTGGTTGTCGTGAAAGCCATGAACCTATGTTAGAGTCTGTTAGTTTTGGTTTTGAATACCAAGTTTTTTTTGTTATTCTTGGACTTGTTTAATTGATGTGGTGTTTAGCTCTTATGCATCATGGAGTGTGGTTGAGGTACATGTTGGTATTCTGTTCAGGTATTACTCGTGAGCATGTTTCTAATCTATCATGAACATATACCGTTTTGAATCACAGTGAGTAGGAGCTCTTATTTATATGCTGTTATTTTTTTTACGGATGTTGTATTGGTTTAAGTTAGAGAAATTCCATGTTGACACGATAAACATGATGCCATCTTTGTTACATCTAAGATCAAATCTACATATGCCTGATCCTTTATGGCGTAATCTCATGATGCTGCTGCTTAACATGTGTTGAATAATGTGTTTGTATGGTTAGAGTTAGTGAACCATGATTATATGTACAACCTGTTTCGTTTTATTGTTGTTTTGGAACGCCATGTTTTTTAAAACAATAATCCATGTTAATGCTTATGAGATATCAATATGTTTGCATACCATGCCATTGAAAGCTTACTCATCTGATATGAAGTATACCTAATCTGTCCAAGATCTCTACTGCTAATTTATGCATAATCCGCTTGCATTTTACACTTGCCCTATTTTGTTTTTAGAATAGTTGACTTCTTGAAATTTCACATATCTTGTTGTGACTAACATGCCTTGTTGAGTATGTCACTTTCTCTGTTGTATCAAAACCTTGCCTTATTTGTCTTTTACTTGTTCTACAAGCTTTACTGTCATCCTAGAATATATGTGCTAACTCTTGCCAATATGCTTAAGATTTAATCTTGTTCATGTTTAACTTTTAATATGAATCGTGATGCCATAGTATGCTTGCCTGCCATAACTGCCCGATGAATTCATGTCTTGATGCCATTTATGCCCAAATCCATCCGGTTTGCCTTCTTTGCTAGGATCAATATGTGTATTAAGTTATACCTACGTTTTTTTTTCCTTTCCATGCTGAGCTTGGTGTTGAGAATATGATACAGTCTTGAATAGTCATGTAGCATGTCTACAAATTGTATGTGTGTATTAAAATGCCTTGACCCTGCTATGTCATCCTTTTGAAATAAGCTAAAACTGATGTTTTGGTTTAGTGTTTTGTTAAAGACCTGTAGTCGATCTTGACTTGTGATACTTGTGATATTAACTTGGTTGCAGTCTGCTAACTTTGGTTTTTTTACACTGAACACTACTCTTTGGATTCACTTTGATACATTGACACTTCCACACACCTTTCATAAACCTATTGAATGCACAACTCACAATGCTGCTACCATGATACTTATTGCTGCCACCACTTGTTTGCGTGTTGTAATATCAATACTTATTACGTTTATTTTTTTGAAGTATAGCTTATATGATATGTACTATTTTGTATGTTGTCATTGTATACTAATGTGTTGTGTTAAAACATTGTTATGGAATGAAGATTGTTCCTATGGTAAGATTATGTGTTAATATGAGCTTTGCCATTTGCATGTTATGGTGCTATTGTAGCGTAAGATGTGGCTGCGTGAATGTGCATGTTTATGTAATGTGAGTGTACTAATAATATGTTGTCATCTGATAGTATTATTGTGCTTGTGAGATTATGATACTGTTGTGTAATTTTTATTTCAAGATGAATTTATGCAAGTGTTGTGTTGTGTGTTGTATTAAATGTCAATATTGTATTTATTATATACTATCATGTGTGTGTGGTAGCATGTTTACGTACTGTATATTTTCCTTTCCCCATGCGTAATGATTAATTGGTGGCTTTTGTTTGTCTGTTAGTGTACTGAAATACCGCGTCCAATTAATGTTGTCATGTACTACACCGCCCCATGTGTTGCCACTATCCAATGTCTGCGCATGCGTGTTTTTGGTCTTATCAATTTCCTTGTTTTCGTTTGGTTTATTTATTAATTGGTGCGTATTAATTACCGGATGTATAGCCGTCCCAACGGTTCACCATATGCCATGCCATTACCTTTCACCCCAATGACCAAGGTTCGATCCTGCGGATCAACCTTTTGGTCCTTTATTTTTTCGCCTGCCTTGTTTTTCTTCCCTTGGGCCTTGCGCCTTTACTTCATGCACCCCCTGCCTGGCCCAAAATTATTTGCTTTTGTTTTTTTAACTGAACAAAAATATTCTCACACCCCCCTGCATTCTAATCTTTCATCCTTTTTTTTGTTATCTTATTTTATTTTTGCCTAATGTTTATTAAATGTTAATTTTGCTCATTAATTATTTTTGTGTTTAATTAATTAATATGTGACATGTTTTATTAATTGTAAATTAATTGTTAATTATTTTTATTGGCCTTTAATTCTAATTATCAATTATATCTCAATGCATGTTAATTCTAATTGTGCTAATTGTTAATTTTTTACTAATTGTTAACTCTAATTTTATCAACTTGTATTAATGGTGCTGTTTGTTTCTTAACCATGTTGTTAATTCTTGAATTATCAATTCATGTCTTAATTTTTGAGATTTTCAATATGTGGTTAAATGTTAATGTTAATTATCCATGTGTAATTAATTTTTAATTACCTTGTGTGTTTTAATTGTTAATTCTAATTGCTTTGCCAATTAATTATCAATTGTTGTTTCTAATATTAATATTAACTATGAGTATTTTTCTTGACATGTTATGTTGTTAAATTGACTTGTTTAATTTTTAAAACAATATATCCATGTTGATTGGCCATATGCTTGACTTTATATGAATATTATTTAAATATCATCTTTTACATCACTTCTCTATGTTTGTCTTCCTAAAGATTGAAGCATATTGATTTTGTTCTTGTATATCATTCCTACATGTTTGTCTTCCTAAAGATTGAAGCATACTTGATGTACTCTTTTAATCATGTTCTTCCTATTCATATCTTTGTCATAAACATATTGCCATCCTCATGCTTATGTTGTTTTATCTATTATATCAATGTCCTATCTTTTATCATTATTATCAACTGTTTTTCCCCCTTATTCCAAAGGAAGGTGAAATACATTGACTCTTAAAGTCATAGCCCCCATCTTAACCTAAGTAACCTCTTAGGAAGAAACCTTATTTCTTGGCCTCAGCAGAGCCATAGAAATTACAACTAGCATTAGGAGAGAGTTCCTTAACTCTTAGTGATATTCATCGTAATGAATTTATCACCTCTCCCGCTAACTAACCTTTAGCATAGAACCTTTAGCAAACATAAGATAACATTTAACAAGAGGTTCCCGTAGAGTACTACGGACGTTTAGGGTGCTAATACCTTCCCTAGGCGTAACCAACCCCCGAACCTTAGATCTTTCCCTTTAGGTTTTTCTAACGATCTTGAACCTTTCCTTTGGATAAATCAAAGTCGGTTGTAAAAGAAACTGATGCAAGTTAAGTAATAGCTTGTTATCCGATTTTCACCGCAACAGAAATGGCGACTTCACTGGGGACAAGAGTAGACCTATGCTGGTCCTTTCCTAAGAGGGTTAAGCCTACTTTGTTTTATGTTATTCATGTTTGCTTTTCTATTTGTATGATTGCTTGTATGACCTATCTGCTTGTATGTTTGTATATTTGTTCTATGTCTGATATTATTCTGCTTGTTTTGGGTTGACATGGTATTAATGAGTGAGATAAGTCCTAACCCGGACTTGAGAGAACACATATGTTTAGGAATCGTGGACATAGTCAAGGGAACTTCGAGGGAGAAATCCCAAAGGAGGGAACTTGAAGTCCACACTCAGTTGAGGCCCTCTCAAAAGTGGTATATGTTGAACGAGCAATCGTGGATGCATTACTACTTGCGACCTAGGAGCCAGAGATACTGATGACCTTTAGTTACCCTTTACCTCACTTGGCCTATTCAGGACGTAGTGCGGGAACTGTGAGGGAGCAATCCCAAATGGTTGCTACGCGATACTACACTCAGATGAGACTCTCTTGAGGATTTTATTGATCACCAAGCAATTGGAAAGTCGATAAAATCCGAAAGATGGGTTGTCGACTCTGGGAACTTTTAGAACCTTGTCTTGCAGGTGAAAACCATAATACATACCTTTGGGATGGGTAGACCTCTGACTCCATGCTCGTGACCCTTAACCTAGGTTGCTCTGTGTTCTTTGTGCTTACCTGTCTATGTGTGTTTGTTGCATTCATCCTTGCATCATATGCATTGTGTATTCAAGAAACTCAGTGTTGTTTTGCAAACTTTATAGGATGGATTTTGAAAAAAGGAAAACAAAGAAATACACCTTCATTAGTCCAAAATTAGAAGATCTGAAGAATCTGGGTAAGCCAATCAATGAGTCAACAACATTTCAAGGCAAATATGGGAAGATTTTCTCTCTGATGAAGACCAAGATGGTAGACGGATTGCTCCCTACTCTCATACAATTTTATGACCCCATGTATCATTGTTTCACTTTTCCGGATTATCAGTTAATGCCTATGCTCGAGGAGTATGCCATTCTGGTTGGAATTCCTGTCACTCCAAACCCACCTTACTCTGGTCTGGAAAGGACGCCTAAAGAAAAGGAAATTGCAGAAGCGGCTCATCTCAAATTGTCAGAAGTTAAGGCTAACTTGGTCGTCAAGGGAGGACTTTTTGGATTCACTGCCAAGTTTTTAATGGAGAAGGCCCGTCAGTATGCCAGCATGAAGAATATGGTGGATTTTGAAGCTGTTATGGCCCTGCTTATTTATGGGTTGTTCTTGTTCCCCAACATCGAGAACTTTGTGGATATGAACGCAATCAAGATCTTCATCATTGGAAATCCAGTTCCAACCCTACTTGCAGACGCCTACCACTCAGTGCACTTGAGGACTGCTCATAGGGGAGGGATGGTAACATGTTGTGCCACGCTGTTGTATAGGTGGTATATTTCCCATTTACCCCGTTCTAAGACCTTTTGGGATCTCCAGGATGGACTTCTTTGGTCAGAGAAGATCATGTCTCTCACCAACACCGATCTCGAGTGGTACCATCCATCGCTCAAAGGCAAAGACATGATTGTTAGCTGTAGAGGATTTGCTAATGTACCACTTCTTAGCACAAAAGGAGGCATAAGCTACAATCCTGCTTTGGCTTGTCGTCAACTTGGTTATTCTATGGGAGCTAAACCTAATAACATTTACTTGGAGGGTTTGTTCTTTGAAGAGGGTAAGGACCCTGTACTTAAGGAGAAGATGGCTCACGCTTGGCGACATGTTCACACCAGAGGTATATCTGCCTTGGGTCTACCCGAGTGTTTGGCTTCGGAATCTTACACTCAATGGGTGCAAAAGAGGGCTATTGAGTTGCAGATACCCTATGATCGTCATGATCCCATCCCATTAGCTCCCAGAGATCCTGTTCTTTATTTCACTAGCAATGAAGATGAATTAAAGATTCGGTTGGCTCAAGCAGAGCGAGAAAGGAATGCTTGGATGAACAAGTATCAGATCCTTAACTTTGAGATGAGTGAATTGCAGAAGAGCCTCAGGAGGAAGAAAGAAGAAACTGTCAAAAGAAGGAAGATGCAAGAGGACTTATTCTCCAGCACATCATCTCCGCCCGAACCATGGAAGTCACGGTTGGTTGAGCTTATGGACGAGAACGAAAGGCTACAGAAGGAGAACCAAAAACTCGCCCTGAGATTAAGGGGAGAAGATTGATTAATGGCTTAGGACCTAGTTTACTTTATATTCTATTTTGGGTTTTTGAAGATGTATTTGTCTCATGTTGTAATTCAAAACTTTGTTATTAATGAAATGAGTTTTCCTTTAAGAAAAATGTTCCTTAAAATTTGCAAGGATGCAATACTGAGTTCTCTTGAATCACAACCATCATTTTTGCATTGCATTTTGCATTCTGCTAAACTATCAAGACGCTAACTTTATTTTTCAGACTTTGTAGACAATGGATGCTACCAAAAGGATAAACTGGCCCTTTACCTTCTTAATCCCTAATGTTGAACCATTGATAGAGATTGGAGGAAAGATTGAAGACCCGCCAGGTTTTATCGACAGATATGGAGACCTCTTGTCACTAATGAAGTTACAAGTAAGGGAAGGATTACTGGAAACCTTGGTGCAACTGTACCATCCCGATTACCGCTGTTTTCTTTTTCCTGAGTTTCAGTTGGTACCAACCTTGGAAGAATTTTCTGCTCTAATTGGAATTCCTGTCAAGAAGGCTCCAATTTTCTCTGGAATCAGGATGATGCTTTCCGTCAAAGAAATTGCCAGAATCACGAGGATCAGAGTATCAGACATTCAAGAGAATTTCATTATCAAAGGAGGACGACCTGGACTCCCCGCCTTATTCCTGATGACAAAGGCTCTTTATTTCAAAGACCAGGGAAATGAAGCGTTGTTTGAATCAACTTTCGCCTTACTGGTCTTTGGCTTGTTCCTGTTCCCAAGTGACAAGAATTTTGTGGATATCCAGGCCCTTCAGATATTTGCCATCAGCAATCCGGTCCCTACTTTACTTGCAGAGGTTTATCACTCAGTTCAGTACAGATACTTGAGAGGTAATGGACAAATTGTCTGCTGTGCGGCCCTTTTCTACAAGTGGTTCACCTCTTACCTACCAAAAACTCCCGCCTTCTGGGAGGTTGCAGACTGTAGTTTATGGTCCAAGAAATTGATGAAGTTAAAGCACACTGATATCGAGTGGTATAACCCGACAGATGAAGGGGTTACTATGATCGTTAGCTGTGGGGACTGCCCCAATGTGCCTTTGATGGGTAGAGATGGCTGCATCAATTATAATCCTGTTCTCGCCCGCCGCCAGTTAGGCTACTTGAAGAGAGAACCTCCCAGAAACGAGGATATGATCAAAATGTACTACGAAAGAGATGAAGGATTTGAGATGAAAAGAAGACTTGAGTATGCATGGCGTAATATCAACAGACAACTCTAGAAGGCTGAATGCCAAGTCTCTGAGACCCATCTGCAGTGGTCTCGTGACGTTTCCCAAGTGATAAGGAAGCCATTTCCTCGACATGATTCACCCTCTAAAGCAAGGCAGAAGATGGTAGAAGCAATGGCTGATTTGTTTTTCGAAAGGGAAAGGACTAGGAAGCGCATTGAAGAACTCACAAGGAGGATTAATGGAGAAGAGGAGTCATCCTCTTGTGGATCAAACTTTTAGAAGTGCCACCTGTTATTTTCTATCAATATTGTATTTTCTCGTTTCAGTTTAGGAATGTCCTTACCTTTTGAATCCCAAGCAGGAGAATCCTTCGCTCAAAAATGTAACAATTGACAATCTTAATGAAGAAGTTTATTTTGAGGAAGATTCCATTTGCCTACAATGTTTGTAAATATTTGTGTTTCTTGATAGTTTAGCTTGCATCTGCATTCTTGCATTTCATTTTTGCATCCTTGCATGTGCATGTGCTTTCTTCTTCGCCTTATCGTCGTTCTGTTCCCTCCAGAACCCGTCACCTTGTTTTTCCAGACGCCAACACCCAAGTCCAAGCTCGACAGAGGATGTCTGAACAATACCGTGAAATGGACAGAATCAACCATGAATTGAGAGAGCTCCAAAGAGGAATGGAGCAATTTTTGGATCTCATGAAGGACACGCTGACAGCGATTAAGAGGATTGTGGAGTACCAGAAGGAAACGGGAGAGGAAGTTAGGATCCTCAAGTGCCAGATGAATTGGGTCCTGGAAACTCTGTTGAAAAAGGAGATTTACACTCATCCTGACAAACCAGCTTTCAAGAACGCTCGTGTGCCACATCAGCATGAACGACAGAGGCCAAAGAAGCCAGAAAGGAATTTCACTCCATTGCCAATGACATACAGTCAGCTATTGCCAGTTTTGATCAAAAGTGGATTGATAGTGCCAGAAGAGAAAGGTCCAACGTCTTGTCTAGACCCGTCGGATCTTGACACCGACATTCATTGTGACTACCACGCCGGGGCACAGAAGCATTCAACTGAAGATTGTAGAGCGCTCAGAGACAAGATTCAAATCCTGCTTGACTCCAATATGTTGTCATTTTCACCACAAGGCATTCAAATCAACTATCCTTTGCCATCTCCTAAGGATCTCTCGTGTCCAGAATTTGTGTTTGGAGAAGCCTCTTGCCAGCTGAACATTGGTCATATTCCTGTATCCAAGTGTAATCTTCGTCAAGTGTTTACAAAGAGGGGTTTTCAGTCTCCAACATGTGTTTCTCCTCAAGATAAGAAGAAGCGTGCTGCCAAAAGAGGAAAATTTAACCACCAGCCTATCCCGATGCCGTTAAGCAAACTTTTCCCGCTGTTGATACAAAACAAGCTGGTAACTCCACGACTTCTCACACCTTTCCAGGGACCTTAGTATAATCCCAACCTAACCTGTGAATTCCATATGGGAGCTGAAGGGCATAATTTGGACAATTGCCGAGCTTTAGAATATTATGTGCGAGAGCTTATCCACGACAAGGACTTGATCTTCGAAGAGGACCACCCAAGGACTGAATGCGAATTCCGCACTAGGACAATTGGACATCCCATTGAAGAATGCAAGGAATTTGAAAAAAAGCTGCTAAGCTTGTTAAAGAATCTGAAACCTCAGGAAGGTACTTCAGACGTTGGTACCTCAACTCTTGAAGCAAGAGGCAAAGGACCTGCAAGGCCTCTCAAAGTTCTATACCACAAGGAGCAAGTGATTGATGGTGAAGACGTTTCCCCGTTTGGACCCGGAAACTAAGATCATTGGAATGATTCGCCAAAGTCGGCTGTGTTTTTATATTTCAGTTGTTTTTCCTTTAATTGTACTGGTATTCGCTTATGAGCTTTGTTGTACTGTTAAAATTGGCAACATTAATGAAATGTTTATGCATCTTTTGGTTAAGTCCATTCGTTTCACTCATTTATTTGTTGTGTTCACAAAATATTTACCTTGTTTCACTCCCTTTTTCAAACGTTTGTTAAAGCAAAGATTAGGGAGGATGATGAAAACCTCATAATTGCTGTGGTATGCCCTCAAAAGGATGTAAGGCATTGTTTCAGTTTATCCCTTGTTACCCCTTTCAAGCCTAGAAGTAGGAGTTTTCTTCTTCACAAATAACCTTTAAACCTTGGGGCAGGGTAGTTCTCAGTTTAACTCGGTTATGCCTTCAAACACGAGCGCTTCATATAAGGCGCCAGTCATCTTTTAAATCAAGTGACTTCCTATTTTCGGAGATTTGAACGTATATCTTGAGTTAACTGAGCGTAAGATTTGAGCCTTTATCTTTTGTTTCATAAACCATAAGCCACACCGTTACAACCCCTAAAAGACCTAATTGAGGTAAGGTTATTTTGAAAGGCATACTACAGCAATGTTGAGTAACCTGACTCTTGATAATCTTTGCTATTTCGCGTGTGTCGGTCACTTCTTCTGCCATTTCATAAATGATCAGATCCACCTTTGTTCTTGATCTAAATCGATCAGCGTGTGTTTTCATCAAAAGCTTTGTTTTCAAACCTTGCATGAATTTTTGCATAATTTTGCCAATTTTAATGAACAACACTTGTTTGCGATACCATTCGATGTCAAGGAATCCCAACAAACGCGGTCAGTCAAAGAATTCAACTTGATAAAGGAATTTTGACTCAGTCAGGGGCAACCAAGTGTGAATTGACAAATCAGAGGCAGAACGCTGCAGCTCAGAATATCGGGGCAAATAGAGATCATCTTATGGCTAGTTTTGTCTTCAGTAACTCATCAATTGGGGCAAATCCGTCCCCAGTAATTTCTATTACAGTTTGAGTATCTCGAGTATAACTGAACAGAAACAGCTATGCCAAGATTCAAGTTGGAAGATTTTGAAGTATCTGTTTATTTCATTTCTTCCGTAAAATTCTTTCGATTTATTCTAGTTGGAAGATATTGAATCATCTGGTATTTTATTTCTTCCGTAAAATTCTTTTGATTTATTCAAGTTGGAAGATCTCGAAGTATCTGGTATTTCATTTCTTTCGTAAAATTCTTTGATCATTCAAGTTGGAAGATTTTGAAGTATCTGTTTATTTCATTTCTTCTGTAAAATTCTTTTGATTATTCATCCCCTAATCAGGGGCAGTTACGCCGAGATCTCTCCAAGAGTTTGAAGATATTGAAACACTATGTATGCCAATTCTTCTATAAAATCCTCTTGTTATCGTATGGGCCGTCTAGCCTGGGGCAGATAAGATGTGAAGGTGGTAGTTATGCCAGTGGAATGCGTAATTACTCTGTTAGCTCTCTATCAAGCTGCTACATCAGTTGATTTTGACAAGCCCCCAATGGATTTATTCCTCAACAAAGAAGGAGAACTTTCCCAATCTGCCCAACATTTGTCTAAGCTAAGCTGATGCTTCAGTTGTCACCTTTGAATACCAGACCCCAGCTCTTTATGCAGGAATCCCCAGAGAAGCTCAGGTTTTGCTACTAGAATTATTATGGGTCTTCGAATACAATGACTTCGTCATTTTCATCTGATTCTTGGAAGCGGAATTTCTAAGGAAACCCAAAGATAAACTTAGTTACTCTGGAATTAAGTTTGTTTTGGAATCAATTTGTGCAAAAAGGAGTTAGCAGTACTGTTTTCTGGCATGATTCTGCCATCTCCAGTGGAAAGAAGATTTGTTTTGGGTATCCTTGATGTTTGGATTTCAGGGTGTTGGCCTGTGTTTTTTTCTTCTTTCCTGTTCTGCGTCGTTTGCGTCGTTTCTAGCATGTAGCTAAGCATATGCATTCCCCTTGCATCTTTGCATTTCTTTGTGCTCTGTGTTGCTTGTGGTCCTCTGTTGTGCCTGTCTTTATTTCCCCAGTAAGGTGAAGACATTTCCTGGTTTGCTTGGTGTCATGCTTGTTTGGTCTTAACCTCTGCGCGCCAGGTTTGAATCTTTAAAATCTTTTTCTGTTCCCCAAGAAGTTTAACTTTAAAGGATTTTTGGAGTTGTTCCTGTTTGAATCGCGTCAAACTTGAACCTGTTCTTGTTTGAATCGTGTCAAACTTGAACTTGGACTTTGTTTGAATCGTGTCAAGCATTGTCTTATGTGTTCTCGTTTGAATCGTGTCAAACTTGAACGTAGACTTTGTTTGAATCGTGTCAAGCATTGTCTTATGTGTTCTTGTTTGAATCGTGTCAAACTTGAACTTAGACTTTGTTTGAATCGTGTCAAGCATTGTCTTATGTGTTCTTGTTTGAATCGTGTCAAACTTGAACGTAGACTTTGTTTGAATCGTGTCAAGCATTGTCTTATGTGTTCTTGTTTGAATCATGTCAAACTTGAACTTAGACTTTGTTTGAATCGTGTCAAGCATTGTCTTATGTGTTCTTGTTTGAATCGTGTCAAACTTGAACTTAGACTTTGTTTGAATCGTGTCAAGCATTGTCTTATGTGTTCTTGTTTGAATCGTGTCAAACTTGAACTTGGACTTTGTTTGAATCGTGTCAAGCATTGTCTTATGTGTTCTCGTTTGAATCGTGTCAAACCTGAACTTGGACTTTGTTTGAATCGTGTCAAGCATTGTCCTATGTGTTCTTGTTTGAATCGTGTCAAACCTGAACAGAGTCTTTGTTCGAATCGTGTCGAACACTGACCCCCTGTTTTAAAACCGTTCCTGTTCGAATCGTGTCGAACTTGAATTGGGACTTTGCTTGAATCGTGTCAAGCACTGTCTTTTGTTTTAAAACTGTTCTTGTTCGAATCGTGTCGGACAATGAACACTTCTTTATCTTGTTTCTTTTCTAAAACTGCTTTAAGCTAAATTTTCTTGGATCAATTTTTATTTAACCTTACAAGACTCCTATCTGGTGCGCAGGGTTAGTCTCTGCTTTTCCTGGCTCTTTCTGGAGATCCCATTTTGAACTCTTCAGTTTAAGATTCCCAGGAAGTCTTCGCCTGGTTGTTTGTCTCTTTTGGGCTGATCCCTGTCGCTCATGTTGTTTTTCTTTCTGGTTTCGTGCCCAAAAAGAGTGTGGGTTTGTTTTGTCCCCAGTAGTCCATCTCCCTGGATCTTTCCCGGTGGAGATTGCTTCTTGGCCTTTCCCCAGTGGTTCTTTGGAGTCTCCTCAGTGAGTCTCCTTTGTTGGTTATCCTGTATCCCCAGTGAGTCTTTGCTTGTGGATACTAGCTTTCGCCTTTCCCCGGCGAAGCTTTCCTTGTGTGTTTGCTTCCTGTTGTCCTTGGTGTCTGGCCTGTCTGCATCTTTTCCATTCCTGGCATCATATCATCATTTTAGAAGTTCATGGCATGTCAGCATTTGCATGTCTGTCGCTTGTCCTTAGCATTTGCATTCCATCTAAGGGCAAAATTTTTGGTTTGCTATATTTAAATACCTTTCACCTCGATGCGTCTGGAACCTTCGTTCCTCGTGCCATCTGGTAAAGCTATTTAAATAGGGGCAACTGTTGTACCCTAAATTTTTACCCTTAGATGTCATCCAGTTCTTGTGCATCTTAGGAGCATCTCTGCATTGTTTGAGCTAACCCATATCTTGTAGTTTGTTTCTTTGTGTTCAAATTAGGTTTATATACCATCATGGAGCTCCACAAGTGGTTTGAATCAAGTCAGGTTAACCAGAGGACATCCAGTGCAAGGATTGTGGAATTAGGGTTTGCTCTGAAGAAGTCACTAAGGAATTGGCTCTATCAAGTCAAGTTTTGTGTGGTTCACCCACCATATAAAGTCATCTACATTCCAAGACATCATTCAACAAGAATCCAAGATCTTTGGGTCCTCAACAAGAGAAGTTTGAGCCTCAGCCACACAGTGCCTCCAAACTAGGGTTTCTGTGGCACTTGTCAGTCAACAGCTTTGATCTTCATCAAGATGGACTCCTGAGCCATAATTCTTAGTTCCATCGGTTTATCAACATCCTCAAGAGTCTCCTAAGACCTTTGGATGAGAAGGAAGAAGCGAGTTCACAAGATATAACCTCAGTGCATTCTCAGTCAAAATTAGGGCTTGACTGAAGCCCTAATCTTTTGGGAGTTTGGGTCAAACGAAGAATTATTGGTTCTAATCATCATATGTTGTCTCATGGAGTATACAAAGTATTCATATCAAGTTTCATAAGGTTTCTTGCAAGGGAAGTAGGGTTTTGACCAAAGAATGTGTCATTTGTGAGATTTTTCCCCTAATAGCCTATTTTGAAAGGACCATAACTCCTAAACTATACATCCAATTGGAGTGGTTCAAAGCTCATTGGAAAGCTCTTTCCAAGATCTTCAATTGTTTCAATATGAAGTTTTGTCTAAAAATGCTTGGATTTTGAGTTATGGAGCTTCCAAGGCATTTTGACCAACACTTAGAAGAATTTTCAGCATGTTTCATCACTTTTTTCACAACTTTGGAGCTACTTTTCACCCCTTTCCATTTGGATTCAGGTCTTAAGTCCCAAATGAAAGTTGTAGAGCTTGTTGAGAGCTTTCCAACCATATGTGGCATGTCTCAAGAGGATAAACCGTTCTCAAGATATGAATTCTTTAAGAAGAGCACTTGAAATTGTTAAAATCCAACACTTAGAATTTTTTCTAAGTTCTTTGGGACAGTTTTGAGGACACGTTTTGTGAGCCACTTTTCTACCACTTCAAGGCTTTATCTCAACAATTTTTCAACATCAAACTTGAAGTATCATACAAGAGCTATCATTTGAGCCTAAGAGCATGGAAAATGGATCATTAACTTGTGAGATATGATTTTCACAACATGGTCACACGAAAATGGTTGTTGCACCAAGAACACCATTTTTTTCCATTTGAATTTCGTTTTCCCCCTTCAAGTACAATTTACAGACCTGCTACTTCCTTTTCCAACATCTTTTCACCCTCAAAACCCGCTGCAAATGTTGTTGCTTTTGTACTCTTACTCACCTTTGCAAGCTACCTTAAATCATGTCCTCTGTACACTACCTTGGACCAAAGGACACAAGCCAAAAGCATGCTTTCTCTGACTCATTTTGTATCAAAAGAGAAATTCACTTGGCTCTATGTGCTCAGAAAACCACAGCCATATCTCAAACGTATTTCCATTGATATTTTTCTCTCCAAAACAAACTCTTGACACAATGGACATACACCCTCTTGGACCAGCTGGGTTCACTATAAAAGGAACCTCCCTCTCCTTCATTTAACAACAATCACCAACAAGAACATTAAAAACACTCTAAAGTTATTTTCTGAGGAACACACGAGAAGCTAGCTAGGAAGGAGAAGGATTCTTACAACTTGCTTGGAAAGAGGTAAGTCCCTTAAACTTTCGTTTACCATGTTCAGCATACCATGTTAGTTGCATTATATATGTTAGATTTTCCTTACAGTCTCTTTAATGTTTAAAATGTTTGGTATGTATTTCATTATGGTTGTTTATGTTAAGTCTGTTTTAAAAGAGCTCTGACTTAGCAATGTTAAGCTTATTAGTTTAAACTCATTTCATGTGTGAATTTATGTTGAAAACATGCTGTCTAGTTTGGTTATATACATGATCACATGATGCTTTCTGTTTACTTTAATTGGTTGTCGTGAATGCCATGAACCTATGTTAGAGTCTGTTAGTTTTGGTTTTGAATACCAAGTTTTTTTTGTTATTCTTGGACTTGTTTAATTGATGTGGTGTTTAGCTCTTATGCATCATGGAGTGTGGTTGAGGTACATGTTGGTATTCTGTTCAGGTATTACTCGTGAGCATGTTTCTAATCTATCATGAACATATACCGTTTTGAATCACAATGAGTAGGAGCTCTTATTTATATGCTGTTATTTTTTTTACGGATGTTGTATTGGTTTAAGTTAGAGAAATTCCATGTCGACACGATAAACATGATGCCATCTTTGTTACATCTAAGATCAAATCTACATATGCCTATCCTTTATGGCGTAATCTCATGATGCTGCTGCCTAACATGTGTTGAATAATGTGTTTGTATGGTTAGAGTTAGTGAACCATGATTATATGTACAACCTGTTTCGTTTTATTGTTGTTTTGGAACGCCATGTTTTTTAAAACAATAATCCATGTTAATGCTTATGAGATATCAATATGTTTGCATACCATGCCATTGAAAGCTTACTCATCTGATATGAAGTATACCTAATCTGTCCAAGATCTCTACTGCTAATTTATGCATAATCCGCTTGCATTTTACACTTGCCCTATTTTGTTTTTAGAATAGTTGACTTCTTGAAATTTCACATATCTTGTTGTGACTAACATGCCTTGTTGAGTATGTCACTTTCTCTGTTGTATCAAAACCTTGCCTTATTTGTCTTTTACTTGTTCTACAAGCTTTACTGTCATCCTAGAATATATGTGCTAACTCTTGCCAATATGCTTAAGATTTAATCTTGTTCATGTTTAACTTTTAATATGAATCGTGATGCCATAGTATGCTTGCCTGCCATAACTGCCCGATGAATTCATGTCTTGATGCCATTTATGCCCAAATCCATCCGGTTTGCCTTCTTTGCTAGGATCAATATGTGTATTAAGTTATACCTACGTTTTTTTTTCCTTTCCATGCTGAGCTTGGTGTTGAGAATATGATACAGTCTTGAATAGTCATGTAGCATGTCTCCAAATTGTATGTGTGTATTAAAATGCCTTGACCCTGCTATGTCATCCTTTTGAAATAAGCTAAAACTGATGTTTTGGTTTAGTGTTTTGTTAAAGACCTGTAGTCGATCTTGACTTGTGATACTTGTGATATTAACTTGGTTGCAGTCTGCTAACTTTGGTTTTTTTACACTGAACACTACTCTTTGGATTCACTTTGATACATTGACACTTCCACACACCTTTCATAAACCTATTGAATGCACAACTCACAATGCTGCTACCATGATACTTATTGCTGCCACCACTTGTTTGCGTGTTGTAATATCAATACTTATTACGTTTATTTTTTTGAAGTATAGCTTATATGATATGTACTATTTTGTATGTTGTCATTGTATACTAATGTGTTGTGTTAAAACATTGTTATGGAATGAAGATTGTTCCTATGGTAAGATTATGTGTTAATATGAGCTTTGCCATTTGCATGTTATGGTGCTATTGTAGCGTAAGATGTGGCTGCGTGAATGTGCATGTTTATGTAATGTGAGTGTACTAATAATATGTTGTCATCTGATAGTATTATTGTGCTTGTGAGATTATGATACTGTTGTGTAATTTTTATTTCAAGATGAATTTATGCAAGTGCTGTGTTGTGTGTTGTATTAAATGTCAATATTGTATTTATTATATACTATCATGTGTGTGTGGTAGCATGTTTACGTACTGTATATTTTCCTTTCCCCATGCGTAATGATTAATTGGTGGCTTTTGTTTGTCTGTTAGTGTACTGAAATACCGCGTCCAATTAATGTTGTCATGTACTACACCGCCCCATGTGTTGCCACTATCCAATGTCTGCGCATGCGTGTTTTTGGTCTTATCAATTTCCTTGTTTTCGTTTGGTTTATTTATTAATTGGTGCGTATTAATTACCGGATGTATAGCCGTCCCAACGGTTCACCATATGCCATGCCATTACCTTTCACCCCAATGACCAAGGTTCGATCCTGCGGATCAACCTTTTGGTCCTTTATTTTTTCGCCTGCCTTGTTTTTCTTCCCTTGGGCCTTGCGCCTTTACTTCATGCACCCCCTGCCTGGCCCAAAATTATTTGCTTTTGTTTTTTTAACTGAACAAAAATATTCTCACACCCCCCTGCATTCTAATCTTTCATCCTTTTTTTTGTTATCTTATTTTATTTTTGCCTAATGTTTATTAAATGTTAATTTTGCTCATTAATTATTTTTGTGTTTAATTAATTAATATGTGACATGTTTTATTAATTGTAAATTAATTGTTAATTATTTTTATTGGCCTTTAATTCTAATTATCAATTATATCTCAATGCATGTTAATTCTAATTGTGCTAATTGTTAATTTTTTACTAATTGTTAACTCTAATTTTATCAACTTGTATTAATGGTGCTGTTTGTTTCTTAACCATGTTGTTAATTCTTGAATTATCAATTCATGTCTTAATTTTTGAGATTTTCAATATGTGGTTAAATGTTAATGTTAATTATCCATGTGTAATTAATTTTTAATTACCTTGTGTGTTTTAATTGTTAATTCTAATTGCTTTGCCAATTAATTATCAATTGTTGTTTCTAATATTAATATTAACTATGAGTATTTTTCTTGACATGTTATGTTGTTAAATTGACTTGTTTAATTTTTAAAACAATATATCCATGTTGATTGGCCATATGCTTGACTTTATATGAATATTATTTAAATATCATCTTTTACATCACTTCTCTATGTTTGTCTTCCTAAAGATTGAAGCATATTGATTTTGTTCTTGTATATCATTCCTACATGTTTGTCTTCCTAAAGATTGAAGCATACTTGATGTACTCTTTTAATCATGTTCTTCCTATTCATATCTTTGTCATAAACATATTGCCATCCTCATGCTTATGTTGTTTTATCTATTATATCAATGTCCTATCTTTTATCATTATTATCAACTGTTTTTCCCCCTTATTCCAAAGGAAGGTGAAATACATTGACTCTTAAAGTCATAGCCCCCATCTTAACCTAAGTAACCTCTTAGGAAGAAACCTTATTTCTTGGCCTCAGCAGAGCCATAGAAATTACAACTAGCATTAGGAGAGAGTTCCTTAACTCTTAGTGATATTCATCGTAATGAATTTATCACCTCTCCCGCTAACTAACCTTTAGCATAGAACCTTTAGCAAACATAAGATAACATTTAACAAGAGGTTCCCGTAGAGTACTACGGACGTTTAGGGTGCTAATACCTTCCCTAGGCGTAACCAACCCCCGAACCTTAGATCTTTCCCTTTAGGTTTTTCTAACGATCTTGAACCTTTCCTTTGGATAAATCAAAGTCGGTTGTAAAAGAAACTGATGCAAGTTAAGTAATAGCTTGTTATCCTATTTTCACCGCAACACCTGCTTACAAGGCACACTCTGTACGCTATGTTTGGCCTCGTACATACCATAGCATACATTAAAGAACCTACTATACTAGCATATGGAATGTTGTTCATATAGGCTCTTTTGACTTCGGTACTAGGACTTTGAGTCGTACTTAGCTTGTACTGAGGATTAGTCGATGTTAGAACAGACTTTGAATTCGACATACCAAACTTATCGAGAATCTTCTTCAGCTATGTCTCTTGAGATAAGCATAATCTCGCCTGCTTTCTATCTCTCCAGAAGTCAATCCCAAGAATTCTGGAGGCAGCTCCCAAATCCTTCATGTCGAACTCCTTATCGAGTTCAACCTTCACCTTCATAACATCCTCAACACTGTTGCTTGCTATGAGGATGTCATCCACATAAAGCAACAAAATAACAAGTGAATTTTCAGGTCAAAACCTGAAGCAAACACAGTGGTCGAAGTGGCTCCTGGTGAAACCTATGTGTGCCATGAACTTATCGAATTTCCAATTCCATTATCGAGGAGAATGTTTCAGGCCATACAAAGACCTACTCAGCTTGCACACATAATCTTCCTTTCCTATTTCTGCATACCCTTCAGGTTGCCTCATCAGGATTATTTCATCTAGATCACCATATAGAAAGGTTGTCTTCACATCCATCTGTTCAAGTTCAAGGTCAAACTTCGCCACCATGGCTAACAACATTCTGATGAATCTATGCTTTAGAACAGGTGAGAACACATCATTAAAGTCAACACCTTCTTTCCGAGTGAACCCCCTAGCAACCAACCTTGCCTTAAAACGCTTCGACATCACTCCTTCGATTCCTTCCTTATCCCTGAAAATCCACTTACAGATGACAAACCTGGCCCCTGCAGGTTTCTCGATCAGCTACCAAGTGTTATTATCATGAAGAGATTTAATCTCATCATCCATGGCTTTCAGCCATTCAGTCTTGTCTCGACTCCTCATAACTTCCTTATATTCTCTAGGTTCTTCGTCCAAAACCTCACTAGCAGAGACTAAGGCATAAGTTATGAGATCTGCATAACCAAATCTCTGAGGTGGCTTGATGACTCTTCTCGACTTGTCTCTTGCCAGCAGGTAGTCATTATCAGTCTCCTCAGCTTCGAAAGCAGGTTTTGCATCTTCTTCGACTTCATCTGGGTTATGCAATTCAGCATCACTATGCTCCACCTCAACAGGAATCTCTTCCTATTCCATCTCTTCTTCAGAGATCTTTGAACTTCGACCAATGTCATCCGTTTTCTTGAAAGCCATCTCAGCTTCATTGAAAACTACATCTCGACTTGTGATACACCTCATGTGACCTGGATTTAGGCACCACAGCCTATAAGCTTTGACTCCTTCAGGGTATCCAAGGAATATACATCTCAGAGCTCTAGGTTCGACCTTGTCTTGCCTAATGTGAACATATGCTAAGCAGCCAAATACTTTAACCTGTCGAGATTAGGTGGATCTTTCGACCAGACTTCTTCAGGTGTTTTTATCCCCAAAGCTGTCGAGGGACACCTATTTATCAAGTAAGATGCGGTCATGATATCCTCAGCCCAAAACACCTTCTTTAATCCTGCACTAACTAACATACATCTTACTCGTTCAAAAATGGTTCGATTAAACCTTTCAGCCAAATCATTTTGTTGGGGAGTGCCTGTAGTAGTTATGTGCCTTGCAATACCCGATGCAACACAATTGCTGTCGAAAGCCTCATTGCAAATTTCAAGACCATTGTCGGTCATCAACCTCTTGACCTTCCTGCCAGTTTGGTTTTTGACCAGAGTCTTCCAACTTTTGAAATTTTCAAAAGTTTCATCCTTAGTCTTCTGGATGAATATCCATAACTTTCTGGAATAATCATCAACTAGGGATAGGAAATACTTTGCACATGAGTGTGAAGGATTCCTTACAGGTCCCCAAAGATTAACATGAATGTAATCAAGGGATCCATGTGTTATTTGTTTACCTTTGTTAAACTTCATTCTACAGGATTTACCAAATACACAAGGTTCACAAAACTCCAGTTTTTCGACCACGTCTTTATTTGGAGTCATATGCCAAGTACACCCTGAATCCATAATCCACTCTTTGATAGAGTCGCTGCATGAAACCACCAGGACATCAGATGATTCATAACCATCTTGCACAATGGATGCATTACTATTATCCTTTCCACCATGATTGTTCAGACGATCAGGGCATACTTTTCTTGTATGACCCTCCTTCTTATAAGGATAACACTTAATAGTATGAGCAATACCACCATAAAAAATATTGTTTAACTTTACCCTTCTTCTTCTCAAACCTACTATCTTTCTTCAAGAATTTCCCCTTAACGGACAAACCTTCACCAACAGAAGATGGCTTGTATTCCTTTTGTTCGTTCAAATCCTTAGAGGACAAGGCAGATCGAACATCTTCAAAGGTAAACTACTCTCTTCCAAACAAGAGAGTTTCTTTGAAGTGAGCATGGGACTTAGGTAAAGAACACAACAGTAGCAACGCTTGATCTTCATCATCAATCTTGACCTCGATATTCTCAAGATCAAGAATCAACTTGTTGAACATATCCAGCTGCTCAGCTAAGGGTTTGTCTTCACTCATCTTGAATGAATACAAAGCTTACTTCAGGTAGAGACGATTAACCAACAATTTCGTCATGTACAAACCTTCAAGTTTTGTACACACACCAACTACAGTTTTCTCCTTTGAAACCTACCGAGAAACCTTATCACCAAGGCTCAACACAATGACACTGTGGGCTTTTTCGACCATCGTTGTCTTCTCCTTCTCCGATAGGGAAGCGTCCATCTTCTCCGTTCCTTTCAATGATTCTAATAAACCCTGTTGAACAAGAAGGGCTTGCATCTCCAAGTGCCACTAACAGAAATCATTCACACCGATGAATTTCTCAATCTCATACTTTGTTGGCAGCATCTTCTCATCCACGCTCACCGCACCAGTTTGTTGTGAATTTATGTAGTCAAGAACAAACCAAAATATGAGAAAAAGATTAAGTTTCTTGAACAAATACAAGAAACCCTATTAGGTTTTACAATGAGAGAGAAGAAGGAAGAAGAAGAATAAGAATTGGTTAAATCTGTTTTACTATTCACTTTCTCAATAAGGGTTTAAAGATTACAAGTGAATACCAACAATTAACCTCCTCTCAACAACCTGAGAGAACTAGTATATTTATAGACTACTAAGCTAACTTGAGCAATAAGCAAACTTAAACAATTAGGCTTACAAGCATGGCCCAATTCGACATACTAACTTAAATTACAAGTTAACATATTTCGACAGCATGCTTGAATAGACTTCGACTACAGCATGCACAACTTCTGTCGAACCATGAAGATACCCTTGTCGACACCAGAGTATTCATCAGACAACCACTATAAACCTTCTTGGAGATGTAGTCTACTTTCTAGATCCATATTGATTTGAAGATACCTTAAATTGGTCATGCCCTTAAAACAATCAGAGCTCAAGTCCTCAAGTTTATAAGGCATAAACTCTATAGCTTTAACAACTTCAGTTCCCTAAAAAATATTAGAATAATGATTAGAAAATGCTCACTTAGATACTCGTATTGCTTATATTTCATGTATTTTTATATTTTAATACATCATACACTTCTTTAGAATCCCATAATCAACTTCTTCTTCCAGGAGCTTTGGCAGATTCTTTCTTAACATTCTCTTTTCCCATTTCTTCTAACAAACCATGCATTGTACCATTTTCAGATATAAGTGCTTTGTGTCGAAGGACTTCTAATCCACTTTCCGCAAAGAAATGTCAAGCATCCCAAATAGCTCTTGGATAATATTTGGGTTGACAATAATAATAGACATCTTCTGGTGTTAAGGAGGTGCATGCAATGTCTAGAAATATATCTTTTTGAGTAGGATCTAAGTCATCGAAACTCAATTTTAACCCATCAAGAATTCTCACATTGGGAATCATTTTGAGCTTCTCCAATTCACTTTCCCACACTTCTTTACTTTTTATACGAAGGTGTGCACCTTAACCTTTTAAAGCTAGAGGATTACCTCTGCAATATTGAATTGCCATTTCTGATAGATACTCATATCCATCTTTGGGAAGTTTTTCTTCAAAGGCATTCAAACACAATAATTGAAAAGATTCATATTCGTTCTGTCCCTTAACCTCGTAGATTTCACATTCATGAAACTGACTAAATACTATGTGCTTATCTCTAGATGTGATAATGACTCTACTACCAGGTCTTATGCATTTATTAATTATGTTAACATTTTCGGCTTGCTCTAAGGTTTCCACACCGTCCAATACAATGAGACTTCTTTCAAGTGCAAGTCTTATGACAATTGGAGATTCTACGTAAAGTGCATCAAGACCAATATCCAACAATGTAGAAAAAAGTTTGCTACGTACAAACTTGAGTCCATTTCTGGTTGATTCTTCCCTAATATATTTTCAATGAAGCAATGCCGATAAAATTGAGAACAGAGTTTAGCATATAAATAGTTAGCTAGGGTGGTCTTTCCTATGCCTCCCATGCCCCATAAACCAAGGGTTCTAACATCATTTGACCAAAGTTCCAATAACGATTCAACTTCTTTGCACTTTTCTTCCATTCCAACAAGTTCCTTATTAACTTTAACTAGTGGGAAACTCGTGCGTCCGCACGGGTTCTGGTGTGGACCGCGGATACGTCACCAGTTAGGTTATGAAATATAAAAAAAATCGAAAATATAAAAATTTAGTTGTAATTTCAAAAAAAATTAAAATCATACACCCAATAAAAAAAATAATTGTGCTAAAAACGATTAAAAAATAAAGTTATTTCATATAGAGTAGTAGTTATAATAATGGGTGTAGATGATATTAAAAGAGACAAAATAAAAATAGAAAACATTGGAAAAAAATATATTTATTTTAAAAGTATATTTATAATAATGGTGACACATATTTATTTTAAAATAAAATAATAATAATAAAGAAGACAAAATTATTTTACCCAAAAAGTGTTTTTATTTAAAAAAAACATATTTTATTTATATTTGGAACATAAATATAGTTTTTTTATATATACAAATATTTGGATCAACCGTATATTTTTCGATATTTAAATATTAATTTTGTGTTGATATTTTTTATAAAAATATTTATGCATGATTTAGTTTTATAAATATCAAAAAAGAGACAAAATAAAAATAGAAAACATTGGAAAAAAATATATTTATTTTAAAAGTATATTTATAATAATGGTGACACATATTTATTTTAAAATAAAATAATAATAATAAAGAAGACAAAATTATTTTACCCAAAAAGTGTTTTTATTTAAAAAAAACATATTTTATTTATATTTGGAACATAAATATAGTTTTTTTATATATACAAATATTTGGATCAACCGTATATTTTTCGATATTTAAATATTAATTTTGTGTTGATATTTTTTATAAAAATATTTATGCATGATTTAGTTTTATAAATATCAAAAAATAACATATTATTTATAAGTATTATTTTAATTGTATAAATAAATATTAGTAATATAAATAAATAAATTTTGCCTGTGTTTTGATTCATACAGTACATTATTTGAAATATTTTTATTTTTATTTTTTTTAATTATACAAAAAATTAAATAACTCGTGCGTCCGCACGGATTCTGATCTGGATACCTATGCGTTCGCACAGATTCCGGTGTGTTAGGCATACTTGTTTAAAAAAAATATTATTTTGAACAGTAATTTCATGTTCTAGTTAATATTCAATATCTCGATCAATAACATCATGTTCCCGTTAATATTGAATATCTTCATCAGTAACTTCATGTTCCGTTAATATTCAATATCTTGATCAGTAACTTCATGTTCCCGTTAATATTCAATATTTTGATCAGTAACTTCATATTCCCGCTAATATTCAATATCTTGATCAGTAACTTCATGTTCCCATTAATATTCTAAATTTTGATCAGTAACTTCATGTTCCTGTTAAAATTCAAAATTTTGATCAATAACTTCATGTTCCAATTAATATTTAATATTTTTATCAGTAACTTCATGTTCTCGTTATATTCAAAATTTTGATCAGTAACTTCATGTTCCCTTTAATATTCAAAATTTTGATCAGTAACTTCATATTATCGTTAATATTCAAAATTTTGATCAGTAACTTCATGTTCCCATTAATATTCAAAATTTTGATCAGTAATTTCATATTCCCGCTAATATTCAATATTTTGATCAGTAACTTCATCTTCCCGTTAATATTCAATATTTTGATCAATAACCTCATGTTTCCGTTAATATATAATATTTTGATAAGTAACTTAATGTTCTTGCTAATATTCAATATTTTGATCCGTAATTTCATGTCTCCGTTAATATTCAATATTTTGATCAGTAACTTCATATTCCTGTTATTCTTATTTTAATTTTTGGTTTTAAGAAAACAATATCAAAAATATTAATAAAAATAAAAATACATATTTTTCATATTCCCGTTTTGAATCATATTAATGTATGAATATGTAATATGATATATTCATCATTTATTGTTTTAAAGCAAAAATATTTATTGTATTTAATTTTTGTGAGAAATCTTTTCAAAAATATTTAATAATTTTCTCAATTTTTTATGTGTATATTTTTTTAAATTTAATTATCAACAAAAATATTTATCTATCTATAAACAAAAAAAATATTATAAACAAAGAACTTAAGGACAAAATTTTGCTTCTATTAAATATTTTCCTTCATAAAGAATTTTCTATATCTAAATAAAACAAAGTAGCTAACACTCAGTTACCCACTGATAACAAATTGTAATGCCTCGTTTTCTATCATAAGTTTCCAAACATTGACCATTCAAACATAACATCTACAACCTGCTAAGTATAACATGAAGTTATAATTTAATCAATAAATTAAGTGATTTAACCTTTTAAAATCTAATAGTTATATATATTTTTTTTAAAATGCAGGATTTCTCTAAGCCACATAAAAATGGATTAGACTGATACTTCAAACACATCAAAAAAACAAAAGCAAATTTGCAAACACCAATATTGACTACAATTAGTGGTAGCGGATAATGAATACAAGTCTCATTTAATCATATACAAAATGTGTTTTTCCTTTTTGTGTTTGTCATTTCCATTTTTCTAAAATAATTATTGGATCTATGCCTTCATTCAATGAGATAACTTTCTTGCTGGAGGATCCATAGATGTACCATATGCAATTGTCTTTGTATTTAGCATTATTGAGATCTTCACTTACACCAGCAATTGCCCCACTTACCTCAACATCTTTCAATGCATCATCATCACTACGTAATCCTTGAAACCTTGTAGTTTAAAAAGTGGAATCAACATATTTCATTGAAGAGTTTATTAGTGGAAGTTTGGTTGCACTATCTTTAGCAATAATAAGTGTTGGAGGATTTGGTGAAATCCCAAAGCTAAAACCAATTTCACCAACGCTTGTAAATAAAGTAGTTGGATGAAGATTGATCGACGACACTAGAACAGAACACAATAGCACAACTATAAAGCATGCTTGACTGCAGAAGAAACATGATTCACCAGACTGCTACAGAAATAGAAAGAAACAGCAACAGCGATAAAATTGTCACGATTCGCAACCATACATACAGAGGCATGCCCGAGGATTCAAACACCACTGGAAAAGGATATAGTACATACTTTTTCTTTTGATTCTCAACCATTTCCAAGACGTTACTTTCACTTCTCCGTCTCACCCTTGTAGTATTATAAACCATTGTTTTGCAGTCAGGAAGAATGCTAATAGACCATGGAGGTAAGTTGTAATGCATATTTCCAAATGGCACGGTTGGGAAAGATTTTGGATTCTAGTTTGCAAGAAATGCAACAACAAACTCCAGACTTTGATTTAAACACATGAGCCTGCACGAAAACGACGAAAGAAAAAAATTAGCCACGCCATAAGCTTCTGTCCACATCTTCAATTTATAAGCCTTATTCAGAGAGAAATAATCGCAATAGAAGTGTTTGCAGGTGTTAATCTGTGCAATACAATAGTAAAACATCAGCAAAGGGGGCAAGGTGTGGGAGGGAAAAGAGAGATCCAATTAAGATATGATCCAATAAAGAGAGCAATTAGTGCCATTTCCTAATAAGATATCTCAATATTAAGAGTCCGGATATCTAGAATATTTGGTAATACAAAATTAGCTTTTGAAGAAACTAATATCAGGATTTCATATTCATTCTATGCAATTTATTTAGACCAAAATGAATTCCGATTCCCTTCTCTAAATTGGTTTTCAATAAATTTGATACCCCTGCAACCTGATAGTAATTCAGAAAGAAAAATCATTAAATTTATGACTTCCATTGTTAATATTCATTTTTAATAAATGTTCTAAACGTGGAAATAAATTTTTTAGAACCAAGTATTCTAATATTTAAACGTGGAATTTGGAACCAAGTATTCTAATTTTTAATAAATGTTCTAAACGTGGAAATACATTTTTTACTCAAAAAGCTGAACTACATGAAGACTTTTTTCAGAAAGAAAGAAAAAACATTTACATAGTGGATTTTCAGAGATAACAACTCATACATTAAAAAAACACCAATAAAAGACATGATATTTACTTGATAGCTCCAGCTGCTGCTTTATGAAAATATGCATGTGAGTGCAATTGATCTTGAAATTTAAGCATTTTAACATAAGTACGCAATGTCATTTTCCTTAAGCAGTATGTATGAAAATCAAATTGGTCCTCAGTAATATCGGCATAATGCTTCTCCACTGCTAAAAAAATTTTGAGAGCCCGCCCAAGATTGTTCTAGCGGAAAAAGCTTTCACGTGACGCAAGCTCATACCTTGCAAGTATAGATATAACAACATGCATTAAGACTGTAACACCCATATATAAAATCCATACATCAAAGCATAAATTATATATATGAATCCAAGTATTTGGTATTGAAATACAATAAGTTCCTAGTTAACACATTATACACATATATGCCTCTAATACGTAACACTAAAAGTCTAAGGCATTACATATACAAGATGTTCCAAAATGATAAAAACTAAGAACTAGATCATAACAATGATCTCAAAATAACAACATAGCGGAAGCTAGCCATCAACATGCAAGGAAAGATCAAACGACCGTGTCCTTACCCTTCTTTGTACCTGAAGCACCTGAAATACATCAACAACGTGGGGTGAGATACATCAAATCTCAGTGAGTTCCCTATCTTATGGGTTCTCTCGGATTATCAAGGTTCTAACAATCCTAACTCAAGTCCGGGGAAAAAGGGGAAAGGACTCTTGAGTTCACATTTCAATTCTCACACTATATGGAAACATGCCATGAGTTCATCAACTCAAAGTATCACTAATCGATAACCATACCAAGGTATCTCCTGTTCCTGTCCGCTTCTACGTCTAGAAGGTGGCCCGAGTCATAGATCCTTGTAACCTACTTGACATACGAATGGATTCGGGTTCTACGGGCCTTTTACCGTTATGAACCGTCACTTCACACAGGCCTTTTACCGTCACAAGCATACGCTTCATGGGCGCCATTCGTACAACACGGGGAATCAAACCTGCCAAGTAGTTGTGCATCCATTTCAGAGGAGTCTGAGACTCATGAAACTACACTCAATATAACCCAGTTACGATTACGCGATCATACACAAAGACACGATTGTATTCGACAATCACAAGGCTATAATGCCTCCCGGCCTCTCATGCCGGCTAAAACCCACAAAGGTTAACCACATGTTCCATACTAGTGTTTCCAACTTCTAAATTCTCCTATAGTTCATAAGGGGTTTCCTCACTCTTCCTATTTCTTCTTCCGTATTAACATGCATATTCAATTACAATCAAGTTAAACAATAATAGGATAGTTTAACACAATTTAAAACACAATTTCCATCATTTCGAACTTTCCCGATTATTTAATCGGTCGGTAAAATCAACAAATTTTACTTCCATTGCGTAAAATATTTCCTTAGCTTCGCATCGATATAAAGAACGCTTAAATCGGAAACCCGAGTAAAAAGTTATGAATTTTAGAAAATATTTTTAGAAAACTTACAGTGGTAACCGATTAGCAGATATGCTGTAACCGGTTACACTGAAACAGAGGCTAAATGAGAGTTAGAGGCACATTTTGTAACCGGTTAGCACTTATGCTGTAACCGGTTACTGCGTTCAAACTCTGCGCAGGAAGTACAGTTTTTCAAAAGGGTAACCGGTTAGCAGTTATGCTGTAACCGGTTACACTGCGCGCAGAACCATAAAAACCTGTTTTTATTCACACATTTCCAACCCAAACTCATTCAATTCATGATCAAACTTCATAACAACTATAAACAGATGATTCCACACATATATTAAACATGCTATACAATTTATAACACATTTCAACCGTTAGAACATCAATTCCAATAACTTTAACCTAACTCAAACATTTCCAAAAACTCTAAAACTAAAGTCCTAACTAGAACCCACCTTGAGATAAGCAAGATGAAGATGATTGAGAAGATTGGATGAAGATTGATGAATGGATGATGATGATCTTGATGTTCTTGAGCTTTTTCTCCTCTTTCCTCTTTTCTCTCCTTTCCTTTCTTTCTTCTTTCTTTCCTTACTATCTTTTTCTTTTTGTTTGGCAAAGTGGAAGGAAAAGAATTCACATAGTAAACTTAGTATTAAAATTAATACTACTAAATGTCCAAAAAGTCTCTTAAGTCCAAATTAATAAAATGCCTCAGAGTCAGATAATATTAATTGGATTTAATCTCAGTTCCACAGTTACTCTAATTATTTTATCAAACAATTCCTCAGAGTACACTGGACTCAGTCGATCACAATAAAATATTATCCGAGGAAATAGAAATACGGGGTATTACATCCTCCCCCCCTTAAATAAAAATTCGTCCTCGAATTTAAAGATTACCTGAAAAGATGCGGGTAAGCATCTCGCATTTCCGATTCAAGTTCCCAAGTTGCATCACCCGGATGAGTTACATCCCACTGCACCTTAACGAGAGGAATCTCCTTGTTCCTTAATACTTTCGTTTCTCTTCCCACAATGCGGCTCGGTTGAGGTTCAAACGTTAAGTCTGCTTCTATTTCAACAGTATCCGATAGAATTGGCTGAAGAGGATCTGGAACAAATCTGCGAAGTTGAGATACATGAAAGACATCATGCATTTCCGACAGAGAAGGCGGTAAGGCCAACCTGTAAGCTACTTCACCAATCCTTTCTAAGATCTGATACGGTCCCACGTATCTCGGACTCAACTTCCGTGACTTAAACGGTCCTCTCAATCTCAATCTAGGGGTAACTTTCAAAAACACATGGTCACCTTCTTCAAATTCCAAAGGTCTCCTTCGATTGTCCGCATAACTCTTTTGTCGATCTTGTGCTTGCTTAATTTTCTCGCGGATCATTCGAATCTTTTCCGTAGTTTCTTGGATGATTTCGGGTCCTAAGATTCTATCTTCCCCAACTTCCGCCCAACACAAAGGTGTCCTACACTTTCTTCCATACAACGCTTCATACGGAGCCACACCGATGCTCGCATGGTAACTATTATTATAAGAAAACTCAATCAATGGCAGAAGTTCTTTCCAATTCCCTTTACTCTCTAACACACAAGCTCTCAACATATCCTCCATTGTTTGTATCGTTCGTTCAGTCTGACCATCCGTCTGGGTATGATTAGACGTGCTCAAACACAACTCCGTCCCCATAGCTCGTTGAAAAACTTTCCAAAATCTTGAAGTAAACTTCAGATCTCTATCTGACACAATACTAGAGGGAATACCGTGCAATCTTACAATTTCCGCAATAAACAACCTCGCAAGATGACTTGCCTTGAAGGTAGTCTTCACGGCCAAGAAATGCGCCGACTTTGTCAACCGATCTACTATTACCCAGATCGAATCATAACCACCTTGCGTATGAGGTAAACCTACTGCGAAATCCATAGAAATACTATCCCATTTCCAAACTGGGATTTCTAATGGTTGTAATAATCCACCCGATCTTTGATGTTCAATCTTAACTTGTTGGCATACCGCACATTTCGACACGAAGACCGCCACATCTCTTTTCATACCGGACCACCAATAGTCCTTCTTTAAATCCTGATACATCTTTGAAGAACCAGGATGTATAGTGAAGGCACCCTTATACGCTTCCTCTAAAATCCTTCTTTTCAAAGTTGCATCGTTCGGAACACAAATTCTTTGGTTAAACATAATCATTCCATCACTAGCGTGCACAAAACCCGGTTGACTTAGCATCTCTTGCAACTCCTCATCCAATAATTGTCCTTGTTGAATTTCAACTCTTAAAGTAGAATTGACATTCAAATTTCCCATAATCACTCCGTTAGGAGTCCACACAAATTGAAGATTTAAGTCTCTAAACTTTTCCAACAACGAATATTCTAACATCATCAATTCGGCCTTCCTCAAAACTTTCCTACTCAAGGCATCGGCAACCTTGTTCGCTTTACCCGGATGATATTTTAGCTCTAGGTCATAATCCTTTAAATATTCCATCCACCTTCTTTGACGCATATTCAACTCTTTTTGGTCAAAGAGGTACTTTAAACTCTTGTGGTCACTAAACATTTCAAAATGTACTCCATATAAATAGTGACGCCACATCTTCAAAGTAAACACCACCGCCGCTAATTCCAAATCGTGGGTTGGATAATTCTTCTCGTGAATTTTCAATTGTCGAGAAGCATAAGCCACCACGTGACTTTCTTGCATTAAAACTCCTCCTAGTCCCATCTTAGAAGCATCACAAAATACCTCATACAACTTGCTAGGATCGGGAATAATCAGGACGGGAGCTGTAGTCAACCTTTCTTTCAAACTCATAAAACTTTGTTCACACGCCGAATCCCACTCAAAGGGGCAATCCTTCCGAGTGAGTTTAGTCATGGGTACTACTAGTTGCGAAAAACCTTTGATAAACCTTCTGTAGTAGCCTGCTAGACCCAAGAAGCTTCTAATTTTCGATACATTCTTCGGTCTCTCCCAATTAATCACAGCTTCAACCTTTGAAGGATCTACCGCTACACCACCCTGTGATATAACGTGACCAAGAAAACTAACTTCAGACATCCAGAACTCGCACTTGCTTAACTTGGCAAAAAGTTGCTTCTCTTGCAAGATCGATAAGACGATTCTCAAATGTTCTTCGTGCTCTTGCAGAGTACGGGAATAGATAAGAATGTCATCAATGAATATCACCACAAATTGATCCAAGTAAGTTTGAAATAACCGATTCATGTAGTCCATAAAAACAGCTGGGGCATTAGTCACACCGAAAGGCATCACTAAGAATTCGTAATGACCATAACGGGTCCTAAATGCAGTCTTAGGTACATCGGAACTCTTCACTCGGATTTGGTGATAACCCAACCTCAAATCAATCTTCGAGAACACACAGGCTCCTTTCAATTGATCTAATAGGTCGTCTATCCTTGGCAAGGGATACTTGTTCTTAATGGTGACCTTATTCAGCTGACGATAGTCAATACACAACCGCATCCCGCCGTCTTTCTTCTTTACTAACAAAACTGGGGCTCCCCATGGTGAGACACTAGGTCTAACAAAATGCTTAGCCAAAAGCTCTTCCAATTGATCCTTCAGTTCTCTCAATTCAAGCGGTGCCATACGATACGGAGAAACGGATATAGGAGCCGTTCCCGGTACCAGGTCAATAGAAAATTCCACTTCCCTCCCCGGAGGAAGAGAAGTGACATCTTCGGGGAAAACTTCCGAAAACTCACAAACTACGGGAATGTTTGAAACTTGAAGGTCGCTACTCCCTTCCTTAGTGAGAACCAGAAGAACAGATTTCTCTTCTTCGAACAAGAAATTTATCATTCCAATCGTACCTTCTAGGATAGTTGTTAAGACATCTTTCGGGGTAGCATCAACAGATGGAATGATGATGAGCTTTTCTTCACACCCAATAAACACCGAATTAGCAGAAAGCCAATCCATTCCCAAAACGACATCAACTTTCTTAAGTGGTAAGCAAATAAGATCAATCTGAAAAACTCTACAGTCCACAGACAAAACACAGTTTTCACACATCGACTGTGTCTCGACTATTTCATCCATGGCGGTAGTGACCACCATAGGAGGAGACAAAGGAACGGACCGCAATCCAAGTCGCTTCATACATTGCATCGATACAAAAGAGTGTGTAGCTCCACAATCAAATAGAACAAAACAAGGAAATCCGTTAACGAAACACGTACCGGCAATTAAGGAATTGTCACTCTTCTTCTTCCTTGCATCTAAAGTATAAACCCTTCCTTGTGTCTGAGTCCTATTCTGAGGACAATCTCTCTTCAGATGACCCATCTTCTGACATTGGTAACACTTCACATTGTCTATACCACACCTTCCATAATGCATCTTTTGACAAGTGCGACACACCGGAGGTGAACTCGCCCTTGAATCTTGAACTTGCTTTCCTTTGAAGACTTGTTGCCTAGGCCTGAATTGTTGGTTGGATCTCCCGCGATCCCCTTGATTCACCCTACTCGTAACACCATCCGCTTGGACTTTCTTCAAACTATGTTCAGCTACATAGCATTGTCTTAAAACTTCGGCATAAGTAGTGAACTCCCTCTGAGATACACTATGGGATATTTCAGCTCTAAGTCCAAAAATAAATTGGTCCACCTTCCACCTCTCATCTGGAGCATACATAGCCTGCCTAGAATAAGCAGCCATGTCTTCAAACTTCTCAGCATAACTGGCCACAGTCATACTACCTTGTCTTAGTTGTTGAAAATCAAACTCTTTCTGAGTTCTCAAAGAGCTCGGAAAATACTTCTCCATAAAAACAACCTTGAACTGCTCCCAAACCTTTGGCACTTCCTGAATAACCATTAGAGCCGAGGCACTCTCCCACCATCTCATAGCGGGACCCTTCAATGAGTGAGAGGCGAACAACACTTTGTTCTCCTCGGTGCACTGGACTATCAAGAAAATCCTCTCCATACCAGAAATCCATTCGTGAGCCTTCACGGGATCCAATCCACCATGAAATTCTGGGGGATTCATGCGGATAAAATCCAGGAATTTCCCACCTTCAGCTTCTGGAACAACTACCGTAGGATGCAAACCTCCATTCATTTGTTGCACCATTTGCTGCATGAATAGATTCTGTTGCTGCTGCATCTGTTGCATAAACTGATACAGAGGAGCATTGCCATCGCCGCCCGGCGGATTCATCCCTTGAGGAGTGGTGCGAGGTCTACCACGAGTGTTTCTACGTCCATCAGCCATGTTCCTAAAGGTCATACAAATAGGATTAAGTTGATCAGGCTCAATACCATAAATATAACACTTAAGACCAATGGCGACACAACGTATATGAAACGGAAATAAATACTTATACTATTTCATGGCTAGGTCGAGGATACGACCTGCTCTGATACCAACTGTAACACCCATATATAAAATCCATACATCAAAGCATAAATTATATATATGAATCCAAGTATTTGGTATTGAAATACAATAAGTTCCTAGTTAACACATTATACACATATATGCCTCTAATACGTAACACTAAAAGTCTAAGGCATTACATATACAAGATGTTCCAAAATGATAAAAACTAAGAACTAGATCATAACAATGATCTCAAAATAACAACATAGCGGAAGCTAGCCATCAACATGCAAGGAAAGATCAAACGACCGTGTCCTTACCCTTCTCTGTACCTGAAGCACCTGAAATACATCAACAACGTGGGGTGAGATACATCAAATCTCAGTGAGTTCCCTATCTTATGGGTTCTCTCGGATTATCAAGGTTCTAACAATCCTAACTCAAGTCCGGGGAAAAATGGGAATGGACTCTTGAGTTCACATTTCAATTCTCACACTATATGGAAACATGCCATGAGTTCATCAACTCAAAGTATCACTAATCGATAACCATACCAAGGTATCTCCTGTTCCCGTCCGCTTCTACATCTAGAAGGTGGCCCGAGTCATAGATCCTTGTAACCTACTTGACATACGAATGGATTCGGGTTCTACGGGCCTTTTACCGTTATGAACCGTCACTTCACACGGGCCTTTTACCGTCACAAGCATACGCTCCATGGGCGTCATTCGTACAGCACGGGGAATCAAACCTGCCAAGTAGTTGTGCATCCATTTCAGAGGAGTCCGAGACTCATGAAACTACACTCAATATAACCCAGTTACGATTACGTGATCATACACAACGACACGATTGTATTCGGCAATCACAAGGCTATAATGCCTCCCGGCCTCTCATGCCGGCTCAAACCCACAAAGGTTAACCACATGTTCCATACTAGTGTTTCCAACTTCTAAATTCTCCTATAGTTCATAAGGGGTTTTCCTCACTCTTCCTATTTCTTCTTCCGTATTAACATGCATATTCAATTACAATCAAGTTAAACAATAATAGGATAGTTTAACACAATTTAAAACACAATTTCCATCATTTCGAACTTTCCCGATTATTTAATCGGTCGGTAACATCAACAAATTTTACTTCCATTGCGTAAAATATTTCCTTAGCTTCGCATCGATATAAAGAACGCTTAAATCGGACACCCGAGTAAAAAGTTATGAATTTTAGAAAATATTTTTAGAAAACTTA
The DNA here is from genome assembly GCA_022829125.1 of Lathyrus tuberosus. Lineage (NCBI taxonomy): Eukaryota > Viridiplantae > Streptophyta > Magnoliopsida > Fabales > Fabaceae > Lathyrus > Lathyrus tuberosus. Next base: position 11,933,156 of record JALAZF010000044.1, on the reverse strand, counting down.
CAGTGGTAACCGGTTAGCAGATATGCTGTAACCGGTTACACTGAAACAGAGGCTAAATGAGAGTTAGAGGCACATTTCGTAACCGGTTAGCACTTATGCTGTAACCGGTTACTGCGTTCAAATTCTGCGCAGGAAGTACAGTTTTTCAAAAGGGTAACCGGTTAGCAGTTATGCTGTAACCGGTTACACTGCGCGCAGAACCCTAAAAACCTGTTTTTATTCACACATTTCCAACCCAAACTCATTCAATTCATGATCAAACTTCATAACAACTATAAACAGATGATTCCACACATATATTAAACATGCTATACAATTTATAACACATTTCAACCATTAGAACATCAATTCCAATAACTCTAACCTAACTCAAACATTTCCAAAAACTCTAAAACTAAAGTCCTAACTAGAACCCACCTTGAGATAAGCAAGATGAAGATGATTGAGAAGATTGGATGAAGATTGATGAATGGATGATGATGATCTTGATGTTCTTGAGCTTTTTCTCCTCTTTCCTCTTTTCTCTCCTTTCCTTTCTTTCTTCTTTCTTTCCTTACTATCTTTTTCGTTTTGTTTGGCAAAGTGGAAGGAAAAGAATTCACATAGTAAACTTAGTATTAAAATTAATACTACTAAATGTCCAAAAAGTCTCTTAAGTCCAAATTAATAAAATGCCTCAGAGTCAGATAATATTAATTGGATTTAATCTCAGTTCCACAGTTACTCTAATTATTTTATCAAACAATTCCTCAGAGTACACTGGGCTCAGTCGATCACAATAAAATATTATCCGAGGAAATAGAAATACGGGGTATTACAAAGACAATAAGCCACAAATTGAATGTACATAAATTTAACACACCATTGTAACTAACCACATGCATTGCATATCATGAAGGTTGTTATGTTGATCCCCGTCTTTTGTGAACAACACAACAACTTTTTCTGCCAAAGCCACCTTGATAGCAAGGGAATATATAAATACAGCCAAGTCAGAAAAGCGGGAAAAAAACTCTTAAATCTCTATGTCTATTAGCTGATATATAAATATAATACAATTGAAAACAAAAACCTGATCAGCCTGCAGCATCCGCTTAACACATTCACTATTAACATAACGGTCAGCAAGATCCATATGCCTTGCTTCATTTGTAAATGCAGCAGCAGCATTCAAATCACCAGCATGCTTCAGTATCCGACTCTGTTATACAAAGACAATCAGAATTCTTTCAATTTTATTATTGAATGTGGACAAAAGCACCAGTAATTCCAATCTTAATGTCTATTCATCTTATCCATCTGTACTCTTACATGCAAGTGCTTCCTTAATCATTTGATTTGCTTTGAGTTTCAATAATAATGTGTTAGCACTCAAGCATAGAAAAGCTTCGTTTTGAGATTGAAGTGCTTCCTTATGTCATATTAAAAAGCTCAATACCTAATAATTAAGCTTTACTATGTACAAATATCTTAGCCCAGCTGGTGATCTTTAACAGTGAAAGCCATTGTCTTGGCTTCGCGAATGTGTATAGATAATCTGAACAAATATTTTCATACCTATGTCTTAGAGATTCAGGGCAACAACAATCCTTTAGATTTTTTTCTGTTTTAAACTTCTGATTATATTGCGAAACAGAGTTAAACAAACAAAACACAAACCACTCAAATAAAAGAGATAACAATCTTCTCAACTTATAGATATAGATAATTATTCTTCAAAACCATTGACAGTGCCTTCAGTTGTACTCCTGCATTTATCATCATTGAAAAGTATAATTAGCTACATGTGAAAATTGATTAGATAATTGTTGAGGCATACACAAAAAAAAAGAAAAAAGATGACATTTAATTTATTGTATTTGATCTGTAATATAATTTAGCACCAAAAGTAATAGAGATTTTGATTTATATTATGGATAGTAAACTTACAGTAGGGCAAGAGCTTCCATTGTTGATTATCACCACTGTTCCAGTCCCAGAAGACACATTAGTAGCCTCTATGTTGGACAGGGAAATTATTATAAACATTATATCTCATAAATTATACAAATAATGGAATTCCAACAAAATCATGGATTTATATCTCTTTAAATCAGTATAAAAAAAATGAAATAGCAGATTGTAGAAAGTGTGAATTAACTACAGAGATGCTTTTGACTGGATTGTATTATAATAAATACCTTTAGAAGAATTAGTTGTGCTTAAAAATGCTTACTAAATTTCACAACATGAGTTTAACGAAAGTATTTTGAAACTGAACGATCAAATTATGAAATTACCGTCTGGTATACAATAAACAAAGCTTGCCTCGCTGGTGGGAGGAAGTCCATAAGGTCTTGCAACCTAAAATTAAACAATACAGAAATCAAATTCATCTAATCTGGCACGCAAAAAACAATAAATCAAACCTCTAATATCATTTACAAATTACAAAAACAGTGCATTGGTATCTTTTGATTTAAAAAAAACTGAAATTACAACAACAAAATCACTTAAGGCCATACCTTGTTAGTTTCAAAACTCAACGATAAAACTCGATCCAGTCTTAACCTCATGAATCTGCCAAAACACAAATAAGAGATAAGTTACAACTTGCCTGAAACATCACAACAAATCAACAAACAATAATCACCATCAACACAAAAAAATACAATAAAATAACAAACCAACAAAGACAATACCATCATTATCAGTTTCAGTAACAGCAGTGTTGAACTTCAACTACACAAAACCCTAAGAAAACAAAGGAAAGTAGAAGAAGGTTATATAACACGTGATTCAATCATAACAACATAAATCTACCACCACCGTGCACAACAGATCTGCCATTTCTTTCCCCGACACGTCACCAGCGATAAACTGAACCACCACAGTCAGAATCTCGCCGGAAAGAATCTTGCATCTGATTTCGTGAATGTTGAACAACAATATGAGATGAAATCGATGAGAGAGGTGAAGAAACAAAGCCAACGTTGAAGGACAAAAGTGGTACAGAAGAGAGATAAATGAGTAAGGGTGTGATCAGGGCATAACATGAAGGAGTTAACATGTTCAGATATCGGTTCCCAATGTAGGTCAATAGTATTATTGCAGAAGTTCAAACAGTTCAATTGTGTTGTTTCAAAATTGGTTAAATAAAAAACCCTTTTAGGCATGTAGTTAGAAAAAAATGTTTAGAACAAAAGAAAAAACTTAACAAAGCCAATTATGTGGTTCAATAGTTATGGATTGCGTGACAAAAGACTCAAAATGACCCAAAAGTGGGGACGTGGCGGAAGAGGGGCAAGGGTTAAAAAAGTTATTTTAGTGGTTACAACTTTTCTTATATGGTAGATTTGATGTCTACGATTCAATTTTTCCAAATCATCTTTCACAATATCCTTAATGAAATTTGATTCATTCCTACAATATGTATGGAAGGGGAAAAAATCAACATTCTTGTTGCGAAGATAATAATAGTTATATAAAAGTTTATTGTCAACGAGATTGAGCAAGAAAAAGAGGAAAAATAGATTTTAGGAAATGAAAATTTGAAGATAGAGTTGATAATTAATACTAATGTTCCATTTTTTCTTGGTAAAGATTTTCCCAAGCAATCTATCGGAGAAGGTTTTAAACACTTGTATAGTACTACACCACAGCGTAATATTAAAATTTTGAAAGAATAAATATAACTCAAAGATGGATTAGTACAAATTCTTAAAATTGTGAAACATGATATGGAGCAGTTTGTATTAGAAAATTGAAATCATACCAGTCATGACATGAATAAATTAAGTAGAAATTTCATTTTATTTACCTGTAATCTTGAGAGTTCCATCCACATAGGAATGTTTATTGACGGTTAATTTTCATAACCAATTCATAACCATAAATAATTCATATGTTAGAATTGGTTACTAAAACTAATTGTCATAACCGGTTTTCTTTTCTGTAAAATGGTTCTAAACCAGTTATTAACCGGTTATATCTATAATCAATTTTCTAATTAGTTTTGATTTAATTTTTTTTTTAAATCATTTTTTACAAGAATTTTTTTATTTAGAAAAAATCAATTTTCTTTTAATTTTAAGAAAAAATATTTATTTTCAAAAGTAAATTTTTTTTTTTTGTAAAAAATATTTTTTTTTTATTTTCAGAAGAAAAACATTTTTAAAAAAATCAATTCTTATTATGTTTTGAAAAAAAAATTATTTCTTTTACTGAAAAAATATTTTTTTAAAATATTTTTTCAGAAATTTTTTTTTTTTAAAATAAAAAAATTTAAAAATAAATAATTTTTTTTTAAATTTTCAGAAGGAGAAAAAGTTTTTTATTTTTTATATGGATGTCCAAATTATAGATTTGGTTAAAACCATATTAATAACATATCCAAAATATGAATTTGATTAAAAACCATAATAATAATTTACCGGTTTTTAATAACCGGATTTGGATATGAATAATTTAAATAACAGGTTAATTGAGCACCCTACATCTACATTACATGCTTCTTTGAGTGCATCTTTCCATTTCTGTAACTTGTCTTTGTTGTGTCTCAAATTTCGCTCATGTATTTCAAAAGCTTCCTTATAACTCCCAGTTTGATTCCTCATATGGGATGGTTCTATTTCATAGAAAACATGTATCATAATTTGTCCCTGATATTTCATGCATTCTAGTATCTTGATGAGTTCATCCAAACATCATTTTGAAGAAGCATAATCTTCTGAGAATATTATAACACATGCCTCTAACTCTTCAATGGCTTTGATGAGCGCCGACGAAATCTCATTTACTTTTACAATCTCAGTGTCGTCGATAAATGTTAGAGCTTTCTTGCTAAGAGCTTCATAAAGATGACTCATAAAGTTTCTACGAGTATCCTTACCACGAAAGCTAATAAAAACGTCAAATTTTTTCAAAGATGCTATGTTAGAAGAAGAAGAGGAAGAAGAAACACATAAGTATTGCTGCATAGTCATTACAATATTTTATTTCACAAAATTGATATGATGATGATATGGTACATAACGTGTCTTATATAGGTTTCAAAACATAACTGTTTAGTTTATTGTCTTAACTCTTAAGCTGAAAAACCAAACATTGTTGAAATTTTTCAAGTAATTCAAGTGCTGTAACCAGTTATCATGGATGTGTAACAGGTTACAACAACGCCTGAGATTCATTCCAGTAGCAGAAAAGTTGAGTTTTCGCAGGTGTAACTGGTTAACCATTTTGGTGTAACCGGTTACCACTGAAGCTAATTTAATTTCCATTTAATTCAGTGTCAGGTGTAATCGGTTACAGGCGCGATATTTTGTGTTTTCTGTTATTTTACTTGGTCAATTCAGTTCCCAATTGTATTGTATCTCATATATAAGTGTTTAGGATGCACACTCATCCAAGTTAATGCAATCTAACTTCTCACCCTCATTTCTATCTCTCTTTCTCTCTCTCAATTCTCCTCTTTCACTCTCCATATTCAAACTTTCTCCACCATTGATTCACCAAACTTGTGGTTTCTTGTTCCAAAATTTGGCATCAAGAGCCTGGTTCAGATCCACAAACACCTAGTGTGCAACATGAATTTTGTCTCCAATGAAAGAGTCCCTGCAAATCTACCTATCCTTGATGCGAAGAATTACGAAAAATGGTGCAAGCAAATGAAGCTGGTGAGGTTAATGGCGACAATTTTGAGAAAGTTGGTGATTGCGAATCGTCGAAGCAAGTGTGGGAGATCTTAGAGAAGGCTTATGCAGGGGCTAACAAGTCGAAGGTGGTGAGGTTACAAACTCACAAACGTCAGCTCAAATTGATTCAAATGGAAGAAAAGGAGACAATCAATGATTTCACAACGAGAATCACTTGGTTGGTGAATCAAGTGAATGCATGCAGAGAAACTGCTACAGAGCAGTATGTTATTGCTAAAATCTTGTGTTCTTTAACACCAATATTTGATAATATAGTTGTGGTGATTGAGGAGTCGAAGGATCTTACGACGATGAGAAAAGAGGAGCTGCAAAGTTCTCTTGAGGCTCATGATCAAAGGATGGAAGAGAGGAATAACGATAAGGCAAAGGCAGAGATCACTTTGCAAGCTCGGTTCAATGAGAAGGACAAGAGATCGAAAGGAAAATGACCCATGAAGAGCAAAGGGAATTTTCTAAATTTTGGTTGAAGAGAGTCCCAAAATTCAAAGAATTTGACTTGTCAAAGGGGTGAGAGCAGCTACAACAAACATGGTGGTCAAGGCAACTTTAGAGGTGAAAGGAAAAAGTTTAACAAGAGCAAGGAGCTGTGCTATAAATGTCAACAGTTCGGTCATTTTGCAAAAGAATGCAATGCGAACAAGAAGGAATCTCAAGGGGATTAAGCCAAGGTTGTAATACAAGAGTTTGATGAAGAGAATACACTTATAGTCATGATCACAGAAGGGAATTGTAGCAGCAAACTGCTGCGGGACACAAGCTGAAGCAGCTCAAAGAATGCTGAAAAATTGAGTTGTGGTCAATTGAAGGATATGATTAACCGGTTGCATGAAAAGGAAGACGCCATGATGATAGTGAAAGGAGTTCAATGCAGTGAGGAGTGGTATTTGGACTCGGGTTGTTCAACTCATATGACGGGAAGAAAGGATTGGTTTGTCAAAATCAATCGTACCATGAAGAACAAAGTAAAGTTCGCGGATGACACCACTCTAATGGTTGATGGGATCAGTGATTTTTTGATCATGGGGAGGGATGGTGGACATTCCTTGATAAAAGATGTCTTGTATATTCTGGGAATCAAACGTAACCTTCTAAGTATTGGCCTATTACTTGAGAAGGGTTACAAGATTCGAATGGAAAACAAGGGGTTGCACGTTATGGAGCAAAGAGAGTTTTGGTCCTTAAAGTGTTTATGGCTGCCAATAGAACCTTCAAGATTGAGTTGAAGGTTATGGAACAATGATGTTTGGCTACTCAATCAAGTCGTGAAGAGTGGATGTGGAACTATCGTCTTGGGCATCTCAATTTTAGAGATCTCAAAGACTTGCAAAAGAACGGAATGGTAACGGGGCTGCCATCGATCAACATACCCGCTGAAATTTATGAAGAATGTATGCAAGCAAAGCAACATAAGGGGAAATTTAGCATTGATGTGGATCGAAGAACCAAGAATCACCTTGAGGTGGTGTATTCGAATTGTGTGGGCTGATGCAAGTAGATTCTATTGGTGGCAATAGGTATTTTGTCACATTTATCGATGATCATAGTAGAAAGCTATGGACATACCTAATCAAGAGAAATGATGAGGTATTCAAAGTGTTCAAGAAGTTCAAGTCCATGGTTGAGAGGCAAAGTGGTCACAACCTCAAAGTTCTCAAAACAGATGGTGGAGGAGAATATGTCTCAAATGACTTTGGGAGGTTTTGTGATCAAGAAGGGATTGTACATGAGGTAGTACCACCCTATACACCACAAAAAAATGGTGTAGCCGAAAGAAAGAATCGATCAATGAAGAACTTGCCGAAAGAGTTATGGGGTGAAGCGGTATCCAAAGCTGCCTATTTGTTGAATAGGTGCCCCACAAAGAAGCCAGAAAATGTAACACCGGAGGAAGCATGGTAGGGATTCAAGCCGAATCTGAACCATTTGAGAGTCTTTGGTTCCGTTGCATATCGACATGTTCCGGGTCACCTTAGAAAGAAGTTGGATGACAAGGGAGAAGTGATGATACTTGTTGGATATCACTCTACCGGTGGGTACAAACTGTTTGATGTTGTAAACAGGAGGATCGTGATCAGTCGGGATGTCGTAATCGATGAATTAAAGCAGGTGTAGTAGGGTGTAACTGGTTATCAGTAGACGTTAACCGGTTACATGTAGGCTATAACCAGTTACCAGAAAGTTGTAATCGGTTACAGGTTCGAAATTTCAAATTCTGAGGAAAGTGGAAGACCAGAACAGCATGACGTCGAAGCCCAAAATGAAGAAAATGTCAGAAGGTCAACAAGACAAAGGGGTCTGCCTCAGAGATTCCAAGATTATGAGTTGTTCTGAGACTACGAACTAAATGATGATGGTGATTTCGTCCATTTTGCACTTATGGCCGAATTTGAACCCGTTAATACAGAAGATGCCTTAAGTGATCCAAAATGGATTTGTGCTATGAAGGAGGAGCTGGAATCCATTTAGAAGAACAGTACTTGGGAGTTAGTTGATCTACCAGAAGGAAAGAAGCTGATTGGTGTGATGTGGGTGTTTAAAGTAAAAGCAAATCCCAAGGGTGAGATAATCAAGCATAAGGCTCGATTGGTGGCTAAGGGATTTTTTCAAAGAGAAGGCATAAACTTTGAAAAGGTTTTTGCACCGGTTGTAAGGACTGAAACCATTAGGCTTGTTGTTGGTATTGCAAATAACCATAATTAGCCTATCTACCAAATGGATGTCAAGTCCGCGTTTTTGAACGAACCGCTTGAAGAGGAGGTATATGTAGGACAACCCCCTAGTTCTGTTGTGAAAGACCAAGAGCTGAAGTTCTACAAGTTGAAGAAAGCGCTATACGGTTTGAAGCAAACTCCAAGAGTTTGGAATAAATGAATTGATGGTTTCCTGAAGGATGTTGGCTTCAAGAAATGTGTATCCGAGCATGGAGTGTATGTGAAGACAGATACGAGTGAAGGAGTAATTATCCTTTGTCTTTATGTAGATGACTTATTGATCACGGGAAGGAAGGGAAAGTGCATTTCAAAGTTCAAGAGTGAACTTATGGAAGAGTTAGAGATGACTGGCCTCGGTCTCATGACATACTTCTTTGGTATTGAGTTCCACAAGTCAAAAATGGTGACTCGCGAACGATTGAAGTTCCGTGATGGTGTTACACTGTTATTGGTTGAGATCTCGTGTCAACAGAAACTTTTAATGAATCAGAACCCCATAAGAGGATTTGGTCTGGAATGTAGTGACCAGAATCGGAAGTTGTCAAACTGCTTTGGGATAATTGGTTCGAGTTCATAATGGATTTTGAAGGTTGTATATGTTATGGTTATAGTAGTATAACTCCTGCACCTCTATCGTCTAGAGAGTGTTGAACCTATTTTAAACATTTGTGTGTTAGCGAGAAGGTTACTCTACTAATGGATTTCAGTGAGATTCTTGTACCGTTTGGATTAGTAGGCACCCCAGTGGATAAGTGTGTTCTATGCGGATTGTTAGCTATCTGGTAGTGCTTAAGACTTCGAAGAGTTCCACTGTTAGAGTCAGAGTAGCGCAGTCGAAGGTGACAAATAAAAGAGCTTAGTCGGATTAATAAGGATCAGAGAAGTAATTGCTTGGAAGAATGGAAGTAAGACAATCTTGTTCTAAGTGTGATATCTTTGGGATGATACAGAAGAGATGAAGCGTCAGGTGTAAATGGTTAAAGAGCGTAGTATCAGATCAAGCGGGATTGTTAAGGATGTGAATTGGCGGTTTATGAACTTATTCAAAAGGTTGAAGTATTTCTGGAATCCATACAACCTGCGTAATCAGAGTCGACAAATCCTTCGATTTCGACTTTGCTATCTTCACCGCAGGCTCCACCATAAATTAGGACTCTGCTCAGAGACTCATTTATGTACCTTAGAATCCACTTTAATGCTTGCCAGTGCGCCTTCACAGGATTGGTCATATACCTGCTTACAAGGCTCACTTTGTACGCTATGTCTGGCCTCGTACATACCATAGCATACATTAAAGAACCTACTATACTAGCATATGGAATGTTGTTCATATAGGCTCTTTCGACTTCGGTACTAGGACTTTGAGTCGTACTTAGCTTGTACTGAGGATTAGTCGATGTTAGAACAGACTTTGAATTCGACATACCAAACTTATTGAGAATCTTCTTCAGCTATGTCTCTTGAGATAAGCATAATCTCGACTGCTTTCTATCTCTCCAGATGTCAATCCCAAGAATTCTGGAGGCAGCTCCTAAATCCTTCATGTCGAACTCCTTATCGAGTTCAACCTTCACCTTCATAACATCCTCAACACTGTTGCTTGCTATGAGGATGTCATCCACATAAAGCAACAAAATAACAAGTGAATTTTTAGGTCAAAACCTGAAGCAAACACAGTGGTCGAAGTGGCTTCTGGTGAAACCTATGTGTTCCATGAACTTATCGAATTTCCAATTCCATTATCGAGGAGAATGTTTCAGGCCATACAAAGACCTACTCAGCTTGCACACATAATCTTCCTTTCCTATTTCTGCATTCCCTTCAGGTTGCCTCATCAGGATTGTTTCATCTAGATCACCATATAGAAAGGTTTTCTTCACATCCATCTGTTCAAGTTCAAGGTCGAACTTCGCCACCATGGCTAACAACATTCTGATGAATCTATGTTTTACAACAGGTGAGAACACATCATTAAAGTCAACACCTTCTTTCCGAGTGAACCCCCTAGCAACCAACCTTGCCTTAAAACTCTTCGACATCACTCCTTCGATTCCTTCCTTATCCCTGAAAATCCACTTACAGCTGACAAACCTGGCCCCTGCAGGTTTCTCGATCAGCTCCCAAGTGTTATTATCATGAAGAGATTTAATCTCATCATCCATGGCTTTCAACCATTCAGTCTTGTCTCGACTCCTCATAACTTCCTTATATTCTCTAGGTTCTTCGTCCAAAACCTCACTAGCAGAGACTAAGGCATAAGTTATGAGATCTGCATAACCAAATCTCTGAGGTGGCTTGATGACTCTTCTCGACTTGTCTCTTGCCAGCAGGTAGTCATTATCAGTCTCCTCAGCTTCGAAAGCAGGTTTTGCATCTTCTTCGACTTCATCTGGGTTATGCAATTCAGCATCACTATGCTCCACCTCAACAGGAATCTCTTCCTGTTCCATCTCTTCTTCAGAGATCTTCGAACTTCGACCAATGTCATCCGTTTTCTTGAAAGCCATCTCAGCTTCATTGAAAACTACATCTCGACTTGTGATACACCTCCTGTGACCTGGATCTAGGCACCACAGCCTATAAGCTTTGACTCCTTCAGGGTATCCAAGGAACATACATCTCAGAGCTCTAGGTTCGACCTTGTCTTGCCTAATGTGAACATATGCTAAACAGCCAAATACTTTAAGCCTGTCGAGATTAGGTGGATGTTTCGACCAGACTTCTTCAGGTGTTTTTATCCCCAAAGCTGTCGAGGGACACCTATTTATCAAGTAAGATGCGGTCATGATATCCTCCGCCCAAAACACCTTCTTTAATCCTGCACTAACTAACATGCATCTTACTCGTTCAAAAATGGTTCGATTAAACCTTTCAGCCAAATCATTTTGTTGGGGAGTGCCTGTAGTAGTTATGTGCCTTGCAATACCCGATGCAACACAATTGTTGTCGAAAACCTCATAGCAAATTTCAAGACCGTTGTCGGTCATCAACCTCTTGACCTTCCTGCCAGTTTGGTTTTCGACCAGAGTCTTCCAACTTTTGAAATTTTCAAAAGTTTCATCCTTAGTCTTCTGGATGAATATCCATAACTTTCTGGAATAATCATCAACTAGGGATAGGAAATACTTTGCACCTGAGTGTGAAGGATTCCTTGCAGGTCCCCAAAGATCAACATGAATGTAATCAAGGGATCCATGTGTTCTTTGTTTACCCTTGTTAAACTTCATTCTACAGGATTTACCAAATACACAAGGTTCACAAAACTCCAGTTTTTCGACCACGTCTTTATTTGGAGTCATATGCCAAGTACACCCTGAATCCATAATCCACTCTTTGCTAGAGTCGCTGCTTGAAACCACCAGGACATCAGATGATTCATAACCATCTTGCACAATAGATGCATTACTATTAACCTTTCCACCATGATTATTCAGACGATCAGGGCATACTTTTCTTGTATGACCCTCCTTCTTATAAGGATAACACTTAATAGTAGGAGCAATACCACCATAAAAAATATTGTATAACTTTACCCTTTTCTTCTCAAACCTACTATCTTTCTGCAAGAATTTCCCCTTAACGGACAAACCTTCACCAACAGAAGAAGGCTTGTATTCCTTTCGTTCGTTCAAATCCTTAGAGGACAAGGCAGATCGAACATCTTCAAAGGTTAACTACTCTCTTCCAAACAAGAGAGTTTCTTTGAAGTGAGCATGTGACTTAGGTAAAGAGCACAACAGTAGCAACGCTTGATCTTCATCATTAATCTTGACCTCGATATTCTCAAGATCAATACTCAACTTGTTGAACATATCCAGCTGCTCAGCCAAGGGTTTGTCTTCACTCATCTTGAATGAATACAAAGCTTGCTTCAGGTAGAGACGATTAACCAACGATTTTGTCATGTACAAACCTTCAAGTTTTGTACACACACTAACTGCAGTTTTCTCCTTTGAAACCTGTCGGGAAACCTTATCACCAAGGCTCAACACAATGACACTGTGGGCTTTTTCGACCATCGTTGTCTTCTCCTTCTCCGATAGGGAAGCGTCCATCTTCTCCGTTCCTTTCAATGCTTTTAATAAACCCTGTTGAACAAGAAGGGCTTGCATCTCCAAGTGCCACAAACAGAAATCATTCACACCGATGAATTTCTCAATCTCATACTTTGTTGGCGGCATCTTCTCATCCACGCTCACCGCACCAGTTTGTTGTGAATTGATGTCGTCAAGAACAAACCAAAATATGAGAAAAAGATTAAGTTTCTTGAACAAATACAAGAAACCCTATTAGGTTTTACAATGAGAGAGAAGAAGGAAGAAGAAGAATAAGAATTGGTTAAATCTGTTTTACTATTCACTTTCTCAATAAGGGTTTAAAGATTACAAGTGAATACCAACAATTAACCTCCTCTCAACAACCTGAGAGAACTAGTATATTTATAGACTACTAAGCTAACTTGAGCAATAAGCAAACTTAAACAATTAGGCTTACAAGCATGGCCCAATTCGACATACTAACTTAAATTACAAGTTAACATATTTCGACAGCATGCTTGAATAGACTTCGACTACAGCATGCACAACTTCTGTCGAACCATGAAGATACCCTTGTCGACACCAGAGTATTCATCAGACAACCACTATAAACCTTCTTGGAGATGTAGTCTACTTTCTAGATCCATATTGATTTGAAGATACCTTAAATTGGTCATGCCCTTAAAACAATCAGAGCTCAAGTATAAATCCTCAAGTTTATAAGGCATAAACTCTATAGCTTTAACAACTTCAGTTCCCTAAAAAATATTAGAATAATGATTAGAAAATGCTCACTTAAATACTCGTATTGCTTATATTTCATGCATTTTTATATTTTAATACATCATACACTTCTTTAGAATCCCATAATCAACTTCTTCTTCCAGGAGCTTTGGCAGATTCTTTCTTAACAATCTTTTTTCCCATTTCTTCTAACAAACCATGCATTGTACCATTTTCAGATATAAGTGCTTTGTGTCGAAGGACTTCTAATCCACTTTCCGCAAAGAAATGTCAAGCATCCCAAATAGCTCTTGGATAATATTTGGGTTGACAATAATAATAGACATCTTCTGGTGTTAAGGAGGTGCATGCAATGTCTAGAAATATGTCTTTTTTAGTAGGATCTAAGTCATCGAAACTCAATTTTAACCCATCATGAATTCTCACATTGGAAATCATTTTGAGCTTCTCCAATTCACTTTCCCACACTTCTTTACTTTTTATACGAAGGTGTGCACCTAAACCTTTTAAAGCTAGAGGATTACCTCTGCAATATTGAATTGCCATTTCTGATAGATACTCATATCCATCTTTGGGAAGTTTTTCTTCAAAGGCATTCAAACACAATAATTGAAAAGATTCATATTCGTTCTGTCCCTTAACCTCGTAGATTTCACATTCATGAAACTGACTAAATACACCCTCCGGTCACTATTATAAGCAAATTTATCTTTTTGTGGTACATTTGACTATTAATGTATCTAGTCCATATATAGACTAGATACATTAATAGTCAAATATATCACAAAAAGGTAAATTTGCTTATAATAGTGTCCAGAGGGTGTATGTGCTTATCTCTAGATGTGATAATGACTCTACTACCAGGTCCTGTGCATTTATTAATTATGTTAACATTTTCGGCTTGCTCTAAGGTTTCCACACCGTCCAATACAATGAGACTTCTTTCAAGTGCAAGTCTTATGACAATTGGAGATTCTACGTAAAGTGCATCAAGACCAATATCCAACAATGTAGAAAAAAGTTTGCTACGTACAAACTTGAGTCCATTTCTGGTTGATTCTTCCCTAATATATTTTCAATGAAGCAATGCCGATAAAATTGAGAACAGAGTTTAGCATATAAATAGTTAGCTAGGGTGGTCTTTCCTATGCCTCCCATGCCCCATAAACCAAGGGTTCTAACATCATTTGACCAAAGTTCCAATAACGATTCAACTTCTTTGCACTTTTCTTCCATTCCAACAAGTTCCTTATTAACTTTAATTAGTGGGAAACTCGTGCATCCGCACGGGTTCTGGTGTGGACCGCGGATACGTCACCAGTTAGGTTATGAAATATAAAAAAAATCAAAAATATAAAAATTTAGTTGTAATTTCAAAAAAAATTAAAATCATACACCCAATAAAAAGAATAATTGTGCTAAAAACGATTAAAAAATAAAGTTATTTCATATAGAGTAGTAGTTATAATAATGGGTGTAGATGATATTAAAAGAGACAAAATAAAAATAGAAAACATTGGAAAAAATATATATTTATTTTAAAAGTATATTTATAATAATGGTGACACATATTTATTTTAAAATAAAATAATAATAATAAAGAAGACAAAATTATTTTACCCAAAAAGTGTTTTTATTTAAAAAAAACATATTTTATTTATATTTGGAACATAAATATAGTTTTTTTATATATACAAATATTTGGATCAACCGTATATTTTTCGATATGTAACTTTAATTTTGTTTTGATATTTTTTATAAAAATATTTATGCATGATTTAGTTTTATAAATATCAAAAAATAACATATTATTTTATAAGTATTATTTTAATTGTATAAATAAATATTAGTAATATAAATAAATACATTTTGCCTGTGTTTTGTGTAACGCCCCGATTTGTTTAATTCTATTGATTTATTTCATTTATGTGAATTTTGTGAAATGTGTGAATTTATTGTATTTTACCTGCTAATTGAGTTAATTGGTGAATTTCTCTGATAGGTAAAATATTTGCAATAAATTATAAATTCTTTTCAACTTTTATTTCCGAAATATATTCATCGTTGTTTATGTTTTATCGCATTTTGAGAGCGTTTGGGAGATATTTGAGCGTAAGGGCAAAATGGTCATTTGATTAGTTAGATATTTTAGAAAAATTATATATTTTTATAAATAGAGATTTGAGAGAAAAAGAAAGTATTTTAAGGTAACTCTAATAATTGATCAATTGGTATTAGAAGACAAAATATCAATTGGAGATATTTAACCCTATTAGATTTATATTATAAAATAAGTATTATATATATATATATTGGTTAGAAAGAGAGAAAAAGGGAAAGTTAGAAAAGAAGAAGAAAAATAGAGGGAAAGAAGAGAAGGAAGAGGGAGAAGAGGAAAATCATCAAAATCAATGCTTGGATTTCGATTAATCGGGTAAGGGTGAGAAGTTTCGATTATATTTCGATTGTATATGTATATGTATGTGTTTGTTGGTTTGATTTTTGGTTGGAAAATGTTAGGTTTTAACATGTGATAGAAATGGTAAAATGAATAGAAATTGATGTTTTTACGGACGAAAGTCGGAATAGATTGCGTAGTTGTGTCGGGTAATGTTAGGCCGTGACCGAGTATGCTTGTTTTATCGAATTTGGTTGATTTTGTAAGTTTTTGCATTTTTGAGATTTGAGGGTTTAAGATTCGGATTGATATCGAAAGTCGTAGAATTCACGTTTGATGATTCCAAATCATCACTATATGTTAGGTATGAATGAGTATGTGTTTGTTTCGAAAAAAATAATTGAATCGGTTGGATTTTCGGACGAAATTGCTCAAACCCGTAGCAGTCCGCAGGGAATTTTCTGGTTTTCGGTAAAACTTCAAAAATTCATAACTCTTGAACCGTAAGTCGGTTTTGACCCCCGTTCGAAGCGTTGGAAAGCTAACGAGATGTTCTTTCTAGGAAAAATGGTTTTGAGGGCTGTACCTGGTTCAATTATAGCAGAAAATTGAAACCGTATCATTGTGTTGATTTTTACCGTCGTATTGGTGTGCGAATGATGTGTTATCATTCTATATGCTTTTGATATGTAACGTATAACTTGTGTGTTGTTATATGGCGTGAATATATGTGATGAAATGTTGTGCATGATTGATACGCAATGGTGATGGATGTATGATATTTGAATAGTGTTATTTAGCGACTTTTACCGTTTTGAATGTGTGTTTTGGATGTGAATCATACAATAGTGCATTGATGTGAATGTATATAGATTGTATGTGATTGTATGAGATGAATGCATGAATATATTGTGAATATGTATGCATTTCAAGAATGTCTTAAGTCATTTTGTATGTGAAGCATAATGATGTACATTCTTGTGTTGAGTGATTCTAATGAGAATCCGTTGTAACGTCGTGTGCCTTGTGAGGTGTGAGCGATGATTACAAACGATTGTGTGCCTAGGTGAGGTGTGAGCAATCCAAATGCATTGTTTATGTGAAATTCCAATGTATGTGGTTGGTGGCCTTTATGGTTGAAATGCATTGTTTGAATTGTTTTCAATGCTTGAATAATGATGATGAGTTGAAATATATGCATGATTATGGTTGCATATATGTGTGAAGATGCATTTGAGTGTCATGAGTTCTTGAGTGTCAAGCGTCATGATATGCATCTTGTAATGTCGTGTGCCCATGTGGGGTGTGGGCGACGGATTGGTTCCAGAGGGAATCCGCTATAACGTCGTGTGCCCATGTGGGGTGTGAGCGATGATTATAGACGATTGTGTGCCTAGGTGAGGTGTGAACAATCAGATTGTGTGCCTATTTGAGGTGTGAGCAATCCATAAACATTGTGTGCCTATGTGAGGTGTGAGCAATGGGTGAACATCGTTGGCCCGACGGGGTGTTACTTCTAGTAACAAGCAATGGTTCCAGCAGAGTTCCTAAGTGAACTAGTGATGAGAAATGATGGAGTCGGTACCGCATATGCATTTGCATAGATTCGTTGTGTCGGTCTCTTTGCATCTGCATGAATTATTATTGCATTGTTTATATGTGGAAAATCATGATTTAATTGATTATGTGTGAGGCATTGTGATACGCATTTGTGATAAAGGTATAGTGCATGATTAATATGCACTTGGGAATGGAGTAATTATGTGATTGAGCTTGTGATAGCATTTGTGAATTGATGTGCAGTCGTTTAAATGCATTGAATTATGAATGATATGTTTTGTGTATAAACATATGCATTATGTGAGAATATGTGATTATGTCAGTATAATTGATATATGCTATATTTTGTGGTGATGTGGTGGTGTGGTTCCATATGTCATAATCGTGGTTGGATTATGTGTGATACGTTTTGAATTTGTGGCATGCTATATGTGTTTAGTATGTGATGGTATGGGTGAGTTGATTTATACATGTGTTTGAATGTGTGTTTGCATATTATTATGCAATCTTGATTTTAGTTGTTATTTCTCACCCTTCTGCTGTGGTTTATTGCTCTATGAGGCAATTGCGGATTAGTGTCTTGGAGGCTTTTGTGGAGATTAGTCCTCCGTCCTTTGCCGTCTGTCTGCTCTGATACGTAGCACGAGAGTCGGGGAACGATTATGTTATATATGTATATAATTGTGGAATATATTTTTGAATTACTTTTGTATGTGTACTTTGACGGTATAAACCATTTATTTTGTAAAACAAGTCGGTTATGGATCTTCCGCTTTATTCCATAATTGACATTTCCTTAAATATGAAAAAAAAAGTTTCCCTTTTGAGGGCACTCTATTTTATGCTATGTATCAAATTTATGAGCAGGGATGAAGTTTTGTTTATTTAAATGTGACCTCCTTATTTCTGTCGGAAAAATAAATTTTTAGTTACTCTGATTTTATTTATGTATTATTTATTCGCGATGGGGATTGGGGTGTTACAAAGTGGTATCAGAGCAGGTCGGTCCGTCCGGCCAAGTTGTTGAGTTAGTTGGTGTGACAGTTGAATACTGTCGGTGTTGTTTGTTCCTTAGTACGTGATATGTGTGTGGAACACTGTCAGTGCTTTCTAGTTTTCTAATTTTTTTGTCTTCAGGATTGTGAATAAGATAAGTGGGGGAGAAACTGGTACTTCTCCATGTTGCTTCAGGTGTGGAGCGCTGGCTCAGTGTGTTTTGAATTGCAAGATTGTAAGGGTTGTTTGGACAGTGTTGTTCCCGATTTCGAAAGGAATGCGGAGGTAAGGTTTATGTCAACTAAGGATTTGTGCCTTAGGTAGTTTTGTGTATGGGATGCAAGAAAGGCTATTATAGTTTGGTAAAGACGGTTTATGCCCCATCATGATTGTCGGCTGTCTATTGGCAAATTGAGGAACTGATCACCCTTAATCTCTTGTTGATAGCAGACGGGAACTATGTTGGATGGAATAGACGTGTCTTTCTGGCTTTGATAGCGTGTGAAATTAGTTGTTTGGAATTTAAGGAAACGATTATGGATTGTTTTGTTGAGTCGAAGAAGATTCTTATATCGGAAGAGGAGACGGATTCGAGGTTTCCATGTGTTGGTCAAGTTGAGAAGTCATTGAGAGATAACGATTGGGTATCGTTAATGGTTGTTCTCAGAGAGTAAAGTGTGAACTCAAATTTGACGAAGGTGAGGTTTGGAGTCTTTGGAGTTTTAGAGCATTAATGGAAATTTTGAGGAAAACCCTAGGTGTGGATGTAATATTTAAGAGTTCTCTTGGCTTGGTGGAGTTTGAGTGGAGTTGCAAGTGTATGGAATGTTGGATAAGAGTGGTGAATAGTGTTAGTTGAGGCTTTGATCGATTTAATGTGACTGGTTATGGTTGTTATCGTTGGGATAGGCTGTTATGTACTTGGTTAAGCTTGTGTGTGAGTAACCAGTTACCCAGGGAAAAGAATTTTGCAAGAACTTTAAGAATTTATATCTTTTGGAATTTGTTTGGATATTACAACGTGCAGTGATGTTATTTGGAATTAGTCGCGGTTGTATTGTGTTGGAAAATTTGGAGGTATTATTTTTATGGTTCTCGGATTGAAGTGTTGGGTAACCGCAAGAGTTTAAAGTACTTGGTGGGTTTGAAGGAATAGAGTATGAGACAATGATGATGGTTAGAATTCGTGACGAGTTATGAAGTCGGCTTGGATTATCCTTCAGAAAAAACTGATGTTGTGCCTAAAGGGTTAAGTCGAAAGTTGTTATGCATGTCTGTTTTGATGGTCAGAGAATTAGAATTATTTGAGCTGTTCCGAGGCTTGTGTCTGGTGTGTGAGATAACACAGGAGAGTGTGAGGTTAGAAATATTAACAGGGAACAGTGATTTTTGGTGAATAAGAGAAAGAGTTAGATTTTGGACGTGAAATTGGTAGTTTTGATGGTTACGAGTAATCAGAGTGTGCAACGGAAGCGTGAAGTGGCATGATTCGTATATGCGTGTTTGACTTATAAGAGTTCATAGGTTGAACAATAGGAACATGTTGAAATGATGAGACCATTGGATATTCAGAATGGAAAGGTCAAGTGAAAGGTTTAAATATTATTCATGGGCTACTATGTAGATGAATGTTTTGGTTATATGTTCGATTGGGGAATCGTAGTATTGTTGTAATATTGTTGTGTAACAAGGATGTTGGTATTATGGTTGTGTGGAGGTTGTTTAAGCGATGTTGTGTCGTGGAACTTTGTGTTCTTGTTGTGTTCTGCTTCAAGAGTGAACCTGTGTGTTCGTAACTTGGGTATCCTTTGAGTCGTGAGTTAGTCGTCAAGTGCATTGTATGGGCTTTGCATCTTGTCGTCGTTGTCGTGTCGTTGTTGTAGTTGTCGTCGTTGCCGTGTTGTTGTTGTAGCTGCTGTTAGCAAGGTTGTTTGTCAGTTTGTGGTATTCGTGGTGTGCCTTTGGTTGGCATGTTGGTTTGTTGGTCGGATGCGAGAGTCGTATTCGGAGTTGCTCGTCTCAATATATTTTCGAGGACGAAAATGTCTAAGTGGGGGAGAGTTGTAACGCCCCGATTTGTTTAATTCTATTGATTTATTTCATTTATGTGAATTTTGTGAAATGTGTGAATTTATTGTATTTTACCTGCTAATTGAGTTAATTGGTGAATTTTTCTGATAGGTAAAATATTTGCAATAAATTATAAATTCTTTTCAACTTTTATTTCCGAAATATATTCATCGTTGTTTATGTTTTATCGCATTTTGAGAGCGTTTGGAAGATATTTGAGCGTAAGGGCAAAATGGTCATTTGATTAGTTAGATATTTTAGAAAAATTATAAATTTTTATAAATAGAGATTTGAGAGAAAAAGAGAGTATTTTAAGGTAACTCTAATAATTGATCAATTGGTATTAAAAGACAAAATATCAATTGAAGATATTTAACCCTATTGAATTTATATTATATAATAAGTATTATATATATATATATATATATATATATATATATTGGTTAGAAAGAGAGAAAAAGGGAAAGTTAGAAAAGAAGAAGAAAAACAGAGGGAAAGAAGAGAAGGAAGAGGGAGAAGAGAAAAATCATCAAAATCAATGCTTGGACTTCGATTAATCGGGTAAGGGTGAGAAGTTTCGATTATATTTCGATTGTATATGTATATGTATGTGTTTGTTGGTTTGATTTTTGGTTGGAAAATGTTAGGTTTTAACATGTGATAGAAATGGTAAAATGAATAGAAATCGATGTTTTTACGGACGAAAGTCAGAATAGATTGCGTAGTTGTGTCGGGTAATGTTAGGCCGTGATCGAGTATGCTTGTTTTATCGAATTTGGTTGATTTTGTAAGTTTTTGCATTTTTGGAGATTTGAGGGTTTAAGATTTGGATTGAAATTGAAAGTCGTAGAATTCACGTTTGATGGTTCCAAATCATCACTATATGTTAGGTATGAATGGGTATGTGTTTGTTTCGAAAAAAATAATTGAATCGGTCGGATTTTCGGACGAAATTGCTCAAACCCGTAGCAGTCCGCAAGGAATTTTCTGGTTTTCGGTAAAACTTCAAAAATTCATAACTCTTGAACCGTAAGTCGGTTTTGACCCCCGTTCGAAGCGTTGGAAAGCTAACGAGATGTTATTTCTATGAAAAATGGTTTTGAGGGCTGTACCTGGTTCAATTATAGCAGAAAATTGAAACCGTGTCATTGTGTTGATTTTTACCGTCGTATTGGTGTTCGAATGATGTGTTATCATTCTATATGCTTTTGATATGTAACGTATAGCTTGTGTGCTGTTATATGGCGTGAATATATGTGATGAAATGTTGTGCATGATTGATACGCAATGGTGATGGATGTATGATATTTGAATAGTATTATTTAGCGACTTTTACCGTTTTGAATGTGTGTTTTGGTTGTGAATTATACAATAGTGCATTGATGTGAATGTATATAGATTGTATGTGATTGTATGAGATGAATGCATGAATATATTGTGAATATGTATGCATTTCAAGAATGTCTTAAGTCATTTTGTATGTGAAGCATAATGATGTACATTCTTGTGTTGAGTGATTCTAATGAGAATCCGTTGTAACGTCGTGTGCCTATGTGGGGTGTGAGCGATGATTACAAACGATTGTGTGCCTAGGTGAGGTGTGAGCAATCCAAATGCATTGTTTATGTGAAATTCCAATGTATGTGGTTGGTGGCCTTTATGGTTGAAATGCATTGTTTGAATTGTTTTCAATGCTTGAATAATGATGATGAGTTGAAATATATGCATGATTATGGTTGCATATATGTGTGAAGATGCATTTGAGTGTCATGAGTTCTTGAGTGTCAAGCGTCATGATATGCATCTTGTAATGTTGTGTGCTCATGTGGGGTGTGAGCGACGGATTGGTTCCAGAGGGAATCCGCTATAACGTCGTGTGCCCATGTGGGGTGTGAGCGATGATTATAGACGATTGTGTGCCTAGGTGAGGTGTGAGCAATCGGATTGTGTGCCTATTTGAGGTGTGAGCAATCCATAAACATTGTGTGCCTATGTGAGGTGTGAGCAATGGGTGAACATCGTTGGCCCGACGGGGTGTTACTTCTAGTAACAAGCGATGGTTCCAGCAGAGTTCCTGAGTGAACTAGTGATGAGAAATGATGGAGTCGGTACCGCATATGCATTTGCATTGAGTCGTTGTGTCGGTCTCTTTGCATCTACATGAATTATTATTGCATTGTTTATATGTGGAAAATCATGATTTAATTGATTATGTGTGAGGCATTGTGATACGCATTTGTGATAAAGGTATAGTGCATGATTAATATGCACTTGAGAATGGAGTAATTATGTGATTGAGCTTGTGATAGCATTTGTGAATTGATGTGCAGTCGTTTAAATGCATTGAATTATGAATGATATGTTTTGTGTATAAACATATGCATTATGTGAGAATATGTGATTATGTCAGTATAATTGATATATGCTATATTTTGTGGTGATGTGGTGGTGTGGTTCCATATGTCATAATCGTGGTTGGATTATGTGTGATACGTTTTGTATTTGTGGCATGCTATATGTGTTTAGTATGTGATGGTATGGGTGAGTTGATTTATACATGTGTTTGAATGTGTGTTTGCATATTATTATGCAATCTTGATTTTAGTTGTTATTTCTCACCCTTCTGCTGTGGTTTATTGCTCTATGAGGCAATTGCAGATTAGTGTCTTGGAGGCTTTTGTGGAGATTAGTCCTCCGTCCTTTGTCGTCTGTCTGCTCTGATACGTAGCACGAGAGTTGGGGAACGATTATGTTATATATGTATATAATTGTGGAATATATTTTTGTATTACTTTTGTATGTGTACTTTGACGGTATAAACCATTTATTTTGTAAAACAAGTCCGTTATGGATCTTCCGCTTTATTCCATAATTGATATTTCCTTTAATATGAATAAAAAAAGTTTCCCTTTTGAGGGCACTCTATTTTATGCCATGTATCAAATTTATGAGCAGGGATGAAGTTTTGTTTATTTAAATGTGACTTCCTTTTGAGGGCACTCTATTTCATACAGTACATTATTTGAAATATTTTTATTTTTATTTTTTTTAATTATACAAAAAATTAAATAACTCGTGCGTCCGCACGGATTCTGATCTGGATACCTACGCGTTCGCACGGATTCCGGTGTGTTAGGCATACTTGTTTAAAAAAAAATATTATTTTGAACAGTAATTTCATGTTCTAGTTAATATTCAATATCTCGATCAATAACATCATGTTCCCGTTAATATTGAATATCTTCATCAGTAACTTCATGTTCCGTTAATATTCAATATCTTGATCAGTAACTTCATGTTCCCGTTAATATTGAATATTTTGATCAGTAACTTCATATTCCCGTTAATATTCAATATCTTGATCAGTAACTTCATGTTCCCATTAATATTCAAAATTTTGATCAGTAATTTCATATTCCCGCTAATATTCAATATTTTGATCAGTAACTTCATCTTCCCGTTAATATTCAATATTTTGATCAATAACCTCATGTTCCCGTTAATATGTAATATTTTGATAAGTAACTTAATGTTCTCGTTAATATTCAATATTTTGATCCGTAATTTCATGTCCCTGTTAATATTCAATATTTTGATCAGTAACTTCATATTCCTGTTATTCTTATTTTAATTTGTTGTTTTAAGAAAACAATATCAAAAATATTAATAAAAATAAAAATGCATATTTTTCATATTCCCGTTTTGAATCATATTAATGTATGAATATGTAATATGATATATTCATCATTTATTGTTTTAAAGCAAAAATATTTATTGTATTTAATTTTTGTGAGAAATCTTTTCAAAAATATTTAATAATTTTCTCAATTTTTTATGTGTATATTTTTTTAAATTTAATTATCAACAAAAATATTTATCTATCTATAAACAAAAAAATATTATAAACAAAGAACTTAAGGACAAAATTTTGCTTCTATTAAATATTTTCCTTCATAAAGAATTTTCTATATCTAAATAAAACAAAGTGGCTAACACTCAGTTACCAACTGATAACAAATTGTAATGCCTCGTTTTCTATCATAAGTTTCCAAACATTGACCATTCAAACATAACATCTACAACCTGCTAAGTATAACATGAAGTTATAATTTAATCAATAAATTAAGTGATTTAACCTTTTAAAATCTAATAGTTATATATATTTTTTTAAAAATGCAGGATTTCTCTAAGCCACATAAAAATGGATTAGACTGATACTTGAAACACATCAAAAAAACAAAAGCAAATTTGCAAACACCAATATTGACTACAATTAGTGGTAGCGGATAATGAATACAAGTCTCATTTAATCATATACAAAATGTGTTTTTCCTTTTTGTGTTTGTCATTTCCATTTTTCTAAAATAATTATAGGATCAATGCCTTCATTCAATGAGATAACTTTCTTGCTGGAGGATCCATAGATGTACCATATGCAATTGTCTTTGTATTTAGCATTATTGAGATCTTCACTTACACCAGCAATTGCCCCACTTTCCTCAACATCTTTCAATGCATCATCATCACTAAGTAATCCTTGAAACCTTGTAGTTTGAAAAGTGGAAACAACATATTTCATTGAAGAGTTTATTAGTGGAAGTTTGGTTGCACTATCTTTAGCAATAATAAGTGTTGGAGGATTTGGTGAAATCCCAAAGCTAAAACCAATTTCACCAACGCTTGCAAATAAAGTAGTTGGATGAAGATTGATCGACGACACTAGAACATAACACAATAACACAACTATAAAGCATGCTTGACTGCAGAAGAAACATGATTCACCAGACTGCTACAGAAATAGAAAGAAACAGCAACAACGATAAAATTGTCACGATTCGCAACCATACATACAGAGGCATGCCCGAGGATTCAAACACCATTGGAAAAGGATATAGTACATACTTTTTCTTTTGATTCTCAACCATTTCCAAGACGTTACTTTCACTTCTCCGTCTCACCCTTGTAGTATTATAAACCATTGTTTTGTAGTCAGGAAGAATGCTAATAGACCAAGGAGGTAAGTTGTAATGCATATTTCCAAATGGCACGGTTGGGAAAGTTTTTGGATTCTAGTTTGCAAGAAATGCAACAACAAACTCCAGACTTTGATTTAAACACATGAGCCTGCACGAAAACGACGAAAGAAAAAAATTAGCCACGCCATAAGCTTCTGTCCACATCTTCAATTTATAAGCCTTATTCAGAGAGAAATAATCGCAATAGAAGTGTTTGCAGGTGTTAATCTGTGCAATAGAATAGGAAAACATCAGCAAAGGGGGCAAGGTGTGGGAGGGAAAAGAGAGATCCAATTAAGATATGATCCAATAAAGAGAGCAATTAGTGCCATTTCCTAATAAGATATCTCAATATTAAGAGTCCGGATATCTAGAATATTTGGTAATACAAAATTAGCTTTTGAAGAAACTAATATCAGGATTTCATATTCATTCTATGCAATTTATTTAGACCAAACTGAATTCCGATTCCCTTCTCTATATTGGTTTTCAATAAATTTGATACCCCTGCAACCTGATAGTAATTCAGAAAGAAAAATCATTAAATTTATGACTTCCATTGTTAATATTCATTTTTAATAAATGTTCTAAACGTGGAAATAAATTTTTTAGAACCAAGTATTCTAATTTTTAAACGTGGAATTTGGAACCAAGTATTCTAATTTTTAATAAATGTTCTAAACGTCGAAATACATTTTTTACTCAAAAAGCTGAACTACATGAAGACTTTTTTCAGAAAGAAAGAAAAAACATTTACATAGTGGATTTTCAGAGATAACAACTCATACATTAAAAAAACACCAATAAAAGACATGATATTTACTTGATAGCTCCAGTTGCTGCTTTATGAAAATATGCATGTGAGTGCAATTGATCTTGAAATTTAAGCATTTTAACATAAGTACGCAATGTCATTTTCCTTAAGCAGTATGTATGAAAATCAAATTAGTCCTCAGTAATATCGGCATAATGCTTCTCCACTGCTAAAAAAATTTTGAGAGCCTGCCCAAGATTGTTCTAGCGGAAAAAGCTTTCACCTGAGGCAAGCTCATACCTTTCAAGTATAGATATAACAACATGCATTAAGACAATAAGCCACAAATTGAATGTACATAAATTTAACACACCATTGTAACTAACCACATGCATTGCATATCATGAAGGTTGTTATGATGATCCCCATCTTTTGTGAACAACACAGCAACTTTTTCTGCCAAAGCCACCTTGATAGCAAGGGAATATATAAATACAGCCGAGTCAGTAAAGCGGGAAAAAACTCTTAAATCTCTATGCCTATTAGCTGATATATAAATATAATACAATTAAAAACAAAAACCTGATCAGCCTGCAGCATCCGCTTAACACATTCACTATTAACATAACGGTCAGCAAGATCCATATGCCTTGCTTCATCTGCAAATGCAGCAGCAGCATTTAAATCACCAGCATGCTTCAGTATCCGACTCTGTTATACAAAGACAATCAGAATTCTTTCAATTTTATTATTGAATGTGGACAAAAGCACTAGTAATTCCAATCTTAATGTCTATTCATCTTATCCATCTGTACTCTTACATGCAAGTGCTTCCTTAATCATCTGATTTGCTTTGAGTTTCAATAATAATGTGTTAGCACTCAAGCATAGAAAAGCTTCGTTTTGAGATTGAAGTGCTTCCTTATGTCATATTAAAAAGCTCAATACCTAATAATTAAGCTTTACTGTGCACAAATATCTTAGCCCAGCTGGTGATCTTTAACAGTGAAAGCCACTGTCTTGGCTTCACGAATGCGTATAGATAATCTGAACAAATATTTTCATACCTATGTCTTAGAGATTCAGGGCAACAACAATCCTTTAGATTTTTTTCAGTTTTAAACTTCTGATTATATTGCGAAACAGAGTTAAACAAACAAAACACAAACCACTCAAATAAAAGAGATAACAATCTTCTCAACTTATAGATATAGATAATTATTCTTCAAAACCATTGACAGTGCCTTCAGTTGTACTCCTGCATTTATCATCATTGAAAAGTATAATTAGCTACATGTGAAAATTGATTAGATAATTGTTGAGGCATACACAAAAAAAGAAAAAAGATGACATTTAATTTATTGTATTTGATCTGTAATATAATTTAGCACCAAAAGTAATAGAAATTTTGATTTATATTATGGATAGTAAACTTACAGTAGGGCAAGAGCTTCCATTGCTGGTTATCACCACTGTTCCAGTCCCAGAAGACACATTAGTAGACTCTATGTTGGACAGGGAAATTATTATAAACATTATATCTCATAAATTATACAAATAATGGAATTCCAACAAAATCATGGATTTATATCTATTCAAATCAGTATAAAAAAAATGAAATAGCAGATTGTAGAAAGTGTGAATTAACTACAGAGATGCTTTTGACTGGATTGTATTATAATAAATACCTTTAGAAGAATTAGATGTGCTTAAAAATGCTTACTATATTTCACAACATGAGTTTAACGAAAGTATTTTGAAACTGAACGATCAAATTTTGAAATTACCGTCTGCTATACAATAAACAAAGCTTGCCTCGCTGGTGGGAGGAAGTCCATAAGGTCCTGCAACCTAAAATTAAACAATACAGAAATCAAATTCATCTAATCTGGCACGCAAAAAACAATAAATCAAACCTCTAATATCATTTACAAATTACAAAAACAGTGCATTGGTATCTTTTGATTTAAAAAAAAAAACTGAAATTACAACAACAAAATCACTTAAGGCCATACCTTGTTAGTTTCAAAACTCAACGATAAAACTTGATCCAGTCTTAACCTCATGAATCTGCCAAAACACAAATAAGAGATAAGTTGCAACTTGCCTGAAACATCACAACAAATCAACAAACAATAATCACCATCAACACAAAAAAATACAATAAAATAACAAACCAACAAAGACAATACCATCATTATCAGTTTCAGTAACAGCAGTGTTGAACTTCAACTACACAAAACCCTAAGAAAACAAAGGAAAGTAGAAGAAGGTTATATAACACGTGATTCAATCATAACAACATAAATCTACCACCACCGTGCACAACAGATCTGCCATTTCTTTCCCCGACACGTCACCAGCGATAAACTGAACCACCACAATCAGAATCTCGCCGGAAACAATCTTGCATCTGATTTCGTGAATGTTGAGCAACAATATGAGATGAAATCGGTGAGAGAGGTGAAGAAACAAAGCCAACGTTGAGGGAGAAAAGTGGTACAGAAGAGAGATAAATGAGGAAGGGTGTGATCAGGGCATAACGTGAAGGAGTTAACATGTTCAGATATCGGTTCCCAATGTAGGTCAATAGTATTATTGCAGAAGTTCAAACAGTTCAATTGTGTTGTTTCAAAATTGGTTAAATAAAAAACCCTTTTAGGCATGTAGTTAGAAAAAAGTGTTTAGAACAAAAGAAAAAACTTAACAAAGCCAATTATGTGGTTCAATAGTTATGGATTGGGTGACAAAAGACTCAAAATGACCCAAAAGTGGGGACGTGGCGGAAGAGGGGCAAGGGTTAAAAAAGTTATTTAAGTGGTTACAACTTTTCTTATATGGTAGATTTGATGTCTACGATTCAATTTTTCCAAATCATCTTTCACAATATCCTTAATGAAATTTGATTCATTCCTACAATATGTATGGAAGGGGAAAATATCAACATTCTTGTTGCGAAGATAATAATAGTTATATAAAAGTTTATTGTCAACGAGATTGAGCAAGAAAAAGAGGAAAAATAGATTTTAGGAAATGAAAATTTGAAGATAGAGTTGATAATTAATACTAATGTTCCATTTTTTCTTGGTAAAGATTTTCCCAAGCAATCTATCGAAGAAGGTTTTAAACACTTGTATAGTACTACACCACAGCTTAATATTAAAATTTTGAAAGAATAAATATAACTCAAAGATGGATTAGTACAAATTCTTAAAATTGTGAAACATGATATGGAGCAGTTTGTATTAGAAAATTGAAATCATACCAGTCATGACATGAATAAATTAAGTAGAAATTTCATTTTATTTACCTGTAATCTTGAGAGTTCCATCCACATAAGGATGTTTATTGACTTTCATAACCAATTCATAACCCTAAATAATTCATATTTATAATTGGTTACTAAAACTAATTGTCATAACCGGTTTTCTTTTCTGTAAAATGGTTATAAACCAGTTATTAACTGATTATATCTATAATCAATTTTCTAATTAGTTTTGATTTAATTTTTTTTTTAAATCATTTTTTACAAGAATTTTTTTATTTAGAAAAAATCAATTTTCTTTTAATTTTAAGAAAAAATATTTATTTTCAAAAGTATTTTTTTTTTATTTTTGTAAAAAATATATTTTTTTTTTATTTTCAGAAAAAAAACATTTTAAAAAAAATCAATTTTTATTATTTTTTGAAAAAAAATTATTTCTTTTACTGAAAAAATATTTTTTTTTAATTTTTTTTCAGAAATTTTTTTTTTCAAAATAAAAAAATTTAAAAATAAATAATTTTTTTTAAATTTTCAGAAGGAGAAAAAGTTTTTTATTTTTTATATGGATGTCCAAATTATGGATTTGGTTAAAACCATATTAATAACATATCCAAAATATGAATTTGGTTAAAACCATAATAATAATTTACCGGTTTTTAATAACCGGATTTGGATATGAATAATTTAAATAACTGGTAAATTGAGCACCCTACATCTACATTACATGCTTCTTTGAGTGCATCTTTCCATTTCTGTAACTTGTCTTTGTTGTGTCTCAAATTTCGCTCATGTATTTCAAAAGCTTCCTTATAACTCCCAGTTTGATTCCTCATATGGGATGGTTCTATTTCATAGAAAACATGTATCATAATTGGTCCCTGATATTTCATGCATTCTAGTATCTTGATGAGTTCATCCAAACATCATTTTGAAGAAGCATAGTCTTCTGAGAATATTATAACGCATGCCTCTAACTCTTCAATGGCTTTGATGAGCGCCGACGAAATCTCATTTACTTTTACAATCTCAGTGTCGTCGATAAATGTTAGAGCTTTCTTGCTAAGAGCTTCATAAAGATGACTCATAAAGTTTCTACGAGTATCCTTACCACGAAAGCTAATAAAAACGTCAAATTTTTTCAAAGATGCTATGTTAGAAGAAGAAGAGGAAGAAGAAGCACATAAGTATTGCTGCATAGTCATTACAATATTTTATTTCACAAAATTGATATGATGATGATATGGTAAATAACGTGTCTTGTATAGGCTTCAAAACATAACTGTTTAGTTTATTGTCTTAACTCTTAAGCTGAAAAACCAAACAGTGTTGAAATTTTTCAAGTAATTCAAGTGTTGTAACCAGTTATCATGGATGTGTAACAGGTTACAACAACGCCTGAGATTCATTCCAGTAGCAGAAAAGTTGAGTTTTCGCAGGTGTAACTGGTTAACCATTTTGGTGTAACCGGTTACCACTGAAGCTAATTTAATTTCCATTTAATTCAGTGTCAGGTGTAACCGGTTAACCACTTTGGTGTAATCGGTTACAGGCGCGATATTTTGTGTTTTCTGTTATTTTACTTGGTCAATTCAGTTCCCAATTGTATTGTATCTCATATATAAGTGTTTAGGATGCACACTCATCCAAGTTAATGCAATCTAACTTCTCACCCTCATTTCTATCTCTCTTTCTCTCTCTCAATTCTCCTCTTTCACTCTCCATATTCAAACTTTCTCCACCATTGATTCACCAAACTTGTGGTTTCTTGTTCCAAAATTTGGCATCAAGAGCCTGGTTCAGATCCACAAACACCTACTGTGCAACATGAATTTTGTCTCCAATGAAAGAGTCCCTGCAAATCTACATATCCTTGATGCGAAGAATTATGACAAATGGTGCAAGCAAATGAAGCTGGTGAGGTTAATGGCGACAATTTTGAGAAAGTTGGTGATTGCGAATCGTCGAAGCAAGTGTGGGAGATCTTAGAGAAGGCTTATGCAGGGGCTAACAAGTCGAAGGTGGTGAGGTTACAAACTCACAAACGTCAGCTCAAATTGATTCAAATGGAAGAAAAGGAGACAATCAATGATTTCACAACGAGAATCACTTGGTTGGTGAATCAAGTGAATGCATGCAGAGAAACTGCTACGGAGCAGTATGTTATTGCTAAAATCTTGTGTTCTTTAACACCAAGATTTTATATTATAGTTGTGGTGATTGAGGAGTCGAAGGATCTTACGACGATGAGAAAAGAGGAGCTGCAAAGTTCTCTTGAGGCTCATGATCAAAGGATGGAAGAGAGGAATAACGATAAGGCAAAGACAGAGATCACTTTGCAAGCTCGGTTCAATGAGAAGGACAAGAGATCGAAAGGAAAATGACCCATGAAGAGCAAAGGGAATTTTCTAAATTTTGGTTGAAGAGAATCCCAAAATTCAAAGAATTTGACTTGTCAAAGGGGTGAGAGCAGCTACAATAAACATGGTGGTCAAGGCAACTTTAGAGGTGAAAGGAAAAAGTTTAACAAGAGCAAGGAGATGTGCTATAAATGTCAACAGTTCGGTCATTTTGCAAAAGAATGCAATGCTAACAAGAAGGAATCTCAAGGGGATTAAGCCAAGGTTGTAATACAAGAGTTTGATGAAGAAAATACACTTATAGTCATGATCACAGAAGGGAATTGTAGCAGCAAACTGCTGCGGGACACAAGCTGAAGCAGCTCAAAGAATGCTGAAAAATTGAGTTGTGGTCAATTAAAGGATATGATTAACCAGTTGCATGAAAAGGAAGGCGCCATGATGATAGTGAAAGGAGTTCAATGCAGTGAGGAGTGGTATTTGGACTCGGGTTGTTCAACTCATATGACGGGAAGAAAGGATTGGTTTGTCAAAATCAATCGTACCATGAAGAACAAAGTATAGTTCGCGGATGACACCACTCTAATGGTTGATGGGATCGGTGATTTTTTTATCATGGGGAGGGATGGTGGACATTCCTTGATAAAAGATGTCTTGTATATTCTGGGAATCAAACGTAACCTTCTAAGTATTGGCCTATTACTTGAGAAGGGTTACAAGATTCGCATGGAAAACAAGGGGTTACACGTTATGGAGCAAAGAGAGTTTTGGTCCTTAAAGTGCTTATGGATGCCAATAGAACCTTCAAGATTGAGTTGAAGGTTATGGAACAATGATGTTTGGCTACTCAATCAAGTCGTGAAGAGTGGATGTGGCACTATCGTCTTGGGCATCTCAATTTTAGAGATCTCAAAGACTTGCAAAAGAACGGAATGGTAACGGGGCTGCCATCGATCAACATACCCGTTGAAATTTATGAAGAATGTATGCAAGCAAAGCAACATAAGGGGAAATTTAGCATTGATGTGGACCGGAGAACCAAGAATCACCTTGAGGTGGTGTATTCGGATTGTGTGGGCTGATGCAAGTAGATTCTATTGGTGGCAATAGGTATTTTGTCACATTTATCAATGATCATAGTAGAAAGTTATGGACATACCTAATCAAGAGAAATGATGAGGTATTTGAAGTGTTCAAGAAGTTCAAGTCCATGGTTGAGAGGCAAAGTGGTCACAACCTCAAAGTTCTCAAAACAGATGGTGGAGGAGAATATGTCTCAAATGACTTTGGGAGGTTTTGTGATCAAGAAGGGATTATACATGAGGTAGTACCACCCTATACACCACAACAAAATGGTGTAGCCGAAAGAAAGAATCGATCAATCATGAACATGGTGAGAAGCATGTTAAAGGGGAAGAACTTGCCGAAAGAGTTATGGGATGAAGCGGTATCCACAACTGCCTATTTGTTGAATAGGTGCCCCACAAAGAAGCTAGAAAATGTAACACCGGAGGAAGCATGGTAGGGATTCAAGCCGAATCTGAACCATTTGAGAGTCTTTGGTTCCGTTGCATATCGACATGTTCCGGGTCACCTTAGAAAGAAGTTGGATGACAAGGGAGAAGTGATGATACTTGTTGGATATCACTCTACCGGTGGGTACAAACTGTTTGATGTTGTAAACAGGAGGATCGTGATCAGTCGGGATGTTGTAATCAATGAATTGAAGCAGGTGTAGTAGGGTGTAACTGGTTATCAGTAGACGTTAACCGGTTACATGTAGGCTATAACCAGTTACCAGAAAGTTGTAACCGGTTACAGGTTCGAAATTTCAAATTCTGAGGAAAGTGGAAGACCAGAACAGCATGACGTCGAAGCCCAAAATGAAGAAAATGTCAGAAGGTCAACAAGACAAAGGGGTTTGCCTCAGAGACTCCAAGATTATGAGTTGTTCTGAGACAACAAACTCAATGATGATGGTGATTTCGTCCATTTTGCAATTATGGCCGAATTTGAACCCGTTAATACAGAAGATGCCTTAAGTGATCCAAAATGGATTTGTGCTATGAAGGAGGAGCTGGAATCCATTTAGAAGAACAGTACTTGGGAGTTAGTTGATCTACCAAAAGGAAAGAAGTCGATTGGTGTGAAGTGGGTGTTTAAAGTAAAAGCAAATCCCAAAGGTGAGATAATCAAGCATAAGGCTCGATTGGTGGCTAAGGGATTTTTTCAAAGAGAAGGCATAAACTTTGAAAAGGTTTTTGCACCGGTTGTAAGGACTGAAACCATTAGGCTTGTTGTTGGTATTGCAAATAACCACAATTAGCCTATCTACCAAATGGATGTCAAGTCCGCGTTTTTGAACGAACCGCTTGAAGAGGAGGTATATGTAGGACAACCCCCTGGTTCTGTTGTGAAAGACCAAGAGCTGAAGTTCTACAAGTTGAAGAAAGCGCTATACAGTTTGAAGCAAGCTCCAAGAGTTTGGAATAAATGAATTGTTGGTTTCCTGAAGGATGTTGGCTTCAAGAAATGTGTATCCGAGCATGGAGTGTATGTGAAGACGGATACGAGTGAAGGAGTAATTATCCTTTGTCTATATGTAGATGACTTATTGATCACGGGAAGGAAGGGAAAGTGTATTTCAAAGTTCAAGAGTGAACTTATGGAAGAGTTAGAGATGACTGACCTCGGTCTCATGACATACTTCTTTGGTATTGAGTTCCACAAGTCAAAAATGGTGACTCGCGAACGATTGAAGTTCCGTGATGGTGTTACACTGTTATTGGTTGAGATCTCGTGTCAACAGAAACTTTTAATGAATCAGAACCCCATAAGAGGATTTGGTATGGAATGTAGTGACCAGAATCGGAAGTTGTCAAACTGCTTTGGGATAATTGGTTCGAGTTCATAATGGATTTTGAAGGTTGTATATGTTATGGTTATAGTAGTATAACTCTTGTACCTCTATCGTCTTGAGAGTGTTGAACCTATTTTAAACATTTGTGTGTTAACGAGAAGGTTACTCTACTAATGGATTTCAGTGAGGTTCTTGTACCGTTTGGATTAGTAGGCACCCGAGTGGATAAGTGTGTTCTATGCGGATTGTTAGCTATCTGGTAGTGCTTAAGACTTTGAAGAGTTCCACTGTTAGAATCAGAGTAGCGCAGTCGAAGGTGACGAATAAAAGAGCTTAGTCGGAATAATAAGAATCAGAGAAGTAATTGCTTGGAAGAATGGAAGTAAGACAATCTTGTTCTAAGTGTGATATCTTTGGGATGATACGGAAGAGATGAAGCGTCAGGTGTAAATGGTTAAAGAGCGTAGTATCAGATCAAGCGGGATTGTTAAGGATGTGAATTGGAGGTTTATGAACTTATTCAAAAGGTTGAAGTATTTATGAAAGGATAGTCGTCAGTAATTACATGAAGTTAGGAATCACTGGATTATCTCTAGAAGTTTTGATGAGTGTTTGTTATCCCAAATCAAGATGAGGTGTTACAATTTTGTTTTGTGACTCAGTAGAAGAATATAGAATGGTATGTTTTTCGAAGGTAGGATGGGACCAAGTATTTTAGCATGGAACAACAGATGAATTTCGGAAAGAGCAAAGTTAGAAGTTAACCCAATATTGGAACAAGAGTATGACTAAGGACATGAAGTTTGAGAATTTGTGAAAACAAGGATTTTGGGACCGTGAAGACAAGTTGGGAATTGAATACGTCAGAAGTTTTAACTGAAGTAATGATTGAGTGTGGAACTAAGACGGTGATGCAAGGAGTGGCTACTGTTAAGAAGAGGAAATTCGGGGCGAATTTTAATTTAAGGGGGGGAGAGTGTAATACCCCATATTCTCTTGAATGCTCAATTGGATGTCAGATGAGATCAACTGAGTTTCTATGTACTCTACCTTTGTTAATTGGAATAATGGAATCTCCTAAGTGCTCTAAGCGTTGTTAATTGGGATCAATAGAGCAACTAGTAAACTCTGAAGAGATCAATTAATTAATAAAAGAGACTGACCAATATTGATAAGTACAAGAGCGGATATTTTGGTAACTCTAATATTTGGTCAATTGGTGTTAGATGACAAAATATCGATTGGAGATATTTTATATCATTGGATTATATTGTATTATATTATATTATATTATATGTTTTATGTATATATTTGGAAAGAAGAGAAAAAAGAAAGAAATGAGAGTTTTGTGAGAATGAGAAAGAGAAGAGGAAAAGAGAAAGAGAAGAGGAGAAGAGAAACAAGAAGGGAAAAGCTTGGATCATCGTCTTCTTCGTCTTGCATCATCAATCTTCTACTACAAGGTGAGTTCCAATAGATAGTTTAGCATTGGGTCGGGAGAAATGAAAAGGAAATGTAAGGTTTGGGGGTTTTAGGTTTTGTGTGGGAATTGGATCAAATGTTGTGTTAACATGATTAATTGATGAATTGCATGCCTATACATGTTAATCTATGCTTAATTAAGTTATTGGATGCATCACGAGCATATGGGTTGAAGAATTGGCCATTTTCCCCTTTCTAAACACGTTTTTGGAGAATTCTGGTTCGTCCAGAGTCTAATCGCTATGTTCGCCGGGCGAAAATGACTGGAGACGGAAAATATTGTTTTCGTGTTTTACCCATAACTTAAGAACCGTAACTCGGAATGAGGCACGGTCGGAAGCGTTGGAAAGCTATTCCAATGTTTTATGTGATTGTGAAGTAAAAACATGAGTTGAAGCCATTGATTCATAGGATAGAGATGGAATTGAAGTGAGTGTAGTTTATGTGATTCTTATTTCCATCATAACTTAAGAATCGAGAGTCCGATTGATATGGGACTTGAAGCATTGGAAAGAGAATCCAATGGGCTATTAAATAATGATGTGAGACCATGATTTAACCAAGGATGCTTGGTAGGGGATAGTAATGATGTATATGCTTTAATGTTGTTGTGAACTACTATGTTGATTGTGTTTGACATGTTTTGCTATTATGTGTGTTCCATGAATGATAATGTTATATGCCAATGTGTATGAATATATATATATATATATATATATATATATATATATATATATATATATATATATATATATATATATATATATATATATATATATATATATATATGTGTATTGAATGATTGATTGTGTGTTAACATGCTTAAAACATTATAAAGATGAGTGAGGAAACCTAGGCTTGTAACTAAGTAATGACTTAGTAAGATAACTTAGGATATGAAATGGTTTAGATAGTGATGCTCGGACGTGATTGTACCGTGGTGTGTACAACAGACAAGTAGTCACATGATTGATGAATAAAATGCTTTGTATGGAAAATGTTGTGTTGTTACGTGATGGGTGAATATGTTCACCTGATATTTGTTGAATAACTGTAACTCTATTAAGAGTATTCCACGCAGTGGAGGTCTGGACTTCGTGGACAATATCTATTGGATGATGAGATCTATATAGTGGATGTCCGGTATCCATTGACCATATCTGGTTGAAAGGGCTTGGTGCATCCCTTCAGTGGAGGTCTGGTATCCATTGACAATATCTGATGGTGTTTCCATTCAGTTGATGTCTGGTGTCCATTGACCATATCTGATTAGGGGAGTGCGTTCTACGCAGTGGAGGACTAGATTCCATGGACAATATCTGATGGTGTTCCCATTCAGTGGATGTCTGGTATCTATTGACCATATCTGGTAGATAGTTTTTCCGTGCAGTGGAGGACTAAATTCCATGGACAATATCTAATGGTGTTTCCATTCAGTGGATGTCTGGTATCTATTGACCATATCTGACGGATAGATCTTTGTGATCGATTGTGTGGCTAATCACCCTTATGTTACAGTGTTCCCAAGAGTTGTTTGTTTGAGTTGGTGAACTCTTAGGCATGTTTCCATACATTGCGAACTGTGAGAACTCAAGTCTTATCCCTTTCCCTCTTGACTTGAGTTAGGTTTTGGTTAGAACCCTGTAGAGCCGAGTGAACCCATAAGATAGGGGAACTCACTGAGATTATTATCTCACCCCAATATTGTTGTTGTTTTTCAGGTATTGTTTGCAGGTATGATTTACAAGTGGAGAAGTGCTTGGATGTTTCAAGAGAATCTGAGATTTATTTTATTCCGCTGTGTATTATTTTCTTGTACAATAAAGGATATTGTACCTTGATCTTGGATTTTTTTTGTTTTGGCTAATTTCCATGTCTTGTACCATAGATTGTTTTTATGTTTTAGTAATGGTCAAGTATGTGAATTATGTCAATAGGCACTTATGATGGTGTCAGTACCAAATAAAACACTTGTATGGTATTATTCTAGATATATATTATACAGGGTGTTACAGTTGGTATCAGAGCAGGTCGTATCCTCGACCTAGCCTTGAAACATCATAAGTAAATCTATTCCTGCCTCATAAGTGTGTCTTGCCAACATGGTTCTTAATATCATATTATGTAGTGTTGGGCCTGATCAACCTAATGCTATGTATGTGATAGGTAGGATCATGGTTGAGCGACCACGAGGACTCCGAAGTGTTGTCGGAACTTGTGCTGTGAGGGTAGGCTCAAGCCAAGAGTTACCAGTAAGGAGGTTTGGTCAGCTCAATTGAGGTTTTAGTAGAAGTTGTGCTCCAGTAGCATGGAATTGAAGAGTAGTGTATTGTTCAAGCAATCCTTTGGGATTGATGGGGTCTGGAAGTTAAGGATCTCTACCGGATAAATGGTTATAGTATGGAGGAATATGCAGATGTGCTAGTAGAGCTGGATTGACCACTGGTATGGACAAGAATTTTAAGTAATCTCATTCAATGAAGAAGAAAAAATATTTTGTGGAACGTGTGATGTAAGGTCCGGAAGTGAGATAGTTGTTAGTGTTTCAGTTTCTAAGGTCACTATAGCATCTTGGATGGACGAGAGTACCTCAAGGAATGTGTTCGGAACAATATCTTCCAAATGGTTAAAAGTTGAGAGTTAAGGACGTCCTACTTTTAATGGGAACCTAAAGTAGTGGTGAAGTGTGAGAAGAAACTCAGGGATGTGATTACATGTTCCAAGTGAAACAAGTGTGCACCGGACGAAGAATAGAAGGTAAATCGCGTATATTCAGTTATGGAAGGGAGATCAGGTTCAGGATAATACATCAGGATTTCAGTATTTAGTGAGAGACCAATTTGGAAATGTTGAATTACCCAAGGAACAGTATAAGGTATTGTGTCGGAGAAAGAACGAGCTTTATTTAGTAACAGAAGGTGTAGTGATACAGACCGGAATAAGTTGTGTTAAGAAACAGAGTAAGTACCTTGGATTCAAGGAAACTCTAGTAAGATGGTTTTATGTTTGGATCTAAGAGGATTACCATTGAGAGCGAAGTAAACGCGATGTGGAAAACGGTATTAACAGTATGATATGAGGAAGTGATAACAAAATGTATTTTGGACGAATGTACAATAGAGTTATTAAGGTGTTGTTAAAGTTAAATTAAGGAAGAGTAATCAATGATGGTTCACCCATGAGGACTCTAGTAGTATGATGTGGAATGGGAGAAGTTACACCTTGGTATTAAGAGATGCGTAGTAGTAGCACCATGGTCACAAGTGTGCGTGATGGATTCTTAGTCTTGAGACGGGTGTGAGGTGACATACTTTTTGAGCAGTGAGTATTGTATTCTAAGGAATGAGATTGCGGTAAACAATGAGAAACAAAACAAGACTTATTACGGACTAAGTGTAAATCATGGAATGGTTTATATCGGAGGGTCTTGTAAATAGTTGATGAGAATGGTCGATTACAAGTCTTTCATTAAGTGGTTTCTATGTTTCGATATGTTGATATGAATCATGTTGATGATTGATTATTGTGTTGTTGAAAGTTTTGTAAATTTTGGATTTGTGGAGTGCAAGAATCGCAACAGGGAGTTGCTGTCTGGTGTGATTCGCCAAGTGAGGCACTTCGTCGGGCGAGACTCAAGCGACAGTCCCTGCTTCGCCGGGCGAGTCATGGTAGAATAGTTTTTCGTGTTTTCTTTAAGATACTGTAACTTTTGATCCGTAAATCCGTTTTGATTCCCGTTTGAAGCATTGGTGAAATAGAAGCATGGAA
Organism: Lathyrus tuberosus; assembly: GCA_022829125.1. Lineage (NCBI taxonomy): Eukaryota > Viridiplantae > Streptophyta > Magnoliopsida > Fabales > Fabaceae > Lathyrus > Lathyrus tuberosus. The sequence goes on along the minus strand of JALAZF010000044.1, from coordinate 11,893,446 downwards.
ATAAGTCATGTATAGAACAAAGTAGTAGTTGTGTGTTGCGGTTGCTTATGGAGGAATCAAGTATGAGTTGTGGTTAAGAAAACCATAGAATGCCATCATCTGCATGTTTTAGCTTTGTCTTATGTTGACAGTCATGGTTGGCGAGCATTCGTGCGAATGGAGGATGAAATTGCAAGTCAATGCAAGTCGAATTGGTAATTTTGGAATTGGGTTATCTGGAAGAGTGTTGAGTGATGATCCTCTGTACATATGTCAAGAGAGTTGACATTTGAACCGTGCTCAGTGTGGTTAAGTCTTGGGTGCATCATTATCATGACTACAGAGAATCTTAAGAGTAAAGTTGGAAGAGACTCACTAAGTGGTGATCTCACGGGGAACTATTCGGTAATTGTTTTTACATTATGTTAGTAAGGTATAAGCGGTTGGTCAGAGTATGGTGTTTGTTATTTCTCACAAATTAATGGCATCAGATGTAGACTCCGTGGGAGTAGTACCAGATGTGTGTAGTTGTGCTTTACCCAGTTGGAGAATTTGAAAGTTATCCTTCCAAGTAAGCGTGGGGATCAGATGTTCCAAAGTTGAGCAAGTGACTTGGATCATATATGGAACAAGACAATTGAGAGAAGTGAATTCAAATAAGAAGTGTAGTGTGATCTTTGAAGGTGTATGTGTGTAGAGTGTGGCATGTGAATTGGCGAGTAGTATGGAAACTCACAATTGCGCTTTGGATGATTTAAGTTTTTGTGGTGGTGACTCGCGAACGATTGAAGTTCCGTGATGGTGTTACGCTGTTATTGGTTGAGATCTCGTGTCAACAGAAACTTTTAATGAATCAGAACCCCATAAGTGGATTTGGTATGGAATGTAGTGACCAGAACCGGAAGTTGTCAAACTGCTTTGGGATAATTGGTTCGAGTTCAGAATGGATTTTGAAGGTTGTATATGTTATGGTTATAGTAGTATAACTCCTGCACCTCTATCGTCTAGAGAGTGTTGAACCTATGTTAAACGTTTGTGTGTTAGAGACAAGGTTACTCTTCTAATGAATGTCAGTGAGATTCTTGTACCGTTTGGATTAGTAGGCACCCCAGTGGATAAGTGTGTTCTATGAAGATTGTTAGCTATCTGGAAGTGCTTAAGACTTCGAAGAGTTCCACTGTTAGAATCAGAGTAGCGCAGTGGAAGGTGACGAATGAAAGAGCTCAGTCGGATTAATAAGAATAAGAGAAGTAATTGCTTGGAAGAATGGAAGTAAGACAATCTTGTTCTAAGTGTGATATCTTTGGGATGATATGGAAGAGATGAAGCGTCAGGTGTAAATGGTTAAAGAGCGTAGTATCAGATCAAGCGGATTGTTAAGGATGTGGATTGGCGGTTTATGAACTTGTTCAAAAGGTTGAAGGATTTATGAAAGGATAGTTGTTAGTAATTACATGAAGGTAAGGAATCACTGGATTATCTCTTGAAGTTTTGATGAGTGTTTGTTATCCCAAATCAAGATGAGGTGTTATAGTTTGGTTTTGTGACTCAGTAGAAGAATATAGAATGGTATGTTTTCCGAAGGTAGGATGGGACCAAGTATTTTAGTTTGGAGCAACAGATGAATTACGGAAAGAGAAAAGTTAAAAGTTAACCCAATATTGGAATAAGAGTATGACTAAGGACATGAAGTTTGAGAATTTGTGAAAACAAGGATTTTGGGACCGTGAAGACAAGTTGGGAATTGAAGACGTCAGAAGTTTTAACTGAAGTAATGATTGAGTGTGGAACTAAGACGGTGATACAAGGAGTGGCTACTGTTAAGAAGAGGAAATTCGGGGGCGAATTTCAATTTAAAGGGGGAGAGTGTAATACCTCATATTCTCTTGAATGCTCAATTGGATGTCAGATGAGATCAACTGAGTTTCTATGTACTCTACCTTTATTAATTGGAATAATGGAATCTCCTAAGTGCTCTAAGTGTTGTCAATTGGGATCAATATAGCAACTAGTGAACTCTGAAGAGATCAATTAATTAATAAAAGAGACTGTCCAATATTGATAAGTACAAGAGCGGATATTTTGGTAACTCTAATATTTGGTCAATTGGTGTTAGATGACAAAATATCGATTGGAGATATTTTATATCATTGGATTATATTGTATTATATTATATTATATAATATGTTATATATATATATATATTTGGAAAGAAGAGAAAAAAGAAAAAAAAGGAGAGTTTTGTGAGAAAGAGAAAGAGAAGAGGAAAAGAGAAAGAAAAGAGGAGAAGAGAAATAAGAAGGGAAAAGCTTGGATCATCGTCTTCTTCATCTTGCATCATCAATCTTCTACTACAAGGTGAGTTCCAATAGATAGTTTAACATTGGGTCGGGAGAAATGAAAAGCAAATGTAAGGTTTGGGGGTTTTAGGTTTTGTGTGGGAATTGGATCAAATGTTGTGTTAACATGATTAATTGATGAATTGCATGCCTATACATGTTAATCTATGCTTAATTAAGTTATTGGATGCATCATGAGCATATGGGTTGAAGAATTGGCCATTTCCCCCTTTCCAAACACGTTTTTGGAGAATTCTGGTTCATCCAGATTCGCCGAGCGAGCCCGGGGCGAGTCCGCTCGCTATGTTCGCCGGGCGAAAATGACTGGAGGCAGAAAATATTGTTTTCGTGTTTTCCCTATAACTTAAGAACCGTAACTCGGAATGAGGCACAGTCAGAAGCGTTAGAAAGCTATTCCAATGATCTATGTGATTGTGAAGTAAAAACATGAGTTTATGCCATTGATTCATAGGATAGAGATGGAATTGAAGTGAATGTAGTTTATGTGATTCTTATTTCCATCATAACTTAAGAATCGAGAGTCCGATTGATATGGGACTTGAAGCATTGGAAAGAGAATTCAATGGGCTATTAAATGGTGATGTGAGACCATGATTTAACCAAGGATGCTTGGTATGGGATAGTAATGATGTATATGTGCGCTCCCGAGGATTTGCATCCATGGTACAAACGCGAAAGTGGCGCGGAAAACAGAGTCGCTAGCAATGTGTATTTATCCCAAGAGAGGGAAAGGAAACACTGCGTAAACCTGAGGGAAAGAAAAGAGCATGGTCTCACGACCAAGAGAAATGGGTAAGGGAGTCAGTTACGCGAAGGGAAGGTGTTAGCACCCAACACATCCATCGTACTCGATGGGATCCACGCTTGTTGTCTCGATCAAAGCGTGTCGTCATCTGAAGCTCCACTGCTACTGGAAAGGAGAAGAAACGAGAACGAAAAAGAACGAAGAAACGAAGAAGAAAAGGAAAAGAAGTGACTCGATAGGACTCCCTCGGAGTCCTAGGCCTACGTATTCCCTCGGTAACAGGAAAATCAGAGTCAACGTAGTTCGGACACGAACTAAAGGGAGGGTTGCTCGCCAAGACATCGTCGTCTTGTGCCTACGTATCCTCAATCGGACGAGAAGGAGGAAATCAGAGCAGTTGTAGTTCGACCTAACGAGGTCGGTTAGTGTTTTTTATGAGCGACGTTAGATTCGCGTCCGGCAGTTAGGGTCGATGCCTGTTTGCGACAAACGGAAAATAACGTGCTCTTTTCTGAAAATGGTCTGGAACCAAACAATCCCGAAGGATAAAAAGATTTTGAATTTGTTTTGTGTTTTTTAGACAGAAGTGTTTTAAGTTAGTTCATAACTTGCATTGCACCCAAGTCCATGACATAGGAACGAATACTTCGTGTATCGTCCCCAACAGGACGTACACTAGATACCCTAGAAGAATGAAGGGAAGCCCCTCACTCCTCACTTCCCACGTTTAAGGCTCGTGCGCAATACTCATTATCTTTTATTAAGTGTTTTAAAGAAGTTACGAGATGAGAAGAGAGAGGACTCGATGGAAACTCTAACCTAAAGCTAACATGCAAAGGAGATCCTAGGGTTAGTGAGGTTTAGGAGAGAAACAACTACCTAAGACCTAATGCTAATCCTACTCCAAACTTAATCGGAAATTAAGTTGGACTAGGTAGCTCTAAGGGAAAAGGAATCCAAGACTTAAACAAGTCTTGAGATTCAAGGGAAAAGAAAGAGTGAAAGAGATGAAGAAGGAAGAGAAAGATGAGAAAAGAGATGGGCAGCAAGCACATCATAATCATCATATCCAAATCATAACATGAAACATGCTTCAAAGATCATACAAGCACATCTCAAGTATACAAGTGAAGGCACACAAGAAAGGATGCAAATAAACTTGCATAAGAAATACAATTAAGCATCAATGAACCTCACACAAATATGACATGATTAAGATAAGATGGAAATAGATACAAGTCAGAATTCAAATCATATCATGATCATCTAATCTAAACATGCAAGAATGTTTCACATCATGATGCATTATGAGCCAAAGAAACAACAAGACAATTGATAATGATATGCATCACATAAATCAAACCATAATGATCAAATGAGGTGAAAACCAAGTAATGAACTCAAGAGGGCAGTAGCATATGCATCAACAACATATCAAGATCAAACTCAAGTCACACAAGATGAATCATTAAGCAACACATTCCAAACGTGCATCAAAATTAGATAAAACATCCACTTATCATTCATGCCAACAAACAAAGAAACATGTGAAGCAATGAGTGAGAACATGTCACATAAAGCGCCTTAAACCAAGAGGGTCAGAACCTCTAGCATGTCATGCAAGTCAAACAAAAGGCCTCATGCATTGGTTGTATCAAACAAGGAAACATTTCACAAGATTAAGTCAAACATGCCATTGAATTCAAGTCAAAACAACATCACCTTAGAAAATCAAAATCAAATAGGAAAATGGATCAATGAGGATGACTTTAAAGCCACAAACAAGCTCAAACATAACAGGATCACACCATATAATCATTTCAAACATCAATCAATCACAAGTAAACAAATGCACTTAAACTAGGTCAAGTGTCTAAGCATGCCTCAACCAAATTCAAACCACAAGTAAAGATCAACCAAAAATAGCAAAGTGGCTCAATAAATTTTCAAAAAATAATCAAAGGAAATTTTTAACATCCAAATAACAAGAGCAAAAAGATTGGAACAAAACTAGATCAATAACATGTTCAAAAGTGCTCCACAAGTCAAGATATACACATAATCGAGCAAAGATCGAGGGTCCACAAAAATTGAATGGCAAGTCACTTAAAGTAACTCAAACCATCATTAAACCAGGATCAAAACAACCTCATATCAATGTCTAAGAATGGCCAAGAGATTGGTCTCAAAAGGTGAACAAAAGTCACAAAAGTTCCTATCCCTTGAGAAAGGGTATCATTGGAAACATATCTTCAAATTAAAACAAAATAAAATATTGAAAAGAAATTAAAAATAAAATAAAATTCATGAAAAAATAAATAAGACAATAAGAAACATACATGATTTTTTTTTGGAATTTTTTAATAAAATGAAGTATTTTTAATAAATAAAAACAAAACGAAAATCAAAGGGAAAATTAAAAAAAAAAAAAGTGTTAAAAATGAGGGGTGTATTAGCAAGAAAACACATAAATTGGGCCGTGAGGGGGTGTGGAAATTAAACAGGGCGCATGGCCCAGAGAACCAAAAGCTACTCAGAATTTTTTAATAAAAAAAGAAACTAAAATGAAATTAAAATAACAAATGATATGTGGAACCTTTGTCAATTGGTCACAATAACTTAAGTGGGAAATGGACAAAACACTAAACCAACCAACCACATGATGCCAAGGCATCATCTTCTTCATGGCCATGCACACACACGTGAACAGTAACCCGCAGCATCCCTCCCCGCCGGAAAAAAACGTAGTCGGGCCGGCCACCGCCGGCGGCGGCTGGCGCGGCCAGAATCTCGTACAGATCACCCCTCCCCCTCAGTTTTCCGCGTACATTCCAAAAATGAACTTACCTTCTCAAGATTCCTCCTCTAAAACCATGAAAAATGAGCAACATGGAACAACACACAAGGATCCACAAACTCAAATCAAGACAACCAATACTCTAACTTTCAGTACACTTCAAGGTGGTTTCAAATATGCAGTTAGATCTTGAAATAAGCCCCCAAAACTCATGAAAACGACTACATAAACAAAACCAACCAACTTTGAAACTCAACTAAACAAAACAACATGCATACAACCAATGCCTCCATGTGTGGAGGACTTCAGAACAAGCAAACATGAGTTGAAAACATATCGTGACAGTGAGATTACGGTTTAGAAAACTTACTCAACAGAGTAAGTCCGTTGCTTCTTCAATCGTCTGTAAAAGGCTTCAGAAATCCCACCAAGTGCTCTGAAATCTCTCAAGGATGATGATTGGAACAAGGAGTGAGTGAGAAACTTGATAAAACGGCTTGCACGGCTTGATAAACTTTGAGAGATAACTCTTTTTTTTTTAAGATCCGGTTCTTTTTCCAAAATGAAGTTTTCACCATCTTTTAGGGTTTATGTGACTTATATATGATGGGTTAAGGGTGATAAATGGGCCTGATAAGTTTGTTTTGCAAAACTTGAATTTTTTTGAGTGGAAATGAAAAGCACCCGGATTCAGCATGGTTTTAGTGTAATGTTGTGGTGCACATAAGCAAAGAGAGGGTACATAATGTGAGAGGGTGGTGTTGATAGCAGGCACGTAATGGATGAGAGAATGAGGGTAGGTTGTACACTATGCCTTTCCAAGTTTGGCATGGAATTCAAATTAATGTACAAGGTAAGTAATGTGTGTTTGGCCATTTGCAGTAAAGAGAAAAGAGAGTGCATGCGTGAGGCTGGTGAGGAATACCTCTGTTGCCATATACCAAGAGAAATCATACATTAAAACTTAATGAAAACCATCATTTTACATGCACACAACTTGGTGAATACTACTCCAAACAACAAGCTCTCGTGTTCATCTTAAAGAGAGGCAAGAAATGAACAAATTTCATGTCCAAAATTCCTTGAGATAAGGTCCATACAATAACGTAAAATGACCTTGAAGCCATGTCCCCAAAACTGGTCCAATTAACTTAGAAAAAAAACTAAGTTTTAAGCTTACCATGAACATGAAAATCTTGGACTTCAAGAAGCCATAACTTGCTCAATATTGGTCCAATTAAAGCATACTTGTACTCTTCGGAAAGAGGGGATTGCCCTCCACAACTTTTATGTTAGAGTTCTCTCCATTCAAAACTTGGAAGTTGATCAAAATTGAGCATGACCATTGATGCATAAAACTGTCCCAAAATGACTTAGAAAAAATTCTAAGTCTTTGAGTTTCACAACTTGAAGATTCCAACTTTGGGACACCATAACTCTCTCAAAAATAATCCAAATGAGGCAAACTTTACATGGTTGGAAAGCTTGGAACAAGCTCTACAACTTTCACGTGAGAAAGATTTCCAAAGGGAGCTTGCATCAAGGTGAAAAATGGCCATGAAGATGACTGATCCAAGCTTAAAAATTTCCCAAAATAGAAAGTTTCTAAAACCTAGTTCCTTCCAAAAATGGCAACTTTTCAACTTTCTTGATTTTTCATGAATCCTTGAACATTCTTGACCAAATCTCATACAAGGACCATATTTGACTTGAAAATCAACATGTTGACCTCAAGAAGAGTCAGGAGTTGACTTTTTCACTGCACAGTTGACTTTATTCCCCATTCTCCTGATTTTCAAACCTCTGATCAATTGAAACTCTTCTTAACCAACTTGATGGACAATTCTCCAATCCTAGACACTTGAGGACATGAGGAATACCATGAAATCAAGCCTTGTCCAAAAAATCAGAAATAAACTGATTCTATAGCAAACCCTAATTTTGGTACCCTCTGGTTATGAGGAGATAACACATCCTCCAAATTCAAATTCCTCTGAGTATGATGTGTGTCCTGTCCACCAATGATGATATGTGCCATTTGGAGATGATAAACAATCAAAGAGCTTGCTCCTTTGAGGGTTAAATCTCAGAATCTCCAAAACCCTAATTTAAGAAATCAGGTTAGGAGAATGTCATTCCTTTGAATTCTCTTGCCAATCTTGATCTTATGATGAAATGATGGTCCAAATAAGACACCTTGAGGCTTAAGGCTCCCTTGTGGCTCAAGAATTGATAGTATCAAGAATTTTCTCTCCCCTTAGCCCCTTGGACAATACACATGAACCTGTTGCTTGAAGCCCTGAGAACATCCTCTTCACCTGAGTTAAACCAAGTACCTTGATCCCATGCTAAGAGCCAAAGATATGCAAAGATGCTAATGCAAGAATGAAATGAAACATAAGCCAATTAGTATAAAAAACAAAAGGGCAAATTTTGAGGTGTTACAGTTGTCCCTATTCAAACTTCATGGATCCGAGAGTATGAAAGTAAAGGGCTTTCTGACAATCGGGATACACGGAGATTGATTACCAAAAGAACCTGGAAATTTGCAACCTGTGGGGATAAACAAAAAATCGAGTACGACCAAAAGCGAACTCGAAAAGGATAAACGAGTACGACCGAAAGCGGACTCGAAAAGGAATAAACGAGTACGACCGAAAGCGGACTCGAAAAGGACAAACGAGTTCGACCGAAAGCGGACTCGAAAAGGACAAACGAGTACGACCGAAAGCGGACTCGAAAAAGATGAACGAGTACGACCGAAAGCGGACTCGAAAAGGACAAACGAGTATGACCGAAAGCGGACTCGAAAAAGATGAACGAGTACGACCGAAAGCGGACTCGAAAGGGACAAACGAGTACTACCGAAAGCGGACTCGAAAAGGATGAACGAGTACGACCGAAAGCGGACTCGAAAAGGAATAAACGAGTACGACAGAAAGCGGACTCGAAAAAGAATAAACGAGTACGACCGAAAGCGGACTCGAAAAGGATGAACGAGTACGACCGAAAGCGGACTCGAAAAGGAAGACCGACGGAAAGCGCTCTTTCGACAACCAAACGAGTACGACCAAAAGCGGACTCAGTGGGGATACAAAGGCAAATGAGTACGACCGAAAGCGGACTCGAGGAGAAAGACCGGCCTAAAACGCCCTTTCAATTATAAAAAACGAGTACGACCGAAAGCGAACTCGAAAAGAAAGACCGGCCGGAGACGGCATTTCAAAGAAAGGATACCACATAGGATAACTTCTACCGAGGATAACAAAGAATGCGAGGATGGCCAAAGACGAACTCGAAAAGAAAGACCGGCCAAAAACGGACTTTCAATCAACAAACGAGTACGACCGAAAGAGAACTCGAAAAGAAAGAACGAGTACGACCGAAAACGGACTCGAAAAGAAAGAACGAGCACGACCGAAAGCGGACTCGAAAGGAAAGAATGAGTACGACCGAAAGCGAACTCGAAAGGAAAGAATGAGTACGACCGAAAGCGAACTCGAAAGGAAAGAATGAGTATGACCGAAAGCGAACTCGAAAGGAAAGACCGACTGAAACTGCTCTTTCAAAGTTTAGTAGAATCAACAGATCTACAAAGATGACTCCGTTGGGGATAAGATAAATCTAAACAAACAACTCTGCGGGGGAGTGTAAGGAGGACCGACAAGGAGGACGAATCCACTGGTTGCGGTGTGATGTTAAACAACATCTCCTGAATCATGTTACTTTCTGCTGGGGAAAGAAACCGGTAAAGGCTATCAAACCTGGCTTATGCTTCGAATGCATATGTTTGAATTCCTATGGCGTAATCCCCCATACGAAATGGAAATGCTACGCGTTTGGGAGGATGCCATGCAAAAATGCTCATGCAATGCAAAAGGAACGCCTCAGCAAAATAAATGCTGAAGACGAAGGCCAATCCACCGGGGATGACAAACTAAATTGTCCTCTGAAATAAGAGACCCTGCTGAGAAAGACTTCACTCTGCTAAGGAAGACACTGATCACAAACTCTGCTGGAGCTGAAGACTCCGTTGGCTGTGGTTAAAAACAGGTTACTGAAGGGTGGCGTCCATCCGGGTTGTGATGAGAACTGCTCAGATTGTTTCACGAAGGATAATGGTTGTGATTCGTTGAAGAGGGGTATCCAGAATATGATTAATGAGGGTTGCTTACAGTTTGATAGAGGTAATCAACAAAAAGAGGTTGTTAATGAAGATGTTGCTACTATTGTTATTCCTTTCAAGACAGTTGTAATATCAGGGCCAGCTGTACTAGTCAAGTGGGTTGGGTTGATGTTTCTCAAGCTTGCGGTGAAGTGGTTTTCGTCTCCCAAACGGAGTAAGGGTAGAATGACGTCCCCAGCAGAGTCGCCAGCTGTCGCTCCTGAGGATTTGCATCCATGGTACAAACGCGAAAGTGGCGCGGAAAACAGAGTCGCCAACAATGTGTATTTATCCCAAGAGAGGGAAAGGAAACACTGCGTAAACCTAAGGGAAGGAAAAGAGCATGGTCTCACGACCAAGAGAAATGGGTAAGGGAGTTGGTTACGCGAAGGGAAGGTATTAGCACCCAACACGTCCATCGTACTCGATGGGATCCACGCTTGTTGTCTCTATCAAAGGGTGTCGTCATCTGAAGCTCCACTGCTACTGGAAAGGAGAAGAAACTGGAACGGAAAAGAATGAAGAAACGAAGAAGAAAAGGAAAAGAAGTGACTCGATAGGACTCAGAGTCCTAGGCCTACGTATTCCCTCGGGAACAGGAAAATCAGAGTCAACGTAGTTCGGACACGAACTAAAGGGGGGGTTGCTCGCCAAGACATCGCCGTCTTGTGCCTACGTATCCTCAATCGGACGAGAAGGAAGAAATCAGAGCAGTCGGTTAGTGTTTTTTATGAGCGACGTTAGATTCGCGTCTGACAGTTAGGGTCGATGCCTGTTTGCGACAAACGGAAAATAACGTGCTCTTTTCTGAAAATGGTCTGGAACCAAACAATCCCGAAGGATAAAAAGATTTTGAATTTGTTTTGTGTTTTTTAGACAGAAGTGTTTTAAGTTAGTTCATAACTTGCATTGCACCCAAGTCCATGACATAGGAACGAATACTTCGTGTATCGTTCCCAACAGGACGTACACTAGGTACCCTAGAAGAATGAAGGGAAGCCCCTCACTCCTCACTTCCCACGTTTAAGGCTCATGCGCAATACTCATTATCTTTTATTAAGTGTTTTAAAGAAGTTACGAGATGAGAAGAGAGAGGACTCGATGGAAACTCTAACCTAAAGCTAACATGCAAAGGAGATCCTAGGGTTAGTGAGGTTTAGGAGAGAAACAACTACCTAAGACCTAATGCTAATCCTACTCCAAACTTAATCAGAAATTAAGTTGGACTAGGTAGCTCTTAGGGAAAAGGAATCCAAGACTTAAACAAGTCTTGAGTTCAAGGGAAAAGAAAGAGTGAAAGAGATGAAGAAGGAAGAGAAAGATGAGAAAATAGACGGGGTAGCAAGCACATCATAATCATAATATCCAAATAATAACATAAAACATGCTTCAAAGATCATACAAGCACATCTCAAGTATACAAGTGAAGGCACACAAGAAAGGATGCAAGTAAACTTGCATAAGAAATACAATTAAGCATCAATGAACCTCACACAAATATGACATGATTAAGATAAGATGGAAATAGATCCAAGTCAGAATTCAAATCATATCATGATCATCTAATCCAAACATGCAAGAATGTTTCACATCATGATGCATTATGAGCCAAAGAAACAACAAGACAATTGATAATGATATGCATCACATAAATCAAACCATAATGATCAAATGAGGTGAAAACCAAGTAATGAACTCAAGAGGGCAGTAGCATATGCATCAACAACATATCAAGATCAAACTCAAGTCACACAAGATGAATCATTAAGCAACACATTTCAAACGTGCATCAAAATTAGATAAAACATCCACTTATCATTCATGCCAACAAACAAAGAAACATGTGAAGCAAAGAGTGAGAACATGTCACATAAAGCACCTTAAACCAAGAGGATCGGAACCTCTAGCATGTCATGCAAGTCAAACAAAATGCCTCATGCATTGGTTGTATCAAACAAGGAAACATTTCACAAGATTAAGTCAAACATGCCATTGAATTCAAGTCAAAACAACATCACCTTAGAAAATCAAAATCAAATAGGAAAATGGATCAATGAGGATGACTCTAAAGCCACAAACAAGCTCAAATAGAACAGGATCACACCATATAATCATTTCAAACATCAATCAATCACAAGTAAACAAATGCACTTAAACTAGGTCAAGTGTCTAAGCATGCCTCAACCAAATTCAAACCACAAGTAAAGATCAACCAAAAATAGAAAAGTGGCTCAATAAATTTTCAAAAAATAATCAAAGGAAAGTTTTAGCATTCAAATACCAAATTCAAAAATATTGGAACAGAACTAGATCAATAGCATGTTCAAAAGTGCTCCACAAGTCAAGATCTGCACATAACCGAGCAAAGATCGAGGGTCCACAAAAGTTGAATGGCAAGTCACTTAAAGTAACTCAAACCATCATTAAACCAGGATCAAAACAACCTCATATCAATGTCTAAGAATGGCCAAGAGATTGGTCTCAAAAGGTGAACAAAAGTCACAAAAGTTCCTAACCCTTGAGAAAGGGTATCATTGGAAACATATCTTCAAATTAAAACAAAATAAAATATTGAAAAGAAATTAAAAATAAAATAAAATTCATGAAAAAATAAATAAGACAATAAGGAACATACATGATTTTTTTTCGAATTTTTTAATAAAATGAAGTATTTTTAATAAATAAAAACAAAACGAAAATCAAAGGGAAAATAAAAACAAAAAACAAAAAGTGTTAAAAATGAGGGGTGTATTAGCAAGCAAACACATAAATTGGGCCGTGAGGGGGTGTGGAAATAAAACAGGGCGCAAGGCCCAGAGAACCAAAAGCTACTCAGAATTTAAAAAAAAAAAAAAAGAAACTAAAATGAAATTTAAGTAACAAATGATATGTGGAACCTTTGTCAATTGGTCACAACAACTTAAGTGGGAAAAGGACAAAACACTAAACCAACCAACCACATGATGCCAAGGCATCATCTTCTTCATGGCCATGCACACACACGTGAATAGTAACTCGCAGTATCCCTCCCCGCTGGAAAAAAACGCAGTCCGGCCGGCCACCGCCGGTGGCGGCTGGCGCGGCCGGAATCTCGTACAGATCACCCCTCCCTCTCAGTTTTCTGCGTACATTCCAAAAATGAACTTACCTTCTATAGATTCCTCCTCTAAAACCATGAAAAATGAGCAACAAGGAACAACACACAAGGATCCACAAACTCAAATCAAGACAACCAATACTCTAACTTTCAGTACACTTCAAGGTGGTTTCAAATATGCAGTTAGATCTTGAAATAAGCCCCCAAAACTCATGAAAATGACTACATAAACAAAACCAACCAACTTTGAAACTCAACTAAACAAAACAACATGCATACAACCAATGCCTCCATGTGTGGAGGACTTCAGAACAAGCAAACATGAGTTAAAAACATATCGTGACAGTGAGATTACGGTTTAGAAAACTTACTCAATGGAATAAGTCCGTTGCTTCTTCAATCGTCTGTAAAAGGCTTCAGAAATCCCACCAAGTGCTCTGAAATCTCTCAAGGATGATGAATGGAACAAGGAGTGAGTGGGAAACTTGATAAAACGGCTTGCACGGCTTGAGAAACTTTGAGAGAGAACTCTTTTTTGTTAAGATCCGGTTATTTTTCCAAAATGAAGTTTTTACCACCTTTTAGGGTTTATGTGACTTATATATGATGGGTTAAGGGTGATAAATGGGCCTGATAAGTTTGTTTTGCAAAACTTGAATTTTTTTGAGTGGAAATGAAAAGCACCCGGATTCAGCATGGTTTTAGTGTAATGTTATGGTGCACATGAGCAAAGAGAGGGTACATAATGTGAGAGGGTGGTGTTGATAGCAGGCACGTGATGGATGAGAGAATGAGGGTAGGTTGTACACTATGCCTTTCCAAGTTTGGCATGGAATTCAAATTAATGTACAAGGAAAGTAATGTGTGTTTGGCCATTTGCAGTAAAGAGAAAAGAGAGTGCATGCGTGAGGCTGGTGAGGAATACCTCTGTTGCCATATACCAAGAGAAATCATACTTTAAAACTTAATGAAAACCATCATTTTACATGCACACAACTTGGTGAATACTACTCCAAACAACAAGCTCTCGTGTTCATCTTAAAGAGAGGCAAGAAATGAACAAATTTCATGTCCAAAATTCCTTGAGATAAGGTCCATACAATAACGTAAAATGACCTTGAAACCATGTCCCCAAAACTGGTCCAATTAACTTAGAAAAAAAATTAAGTTTTAAGCTTACCATGAACATGAAAATCTTGGACTTCAAGAAGCCATAACTTGCTCAATATTGGTCCAATTAAAGCATACTTGTACTCTTCGGAAAGAGGGGATTGCCCTCCACAACTTTTATGTTAGAGTTCTATCCATTCAAAACTTGGAAGTTGATCAAAATTGAGCATGAACATTGATGCATAAAACTGTCCCAAAATGACTTAGAAAAAATTCTAAGTCTTTGAGTTTCACAACTTGAAGATTCCAACTTTGGGACACCATAACTCTCTCAAAAATAATCCAAATGAGGCAAACTTTACATGGTTGGAATGCTTGGAACAAGCTCTACAACTTTCACGTGAGAAAGATTTCAAAAGGGGGCTTTCATCAAGGTGAAAAATGGCCATGAAGATGACTGATCCAAGCTTAAAAATTTCCCAAAATAGAAATTTTCTAAAACCTAGTTCCTTCCAAAAATGGCAACTTTTCAACTTTCTTGATTTTTCATGAATCCTTGAACATTCTTGACCAAATCTCATACAAGGACCATATTTGACTTGAAAATCAACATGTTGACCTCAAGAAGTCAGGAGTTGACTTTTTCGCTGCACAGTTGACTTTATTCCCCATTCTCCTGATTTTCAAACCTCTGATCAATTGAAACTCTTCTGAACCAACTTGATGGACAATTCTCCAATCCTAGACACTTGAGGACATGAGGAATACCATGAGATCAAGCATTGTCCAAAAAATCAGAAATAAACTGATTCTATAGCAAACCCTAATTTTGGTACCCTCTGGTTAGGAGGAGATAACACATCCTCCAAATTCAAATTCCTCTGAGTATGATGTGTGTCTTGTCCACCAATGATGATATGTGCCATTTGGAGATGATAAACTATTAAAGAGCTTGCTCCTTTGAGGGTTAAATCTCAGAATCTTCAAAACCCTAATTTAAGAAATCAGGTTAGGAGAATGTGATTCCTTTGAATTCTCTTGCCAGTCTTGATCTTATGATGAGATGATGGTCTAAATAAGACACCTTGAGGCTTAAGGCTCCCTTGTGGCTCAAGAATTGATAGTATCAAGAATTTTCTCTCCCCTTAGCCCTTTGGACAATACACATGAACCTGTTGCTTGAAGCCCTGAGAACATCCTCTTCACCTGAGTTAAACCAAGTACCTTGATCCCATGCTAAGAGCCAAAGATATGCAAAGATGCTAATGCAAGAATGAAATTAAACATAAGCCAGTTAGTATCAAAAACAAAAGGGAAAATTTTGAGGTGTTACAATATGCTTTAATGTTGTTGTGAACTACTATGTTGATTGTGTTTGACATGTTTTGCTATTATGTGTGTTCCATGAATGATAACGTTATATGCAAATGTGTATGACATATATATATATATATATATATATATATATATATATGTATGTATTGAATGATTGATTGTGTGTTAACATGCTTAAAACATTATAAAGATGAGTGAGGAAACCTAGGCTTGTAACTAAGTAATGACTTAGTAAGATAACTTAGGATATGAAATGGTTTAGATAGTGATGCTCGGACGTGATTGTACCGTGGTGTGTACAATAGACAAGTAGTCACATGATTGATGAATAAAATGCTTTGTATGGAAAATGTTGTGTTGTTACGTGATGGGTGAATATGTTCACTTGATATTTGTTGAATAACTGTAACTCTATTAAGCGTATTCCACGCAGTGTAGGTCTGGACTGCGTGGACAATATCTATTGGATGATGAGATCTACATAATGTATGTCCGGTATCCATTGACCATATCTGGTGGGAAGGGCTTGGTGCATCCCTTCAGTGGAAGTCTGGTATCCATTGACAATATCTGATGGTGTTTCCATTCAGTGGATGTCTGGTGTCCATTGACCATATCTGATTAGGGGAGTGAGTTCTACGTAGTGGAGGACTAGATTCCATGGACAATATCTGATGGTGTTCCCATTCAGTGGATGTCTGGTATCTATTGACCATATCTGATAGATAGTTTTTCCGTGCAGTGGAGGACTAGATTCCATGGACAATATCTGATGGTGTTTCCATTCAGTGGATGTCTGGTATCTATTGACCATATCTGATGGATAGATCTTTGTGATCGATTGTGTGGCTAATCACCCTTATGTTACTGTGTTCCCGAGAGTTGTTTGTTTGAGTTGGTGAACTCATATGCACGTTTCCATACATTGTGAACTGTGAGAACTCAAGTCTTATCCCTTTCCCTCTTGACTTGAGTTAGGTTTTGGTTAGAACCCTGTAGAGCCGAGTGAACCCATAAGATAGGGGAACTCACTGAGATTATTATCTCACCCCAATATTGTTGTTGTTTTTCAGGTATGATTTACCAGTGGAGAAGTGCTTGGATGTTTCAAGAGAAGCTGAGATTTATTTTATTTCGCTGTGTATTATTTTCTTGTACAATGAAGGATATTTTACCTAGATCTTAGATTTTTTTGTTTTGGCTAATTTCCATGTCTTGTACCATAGATTGTTTTTATGTTTTAGTAATGGTCAAGTATGTGAATTATGTCAATAGGCACTTATGATGGTGTCACTACCAAATAAAACACTTGTATGGTATTATTCTAGATATATATTATACAGGGCGTTACATTAGCAATGTTTGTTTGATTTGTTTGACAGTTGGAGGTGTTCAAATTAGATTTAATTGGAGATTTAAATTTGAATCTGAAATATAACAAATCATATATTATTGTTGGAGACATTTATGGAGAAGATCATATCCAACAGAATCTGCTATTTTCTGGACTAAATCAAATCAGATATCCAAGGAGAAAAAGCCCATAAGACATTTCTATTTAAGGAGGCTCTAGTCTCATGTTTGCGACATGGATTTTATGCGCAATAACTAGGTTCTTTATGCTATGGTTTAAATCTTTGTATCTTGTATTCCATGCTAATGTCATAACTAGATTAGTGTTGAGTATTTGTTGTACACCACTGTGTTTAAGTAACTTGGCATAGTTGGTTTGTCTTAGTTGAGTTGTAAATTCAACAATCAGTAGACTTGTTATTGAGGTTGATCACTAGGGTTTAGTTGTAGAAGAAAGTGAATGGGTTCTCATATTTAGGGGGAGTCCTAAATATAAAGTCACTAGGATTAAGAAGAGGCATAGAACTTCATGGGGTTTGGGGTTCTTTTAAGACTAATTGTTCTAATTCGAAGTAGTGAATTTCTTTTCATGGGTAGAGTGCCCCCCAGACGTAGGTATGGTTTCACCAAACTGGGTTACCAATCTCTTGTGTTATTTATTGCTTTTACATTGACTCTTTATTACTATCCATTTATTTGTAAAATCTAGTTTAACTTGTTGGACCAGTTGCTTCAACATCGTGTCCAACATCTGTCCACTAAGAAACAAAATTTCAACTGGCATTTAAGTAGGCACCTTGTTCTGTTTGGGTAAGCTCCAAGCAGATATTTTATGTTCAAATGGACAACATGAAGGATGAAGGTTCGTCAACAAGCCACCCAATTTAGATGGCTCAAATTATGACTATTGGAAAGCAAAGACGGTTTCTTTTCTCAAATCCATTGATAGTAAAACTTGGAAGGTGGTCGTTAAAGGTTGGAAACATCCTATGGTCACTTTTGAAGATGGTTCAACAAACTTAAAACCTGAAGCTGGTTGGTCCAAACCTGAAGATGAGGAAGCTCTTGGAAACGACAAAGCGTTGAATGCCATAATCAATGGTGTCGACTAGAATATGTTCAAACTAATCAACACTTGTATTGAACCTAAAGAAGCTTGGGAGATTCTCAAGACTACTCATGAAGGCACATCCAAGGTTAGGATATCAAGGTTGCAGCTCCTCATAATTGAGTTTGAAAATCCGAGAATGATGGAAGATGAATCCATATCAGATTTCCACATCAGGAAGCGTGATATTGCAAATAATTCTTTTGCGTTGGGAGAAAAAATGTCAAAAGAAAAGCTGGTCAGAGAGATACTCAGATCCTGCCTCAAAAGTTTGGCATGAAGGTAACAACTATTGAAGAAGCCAAGGACTTGAACACATTAAAGCTTGATGAACTCATTGGCTCTCTTCAAACCTTTTAAGATTCATATTTTTTGGAAGACCAGAAAGAAAAACAAAGGTGTAACTTTCATTTCCAATTCTCAAGAGAGTGAAGATCATGATGGAAGGGATACTGAAGAAAGCTTGTCAGATGATATAGCTTATATTGGAAGAAAGTTAAAAAATTCCTTAAGAAGACTAGATAGATATTGGAGGACAAATATGCAAGGCAAAGGGTCAGATGTCTGTCCCTAACACAAGAGCAAAGAGTGAGACCATCCTCAAGGAAATTAACTAAAAGGATATGAATGTGAAGGCTTTGGTCACATCAAAGCTAAATTCCCAACTTTTCTAAAGAAGCAAAAAAAGGGATTGACCATCACTTGACTTTCACTAGAAATTTTGAGTCTGAAGAAAACTCTGGTGATGAAGACATGACATAAAAGGAGCTGGCTGCAACACTTAGGCTCTTGTACACCAAGTGGGAAGAAGCTTACTCAATAGTGAAAAAACATAATGAAACCATAAGTGCTCTCCTTCAAGAAATGGATAAACTTCTGTCAACCATCTGTGGAATGGAAGAGGAAATTGTCTTGCTGAAAATCAAAGAAAATGTGACAATGTCATATCATATGGAGAGGTATGATTCATATATGGAGGATGTTATAAATGGAAATATGAAGGCTATAGGGTTTGACTACACTTTCATAAACAAAAAGGTCAAAAACCTCCCTATCAATTTTGTCTAAACTAAAAAGAAAACTGATTTCCTAGTGAAGGACCACATGTCCCAGCATCTAACTTAAAATGTGTCCCATCACAACAGAGGGAACAAGAAATCACCTTGGATGTGCCATCACTATGGAAGATATGGCCATATAAGACCATATTTTTATAGAATGTAAGGTTATCCTCAACCTTATAATCAGACAAGGCTGAACAAAAGTAAATGGAAGAAGACTCAAGCTAAGAAAGTGTGGAAGCCCAAGGAATCTGTCAAGTGTCTCTTAGCTCATATTTCATTTAAGGGTTCTTCCAGAGAAAATTGGTACATTGATAGTTGATGTTCTAGAGACATGACTGGAGAAAATCATATCTTGAAGAGTTGAGACTATACACTAATAGTTATGTTACCTTTGGTAATGGAACAAGCAGAAAAATCAAGTGCATAGGAAAACTGGTCTCCCTTACCATGAAAATGTGTTGATGGTTGAAGAATTAACCACTAACTTGATCAACATTATTCAACTATGTGATCACGATATATATGTCAACTACAACGAGTCATAATGCATTATCTCTGGAAAATATCAGGATGTGCTGATGAAAGGCACAAGATCCAAAGACAACTGTTATATATGGATTTCTCAAACCCCTTCCAAGGTTGAAAGGATGGAGAAAAAATATCCATCAGAAATTGTAAGTCATACCAAATAGGAAAAATACTCCATACGTTGCTCCATCATTCTACCTTCCCTAAAAGTCTGAAGTTACCCTCTATGAATCTTAGAGAATCTACTCTTATGAAAGGTACAGGTGAAAGAAGTGACTCCCTTTGTGACTTAGAGTTGGGTATGTCAGTCATTATGTTGGAACATCAAGTTCAACATCTTCAGTATGAAATTAAGAGGAGTCTTGTGGACAGATTCACATACCTTCCTCACCTACATGTTGAGCTTCTAAGAGATATTTGGATCAAGACATTGGATAATGTTAAAGTTGAATTACCTAAGGGTGAATTTAATAATGACTAGAAGGGAATAAAATGGAATTTAATTCAAGAAAGACATGCAAGTCTAAATGGAAAGGTTTTCTCTCATGAGATCATTGTTGCGCTTAAAAGAAGAAATACTGCCTTAAATTCAAAATTTCTTCATAGTCACTCCTTCCTCTCACACAAGGCTAACCTAACTTCCTCTGTTTGTTATGCTAGCACACATGTTCTTCCTTATTCCCAAGTCGGTTACAAATACCTTTGAGGTTAAGATGCTTGGAGTTGAAATGGGGAAGAAAGTTAGGGTTTTTGATTCCAGCGACAATGATGATGAACCCATCATGTATTTGAATCCAAAGCCTTTGAGGATGGTTATTCCTGATGATATACCTATTAAAAGAACAAAGAGTACTTCCACCAAGAAGAAGACATCATTTGGAAAGGTTAGTACAACAGAAAAGACGTCTTCTGTGAATGCTCATAATACTGCTGAAATCTGCGACCATTAATGAGGAAGCGGGGTCCTATCCTACTAAGAAAACTATTGGTCATGCTAAAACCATTTTTAAGGACCCTCATATGGAACCTTATGCTGAAACACATGTTGACTCACCTATTGAACCAAATGCTGAAGCATTTATTCCAACATCTGGTCGACCACAGGTTGAATCCTCTTCTGTTCCTATTGATCAACCATTCAAATCCACTAATGATCTAGAGGATAAGATAACCCCTAACGTCAATCTTGTTATGATTGACGGTCACGCTATTGATACACATGTGTTTGACAAGTTCCTTGATGACATTTCCAATGACACATATGTATCTTCTGAAGACTTTGTTGATGATATCTTCAATAATCAACATCAACATGCCAAAGTTGAAGTTTACAGTAAGACACCTAAGGAAAACAATGACTTCAACAAAGAAGTGAGGAATGAAGAATCTCTAACTGAAGAAGAAAAGAGGCAAGAGAAAACAAAAGAATAGGCTGATGATGATAATGAGATTCCCATTGCTCATATCATACAGAAGCTTAAAAGTGTGTCTAAGCCTCAACATCAAGAAAGAGCTAGAGAATTGGCGAGTGAAGATGAAGAGACTGAATCTGATGAACAACCAGATGTTAAAGATTCAAACAGTAACTCTAAGTCTATGACTGAAGAAGTGAAGGAGAGGAAGATAATTGCTCCTTCTAAAACCCCCTTAAAAAGCTTTGAAATTATGTGAGGAAAATTCCACAGAAATATCCTACTAGTAAGAGAAGAAAGGTCGAAGAATCGGTTGCGAAAATGTCTCTTAAGAGAAAGTTAGTTAAGTCAAGTGATTCTGAGACACATGCCAAAGAAAATGCCCAGAAAATTGTGTCCATTATCAGGAAGAAAGATGGTGGGAAAAAGATTCCTTTGAATATTGTTGATGCTCCACTTGATAAAAGTATCATTCCATTCTGAAGGAAATGTTAAAAAGTGGAAGTTTGTCTATAATAGAAGGATTTCTTGTGAAAGAGAACTGAACGAAAATTTCCTTGAGCGGAAAGAAGTCATGAAACTGCTGAAGGATGCTAGTCTGGTGAATTTTGTGTTAAATATAGGACCTTGCTATGAAAAACTGGTCAAGGAATTCATTATGAACCTGTCACCTGAGTGCAGTGTTGAAGGAAGTTAATAGTATAGGAAGGGTTATGTTTGAGGGATGTGTGTGAATTTTTCACCTTTCTATATTAGTGCGCATCTGGGAAGACACAAGTAAAATGACTCTGAAGAAGTTCACCCCATGGACAAGATTGCCAAGGAACTCACTGTTGGTCAATGGAAACAATGGCCCAACAAAAGGTTACCAGCTAGGAAACTTAGTGTGAAATATGTTGTTCTTGACAAGATAGGTTGAGCAAGTTGGACACCCTCTGATCATAGTTCAAGTGTCATTCCAACGTTAGCCAAACTGATTTTCCAAATTAGAACCAGGTCTAAGTTCAAATTTGGAAATTATGTATTTAATCAGACCATGAAACACACAAGATTGTTTGTTGTGCAACTACCTATAACCTTTCCTAGCCTAATTATAGGCATTATCTTGAAACAACATCATGAAGTGTTGCACCCTAAAGAACTTCCTAGCTAAAAGGCTGGTTGTAACACCCCCTTTCTATACCCCCAAATAATCACATAATCATTTAGGCACATATTAAAAATTTCGTCAGAGTATAATTATAAACATAGTATAAAAGAGGTATGTCACATTATACATGAAATTAAAACATTCAACACCTGCTCAACAATTGATATGCAACAGTGGGGTAACTTTGCAACAGAGGAACTTAGTCCTTACATCCACATCTCAATATTTAGAATAAAAGCGGAAAATCTAAACATTGAATAACATCAAACATATATATATATATATATATATATATATCATCAAGTATTATCCACCAACATAATTCATGTTTACATGAACATTCATCAACAAGATACATGTACAAATGTATCATAAAATAATCATAGTCATCCTAGCTACCCGGTGCTATATATCAGAGCCGACCGACCAAAAGAATGAAGACACGCTTCACAAAAAGACCACCAGCATACCTACTCTGCAATGCCTCATAGAGCATCATAAAACAGCAGAAGGGTGAGAAATATTATCATAATAACAATGCATATAATTATATATCTTAGCATAAAAATACACATATTCTACATTCTCACCACAATTCATCACAACTCACTCATATACATCACAATGTATATACATACAAAACCAAGCATATTCATCATGCATACTTTCACAATTCTTATCATTCTACATAAACATACATATTCATGTTTATTCATCAATGCACAATTATAAAGATGATAAATGCAAATCATAGAGACCGACTCGCGACTCTATGCAAATGCAATGCGGTACCGACTCAATCATCTCAAGTTCACTCAGGAACTTATTGGAACCATCGCTCGTTACCAATATAACTCCCCGTCGGGCATACAATGTTCACCCATTGCTCACACCTCACATAGGCACACAATGTTTATGGATTGCTCACACCTCACATAGGCACACAATCTGATTGCTCACACCTCACCTAGGCACACAATCGTTTGTAATCATCGCTCACACCTCACATAGGCACACGACGTTACAACGGATTCTCATTAGAATCACTCAACACAAGAATGTACATCATTATGCTTCACATACAAAATGACTCAAGACATTCTTGAAATGCATACATATTCATAATATATTCATGCATTCATCTCATACAATCACATACAATCTATATACATTCACATCAATGCACTATTGTATGATTCACATCTAAAACACACATTCAAAACGGTAAAAGTCGCTAAATAACACTATTCCTGACTTTCTGACTTATTTAATCGGCTAACAGCCCCAAACTCCTCACCATAAGAAACTACAGCTCAATAGCTATCCAACGCTTCGAACGGGGACCAAAACCGACTTACAGATCAAAAGTTATGGGTTTTTGAAAATAATATTTTTCTGAAAACTTACACTGTTAATCGGTTAACGCATTTGGTTAATCGATTAACCATCGCGTAACAGCAGAAAAACAAGAATTTTATGACCCAAAATCCCTCCAAACTCATTTTTACACCAATAGATAACATCCATATCAGTACCCAAACCTCAAACAACATCAACAACACATTTATGCATACAAAATCATGTTTTGATCATCATTCACAACATTTTCTATATTTAGGGTTTATACAAAAACTCATAAAAAGCAACAACACATTCATACACAATGATATACATTGATGAGATAATAAGATTTCACACCCTTACCCGGATTCCAAGCTTGCTAGATGATTGTTCTTGATGGTTTCCTAGGTTTTTCCAAGTTTTCTTCTCTTTTCTCTTCTTCCTCTTTCTCTCCTTTTTCTCTCTATTTCTCTTTTCTTTCTCTTTCTCTCCTATTTCTTCTTCTTATCTCTTTTTCTTTTCTATTTCTTTTCCTACTTTCTTTTTTCTCATTTTCTTTTCTTATTTTCTACTCAAATTCAATTAATTCATTTTCTCACATAATTCTATTTCCACTAAATTTCTAACTTACCATTAATTGAGAAATGTCCAAAATACCCTCCATTCTAATTTCCCCAAAAACTCTAAAAAATGGTAAAATATCATAACATGTCAACATAGCATATTAACACACCAATTTCACAAATAAAATAATTTATCACTCAATTTAAATAAAAGACTCAACAAAATGGGAATAATCAGAATCGGGGCGTTACACTGGTCTTCTGACTCTTAATAGGAAACTGTTTGTGGGGCCACATGTCCCAAACATTGTGGTGGCTAAGCACCAAGGTCAGACTGCTGGTGGAATCTCTTCTCCTATATCGAAAGCCTTGGGAAAAGATGTGTTGTCTGAACTGATGGAAACTTCTAAATCTCTGGAAGAGACTATCACTACTAGTACCATCAAGAAGAAGAATATTGATGAACTGATCAAAATGCTGACAAAAGATAAGGATGGCGATGATGCAAAGGATGCTAACAGTGAACATGAAGAAGAGCAGTCTAGAGATTCTGACAGCTTAAAATCCTCAAACAAAGAGGAAGCTGAGAGTAAATCTGGAAATGAATTTGGAAGTTAAGAGGAGGAGAACAACTCTGAAGAATAATTATTTGTAGATGAAGGTGTCTACAAGGATGTGCCAGATATGTGATATGACTATTAGTGCTGGTGTGTCTAATTGTTGATTCTCATTCAAGATGATTTTGACCCATGTCTATGGGCAGTTTCTTTTGGTTTCTGGTTTTGTAATAACCTTATAACATTATTTGTACTGTTGAACTTAGTCCTATTTAACTGACCTGATGTTCTAACATCTTGTTCAACATTTATGCTTGTTGTCTTCTCCTGATCTGTGTGTATGTGCTAACATACTAACCTATGAGCTGACTGATCAATTATTTTGAAGATCACCTTTTCCAAATTGGGGGAAATTGGGGGAGTAATGGTGTTAGAAAATAGTGTGTAGCGGGTAGTTTTTCTGACTACTAACTACTGACTGTGAGGGATATAATATTTGATGATCTCTGGTGTGTTTAGTATTATCTTGTACTAACTACTCACTGTGAAGGATCTATGATCTCTGGTGTGCTTAGTACTATCTGGTACTAAGTGGTGTGATTGGAACAATCTGTTCTAATCTGATATGATTGAATGTGCTCACATATTAGAGCATTTGGCATGATATGTGTGTTAGTAGTAGTTTATGATCTTTTTCTACTAACTACTAATTGTGTGTTCATGCATGACTAACTCGTCTTGAATGATTGCATGACTGACTGTTTTGGAGCATTCTAATGTATGATATTCTAGCTGCTCATGTTTGAGTAACAACTTCATGACCTCTGACAAGCAAATTCATGTGTGTAACTACCTCATGCTATTTCTGTTTATCCTATAAATGTCTCTGACTTCTGTTGAAGCTGATATATGCTCTGATGGATTTACTTCTATTGCTGCTGCTGATGTTTGGTCTAAGTATATCTATGATACTTAGCTGTTTTTCTACTTGAAGAGTTGTTTTTCCAAAATTTACCAAAGGGGGAGATTGTTGGTCCTTTTGGGATTGATTGCATTATGCAAAACAACATGGAGTTTGCTCAAGCTGGTTCTAGTGCAGAAGGGATACATGTCGAACACAATGTTCAAACATGTGGGCTGCAACATTTGGTCTCATGAAATAGAAATATGGTATTGCATTTTGTTTCTGATTATTCTATCCAAAGTACTATCTACAACAGAAGATCTACAAGTCATGGAGAAGATTTAATTTGGATTTAATGGTGCAACATGTCAAACATGATATTCCAGCATGTGTAGTGCAACATCTGGCCTTGACATCAGACCATATAGATGTTATTTGGTGCGCAATTTCTGATTGGGATTCAATCAGATTTGTTGCAGTTATTTTAGTAGTGTTTGTTTGATTTGTTTGACAGTTGGAGATGTTCAAATCAAATTTAAATGGAGATTTAAATTTGAATTTGAAATATAATAAATCATATATAATTGTTGGAGACATTTATGGAGAAGATCATATCCAACAAAATCTTCTATTTTATGGACTAAATCAAATCAGATATCCAAAGAGAAAAAGCCCAAAAGACAATGCTATTTAAGGAGGCTCAAGTCTCATGCTTGAGACAGGGATTTTGTGCGCAAGAACTAGGTTCTTTGTGTTTGGGTTTGAATCTTTGTAATCTATATTCCACGCTAATGTCATAAATGGATTAGTGTTTAATCTTTGTTGTACACCATTGTGTTTTAGTAACTTGGCATAGTTGGTTTGTCTTAGTTTAGTTGTAAATTCAACAATCAATAGACTTGTTATTGAGGTTGATCGCTAGGGTTTAGTAGTTGAAGAAAGTGAGTGGGTTCTCATATTTAAGGGGAGTCCTAAATAGAAAGTCACTAGGTTTAGGGAAAGGCATAAAACTTCATAGGGTTTGGGGTTCTTATAAGACTAACTGTTCTACTTCAAAGTAGTGAATTTCGTTTCTTAGGTAGAGTGCCCCTAGATGTAGGTGCGGTTTCACTGAACTGGGTTACCAATCTCTTGTTTTATTTATTACTTTTGCATTGTCTCTTTATTATTATCCATCTGTTTGTAAAATCTGGTTTAACTTGTTTGACTAGTTGCTTCAACATCGTGTCCAACATTTGTCCCCTAAGGAACATAATTTCAATTATTAAACTTAAATAGAATTACAAGGCATAAAATTTTGTAAACATATTTTAACGACGCGCTTGATCAAAACGGCCACCAGTTCTACAATTCGATGGTGCCCTTCGCTGTTGAGGCTACAAATAATTCCCCTAAGGTGTTTATTATCTCCCATGATTCATCTGAGGTTTTTGGTGCCTCCATGGATTCACCAGAGGGGTTTGGAGCGAGGTCCTTGGAACATTTGTGTCATAAATGAAATTTAGCATCTCTTGCCAGTTACATGCGATGTCGTAGTCGAGTTCAGTGTCCATGTTGTCGTAGTTGGGTCGTGTTGGTTGGGTTACGGGTGGGCGGGATGGTTGGTTGAATTGGGACATTGATTCGTTTTGGAAACAAAGAAATGGTTGTTGTAGTGCTTGATAGGCATGTGTTGGTTGGGTGCCTAGGCGGTGTGATGTTTGAATGCATTGGTGGTGTGATGTTTTGGTGTACATTGGTTAGGTGCTATGGTAGGATATAGTGGTATCATATGCCTCATCGGGTCTATGGTAAGATGTAGTGGCAACATATGTTTTTTGGTGATATATGTAATGTTCTTGGTTTTGTGTTTGGGTGTGTGGCATGAATTGGTCGCCAGTTTGGGTGTTTGTGGTTTGGTAATCATATTCGGTTGGTTGTTGGGTGTATGTGGTTTGGTAATGTTGTGGGGTTAGTTGTTGGGTGTGGGTGGGTTGACAATTTTGTCGGGTTTGGTAATGTTTTTTGGTTAGTTTTTGGACGTATGATGACGAAGCTCGTAGGTGTTGATCGATCAAATACCTCGGGTCAGACACAAACTGAGTTATTGTAACCGATCTATACCAATTCATAAAGTTTCGAGTTGGTTTAGATTCGTCTGGCTTGATAGGTTCATTTATGGCCCGTTGATGATGCTGCTTCCACTGACGACACGCATCCCTAGGGAAGTCTCTCAAATGGATCAAGTTCTTCTCAAGATGCTCGAAAGTCAGAGTGTTCCAAAGTCGAATCTTCACCGGAGGCTTGAGAATCAAAATACAAACATGTGCTTCTCTTTTAATAATCGTGTTAGACATTTAAAAGATGAAATGAGAAGATGTGTGAAAAATTATGGAGAATGAAGACCTATTTATATATAAAAAAAAAAAGCAATGCACTAAGGCGCCTGGGGGAATGATGCATGCTCTTAAGCCCCGAAAACATGCGTCAATGGCATTGGCATGTTGATATATTCTAGTTTCAACAATAAAAACTTATAAGTCAACGGGCCTTTTAAAATCTATTGTTGAAACATTATATCATTGTTTTACAACACAATATAACTTGAGTGATATTTCTAGTTCTTTATGACACTTGATTCTCTAGTTCTTGAGGATGTTGAGTTTGATCTTCAAGAATTAATTTCTTAATATAATTGAGAGAAAGAACAATAATATCCGTATGAGGGTCCAAATTTGCTATATAATTAGCAACTATATGAATTGAGTTAGAACCAATTCTTTCCCACTCAATTTTATTCTTTGACCATATCTCTCCCCCAAACTCAATATTCTTAAGACACATTACAATATTTATCTAAAAATATTCTTTAACTTGGGACTAAAGTTTATATTTCTCAAACTTTTCAACAATTCTAGATTGTCACAAGTCATGACTGAATTAACTATAATAATAATATTTGAATTTAAAAGACAAATTGAATCCATCATTTAAAAAAAAAAGTTATCATATTAAAACAAATCTTTATTTATTCACCAAATTGTCTTTTAAATACAAATTTAAGCTTATAATGACAATCTAAAATAGTTAAAAAAAAATTAAAAAATATCAATCTTTACTAATTTTGTCCCTTTAAATTGATGTATCTTTCAACACCATTGAACATTTGTCAGTTCAGATCATATTTTCTTATTATTCTTTATTTGCCCTTATCCTTTGAGGTATTTACTGAATGAGCACAATTTTAATTTCTCTTGCTTCAATCTTTTCTTTATTGCACACTTTATGAAATTATTCTATTAAAAATAATTTCTAACTTTAATAGTTATAAACTTAATTGTGCAAAGAGAATAACATATGCTAAATTTTCGACAAAGTCACCTAATTGACGAAACTATAGCGTTTTAGCAAGATTAAATAGTTTCATAATGTGCTTCTGATATTTTCTTTGCTTAATAATCTTAATGAAAAGTATCACTCCAATGAGAGTTTGTATTTCGCTTTATTGCTTTAGAAGCACTAGAATTTAAGCAAAGATAATATGACAAAATTTATGTCATCTTCAATAGCACCTCTAATGTCTCTGGATTGCAAAGCTTTAAGATCATAGACCTGTGTAATTTGGAGTGTACTCACTTTTTAAACTTGAGTCTCACTTTAAATATACTAAATTGTGAGAGAATTTGAGTTTCTTCATCCTTATGTAAGA
This sequence comes from Lathyrus tuberosus, assembly GCA_022829125.1. NCBI lineage: Eukaryota > Viridiplantae > Streptophyta > Magnoliopsida > Fabales > Fabaceae > Lathyrus > Lathyrus tuberosus. Next base: position 11,864,190 of record JALAZF010000044.1, on the reverse strand, counting down.
TCTAGATCCAAGAACATAATGTTCATATTTTATTCCTAAAAGTTAAAACTTTTGTGAATCAAAATCTAACTTATTTTGCAGATACATAAACTATATTAGTTTATAGAGAACAAAAAAAAATGTACTCGCTAAAATACAAGTGCATCATTTATGTCACGTCTTTAGACAACAACATCAATTGCTAGTGGTATTTGTTACAATGATCAAACATTGACAATTAATATTGATAAACAATAAATCCTTATAATTGTCACATGTTTACCTTATATGTGTGAGTGCAATCACATAAACACTTGAAAGATTTACACTCATACAACATCATTACTGATATATCAATAAATTATTATATAGACATTCATCTTTACTTATAAATTAAAAGACTCAAACAATATACCAAACACACCATTAATTCTATATCTTTGATTGCAAACATTAACTGTAAACGGTACTCTTACACAATGATCAAACATTAGTAATAAGTTCGGTCAGATAATGGACGTCTTTGACATCAATCATTACCCACATGGATAAAATTAATAATTACTACATATTTACCATCACAGGTATGCAATTGTTCGGCCAAATTGTGTCTTCCTTTTGGACGACCATAACAGTTCGCATGAACAATTACTCACTACATCTTTTGTAATTCCAATTGAATCACATTTACACAACAGAGGTTACTTTTGCAACATGTTGCTTCAATCAACTCAATCAAAATTACTAGACATTTTAATAAATTCAATGTGAAGAGTCTTAAATTTAAATTTACAAGGCACTACCCACAAATGTAGGTCGTATTCATTTAGGATGTCGTTTAATAATAATAATATTTCTTGAAAGTCCTTAGTGTGAGAAAAAATTCACAATAAACATAAGTTTTATGAATTTATACAAATTGCATGATTAAAAAAAATTGTATAAAACTTAATAACAATAAACTCAAATAACATAATCATGCTAAATGTATAATTTCAAATCAGATAAATATTAAATATTTATATATCCAAAATAAATGTCAAAAAATTCACATATACGCCAAATATTTCTTTAAATAAATCATTTTAGAATCAACAAAACCAATTCTAAAATCCAAAGTATTCAAAATTTAAAGAATCAAATCGATAGTTTTACCTTATAATTTTGAGAGACATTCAAAATATTCAAAAAAATTCCATAAATAATATATAATAACTAATATATATATTAAAAAAATTGGTATTTGTCTTATCTCTCAAAATCTAAATTCATGTACAAATTTTATGTGAATCAAATTGAAAGATTAAATAATAATTAAAAATCAAATAAAATGTTTTGATAATAAAACCTTTTTTTTTATAATTCAAAACCAAGAATCAAATCAACAAAATAAGATTTAAATTCAATATTTATATTTCCCAAATAATTGACATAAATATATATCTGTAAATATATACTCTCTAGCCACAAATAAAGTGTTGAAAATCAAAATCTTTAAAGAAAATATAATTTTATGATTTTCAATCATGGATCATAGTCATATATGTGATTCCAAATATATTTAGTATAATATATATTGAATAACACATCTCCTAAAGAAAACCAAAATTTTCACAAATACTATTCTTCCAAATTATATTTGAATCAAATCTAAATTTTGTGGTATATATCACAATAAAATATTTAATTTCAAATAAAAAAATTTATTTCTAATATATTTATTTGATTTTTAATTTATACAAAATCATGATCAAAACAAATATTTTAAGATTATAATGTAATTAAGGACCAAACAATTGCAATCATCCATGAAGAAATATTTATATAGAGAAGATGTATAATCCTTTATTTGAAAGAACATAAAAGAACATGCGTACATATAAATTTATATGGAAGAACTTAAACCATACAAATCGTTTCAAAACAAATATACACATAATCATAAATTTCGTACTATCACAATAATTTAACAAATAAAAGAAAACATCCCTTAATATTATCATAAAAAATTCATGTCTTGAAAAACAAAATTCACACAATCATGAATTTCAAATATATGTTTCATAATCATATATCCACACAAAAAATTAAAGTTTAGTGGAAAAATCTCAATAAACTTAACGTGAAGACTTGCTCTGATACCACTTGTTGGAATTAAATCAATAACAATTAATCACATATACATGTTCTACATATTATGTCATATACTTTAGTGCGGAATAGAATATATGATTACAAGATCTACAACATGTTAGTATATGAGAGAAGGGATTGCAGGAATACTTGGATCTATTGAGAAAATTTTCGTTGGCGGTAACCCTGAAAGTTAGAAGACAAACAACGAACACCGGGTGACTTGTATGGTTCTTCCTCAACCGGTACTCCTAATGACTTGAATACTCTTTAGATGGGGAGAAGATATAAATTGCTTGTGTGCGGTATATTGGGGACCATAACCTATATATAAGGTGATGGCCAATTAGGGTTCCCATTATTTCGAAATGGGTCATCCTGACATCCACTCATATTTGAGCCCATATCCAATTAATTAATTAATTAATAGAAATCTAAATAGTCTTTTAAATTTATTTGACCACTTAATCAATTAAGACTTTTAATTTGATAAATAGCTAATATAATTAAAATATATATGCCCGCATAATAATTATTGGAATATAATAATTAAATAATATTTAAATTATAAAATATTCCAACAAATATGTGTAGCAAAGTTGGTGACGGTAATTTAATTGATTTCTAGCAGCATAGTTAGAACGGTTTGAAGCCTCTTACTGCTGTTTTCCTAAGTTGTTTTGGAGTTTGGTTGTAGGCCCTGTCAAGATCAATTCGATGGGTGATTGGAATGGTGAAAATTGGTCGTGGAACCTATCAGACAGCAGCGTCAATCTCACTGTGCATGCAGCGGAGCAACTCTTGGAGTTGTAGAAGATTTTGGAGAATGTTCATCCTAAGTACTTGGGGGAGGATTCGTTTGTTTGGAAATTGGATGTCAATGGTTTCTCTACGGCTAGTAGTTACAAGTGGATAATTTCGTTCAACGAGGGGGGTTCAATTACGGAGGTTTTGGTCCTCAAAGGCTTGGGGGATATTTGGAGATCGAAGGCGCCGATTAAAATTCAATTTTTTGGTTGGAGATTATTGTTGAATAGGTTATCTACTAAGCTGAATTTATTGAGAATAGACATCAATTTTGGTAATTTTATTTGTCCATTTTGCTTTAATGCCGAAGAAACTCTCTTTCATCTTTTCTATTCTTGTGAGGTGGCTCAATTGATTTGGAAGGGGTTATGTTGTTGGCTTGGCATCGACTTGTGTGGGGAGCAGATTTCATTAGTCTCTATGTTTTTGTACTTTAAGAACTTATGTACAATCAAATTCAGTGTTGAGTTTCATTGTTGTCTTTGGCTAGCGGTTTGTTGGGCTTTGTGGACGTCTAGGAATTATATCCTCTTTGATGAAGGGAGATTGGAGGAGATGGATATTTTGGGGCTCATTAATTTCTTGTCTAGGGAGTGCTTTTTGGCTAAGTTTTGTGGGCTGGTCGATGTGAATTTGTCGGTGTGGCAAACTAACCCTTCTCTCTTTTTAGTCGAGTTGTGGATTTTGTTTTTTTTCTTTGGTTGTGTTGTTTTGTGTTGTGAGGGTTGAGTACCCTATGTGCTCTTTTTTTTTTATAAATTGCTTTTGCTTATAAAAAAAATATGTGTAGCAAATTGTGATTATTTTTTAGTTTTATTTTGCAATTAAATGGCTAAGTATGAGAAAAGTGTTCCGACAATCAACTTATTTTTATATTATTTGTTTTTGACACTTTTAGTTTTTTAGCATTAAAAATATTAGATCTTTTTTTAGAGAATACAAATGCTTATACATAGCAATGTTGTGTCGACAATCAAGTGAATGAGAGAAGTATTTTTTTGGCTTGATATCAAGGAGAAATCTTGCACCTTCAGAGATTGATTTTAGAATCATATCCAAAAAGCGGATCAAGATTCCGACTAAGTTGAGATTGTTTGTGTTTCCTTTCATGTGTAATTCTTAGAGGGTGGTTTTTCTGGAGATGACTTGTTGTGACCTATTTGGTTGTAAGCCTTATACCTTTTTCATCTTATATTTATATTTGTTTGGTTTCTTTGCTGTAATTTACCGCTCATATATGTACTTTTTTTGAATATTTACCCTTATTATTAATATTATTTAGCCTTAAAAAATGCTAATATATATATATATATATATATATATATATATATATATATATAGTACTACTCCATACCAAATAAAATAAGTAATAACTTTTAAACATACCTTCTGCGCAAGTGAAATATCTACTCTTTTTCTTCAAATTTTTTATTGAAATTGAGCTTGGGATGTAGTCACAAAATAGAATCTCTAACGACAATAATTAAGATTTAGTTATTTACATGTTAGAATCCCAAATTCGAAATATCTTAATCGCAAATGGAGACAGAAAAATGCTCTTGAGATATTATTTTTATCATAGCTTCATTAGTAGATTAATTATAGAATAAAGTTAATTTTTTGTTAGAACAGAAACGCGAATACAGATCAGAGTAAAGAGAAATATACAAAAGTTTTGTTCACGCAGTTCGATCAAATTGGCTCCGTCTACGACTATAGAGTAGCTATAGTTCATTTTATTTATGTCTTGTGAATTGCATATAGATTACAGTGTTACAAACCATATATATATATATATATATATATATATATATATATATATATAATACGAGGTTTTAGTCTATCTAAAACCTTAATCCCTAGTTTCCCTCAACAAACAATTATTTCTACCCATAATTATCTCAACAATATGAGCTATTCTCTCAACAACCTATAGTTATCTAAACAACCCATAATTATCTCAACAATATGAGTCATATTCAACAATCTCCACCTTGGCGAATATCAAACCCCATTGAAGACTTCTTGCATAACGATTCATCCAGGAAACTAAGGAGGTACACCTCCTGCTTAACACTGAGAAATATGTAATAAGTCCAAACCGTGTTTGAACTTGTCACTGGTGACTGGCTTGGTCAACATATCAGTTGCATTCTCTGAAGTGTGCCTTCTGAAGTAATAGTTGTCCTGACGCCAATAACTTCATGATCTTGTGGAACCTCACTTCAATATGCTTGGTTCTAGCGTGATACACCTAATTATTCGCCAAATAGATAGCACTTTGACTATCACAATGCAACTGAACTCCACCTTGCTCAACACCCAACTCTTTCACTAACCTTGTAAGCCATAATGCTTCCTTGGCAGCTTCAGCTACAACCATGTATTCTACCTCAATTGTAGACATAGCTACTATGGATTGAACTGATAATTTCCAGCATATAGGTCCCCCGTAAGAGTAAAGACATACCCCGTTGTAGACCTCCTATCATCCAGATCACCTGCATAGTCAGAATCCACATATCCCACAACTGATGGAACACCCTGCTCCTTGCTGAACATGATACCATGATTTGTTGTACCCTTCAAGTATCTTAGGATCCACTTGACTGCTTCCCAATGCTTCTTCCCTGGCTTGAACATGAACTTGCACACTTGACTAACTACTTATGCCAAATCCGGTCTAGTGCACACCATAGCATACATCAAACAACCAACTGCACTGGAATAAGGAATTTTAGACATATCTTCAATCTCTGAGTCAGTCATCGGAAATTGTTCCAAAGAGAGCTTAAAATAATTCACCAATGGAGTACTCACAAGCTTTGCTTTGCTCATGTTAAATCTACCATATAAGAACATAATATGTTATGGAAAAGCCCTAAATGCCCTTCTGCTTCCACATTAAGCCACGTGGATGGCTTCATCATCCTCCCTTCATTATGCCTATGCCACCCATCTACACATGCCCCTGCTTTGGAAAAATCTTCACATCAGATTTTTTGCTTATTCAAATCTTTTCTTTTGCTTTCTCACGTCACACTTCATCTCATTTAATGCACTACTGTTTTCAAATCAAACTTGTCTTCTCAACACTCAACACTGATATGTCATTCTTTAATATAGTTGTAAAACAAGTTACTCCCTCGTTCAAATTTTTTTGAAAACCCTATCTCTCTCATCATTTTAAATTGAAAATCCATTCCTCTAAACTTTCTCTCCTACAACTCCAAAACCGTAATTTTTCACTGCTCATGATAACCTCCATTTCAATGTTACCTTCTCCCTCCTGCTACTCAAAAAACGCAGCAGTCAACAACACAACAACCTCCACCGTGCTCTGAATAACGATCCACCACCCTTGCCTCATCACCGTCGCGCCGTTGTTTTCGTCTGAGTGAGTGTGTTCCATTTTTTCATTTTATTTTTTCTTTCCATGTGATGGTTGTTGTTGTTGTTGTTTTATGTTTATGTGGATTTGATTTTGTTTCAGAGAGAGAGAGAGAGAGAGAGAGAGAGAGAGAAGATGAGAGATAATTTAGATTCTACGAGCAAATCTCAGATTCCGGTGAATAATCGACCGACTAAGGCAAGCTCGAATACGATGCCGACCAATCCTTCACATGTTTGATTTTGATGATTCTAATTCCAATTCTGACGCTCTACAAGTAAGTGAATCCCTTTTTTCTTATCATTTGGAAAACCCTAATTTTGTCTCTGTTTTTTATGCTATGGCCCTGTTTGGATAAACAATTTAATTTGCAGTTTAAAGTCAATACCCAAATGTTGTTCTAGAGGCTCTGAATCTTTTGTTGTCTGAGGAGGTATTATAATTTTTTTATGTGATATCATGTTATGATGTTGTTTGATTATGTATTATCTACAAGATAGTATCAATTTGTTGATATAATTGTTCTTTTTGTAGGTTTTCTTTTCGTTTACTTTTCATGAAGTTATAGGGGCTGGTTTTCCTTATTGTGCTCGATGGGAAAAAGTTCACGGTTCCGATGACAACTACTAACAGAGATTGTAAAGATATTTACGATTGCCACGCCATCTCCGATTCTACTGTAACAACAAAACCATAAAAGTATGTTCTGTTTTCAATTACACTTATGTATTTCAACTTTCAAGTTTTACAACTTTTCTTTCCCTTCAGTTTTTTGACATTTTTATCCAAAGGTTTTGTCTTACTTTGCTTTGCTTTTTATGTATTTTTAGATATTTATTTATATGCTCTTTACACACTTTTGTTAAAACACTATGTTATTTATATGCTCTTTTCACACTTTGACTATTCAAGCCCCATGTTAAAAACATCATCAACCTCAGTTGTGTGTTATTGGTAAAGGGTTGTCTGCAAATCTTTTTCCTCTATACCTTTTCTAATTGTTTCTTTGCTTTTGATAAAGTTGCTTGCTTGCTCCAGTTATAGTACTACAACTAGAAAGGGTCTAAGAGGCGAACCATTGTTGCTCAAGGTAAACTTCATCGCATCCCTTCCATCTCCAACAATGTCCCCCCTTTTCCCAAGATGCTAAAAATGGTAGGAAATAGTTGTCACCTCATTGTTCATGTTGGGTACAAAGGCAAAGTGTATGTGATAGGTAGTAACTAACACCTTACTCCCATAATAGAAATTCAATTACACTTTTAACAGTAACAACTACAATTTAAAACAATCTTCTCTTCTCTCATCTATTTCTCCTTAACCAAAGAGTCTTTTATATGTATGGTTGCTCATTAAGCATGTTATCAGTGGTGGCGGAAGAACCTCTCTTTTGCATAAGCTTTATGTGCACATCTTTTCTTAATTTGATAAAATTATTAGTAAATTGATTCTTACACTGTACATGTTTCAGTGTATTTTATAATACAAACATTGTTGTGTCTCACGACGTGTAAAATTATTATGAAACATACAATTTTGCTTTTCCATCAATAGCGTGTGATCAATTCATGCAGCATTCGCGTATCGAATGAACTTGGCGCTGGTCATCCGTGGGTTGCACGTTTGGCTGTGTGCGTCGTCCTTGTGATTGCAATTATCGAGAGCTTCTTAATTGGAGCGGCGATGATACTTTTCTGCAATATATAGAGCTATGCTTATAGCAATGAAGTTGAAGTTGTCCAATATATTTCAAAAATGATGCCGATTCTCGCGGTATCAACCTTCCTAGATGGAATGCAATGTGTTCTTTCAGGCAATGCTAGAGGATGTGGTTGGCAGAAAATTGGTGCTTATGTCAATATGGGATCATACTATTTGATTGGAATTCCATTAGCAATTATACTGGCTTTTGCATTGCGCATCGGAGGCATGGTAAGAAAATAACTTGTAACTAATTTTGATAGACTTAAATCAACATGATCATTTCATTCAAACTGCTGATAAGAACATAATGCAGGGGTTGTGGTTGGGGATCATATGTGCACTCATAGTCCGAGTATTTTCTCTAACCATCGTTATGATTCGTACGAATTGGGAGAAAGAGGTTAACTACTTCTTTTTTCTTAAAAATGTCTTTTGTTTAATATGCATATGATGCATTGTTGTGTACTGACATGGTTTTTGATTTTCTGTTTTCTTTTATTCAGGCAGAGAAGGCTACTCATAGACTCTATAGTTTAATAACACCAGAGAGTGTAGTCTCATGAAGTTTGATTTACTATTAATTGTTTGTTTATTTAGAATTGATTTTTAATTTTCATTATGTTAATCTGAATTTTTTGTTTATGCTGTATCAGTCACTTGGTAGCATTCACAATGGAAAAACCAATCACAGAAATGGTCTCACTGCTTTGGAATTAAAGGGCACGGATCATGTTGGTTTTTTTCTGAAGTGTTTGCGGTATTGACTGAGTTTCAATGCGATGTGGTTGAGGTGAAAGTTTGGACACACAATGGGCGGACTGCTTCCTTAATTTATGTTAAAGATTGCACATCTGGGACCTCTATTGAAGATTCTCAGAAAATTAATTGGTTTGAAGCACGTTTAAGATATGTCTTACAAGGAGACAGTGATATTAGGAGTGCAAAAACATCTATCTCTGATGTTGTTATACACCCCGAAAGAAGGCTCCATCAAATGATGTTTGCCGACCGTGATTATCACAAGACTCCAATTTTGAAGTTCACTTCAGAAACACCGTTGGTGACTGTCCAAAATTTGGCGGAAAGGGATTATTCGGTTGTTAATGTCCAGTGCAAGGATCGCGCCAAGTTATTGTTTGATGTTGTGTGCAATTTGACAGACATGGAATATGTTGTGTTCCATGCAACAATCAACATCAGGATTGATGAAGCTTACATGGTAAATTACTTTCTTAGACATCATAGTGCCGTTATTTTTTGGTTTATAGTTTTGATAATCTGCCTTATTAATGATACCAAAATTGTTTTTATTCCAGGAGTTTGAATGCAGGGTGTTAAACTAGAACCAGAGACACATATCAATGACGTATCAGAGATTATCAAGTATGATACGGGAGGAAAAATTGAGTATCTGTGCATCATAGCTTGAAGAATTACAACCATTTTGTTCTGTTGTCTTTTAATTATTAATTTTTATATTTACATTGGTGAGCATGATAGGGGAGTATCTGTGTGATTTTAGTGGAGGTTGTGCATACTCTCTTGCCAACAAGTAAAGCAGCCACCTGTGATGTATAAATTGTTTCTGGTGAAGTATAGCTTGTGAATTGAGATGATTTGATTTTGGTGTTTTGGGAAGGAATTGATGAAGAAATGAATTTAGAAATTGAAATATGGATTTCAAGGAAAATTGGGATATGTATTTACAGTAACCGTGTCCTTTTTTTTTATAATGTTTTTGGATCCCTATCTTATAGTAATAACTAGTGGGATACCCGTGCGTTTGGAAGAGATAAAACTGGTTTTCCCGGGTAAGAAAAACACCATGCAGGTGCAATATGTTGTTTAAGAGATTGTTAAATTTTATGTGAGTGAGATAAACTTTTGAGATTTGTTGTAAACAGGGTCACAGAGACGCAGGATATTGAACACACGCTAAAAAGGATGGTTGCTGAAGTAGCTACTACCAATGAGGATCGTAGAAGACTCAAAGGTGTCCTCACAAAGAAGGGGTTTCTGGAACTTTCTGTTGAAAAAGGTGTTGAAGAAGGTAACAGTGAAGCGAAAATTGGGACGTTGAACACAAGGTACACATATGATTATATTTATACATGCATGTTACTCCCTCCGTCCCACAATGAGTGACCCAGCACACCATTTCACACATATTAAAAAAAGTGTAAAAAAGTAAGAGAGAGAATAATATTTTTACTATAGTACCCCTAATCATGTATTGAAAATGATGAAAGTTTAATTAATTAGAGAGTAGAATTGGAAAAAGTGTATTGGAAATTGAAATTGATCATTCATTTTGGGACACTATTTTATTCCAAATGGGTCACTCATTGTGGGACGGAGGGAGTAAAAATAAGTTTGACAAATGATGTATAAAATAACATTGTTATTACTGTTGGTTGTTGTTTGATGTCATTGTAGAAAGTAGAAACGATGATCCGTGGTTGTAGAAACGATGATGTATAAATTGATGACAGAAGCAGTACTTTATATATATTGAGTAGTTCTGTACTTGATACATGGATACAATCTTGGCCCCTTTATATAGGCTCAAGTTTTCTAGTATTCTAATAAAACAATAAATACTAATAATAGTCCACTAACTCTTGACCTTATCACTAACTCTAAATTAAAGACCCGCTAAACCTTTTGGCTTTCCAACTACATCTCCACTAAACAAAACATTAAAGTTTATTCAACAAAACTCCCCTGTAAACTTAAATGTTTCTCCCATCCATCAAGCCTATCATCTTCTTGCCTTTGTCGAAAAGTTCTTTCGACAATGGTTTTGTAAGGATATCTGCTACTTGGTATTTGCTTGCCACATGCTTCAATTCGACACTTCCTTCCTTCACATGTTCTCGAATGAAATGGAATCGAACATCAATGTGTTTGCTTCTTTCATGATTCACCGGATTCTTTGCTAGCTCAATTGCTGATTTGTTGTCCATGTGTATCACAGTTGCACCTTTCTGTTTTAACTCCATCTTGCTCAACAATCTTCTAAGCCATATTACATGACAAACGCACCAAGATGCTGCCACATATTCAGCTTCACATGTCGAAAGCGTTACTATTCGTTGCTTCTTGGAGAGCAAAGTAAAAGCAGTATTTCCCATAAAGAACACATATCCAGACGTGCTCTTTCGATCATCAATATCACCGCACCAATCGCTGTCTGAATAACCAATCAACCTGTAATCTTCTGCTTTTGAATAAAACATTCCAAGTGACACAGTTCCTTAGATGTATCGAAGGATTCTTTTCAATGCCTTCCAATGTGAATAGACCGGTTCCTCCATGAATCGACTTACAATTCCGACACTTAGCGAAATGTCTGGCCTTGTGCATGTGAGATAGCGAAGACTTCCTACCAAGCTTCGAAATTTACTTGTTTCGACACGATCTCCCCCATCAAATTTCGATAGCTTGGCACCTGGTTCCATTGGCGTCGAAATCGGATTACAGCTTTCCATCTTATATTTCTTCAAAATTTCTTTTGCATATTTTTCTTGTGAAATACAAATTCCTGTTTCTTCTTGTCGAACCTCCAGACCAAGAAAAAATCTCATCAGACCTAAGTCTGTCATCTCAAATTCTCGTGTCATTGTGCCCTTGAACTCTTCTATAATCTGATTATTACTACCCATAAAGATGAGATCATCAACATAAAGAGCAACAAGTAACATATTACCTCCATTCTTCTTTACATAAAGGGCATGCTCATAAGGACATTGCTTGAACCCATTCTCCTTAAAATATGTGTCGATACGTGTATTCCATGCCCGTGGTGCTTGCTTCAGCCCATAAAGTTCTTTCTTCAATTTCAGCATCTTCTTCTCTTCTCCAGCTTTCATATACCCTGGTGGCTGTTCGACATAGACTTCTTCTTCGAGCACACCATTTAAAAATGCTGATTTGACATCCATTTGAAATATTGGCCATTTGAATTGAACAGCTTGTGAAATGAGTAGTCGAATTGTCTCCATTCTTGCAACGGGAGCAAAAATTTTGTCATAGTCGATTCCTGCCTTCTGCTTATATCCCTTTCCAACAAGCCGTGCCTTATATCGTTCCACTTCGCCTTCAACATTCATCTTTTTCTTGAATACCCATTTCACACCAATGGGTTGACTTCCTTTTGGTAATTCGACCAGCTCCCATGTGTTGTTGTGATTAATCGCCTTAATTTCTTCGGCCATGGCAGTTTTCCACTTCTTGTCTCGCAGCGCCACTTCAAAATTAACATTTTCAGCATCTGCCAAAATACATACAAGATGTACTTCACTTGTCGAATCATGCAAATCTTGTAGACTTCGCATTCTGGGTTGTCGAAGTTCATCTTCATTTTCAGAATCTTCAGGTTCTGTCGAAATGCTTGTTGGTATAGCGACTGATCCAGCTTCGACAATAACCTCTGTCGAACTTTTCCAGTCCCACTTGCTCGCTTCGTTTATTCGAACATCCCTACTCACTATCACCTTCTTGTTTATGGGATCGAATAACCTGTACCCTTTCGTCTTCTCATCATAGCTTTCGTCTTCTCATCATAGCCAATGAATATGTACTTCTGACTTTTGTCTTCAAGCTTCGTTCTTCGTTGATCTGGTACGTGTGCATAAGCCACACTACCAAATACTCTGAGATGAGAAACTGTTGGCTTCTGTCCGCTCCATGCTTCTTGTGGTGTTTGATCTTCTAACTTCGAATGTGGATATCGATTCTGAACATAAACAGCACATTGTACTGCTTCTGCCCAGAATTCCTTCGACATGTTCTTGCTTTTAAGCATTGATCGAACCATGTCGAGAACTGTTCGATTCTTCCTTTCAGCTACACCATTTTGTTGAGGCGAGTATGGTGCAGTTAGAAATCTCCTTATGCCCTGCTCTTCACAATACTTCATAAATGTTGTCGAAGTATACTCACCACCTTTGTCAGATCGAACTGCTTTGATGTGTCTGTCAGTTGCCTTCTCCACCATCACTTTGAACCTTTTGCCACTGAAAAATTCTGGAGTGATTGGCCCACAAATATCAGTATGAATCAATTCGAGAATATCTTTAGCTTGATATTCTGCCTTCTTTTGAAATGAGGTTCTTGTCTGTTTGCTAAGCACACAATCTTCACAGAACTTTCCTTCATATTCCATGTCTGGTAGCCCATGTACCATGTTCCTCTTCGCTAACCTTCTCAGACCAGCATGATGTAAATGACCAAAGTGTTGATGCCACAACGACGCTTTGTCTTTGACATTGATTTGCAAACATTTTCCTTGAACACTCCTCAAGTTCAGCTTGTACATTCGATTTCTCCCCTTTTCGACTTGAGCAATCAAATACCCTAACTTGTCCTTCAAGTGCAATATTCGATCTTTCATGAATATCGAATAACCTTTTTCTGTGAGTTGTCCCAGACTCAAAATATTTGTCTTGAGATCTGGTACATAATAAACATCTTGGATTGACCAGGTCAAGTCATCCTTCTGCAAATAACAAATCGTACCTTTGCCTTCGACCTTCACTTTCGATGCATCTCCGAAAGACACATGACCATCTTCAATCTTTTGCATTTCTTTAAACAGGTGTTTGTGACCACACATATGATTACTTGCTCCAGAGTCGAGATACCACATAGTGTCATTCTCCGCGTCTTCTTCCGTCTGAGTCATCAACAAAAAACCATCATTCGCTTCGACTTCCAAAGCTAGATTGGTTGTTTCTTCTACTTTCTTTTCGACTCGACAATCTTTTGCAAGATGTCCCACTTTACCACAGTTATAACATTTGAAGGAGTTGCAATCCTTCGCAAAATGACCAAGCTTGTTGCACTTGTAACATTCGACGTTAGAGTAGTTCGCCCGTCCACCTCTTTGACCACGTCCTCTGCCACGCCAATTTTGCTGGCTCGACTGTCGTCTGTCGAAGTTGCTGCTTCGACCACTTCGACCATTGTCACGACCTCCACGACCACGTCCTCTTCATCGAAAGTTTTGAGAACAGAGTACCTTTTCGTCTTTGACTGACTCCTTCGTTTGATTTGCTTCCTCGACTGCTTCCTCCTTCTTTTTCATCTTTCGTTGTTCGTGTGCCTCGAGAGAACCCGCGAGCTCTTCGACTGAGAGCGTCGAAAGGTCCTTCGACTCTTCTATTGCACATACAATATTCTCAAACTTATCTGTTAAAGATCTCAGAATCTTCTCAACAACTCGTGCATTAGTCACTGCTTCGCCATTTCTAGTGAGTTGGTTCACCACCGTTTGTACACGCGTGATGTAGTCAGATACAGTTTCTGACTCCTTCATCTGCATCCTCTCGAATTCTCCACGAAGAGTTTGAAGTCGAACTTGCTTCACTCGATCTGCTCCTCTGAACACTTTTTCTAACGTGTCCCAAGCCTCCTTCAACGTAGTCGAACTGACAATTTTCTCAAAGCCTGATTCGTCAACTGCTCGGAACAGCATATATAATGTCGTCTTATCCTTCGAACGCGTCTCTTTCAACGCCTTTTGTTGAGCCGCCGTATACTCCGTGGTGTCTGCTGGTTCTGCAAAACCATCCCTAGTCACCTCCCACGCATCTAGAGATCCAAGAAGAGCTTTCATTTGGATATTCCAGTTCTCGTAATTCGCCTTCGTTAAACGCGGCAACGGCATTTGACTCATCGTATTTGCCATTAACTCTGATGCCAATTTGATGACAGAAGCAGTACTTTATATATATTGAGTTGTTCTGTACTTGATACATGGATACAATCTTGGCCCCTTTATATAGGCTCAAGTTTTCTACTATTCCAATAAAACAATAAATACTAATAATAATCCACTAACTCTTGACCTTACCACTAACTCTAAATTAAAGACCCACTAAACCTTTTGGCTTTCCAACTATATCTCCACTAAACAAAACATTAAAGTTTATTCAACATAAATTATGTTTAAATATTGTAATATTGTATAACCGAATAAAATTATTAATAAAGAATCAATATGTTGTATGATATGTTTTGTTTAAATTGTTGTTAATATTTTAAACTTATATCATAGTATTTGTGTTTAGGTTGAATGAAGGTGTTCAGATGCGTGTCGAAACAGCTGCTGAGGAAGTCAATGAAGCGGATAGACTTAAGATCTTGAGATCTCCTCCATCTGCTAGGTAAATATTTGATTTACAACTGTATATGAAATTTAGTTGTTCACACATATATGTAAAAGAAGTTGTTATTTGTTTATATTTTGCAGGGAATCAATGGACATAGCAGAAATTGCAAAAGGTGCGTCAACTGTTGTGGATGCTGTGAAACTGAAAGAGAACTTATCGGTTGGTCATGGAGGGATAGCCGAAAGACTGAAAGATAGAAAGGGAAAAAGTGTTTTATCAGGTGAAGAGTCAGTCCACCGCGAAGGCGTTGCTCATAACCGGAAGTTGCATGCAAGAGTCCTAGATAGAAAGGGGAAAAGGGTTGCATCCGGTCAAAAGTCTGGCCGGCGTGAATGCGTAGTTGTGAAGTACAAGGTTAATAGAGGAGATATTTTTGAAGAATCAAATGAAGAGATTGATGTCAACAAAGGAAAAGGGTCCCGCCGGTGCAGGAGCTTCTTATATAAACATATCATCAAACAGTGAAAGGTATATTATAGTAACATATATGTTGCATGTTATATGATTTACTTTCAACGATTTAAGGATGTTGGAATATGAATGCAGTTGTCATGATGATTCAGCAACTGGAGACAAGGGAAATGAGGGAAATCAGGGAAGTTTTGGCAGGTACTTCGTTTGGGAAAAGGAAATCAAATGCGGGAAGACAGCCGACAAAAATGTTTTTGTAAGTATAGTAACACTTCAATGCACTGTTATAAATCATAATATGTATGTATAAACCGCTGTATTTATATTATATAATTTGTGTTATGTGCAGTGTGACGCCCCCAATCTATACCCCCAATTAACACGCAATTAAAGCGGTAAAAAGAAAATTCGAAAATTGATCAGAGTATATTTGAAACATCGTGGCATAGAAAGGGAGAATCACATCAAAGAAGCCAAACATACACATAACATGCAACACCTGCCCATAATGATATGCAACTGTGGGGTAGCAATCATACAGAGGAAACTTTGTTCCTTACACCCACTTTTCAGAAATTAGAATTAAAGCGGAAAATCTAAAATCTGATTAACATATATACATATACACATATAAACAGTTTGTCATACATCAGGTAGCATATGTACAACCAAAATATATCATCAGATATACAAAATAATAGCACACGGCCACCCTAACTACCCGGAGTCACATATCAGAGCCGACCGACCAAAATAATGAAGACGCTAACTCATTATTCACACAAAAACTACAGCCGCTAACTCAAGATCATGAGTAGGATAGTTTTTCTCATGAACTCTTAACTGCCTTGAAGCATAAGCTACACCTTTACCTTCTTGCATCAGAACACCACCCAAACCAATTAAAGAAGCATCACAATACACAACAAATGGTTCATTAGGATTAGGTAAAATAAGAATCGGAGCTGTCGTCAATCTTTCCTTCAGCTCACAAAAACTTTCTTCACATTGAATATCCCAAATGAATGCTTTGCCCTTACAAGTCAACTGCGTCAAAGGAAGAGCTAGCTTAGAAAAACCTTCAATGAACCTCCGGTAATAACCAGCCAAACCCTAAAAGCTTCGAATTTCAGTAACGGATCTAGGAGCCTCCCATTGTAGAACTGCTTCTACTTTAGATGGATCCACAGCAATACCATTACCTGAAATTACGTGCCCAAGAAAACTCACCTCCGACAACCAAAATTCACACTTGGACAATTTTGCAAAAAGCTTCCTTTCCTTCAAAACCTACAAAACAATACGCAAATGCTCTGCATGTTCTTCCCGAGACTTAGAATAGATTAAAATATCATCAATAAACACCACCACAAAACGATCCAAATGCTTGTGGAAAATCCGATTCATGTATTCCATAAACACACCAGGCGCATTAGAAACCCCGAACGGCATCACCGAATATTCATAATGACCGTAACGTGTTCTAAATGCCGTCTTCTGAATATCCTCTTCTTTCACTCTTATCTGATGGTACCCCGATCTCAAATCGATCTTACTAAATACACAAGCACCAACCAACTGATCCATCAGATCATCAATCCTTGGAAGCGGATATTTGTTCTTAATCGTCACTTTGTTCAACTGGCGATAATCAATACATAATCGCATACTCCCATCTTTCTTTTTCACCAACAAAACTGGAGCACCCCAAGGAGAAACACTTGGCCTCACGAACCTCTTTTCCAACAACTCATTCAACTGCTTTTTCAACTCCACCAATTCAGATGCCGACATTCTATAAGGTGCCATAGAAACAGGTCTAGTACCAGGAACTAGATCAATAGAAAATTCAACTTCTCTCTCTGGCGGCACATCTGAAATATCATCAGGAAACACCTCAGGAAATTCGCACACAACAGGAAACACATCAAGAGAAACTTGACTATCCACAGTCAATGAAGCAAACAACCCAAACAACTGAGCTTCATCCGCTAAAAGTCTCTTCAACTCTTTGGTAGATAAGAAACTCGAGTCTTCATCTTCCACAAGAGAAGGAAACCTTACAAGCTTATGATAACAATCAATGTGCACCCGATTGAATTGCAACCAATTCATTCCCAACACCACATCTAAACCTTCCAATGGTAAACACACCAAATCCATCACAAAGTCTTTACCATAAATGGCTAAAGGACAACTCAAACACACCAAAGAAGTAGTTACTGACCCCATCGCTGGAGTATTAATAACCATCTCACCATCCATCGAAGACAACCCAAGATTCAAACGTTCCGCGCACTCATACGAAATAAACGAATGAGTCGCTCCAGTATCAATAATAGCGATTAAAGGCGTGTTATTAATAAAGCAAGTACCTCTTATCAGACGATCAGCACTTGAAGTCTGAGTTCCCGCCAATGAAAACACTTTCCCACTAGTTGGAGCTTTCTTCTGATTCGGACACTTCGAACTAATGTGACCAGGTTCCCCACAATTGTAACACTTCACCACATTCTTCCTTTTACAATCAGCTAAAACATGTCCGATACCACCATAATTAGAACACTTATCCAACTTCTTCCTACATTCATGCTGGCGATGACCCAATTCACCACATCCAAAACACCTAATAGGATTAGACATACCTCCTCCACCTGACCTTCGATCAAAAGTTCCCCTTTGTTTACCTTTCTCAGCCGGTGACACATACGGACCACCACGGAACTGTTGTTTTCCTTTCCTGTCACTTACACTTTTATAGTGAGCAGAACGAGCCTTACTATCTTCATCATAAATCCTACAGTATTCCACCAAATCAGCAAACCTTCGAATCCTCTGATAACCAATAGCCTGCTTTATCTCAGGACGCAAACCACTTTCATACTTCACACACTTTGAAAATTCAGCAGTCGCTTCCACATAATGAGGATAAAACTGCACAAGTTCCACAAACTTAGCAGTATAGTCAATAACCGACATATTACCTTGTTTTAGCTCTAGAAACTCAATCTCCTTCTTTCCTCGGACATCCTCGGGAAAATACTTCCTTAGAAACTCTCGGCTAAACACCTCCCAAGTGATCTCTTCTTCCTCCTCATCAGCTTCCAACACCTGACGAGTACTGACCCACCAGTCATCAGCCTCTTCGTGTAGCATATGAGTGCCCAGCCTCACCTTAACATCATCGTCATCACAATCCATTACCCTAAAAATCCTCTCAATCTCTTTCAACCACAACTGCGCACCATCCGGATCATGCTTCCCTTTAAAGACCGGCGGCTTATTCTTTCTAAACTCATCATTTCCGGCAGCATTCGGTGCACCCTGCACAGCTCGTGCCATCGCTTCCATGGCAGCAGCCAAAGCAGCATCATTACGACCAGCCATATTCTGTTCATCCAAAACAGAAACTATGGTTAAACAACAACTCGCTCAACACAACTCGCCCAATATGCCAGACACAACAGACACAAACTACACAACTGACACGGACTGGCTCTGATACCACTTAATGTGACTCCCCCAATCTATACCCCCAATTAACATGCAATTAAAGCGGTAAAAAGAAAATTCAAAAATTGATCAGAGTATATTTGAAACATCATGGCATAGAAAGGGAAAATCACATCAAAGAAGCCAAACATACACATAACATGCAACACCTGCCCATAATGATATGCAACTGTGGGGTAGCAATCATACAGAGGAATCTTTGTTCCTTACACCCACTTTTCAGAAATTAGAATTAAAGCGGAAAATCTAAAATCTGATTAACATATATACATATACACATATAAACAGTTTGTCATACATCAGGTAGCATATGTACAACCAAAATATATCATCAGATATACAAAATAATAGCACGCGGCCACCCTAACTACCCGGAGTCACATATCAGAGCCGACCGACCAAAATAATGAAGACGCAACGCTTCACAAAAAGGAATACCTCCACCAGCTCTAATCTGCAACGCCTCATAGAGCGTTATAAAACAGCAGAAGGGTGAGAAAAACAACCATAATATAATTGCATAAAATTATATATTAACACAAAAATGCACAAATAACATATTCTCACCACCAAAGCACACAGATAAATTATAACAACACACAGTACAATTCACACGTATCAATTACCACTGCACATCAATCATTCACAATACAATCACACATATTCCATTTCATTAATCACATTCACAATTCCATGCACAAATGACTCATGATGAATGCAAATGCACAGAGACCGACACCACGACTCTATGCACATGCCATGCGGTACCGACTTCCTTTGTCACGTCATGTCACGTCATTAGTCCACTCAGGAACTATTGGAACCATCGCTCGTTACTGAGAATCTCAAGTAACTCCCCGTCGGGCCTACGATGTTCACCCGTCGCTTTAGGTCCTCAGGCATCGCCTCATATTTTCGAGGCACACGACGTTAAGGATTGCTTTAAGTCTCCAAAGGAGTCCACAATCGTCTATACCCATCGCTTTAAGTCCTCAGGCATCGCCTCATATTTTTGAGGCACACGATGTTATAGCATATTCCCTTCGGGAATCAAACCGTCACTCAGGACGTTCAACAATGCACATCATGATGCTTGGCATACAATGACTCATGACATTCTCATTGCATACATACACACATTCACAATTATGCATATATCATCAAATACCACACTTAGCATTTTCTTGCCTTACGGCCACAAATCATCATCACAACAGCACATAAGTCATACCACATTCGAAGCAACACCATAAAGCATAACACAAGTCAAATACGCACCATTAAAACGACAAAAGTCGACCATTGACACTATTCATATTTACCGACAAAATAAAACCGACTAACAAATTCTAAACCATCATAATAAGAAAGTACAGCTCAATGGCTTTCCAATGCATCAAACCACGCCTCAAACCGAATCACAGATCAAAAGTTATGCAGAAAACAAAATTACACGAACAGCACTGTTCGTTGGGCGAACCTCCCTCGCGAGCATTCGCTAGCTCCTTCGCTAGGCGAATGTTCCAGCGAACCAACTGTTAGCTAAAAACAGACACAAAGTTCGCTAGGCGAGCACTTGGCGAACCAAGTCAGAACCAAACAGAGCCAAAAACACCCAAAGTTCGCTAGGCGAACACTCTAGCGAACCTTCGCTCATGCCTTCGCTAGGCGAATACCCGTAGCGAACCTTCGCTACCCTTCGCTGATTGGTTCGCTAGGCGAACCTGCGAAAACTCAGAATCCTTCAGCGCTTTTGAAACCCAAAAATGATATTTTCCAACCCAAACCATTTCCAAATCAACATATTTCAATCAGAACCTATTCTAATCATGTCAACAAGCAAACTACCACCTTTACATCGATTTCCAACCGTTAAACCATCGATTCTACTCATTTTATCGTTTTCGACCTAAAAGTGAAAAACATGGAAAGCAAGAGAATCATCCAAACCCATTCATACATAATCATATACAAGCATAGTATAATCGAGTTTCGCACCCTTACCCGATTAAATCGACTCTAGAACTTGATCTTGATGATTTTTCCACACTATCCCAATTTTTCTCTCTTCTCCTCTTTTCTTCTCTTTTTCCTTCTTTCTTCTTTCTTTCCCTCTATTTTTCTTTCTTTCCCTTTTCTATTTTCTATTTTCTTTTCTTACTAACTTAATGAAAAACATTATAAAATGACCAAAATACCCCCACACTCAAATTTCTCGCAAACGATCCCAAAACGCGATAAAATATATTCACGGCTAAAAATAACACATTTTCACACAAAAGTTGAAATTACAATAAAATAATAATAAAATAATCAAAAACGACTCAATAAAATAAAACTGGCAAAAACTGGGGCGTTACAACTCTCCCCCACTTAGAAATTTTCGTCCTCGAAAATCTTACCTGATACAAACAATTCCGGATACTACTCCCGCATCCTACTCTCCAATTCCCACGTCAAATTACCCTCAGAAGCGCCTCCCCACGCCACTTTCACAAGTGCAATCTCTTTGCCCCTCAACCGCTTCACCTCGTGATCCAAAATACCAACCGGTAATGCCTCGACCGTAAGGTTATCCCTTACCTCAACCTCGTCCATCGGAATCACATGTGAAGGGTCCGGAACATACTTCCGAAGCTGTGAAACATGAAAAACATCATGCAAATTCGACAGATTCGGCGGTAACG
The DNA here is from genome assembly GCA_022829125.1 of Lathyrus tuberosus. Taxonomy (NCBI): domain Eukaryota; kingdom Viridiplantae; phylum Streptophyta; class Magnoliopsida; order Fabales; family Fabaceae; genus Lathyrus; species Lathyrus tuberosus. Next base: position 11,842,390 of record JALAZF010000044.1, on the reverse strand, counting down.
CCACACGATACGCTACAGCACCAACTCTCGCAGATATCTGGTAAGGACCAATAAATCGAGAAGCAAGCTTCTTAGATTTCAAAGCACGACCGACACCCATTACCGGCGTAACTCTCAGAAATACGTGATCACCCTCTTGAAACTCAAAATTCTTACGTCTCCGATCATGATAACTCTTTTGTCTACTCTGAGAAGCCTTCATTTTCTCACGAATAAACTTTACCTTTTCCGTCGTCTGTTGCACCAATTCCGGTCCAACCACAGAACTCTCACCAGTTTCGTGCCAACACAACGGCGTTCGACATCTTCGCCCATATAAAGCCTCAAAAGGTGCCATTCCGATACTAGAATGGAAAATGTTATTATACGTGAACTCAATCAAAGCAAGATAACTGTCCCACGCACCACCTTGTTCCAAAACACACGACCTCAACAAATCCTCCAACGACTGAATAGTTCTTTCGGTCTGACCATCTGTCTGCGGATGATAAGCCGAACTCAACCTCAATTTAGAACCCAAAGCCTTCTGTAAACTTTCCCAAAATCTCGATGTAAACCTAGGATCTCGATCCGAAACAATACTTAAAGGAACCCCATGCAATTTCACCACCACACTGATATAGATCTCAGCTAACCGTTCCAAAGAAAAACTGATGTCAATCGGAATAAAATGCGCCGATTTAGTCAGCCTGTCCACAATCACCCAAATAGCATTATGCCCACGCTGAGTGTTCGGTAATCCCGTCACAAAATCCATCGAAATGCTATCCCATTTCCACTCAGGAATATCCAACGGTTGCCACAAACCACTAGGCCTCAAATGTTCCACTTTCGATTTCTGACAAGTCAAACATGCATACACAAACTGAGCCACATCTCTTTTCAAACCAGACCACCAGAAAATCTTCTTCAAATCTTGGTACATCTTATTCGCACCCGGATGTATACTTAAATTACTCCGGTGTCCTTCCTCCAAAATCATTCTTTTCAACTCCGCATCATCAGGTATACAAATACGACCACGGAATCTCAAAACACCAAAATTATCAACCTTGAAATCCACATTCTCATTCCTCATCAAATCAACGAATTTCAAATCCAGCTTTTGTTTCTCACTAACCGACAACAAAAATTCATTAGCAACCTTCAACATTCCAAGCCTTACACTAACCGAAGTCACTTCACATACCAATCACTGGTAGAAAAAATATTTCTTTTTTGTGTTGTTAATATATTACAGAACAAAGGATTATTCAATTAATTGTAAATTTTGAAGTTGTACAAATGTATGCGGAAATCGATCCGTTATTTGTGAGAAATTACGGCAATGAATTATGTAAAAGTTGGACGATATTGAACAATCAAGGAATTCACCAGGAAATAATATTTAACAAAGTTGGAAATCATCCTATGATAATAAGTGGGTGGCCGTTTTTGGAAGAATATAACAGTTTACCGTCCGAAGTTGTTGTTGAGGTTGGTTATTACGGTAACAACTTTGGAATTAAGGGTTTTAAAGAAGTGTCAAAATGGCAAGATTTACCTCATTTTCATAGTAGATATGTGTTTGCCAAAGATATATATGCTTTTGACGTAATTCTGAGCCCTATTACTGCATCTCAACCAAAATTAGTTGAGTATTGTTCAACTGAGTTATATGAAATTGTAATTGAATATGTAAAGGAAATTGACATAACAAACTATTATATATTTGATTGTAGAAATTGCAGGTAGATTTTGCAACGATATTAAACAATTATGATTAGGAAGATGTTATTTTGTGCGGGGACAACGGGAAGCCGAAGGTGATGACACTGCTTAACGTCGGAGATCCATATAACACAAACTTAGGATATGGTTGGGATGAATTCTGCGAATGTAATAAGTTGTCAGCTGGAGTCGAATCCAATTTAGATTTGATGTAACCTCACCGAACAAAATATGTTACGTTTATAGATATCCGTTTGGTTAATTTGTAATTGTTCACAAACAATGAATAATCTGTTATAAATAAAGAAACCAGAAGTGTTTTTGTGCTATTCTGCAATGGTTGAGTCCTAAACATATGTCATGTATAATTAATTGTTATTTGTTTGTTGTAATTGTAAGCAAGCAATATTTGTCTATGGAGCAGAAATTACAGTTATACACTTTAGCTTCTGATTCAGCCGGCAGAAACATGGAATCAATGATTTTACTGTTATAGGTAAATGGAGCAAAAGTGATATTCTGGTATGACGAATTTGTACGACGAAAAACCACAGGCCAAACCTGTGTTACACAGCCTCTCTAAATATAATGAATTCTTGTAATTGTAAGCAAGCCATGAAAAGCAATATTTTGCTATGGAGCTGAAACTACATTTTTGTTTCATATCCACTTTAGGTTCCGATTCAACCGGCAGAAACATGTAATCAATGAATTTATTATTATAGGTAAATAAAGCAAGACAGATATTGTGGTATGCACAATGGGTGACGACGGAAAACCACAGGACAAACATGTGTTACACAGGTTGTCTAAATATAATGAATTCTTGTAATTGTAAGCAAGCAATTAATTTATTCTTACAGATAAATAAATCAAAGTTGTTATTCTGTTATGTCCAATGGGTGATTCTGAAAAACCATCGGCCAAACATGTGTTTCACAGCCCATATCGTATAATAACTGGGGAAATTTGCATTGGCTTTGGAAACATTAAAGGTGCAGGCCATGCGCTATGACATATGAGGTTGAAACCTTTTTCAAAAATATAACATAACAGGTTGTTACAAAGTTATGTATTAAACATTTTACACTAATAATTTACATAAAGTTTTGAAAATAGTAACAAACGAACAAAAGGGATGCATAAATTTCTGAAAAATCATATATTATTGAAAACCTCTTTGTAAACAACGTTTGTAGTTGTTCCTTTGAACTTTCCATGTTCATCGTGTATCAATATCTTGATTCCCTGTTTTGTTGTGACCCTTGATAGTGCAACATAAATTTGTCCATGGGTGAATATATCTCTTGGCAAGTAAAGACCTACATTATCCAAAGACTGTCCCTGCGATTTGTTAATCGTCATGGCGTATGAGACTATAATTGGAAATTGTCGTCTATTTAGTTTGAATGGCCAGGGTGATTGTGAGGGTGACATATCCATTCGAGGGATGTAAACCAAATTTCCAAAACACTTTCCGGCCATTATCGAAGCTTCAAGCACATGGGTTGCCATGTTTGTTATGATTAGCCTTGTGTCGTTACACAAACCTTCAGACTGATCTATGTATAGCATTAGCATAACTGGTGTTCCAACCTTTAACTTTAAGTGATGGTTAGGCAAACCTGACGTACGTAGGGAACTAAGAAATTCTGGTGTGAGGATATCAACTACTGCGGGGTCATGAATTTCAGACTTATCAATTGTATTTGAGTTGTAGTAATCGCGTATGTCTCCTGTATTGGTAAGAAAAATAAATTAGCGAAAAGAAGTTAATATATATAACACGGTAAATTATATGGATGAGTATGACAACCTGGCATTAAGGCAAGAATGTGGTCATTTATGTCATCAACAACTTCTAACGTAGAAGCAAGAATTACTCGACCTTTAAGATAATCGTTGGATTGATAATTATGAATGAAATCAGGATATGTACTATTCACAATGCCAACAATAGGATCTTCGAACTCCGTTATCAAAAATTCAGTGGGTATGTCAATGTCGGCAACACCGTCATTCGGCTCTGATACTTTGCCTTCACCAATTCTCAAAAGCCAATCCGAAAAGTCTACAATTTCCTTTTTATCATGGTCAGTTGGCCCAGAATGCAGCCGCATGTTATTTGTTAAAGTTAATACCTGAACCGAATGTCATATGTAAAATGCATTTATGGCAGAGTGTACAATATCCGAACGACTGCCTCTTGGCACAACAGGTAAAATCTGTCTAAAATCACCATCGAAAGCAACAACTTTTCCACTAAAGACATCCTTAGAGTTACTGTACGTACTCATAACATCTTTCAAAGTTCTGTCAAGTGCTTCAAAAGCATGCTTGTGTACCATTGGTGCTTCATCCCATATAATTTGCTTTGTCTGCCTTAGAAGGTCTCCAACATCATCGTTGTATTCAACTTTGCAAGTAGAATTATCCATAGTTGGTACAGGAATCTTGAACTTAGAATGTGTAGTTCTACCTCCGGGCAATAACAAAGAAGCTATACCACTGGTTTCAACAGTTAAACATATATCATGTTTGGACCTTAAAGCTGTTGTCAGTGTTCTCCACATGTATGTCTTACCGGTACCCGCCGTAACCATGTAGGAAGAAGACGACACCCTTTTGTGAATCGACAGCTCCCATAATTTTTTCAAATATACCTCTTTGTTCATCTAAGAAATAGTTAATAACACGAAATGGAGATGAGTAATGACGGAAAATAAGAAATCAAATAAGAAGGCAAAAGGAGAACGATAATGGTGAAATTAAGGTAATAATCATGAAGACTAACATGTAAGAGCACCGAAGAGATTTTTGAATTCAGATTTCATTGTGGATGCATCATAATTACGTTCATCATATATGAGTCTATTTCCTAACTGTTGCAGAACATACCCATCTGGATATGGAATTGGACTAAAATCTTTGAGAGTCCTTCTATTTGCCTGAAGAAGCTTTTCAATTTCTATTAAAGTCAAATTCTGTAATTCGGATTCCGTCAACAGCAATTCTGGAAGGATTGATATGAGAAAAGAAAGTTTGGAAGTAGTTAGAATAGACGCTAGTTAATCAGTAACACATAGATATGGCGTGTTAATATGTTGAAAGTAATGAGTAATTCACCTACAATATAGGAGGTAAGTTATATGAAAATAATAATTGACAAATTCATGTTAGAAATGTGGAAGGCAGTAGGTAAGAAAGAGTAGCGCAAAAATATGTGGCACTGAGATAAAAATAAACCTGGATTTAGAGCCAATAATCTTTGGGCATGTAACACACCATCGGATAATAGGACCCACGATTCTCTCCAAACATGTGCAGGCCGATTAACAGCACCCGACAAAAGCATAATGACAAAAAGTTTTCGAAGAAAATGACCTGAACCTCATTGACTCGCCTCCTTGATAGCACCAATGTATTCTTTATCGTCCTCAAGAAAGCCCATTGCAAAGCATGCATCCCTAAATGTATCAAATTGGTTGTCACCAATTTTGCGAATTTCCTCATAAGTTGTAGGTCCCTTGACTACTGTTAACATCATCCGCAGGTAAAATAGTTCTCCAGTCGTTGGTGGCACCCATATCAAACAATCAATGGTGAACCCCTTCTTGCGAGGCCTCCACAATCTATTTTTCCTGTCATAAACAAACTTTGAGACAAATTGACCGTAAGTCAGTGATCGGGCTTCTTCGTATTTTGCATTTGCAACCAGCTAAGTAGCAAACATAGATTCAGTGACACTTGCATTTTCTAATATATTCTCCATTCGATCGTGATCGGTGTAGTAAACAGCTTTCTCACCTATTAAATGATAGAACATACGCTCCACCGCAGGTTTTCTCCCATGAATATTGTAAGAGTAAATCCGCCAACACGCTTCACTCGGGGAGACATACTTACAGTCCAGATATTGCTTGATTTCGTCAATGGGTTCTTTGCCATTTCTTGAAACTGCTGTTGTTATTCTATCAAAGCCATTGTTTATATATTTGAAAAGATATTTGATGGATGTACTTTGGTTACACCATTCCATGTTTATATGTGCATGGTATTTCAAAAGAAATATTGTATTATAAGGTACAACATGTCTATTGTCCAATGTGATACCATTTTTTGAATAATATAGGATTTCGATCTTCTTCTGTAAAGGGGATAACCTTTAGCATCAACAACAGTGTGTTCAATGAATTTTTTGGGGAAGCATTTAGAGCATTTTTTATTTTTCATACACGGTCAGTTCATCCGTGACAGGCCACAAGGTCCATGCATCATGTGAGCCTTAACTAAATTATATAAATTTGGGTGAACATTCGGGTCAGGAATTTTAGCACAAATGATGTTATCTATGTCTGAAGGTGTTGGATATTTGCTTTGAGGGTGCAGGAAAATCAAAATGTGTGCATGGGGCAATCCTCGCTTTTGAAATTCAATGGTGTACATAACTATAAAGGTAATAGTTAGTTAAGGCATAATGTTGTTGGAATAAAAGACATTGCAAAATTGAAATATAATATGAAGAACAGTACTTACATGCCAAGACTTTGCCCAGAACATGGTGTTTTGTAATATCATCCATGAGTTCGTCAAACTTGATTTTGAAAACTTTGGTAATAATATCAGGTCTATCGTGTGGCTGTAATCCAGTGCCAGACAATGAACGCGTGATTTATGGCCAAGTAGGATTGCAAGTAAATGTAACAAATAAATCAGGGAAGCCCAACCTACTTGAAATGGCCATACCATCAAAATATAACAGATCCATGTATCTCTTGCTACCAACAAATGTAGATGGTAAGACTACACGTTTTCCTCGCTTCGGTGGTTGATTGGGGCCACCACCACCACATTGATCAGTCAACTTATTATATTTTCCAACTCTTAACTTGGATTGATTATTATAACACCCCCTTTCTATACCCCCAAATAATCACATTTAATCATTTAGGCACATATTAAAAATTTCGTCAGAGTATAATTATAAACATAGTATAAAAGAGGTATGTCACATTATACATGAAATTAAAACATTCAACACCTGCTCAACAATTGATATGCAACAGTGGGGTAACTTTGCAACAGAGGAACTTAGTCCTTACACCCACATCTCAATATTTAGAATAAAAGCGGAAAATCTAAACATTGAATAACAACTAACATATATACATATACATATATACATCATCAAGTATTATCCACCAACATAATTCATGTTTACATAAACATTCACCAACAAGATACATGTACAAATGTATCACAAAAGAATCATAGCCATCCTAGCTACCCGGTGCTACATATCAGAGCCGACCGACCAAAAGAATGAAGACACGCTTCACAAAAAGACCACCAGCATACCTACTTTGCAATGCCTCATAGAGCATCATAAAACAGCAGAAGGGTGAGAAATATTATCATAATAACAATGCATATAATTATATATCTGAGCATAAAAATACACATATTCCACATTCTCACCACAATTCATCACAACTCACTCATATACATCACAATGTATATATATTCAAAACCAAGCATATACATCATGCATACTTTCACAATTCTTATCATTCCACATAAACATACACATTTATGTTTATTCATCTATGCACCATTATAAAGATGATAAATGCAAATCATAGAGACCGACTCACGACTCTATGCAAATGCAAAGTGGTACCGACTCAATCATCTCAAGTTCACTCAGGAACTTGCTGGAACCATCGCTCGTTACATCACTATAACTCCCCGTCGGGCATACGATGTTCCCCGTCGCTCACACCCCACATGGGCACACGACGTTTATGGACCGCTCACACCCCACACGGGCACACGACCCGATCGCTCACACCCCACATGGGCACACGATCGTCTATAATCATCGCTCACACCCCACATGGGCACACGACGTTATAGCGGATTCCCTCAGGAACCAATCCGTCGCTCACACCCCACATGGGCACACGACGTTTATGGATCACTCACACCCCACACGGGCACACGACCCGATCACAACGGATTCTCATTAGAATCACACAACACAAGAATGTACATCAATATGCTTCACATACAAAATGACTCAAGACATTCTTGAAATGCATACATATTCACAATATATTAATGCGTTCATCTCATACAATCACATACAATCTATATACATTCACATCAATGCACTATTGTATGATTCACATCCAAACACACATTCAAAACGGTAAAAGTCGCTAAATAACACTATTCCTGACTTTTCCGACTTATTTAATCGGCTAACAATTTCCAAATCATTAATCATAACGTACAGCTCAATAGCTTCACAACGATACCAAGAATGTAAAAATCGGATAATCGGAACAAAAGTTACGGACGGAAACGAAAAACACATTTTCAAAAATTCCATTTTACAACTCTTCTGGCCATACGCATACCGCCACATGTCATACGCGTACGGGCAGAGACCCATTTTCCCCAAATTCACGTGTAAAAGTCCGTACGCGTAATGCCTAAGCTCGTACGCGTATTGCCCTGAAATGCTACGCGTATCTTACGCAAATGGGCAGATGGCCGAGAAAACAAGCAACCCATACGCGTATTGGCCCATGGCTCGCCCACCATACGCGTATTGCCAAGGTTCATACGCGTATGAACATACCCCATACGCGTATGACCTGGAAAAACCAGAAAAATTCTTCTGCATAATTTTTGCTTACGGGCTCCAATCCAAAACACCCCAAATCTCACCTACACACCAGAAAATTGCCAATACAATGTCCAATAACAAGTATCTATCATATACCAACAATTATGGATACTAACAACATGATTTCAACCACATTTAATCGATTTCCAAGCAATTTTACAAAATATGGGTTTATACAAAAACTCATAAAAATCCACAACAACAACAACACAATCATACATAATGATACACATTGATAAGATAATAAGATTTCACACCCTTACCCGGATTCCAAGCTTACTAGATGATTATTCTTGATGATTTTCTAGTTTTTTCCAAGTTTTCTTCTCCTTTCTCTTCTTCCTCTTTCTTTCTCTCCTTTTTCTCTCTATTTCTCTTCTTATCTCCTTTTTCTTTTTTTTCTATTTCTTTTTCTTATTTTCTACTCAAATTCAATTAATTCATTTTCTCACATAATTCTACACTTAATCACTTTTCTAATAATTTTACTAAATTTCTAACTTACCATTAATTGAGAAATGTCTAAAATACCCTCCATTATAATTTCCCCGAAAACTCTCAAAAAACGGTAAAATATCACAACATGTCAACATAGCATATTAACATACCAATTTCACAAATAAAATAATTTATCACTCAATTTAAATAAAAGACTCAACAAAATGGGAATAATTGGAATCGGGGCGTTACAACTCTCCCCCACTTTAGAAATTTTCGTCCTCGAAAATATTACCTGATTCAAACAACTCCGGATACGACTCTCGCATCCTACTTTCTAGTTCCCAAGTCATATCACCTTCCGCAGCGCCTCCCCACGCTACTTTCACAAGTGTAATATCCTTGCCTCTTAGCTTCTTAACTTCACGGTCCAAGATCCTAATCGGTAAAGCTTCAACCGTAAGGTTATCTCTCACTTCAACCTCGTCCATAGGAATAACATGTGACGGATCCGGAACATACTTCCGAAGTTGCAAAACATGGAATACATCATGCAAATTCGAAAGATTCGGAGGCAACGCCACACGGTAAGCTACAACACCAACTCGTGCAGAAATCTGGTACGGACCAATGAAACGAGAAGTCAATTTCTTCGACTTCAAAGCACGACCCACACCCGTAACCGGTGTAACTCTCAAAAACACATGGTCGCCTTCTTGAAACTCAAGATCTTTTCTTCTCTTGTCATGATAGCTCTTTTGTCTACTTTGAGAAGCTTTCATCTTCTCACGAATAAACTTCACTTTCTCCGTCGTTTGTTGTACCATCTCCGGTCCAACTATCGTCCTCTCACCGGTTTCATGCCAACACAAAGGTGTTCGACATCTCCGACCATACAAAGCCTCAAATGGTGCCATACTTATACTTGAATGAAAACTGTTATTGTAGGTGAACTCAATCAATGCCAAATAACTATCCTAAGCACCACCTTGCTCGAGCACACAAGCACGCAATAAATCCTCCAACGATTGAATTGTCCTCTCGGTTTGACCATCCGTTTGCGGATGATAAGCCGAACTCAATCTTAGCTTAGAACCCAAAGCCTTTTGTAAACTCTCCCAAAACCTCGATGTGAATCTAGGATCTCTATCCGATACAATACTCTTAGGAACTCCATGTAACTTCACAACCGCAAGAATATAAATCTCGGCTAACCTCTCCAAAGGATAACTAATATCAATTGGAATGAAGTGAGCAGATTTAGTAAGCCTATCCACGATTACCCAAATAGCATTATGACCTCTTTGCGTATTCGGCAATCCTGTAACAAAATCCATCGATATACTATTCCATTTCCACTCCGGAATGTCCAACGGTTGCATCAACCCGCTAGGCTTTTGATGTTCCACTTTCGACTTTTGACAAGTTAAGCACGCATACACAAATTGGGCCACATCCCTTTTTAATCCGGACCACCAAAAGATTTTCTTCAAATCTTGATACATTTTATTCGCTCCCGGATGAATACTTAAGTTACTTCGGTGTCCTTCTTCCAATATCATCTTTTTCAACTCCGCATCATCGGGAATACAAATACGACCACGGAATCTCAAAACTCCAAAATTATCAACCTTGAAATCCTCATTCTCATTCATCATCAAATCAACGAACTTCAAATCCAACTTTTACTTTTCACACACGGTTGCAAGAAAATCATTCGTAACATGTAGCATACCAAGTCTCACACTTCTCGGCGTCATTTCACAAACCAAACTCAAGTCCCTAAAATTCTCCAAAAGTTCCCATTCTCTCATCATCAATGCGCACATATGTAACGACTTCCGACTCAAATCATCGGCCACCACGTTTGCCCTACCCGGATGGTAATTCAAACCAAAATCATAATCCTTAAAAAGCTCTAACCACCTTCTTTGTCTCATGTTCAATTCTTTTTTATCAAATAAATATTTCAAGCTCTTGTGATCACTAAAAACTTCAAATCTTGCAGCATAAAGATAGTGCCTCCAAATTTTCAAAACAAACACCACGGCCGCTAACTCCAAGTCATGTGTAGGATAATTCTTTTCATGCACTCTCAATTGTCTTGAAGCATAAGCCACAACTTTTCCATCTTGCATCAAAACACCACCTAAACCAACCAATGAAGCATCACAATACACAACAAATGGTTCCGTCGAATTTGGCAAAATCAAGATCGGAGCCGTCGTCAACCTTCTTTTTAGCTCATTGAAACTCTCTTCACAATGAATATCCCAAATGAAAGCCTTTCCTTTACAAGTCAATTGCGTTAACGGAAGTGCCAACTTCGAAAATCCCTCAATAAACCTCCGATAATAACCCGCCAAGCCTAGAAAGCTTCGAATCTCCGTAACCGATCTAGGAGCCTCCCATTGCATCACCACATCAATCTTGGATGGATCAACACTAATACCACTACCGGAAATAACATGTCCAAGAAAACTTACTTCCGACAACCAAAACTCACATTTCGACAACTTAGCATACAATTGTTTCTATTTCAAAATTTGTAACACAATCCTCAAATGCTCTTCATGCTCCTCTTGAGACTTAGAGTAAATCAAAATATCGTCGATGAACACAACCACAAAATGATCTAACTGCTCATGAAAAATACGATTCATGAATTCCATAAACACACCCGGCACATTAGAAACCCCGAATGGCATCACGGAATATTCGTAATGGCCATACCGTGTCCTAAAGGCCGTATTTTGAATATCTTCTTCTTTCACACGAATCTGGTGATATCCCGATCTCAAATCAATCTTGCTAAAAACACGCGCACCAACCAATTGGTCCAACAAATCATCGATCCTTGGAAGCGGATACTTGTTCTTAATTGTCACCTTGTTCAATTGTCGATAATCAACGCATAACCGCATACTCCCATCCTTCTTCTTTACCAACAATACCGGAGCACCCCAAGGAGAAACACTTGGTCTTACAAATCTCTTGTCCAACAAGTCATTCAATTGCTTCTTCAATTCTACCAACTCCGATGCTGACATACGATACGGTGCCATCGAAACCGGTCTAGTACCCGGAACTAGATCAATAGAAAACTCAACTTCTCTTTCCGGCGGTACATCCTTAATATCCTCAGGAAACACTTCAGGAAAATCACACACAACAGGAAACACATCAAGTGACACTTGACTATCCACAGTTAAAGATGCAAACAAACCGAACAATTGAGCTTCGTCCGCTAAAAGTTTCTTCAACTCTTTAGTAGATAAGAAACTCGAGTCTTCGTCCTCTTCCAAAGAAGGAAACCTCACTAACTTGTGATAGCAATCAATATGAACCCTATTAAATTGCAACCAATTCATTCCCAAGACCACATTCAACCCTTCTAATGGCAAACACACTAAATCCATCTCAAAGTCTTTACCATAAATGGTCAAAGGACAACTCAAACAAACCAGAGAAGTAGTCACTGACCCCATTGCTGGAGTATCAATAACCATATTACCATCCATCAAAGACAACTCAAGATTCAAACGCTTCGCGCACTCAGACGAAATAAACAAATGAGTCGCTCCAGTATCAATAATAGCAACTAAAGGCGTACTATTAATAAAGCAAGTACCTTTAATCAGACGATCTGCACTTGAAGTCTGAGTTCCTGCCAAAGAAAATACCTTCCCACCAGTTGGAGCTTTCTTCGGATTCGGACACTTCGTGCTAATGTGACCAGGTTCCCCACAATTATAACATTTCACCACATTCCTTCTACAATCAGTAGTAGCATGCCCAAGGCCTCCACAGTTAGAATATTTCACCACAGTCTTCCCACACTCAATTGATTTATGACCCATTTCACCACACTTGTAACACTTAATGGAACCAGAACCTCCTCCTCCAGATCTCTTCTCAAAGTTTCCCCTATGCTTGCCCTTATCAGCGGGTGTCACATAAGGTCCACTTCTAGCTTGTTGCTTTCCCTTCCTCTCATTCAAACTTTTGTAATGTGTAGAACGCGCCTTGCTATCTTCCTCGAAGATTCTACAACATTCCGTCAAATCCGAAAACCTTCTTATCCTTTGATATCCCACAGCTTGTTTAATCTCAGGACGTAAACCATTCTCATATTTAATACACTTTGAGAACTCAGCGGTAATGGCAGCATAGTGAGGATGGAATTGAACCAAATCCACAAACTTAGCAGTATAGTCCACCACGGACATACTACCTTGTTTCAGTTCAAGGAACTCCATCTCCTTCTTCCCTTTCACACTTTCAGGGTAATACTTCCTCAAGAACTCGGTACGAAATAAATCCCAAGTTATCTCTTCATCATCCACCTCAAGAATTTGACGCATACCGACCCACCAGTCGTCGGCTTCTTCCTTCAGCATGTGAGACCCAAGCCTCACCTTATTCTCCTCCGCACAATCCATGACTTTGAAGATCCTTTCAATCTCTTTCAACCAAAGTTGAGCACCATCGGGATCAAATCTTCCTTTGAAGACCGGTGGTTGATTCTTCCTGAACTCGTCATTAGCATTCACGTTCGGCGCACCTTGCACCGCCCTAGCCATTGCTTCTAAAGCAGCAGCCATCGCATTGTCGTTCCTACCAGCCATATTCCGGTCATTCCCAAAAATGACAACAAAGTTAAACAACAGTTCAACCATCACAACAACAAGACAGACACAACTGACTCAACATTGGCTCTGATACCACTTAATGTAACACCCCCTTTCTATACCCCCAAATAATCACATTTAATCATTTAGGCACATATTAAAAATTTTGTCAGAGTATAATTATAAACATAGTATAAAAGAGGTATGTCACATTATACATGAAACTAAAACATTCAACACCTGCTCAACAATTGATATGCAACAGTGGGGTAACTTTGCAACAGAGGAACTTAGTCCTTACACCCACATCTCAATATTTAGAATAAAAGCGAAAAATCTAAACATTTAATAACAACTAACATATATACATATACATATATACATCATCAAGTATTATCCACCAACATAATTCATGTTTACATAAACATTCACCAACAAGATACATGTACAAATGTATCACAAAAGAATCATAGCCATCCTAGCTACCCGGTGCTACATATCAGTGCCGACCGACCAAAAGAATGAAGACACGCTTCACAAAAAGACCACCAGCATACCTACTCTGCAATGCCTCATAGAGCATCATAAAACAGCAGAAGGGTGAGAAATATTATCATAATAACAATGCATATAATTATATATCTGAGCATAAAAATACACATATTCCACATTCTCACCATAATTCATCACAACTCACTCATATACATCACAATGTATATATATTCAAAACCAAGCATATACATCATGCATACTTTCACAATTCTTATCATTCCACATAAACATACACATTTATGTTTATTCATCAATGCACCATTATAAAGATGATAAATGCAAATCATAGAGACCGACTCACGACTCTATGCAAATGCAATGCGGTACCGACTCAATCATCTCAAGTTCACTCAGGAACTCTGCTGGAACCATCGCTCGTTACATCACTGTAACTCCCCGTCGGGCATACGATGTTCCCCGTCGCTCACACCCCACATGGGCACACGACATTTATGGATCGCTCACACCCCACACGGGCACACGACCCCGATCGCTCACACCTCACATGGGCACACGATCGTCTATAATCATCGCTCACACCCCACATGGGCACACGACGTTATAGCGAATTCCCTCTGGAACCAATCCGTCGCTCACACCCCACATGGGCACACGACGTTTATGGATCGCTCACACCCCACACGGGCACACGACCCGATCACAACGAATTCTCATTAGAATCACACAACACAAGAATGTACATCATTATGCTTCACATACAAAATGACTCAAGACATTCTTGAAATGCATACATATTCACAATATATTCAGGCATTCATCTCATACAATCACATACAATCTATATACATTCACATCAATGCACTATTGTATGATTCACATCCAAACACACATTCAAAACGGTAAAAGTCGCTAAATAACACTATTCCTGACTTTTCTGACTTATTTAATCGGCTAACAATTTCCAAATCATCATAATCAGAACGTACAGCTCAATAGCTTCACAACGATACCAAGAATGTAAAAATCGGATAATCGGAACAAAAGTTACGGACGGAAACGAAAAACACATTTTGAAAAATCCCATTTTTACAACTCTTCTGGCCATACACGTACCGCCACATGTCATACGCGTACGGACAGAGACCCATTTTTCCCAAATTCACGTGTAAAAGTTCGTACGCGTATTACCCTGAAATGCTACGCGTATCATACGCAAATGGGCAGATGGCCGAGAAAACAAGCAACCCATACGCGTATTGGCCCATGGCTCGCCCACCATACCCGTATTGCCAAGGTTCATACGCGTATGAACATGCCCCATACGCGTATGACCTGGAAAAACCAGAAAAATTCTTCTGCATAATTTTTGCTTACGGGCTCCAATCCAAAACACCCCAAATCTCACCTATACACCAGAAAATTGCCAATACAATGTCCAATACAAGTATCTATCATATACCAACAATTATGGATACTAACAACATGATTTCAACCAC
The DNA here is from genome assembly GCA_022829125.1 of Lathyrus tuberosus. Classification (NCBI taxonomy): domain Eukaryota; kingdom Viridiplantae; phylum Streptophyta; class Magnoliopsida; order Fabales; family Fabaceae; genus Lathyrus; species Lathyrus tuberosus. Next base: position 11,826,908 of record JALAZF010000044.1, on the reverse strand, counting down.
ATTTAATCGATTTCCAAGCAATTTTACAAAATATGAGTTTATACAAAAACTCATAAAAATCCACAACAACAACACAATCATACATAATGATACACATTGATAAGATAATAAGATTTCACACCCTTACCAGGATTCCAAGCTTACTAGATGATTGTTCTTGATGATTTTCTAGTTTTTTCCAAGTTTTCTTCTCTTTTCTCTTCTTCCTCTTTCTTTCTCTCCTTTTTCTCTCTATTTCTCTTCTTATCTCCTTTTTCTTTCTTTTCTATTTCTTTTTCTTATTTTCTACTCAAATTCAATTAATTCATTTTCTCACATAATTCTACACTTAATCACTTTTCTAACAATTTTACTAAATTTCTAACTTACCATTATTTGAGAAATGTCTAAAATACCCTCCATTATAATTTCCCCGAAAACTCTCAAAAAACGGTAAAATATCACAACATGTCAACATAGCATATTAACATACCAATTTCACAAATAAAATAATTTATCACTCAATTTAAATAAAACACTCAACAAAATGAGAATAATTGGAATCGGGGCGTTACAATTATCCCTCAACCAATTAAGTCGTTCAGATTCCATCATTGCATAACCATCAACTAAGAACTGTTGAAATAGACGTCTTGAGTGAAGTAAGGTTTTTGCCTCGTTGCGGTGTTGCTGCAACCGATAAGAAAGCCAGTCCTTGATGCTTTGACGATTTTTCTTAGTAACCTCCTTTTCATACTGATACTTGTGAAGTATATTTTTTCTATAACCATCTTCCCCATACGTTAATATAAGAGGGTGTTGATATGCCAAATATGCAGGATGAAACTCATCTATTCATTGTAAACCACCATCGTGTGGTTGTATGATGATGTCTCTTTTAGAAGCAGAATCAATATCTCCAACAATCAGGGCAACAACCTCTTACACCATAGGTCTGTTGTATACACGTCTATCCTCGGGTCTATCACTAATTTGTCTCTGTTTTAAGTCTAAGAAAGAATTAGCCTTCAAAACATCCCTTGCCATTCTTAAAGCCTTTGCATGAACATTGAACTCGTCTAACATAAGCTTCAGCTTGTTGACAATGTTCCGTTGGATGACTTTATTGTCCCTGTACATTAGACAAAAGGCGAAAAATTGAGACAGGAAATGTGGTGATAAAGGAAGTATGTATTGGTAAGTAATTAGAAAATCCTGACACATTTCATTCTGTTATCAATTTCGTTGCCGGTGTCATAAATATATAGCTGAGCATATTGGGGAGGATGTCCAATTTCCGGTAGTAGGGTACCTATTCGATGACAGGTTTGACCGTGCAGTCTCAAAGTCGGTGGGCCTCCTGTTTTCGAGTATGTTGTGTCGAATTTCATTCCAGGAGAAGTGAAACAAAACATAGCGTTGTATGTTCAAATGTTATTCTGGTAGTTTTTACTCTTCGGACATGTTCCATTATACAGAAGATGTTGCAACAGTTGTGGTGGTTCCTTAAGGAAGGGTAATACAATTTTTCCACCCCGGCAGCAACGATGAAACTTAGGAACAGTTGGTGTTTTTGGTTTGTCAACGCGTTCCTGATACCACATACAAGATTGACAACATGGACACTCCCATATTTGGTCTCCTATATCAGAATATTCGGCAAAGGTAGAACACAATAAGGAAGTGAAGATGTTTAATTCATGTGGTGTCTACTTGTCTTAAATATTAGTGTATTTACTCCTACTGCAGCATTTGTGTATGACAAATATAAATGCCATTTTATATAGAATTGTTGTTTTGTATTAATAGAACAAATCAAATGCACATCTATGTCGTAAAAATGTTGCTGCCACCTCTCTGTAACAAATCGTGAAGTCTGAAAAAAGTTAAATAAGGGTCGAAGAAGTTGGTGTTTGAATCATGCACGCTGCAATCTGGTATGTAATCAAACAATCATGTACGCTAAACCATTGTTTGTTCCGTTGTATCATGTAGTTTGCTGAAATATTTGCTAATGTAATTTGACATGTAAATTATTCTTTTGATTTCACAATTTAATTTGACATACGTACCTTACAGATGAGAATCTACTAACGGTTCATGATCAGTGTCGGCATCAGTGTCCGAACTATTAGCAAAAATCAAATCATCGTCGAAATTGGACACCGTATTGTCTGAATATTGTGATTAAGGTTGTATATCAGGTGCTACATGTTGATTGTAGTTGGAGCACTAGAAGTAGATGCATGAGTCATGTTACGATTGGGTTTAACAGTCTGACTGAAACTTTTGACCAAAGTACTTGCATTTCCAAGTAGTGCAACATTGTTTTGAACTGGATGTTGGCGGAGACGTGTCCGTGATGGCACAGTGTTTGTGACATTAGACCGATCTGTTGAAAGTGGTATATGCGTACCAGTGAATGACATTTGATCAGGGATGATAAAGTTTTGATTGAGCGCCGGAAAATTAGCAGTGTTTGCAATATTACGTGGCCTTTTCCTATTATCCAAGATTAGCTTCCTTCTCTTTCTAGCAATAGTCTGATCAGAAGTATTTTCTAACTTTTCATATGCAACAGAAAAAGAGTTGGAAGTTGTTGCATTGGATGTAAGGGTTGAAAGAGAAGGTGGTACAGAGGATGGAGAATTATGGGCGTTAGAGGAAGTAGGTTGATGTGACTTGACACTGTCACGTGAATTTCTCCGTGCCTTTAAAATAAGTCTCCTCCTATGTCTAGCAATAGATGATTGAGTGAGATTGTTTTCAAGATAATTCGGTAGCATGGCTTCAAGAGAAAGTAGCGAACATAATAAGTGATGCTGAGATGTGGTTGTTTGTGAAGAAATGACAGATTAAAAATGTAAAACAGCATACCATGTAAAGGCAAATTTTGGAATTAAAACAGTCTGCAGTAAAAACAAAACTGTATACGTGAGCAGTTATGGATTCAAGAGGCAACGAAAGTTTTGAAACCACATAATTATTGATTGAAATGTTTCAGTTGATTGGTGAAGTGTAGCATCTATAATCTATTTATAATATAATGCAACTTGCAGCAGAATACTAAAAGAATGGAATTTATAGATTTAAGTGGAAAGGGAGGTTTTAAGCTTTTTAACCGTATTAATAACTGTATTAATGTGTGAAGTAGATGAAATGATTGGTGAAGTGCTAAATGTAAAAGAAATAACCATGATGGCAATAAACGTTATATAGTGTTTCATAAATATTCATTCTATAGTAGCAATGAGACATTGATTCATATCTTACTAACATATCATGTTGTAATGATTATGTAACCACAGGTTCATGATAAAGTTGTAATAACATGACCTAACCTATTTACATAAAATAACACCATAATATTTTAATGTAGACATATGTAGTTTATCATGGATTAGATGAAATTTATTATTCGTCATGTTTAAATCTCATATTAGACTCAATTATTAACATTGTTGTTGTAGCTCAGATAAAGAACGACCAAAGAACAACAATAATTTAATTTTCTTCTTATTATTATCCAACACATGAAAGAATGGTACATGAAAAAATATGATATGTGAAAGATTTAGAAGAATACAAACATCAACCATTACTATATGTAAAGTGTCATGTAGCTAATACCAATGATGTGAATATTAGAGTAACATAAGTATTTTAAAATGTAATCCATTAGAAATAAAGGGTGCATCATTACATTCTTCTCAAGACATAGAATCAGTGTATAACTACAAATACTCGAAGGGTATTCCAAGAGTTGAGAATCTTCTCAAGCTTGGTTGATGAGAGTTGTCTGCATATGCTGGGGCAAAGGTATGCCCAAAACCGACTTCACCGTTTTGTAGGGATATGCAGCTCCAGAACAACAGATAAGTATCTTCTGTTTCATAGGAGTAGTAATATACTAATAATTTTGAAATATAATTACAAAGAAAGAAGTAAACATCATCATTGAAACCAATCACACAAATGCAGAAATATGTGTGTTAACATTAAGTTAATATAACTCAAAGTAACACAAGTCTAATCGTACATTTCCAATTTAACAAAGAAAAGAAACATAAAACCAAAATAACAATAATTGTCAACATAAAACCAAAGTAAAAGCAACGAACACACATAACAAACTACAGACACAACTAATCCTTCTTCTCCAATTTGATAATCTTCTTAAGCTTGTTTGATGAGAGTTCTCCATCACAGAATCCTTCCGAGGTTGTTGATTGACTTGATCCATCTGGAAAGTGTCTTTTACCAGCAGGTGTTATTGGATCCGGATTATGCTTAGATGTGATCTCAAGATCCTGTTACATAATGAATTAGACAAGAGTTCTGAATTACATTCACCAATATATATTATTTAGGCAAATTAAAATTATTCACAAACTGGAAGGGAAATTAAGGTTACCGTAACCAAATCACATTCTCCGGGGGCATCCGTTTTTGCCTCATCAACACTCTCTTTAATCTAAAGATAATTAAAAGTATTCGTAACGTATAACATATATCAACATCATAACAAATCCAATAAAACAAAGGAATAAGAAAACGGTGCACTGAGGTAAATACCTACAGCGGATCTGATGTTATAGAGGGGACTGGAGCAGCTGCCTTTGTGTGGTAATTAAAGTAGGATTAGTAGAAAGCTTGTAGATGAAAATAAAGAAACAACCTAAAATACAAAAGCATGTTGATGTATTATACCTCAATTGTTTCCCATGGAGCTTTAAGCTGTTTGATGAAAAGGTCATTTTTTAGGATCATAACAACTGAGCAATTCTTCCAACGCGGCTGCCACTTAACCTTAAAAGCCATCTCCAAATTCAACATTTGATCGAGTGCCAATGGGAATTCCAATGGATCATGAATTCTAGCCTATATAAGGAAGTAACACGATGACTATTTCTGTGTCTAAACACTGCATAAGTTTCTCTGTTGAAATAAAGCATTAACCTGGATCATAGTATGACGTAGCTGAGCAGCAGATAAACCCAAAAGCAGCTCGCATTCTCTGTTCCAAAATACAAAGTTACAAGTATTCCCTGTGTGGCAAACTTTGATCTCAATCTTATACCTACAATACCAGGGATAATGGTCATAATAAATAAGATTACATACATATACATAGAAGAGTATAATTTTCACGGCAACGACATATATTAGATGAGAAGTAATAACACCTAAAGATCTCTGCCTCGGTCGAATGACCGGCCTCACACTCAAAAGGAGGTTTGTCACCGCGTGCGATGCATGGGCATAGATGGCAGGAAAGATAATACCAGCCAAAGGGAGACGCTACCAAAATTTTTGTTTCAGCAACAGTAGCACAAAATGTGATCTGCATAAACAGTACACAACATAAATACTAAATGAGGCAAAACGAATCATCAAGACAATTAAAAAAAAAAGGGAAAACCTGTAACCAAAATAGTGCATACATCACGAAGTTTAATGTCAGCGATAGGCATAACAACAGCCTTAGAAAGTAACTTTTGAACAGGAGTCATTTGAGTATTTTCAGAGCTCTGTGACGAAAGTTGAGAATTAGAGCCTAGCTGCCCAGATACAGTAACCATACAGTCCTTAGGCATGCTGCATGAATAACCGAATTATTAAATTATTTGTGTAACATAATGAGTAATCCAACATACCAATGACACACAATCCATATTACGGAGAATGTACCTGTCCATAAACTCTTTGATCGGAGGGAAATTAGCATCGAGGCAGAGAATGGTGCCATTGTAGGTGTTTGTCACTGACAGCGGAAACTTCCCTACATTAATATAGTAACGCGCAAGTTTTAGTGGGGAAAAAATAATTCATTAGCTAATAACAAAATAAACCAACTAACCCTCTTCCTTGACTTTTGCATACTGAAGCAAAACAACAGTCGGACTAGATGCATTGACCCGATCCTGGTTAAACTTGATGAATTGGTCGGCATAATATTCCCAAAGGGTGCAGTTCATAGTGTTGTTGCTAAACAAACACTAAATCATAGTGGTTTAAAACATGAAGGGAATATACATTCAAATCATCTATCATATAAGAGCGACGTCAGAAGTAGATATACAAACCTGTGGTCCCTTAATACCATATTAACTTGCTGTTTTTTGGCACCCGACTGCGTATGGGAATATCCAATACTCTCAACCATTCCAATGATGTCTTCAAAAAACACATCATCGACATAAGAGTAAAACAACATATCATATACAAATGCGCAAACAAAACATAAAAAAAAAAATTTCACCTATCAGCACATCCTTGTTACACTTTTCGGTGATTATAACAGAAAAACTTGTAAACACCAGCGGTTTGGGTGGTATTTCATGTTTGTTATCATCCCCAACAGACGTTCCTCCCGTAAACTTGACCATAAATTTATGCGACGAAGGTTTGCAAGTCAATACATTAGCCTGAACCTTAAAGTTGGATACTGTGTAAGTATGGTCCAATGTTAATTTTTCATCGAACAGGGACATATGTGCTGCTGGGACAACAACATGTATATCACCACCCTGTGATGCACAGATGCACAGACAAGTTAAATGCCGACCAAAAAATATCAAAACATACAAAAACCATCATGCGGTGCAGAAATGCACGGAAAAGAAAAATTACTGCTTTGTCTACAAAGATCATCTCAAAATGCTCTTTGTTGTTAGAGACAACCTTCCATTTATGATGCACTCTGACGGCCACCTTCCATAGCTCTTTGCTGTCATTGATGTCGCAGATTTTCTCCACAGGTCTAGCCATGTAATAGCGGTGGGAATGGGTAGAAGAAAAAACTCGATGTTTGAGGATTTTGTTCGAGGAAGATGGGAATGAAGTTGAAAGTATGGAGGGTTATAAATATTACACGCATGATTATTGGGACGGTTGAAAGATTAATGGGTGTAGAAACCGTTTTGAATGTGGACTATGGAGATTGAAACGTTTCTGAAACCGTCGATGAACATGGGGAAGATTGTAAGTGGAAAACCCCAAATAATAAATGAAGAAGGATTTGGGAAAACAATTGAGATTTCAATTTCGTAACCGCCATTGGAAATGGACCGAGGATTTGGGAAAACATATACGAATCATTTGGGAAAACAAATGAAGTGAGCTGTGAGCACCACGTGGCGAATTGTGGGAAAAGCAGGAGTGACTTTTCTTATATGATTGTGGGAAAAGCAGGACTGACTTTTCTTATATGATAGATAATATTAATGCCTTTTTGTTTTTTCCTTTTTTGGAATATTTGACTTTGAATAAAAACATGATTTGGGACTTCTCTTTAGAACTGTGTTTTTTTTTTTGTTGATTTTGGGAACATTTAATTTTTCTATTAATAACATATAAATTGACTTAAAAAACAAAATAACTTAGAGTGATAATATTAATAATGTATACACATATTTTTTTATTTTCTTCTTATAAAAATAACTTCCAATAATTGACAATAATAAATTATTATTAATTTAAAGAAATAAAGCTAATTAATGATAGTGATCCCTCACTTAATTAAAACCAATCAAAGAAATTAATAAAAGTTTTTATGAATTTTTTACTTATGATAATTTTGGTATATAAAAAATCATGTACTAGAACCTTTTTTTTTATTTTATGTTAAAAAAAATTATTAAATTCGAAAATTAAATTAATAAATGCAACCTGTGATTTTTTTTAGATTAAAAGTGTATTAATTTCGAAAAATTAAAAAAAAATTGAAATTTTTAATTTTTTTTATTTTATGTTAAAATATTAAATTTGAAAAATAAAAAGAGTAACTTTTGATTTTTTTTTAGATTAAAAATATATTAATAATAATTCAAGAATTCGAAAATTAGGAATGAGAAAAATACAAATTTGATTTTTTTTTATAGAAAAAATAACATAATAAAAATCAAAAACAAATTTTGTAATTTTGTATATATAAAAAAACTATATTTATGCTCCAAATATAGGACACGGGTACGGGTACTGGTTTGTTACAAACTCTGTCTATTGTCATCCCTAAGTTGATTCTAATTATTATACTTATTATATTAAACACTACTTTTAGTTTTTATATTAAACACGTAATTTTAATATTTAAGAAAATATACTGTTGATCCAAATAGTTGTATATATAAAAAAATTATATTTATGCTCCAGATATAGGGCACGGGTACGTGTACTGGTTTGTTACAAACGCTATCTATTGTCATCCCTAGGTTGATCCAAATATATATATATATATATATATATATATATATATATATATATATATATATATATATATATATATATTTATGTTCCAAATATAGGACACGGGTACGGGTACTGGTTTGTTACAAACTCTGTCCATTATCAACAATTAAATCTACTCAAAATTATTTTTAAATCATTTTAGACTTTTTCTACTCACAATTATTGAGGATTGATTTTTAACTCACAAACAAATCTGTTTAATCATACATAAATTATATACATTTTATCTATGTTATATATTTTTTCCTATGCCTTAAACTTTATTTATATCTTACTTTATATTAATTTTTCCAATAGATTTGCCTTGATAACAAATTTTCTTTGGTAGACAAATGCGCGTCCACGACCAGTACCCGTGCGAAGGTATGGGTATCCCGCTAGTCTGCTCAAAACACCTGTAACATAGCTTTTCTGAGACAACCATAATTTATTAGCTCCTCGGTCCCTGTGAATTTCCATCTCAAGAATCTTCTTTGCAACACCCAGATCCTTCATATCAAACTCCTTACCCAACTTGGTCTTCAACTCATTTACATCATGCAAATGGTTGACAGCAATCAACATACCATCAACATAAAGTAACATAAAAATAAAAGAGCCGTCATCAAGGCTCCACACATAAACACAACAATCATAATCACACCTTCTATAGCCAATCCGGAGCATGTATGAATCAAAGTGCTTGTACCACTGCCTTGGAGACTGCTTCAAGCCATACAAAGACCTTTTCACTTTGCAAACAAATCTGCCATGTCCAGTGTCACTAAATCCCTCTGGCTACTCCATGTAGATTTGCTCCTCTAGATTACCATGAAGGAAAGTTGTTTTCATATCCATCTGCTCTAAATGCATATTCATGCTGGCTACCTGGGCCAATACTGCTCTGATAGAAGTGTGTCTAACGACCAGACTGAAAATCTCATCATAGTCAATCCCCTTCTACTATGAATACCCCTTTGCAACTAGGCGAGTCTTGAAATTTTCCACTTCTTTTTCTATTACTATTGGCTTTTTCTTGTACACCCACTTACAACCAATAACTCTCTTTCACTATGGCAGTTGAACAAGATCTCATGTCTCATTCTTTTTCAAGGATTCCATCTCCTCCACCAAAGCACCCATCCACTTATCTTTCTCCTGGCTAGCCATAGCCTCTCGAAAGGTAGAAGGGTCCCCTGAACTGGTAAGAAGAGTAAAATTCTAGCACTCTAACACATGTTAATACTGATGTCCCAACATCAGAACACAAAGTCAAGACAGATGTTACGACGTCTTCTGACTGGCAGAACAAATATATCAAACTGTAACTTATGCAGAATTAAATTGCAGAATGATAAAAAACACAATCAATTGTTAACCCAGTTCGGTGCAACTCACCTACATCTGGGGGCATCCAAGCCTGGAAGGAAATTCACTATGACAACATTAGTTCAAAGCTAAACTCCCCCGTTTACAACTTATCACATAATCACTACCTTGTGCAACTTCTACCTAACCTTCTAGATATGAGATCCCCATCTCACTTCCCACAGTCACAAACCAGTGACAATTCAACAAGACTTAAATTCAGAAGTAAACACACTTCCAATCACAATACTCAGTTTTTCTTAGAAGCTTTTTACTGAGAACAATAACTTGACAATAAATCTACTCTTTGCTTCAAAGCTCATGAGAGATTTGCCAGTAACAATCAAACAATCAGTCTACCTCAATGTATCAAAAGATACATAGGTGACTTACAATTACAAACTAAATAGACTCTCAAAACCTAAGACTCTAAACTTCCCCTAATTTTACAAAATCGTGAAAGCCAAATTACATTAGGTTTAGGTTTCTCTTTATATACTCCTTAGCAGTCAATGGGCTTCGAAATCTTCACCCAGATATTTCTTGATCCACACGCTGAGGGCTGCACCAATTATGCAGAAAAATCTCCTTGAATCTTGGAACGAATCATCAAGTTTCCTAAATTGTATCAACACCCAATTTTAGAAACTTATGTACAGTTGGAGATCAAATCAAATGTTCAAGATTAAATCTTATTGACCTGTAAAAATAAGTGAGATGTATCCAAAGGAAATCTCACATAATTAAATCCAATATGTTAAGAATAAAACAACCCATACTGATGTTCTGGTACAACATTCACAACATCTGTCAGAACATTCTGCTTTCAATGTGAACTAACCAGCATGTTAGAACATATCACACAACATCTTGCTGTGAACCATGTTTTAGCAAAATTGCTGCAAATCCTAAAACCATGGATCTAACAATCTCCCCCTTTGGCAAATTTTGGCTAAAACAACCTTTGCACAATAAACATGGTTAGAGGAATAAAACCACAAACACAAAACACAAGCTATATAAAAATATATCAAAGATATGTTGCAGCTACAGAGCAGACAGGTTCATTACTCCCCCTGTCACACATAACCAATACTGCCTCTTAAGGGGAAAACCCAAATCACCAGAAAACCAAACCTGAACTATCCATGTTCACACATCCCTCTCAAAGGGAAAACTAAATCACAAGACAAACAAACATGAACTATCCAAGTTCACACATTAGAAGCACATGCAACAGAAGCCTCACAAATAACTCAGAGCACCAGAGTAATAGACGTCAAGAGAGTAACCAGGGTAATAGATGTCAAGAGAGTAACTAGGGTTCCCCATAAACACATCGGGCAGAATGTCAGAACATGAAGTTCCACATCATTGCACACAGACATCACAACAGTAGCAACAATAGCAGCACCAACAATAATAGTTGCATACATCAAGCAACAACAATAGACTACTCTTCCCGTAGCAGTAGTACAGTCCTATCACAATGTTAGTCAACATGTCAAGACATGTGACATGACATCAGAACAAACAGAAAACACCCTTAACACTTTACTCCCCCTTTTTAGCCAAAAATTGACAAAAATAGAGTAAATGTAAACACACAATAGTAATGGAAACAAAACAATTCTAATGGAAATAACTAATGGAAACACAAAGTAACTGATGGAAGCGAACAATGTTAGGAAATTATTACAGACCCAACCAACAAAAAATAGCAAAAAGAAAATTTTCATCTTTGAGACCAGCTATCCACTCCAACCACCTGAGTCAATGAAATTGACCCAATCTTCATCAGCATCTGGGTCAGAGTCATGTAATTGAGCATGACTTTTCTTGAAGGACTTCATCTTTGTCACAGACTTTTTACCTGTCCTAGATGCTCCAGTAGATGATCCAACATATGTCACAACCTCGGCCTCAACCTTCTTTGGACCAGTACTCTTATCCTTCTTGGCTTCCAGCAAATGAACCTTTTTAGCATCAACATTTTTGGAGGATTGTCTCATGTTGAAACACAACTTAATAGGAGGCAGAAGCAGTAAAGTTTTTGGATTTTAATAGGAAATAATGACCTTGCTTGTATCGCCTGATCAGTCAAGGAGAGAATTTTTTGAAGAAAGTGGAATTATCCTTGTTAACAGAGCACCACACACCATAGGAGAGAGACACTCTCTTGGTCCTCTTTCTCTCTTTCCAAGCTTTGACTACACCACTTGACATGACATTCTCTATGTCATTGAAAAATGTTTTCCTGAATTTGCATGCACCACTAGATGACGGGAAAAAAATTGATTACAAGCCTCCCAATCTGTAATTGTTGTAATTCTACAGCAATACAAATTCCCAAAACACCCCTGACAAAGTGATGACCAGTCTTAATGAACTTGTCCTGCTGCGCAGAATGAAATCCTTGAATATCCTGATTGTAACCAGCTTGTCACAGTACAATGTCATGACATCCTGGTTGACATTGTATACTTTTAGCATTTAACTCAATTGGGAGCAACAGCTTCATCAGCATTATACTTAGTCTTAGAGATAGACCAAAATACATAATTATATAATTGTTGTTCCAAGAGACAAGATTGTTTCTCAAGAAGAAACATCCTTAGACCAAATCAGAAGCACACATAGCGGAAACAAAATAGAAACCACACAAGAACACCACACCCACAATACTGTCAGCAGTAACAGAGCACACCAAACAGCAATACCAAAAACAAACTCCCCCTGAATTACATAGCTTAATAATTCAGCAAAGAACAGCTAAACATAATGTCAAGACATCTAATCTGACATCACAAAACAATTAGAAGCAACCAAGCCTCTAAACCATTTAAGAGAAACCAGAGTTCTCCAAAACGCCTCAAGCAAGATGTCAGGACATTTGGTTTGACATCATACACACATACCAGAAGAAATTTCCCTTAAGTACCAGTAACTAGAAAGATGTCAGAACATGTAGAATGACATCCCAGCACCACCAACACAAGCAACCCTGAATCACAAACGAAAACATAGAAATGTAGAAATCATGATCATTCCCATGATTTGCACCCAGAGACCTCATTACTTTCACATCACTGTCAATCCTACTATCACAATCAGGCTTGGCCAATAACTTTACTCCAAAATCCACCATGATTAGATATTTCATTTATGAATCTATTGGTGAACACAAACTCCACATAATGCACTCCAAATAATGAGCTCCCTTGTATATATTTTCTGAACTCCAGAGAAAACTTTGTTTTCTTGAGAGTTCTTTGATCCAGCGATTACTAGCTCTTTAGAGTCTGCCTCATTTTTTGGATTATTAATCTGCTGAGATGATGCTCCAACATCTGCTTAGACATCAGTCCCTTTCTCAATGATTGAACCAATGACTTAGTTCTAGAGTGAACATCCATAGGTTCTGCTATCAGCAGAATAACCCAGAAACATCCCTTTGTTCTTTCTGAAGGAGCTGATTGTTAAAGGCTTTTGAAAAAAAAATTGATTTTTCTTTTCTATAGATCACCCATATCATTTTAGAAAAATCAACAACAATCACACAGACATACCTCTATCCACCAAGACTCCACCTTGCAATGGCCTCATAAGAACCATAAGAGGAAGTTTTAGAACATTTGCAGCAGTCTGATGTTGCAACTTCTGGTGTGAAATTTTAACTACATCTTCCTTGATCATTAAGCATGTGAGAGGGCATGTAGTTTCTTGTGGCACGCACAAATAGCAACTGGCAGTCTTTTAACAAGGGAAATAACATCAAAACTAGGAAATCCAGTTCTCAAACCTCTTTAATTTCACTTTTGGCACCATGATTAAAAGTAACATAATCGGTACAGTGAGACTTAGAGTCCATCAGAAACTCATTTACTCCGGTCATGTGTCTGGAACACACTGCCAAAATACCACTTTTGTTTTATTAAAGCTGAGAGATAAGGCAATTAACACCTTCCTTGAGTTTAACCACTGCTTGGTTAACTTTAGGCTGAGTTGGACCTTTGAAACAAAAGTGTCTGACATGACTAACATTATCATAAAAGTGACATCTTCAGTGCAAGTACCTTCCTTTAGCTTAAGTATTCTGATGTTTGGAACGATGTCGAGGCATTTGTTTGACATCATTACTCAGACTTGCCTCCTGAAGGGAACAAGTTTTCGTCACTTGAGTTATTCCTTGCTTGATATAGCCTTGAGAACTCTATCCCTGTTTGGCTTCCAGTCTTCTTCCCAACTTGAGGAACTCCTCCAACATATCAGAACAGTTGTTCAACATCCTCACAGACTTCTGCATTCTTTCTTGTTGACCGCCTTCTTCACTCTTGAAGCACAATTCTTTGTAAGAAGCAACCAGCTCATCATGAGTTAATTCTTCAATACAGGAGTCTACATCAGAAGCTCGCCTTCTAGATAAGGCAGTAACAAGCTTGACAGATACATCATCAAGATCACTTCCCTTGTTATTCCAAGGAATAGAGAGCCCCTTAAGTTGTTTCTAGAGATAGGAAGTGCATTCAACCCTAATATGTCAAAAAAAACCTTCAAATTCATGACACTGAGTGCCTTTACTTTGAATGGACTTTTCTTCTGTTCCATCTCTTCTTTGAGCATCATAGATCTTGCTGATGTCAGGACTAATGATCTTGACATTTGACCTTGACCCACTATCTACTTTCCTCAGAACCTGGTTGAATTTCTTCCCAAGTAAATTAATAGCATTGAATAACCCTTCATTAGATACTAGGTCACAAGCTCCTACAAGGTTGGAGACAAAAACCATGCTCTTGTTCTTCTATTCAAGTTAGCTAAAAAAATTTTAATGTAAAGACCATATACTAATACATGCATCAAATCACATATTATACATGAGTTTCACTTTTGGTACTGAAACATAATAAGTTCCTAGTTAACACATTATACACATAAATGCCTCTAATACAAAAACACCTAAAAGTCTAAGGCATTACATATACAAGATGTTCCAAAATGATAAAAACTAAGAACTAGATCAAAACAATGATCTCAAAACATAACGCCATAGCGGAAGCCATGCCATCACAAAACTACGATCCGTAAGGAAAGTCAAATAACCTTGTCATTACCCTTCGCCGAACCTGCAGAACCTGTGATGTAAACAACAACAGTGGGGTGAGATACATCAAATCTCAGTGAGTTCCCTATCTTAAAGTCCTCTCGGCTTTACAAGGTTCTAACAAAGTCCTAACTCATGTCCAAGGGGAAAGGGGAAAGACCATGAGTACACACACACAAGTAGCCATCACGGTGAGCCTGTAAACTCAAGGATTCACAAAGTACCGAAGTACGTTCTGAGTCCGTACACTCAAGAACTCACATATCAATAACCAATACCAAGGCATCCCCTTTTCCCGTACCCTTCTACGTCTAGAAGGTGATCCGAGTCATGGATCCTTGTAGCTACTTGGCATACGATTGGATTCGGGATCACCGGTCCGTACACCGTGATCCGTCACTTCTCACGGCCCGTACACCGTCACAAGTCTCTTTACCCGTAGGCTCCAATCGTACTTAACACGGGACTCAAACCTGCCAAGTAGTTGTGTATAATGTTCAGAGGAGGTGCTCGAGTCTCATGAACTACACCGCACAAACTGTGGTTATTGATAAACAGAATGCACACGCCTCGGCCTTTCATGCACGAGCGTTGCCACACATGGAACAATTCACACTCCCGACACAGTTTTGGTAATAATCCTCACTCTACCTATTTCATATTTTAGCATGCATACATTGTTAACAACAATTAAACACATTTAACAGATAAAAGTCGACAAAACGACACTATTTCATAATTCCCGATATAATTAAATCGGCCGACAATCTTAAAACCATTGTAATAAGAAAGTACATTTTATTATCTTTCCAACGATACCAAAATTGTTCCAATCCGAGTTACGTACAAAAAGTTACGGCATTGTAAACAATCGATCGGAAAATAAATCACAACAGCAGAATTTCTGCAACTCTCCTGGCCGTACGCGTATTGGCACACCCCATACGCGTATTGCCCAAGATTCTCGCCCAGCCATACGCGTATTGCCCCAAGCGATACGCGTATTGCTCAAAATGCTCGGTCATCCATACGCGTATTGCCCAAGGCCGTACGCGTATGGGCAGAGACGTTTTTCCTTGAAAATTCCTTTTAAAATTGCCATACGCGTATTGCCCTTGCCGTACGCGTAATGACAAGCCCCATACGTGTAACACCCCCTTTCTATACCCCCAAATAATCACATAATCATTTAGGCACATATTAAAAATTTCGTCAGAGTATAATTATAAACATGGTATAAAAGAGGTATGTCACATCAATGATGAAATTAAAACATACAACACCTGCTCATCACATTGATATGCAACAGTGGGGTAACTTTGCAACAGAGGAACTTTGTCCTTACACCCACATTTCAATATTTAGAATAAAAGCGGAAAATCTAAACATTGAACCACATTCAAACATATATACATATATACATGAATCATCAAATATTCTCCACCAACATCATATATACATGTTTACATAACATTCATCAGCAAGATACATATACAAATGTATCACAAAAGAATCATATGCATCCTAGCTACCCGGTGCTACATATCAGAGCCAACCGACCAAAAGAATGAAGACACGCTCCACAACAAGACCTCCAGCATACCTACTCTGCAATGCCTCATAGAGCATTATAAAACAGCAGAAGGGTGAGAAATATTATCATAATAACAATGCCTAGAATTATATATATATATATATATATATATATATATATATATATATATATATATATATCTTAGCATAAAATTACCCATATTCCACATTCTCACCACAATTCATCCAAACTCACCCGTATACATCACAATGTATATATATATCAACCAAGTATATTCATCATGCATAATTTCACAATTCCCAATCATTCCACATAAACATACACAATTATGTTTACTCAACAACACATCATTATAAAGATGATAAATGCAAATCATAGAGACCGACTCACGACTCTATGCAAATGCAATGCGGTACCGACTCAATCATCTCAAGTTCACTCAGGAACTTCTGCTGGAACCATCGCTCGTTACCAAAGTAACTCCCCGTCGGGCCTACGATGTTCACCCATTGCTCACACCCCACATGGGCACACAATGTTTATGGATCGCTCACACCCCACCTGGGCACACGACCCGATCGCTCACACCCCACATACGGGCACACGATCCGATTGCTCACACCTCACCTAGGCACACAATCCGATTGCTCACACCTCGCATAGGCACACAATCGTTCGTAACCATCGCTCACACCTCACATAGGCACACGATGTTACCACGAATTCTCATTAGAATCGCTCAACACAAGAATGTATTTCATGATGCCTCACATGCAAAATGACACAAAACATTCTTGAAATGCATACATATTCACAATATATTCATGCATTCATCTTATACAATCACATACAATCTATATACATTCACATCAATGCACTATTGTATGATTCACGTTCCAATACACCATCAAAACGGTAAAAGTCGCTAAATAGCACTATTCCCGACTTTCCGACATAATAAAATTGGCCAACAGTTTCCACACCATCATAATCATAAAGTACAGCTCAATAGCTTCCCAACGATATAAAGAACGCCTAAATCGGAGTTACGGTTCGAAAATTATGAATTTTGTAAAAAAAAGAAATTATCTTTCAAAAACAGAACAACCGCCCGGCGAAGCATGCTCACCGCCCGGCGAAACGTGCTTCGCCCGGCGAAGCACAGGCGACACCAAATCCCCAAAATAATTCAAAGAGGCAGAAGCTTGGCACCTCTACGCCTCTCGAACCGCCCGGCGAAAAGGATGCATCGCCCGACGCTCAAGACCTTTCGCCCGGCGCTCAGCACCAGAAGCAGAAAAATTCTGCTGCGTGAACACTGTTCCACACCTCCAATTTTTCCATTTTCTTCCCCAAATCATTTCCAACAGCAAAACAATTACTAGCAGTGGTTCATACACACATATAGATCATACAACACAATTTATATCGATTTCTATCCGCGAAAACATCGATTTCTACCATTTTCTACACAAATGGGTTTAGTTCCAAAACTCATGAAAATCAACAAAATCAACAATACAATCATACATAATCATACACATTGCTAAGATAACAACATTTCACACCCTTACCCGGATTCCAACTTGCTATGTGATTGATCTTGATGAATTTTTCCTAGTTTTCCTCTTTTCCTCTTCTTTTCTCTTCCTCCTCTTTCTTTCTCTTCTTCTTTTCTCTAATTCCCTTTTCTTACTATTTTTCTTTTCTATCTCTTTTCTTTCTATTTCTTTCTTTTCTATTTCTTTCTCTCATTTTCCAAACAATCAATTAATTCATTTTTCTCACCGATTCTAATTCCACTTAATTTCTAATTTATCATTAATTGAGAAAAGTCTAAAATACTCTCCACTATAATTTCTCCGAAAACTCTCAAAACGATAAAATAACATTTAACATACCAAATCCACAATTAAAATAATTTATCACCCAATTAAAATAAAAGACTCAACAAAATGGGAGTAATTGGAATCGGGGCGTTACAATACGCGTATTGACATGCTCCATACGCGTATGGGCAGAGAAAAATGCAGAAGTTCCTGCAGAATTTCTTCTGCTACGGGTTGATCCAAAATCAACCCCAAATCCCATTTTGATCACTCACAAAGCATCAAAACATGTTATAACATCATAACCAGTATAACATATAATCAAACATTGAATTTTAGCAGTTAGATTCATGATTTTATACCAAAATACCCATTTTTCCCAATTCCCAATCTAACTCTAAACTCAAAATAACTCTACTCTAAAGAGTCTAACTAGAACCCACCTGGATTACTAGACGAGGAGGTTGACACTGAGATGAATAGACGAAGAACAGATGATTGTGGATGATCTTGAGCTTTTGGGAATTTTTCTCTTCTTCCTCTTCCTTTTCCTTTTCCTTCTTTCCTTTTTCCTTTCTTTTCTTCTCTTTAGCTTTTGTTTGTTTTTCCAAGGAAAATGAAAAGAAAATAGATAGTATAGAAACTATCATTTTTAGTAACACTACTAAATGTCCAAAATTAGCTCAAATACGTCAAATTATAAAAACTCAACGTTAAATACTATTAATTTAATCGACTCTGAGTTCGTCAGTTTACTCTAATTATTGTATCAAATAATTGCTCAGAGTACTCCGGAACCCAGTTGATCATAATAATATTAACTAGTGCGTTTATAAATTTACGGGGTATTACATTTAAAGTGACCCAAAAGATCCATCTATGTTGTTGATGACTTGATCTCCTCCTTCAATAACTGTCACTTTAATGTCAAATCTATTGGGTAGAGACCTTAGTATCTTGCTGACAAGATGTGCCTTCATGAGTGGTCTTGAGAAATTCCCAAGCATCTTTGGCCACATCACATGTGTTTAACAGTCTGAACATATTTTCATCAACTCCATTGAGTTTGGCATTCAAAGCTCTAGAGTTAACAAGAGACAAAACATACTCTTCCTTAGATCAGTCCTCTTCTGGCTTCAAAGTAGCATTCCCTTCTTTATCCTTAACAGCAGAATATTCACACCCTATGATGGCAGAATTCAAGGTTTTGTTGTCCATTGATATCAAGAAAGCTACCATTCTAGCCTTCCAATGATCAAATAGTACCAGAAAAATTCTCCCTGAAGCTCACCCAATAAGCAGACCAGGGTTCCCGCTCTGATGCCAAGTAAAATTCTGGCACTCTAACACATGTTAATACTGATGTCCCAACATCAGAACATAAAGTCAAGACAGATGTTACGACATCTTCTGACTGACAGAACAAATATATCAAACTGTAACTTATGCAGAATTAAATTACAGAATGATAAATAACACAGTCAATTGTTAACCCAGTTCGGTGCAACTCACCTACATTTGGGGGCATCCAAGCCAGGAAGGAAATTCACTATGACAACATTAGTTCAAAGCTAAACTCCCCCATTTACAACTTATCACCCAATCACTACCTTGTGCAACTTATACCTAGAAACCTTCTAGATATGAGATCCCCATCTCACTTCCCACAGTCACAAACCAGTGACAATTCAGCAAGACTTAAATTCAAAAGTAAACACACTTCCAATCACAATACTCAGTTTTGCTTAGAAGCTTTTTACTGAGAACAATAACTTGACAATCAATCTACTCTTTGCTTCAAAGCTCATGAGAGATTTGCTAGTAACAATCAAACAATCAGTCTACCTCAATGCATCAAAAGATACATGGGTGACTTACAATTACAAACTAAAGAGACTCTCAAAACCTAAGACTCTAAACTTCCCCTAATTTTACAAAATCGTGAAAGCCAAATTACATTAGGTATAGGTTTCTCTTTATATACTCCTTAGCAGTCCATGGGCTTCGAAATCTTCACCCAGATATTTCTTGATCCACAAGCTGAGGGCTGCACCAATTATACAGAAAAATCTCCTTGAATCTTGGAACGAATCATCAAGTTTCCTAAATTGCCTCAACACCCAATTTTATAAACTTATGTACAGTTGGAGATCAAATCAAATGTTCCAGATTAAATCTTCTTGACCTACGAAAATAAGTGAGATATATCCAAAGGAAATGATCTCATAGAATTAAATCGAATATGTCAAGAATAAAATAGCCCGTACTGATGTTCTGATACAACATGTCACAACATCTGTCAGAACATTATGCTTTCAATGTGAACTGACCAGCATGTTAGAACATATCACACAACATCTTGCTGTGAACCATATTTTAGTGAAATTGCTGTCAATCCTAAAACCATGGATCTAACAAAGAGCATATGCTGCTAAGTCTTCAAACCCATATCTGACTAGAAGTGTAATATGACGGGGCTTCCTATCACGCACAAGGGTATAGTCTTGTACTCCACCTGAATCTTGCAGTCCACCTGAATCTGAGTCTGGTTCATCCTGTTGTTGGGCTACAATCTATCTTGGATTCACTGGTGGCTCCTCAATGTCCAACTGAATCTTGTCCTGACTGGAACTTTCTACATCAATATCTGGCACAACTATCACATCTGAGTGTTTCAACATCGATTGCTCGTCAAATATAACATCTTTGCTGACAACCACCTTCCTCTTAACTGGATCCCATAACTTGTACCCCTTCACACCTTTATTGTAGCCAATAAAGATGCACTGTTTTGACTTGGGGTTAAGTTTATACCGATCCTCACGAGAAATATGCACATATGCTGGACACCCAAAAATCCTCAAATTACTTAGATCAATGGGGTTGCATATGCACACCTCTTCTGCAACTTTGCCATCCAATGAAGCCTATGGTGATCTGTTGACTAGGTAACATGCCATATTGAGTGTTGCTGTCCAGAAAACTTTTGAAAGACCAGCATTCAACCGAAGGCACCTTGCCTTCTCCGTCAGAGTCTTGTTCATCCTCTCTACAACACCATTCTGATGTGGTGTCTTCCTCACAGAAAAGTGCCTCTGAATTCCATTCTCCTCACAAAAATGCATGAACTTCTTGTCTGTGTATTTAGTTCCATTATCAGACCGCAAATACTTTATTTTGATCCCCGTCTAGTTCTCAACCTCCGTCTTCCATAGTTTGAACTTGGAAATGACCTCAGATTTATATTTTATAAATTAAACCCAGACCTTACGAGAAAAATCATCAGTGAATGTCTCAAAGTACTTGGAACCTCCAACAGAGGGGCTCTTTTGTAGGCCCCTAGACATCAGAATGGACATAGTCTAAGATTCCATTGGTCTTGTTTTGCCTGGTCTTTAAACGAACTCTACAATGTTTCCCAAGAACACAATACTTGCACAATCTAATTGTGCAACTACCTTCAGCAAATTCCTCTTATGTAGTTCCATCATCCAACATTCACTGAGATTACCCAAGCGCATGTGCCACAGTTTGGTTGCATCATTATCAGATTCAAAAAATGCTACATCACCCATAACTGTGCTCCCTAACAACTTATAAATGTTTCCTGCACTCCTCTTTGTCGTCATCACTGTCATTGCACCCTTGCTAACCCTCATGATGTCTCTATCTCCATCTGACCAGAATGAATAACCATTTGCTTGAAGAGTACCCAGAGAAATCAAATTCTTCCTCAATTTTGGAACATAATGCACCTCACTCAACGTGCGCACACCACCATCATCCAAAGATATTTTAATTTTTCCCTTTCCAGTGATGGTATAAGTTTTATCATCACATAAATAGACAAAACCAAAATCCCCTGATTTAAAAGAGTTAAACCATTCCCGGTGCGGTGTCATATGGTAGGAGCACCCAGAATCAAAAATCAATGCATTAGTGCACTTTATAGATGAAACGTAAAGAAAATCATCTTCACCACAGGAGCCATGAGATTGAACTACATTTGCTGAACTACTGTTTCCTGACTTGTTGGACAGTCCCTCTTCCAATGACCAATTTTCTTGCAACCATAACATTATGTTATTTTCATGTCCTTGGAGTTGAACCTCATTTTCTTTCCAGAACTCATTGCCTTGCCCTTGCCTCTACCACGGTCTTGGCCTTCTTTCACAAACAAACTTTCACCTGAGCTTCCTCCACCTTCCTCTACACTTTGGCGATGTTGTGTGTGTTGCAAAAGAGTAGAAGAAATATAATCCAGTGTGATTGTTTCCTTCCCGTATGTTAGTGGTCACCAAGTGATCATAAGAGCTTGGTAAAGAGCATAGCAAAATAATGGCTTTATCCTTATCGTCAACCTTCACACAAAGTCGTGTCAAATCAACGAGGATGTTGTTGAAAGCGTTGACATGAGCCTGCAAACCGCCTCCTTCCTGCATCTTCAAGCTATAGAGACGCTGCTTCGCGAACAATTAATTTGTTCATGAGCGTCTTGGACATGTACTGATTTTCCAATTTTTCCCAGACATCCTTCAGAGTTGTGAGGTCCAGGATATAGCCATAGATATGCCAGGTCCAAGCACCATCCCTAGTGTACGTGGCTACATTCAATGTGTAGTTCTTCTCGTAACATTGCGCCCGGTTTCGATTCAGCCATATCTATAAAAAAATTGATGCATTTGTAGTAGCTACATGACTTCCTAGAGCACCGAAGGCCAAGGTGTTGCGGAAGTTCTCTATTGTGACTTTGAATTCACTGGTAAGTTGGCAAGGACGTGGTTCCAGACAAACAGTGGATCAGCTATCAATGAATGTCGGTGATAAACATTACGATCCTTTATTTCCATTTGGTTTCGGGTTGACTACAAACCTTTCCAAGTATTAGATCATGTTTATCTTTCTAATGCAGTTATGAGATTCAACACTAGAATAGATAAGTGTTGTAAACTGGTGTACCTTGACAATTTCAATACGATAAACATGTATTTTTCTTTTGTTTTAAAATATTTTAATAAAAATGATTCTAGCCCTTGAAGAAACTTGTTATTGAAAATTGATGTTAGTTCAATTTAAAGCAACACTCATTATTAGGAAAATGGAAAGATGGCATGGTCAATTGCAAAAGACTAATGCTATTTTTACACCAATTCATACATCAAATACTGTTCACCGTATTTATACGGTAACAATGTTTTTCATTTTCTTTTTTATAAATAAAAAGATAATATTTATAAAAAAATATTTTTATTTTTAAAATTATTTTTATAACATAAATATAAAATTTATCATTAATCAATTTTACTATTGTATTAACCACAAAAATATTGATTATTAACCACATATTTTACTTATAATTCATTAATCAAGTTTACTACTTTCATTAACCAATAAATTACATAGGATTAACAAAGTTCTGACATTAAAATATGAAATATAATAATCAGTCTTTACACTTTATTAATCAATCTTATTTATTTTATTTCATATATTTCAAAATTTAATATCAAAGCTTGATTAATAGAGTATAAAGATTGATTATTATATTTCATATTTGAATGTCAGAATTTGATTAATGCTATATAATTTATTAGTTAATGAAATAGTAAACTTAGTTAATGAATTATAAGTAAAATATGTGGTTAATAACCTATATTTTTGTGGTTAATACAATAATAAAATTGGTTAATGACAAATTTTATATTTATGTTATAAAAATAAGTTTAAAAATATTTTTTTTTTATAAATATTAATTTTTTTATTTAAAAAAATAAAAAACACTGTTAATTGTATAAATAACCCGCAAAGCTTTATTGCCACACTTTTTCATTGACCATAGTGATCCCTTAAACGTGAATGAAAATTAAATCCTATAAAAAATAAGCTCATTTATTGCTAAATGTCACAACTTGCATCATTATTAATTAATACCAACAAAAACAAGACACAACAACTGAATACAAGTAATTAGGATGGGAGGAGTCCTAATAGCTTTATGGAAAAAGATAAACTCATCACAAGTATACATCTTTATGGTGCCTTGCCAATCCACTACATCATGGGATACTTCTGAATGAAAGCTTTGATGTTGTCTTATCTTTTGTTGAGAAACAAGAGAAATAGACGTTTTGTTTCTTCTAGCATGTGCTTCAACAAAAGACCTGTACAATGTATTGTTTCAACAAAATGTTATTACAATTTATCTGGCTTAATTTTCTAGAATACATCACAAGTATTTCTCAAAGAATCAATTTATTTATTTGAAGGATTAAATTATCACTATTTTATTTAAATACAAATTTAATTGTACTTGTCCAAAGTATCGCAATTGTGCGATTTTAGCCCTTCATTTTTTTAGAGCAGTTTTGAGCTTAAATGTTTCTCCCTCTAATTTGGTTGCCTTCCTACCAATTTCAAAAATAGAATGAAAATCTAAACCAAAATTTCAAAAATTTTAGCATTTTATGGTGTTTTTAAGTATGAAGAAAAATCATACTGACTCCAAGAGTTGGGTGCCTCTTAATTAAATGATGTCACCTCAACTAAAATATGGGGGGAAAATAGAAAGGTGATTACCAAATCACAACTGGAAAAAAAGTAGTAGCCAAGATCGCTCATAAAAAAGACCAACAAAATCGCATAGTTGCATTAGTGGTAGAAAAGTAAGATTAGTAAACAATATATAGATAAGAAACTTATAATTAGGAAGTGGGTGAAGATTTGTACCGATTGAACAAGAACAAGATGATTTATCATTCAACTCCTCCACCTCTTCTGTCGAAGGAATAAGTGGCTGTTGTGCGTCTTCTTCATCTTCATCAGTAGAAAATGGAGTAATTGCATTTGTGGTTTGAAGATAAGATTAAGTAAAAAATAAATAAATATGGAATTCATAAGTAGAAAGTGGGAGAATATTGATACCTATTGAACATTCACAAGAAGATTTATCATTCAAGTCCTCTTCTGTCGGAGGAAAAAGTAGTTTTAGCTGGTTTTTTTCATCTTCATCAGAGACTTGAGCATTGGGTTGTAATTCAACTATTTCAACACTACTGTTGCTTTTACCATATAAAGGGATGCACTCACAACCCTTGATCCCCTTTGTTGACCATACATTCTCTTTACTATCATAATGTTTCAATTCAAATGAATAGTTGTAGTGATCACCTACGTTCACACTCCCCACATTCACCAATTTGGAATCAACGCAGCATAAGAATACATGATCTGAAATTAATGTCCCACCCCAAACAAGTACAGTTTTTGGAAACATTAATCTTCCGCTTTCACGGAGTGTATAACAAATGCCCTCACGGATAGTATAACGAATGCCCTTTTCATTAATTTCGAATCCTTCAGATAGAATGATGCAAACAGCAAGACCACGGAAAACAGATTCTGGAGTAGGACGAATAGCTATTGAAGCCTCTGTTGTAGGAAATACAAACTCGGTAGCTCTAGGAAGGAAAGAGAAATCACCAAGGTCATTTGATTTGTTGGTGTAGAATTTATGTAACATGCTCAACATTGATTGTTGAATTGAGTCAGTGTCCAGGTAAGTGCAGTTTTTGGCACTCAATCTACTCAAGGTTGCTGGAAGATTTGGTAGGGACTCAAGTACCCTGCATTCATCTAAATCAAGAGTTTCCAAGGATGCTGGAAGCTCTGGTATGGACTTAAGTTTCGAACATCCCTTTAATTCAAGATTTTTCAAGGATGCTGGAAGCTTTGGTATGGACTTAAGTTTCGAACATTCACGTAAACCAAGAAATTCCAACATTGAATTGTTTTGGATGTTGTCAGGGAGAGTTTCTAAGTTGCAGCACCCTGTCATGTCCAGCATTTCTAAAGAACGTGTGCTTTCAAGGATGAAACCAAGATTCAACGTATTTATTTGTGTGCATTTGCGTAGACTGAGAATTTTGAGTTTGCTATGACACCAATTTGTTGAAGAAAATTCATGTACAGAAGTGCCGTTTAAATACAGCTCCATCATTTCCTCTGATGTTACAGAAAATTCAACAAGAGATGAACAATCAGTGAGATCGAGTAGTTGGAGAGATTTTGAATGAATGTTACTTTTCAGGCTTTCAAGCTTTTTGCAGCAATTTAAACGTAGTTCTCTAAGCTTGGGAGAACTAAAAATGGATGGATGGAGTTGACAGAGACTCTTACAAAAAGAAAGGTCTACTTCTTCAAGGTTTGGGGCCCCTGATAAATCTGGAATCTCAGTCAGGTCTTCGGACCACGAAAGATCAATAATCATTAAATTGTTAATGTTAAGCCTCTGTATTACATGAAAAAAAAAATCATATTGTTGAGAAATCATTGGAATAAACTCAAAACCATAATTAAAAAAAACCATAATTAAAAAGAAATCTATATATATATATATATATATATATATATATATATAAGTTTGCTATGTATAAGTTCATTACAAATACACATTTACAAACTAATAATAACAAGTATATACACATTAATTAAATTGTACCTGATCTCCATCCCAAAGCTTTTTAAGTTTGCTATACCTCATGGAAAGTATTACAAGCTGTTTTGCAATAAAGGTTGATGGCAAGGACTCAAGTGGGATTGATTCCCAACAAAGGTGCCTCAATTGATCAGACAACCTCTCAAGACCGTCAGGAAGATGCAGGCTACTGTTAACATGTGAACTAATATGAAGAAATCTTAAACTGGTCATGTTTTTAAAGGAATCCGAGCTCAAGTACAAATCTTCAATATCAGATGCATCAAAATATATAACTTCAACAACTTCAGTTCCCTAAAAAAACAAATTTAAAATAATGATTAGCAAAGGCTTACATACATATTTATCTTGCTTATATTTCATGCATTTTCATATAATAGTAAATGAATCTTCCACCTACTTTGTTATTTTTCAATACATCATACACTTCCATTTCATCCCACAATCGACTTCTTCTTCCTGGGTATTTTTCAGATTCTTTCCTAACAATCTCCAATCCCATTTCTACTAACAGACTATCCATGTGAACCTCATATACATCTCGTTTATGATATATGAGTGCTTTATTTACAAGAACTTCTAACCCACTTTCTGCATAAAAACCGCAAGCATTCCACAGAGCTGTTACGTAATATTTTTCACTCTGATTATCATATAAATTCATCTCATGCAGGCATGCAATGTCTAAAAATATGTTTTTTTGAGTCAAATCTAAGTCATCAAAACTCGATTTTAACACATCATAGATTCTTCTATTGGGAATCTTTTCGAGCTTTTCCAATTCACTTTTCCATGTATTTTTATCTTTTTTTGTACGAAAATTTGCACCTAAAACTTTCAAAGCCAAGGGGTTGCCACTGCAATAAAGAATTGCCTCATTTGATAGATCATCGTATCCATCCTTAGGATATTGTTGTCCAAAAGCATTCCAACAGAATAATTGAAGAGATTCTTCTTCGTTCATTTCCTCAAACTCATATATTTCACACTTTTCAAATTGACCACATATCTGCCTATCTCTAGTTGTGATTATGACTCTACTTCCCTTTCCCAAGCAATTGTTAACTATGTTACTAACGTTTCCTGCTTGCTCTAAAGTTTCCACACCATCCAACACAATGAGACTTCTTTCAAGTGCAAGTCTTCTCATGGAAGTTGGAGCTTCTGCATAAGGTGCAGGAAGCCCCAACAATGTAGAAAGAAGTTCATTACGTACAAACTTTTGTCCCCCATCAATGAAGCAATGTCGATCAAATTGAGCACATTGTTTAGCGTATAAATCTTCTGCTAAGGTGGTCTTTCCTATGCCTCCCATGCCCCATAAAACAAGAACTCTAACATCATTTGACCATAACGATTCAACTTTTTCGCATTTTTTTTCAACTCCAACAAGTTCCTTATTAATTTGAACTGGATATCTACGACTTAATTTTGTCAAAACATCTTCGACGATGACGCTAATGAAAATCGCATCATTCCTACAATATGTATGGAAGGTAAAAAAAAGGGTCAACATTCTTATTGTAAAGATAATAATTATATTAAAATTTATTTTCACCGTTATTGAGCAAGGAAATAGAAAATTAGTTTTTGGAAAATGAAAATTTGAAGATATAAAGTTGATAATTAATACTAATGTTCTATTCTTTTTCTAGGCAAGAAATTTCCGAAACAAATTATTGAAGAAGGTTTTAAACACTTTTATAGTAATACACCAGAGTATAATATGAAAAGTTTGAAAATATATATAACTCAAATATGGATAGTACAAAATTTTTAAATTGTGAAATATGACATGTGGTAGTTTGTATTAGAAATTTGAAAACATACAAGTCATAACATGAATTAACGAATTAATTAAGTAGAAATTTAATTTAATTTACCCGTATTTTTGAGATTCCCATCCAGATAAATTGCCTGCTTCTGTGAGTGCATCTTTCCATTTCTTCAACTTGTCTTTGTTGTGTCTCAAATTTTGCTCATGTTTCTTAAAGGCTTCCTTAAAACTCCCAGTTTGATTCCTCACATGGGATGGATCTATGTCATAGAAAATAGGTATCACAATTTGTCCTTGACCTCTCTTGCATTCTAAAATCTTAACGAGTTCATTCAAGCACCATTTTGAAGAAGCGTATTCTTTTGAGAATATAACTACAGATATAACTGACTCCTCAATGGCTTTGATCAGCGCTGACGAGATCTCATCTCCTCTTTGAAGCTCATTCTCGTCCATGAATACTGGAACTTTCATGCTAAGATAACGATAAAGATGGCACGTGAAATTTTTACGAGTATCCTTACCACGAAAGCTAATAAAAACATCACATTTTTTCAGAGATGTCGTCATTGAAGAAGAAGATGAAGAAGAAGCACATATGTATTGTTGCATAGTCATTATAATATTTTATTTTACAAAATTGATATGATGATGATATGTTACATAACGCGCCTTTAAATAGGCTTCTAAACTTAACTTAAGTTTTCTAGCATTAGCATGTTACTACTATAGTAGTATATGAGTTACTTTTGGACGCATGCTTGTGTACTCTTTGCCGATCTGTTTCCTTTCTCTCGATAATGGCATAGCAATGAATTATTATGGTGTGAAGTTCTAGGAAGTTTCGGTGGGCTTCATGATGTGATGTTACAGAATGAGTTGGTTTCTTTGTTAAAAAGAAAAAGTATAATGAATTGCTTTTTGACGCATGCTTGTGAATTTTTACCATTATGCCATTTTTTTCAACAAAATATTTAATATATAATTAATAATAAATATATATAAATTAGATTTTAATTATAATAAATTAATTTCAAATAATTTAAATTGATTTATATGTTGAGTTGTAATTCCTTGTGTCGAAGTAGGTAGTGCTCGACAGAACAAGGATGTGTCGAATTACTTGTAGTGTTTGTCAGTTGTATTAGTTGTCGAAGTATGTTGTTTCACACATGATTTCGACTTAGACCAAAATAGGTATTTTGGGTCTTTTGTATATTTTAGGCTTTAACTTAGGGAGCAAACTAGCTCAATTACAAATAGAGGGAGTAATCCTTATTTTGTAATAAGTTGTATTCATATAATTTTGCAGTTGCAAAGTGAGTAAGAGATTTTCCACAGTTTGTGGGCAGAGAGAAACTCTGCAGAAAATCATCATCTTCTTCTCAATTTCGTAAAACCATAATCTTCTTTCTTATTCTATTTTCTTTCTTCTTCCATTAACAATTGCTGCGCAGAATCTTTCTTGCAATCAAGGCGTGATTGTTTCACTCAAGTGGAGAGTGAAGAACAAGGGATTTCGATCGGTTGATTGAATCTTGTTCATCAAGAAATGTTTGGAATTTTCAAAGTTCTTGGGTTAATTCCAACAGCTAGTATCTAGAGCTCCGGTTGTGATTCGAGGAAGCAAAACATGATGGCGATGAATCATCCAAACGGGCATTTTCCGGCGAGTCTATTGACTCTCAAAAACAATAATTATGAGAATTAGTGCAAGCAGATGAAAGTTGTTTTCTGCTATCAAGATCTTGTGAAGGAAGGAGTAACACCGCTTGTAGAAAATGCGTCGGATCAAGAAAAGGCTGACTACAAAGAATTGAAGAAGAAAGATTATAAAGCTCTCTTTATAATTCATCAATGTGTTGATCCAGATAATTTTGAAAAGGTTAGTGATGTAGAATCAGCGAATGAAGCATGGGAAATTCTGGAGAAATCGTTTGGAGGCGTAGAAATGGTAAAAGAGGTGAGGTTACAAACTCGTACAAAAGGACTTATGAATTGCTTCAGATGGAAGACAGTGAAAGCATAACAAATTTCTTCACTAGGGTTACAAAACTGGAGAATCAAATCAAGGTATGTGGAGAAGTGTTGACATCAAGATCAATTGTTGGGAAGATCTTGAGGTCGTTGGCTCCAAAGTTCGACCACATGGTAGTAGCCATAGAAGAGTCGAAAGACTTATCAACATTGACAAAGGAATAGCTTCAAGGGACGCTTGAATCTCATGAACAAAGAATGGCTGAAAGAGCTGCAGGAAAATCGAAGAGTGATGTGGCTTTGCAGGCGCAATCAGCAAAAGAAAAGAAAGGCAAAGGAAGTTGGAATGACAACAAAGGCAGAGGAGCCTACAACAATTCGACTAGTCGAAATCAGCAAGAAAGAAATTGGTCGAATCAGAGAAAACCCTAGAATCAAGGCAACCAAAGAGGTGGTGCTGCAGGTAGAGAAAGTGGTGGTGGTCGAAAACCTGACAAAAGTCACATTCAGTGTTACAATTGTCAGAAGTATGGTCACTATTCTAGTGATTGTCCTGAAAAGCAGAAGAATCAAGAAACTGATGCAAAGTTGGTGAAACATGAAGAAGAAGAGATGTTGCTGATGGTCACAACGAGAGATGAAGAAAAATTCCAGGACCAATGGTACTTAGACTCAGGATGTTCGTCACACATGTCTGGAAGGAAAGATTGGTTTGTCAACATAAAGCCCTCAATGAAGAACATGGTGAAATTTGCAAATGACAATACTCTAGCACCTGAATGTATTAGTGATGTTTTGATTAAGAGGAAAGATGGCAAAAGGTCAGTAATTTCCAATGTATTGTACATACTATTGACTAGCAAATTTCGACTGGGGTATTGAAGACGGGAATCTAAGTGAAAACGATACATCCCAAACAAGAAAGCATCGAAGCGGGTCGACGCTAGTCGAAGGGGTTCGACGGAGACACTGGGGTAGCTGACGTCGTCGAAAGATTCGACGAGAAGGTTTTTGAAACACAAATCCAAGACGTTTTACGCGGGTTAGATTCAAAAATAGCAAGAACGTGGGAAGTTATAAAGGAAGTGGGCAGACACGTGTCAAGCTGGGAATCATCAAGAGTGAAGTAGCAGTTATTTTTATTTCCTATTTAAGCAAAGTTCATTGTTAGTTTTTAAGGGTCGCATTTGTAACATTGCAGAGGAAATACACTCAAAGTATCAAGCGTTTGAGAGAAAAGAGTCATTCCTACGGAATGTATGCTTGCGTCCAACTTTACATTCAAAGCAATTTAATTCACAAGTCTTTTTAAGCCATTTATCTTTGCAGTTTTTGTATTTATTCCCGTCTTTTGATTTATTCAGTTGCACTCCACGCATTTACCTTGTTTTTGTCTTTTATTTCAAAACCAATCATCCAATAATCATTTTACAACTTAACACTTAGTCTAGGATTTTGTAGCCGATCCTGCAAGTAAACCTCAATAGGAGACTAGAGATTGTTCGCACGAAAACCCGTGCGAACAAATTGGCACGTCCAGTGGGACCCGTTGTGTTAAGTGTATGATATTACGTAGTGGTAAAATGGTAACACCACATCCAAAATCAAACGAGGAGCAATCCTCTGGAGAAAGTACAGTTGTGTCGCAAACGACTGATGTTGGTTCTAGCACTATGTCTGCGGTTTCGTCTGCTTATAGTGGATCAATATTGACACCGCGTCAACCTGAGACTCCAAGACCGACGATGATGGGAACTTCGGGGAAATATATGCCCAGTTTCACAATGCCCATGCATCGAACCTTTGGGATGCCAACTGACTTCATGGCAGGTACACATAATAGCGGTTCGACGTTTAGCAAAAACTCATTGTCGTCGTTCCCACCTTACCAGGGATTAGGACCTTTGGCAAACCAGTTCAGTCGACCCCCAGGGTTAGGATTTTCCTCTAAGGCAATTCCAACATTCACTTCAAGTTTTGTCACAGTTATGAGGCATCAGATGGACGAAAGGAATCATGACATGGTCCATATGCTAACTCAGCAAATGGGTACTATACTTAGGCCATTGATTCAAGATTCGACTCAGAATTACCAACAACTAGCAACTCAAATGACTCGAATAGGGGATTTCTTAGGTGCTCCTAGGGCACACGTTCGTCAGACTCCTCCACCTCCATCTCAACCGGAGACACTAGTTCGACACAAGGAAGTGTTCAACGAAACAATTGACCAAGAACCTCCGTTAGTCGAACCAATACCTAGGGTGGCCCAACGGCCTCCCGTTGTGTTAGTCAATAGAAACCATGATCGTGACCATGTGGTCAGGCAGGTTCGACAAGACGCAATGGCTGGGGAACAAAACCTAGAGGCCATTGTCGAACGAATCATGGTTCGAAATGGGGTAAACCCAGGCCTTCAAAGGCCAACATATTCATCCCCATTACCAGAGTTTGTTTTACAAACAGAACTACCCAGGGGATGGAAGTTTCCAAAGTTTACCAAGTTTGCTGGGGACACTGAAGAGTCCACTGTCGAACACGTTGCCAGATATCAAATCGAAGCTGGTGACATAGTAAATAATGAGGACTTGAAAATGAAATACTTCCCAAGTTCCCTCACAAAGAATGGGTTCACTTGGTTTACGACGCTACCTCCACAATCCGTCCATACGTGGACACAATTGGAGAGATTGTTCCATGAACAGTTTTACATGGGACAGTCGAAGATAAGCCTGAAAGAATTGCCCAGTGTCAAGCGAAAAGGTCTCAGAGTCAGTCGACCAATATCTCAATAGGTTTAGACTTTTGAAAGCAAAGTGTTTTACTCAAGTCCCTGAACGCGAGCTAGTCGAGATAGCTGCAGGCGGATTAGATTACTCAATCAGGAAAAAGTTAGACACGCAATATCTTAGAGATATGGCCCAATTAGCTGATAGAGTTCGACAGATTGAACGCATGAAGGCTAAAAAAACTAAAACTAGTAAATATCATAAGAAAGAGAAGGTTTCTTATGTAGCGGCTGACAAATATTCTTCTGACGACGAAGAGCTCGTCGACGAGAGTGAGGTCAACGTGGCTGAGCTCAAGCCAGGACCTCCATACACGTGTAAATTGTTGAAACCATCAAACGGGAAAAATCCCGTCGAGACTGAGAAAACAGATAAATATGTTGCAAAAACTTGTACTTTCGATGTATCTAAATGTGACGAGATATTTGATTTGTTAGTTAAAGATGGTCAGATTATTATTCCTCAAGGTCTAAAATATCCCCCATTAGAGCAAAAGAAGAAAAGGGGATTTTGTAAGTTTCATAATTTTCTTGGTCATAAAACATCTCAATGTGTTCTTTTCAGGGATTTGGTGCATAAAGCTTTGAAGGAAGGCAGGCTTCAATTTGGCGAAAGGCCGAAGATGCAAGTCGACACGGGCCCTTTGAAGGTCGAAAAAGCCTTATACTCTGAGCTTTTCGACTGCATGATGGTTGAGACTACTGATGGTCTCAACGAGTCCTTGGCTGCTAAATCTTTTGAATGCATGATGGTTGAAACTACTGATGGTTTCGACAAAAAGACTGAAGGTGAATTAGAGGCAGTTTATCCTCAAGCTGACGAAGACTTGACTGATTTCTAGGAGAAATGCAAGGTGAGTGGATCGAAGGTTGTGCTATGTCCAAGGTGCAACCCCATTTTCGATGAGAAAGCTGATGAAAAGTATGAAGCTGACAAGAAAAAGGCATTGGAGGAGAGCAAGCCTCTCATTCCAAGATTTTTGTTCAACCAAAGCGGGACTCCTCGTCGTAACGAAGAATACAGGAAGCAATTCCAGCAACCACGACCCAAGAATTTTCGTCCTCCGTCAGATACCCCACAAGAGAAGTTGGTGGAACCTGTGAATCATAAGGGGAGCAAAAAGCCAAAGTGGAAAGTACTTGATCTGGAGAAAGAAGCAAAGACTTCAGATAAGAGGGTCGAACCTAGAGGTTATGTGGTTTCTCCTAATTACAAAGGAAAGAACCCCATGACAAGGACGTAATAGAGGCGTTATCAGAGAAAGAAATAGTCTGAGAAAGAGGCTTCGACCTCACGCCTGAAACCCGTCGACACCTCTAGGCAGAAAAGACAATATCCAAAAGGAAGGTGGGTTGAAAAAGGGAAAATCGTGGCGAACTAGACAATGGCCATGACTGTGGACTCTGCATGAGAGAAAGGAATAATATCAACCCAAAGCACAAAGTACACATCTCTGGTCGAGAATAAGAAAGAACTAGAATAAACTCCCCAGTCGGATGAGGAAGAACCAAAATATTCTCCCCAGTCAGACGAGGAAGAGCCGGAGTATACCCCGCCACCAGATGACAATATGTATGATGATACTAATGATGATACTTATGGTGAAGACTTCATCATCAACTGCGGTATTGTGTCAGTATTGCCTGCCAAATATGACATGGTGTCAGAAGTCTCCGAAGTTGACGAAGATTTCGTGCCAGACGAAACGGCCGAAGACAAACCAATGTGCTACTATGTTATGAACAGTGGCGTAGTGGAGGAACAAAAGGCTATGTTCGAGAAACCCAATCCAGGAATGATGTATCACTTAAAACCATTGTTCATAAGGGCAAAGGTAGATGGGATGCCAGTAAACAAGATGTTCGTCGATGGATGGGTAGCTGTCAATTTGATGCCTCATACTTTGTTCAAAAAGATGGGAAAAGGTGATGCTGATCTCCGACAACACAATATGGTTTTGTCCAATTATGAAGGAAAAACCAGTAACATACTAGGGGTTATCCAGGTCGAATTAGTTGTTGGAACAACTACTCGGTCGACACTTTTCATGGTGATTAACTCCAAAGCAAACTTCAATTTGCTATTGGGACGAGAGTGGATCCATGGAATAAGGGCAATGCCATCAACCCTACACCAAAGGTTAATTATTTGGAGAAAAGATGATATTATTGAGAATATTGAGGCTGATCAGAGTTATTACAAGATCGACGAAGCTAAGGGCGTGAAGAAGTCTTTCGATCAGCATTTAGCGAATGTGGCACCTTGTGATGGTGAATCAGAATCTTACACCTCTATCAATACAAGTCGTTTCCTAAATCTAGATCCTGATTATGGGTTTATCTGGGATACTGAAGATGCAATGGAGCCTAAAGAGGTGAATCCACCTACGGGGTGGCCTGCGGTCGATGAAGATGACCACTGAGTCAGAAAGCCTGGCTCGATTTTGGCCTATCTGGCCGAAAACAAAAGAGAATCAGCTCTAGAAGCCGAGAAGCTACAAAATTTGGCTGTCGAAGCCAACATTAAAGAACTTGTAAATGGCCAACAAGGCCAAACAACAACTTTAGAAAGCCGGAGGCTAGATTGCATTTGTGACAATAAGACTTTGGGGTTTGAGAAAGACCTATTAAATGAGTTGCAGAGAATGCAAGCACAAGACCCACTCGAGGAGATAAATCTAGGATAAGGGGTTACAAAAAGACCAACTTATATAAGCACTAAAGTTGGGTCGAAGATGAAGGTTAAGCTGATCGAAGTATTGAAAGAATACAAAGACTATTTTTCCTGGGATTATGGCGAAATGCCTGGCTTGAGTCGAAGTGTGGTAGAGCATCAACTGCCTATTCAGCCAGGAAAAAGGCCAGTAAAGCAACATCCCCGACGATTCACTCCATAAATCACTTTAAAAATTAAGCAGGAGATCGAAAGACTGTTCAAAAGCCGGTTTATCACAACTGCATGGTACGTCGAATGGTTAGCCAACATAGTACCTGTTATCAAGAAAAATGGAACACTTCGAGTCTGTATAGATTTTAGGGACTTGAACAATGCAACTCCAAAAGATGAGTATTCGATGCCAGTGGCAGAAATGCTAGTCGATTCAACCGTAGGTTTCGAATACCTGAGTATGCTTGATGGTTATTCTGGCTATAATCAGATTCTCATAGCAGAAGATGATGTCCCCAAAATGGCGTTTCGATGCCCTGGGGCTTTGGGAACATACAAATGGGTTGTAATGTCGTTTAGTTTAAAAAAACGCCGGAGCGACCTATCAAAGAGCCATGAATGCTATATTCCATATTTTATTGCAAAATTTATGCAGGTATACATTAATGATATTGTGATAAAGTCTTCATCTAAAAATGGTCATTTAGACCATCTTCGACGCTCGTTTGAAGGATGAGAAAATATGGATTAAAAATGAAGCCACTAAAATGTGCTTTTGGGGTACATGCAGGAGACTTCTTGGGTTTCGTAGTGCACAAAAAAGGCATCGAGATCAACCAAAACAAAACAAAAGCAATTTTCGATCTCAAGCCCCCTTCGACAAAGAAGTAGATCCAGTCTTTGTTAGGGAAGATAAACTTCTTGAGAAGATTTATATTAAATCTAAGTGGCAAGACGAAGGTGTTCTCACCATTTCTCAAAATCATGAAGGAAAGTGATTTTCACTGGGGATGAGAGCAACAGGAGGCTTTCGACGCCATCAAAGAGTACCTCACAAAGCCTCCCATTTTATTGCCACCTAGTATGAATAAGAATATGAGATTATATATTGCTGCGTCGGATACAACCATAGGAAGTATGTTAGCATAAGAGGATGACAGTGGTGTTGAAAGACCCATCTATTACCTCAGTCGAATATTAATAGATGTTGAAACTAGGTACACTATGATTGAAAAGTTGTGTCTATGCTTGTACTTCTCATGTATGAAATTAAAGCAATATATAAAACCAGCTGTTGTTTATGTTTCGTCTCATTTTGATGTTATTAAACATATGTTGTCTAAACCCATTCTACATAGTCAAAATTGGAAATGGGCACTAGCATTAACTGAATTTTCTTTAACATATATGCCTTTGAGGGCTATGAAAGGCCAAATAGTGGCAGATTTTATTCTAGACCACGCAATAGTCAAACCATCACTAAACATGGTCGACACGAACCCATGGAAGTTATACTTCGACGGGTCAAGCCACAAAAATGGAACAGGTGTTGGAATCTTAATATTATCCCCACAAGGTATTCCGACGAAGTTCAAATGTAAAATAGACGGAAATTGTTCCAATAATGAAGCAGAATACGAAGCCCTAATCACTGGCCTCAAAATCCTGAGGGATTTAGGAGCCAAGAAGGTCGAGATAAAGGGTAATTCTGAGCTAGTGATCAAACAAATCACACGAGAATATAAGTGCATTAAAGAGCATCTGCTAATGTATTTCACAATGGCGAAATGCCTGTTAGAGTGCTGCGAGGTTGTCACCATCACACATGTGCCTAAAATAGAGAATCATGAAGCTAATGACTTAGCACAGATTGCATCTGGGTATAAAGTGTCGAAAGATAAGCTCAAGGACTTTATTAAGGTGAAAGAAAAGATGGTGTCAAATGTATCGCCGTCACCAAAAATTGCAATCCCAAAAACTGGGGGGGGGGGGGCAGACGTTAATGAAATTTTTGACAATTTTGAGAGATATGAAGTTTTTGCCATTGACAATTTGTCGCCGACAGATTGGAGGAAACCAATCGTGGAGTACTTAAAAAATCTAGTCGGAGACACTGACAGGAAAATCAAGTATAGAGCTTTAAGTTATGTATAACTGGGAAATGAGTTATGGAAAAAGACTCCAGAAGGAGTATTGCTCAAGTGTCTTGGGGATATGGAAGCATACTTGGCCATATCAGAAGTACATAGTAGAACATGTGGAGCTCACCAAGCTGGCCATAAGATGAAATGGTTATTATTTTGACAAGGTGTTTATTGGCCAAACATGCTAAAAGATTGTATTGACTTCGCCAAAGGGTGTCAAGAATGTCATAAGCATGCAAACGTTCAACACGTGCCAGCCAGCGAATTACATGCAATCATCAAACCATGGCCTTTTCGAGGATGGGTGTTGGACATCATAGGATAAATTCGACCTGCCTCATGGAAACAACAACGGTTTATCCTGGTGGGCATAGATTACTTCACGAAATGGATAGAGGTCATACCTTTGGTAAAGGTGGATCAAGAAATCGTAGTTGAATTCATACAAAAGTACATTGTCTACAGGTTTGGGATTCCGGAAACCATTACCACAGATTAAGGTTCCGTCTTTGTTGGTCAAAAGATGCAGGAGTTTGTAGCTGAAACAGGGTTTAAGTTGATTACTTCGATACCTTACTACGCCCAAGCAAATGGTCAAGTCGAAGCAGCCAACAAAGTGATAATTGGTTTAATAAAGAAACATGTTTCCAAAAAGCCTAAGAATTGGCATAAAACATTAGATCAGATTTTATGGGCTTGTCGAACGTCCCCTAAGGAGGCAACGAATTCAACGCCTTTTAGTTTGACATTTGGTCATGATGATGTGTTGCCAGTAGAAATTTGTTTACAATCAATTAGGGTACAACGACAAAACAAAATCCTATTTGAGCAGTATTGGAGCATGATGATCGATGAGATGGTCGATTTGGACGAAGATAGGTTGGCCGCATTAGACGTGTTTTTGCGACAAAAAGCACAAGTGGCCAAAGCTTACAATAGGAAGGTTAAGTTAAAAACCTTCGCAGTTAATGATTACGTGTGGAAAGTGATCTTGCCTATAGATCGAAGGGATCGTACTCTAGGAAAATGGTCACCAAACTGGGAAGGACCATTTCAAGTAATCCAAATGTTTACAAATAATGCCTATGAAATCCAAGAACTAGGTATTTATCGACAAATCTTAAGGGTAAATGGGAAATATTTGAAAAAATATAAACCTATGCTTCAAGAGATTCAAATCAAAAGGTAATAAACTTGTCATTAAATATCAAAGCCAAAATGGAAAAAATCCAAGATGGCATACAAAATCTCCAAACGGAGTCACATCGTCTCGACAAGGAAAAATACATTAGGCAGGAAATCTAGACTTAAAATCTTCAAAAAGAGTCTTCTCATGATCAATCCTGCTGTCGAGAAGGTCCTTCTTTTCTTGCAGTTGGCTAATCCTCTCTTTAATTTCAAGGGCTTTCTCACCATGTGCAATTCCCTTGAGAATCTCCTGATCAACAACGTCTTGAGCCGGAAGGCTTTCAGTTGAGTCTAAGGAAGCTTTTTGTTTCTTGACTTCAGCAATTTTCTTGGTAAGTTAAGCTATTTGAGCCTGATAGTTTGAGATTTGTTGGTCGAAGGCTTGTTGCTTGTCGAAACGTTCTTGCTTCTTAGCCTCAAAATCACTGAGTTTCTTCTCACAAATTTCTCTGAAGTCCCATTCTCGTCTCGTCTTGTTGAGTTTCGTTTTGATTTGGAAGTTAGCGTTCCGACAAAGAGTGAGGTCTTTGACAAGTTGAGTGAAGAAGGCTTCAAATTCAATCAGATATTTGGCCATAGGAGCAGGAATCTTGTGTTGAGAAAGCTCGTCAACCATCTTGAGGACGTCGACCCCCAAGGCCTCTTCCTCTGCGACGACGGCCAAAATTTCATGCTCAAACAAATATGTTTTCAGCTGTTGAAATTTGAGAATGACAGAAGCATCCATTTCTGGAATAGGCATGGCAGTCAAGCTAGAGGGTTGAGCATCAGTCGACACTTGGCGAAGCTTCTGCAGCCTTCTCAAAGTCTCTGCTAGATTTTGCTATTTCATATATAGAATCTCCTCTGGATTAAGAGAACTATTGGAACTTTTATCTTACACAAGGGGGGCACTTTTCTCAGAGGCTGGGGGATTTGATTTTCCTTCGCCAGTCAGATTTCCAGCAGCAGTCGAATAGGTTTTACCACCAGCAACGGTTATATTACCTTCGCCAACAGCAGTTGAAGGGTCCTGACTTTGATGTATGTCTGGATTTTGATTGCCTTTAGTCGACACACCTTGAAATTCATCTTGTTGTTGGGGACTCAAGGGATTTGTAGTCTCCGTCAGATTCTCAACTATGGTTGCATCAGCAGCATTTACAGCACAAGTCTACTCAGTCGGAGCGCCCTGAAAAAAAATGCAATATTGGTGTCAAGGAACAATTCACGGGGTCAAAGAACAAAAATGTTTAATACCTCAGGAGCTACATGTTTTGGGGAAGAAGTTGGAGTAGGATCTTCGTGACCAGCAGGTTTGAATATTTCAGTAAGGTCGTCATGGACATAAGTCTTTGCAGTCGAAGAAACAGTTTTCGAAGATGGTTTCTTGGCTGTAATTTTTCTTTTCTTTTTTGACGGAGTGGCTGGAGTAGATGGTGGAGCCTTCGCGGTGGGGAAGATATGAGAATGAGTACTGCCATCAGAAACCTCATCAATGGATGGCATCTCTTCAGAAACCTAAGGCAGGAGAAATGTAAGAGGTTTATCGGATTAAAACATCATAGAATGCTGAAATGGGAAATACTTGTGGTTTCGAAGTTGTGGATGCTTTTGGTTTTTTAGGGGGTTTGATTGGGGCTGGTGCAGCAACTGGAGCACGCTTTCGACCCTAGAGGACATACAGAAATAGTTAGTTTGTTATGCTTCTGAAAAAAAGGAGATTTAAGGGAGCGTTATTTACCTTCTTTGGTTGGTCCTCATCGACGTCAATAGTTTGGATGTTCTTGACGAGAGCATCAATCGTCAGCTGTGAAGCCGGTGTTTCTCCAGCAAGGGAAGAAAAATCGTCGATCAAATTTTGGAGGAAGAGTGAACTGGGGAAATACTGGCGTTGGTATTCTGACCACCACGTGTTGAAGTCTTTGGTGGTGAGGAAGGATTGGTGAAATTTGAAAACTGGTAGTTCAAGGGGTTGAGTTGACTTGTGAAACTTGAGGCAAGCTTTGTGACCTTCAAGGCTCAGTTATCGACCAGCCCACATAATATCAGTTGAATGGTACACCAAGGACTTTGGCAGTACCTGGCTCAGGCCAAACTGTTGAGCCACCAAATTTGGTTGATAGTTTATAAAACCATATCCTTTCGACCTAGTCTCTATCCTGAAGAACAACATTGTGGGAGTCAGAAATGCTCTCCACACAGCATTCGACTGCGCTGCAGCTTGCGGAGAGGCACCAGGAAAAGGGTTTTTGAACCATGTCAGACAAAATTTTCGATCCACAAAAAGGGCCATGCCCGAAACGAAGGAAGTGGCTTCATTGAACATATTAATATACTTGATGAAAAGATGTTTGTTGGGAGTCTCTTGACAGGTCATCAAGGCAAGTCTCACGCCTTCTATAGGTCGATCCTGTGTCAAATGTATCATATGCACCGACACAGGATAACCCAATTGGTACTCAAAAGTGGCATTTAGCCAGTGTTACAACAACCACATGGGGCCAGATAGATTCAAGGCCTTAGGGGTAGAATGAAGAAGCTTAGCTTCAGGGTCGCGAGCCCTAAAGAATGGTAAAGAGACGCTAGCAGAAGCTTGCCAAAGAAACCTGTCGGCCTTCATGAATTTGGATTGCCAGACTTATGTAGCTCTTAGCTATCTGTAGAGAGCCAGGGCAAAACAAATAATACGAGAGCCAAAGAGTTAGGAAAGCAATGTGTTCCTCGTCGGACACTTTAGTAGAATCCTGATCATAATGGTCTTCGATGTAATTCTGAAGAGTTGCACGATTGAAAGTAAAAGCATTTTCAGTCAGAAGAGTTGGGTCGAAGGTTTCACCCAGAGGTGAGAGGCCAGTAATGGCTGCCACGTCAAAAAGGGTAGGCATGAACATGCCACATGGGAGTTGGAAGGTGTTAGTCGAATCTTCCCAAAAGTACATCGAAGCAAGCAACATACAGGGGTTGATTTGATGGGCGTTTCTCGAAATCTGGATGGCGTCAAAAATGCCAGCCGTTTTCCATTGTTCCTGACGTTTGTTTTGAACTTTGTTAAGCCAGGCCACATAATCCTTATTACCAGGAGTAGGCATCGACCTAAAAACCCTGGCCTTTGGATCCATGAATTTCAGGTCGATGGAACCATCATTCTCAAAGGCTGGTGGAATGGCTGGAGTGAAGCAAGGAAAGTACGATTGAACTTTTTGGGTTGCGTCTTCGCATCTGGATATGGCGCATGAAAGGAAAGGAGTTTATCAGTAACGACAAAGGGGATGAGCATTTGACATTGCCAGTTTTCCACTACTGCTTTATCAGTAGACGTGGGT
Organism: Lathyrus tuberosus; assembly: GCA_022829125.1. Lineage (NCBI taxonomy): Eukaryota > Viridiplantae > Streptophyta > Magnoliopsida > Fabales > Fabaceae > Lathyrus > Lathyrus tuberosus. The sequence goes on along the minus strand of JALAZF010000044.1, from coordinate 11,784,503 downwards.
TGAGGAATGGTGCTTAAACCTTCTTCTTTAGTAAGGGTGAAGGAGATTGGATTATTACCAGTGTTGTGTGTGACTGCATCCATAACGTTAGCCGAAGAAGCCATGAAAATGTGGAGAAAGAGATTAGCAGAGAAAATGCTGATGATAAGGGTTGCAGAGAGTATGCGTAAAAACGAAGAAGAAGGAAGAAAATAAGAAATGTGGAAGAATAGTATTTATAAGCAAACACAGTGACAACCAAGAGTCAATCAATAGTAATGGCAACTGTTCCGATTCAGCGGTAGTGGGAAAGTTAGTAAAGGTGGTTGAAAACCCATGACCTAGGGAGTAGCTGCAAATGATGGCATTTCCCATGGGAAATCGTGGCGCAGAAAGGTATCATCATTGCGCATGATGTCATCAAAGATTAGACACACAGTTGAAATTTGGTGGAAGACAAAACGCCAAGTTTCTCAGTCGAAACGTTCCTCAGTCCAAATTGGCCTTTTAGGGGGGCAATTTGTTGACTAGCAAATTTTGACTGGAGCATCGAAGACGGGAATCTAAGTGAAAACGATACATCCCAAACAAGAAAGCATCGAAGCGGGTCGACGCTGGTCGAAGGGGTTCGACGGAGACACTGGGGTAGCTGACGTCATCGAAAGATTCGACAAGAAGGTTTTTGAAACACAAATCCAAGACGTTTTACGCGGGTAAGATTCAAAAATAGCAAGAACGTGGGAAGTTATAAAGGAAGTGGGCAGACATGTGTCAAGCTGGGAATCATCAAGAGTGAAGTAGTAGTTATTTTATTTCCTATTTAAGCAAAGTTCATTGTTAGTTTTTAGAGGTCGCATTTGTAACATTGCAGAGGAAATACACTCAAATTATCAAGTGTTTGAGAGAAAAGAGTCATTCCTACAAAATGTATGCTTGCGTCCAACTTTACATTCAAAGCAATTTAATTCACAAGTCTTTTAAGCCATTTATCTTTGTAGTTTTTATCTTTATTCCCATCTTTTGATTTATTCAGTTGCACTCCACGCATTTACCTTTTTTTTGTCTTTTATTTCAAAACCAATCATCCAACAATCATTCTACAACTTAACACTTAGTCTAGGATTTTGTAGCTGATCCTACAAGTAAACCTCAATAGGAGGCTAGAGATTGTTCGTGCGAAAACCCGTGCGAATAAATACCTGGCATGAAGAGTAATTTGCTCAGTATAGGGCAGTTGGTCGAAAAGAACTACAAGGTGTCGATTGAAGACAGGATGATGAGAGTTCTCAATGCAGGTGGTAAGTTGATCTTGAAGGCTCCAATGTCTCATAATAGAACCTTCAAGATTGCAACTGCATCCACCAGAGATGAATGGATATGGCATTATAGACTTGGCCATCTCAATTTCAAAGACATCATAGATTTGAAGAGAAGAAATATGGTTTCAAGATTACTAGAAATCGACATTCCAAGTGAAGTGTGTGAAGAATGTGTTCAAGTGAAACAACACAAGAATAGCTTCAGCAAGGATGCAGGAAGCAGGTCGAAGGAAATTCTTGAAGTCATATACTCTGATGTATGTGGTCCTATCCAGGATATTCGATTTAAGGTAACAGATACTTTGTCACATTCATAGGTGATTTCAGTAGAAAATTATGGACTTACCTGATCAAGAAGAAAAGTGAAGTGATCGAGGTATTTGCCAAGTTTAAATCAATGGTCGAAAGAAAAAGTGGTCGAAAGCTCAAAATTATGAGGACTGATGGTGGTGGAGAATATGTGTCGAAAGACTTCGATAAATTATGTGAGAAAGAAGGGATTGTGTATGAGGTGGTGCCACCCTACACTCCACAATAGAATGGAACTACAGAAAGGAAGAATATAACCATCATGAACATGGTGAGAAGTATGTTGAAAGATAAGCATCTCCCCAAAGAATTATGGGGAGAAGCTGTGTCGACTGCAACATATATTTTGAACAGATGTCTGACGAAGAAGCTAGAAGGAATCACGCCAGAAGAATGTTGGTCTGGTGTAAAGCCTAGCCTAAGTTATCTAAAGGTGTTTGGATCTATAGCACATAGACATGTACCAGATCAGTTGAGAAGAAAGCTTGATGACAAGTCAAGTCAAATTATCTTGATAGGATATCATTCGACTGGAGGATGCAAATTGTTCGACCCAGTGAACCAGCAAGTAGTGATTAGCAGGGACGTGATCATAGATGAGCTTAAAGAATGGGATTGGACTAAAAATGTTAAGAAGGATTCAGTGAGAATCTTATATGAAGAACCTGGTAGTGAAGTCGAAAGAGAAGCGACAAGAAGAAGTCAGAGGTGAAGCAGGCCCAAGCAGACCTCAACGAACAAGACACATGCCTACAAGGTTGCAAGAATGTGTGATTACATCAGATGATATGGTCGATGATGAAGGTGACCTGGTACACTATACTTTCTATGCCGATGTCGAACCAGTCAATGCAGCTGAGGCATTGAAAGATTCGAAGTGTGTGAAAGCAATGAATGAGGAACTAAAGTCCATCGAAGTCAACAACACTTGGTCCCTTGTCGAATTGCCTCAAGGCAAGAAGGCAATTGATGTGAAGTGGGTATACAAGGTGAAGCTGAATCCTAAAGGAGAAGTAACTCGACACAAGGTGAGACTTGTGGTGAAAGGATTTCTTCAGAAAGAAGGAATCGACTTAGAAGAAATTTTTGCACTTGTTGCTAGGATCGAAACAATCAGGTTGGTTGTTGGTCTAGCAAACATGAACAATTGGCACACATGTCAGATGGATGTGAAATGTGCATTCCTGAATGGCCCCTTAGATGAAGAAGTTTATATTGCACAACCATTTGGGTTTGTGAAACAAGGCGAAGAAAGCAAGGTATACATGCTGCATAAAGCCCTGTATGGACTTAAGCAAGCTCCAAGAGCTTGGAATAAGAAGATAGATAACTTTCTAAGGGAGAAGGAATTTATGAAATGCACAACTGAGCATGGAGTATATGTAAGAAGAAGCAATGGTGAATTGCTTATACTATGTCTCTATGTCGATGACCTGTTGATAACAGGAAGTTGCAAGAAGGAGATCAAAGACTTCAAACATGACCTAAGTGATGAGTTTGAAATGTCAGACTTGGGGAATCTCTCATATTTCCTTGGCATCAAATTCTACAAGAGTGGTAGAAGTTTGATGATGCACCAAAGAAGATATGCAGGCAAAATACCCAAGAGATTTGAGATGCAAGATTGCAACCCAACTTCGACTCCAGCTAAGCCTAGATTGCAACTGTCGAAAGATACAGATGAAGATGATATCGATCTAACATAGTATAGAAGACTCATTGGTTCATTAAGATACCTTTGTCACACAAGGCCTGACTTAGCATATAGTGTAGGTATGGTGAGTATATTCATGCAGAAGCCAAAGGTATCACATCTACCAGTGGTGAAGATGATACTAAAGTATCTGAAAGGAACTCTCGACTATGGCATTATGTTTCATGCAGCTGATAAAGGAAAAGAATGCAAATTAGTGGGATGCACCGACTCAAGTTGGTGTAGTGATGTTGAGGATCGAAAATCCACAGCTGGATATGTGTTTATGTTAAGTGGTGCACCAGTTGCTTGGAGTTTGAGAAAGGAGCCAGTAGTGGCATTATCGTCATACGAAGCAGAGTACATAGCTGCTTCTCTCTGTGCATGTCAAGCAAAGTGGATGGTGAACCTAGTCAAAGAGATTACATCGAAGAGTCATGGAGCAATTAACATGAAGATCGACAACATGTCAGCTATCAATCTGGCGAAGAATCCGATAGCACATGGACGAAGCAAGCACATCGAAATAAGGTTCCATTATCTTCGAGAGCAGGTAGCAGAAGGGAAGATGAATTTGGAACACTGCAGAACTGAGAATCAGATTGCAGATATCATGACGAAAGAAGTGCAGGTCGAAGTGTTCAGAAGACTAAGAGCTATGATGAATGTAGATAGCTTAGACACAATGAATTAGGTGGTGTGTTGAGTTGTAATTCCTTGTGTCGAAGCAGGTAGTACTCGACAGAACAAGGATGTGTCGAATTAATTGTAGTGTTTGTCGAGTTGTATTAGTTGTCGAAGTGTCGAAGCAAGTTGCTTCACACAAGATTTCGACTTAAACCAAAATAGGTATTTTGGGACTTTTGTATATTTTGGGCTTTAGCTTAGGGAGCAAGCTAGCTCAATTATAAATAGAGGGAGTAACCCCCTATTTTATAATAAGTTGTATTCACAGAATTTTGCAATTGTAAAGTGAATAAGAGATTTTCCACAGTTTGTGAGCAGAGAGAAACTCTGCAGAAAATCATCATCTTCTTCTCAATTTCGTAAAACCCTAATCATCTTTCATATTCTATTTTGTTTCTTTTTCCATTAACAATTACTGCGCATAATCTTTCTTGCAATCAAGGTGTGATTGTTTCACTCAAGTGGAGAGTGAAGAATAAGGGATTTCGATTGGTTGATTGAATCTTGTTCATCAAG